>CM042042.1:51241879-53741879 GCA_023525975.1 Smallanthus sonchifolius
TTGGAGCCGCTGACGGTGCTGATGCTCAAATCTGTTCTCGGACTGGAGCTGATGCTGAGATCGGGTGATTTGGAGGAGGTATCAGGGCTGGTTTTAGCTGGTTTGTTCATGGCTGCCAAGTGTTTGATGAAATGTCTGAATGAGGAAATAAGTAGGTTTGAGGTGAGGTGAGGTGATGGTGGTGGTGGTCAAAGGGGGTGTTGGAGAAGACGAGGCGGTCAAAGGGGAGTGAGGGGCGCGAAATAAGGAGGTGGCATGGGGAATCAATGAAGTGAGAGTGGGTGTTTTCAAAATTTGAAAGTGGGGTTTGCATTGAGATGCCCAATGGGTTGAGTTTTGTTTTGGGTTTTGGGTTTTGGGTCTATCTGCTATATAGTTAAATAAATAGTTTCAGCTTCCTCTGGTCATAAAAGTGTATCTTCAAGACTTTATCAAAAATGATAAGATCTTGGGTTCAAGTTTCACTTATGACAAAAAAAGGGTCTAAGTTGGGTCAGGGTTTTCTCATCTATGGTGAGTTGATGATCGGGTGGGCCAGTGACCCGTCAGGGATCTAAATTGCCGTTCAAAAAAAAAATACTACCCAAAAGGAATATGCCAAAATGCATGATTTATTTAATAAAAAATGGAAATTAGTTAAGTGAAAATAAGGAAATGGCAATTTAGTGATTTTGTCCTTGATGTGTTTTTAAGTTTAGATTTTAAGTGGAAAAGATTTGGTTGGTTTAATGTTAGTAAAGTGAAAATAAGAAAAAGGTACTTTAGTGATTTTGTCCTTGATGTGTTTTTAAATCTACATGTTAAGTGGAAAAGATTTGGTTGGTTTAATGTTAGTTAAGTGGGGTTATAGTTCATGAATCATGATGATTTGATTATTATTTTATTTTTTTTGTATGTCAAGAAGTTATAGCATTCATATTAGCTTCTTGATCTCCATCTTTATAAATTAACTAAAGAGTTAACTACATGGATAGTCCATGTGATTTGTGAAAAGTAATAGATATGGGTACTAATGGTTTCAAGTTGTAAATATGGGTATTATGTTTCAATTTTGTAATAATATTGGGTATTAAGACTAACTGTTGTTAATTTTTTAGTTAAGTTCAAGGGTATTTAAGTCTTTTCACAATAAAAAGACTGATTATGTAAATATAGTTTGTTGAGGGGCCATTTTATAACCGAAATTATCCACAAGGACCATTTGTGTAATTAACCCAGCCACCCACCCACTCCAATCGTCTCCTTCATCAAGCCTTTACAAAACCCTGAATCCAATCACGACCGCCTCCCTCTACCCACCGCCAAACCCTCTCCCGCCGCCACGCCCACCACCGCGATGCACTCTGTCAAAAACCCTACAACCACCTCTACCGCCCCTCACATAACCGAATTGCCCTCTGTCTTTCCTTGATGATCGACAACTCCTCCTCCACCTTCACTCCTGCGTGAATCAACAGCCTGGCGTCACCGCCGCCGTCAACAATCAGATGCGGACACCTGCAAGGTTTCCCCCTTCCAGGAGAACACGGCGGCAGAATTACGGGCGATGGCGGCGGCGTGGTCTTGAGTTGAGAAAATGTTGCAGGACAACCATCTGACTTCGGCGCCGATGATTCTCGTGCCTTTGAACGGATTGCCATGTGGAGGGAACCGGTGATTCTCGATGATAAGGACCGAATTCTGTTTGGATTGCCCTTGAACGAATGAGAAGGATTCAGGTCTGGATTGCCATTTGAGAAGGCTTGATGAAGGAGACGATTGGGGTGGGTGGGTGGGGGGAGGAGCTGGGTTAATTACACAAATGGTCCTTGTGGTTCCCTCAGCAAACCATATTTACATAACCAGTCCTTTGATTGTGAAAAGAATTAACACCCTTGAACTTAACAGAAAAATTAACGGCAGTTAGTTTTAATACCCAATATTGTTACAAAATTGAAACATAATACCCATACTTGCAACTTGAAATCATTAGTACCCATATCTGTTACATTTTGCAAACCATAGGGACTATCCATGTAATTATCTCTTAACTAAATATATATTTTTTTAAGTTTATCTATAAATTTGTTTTAACCCTATGCATCTTATTATCTATTTATATCTCACTCACAAACACGAATTTGTAATATGCAAATGATTTAAAAAAAAACCTATTTTAAAGGCGATAAAAGGGGGATTTACTTAAAAAAAAAAGTACCAAAAGTAGCTTGTATATACAATTACCAAAAAAACCTTTTTAGAAAAAAATAAAATTAAATAAACTCTATATTTTGTGGATGGTTAAAATTGGTTTTCTTGGTTTTTCAATAAAATCACGGTTTTTATTTGATCGCTACCCTATATATATGTATATACTTATAAATACACATAAATTGTAGGGATCAAATGAAAACCACAAAATTATGTGAAAACTAAAAAAATTACTCTTCACAAGTTACATAAATCCTGATATATATTTTTTTATTTTTGTTGATGAAAACCTTTAGTAACATTACACTTTCAATATTTTAGGTAATTCTATGTTTTTAATATTGAATCTCTTAAATCTCTCCAATCTAATAATTGATTCTTCAAGGTAATTCTCATCTCCAGCTTCATATTGTTTCTCCAACAACTCCACCACTTCAAGATTCTCATCCACGTCTTACTTGATCATCAAAGCAGTTTTCTTGATCACCATCAATTTCATATTACAATGCAACACCACTTTCAAGAACGAAGGTTAAATGTGAAGTTTGATTTGTTCAATTTCGGTTTGGTCAAAATGGAGATGGAAGAATTGGGATCGCGAAATCTGAATTGCAGAGATTACAAGATCTTTTTGTAGTATGATTACAAACGTTTGCATTTGCGTTTATTTTTTTAAAATCGCTCTGTCGTCGCCTGTATATTAGTTTTAGGTTTTGTTTTTTAATGTTATTTTTGCGTACGAGCATGCGCTCAGGTTTTTGTAAAAAAACGGTCTGCTTCGCCAAGGAGCGATGAGTATGATCAACTAGTTATAAATTGACTATCTTGAATGACACTAAATCGTTTAGTATTTTATGGCTTAGTAAGAAATACAAGTTGAAATTTCAGTGTACCGTCAACATTTTATTTTATAAATTATAACTAAAGATTAAAAGAAAACGCTCGGGAATAGTAGCTGTCCCATTCATCTCATGGCATGTGGCAATTTGTTACTGGTATAATTTTTTTACTTCTCAAGCTTAATTTTTTTATATAGATGGATTGCTGCAAAAGAATTCCAATCATTTGCCTGTGCCGTGGTTTCTCTTTTTTTAGTTAGTTAAATGTTTGAGTAAAGTGCCATTTTCGTCCCTGTGGTTTGGTCATTTTAGCCACTTTCATCCAAAAACTTTTTTTTTAGCATTTTCGTCCCTGACGTTTCTAAATCTAGCCATTTTCATCCAACTGACTAACTCCGTTAAAATTTTAACGTTAAATCAGGGGCATTTTAGTCTTTTTCAAAAATTCTTATTTTTAACTCTTTTTTTAATCCCTTTTGTTTCCCCTCCTTTTCAAAGCTTAAAAAAAATAAAAAATTCTCGAAGTTTTTTTTGAAGATGACGATGACTAGGGGTGTAAACGAGCCAAGCCGCTCGCGAGCTACTCGAGATCGGCTCGCTAAAAACCCCTAGTCATCGTCATCTTAAAAAAAAACTTCGAGAATTTTTTATTTTTTTTAAGCTTTGAAAAGGAGGGGAAACAAAAGGGATTAAAAAAAGAGTTAAAAAGAAGAATTTTTGAAAAAGACTAAAATGCCCCTGATTTAACGTTAAAATTTTAACGGAGTTAGTCAGTTGGATGAAAATGGCTAGATTTAGAAACGTCAGGGACGAAAATGCTAAAAAAAAAGTTTTTGGATGAAAGTGGCTAAAATGACCAAAACCACAGGGACGAAAATGGCACTTTACTCTAAATGTTTTTATCTTTTCAATAGGATTTTAGACTTTTTTAAATATATCTACATTATATAAAATTCAAAGATTACGTCAGTTGGAAAATAAATAAAATTCTAAATAGTATAAAAGTTATAATTCTTAAAAAAGGTAAAATGAAAATACAATACCTACATATTACTATTATTAAAACTTGTAGGTCGGTAGTATTTTCAGTGGGGATTTATGCTTTTGTAGATTTATCATCAAACTTTTACATAATTTTTATTTTCTTCCCTTATATTATATATAATATACACCTCTAACCCGTTTAATTTTATAATAATTTCATTTTTCTGTAATAACTTTCATACGTTAACTTTTTTTAAACGAAGTGCACGATTGTCTTTAGGGTTTTTTTGTCAACGTTTCGATATAAATTTATTAAGAAAACAGAGTTGTATTCAAAACCGAGTATTTTTTAAGATCGTAGGCTATAGCGAGTGCCGTTACTGTTGTGATACCGTGACCAGTATTGATATTATCGGAACCAGTATCAGTATTCGCTTTTATGGTTTTCGACGAGCAGAACCGATAACGACCAAACTCCTGGCACGTTGTGCGGGGGGGGGGGGGGGGAGGGGAATTACCACACTCCCGTTGTACCTATAGTTAACTTTTATGCCTTTGTAAATTGGACACTAAAGTTTTACATAATTTTCATTTTCCCCTCATACTATATATAATATACTCTTTTCACCCATTTAGTTTCTAATGATTTAATTTTTCTGTAATAATTTTCATTCGTTATTATAAAAAAAACGGCGTGTGCGGCTGTCTTTAGTTTTTTTTTGTCAACGTTCCGATATAAATTATTTTGAAAACGTAGTTGTATTAAAAATCGAGTATTTTTTTGGGATCGAAGGCTATAGCAAGTGCGGTTACCATTGCGATACCATGACCAGTATTGGTATTATCGGAACCGATATCGGATATTCACTTTTATGGTTTTTGACGAGCATAATCGATACCGACCAAACTCCTGCCGCGTGGCGCACGGAAAAAACCACAAAACTCTCGCCGCGGAGCACGGATAAAAAAAACTAGTTATCATTAGTTGTTAAAATATAATTTTTAATGAATTCACAGGTCACTAGTTCATTCTTGAAATGCCCAAACCGTACCACGGGCACCAAAAGACTCTTGTATTTAATTTCACATAAAATAAAGCATATTATTATTTTATACATGATATTTTATACGTATTCAATTTTAAGTTTTAAATAAAGAATTACAAAATTAAATTATTTAATTTCATATAAAATAAGACATGCGTATTATTATTTTATATATGATATTCTATACGTATTCAATTTGAACTTTTAAATAGAGAATTACAAGATTGTATAAACACATGTACTTGCTATTTTAAATATGATAAATTAGATGGTTTTTTAACAGCGTTATTTTTTCTCTCGATACATGTGATTATCTTTAAAGAATTATGTATAAGCGTTATACTCGCCCCTATGTAAATGTGTGTGTGTAAGCGAGTGTAGATGAGAATCATTAAGTATAAAGAAGTATTTTAAAAAGAGTTAATTATGCGGGATAACCCATGTGAATATGTGATATGCCCTGATTGCACTTAGTATATTCACAAAAATCATATTCATATGTACGAATATAATATATAAAGATCTGATTTTACTTGATACTTTTTTATTATACTAGTAAATTTTCTCCGTGCAATCCACCGGGAATCTTGTATATTACAAAATAAAAATATTTATTTACAACATTAGTAGATTTAATTACATAAAAACTGTCAAGTATAACCAAAAAATAAATCTGTTACATGCCCAAAAAATATCTACATATTATAAAAATGAGTATCGAATATGTCACTTCATTGACTCGTGGAATGTAGTAATGACTTCAATCTTTTTGTTTGGTCATTTGAATCTTAGAAAACAGAAAACTAATAATAATAGTAATAACAATAACATAGATACTCTGTGTTGTTAAGTTAATAATAATGGGTAATAGTTGTATCCTTTCGTTTGATGACTGTGTTGTTAAGTTAATAATAATGGGTAATAGTTGTATCCTTTCGTTTTGATGTCTGTGTTGTTAAATTGTAAACTGAGCTTTGATCCCGTGTGAATGTTTGTTTGGTTGTATGTTTTTTTTTTTCCAGTTTGTATTCTTGTATTGTACTTTTGAGGCTGTTTTGGAAGCCATACATGTAATAGAATATGATTTTTAGTTTTTATTTTAACTATAACCAACAGTTCAAGTCAAGACAAGACGAACACAGAAATCAAGATAAAACGGATACCGCGAAGACAAGTGAAATCGAGAGTCAAGAAAGAAGTCAAAGCAAGTGAGAGTAATTTAATGTTTTAATTTTCCCTTATTACTTGACCTACTTCAGGGCCTTAATTTGGCTTTTAAGGCAACAGGTAAAACGATGGCTCGGGCTTACATTTATTTCTTTGTTTTATTTATTTTGCATGGTTGATATATGATATAAATGCAAAATTATTTTATTAAAATGAACAAAAGAAGTTTTAAAACTAAAACGACATGATAAAAAACGACGAGAAATTAAGATTGAACTTTAGTTATCTCGTGAAGGTTTTAAAGTTAAAGGGTTAATTTTATGATTAAAATTGAGTTTTTAAATTACATCAACCTTTAAAACTCAAATAACTTTAATTTAATTACTTTATTATTTTCTTACAAGAACACCATAAACTCAATAGTTATAATATCTTTAATTTAATCATATCACTCCTATATATTATTAACTTCAATACGTTGATTATTTTAAATCCTAAGCGCCGAATCTGATTTTGGCATCAATGTTTATCATCTTCAAATTGCTCTCTTTCCCTCCTCCAATGGCGGAAACCAAATTTCAACACCAAAATCGTCCCTCCAAACCAAAAACCCTAATCCATATTTATATCTCACACCCTCCAATTCAATCTTCCCCACTCCGTGACAAAGATGGAGGGATTATGCCAACACCATCATAATAAAGAGAACATCCCTCCATTCTTCACCATCAGCAAAAGCTTCGACAATAAGCTCAGTGCGAAGATAACATTGAAGAAGAAGAAGTACAGGAAAACCCTTACGGACATTACTAATCTCTTCGTCGACTCTCTCAATCAATCTATGGTGATTTCACCAGCAGTTCCCCATCTGCAGTCGCGCTCGATTTGTCAATCCTTGAGGTTTAATTTTAGATGAAGATGTTTAGTTTAATTTGGTTTTGGAAATAGGTATGAAATTTATTGAGTTGATTGATGTTATTATAATATAAATGATTACTGTTGTTGAATCCATGATTGTTTATTATTGACTAGGTTGAATCCCGTGTATTACACGGGTTGTGTGTTGAAACAATATAATTCATAAATATTTTTTTTAACAACAATTCATAAATATTTATATACATTTTTTAAACTTAATTCATAATCTTTGATACAACTTTATTTTACAAATTAGAGAATAAGAAAATGAGCATCATTAAAACTTTTTGTAATATTTTTAGCTAATTTCTTAAATATAGTTTGATATAACATATTCTAATTTAAATATAAGATCAAATAAAAAAAGCAATAATTTAAGTAAAATCTTCCCTGATTTGAATGTATAGACAAGAAAATTAATCAAATTTAAACAGATTTTTATCAATTATAATTGGTTTACCAAAAATAATTAAAATAATTTTTTTTAAAAAGAAACGAAATTAAAACAAATTAAAACTTTAATTATTTTAAATTATATCTATAATTATAGTTGTGATTGGTAATTGATCTTTATTATTAATGTAATTATTCAAATTTATTCTCTAATTTCCTTATCTGCTTATTACTTCATATGAAATTTTTTGAAAAGATAGTGGCGTAGTTAATAAGAGAGGGAGACGTATTTAATAAGAGATGCGGAAAAATAATTGTGAAATTGTACCACATAATGACACGTGCCGAATTTTATTTTTATTTATTAGAATAGATAGATTTACAAAATATATTAAAAGGTTTATTAAATATATAAAATATTAAGATTATAAGTTTTGAGCTTTCCTTTTAAAAACGTAAAATATTGATTTAAATTCGACATTATTACTTCCCAATTTTATTATGTAGTTTTGTTTACTGAAAAAAAAAATTAATAATTTCAAAAGGACGGACTTGTAACGTAAATAATATAAAAAGTATAATAAAAAAATTTATGATTTCTTTATTTTAACTGATTTATCCTAATTTTATAGTGTGGTAGTTTAGATAGGGAAAAAAAGTTTCTCATGCCCTCAATAAATGACACGTGTCACTTGAGATTTTCATTTATTAAATAAGTAAGATTTGGTTATGAGCTTGGGTTTCCATCATAGAGATTCGATATAGCTTTGCTTTGATACTTCTTGGGTGTAAACTAGTCGTGGCGTCACTGAGCCACTCGAGATTATATCGCTACAGAGCTTATTTTAAACGAGCTATATTTATGTTAAAACTAACTGGTGTTAACGTTAGGGGCTAAATACGCAACCAAGTCACATACTTTTGTGTTAAGTTTGTAACTTTTAAAACATGAGGGCTAAATATGCAATTTGATCAAACTATAGGGACCATTTGTGCATTTCACTCAATGAAATAATATACCTTCTGAGTAAATTACATGAGATAGGCAACGCTAAAAATGCATTTCAACATTTCATTTTAACATTTATCATATCCATTTTATTGATTTGAATTGTTTAGACGTGAAAAAACAAATATATTAAGTTTAATTCAAAACATGTTACTTTTAGTATATAAAAGTGATCATAGTCATCATTAAATAGTAGCTAAGTTTTATAAATTTTTTAAGTCACCAACTACTCATGAACAAATTCACAATAAGTAATTTAACGGCTAAAAAGAGAGTAACTCGTCATATTATAAGATAATACAGTCATATGATGTTACTCTAATAACATTCAATCAATAATTCTCATACAGTAACGTGAAAAGAACATTTCACAAGATGATTAAATTACTTTTCTAAACTCGTTCATAGAGCAACAACCGAAAGAAAGCACCTTCGACGAGCATCATTGGCGTTGGTCATTTCCCAGCCTCGACCTTCCTTATAGCATTCAACCTATCATTCATTGCAAAATGACAATCATGAGTTAAATGTCTAAAGTAACATTCTATAAGGGAAAAAGCAAATGATTCTAAATGAATATCAATGTGGGTGGATGATGGATCAAACAAGTGTGGGTCAAACGGACAATCATTTAGTACATGTAAAATAGGTCGAGCCAATTTGTCTTGATCCCCACAAACTTTTTATCCAACTTCATATAAACCGTTAATGATATACATATGTTTACAAAAACTTAAGTTATGATCGAGTATTAAATGGTAAGCTCGAAGCCACTTACAGTGTCATTAATTTCATCACCACTTTTGAGCCCACCGATGATGTAGATAGAATCTTTAGCCACTGTTGCAGTCGAAAAACCCCGAGGATAGTTCATGGGCTCTCCAAAGACCCATGATCCACGTCTTGGATCATAGATTTCTACGGTTGAAACCATTGCCTTACCATCATAACCTCCTAAAACATATCTGCAAATCAACAACTTTTCAACTCCAATTTTTTAGGTTATTTTTTTTTATTTCCGGTTCATCTATTAGGCTTACAATTTTTCATTATAAGCGACCATTGAAGGACATCCCCTCATTGTATTCATACTCTCAATTTTCGTCCAAGAATGTTCTCTAGGATCAAATCTTTCAGCTGTCCTGTGACAATAACAACATATTCATTATGAGTGCAAGTTTTTGTATAGGTCTAGTTGACCCAAAACAAGTTTTTTTTTTCAACTTATTTATTTATTATTATTGTTAAAGTATGACAATAGCCTCCTTGTATTTTTGCAATCTACGAGGTTATATGTAGTAAAAATAGATTTTTGGGTGACTTTCCACTTGTTCGTCTTATTTGACTCATTTCCTTTTTTCTAGCTAAACTTTTGATTATAACCATCGGCTAATCAGACATAAGACGACTCAAGCAAATATATTCAAATCGTCTCGTCTATTGATTATTGTTAGGGTTTGTTTGTGAACAATAAAAAAATGACAAATCAAATGCATTAGGTTGAGATCATATATAACATAAGGTCGGTGATCAAATACCGCAAGTAGTGTTTCCCGTCATAGCCTCCAACAACATACAGTGACCTGTTAAGCTCAACTGCAGCCAGAGCAAAGCGCTGCAACAACATACGTTTCATACAAACTAGAAAATGTTTACATATCTTACTTTAATGTGGTTAGTGAATGGTAGTTGAGGTGTGAAGCACACCCGTTAAAGTTTAAAACTCATTTAATGTAAAATTTCTATAGAACAAATTTAACCTTTTCAAGCATAGACCGCGCTGGAGGGTACCAATATCAAAATCCAACATCTCTACATTTGAATAGCAATCTATACCATTCCCAACACCAGTTGCATAAATTTTATCATTCACAGTGGCCCCTGCAAGACCCCTGTTTTTCCTGTTTAGAGGACATGTTGTCCACCGATCAACTATCAGATCATAAGATTCAACTTCATAGAAGAAAAAAAAAACAAATGTTATTAAGAGGGTGTTTGGATATGTGTTCTGAAAGTAATTATAATAAGACATAATCAACTGTAATATAAACGGGCTATTGAAAATAATGTTTGGATGTGGTTATACTGTTTCAAGTTGATATAATCAGATGTTTTGAGTTTTGACAAATTCTTAATGTTTATAGAATTAATGCTTGTTATTTATAGAATTAATATGTAAAATGACCACCAATAAGTAAAATGATCACAAGTGACATTTTTTCTTTAATAAAGAGACATATTATGAGTAAAAATATCTTGAAATAGGTAAAACGAAAGGGTAACGAATGAACGTACCCAGTAAAGTTTCACTCATCACGAAAAACTATTTGTAGAGGTTGGCGAGGATATGATGGGGGCAAACATTTCCTCTATCTCGGAAGATAGAGAGACTGCACCTGATTAAACCTAGGCTCCAAAAACATTTTCTTGACAAGTATAGTGTAGCATGCAACCAACATAAAGTGTGACACATTGAATAAAAACAATAGTTAAACGAAAAGGTAAATAGGTAATTTTATTTAGCCCTTACACAATTAGTTTTGTTGCAGCTGGTTTGAAGCAGAAAATGACAAATCACTACATGTATCGAACCATTGACCACATGTCCCACCACCAAACACATAAAGCTCACCATCTAACTTTGAAACAGCTGTGTAACATCTTTCGGTATTCATAGGATTAAGAGATTTAATCAAATTTTGTGAAGGGGAGTAACAATCTAATGAGGACAACCACGATCCACCATCATATCCTCCCACCAAAAGTATCGGGTCATCAGCTAAACTAACTTCATTTGCTTTTAAATCACTGTATTCTTGTGAGCTCACATAAGTTTCTAATTCTGATATGTTACACATGCCTTTTAGCTTCTTAATTCCAGTTTGTGCTTTAGCCTGAAATGTTAGAAACCACTTAAATATTGAAAGTCTAAGGAAAAGACATATAATTTTCATTTTTAACAATTCTATAATCAAACTAGATGTGGTAATAGGTGGTTTGGCATGTCGAATAACCAGGCAAAATGGATAGTTACTTAATGCAAGTTAGTTTAGGTTGGGTTGAACCGCAACCCCTTTTTTTGTCCCATTTTAGACTATTTTTAAAAAGTAATTTATGCATTAGATTTATTGCAATAATAATCCAAATTCTTTAATAATGTTATTTAGGAGGTCGTATACAATAATACATTTTGCTTGTTTTTTCCCCGTTTGACCCATAGCAATAGAATGCTAATGGCATAGACAACAGAAATGGACTCAACAGTCTAGGCCAGAGCGTGATCCAACCCACAACCCCCTCCTTTATAAAGGAGGAGCTGCCATTTGGTGAAGGGCATCATTTCTTACTGTATGTCATCTCCGGCTAAAGCTCTATCTCTCTCTATTATACTTTATTCTTCACATACACATATATACTGAGTTACAAAGCCTTTAATTTATATGCTACTGACTAGATTGTCAGAGGGTGTTCCCCTATTAACAGGTTCTTTACATGTCACAACACATGTCTGAACTTGGGAATCCTAGATACAACATAATCCGAGAACAAGACATGATTAACTAGGAAATGTAACAACGCATGCAATGACACAAAGTATGTACTTTAGCTTTATATAAACATAGGTCAAGAAGCATGGTCCAAGCTATAGATATTTAAAAACTAAAGATTTAGCTTCAAGATTCATTAACAATAGAAAACCATACCAGCTCCTGCTGCAAAAAAAAAGTCATCTTCTCTTCCAAATGGGTGATCTTGTCCTTTTGCATTGCTTTAGATACCATCAACTCTTCAACTTTTAAAATCAACTAATAGATACACAAAAAAGAAAACAATAACTATTATGTTTATACCAAGAACAAGAAAAAATATAATATAAAAGGTGGCAATAAGGGTCGGGCTAGATGGGCAACGAGTGAAAACATTTTATTATTTAGTAATTATTTAGTATGGGTTGAAACACGACAAGGTTTGGTTGACCCGCAATCACTTTTTTTCCATTTCTATAAATAATAAATGTGATAAACTATTAATTTTGATTACATAACGATACTGTTAAAATATTGAATAAAGCAATTTAGGAGATCGTATGCATAATAATAGACTTTGTGCGACTTTAACCCGTTCTTTTAGCTACTTTTGTATTTGACTCGTTTCATAAAAAACACAACACAAATCAATTCATAGGTAAATGAGCCTAAATTGCCTCTTTACATAATATAAAATACTCATATTTATTATTTTATATAACCTGAGATATCATGGGATGAGTTTTGGATGAATTAGCGAGACTATCTTCTTTCTTCTCCATAGTAAGCATGCTCACAACAGACTCATCTTTATAGTCAGCCGAAAGTGGGGCCACGAGTTTACGATTTAGTGCCAGTTCTTTAAGCTTCATGCAAATAACATCCTTCTCGGTAACTATATTGAAAGTTTTTGCTTATTTTGTATTGACAGGCAAATTCTTGGCACTCTTTAAGTGACTACTAACAACATGCACTGACGGAAAAAAAGTTGTCCGTTTTGTTGTATTAGTTGGATTAAGTGTCGTACGTGGACAAGAAAATGCTAGAGATGGCAAAAAGGACAATAGTTTGTTTGTTTGTGCACGGTCTAACTCGAACCAGAAATGATTCGAAGTACAATAATTGTCGACAATTATAGGCTTAAATTGATTCTCAGTTAACACTTTACATTGCAACTTCACTCGTATCTGAACCTAATTCAAGAAATCAAGTTTTTCAAAGATATAAGTTAGCACTTGAGCACCATAGATGTAAGAGTGTTTTTGGATTTGTGATTATATAATATTAAATAATCAGAATAAGAAGACAAAATAATTAACTATAACAAATTGGGTCGTGAATTGGGTGTCCGTATGCGTTTATGTTGTTTGAAGTAAAAAAATCAGATAATTAGTTGTTTGAAAAATTCTTGTTATTAAAAAAATAATAGTACTGTATCACGAACTAACAAGAGAGGAACTACGAGCAGAAATCAGTAGTCACTTTGTAGACGGTTGATGTATCAGCCTCGACCCTAGCTTTCGTAGCATGCATTCCCATCCGTGTCGCAACTGATTCGCAATGCCCCACGAGAAAGGGATTGGCTGAATATTGATCCAGTTTAGGCAGTATGGGAGTCGTCCTCGGAGGGACTTCCCGAATGACCGTACCGAGGAATTCTACCGTACTCCGTGCAGCTATTGTTTTCCCCTGTAGAGTAGTCTCCGTATCAGTCCATGGGCTAAGGCGTAATTGCCTTTTTCTTCTCTTTCGTCCTTTTCTTCTCTTTCTTTCGTCCCAGACTCTTCTTATTTCTTATTAGGATGTACCGAGTAAAAAGGACATTTTGTGAAACGGGAATTCAAGTCTATCATATTTGTACATAATCATTTTTGACGTAGCTCATACGAAACTTATTATCCAAAACCGATTATTTGACCCCTAAAAAATTAGATAATAAAAACCCAAACATGTGTATCCAATCATTAAAGACTAATTATCAGATAACGAGTTCTAAAACGCGAATACAAACAACCTAAAAGCAAAAGTGAGCATCAAATCGTATGCACTAGTATAACAAAATTTTAGCCATTTTTTTGTTCTCTTTTCTACATACAAACACTTATAGTCAAACATAATGGAAAAGTCAAACATGTCACAAGTACCTTAGCCGGGTATGGTGTTTTTTTGTGAACCTTCACAAGTCCAAGCACACGGGTCAATGTTCATTTGACCCGAGCTTGCAGCCTCAAAGATTCCAAGTAGTGTTCTATTTGTATAGTTGAAAAGAAATAAAGGTAGACCGGGTTCAATTTTTTTCACATACACAAAGTGTGGACTTGGTAAACCTGCCGCAATTTGGTGATTTATATTAGAAAATTTTAATTTACGTAAGAAAAAAAGGTAATTCTAAGCAGTGTTTTGAAACCGGGACCCGAGACTTGGGCGGTCCGGTAATATGGGTTGAAACAGGCCTGCAGCGACCCGACCGGTTGGACCGGGAACCGGAAACCTGGCGGTTGGACTGGTCGGACATTTTTCTTTTAAGTTTGGATTGGTATGCTTTTGGATTCGTATTTCGTAGCTAATTGTTAGTTTAAGATTATTGGAATTAACTTGTTGGTGATTTTTTGAAGGATTAATGGTTGTTTGAATTGATTTATTTTTATAATATTTATGATGTCGTCCGGTTCTTAAATCTGGTCCGACCGGTGAACCAGTAAGGAGACCGGTTCAACGTCCGGTCCAGTCCTGAAAAGTGAAAACATTGATTCTAAGTCGAATTGAAATACTTACCAAATAGTTTCTTGCAAAGACATTCGTTGATTGTTGTTTCATTGCTACCAAAAATTACACCACCAAGCTGACGTTTCCATAAACCTCTAGTACTTGATGAACCATAATAGCTACCCATCTTCAAATCACACATTTGACCAAAAAAAAACCCCAATAAATGAAGAAATCATGAAAATTAGTAACATATTCCAACCAGAAACTTAATCTAGAACATATAAATTTACAACACATCAAACTTTGCATAACAAACACACGGCGCCTATGAGATTTCGGGTGCGTGTGAAACTTGAGAAAATGGGTCTCTAAATATAAACTTATATATGAAAAAAAATCATTAAAATGACGATCGTTTTTTTTTTGTTTGATCAATTGAAGCCTTAATAGATCGAATGATTGTTGATTCTCAATTAAATCCCCTGACGGCGTTTTCTCAAATTCTATTTCCTTGCCGCAAGTTTTTTTTAATTAGGTTTAAAAAATGTATACTTTTTTAATTGGGTTAATAAGTTTACATTTGATAAGTTAAATGACTTTAGATGGGCTAAAACTAAAAAAATATTTTGGGTTAGTTTTAAAAAAAGTGTATTGGGTTTTAAAATGTTACTGGTTTATAAACTTTATATGTTTTTGTTTTAAAATTATTGATTAAAAGGAAAATAGAAATACCTGCAACCAACAAATCCCTAAGATGTTGAGAGCTTAACTGTGATGGTAAGTGTGAAATGGGAAGGAACTTGCTCAACAATATATAAACAGAATGAGATGCTTTAAAGGTTGTACGTAATGCAGAGATTGTTGTATGGCATTTGCACTTTTCTAATAAACAATTGCAAATATTCTAGAAAATCTAAACTTCATATAAAATAATCTACGTTTGATATGAATTAGGTGATTCTTTATAATAGATATAGAATTTTTGGTTACATGTGACATCCTCACTACTCTCAAAATTTTCAACCGTATAAGACTCGGAGGGAAATTAAAAACGGAATTGTGTTTCCGTGTGATGTTTGTTTTCGTACCCTAGAATGAACAAGAAACGTTGTATTTAGTTTTCCAGAAATTGCCTTTTGACTGTTATTTCGGGTCAGGTCGCTTGTCAAAACGAGTCCCGTTTTACCATTTTATTTTCCATGTCAATTTGAGAATTTACAAATTCTAATGAGTTTTTATGGACTTTTTATCAAAATAATTTTTTTAAGCTCACCTGGTAGTGGCTGCTAGCTCTTGGACCCCGCTCCCAGGGGCAATACCCCCTTTGGAACCCTCCATTGCTTAGGGGCTTCGCACATAAGAACGAATGAGCTTTCTAAATACTTAAAATCAAATAAACACAAACGAGCATGCACTCCGCACCTCTCGACTTGTTTGATGTGCATTATGATTCGCTTGATCAAAAAGTCAATCTAGTTACACTTAAAAGATATTGATGACACTAAAATTACAAACAAAGAAGATGATCAAATTACATCCACACCTTATAAATTTGGAGATACACATGATACACTTGTTTCACAAGGTATATATGGTACATAAATATGAACACATCGTTCAAAAAGTTTTGCAATTATATTTATGTGATAATCTTCCCTTATTAGTTTCCTTCTCAACCTTCATCCTCTTGTTCTTCACCATTTCTTTTTGCTTTTCTGAGATGAATGATCTCACACCGGATAACATTTTGGATACTATAGATTCAGAATGTTTCAAAGTATTTGAAGGTGAGTCCACAATCTCAATATGCCACAAAATCTTTTTGTTGTGAGTTTTAGGATTTTCTTTCCGAAATAGATCATGTGTAATCATGTTCCCTAACGGGGCTGGTCCACTATGTGCACGCAAGTAAGTGTTATGAAGTGTCGTTAACCACACCGAATGCGGTTCTTGGGTGTCAGTTTGACTCACAGGTAACCAGAGGTGGGATGTATTTCTTTTTTCAGGTTGAGTTTGTATGACTTTAAGATTTCTGGCAACCAATCCTGGAATAGAAGGTTGGTTCGATGCTGTTAGGTATTTTCCATAACAACTTTTCAAGTATATAGATTCTTCATCGTGCATCTCAATTTTCCATTGTGCATTTTGTGTAGAACCATCTCGCGATTTTGAAACAGATTCTTCGTCTTGTTGAGCAACTAAATACCTACCTTGATTATTTTTTAGACGAATGATCATGTCATTTTGAAATACCTCCATATCAATCGAGTTTGAGTCTGAATATGAATAAAAAAACTTGTAGAATTATTTTCAACCTGTGCTCACCTTCTATATAGGTGAATGCAAACAAGATGAAAATAAATCTAACACGGTTTCTTTAATAGCATGCAAATGCAAGATTTGGATGAAAAACGAAGGAAGAAGGCGAGATATCGAAACGGTGAAGGAGCCGAAATTCACAATGAGATCTTGCCAATTTGTGTTTGTTCTAGCAAATACCATTTTATAAGATCTTGGATTCGACCTAACACGTTGTGAAAGTAACACAAATTACGGGACACAAACATCCATAATTAATCTATTCTATACGCATGATTTAGAATTTACAATTGTTGGGATCATACCATAGCACCTTTTTATTTCGTTTAGCTCCTTCATCTTTCTTGGTTGCCAATTTATAATTGTCGGGCCAATCAACACACATCATTGTTCACTCCAATGTGTTTTGTATAGGGTATATAATTATAATAAGATAATTAAATAATATATATTATATAATATGTACATATATAATTTATAACTAGGAGAACACCCCGTGGTGTCATAACTCGTGGTAATGTTGACAAAATGGTAGCGTTAAAATTTGTTACGTAGAAATAATGTAACGTAAAAATAAGATAAAGATAAAATGTTCTCGCATACCAAAAAAATTAAAGAAAATAAACATATAAACAAACTGGAAAAAAAAAATTTGAGAAAAAGAATAAAAAAAAAGAAGCCAAAAAAATGTGTAGTAAAAAATAAAACTAAACCTTGTTGCACCTTAGGATCGAACCCGGATGGATGGGAGCAGAGGATGCACCCTTACCGTTGGAGTAGGGAGGCTTTTTGTGTTGAATCTCCTCCAATAAATCATTTATACAAAAAAATTGAGGCAAATGAAAAAAATAATCATCACGTGACATGTGACAAAACTGTCAACTGAGCCGATAGGAAGGAAGTACTGTAGACAATAGACACCTTGGTAAAATGTATGTTGTTATAACTATAAATATATATATCAAAATTATCACAAAAATGTATAAATAATAAAAGCTGAGCCCAAGGCGAACTCGAGTTTAAAAAACTACTCAATAGCCGAGCTCGAGCTCTCTTACATTAATGTGCAGCTCAAGCTCAGCTAAATTCATTTACACCCCTAGTTATACATTTCATTTTCTTTCCCCACCCTCCTCGCATTCGAGCTTCTAACAACCACCAAAACATGCCCACCACTTAGGCATGTAAACGAATTGAGCGTTCATTGAACTGTTCGTTCGTCGAAAAGTTCGTTTATGTTCGTTTATTTAATAAACGAACGAACACGAACACATGTCTCGTTCATGAACGTTCATTTATGTTCGTTCATTTATGCTTGTTTATGTTCGTTTATATTCATTCACTCATGTTCGTTTTTTTACGTTCATTTAAATATTCATTCAAATTTATTTATTCCTAATATTAATTTAAAATCAATTTGTTTTTTTCATATTTTAAAAACCCTTAAGCCAAATTTAAAATCAAATTGATATCTTTATATAGTTTTGAAACGTTTGATTTAAGGATGGTGATATTTTAAACTTTAATTTAGATATTCATGTTTTACTTTTAATTAGTGTTCGCTTATGTTTATTTATGTTCGTGAACCGTTCAATTAGAATATTAATGAACGAACATGAACACGTTCATTTTCTTAATGAATAAACACAAACAAGAAAATATGTTCGTTTAAATGTTCGTGTTTGTTTATTTGTTCGATTAAAGTTAAACGAACATGAACAAGCCTCCATTCGTGTTCGTTCGGTTCATTTACAGATCTACCATCACCAGTTCAAAATAAGAAACTAAATATATTTTAAACTTGAATACGAATTTAAAATTTGACTTTTTTTTAAAATGTATATAAACTACAAGGGCTAGAATGCAATTTTATTTACTGTTGAAAACACCAACTTTCTTCAAAAGAAAAACATAAACGACAACTTTTCAGTTAAAGACGATCGTCGTCTCATCGAGTAACCCCAATTTTCCCTCCCCTTTGCCCCCTTTCACTTTCCATCTCAATCTGCACAATTTTTTCAATGGAAGATCAAACCGAAGTAATCTCTCAATCTCATTACATCACTTACTTCCGTTGTTCCAATTGCACACATTACGCACACCTTTACATATTCTCTACACATTCATCTCCATCTCCTTGTTTGCAATTTGAACGGAGCTCGATTTGTGTTTTCATGTTGTTTTGATTCGTTTTTTGCCAGAAAATGGAGGCGTTGAAGAAGGCTTACGCGGAGATCATACTGAATACAGCGAAAGAGGCAGCTGCTCGAACAATGGCGTCGGAGCGTAAAGCTCTTCGCCTTCATCACGATCTGCGTAACACGAAGGATGAAGCGGTTCGGATGCTTCTTAGATTCAAACAAATGATCGATGTCAAGGTATTGATTTCGATTTAGCTTTTGAAGTCGATTTGTTGTTTATGATTAGTCCTAATTTTCGTTTTGGCCGTGGATTGGATGATTTTCGCTAAGTTATATGTTTTTTCGTTGAGTTCAAGTAGGTAACAGATCTATAAACTCTCCGTGATTGTATCTGCTGAATTTAGGGTCAGGAGTTGCTTCATATACACGCTTAACTATCGTGTGGATTCATATAGTTATGATTTTTCTGGTTTTTATCACTGAGTAATGCATTAGGAACAGGTGTAAATCACTGATTCTTGTGATTTTACTGGAAGATATCAGTACATTGATTTAGGCATCCTATGGGGGCCAAAATTGCTATGATGTTTAGTTTTGTCTTAGAAAAATCAAGAACTCTGTATCGTTGTATTGAGAAAAATTAACGCTTAACTTGCTAACTGTTATTGCATACATTAAAACCTGTTAAAGCTGAAAGGTATCTTAGCTCATCTTTACAAAATTGTATTCATGAATCACAGTTCTCATTGTGGGACTGAGAAACAGTTTCTTTTCTGTTTTGAAATTTCAAAAGCATTGAATTTGGCTATGATCTTGGTTGCAGAAGCTTTCCATACCTTTAGATAGGTTGCTACTGAAATATGACAAGAATAACTTTTGACAATGAAAGTATGAAACCCCTGGCAGTTTTATTTGTTATTTCTATCTTAACTTTGGGGACTTTCTTGAGTTGGACTTTGCAGGTCCAGTTGAGATTAATATTAGTATATGATAAGAGTAGAAGGGGGGTTGAATACTCTCTTTTGTAATGTTTGTAATTCTTAGCGATAAACTTTAATAATTACAAGTCAGTTTTGCAGAACAAAAAAGACGATTGAAATAACAAGCTTAATTAGAGAACAAAGTGCGACTACAAATAGAGAACCAACTCTAACTAGTAATTTAGAACATACTGATTACCCGTATTGAACTCCCCCCCCCCCCTCTTCTTTTTTCTCTCTATCTGAAAGCTTATTTATCTTCATTGAAGAAGATGATATTTATAGAGAGTATTGAAAGCCTTGATTTTTTTTGAATTTTCTTATTTCTAGCAATCTTGTAACTATCTTGATGCTAGTTGTCGTAGGGCCATAATGTTTGTTTTTGGATATGGATATGGATAAGATTTATAACGTTGTTATCCAAATCTTTATTATGTGTTTATCTTCGTAATCTCTTTATTGAAATAAGATTCTAATGTGTTTGTGAAACGCTAGTCAAATTTCACAACCACTGACCTTCCAAAGTTGCTTGTTGTTTGACTGTTGATCAGTGTTAATGCTCAGATCTTGTTCTTTAATTGACTTCTCTTTGGTCAGAACTGTGGTTCTCATCAACTTGGAAGGGTCGGTTAAAATCTTCACCTTCTGGAAAAAGTACAATTAGTATAAAACTGCCTACACTGACTAACACATGATCAACGTTCGCATGAGCTGACGGCTATTCTTTAAGCTGAGAACTAAATCTTACTTGGTGAAAAAGTTCTATGGTGATGATTATTATTCAACCTTTACAATCCTATTACTTTTTCACCAAGGGCTATATACCCATTGACACACATATTCAAAATAACTTTAAAGTATAATTGAAGTATTTTCATCATCTAATCTATACTGTTAGATAGAAAACCTACGGTTATATTATAGTATAGTATAGTATAGAGATCATTGTTGTAAATATTTACTTTCCTTGTTATATACTGGTGATCAATATAGAGCAACCCTAATTTGGGATTTCCACTACATTTATCATGGTATCAGAGCCACCCATCTTGCTTGTGAGATTTTTTTTCCATTGACGTTACGTTCCTGTTTTGATGTGCTACTGCCACTACAATCAACCTACTTTGCTTTTCTTTTTCTTGTGTTTGGATCCTAGCTTGCCAACAAGACAAAAAAAAATGTGGTTTATCATATACAATGTAAAAAATGGGACTAGCATACTTCATGATTCATATCAACTTGAAACTTATCCTAGGAGTCTATTCTAAGAATAAGGCATACAAGAATACACTAATGAAATATCACAACTCTTTTTTATCTTGTTGGACCAAACTTACTTCTTAGGTAGAAATATCTTGCACGGAAAAATATCTAATTTCCCATTAGGTAGCTCAAACTTATCTGTTAAATGTTATCCACTTATGGTGACCTTTTACTATTCTAACATCATATCTCTTCATCTATTCTTATATCTAGCTATAATAATGAAAAAACTGACACAAAACTGTCTGAATTTTCCTTTGGTTCAGACGACTGAAGCAGAAACAACAGCCTTGAGTCAGGCAAAAAGAATCAACGAGCTCGATGCACAGCTTAATGAAACAGAAGGGGTGATAATGGATCTTAGAGCAGAAATAAGGAAAGCACATGAACGTTTGGAGGAAATGAAGAACAGCCACATACTACAGTCAGACGAACCATCTGAAAACGAGCACATGCATCAGGAAAATATAAATGTTACTGAACAGTTCAGATGCTCTTCTCCTTGCAGTAAAAGCTGCAATCCAGAAAACGAGATCACAGCATCAGATCCAAATTTAGCTTCCATAATCATTGCAAACAAAGAACCCGAGTTATATAGAAACGGGTATACTCACAGAATTCGCGCAATCGAGAGGAATTCGGTGGATGAAAAAAAGATTACTGAAGAAAAGGAGTTGATCATCAAAGTGGATGAATCATTTATTGACACTGAGAACACAGATGGAAAGAACATCAATGGATCAGAAGCTTTTTCCATTCACAGCAGGGTTTCAAAAGATCAAACCGTTAAAACTCAAAGATTTCCAAACAGAATTGGATATATACAATCAAACCACAAGCTTTCTCCATTTTGTCATGAGAAGTTGAATCGAAAATGGAAATCTTGCGGAAATGATGCAAAATTGACAGAAAGTAAGGGAAACAACGCGTGTACCCTTCGTAGAAGCATTAGAAAAAGGAAAGTTAGGTGTTGGGATGAAATATCTTCATTATTCAAGTCACGTGCTTCTACCAAGTATGAGGACACCAAGTTACTGAATGATCTAGTGGTTGAAAAACATGAAAGTGCTGCAAAAGAATCAGTTGGGGCTGCTCGAGATGCTGGTAAGAACAGGTGTCTGAAGTACACGTTTAGCAGGAGGCGGAAGAAGGTTTTACAGCCTGAATCTTATAACTGTTCTTCTCTTGGGAAGAGCATTTCGACTGGTCAAATGAGAGAGAAACCGAGTTACAACCTTGAAAACAAGAAGCCAAATCTGATTGACGATTCGTCTAGTGATAGCCAAAACATAATTGATATTGCCTGCCAGGTTAGTTTTTTCTTGACCAAAATTCTTTCATGCTTTAATTGAAAATATTCGCCCTTCAAAGTTTAATTATATCTGTTAGGATCCAATATGAGATTATAATATCTTGTGATTTGTGTAGTTTAGAAAAAAAAAATGTAGATGGATATTATATACAAATTGTATTTCTCATTGACAAGAACAACATTCTTTGACCAATTCAGTTTGGGGGCTCAAGTTTTGTGCTCCAGTGTGTGTGTGTGTTGTAATTTGAGAACCATTCGAAAAAATGAGAACCAATTTTTAGCCGACAGATTTGCTTGATGAAATTTCTTTTACGTAATGGCATTTTCATAATTAACGCGAAAACACGTTAGGCCAGATTTGATTAATGTATAAATATAGTGTATTCACTGTGAATATGCTAAAGTTTCTAATAATGTATTAATTGATGTTTACTTGTCTTCACCGTTCAATACACAACGTCTTTACATTAATTACAAAAATACCACTGCGTTCATATAGTGTATAATGTATTCACCCGTGATTGCATTAGTGTTTACTTGTATTCACCGGTGAATACAATATAAGTTTATATGCAGTCTATTCACCGACGGATACAACATGTTTCGCATTAATTAGTAAAATGCCACCGCATAAAGAAATCTTCTTCAAGCAGGTAAAACTTAAAATGTGGTTCTCATTTTTTTAAAAATGGTTCTTAAATTTTTAGTGGTTCTAATTTGAACCTGGCGCTTTATACATATAGGTTCATCTAATGGTGTGTATTCTTAATTTATACAGTTAATTTCCTTATCTGGGGAACGCAGTCGGTGAAAGCGTTTACTGCTTCAAAATGTCATCTGCAAGCAATGGTGATCGTCTCATGTATGCATAAAGATATGATTTATGAAACAGTGAAAAACAAATGTATTTATGTTGTTGGTGAAAGTGAATCCTAAGTTATTCAAGTTCAATCATCCATCCCTGCTAATTGGTAAGTCATGATGTCAATTTACTTTGGTAAGTCAAATGTAGTTGCCAACAGAGTCTTAAATTATCTTAAAAGTATTTCTAGTTCTATTTATGCAATATATATGTATGTAGTTGTATGTACTTCTATAGTTTTTCTAATTACATACTTGAGGCCAAAGATATATCGATCATATGTTTTAACTTTTAAATATCATGAGTAGGTGTGTAAATGAGCCAAGACGTGCTAAAAGCTTGAATCAATCTGAGCTTAAACGAGATCAAGCTTATATTGGAGCTCATTAATAAAGGATTTCGAGTTCGAGCTTCACATATCAAGCTTGAATTAGCTTGCGAGTCTAAACGATTTTATTATTTGTATAATTTTAATTTAGTATGTTAAAAGTATATTTACGTAATAATTATTTTTATATTAAACTATAATAAAAATAACTAGATGATAATATCGTGATATATTTAAGATTTTAATTATAAATATATATAAAATAATTATAAATACATATAAATAAAATCTATACTATATAATAAATAAAGGTTTTTTAGTGTCATGTGTCGCCTCCATATTCATTCTCATCATATTTTTTCCGCCTCTCTCTCCTATTAAATATTAATCTAATTATGGATACTAATTATTTGATTATGGATAATAATTATTATACATTAACTAAATGAATTTAATATGAACTAACATTTATCAATTATATAAAAAAATAATACCCGACTGAAAAAAAAATGTTTTAAAAATTAACTTAACAGAATTTATAATTGTCACGTCAAAATAGATTTTTAAAGACATATTTTGACGTCCGTATGTGTTAACAGATTATACTGGTGTAATACATAGATTTTTAAAGACATAAATTTTCATCACTTAACATATAACATTACATTTATTCAACTCGTGTAATACACGAAAATCTAACCTAGTAATTAATAAATAATAAACGTCTCAAGCTAGAGGTTGAAACGAGTCGAGCTTGAGCTTTAGAAATATATGTCGAAATGATCCGAGCTCGAGCCTTAGAAATAGATGTCGAAGTGATCTGAGCTCGAGCTTTAGAAATAGATGTCGAAGTGATCCGAGCTCGACTCTTAAGTTGTTCTAGAGATTTTTATTAGAAAGAAGAGAAAAGGAAGAAAATTTAGGGTTAAATCCATCCTTTCAAATCGGAAAGAAGAGAAGGTGAAAGAAATGAGAGGAAAGGTATGGAAAAAAAGTTCTCTTCTCTCCTTAAATAAACTCGGGAACATATATCCTTAAATAAACTCGAGAACATATAGGGGCTTTTGGATTGGATTTCGAACTGAAATTTATTAAATGAATTAATTTTTGAATGAATAGAATCTCTTAAAAGAAATTGGAATTGGTGAAAAGAATAGAACTTTCTGAATGTATCTGATTCATAAGTTAATTGATTTGTTAATTTGCTAAAAAAGTTAGAAACTTAGAATATGATGATGGTAGTGGTGGTGATGCAATGGAAAATTCTAATTCTTTTGATTGAGTTTCTTTACTACTCAAAAAGAAATGTTGAATTCATTATTTGAATTTTAAATTAATTAATTCTAATATAATTTATTTCAATCTCTTTCTTTTTCTGACCAATAATATTACTTAAATTTAGATCTCAATTCTAATAAATTATAAGACTATGGGTAATGGTACTATTAAGGTGAGGGCACAACTTGTGCCATATAGACACTGGCAGAACTCACCATCACCTTCACCTAGATGTGTAATTGTGGGGTGAAGGTAGTCAGTTTTGTAATAATTACATAATTATTATTTTTTTAATTTAATTAAATAAATAAAGTAATACTAAAAACAACATAAAATTTAAAAAAAAAACATAATATTAAAAAAACACCATAAAAAAATGTAACATTCATAATTCTCTACTACATAAAATATGACACAACTAAAAGCTAAATATAATTTCTTTAAAGATAGAGGGGTCAAAGTGAAAAATTGTTTAAAACCTAAATGCTAAATACCCCCAACCCAGCCGCCACATACCCATCTTATTCAAAAATCGTCCCCGCAACTCCTAAGCCCCCCCCCCCCCCTACCACCATACCCATCTTCTTAAAAAAAACTAAATGCTAAATACCCCAACCCAGAAGCCAGAAATTGACGAAATTTAAGAAATGCCCTCACCCCCGTGAACACCACCACCTTGCACCACTCATGCCCCCACCCACCCGGGTCCGACGAGGTGTTTTACGCCCGTGATAGGGTGAGGTGGCACCACGCCCACTCCTTTACGATAGGACGATGCAATTTGTTCAAAGTCAAACACCATAGAAATCTAACAAACCAACACCATAAATTAATGACTGCAATTTGTTTATAAACTAGAAATGAACCCCGCGCGATGCGGTGGGATTACGAACTTTGTTATGTATGTTGTGGCGGTGACACTAACGTAGTTAGGTACATAAAAGAAATGTTTGGACTTTTAACGACTCGGTTCTGGAGGTCGAAACATGGATAGAAAATCGTTATATAACAGTACCGATGTTCTTCGATTGGTATTGGTTTCATTTTTAACGGTATCAGCACGTTAGTGTCGGTCGATATAACCTACGATACCCAAAAAATACCATATACAACCCGTTTTTAAGAAATTAGATTTTTTTAAGAAAAAAGTTAACAAACGAAAGTTGTTGCAGAAAAATCAAATCAGTAAAAAAGTAATGAGTTGACGTTTTAAAATTTTGAGGGATAGAGTAGAGTTGAAAATTTTGTCTAGATGTAAACTTAAAACTTAAGAAAATTAGAAGGTTGAGTTAACATTTTATCAAATTGATAGACTATATTAAAACTTGGTAAAGGATTTATAACTTTTTGTGGGTATGTTTTCATTGGTCGCCGACATTGAAATTAAGGTAGTAGTAATTTTCATATAACCATCATGATGCCTTTTAATAGTTAGTTAATAATACTTAATCTCTTATGATTGTTTATTTTATTTAATTTATTTTGTCTCCTGGCTGTTTATGATGATGATTGTTCTTTGAATTCTCTTTTGTGGTCCATTTGTGAATGATTAAATGGCAATTTTCTTATGAATTATGATGATATACTGATATAGTAAGTCATATGATTAAGTATTTTCTCATGTTAAAACCATTATGATTTCTCTCTCTAAAAAGTGGGTCCTACAAAAGATGGGTCTTTCGTCTTATTTTATTTAATTTTATTTTTTGTTTTAGGAAACAATTGATTCCAAAACAAAGAATCTCAATACTAAATCTTAAAAGGAACTAGAAATAAAATCAACCCGAACTCGAAATTAAAAAATAAAAATTAACTAAAAAACAATTAATAGTAAAGAGAAATATATCAAATTAGAGTAAGATTCATTATGGAACAAGAAAATATTATTAGAACAAATATAACACACCTAAATCTTTTAATTGTTTGATTAATTGCTCATACTTTTAAAATTTCACACTTTTTAAAAACATATGGGTATGTACATAAGAAAGAAACCACCATATAAGTTTTTCATATGCTTTTAAACAAATGGGTATTTTACACACTTATGATTGTTTATGTAGATAAAAAAATCACCATACAAAGTTTTTCATATGCTTTTAAATTTGTAATCGTTTATCTAAGCATATATATGATATGGGTAGGTAAGTGAAATTTCAGGGGCAAGTTAACGGCAATACGTATTTCAGATAAGATGAGAGGGAAAATTGAGATGGTTATGTGCAAAAGAGACAGATGATTGCAACTATAAGGATCACGAAAACACTCTTAATAGGGGGGAAGATGAGTAGAGACAGACTAAACTAACATGGGATGAGAAGATTAGACATAATTTGCTACATTTGCACTTCTCTAAGGACATGATTGGTGATAGAAGTTTTTCGAGACGTCGAATAAAGGTTAGGGATCTCTAGGGGAGCATATAGATTTTGGTCTTTGCGGGGCTTAATATCTTGACCTGTACTTCACTTAAGTTGCTTTTTATATAAGTGTCGGGGGTAGATACGTTATAGGTTTGTCTTTATTCATAGGTGTACCTTAGTTGGATGGATGCTTTCAGTCTTAGGTGTGCCCTCTTGTTTCTTTTAGTCTTAGGTGTGCTTTTATTCTTAACGACCTTAGTTACTTCAGTCTTAGTATTTACTTTCCGTCACTAGTAATTTCTATTAAAACTGACCATAAATGTTGTAATAGTATTTACTTCACCTAATACTCCTTGTGACCCAGGTTCGAATCATGCCCTCTCTATTAATTTCTGAGGCATGCAAATGAGACATGGTTCTTAGGTTGATACACCAGGGTTTTGCCCACGTCGATCCAGGGTTCGAGCATCGGCCCTCCCTCAAGCCCGAAAAGGTCCGTATTGGGTGAGATTTTTCCTTAGATGCTCTCCAACTCTGACGCCAAGTGGGCCCGGTTAAGGCAACATATTGGTCGGAGTTGAACGAGGCTTTCCTATGTGACCGGGGGGTGCGACGTCACAACATTCACGGTTGAAAAAAATTATAACATTAAACAAATGAATTTAATATTAATTAAAAAAAAGTTAATACACGGTTGAAAAAAACATTTTGAAAATAAACTTAACAGAATTTATAACTATCACGTCAAGGTACATTTATCAAAAGACATATTTTAATAAGTGTATATGTTAACAGAATACATTATATTTACACGGGTTTTCTAAAAACATAGATTTTTATTAGTAAATATATAACATTAAATTTAATAAATCTCGTGTAATACAAGAGATTCTAACCTAATACATTAATAAGTTATGAAGGAATTATTTTGATTTATATGTTTTTGGAAAGAGAGAAAAAAGAAGGTAGATGAAATAGGAAAATAAAATGGACATGTAGTAATTAATAAAGGAAAAATCATCAAAATGATCATTTGACCAACATCAATTACTAAAATAACTATTAATTTTGAATTTTACAAAAATATTCCATCAATGAGAGGGTGACATTTGACAAAATGGCAAAAAATTAGGGGAATTTTTTGCTACTAGCAAAAAAATATGTCAAATTTTCGCCAAAAAAATAAAAAAGCGCTGACAAGTTTTAAAATTTTCTCTAAAAAAAGTAAAAAATTCAAAATTTCGCCATGGCGAAAAATTATGGCACATTTTCGCCATTTTTTTAAATATATTTTTTTTTAAATTTAAATATAATAATTATTTTTATTTTTTTTAAAGAAAACGAAATTTAATTAAATAGTATTTTCAAACAAATATTTATACCCCTCTATACCTTTCAATTTTCTCAACCATCAAACTTCATCCATTTATCCATACATTTTACTATCAAACAAATATTTATACACCTCTCTACCTTTTATTTTTTATAAATGTTGTTTTAAATGATCCAAATCAAATGTTTTCAAAAATTTCATTTTTTTTATTTTCAAAAATTTCCATTAATATTTCCAAATCAAATGTTTTCAAAAATTACCGTTTATAACTCCAAATCAAATGTTTTAAAAAATTTCGACATTTATATTTCCAAAAATTTCGCTATTTTTTTTTTTAATTTTCGCCATTTATAAAATCAAATGTTAATTTTCGGTATAACTTAAAAATTGTTAATTTAAAAAAAAATTGTCAAAATTTCGCCATTTTTAATAAAGATTCGGTATAACTTTTGGCAAATGTTAATTTTGGCAAAATTTTTGAAATAGCGAAATTTATGGTAAAATTTTAGAAAAATATTTAAAATAGCGAAATTTTTGAAAATTTCCAAAAATATGGCAAAAATTTTTATGGTAAAATTTTTAGGAAATATTTTTCGTTATTTTTTGGAAATTTTTTATGGCAAAATCAAATGTTTTTTAAAAAAAATTCGCTATTTTAAATATTTTTCTAAAACCTTTTATTTTTGGAAATTTAAATATTTTTCAAAAACCTTTTATTTTTGAAAATTTCCATAAATTTCGCCATATTTTACCATAAATTTTTGAAAATTTTACCATAAATTTTTGAAAATTTTACCATAAATTTCGCCATATTTTTGGAAATTTATGTATTTTTCTAAAACCTCAAGTCAAAAATGGCGAAAATTTCCAAAAATTAAAGGTTTTTGAAAATTTCCAAAAATTTCGCTACTTTTTTCGCTTTTTATAATTTTTCGCCATTTTTACATTTTTTTCGCCATAAACGTTCGCCAATGGACGCTACAAAAAACTGAAAAAAAAAATAAAATATATATATATATTTTTAATCCTGGCGAAAATTTGAAAATTGGACCGGCAAAAAAATACGACAAATTTTCGCCAGAATGATTATTTTGGTAAAATTAAAAGTCAATTGCTATTTTGGTAAAATACATCGGTCAAATGTTCATTTTAATAATTTTCCATTTAATAAATGGTATGATATCGATGGAACGTTCAAGAGTCTTATCAACTGATGGAACGTCTCAACCGTGAAAATTGCACCTTCAAAACTCATTAAAAGCTAACGAATCCTAACCACATTAGACAATATTTAATGCGTCGTGAATAGGATTATTCAGATAGCTCAAACTCATTCAATATTAACGCGTATAATTTTCAAAATTGGCTTGTATAAGTTTCAAACGGGCTTGTATAAATTTAAGAAGCGTAATTTTTATAGACAAAAAATTTAAGAAGCGTAGTTTTTATAGGCAAAAAAAACCCACGAACCTTTTTTTGTTATATCTATCCATATGGTCAAGAAATAAATCATCAAATTTCCAAAAATATACAAGTTGGATCGTCAGTCCGCAAGCTCATGGCTCGTGTAAGCTCAAATTTCAGCTCGTTATGAGTTTTCGAGCCCAACCTGAAGCATTTCCTGTTTGGCTTGGCTCACCGTTAAGCATCCCTAGTAGCGGACCTTAAAAAGTTTCTATAAGATGGTCGATTGAGATAAACAGTGTTTTGGATCAATTCAACCTGATTAGTTTTGCCCGGTATAAAAGATACTTATTTTATCATTTATTTTTATAAATCCTTTTTAATGTTTTTTTATAATACGTGTTCATATCTAATTTAATCTAAAAGTAATTAATACTTTCAACGAACACCTAATTTGCATCTTTTAGTTACTATTAAATGACGATCAAGGCTTCAAATACTTAAACTCAAAAGTGTAAGTCTACGATCTAGTTACCTGTAGAGGTATCCTTCCAACCTCTACATTACCCAACCATAATAAAATGATAGAACCATAAGAGCGTGGGTGTGGATCTATACATGTCGCACTTGTGTCGTATATTTTTTTCAATACTTGTTTTTTTATGAGTTATATATGTATTCGATGCTCGAAAGACAATGATTCAATGAACATATTTTTAATAGTGACACCAGTTAAAAGTTTTTTAATCTGCCGTTGTATATGAATGTATTACATGGAGAGTGAGCTACGAGTTTTGTGTTCAAATCAAGGATTTTCTTATTTTACTCTTAAAAAAACATTTATTATAGGAAAATACTTGTTCAATAATCAAGCCCATAGATGTCTATATCGATCACCGTACAAGAAACATCGTCCACATATTAAGTAAAATAGAACTTATAATTTTGGCACGGGTGTACAATTAGCTGTACTATATTATGTGTCTTTGTCATTTAAATGCTTTCAATAATTATATCATTTACTTTGGAATATAATAATATTGAATTGATTGTAGAAGAAAAACAAGATTATACATTCAATTTGACACTCAAAAGTAGGGATGGATAGCAAAAAAAAAAACTGGTATGGGCGAAGTTGAAAACCCTAAGATTGGGGACGAATATAAGACCAAACATTAATTTTTTAAAATTTTAGGGGTTTTAGAGTATATGATATTAGTCATTAGATGATGTCCGCCTGATTACCTGAAGTTGTTTACCTAAATTAAAATGGAATATATTAATATACTATATAATCTTTAAAAAAAAATAACTATTATGTTGAAGTTTTTAGAAACTTGAGATTACTGGATTAGGGACGGATATAAGACCAAGAATATTTTTTTAAAAATTATGGGTTTCAGACCCGTATGATATTAGATGATGCCTGCCATATCATTTTTAAACACATAAAACCATAAATGAGTATATCTGATACTCGTTGGTATCCCTGCAAACTTGACGGATAATAAGTAAAGGATACTCGAGAGATGTGAAACCGCGTATGAGACTATAATCGGGTGTGAGACTGAGATTATCAAACCCATCTCAACGATTAAAAAAAGTATAAAATACAATCCACAAGAGTTTCTTTTATATAATTAACATTTACAGGAAAAAATAACTTATATGATTATTACAACATAAATATTCTCCTTCTTATTGAAAAACCTTATAAATTGAACAGTAACACACGGCCAGGCACTACCGTTCCTAGCCATGAGACACAACCATGCCAAACCATAAGGCACATAAGTTATTTTTTCCTGTAAATGTTAATTATAAATTGAACAGTAACACACGGCCATGCCTAGATTTGAGACACAACCATGCCAAACCATAAGGCACGATCGTGCCTAGAGATGAGGCACAACCGTGCCAATTGACACGGCCGTTCAATTACCTAGTTTGATTAATAGGGTTTATTTAAGGGTATATATAATTTAAAGAAAAATTAATGAAGTTTTATCAATTTGACATTAGGAATTTGTATTTATATATTTATTTGAAGAAAAAAGAGAATGAAATCTAATTATTCAACATTCGTTCTCATAATAAAGCCATGTTTACGGTTACCGAACGTAGTCCTTCTCGTCATTTATTCTGCGGTCCCAAACCCTATAACTTCGTTCATAATTCACAAGGTATTTGTTGGACCACTCTCTTGAAAACCTATTATATGCAAAGTCAATATGTATATTTCAAAACTCACAAATTTGTACATCAACTAAAAAACCGAACTCAAACTGGTCTCTAATCCGGCTTAAAACCAAAATTAAATTCGAATTCAGTTTGATTCAAGTTTCGGTTTTTATTTTCTTCGATTCAAATATGATCCTCTATGATCTCATAAGGGTTTCTAGCTATAACCTCTTGAAGACCATTTGCTTGGCGTAAGCTGTGATTTATCAGATCTCGTTAACAAGATATTCGGTTTTCATTATTAAATTAAAAAAAAAGTTATAAAAGATGATAAAAACCAGAAAAAGTTGGTGAGGGGACATAAAGAAGCAAGGTTTTCTCTTATCTAATTAAATAAGCTAGGATGCAACTAATTAAATATACTTGACCATTATTTCTCACTCAGCTCATGATCATCCCTAAGATCCATCTTATGATGTTGCCTGTGACCATTATAGCAGTCTCTTTCTATCTTAACTCACCTTTTGTGGTGGGCAATCACTACAATATCATCAACTGCACCATTTCTTCACTCATCATGCCTTTGATCAACCATCCAAATGATCATAATCCTTAGCACACGGGTCTATTATCCGCCATGGATGACCACCACAAACCTCCCATCAAAACCTTTCGCCGTTGGTTTTCTAAAAGACACAAGTCTAAAGCTAAACAACTTTCAGGTTATAAACCATCTTCAAAGCTTTACACTTGGCCAATATCTTCATGGTGTTAAAGTTGCCATAATATATAGCTTTTTTGCAGATGGGTCTCGAGATGAATACGACGAGGATGGCCTGTCTATCTCATCGGAGATGGATAGGTGCGTTTTAGGGAATGAGTTGAGGTAATTAATTAACTACGGTATGCGTTATGGTATTTAGGGTGAGGTTCAAATGCTAACCAATATTTATGTGATAATCACTCTCAAACATAGTGTTACTTATATGTAACAGTTATCATTATGTTAATGTTACATATATGTAAACACTATGTGTCACGTATATGTAACATTATTTGGTACGTATACGTAAGACTCATCATTTATGTATTTACGTTCAAAATATTTATTCAAGATACTTAAATACTATTTTAACAATTAAAAGAAAAAAATAATTTATAAATTATGTGATTGTTTTATAGTGGTTAGCACGGTTACTACATAAAAAGTTGGTTAGTATTTGAACCATTCGCATGGTATTTATGTGTGTAGTTGATGTTTAGAATGTACTTAACTAGTGGGTTTAACCCGCGCTTCGCGGCGGGCAAAAATTTACATGGATTCAGAGTTTTGTAAAACGTTTTATTTTAAAAGTTACAAAAGGAAAACAATTTTTTTCTAACATTAATAAAAATAATAAAAAGTGAAATTTTATCCAAGTGAAAGGTGGTCTAAAGTGAATGCTAAAGTAGCACACTTATAAATTGAGTTAGCCCGTAGAGATACACTGGATAGTCTCATGACCGAAATGAAGAGGCTTAATTTTTCAATTGAGAAATAAATTACTCTGTAAATAAATCATGTAGAAACATTATATAATTTTTAAATTTTACTTACTATTTTTGTTATTCTAAACGTTTTGAAATTATTTATTAAATATTGTTTAAAAACTTCACTCTAACCTATAGTTATTTAATTTTTATTAATTCAAAATTGAATTAAAATCAATTTTCACGTAAAAACACTGGACTTTCTTCAAGTAAAACTATATTACGTTTGTTCAAATTTAAAATTCAAATAAAAAACATATAATATAAAATTTATAAATTTTAAACTAAACTGTCCAGATTGTTTTTTTGTAAATAAATGATAAAAGTAAAAATAAAAATAAAGATGAAAAGAAATTGTGTATAACTAAGTTTCAATTGTAGAGTATCTAATGTGTTTAAATGTTTTAGGATATTTGTGGCTACTTGGAATGTTGGGGGAAGATCTCCAGTTGGGAGTTTGGCTGTAGATTTGGATGAATGGTTGAATGTTAAAGAATCTGCAGACATCTATGTTCTCGGGTACTATAATAGATGAAAATGTAAACTATATACTTTTGTGCTATATGGTATCATATACTCGTTTTTTATGTGTAATATATGTACTTGTCCTGGGGTGACACCTATTCACCGCACATTTTCAAGGAGTGATACTAGTAAAAAAATCCTGGATCTGACACTCTTTACATGTGAGACAGTTTCTCATTACTTTGTTTGATAACCCTACACAGATTTCAAGAAATTGTACCGTTGAAAGCGAAAAATGTGATTGGAGGGGAAGACATGACCGAAGCAACAAACTGGAACATGCTTATTGGACAAACACTTAACAATAAATCTGAATGCGGTTGGATAACACCTATGCTAGATCCAATGGCAAGTCGGGACTGTAACTGTATGAAAAATAATTCATGTGGAGCATCAACAAGTGTAGAAGAAGTTAACAAGTGTGACATGTACACATTAATGGCAAGCAAGAAGATGGTTGGAGTGTTCATAAGTGTGTGGATAAACACATCATTGTTCAAGAAGTATAATATATCAAGTGTGAAAGTGAGCGCTGTGGCCTGTGGGATTATGGGTTATTTGGGAAACAAAGGGTCCGTGTCAGTTAGCGTGTTGATCGAAGGAACAAGCTTCTGCTTTGTTGTAGCCCACTTGGCTTCTGGTCAGAAGAAAGGGGATGAAAGGAGACGAAATCACCAAGTTTCTGAGATTTTTAAGCGAACGACTTTCCCTCGACACGTTCGAGATGAATGCATTACCCGGCCTCTCACAATCCTAGAACATGAGTAAGCAGTGTGTGTGTGTATGTGTGTCTAAGGTGGTAATTTTGACCAGTTTACTTTTGAATTTGTCGCAATACCGGGTTATGATTTATCTTTATAAATGAGTAGAATAAAGAATTTGCTAAAAATAAAACCTGCCAAACTAGTAGAATAAAAAAGGTACTGAAAAATGAAAATTGACAAACAAGTCGAAAGTTGTCGAAAGTGTAATTTAACGTACAAAACCTTCTGAATCGTTTTATTCAAAAGGGATAATAGTGTTTACATAATATGATTTTCTACTACAAAAATGTTAAATTTTGGAGAGATAGTGTTTAAGGTCAAACTAGTTCAACTTGACCTATATAGCCCGAGAAAAATATATCCATTCTCACATAACATGCCAAACCAAATCACTTTTCTAAGATAGTAATAGAGAGAGGAGGTTAATTTCAGATTCAATAATATGTTAAGAATTGCGAGACCCGTTTTAATACTTCTTTCTAATTATTATATAAATTGACTAAAATGCATGTGGATTTTAATATGATTGAGATCTAGTTCTAAAAGATATAGCATTTGTAGCATTTTGTTCGACATGCACATGTGCATATACACAACGTGCACATTGTTATACTTAAAAAAAATTGGAAAGAAGAGAGAAAAACAAAGAGAGGGAAAATAAACCATTTTTTTTAAGTTTACCATTTTTATTGAAGCAGTATGTAAAGGTGCTTTTGGGATTCCCAACATAATACTGAATCTGAAATGAACTTGCCCCATAGTGTGTGTAATCTAATTTATATGTGGTTTGTGGAACAGCCAAATATTTTGGTTTGGAGATCTCAACTACAGGTTATACTTGGAACATGATTTAGCTAGAGAACTGATAGAGAAGCAAGATTGGAGTGCACTTCAAGAGTTTGATCAGCTAAGGCAAGAACTGGGAGATGGTGGAGTATTTCAAGAATGGATAGAAGGGAATATAGAATTTGCACCTACTTATAAGTATTCCACCTTTAATACCAATCGGTACTCGGGTACACTTTCTAGCAAAGTAGGAGAAAAACAAAGGACACCAGCATGGTATGCAAATCTAGTCCCAATCACCCAATGGTATCTTATTAAACTAAAACGAGACATGATGTGATTGTATGGTTCATGTATTAGGTGTGACAGGATCTTATGGTACGGGAAAGGAGTGACACAACATTCTTATTTCCGTAGTGAGAGCAAGTTCTCAGATCATAGGCCTGTATCTGCTCTTTTCTCTACCCAAATCGAAGTCTTGAAGTCTGATGATGCGAGGGTGGTTTCCTCTAAGCACATTACAAGAAACCTATCAAGCTCGCGTTCTAACATCTTTGATACCTAAATTGATGATTACTATATGATTTGATTATAATGAACCCCAATAACGAGAGAGGAGTAATGGGGGCGGCTTCTACAGGAACATCACAAGAAAATACATTTTGCCCAAAAACATTACAAAATTAAACATCTGGCTTTTTTTATTTTTTTTTATAAACACTGACTGTATGGACCAATTAGGGCTTAACACAAGTACGCCGGCCCCACAAGTACCACCGGGACCAAGTGCCACTCTCCAGTTGGTCCAAGCTGCTTTGACAAAAAAGGTCAATGTTTAGTTTAGTAATTTCTTTGGTCAAAATATTTATTCTTGTGATTTTACCTTCTTCTACAATGCATTCACTAATTTCTATAAATCTAGAAGCATCACCATCAAACAAAAAACATCATAGAAGAACCAGAAGATAATATATACAGTCAGGAAGAACACACTTTATTTCACCTTTTGAGGGCAATATAAATGGTTGTGCTCTTCCAGAAAGTAGTGATATACATTCACTTCAAGTGGCATCAATGAAAGCAGTTCATATGAAGTACTTAATTCAGAAATCTATAAAAATTAATGGTTTATATAGTTCATTTGATGATGTTCATGTGATAAACTATAACAAGTATATATATCCACATTGAGGCAATTGTTATAAACTTCAAATTCTCTATAAACGTCATAGATCTCAGTATGCGAGTGATTTTAAGCTATTAATTATCGGCATTAATATGTCAATATGACTCAAATAATTCTCAAATTGTGATTCTGAATATTGATCAACTTTGTTTTGATTCCAACACAGAAAAATTGAAATCTATGTAAAATCAATGAATCGTGTTTGTGAATTAGGCAAATAAGAGAACAATCTCGATCAACGGAATGTGCGTTCAACGATAATTGAAGAATGAAAGCAAACTTGCTACTAATCTCATGTCAATTTGTATCCACTAATTTAGGGCAGATTTAAAGCAGAAAGTAAAACCTAGTGGTAACGAAACAAATGCGATGAATGAAGCGGAAAGCGATCGAAACATAAAAAAAGGATTTTATAAGCAAAATTGATGATGAGTTGTACAGGAAATACGATACCTCTTATTGATCTTCTGATGGCGAAGATCATAATTGCTTGAACGAACTGATGCCGGTCGTTCAGAATTCTCCGCAACTTATGATTTCCCGCTAATTCTGGCCTGAGAGGGGTTTATATACAATGAACTCATTACAGTTACAGTAGTGTAGTAGGTCACAATTGTGAGTTTTCAAATGGGCTTAAGTTCAAATGGGAATTAGAGTGGTGTTGATACAGTTACACTAAAAAACGTTCTTTGTTTTCTTAAAACTAAAAAACGCACCGTTGTGAGTTTTTAAATGGGCTTAAGTTTAAATGTAGGTCACAATTGCTAACCTTAATCCAGCATTGATTATGACATATAATTGAACCTATACTGATTTGAATATTACACATAAGTCGGGTAGTGGTGCGCAAAACGACCACTTGCAAATTTTTAATTGGTTTAAGTTCAAGTTTAGGTCACAGTTGATAACCTCAAACAAGCTTTGGTTATGACATGTAGTTGAACTAATCGTTGGCTGAAGATACACACGTTAATCGAACATTGATTATGAAGGCACTGGAATTTATTTTTTTAAATCTTTTAAAAAATGGAACCCAAACTGGTTCAACAATACCCATACCAGTTCCTATTGGGTTGGGGTTTCCCCACTCCAAACCGGTTCTTACCCGAATGAAATGAGAAAACACAACTTATGCACCTCTAACTAGAGCTGCACAACCAAACCGGTTCCAAACTTGACCCGAAATTGATATTGTAATTGGTTTGACAAAAACCGACTAGGCACCGAATCGAACCAATGGTTAGATAGGTTTATATATTTTGGGTCGGAAACCCTTTTTTTAGAAACTGGTTTTGAACGTTTAAAAAACTAGCCCTTGAATAAAGGCTATATTGTCGTTTTATTTGATTATTCTTTTACCGTTTTGCCCTCTTTTGTTAGTATATACAAGTATTGAATTTTGGAAGTGAGTTACCAAACGCTTTCATGTGGTCCTTCAACGTGATGAATACCAAAGTCATAATCAACTCAACTCCAAGTGACGTGAAATGAACAAGAGAACGACTAAGTTTAATGGTATCTACAACAACCGCAAAAGCGGGTGGAGTGATACCGACATTTTGACGAGGACACATGAGAAATACCGAGCCAACGAAGGCTCAACTTTCACCCATCTCACGTTTTGACGCGTTGTTAAGAGTAAATCAAAATGTCAATGGTGCCAAAAGTGTTTCAACATTGTGGTGGTTCCAAACCCCCGAAGACATCAGAGGACAATGATTATGTTTCGGTTAACTCCGAAGCACATTCTAAACGTGATATCAATGTGAAGGATTTAAATGACACCCCCGAGCCGCTCGAACCAACACACCCGCCCGAGAGAGACAAAACAAAACGAGCGGGAAGTTTGTTAACAATATTAATGACCTAAAAAATAGACACTTTGTCTCTTATTTTAGATGCTTTTAACACTTCGTATACGGACATTGAAGATCGAAATTAAGGATGAAAGGAAAAATGGTCGAAGATATGAAAAAACGAGATGAGGATGCGGGGGAGCAAGAGAATTGTAAAATCTCAATGACTAAAAAATAGATATAGAGGAAGAACAATATAAACGAGCGGCCAAGGCATTGAATGATCAAATTGCTTACAAATATGTTTAATTTTAAGTTATGATATAGTTTTATTTTTAGTTATTTTTATTTTAATTTATGTAGTATGAGTGTTAGGCATTTAAATGTAACAAGTTTGGTCATTCATATACACATGTATGGAGTAAGAGACTCAATGTCTTTAATTTATTAACAACTAGCTTAGAACCCGTGTACTACAAAGGGTGAAAAATATAAATATATAAATATTTTAAATCTTTAAAGATATATATATATATATATATGGGGAGGATCAAATAAAAAGTAGGTTTTCGATAACAAATCTAAGAAATGACCAAAACGCTTAGAAACGGTATCAAACGAACTCCGATTGAGCTCATTTTAGCGGCGTTGGAACCGTCTCGTCGAACTCTACCATCTTAGCTTTTAGGGTTTAGATTTTATGTTTAAATTTTAGGGTTTTAGCCTTATGGTTTAGCTTTTAGGGTTTAGATTTTATGGTTTAGGTTTTTTTAGGGGGTGGGGGGTTTAGGTTTTTGGGGGGTGGGTGGGGGGTGGGGGTGGGGGGTTTAGGTTTTTAGGGGGTGGTGGTGGTGGTTTTAGGCTTTTAGGGGTGGGGTTGGAGGGGGGCGGTAGGTTTTTGGGGGTGCGGGTGGAGAGGGGGTTTAGGTTTTTGGGTCCGGATTAGAGTTCGATGAGACGATTCCAACGCCGTTGGAATGAGCTCAATCGGAGTTCGTTTGACCCACTTCTTAGTGTTTCTTAGCGAAAACCAATTCTCAGTGGAACCTTCCCCTATATATATAGGGGATGTATCAAATAAAAACTCTGAGTTGTTGTGAAAACCCATAAAGTAATTCCTGACCACACATCAATTTCTATATATTTTATTATGTGGTTATGATTAAATATGAATTTTCTTTTATTTATATTGAAAATCATGTGACCTAGATTTAATAGAGAGGTAAAGATGTAATTTGACTTCTTTTTTTCTTTTTAGATTAATTACTGACATTAAAAAATATCTCCATCTCTCCACTTTCTCTCTCATCCATCATCATAACCCAAAATTACATCTCCACTTTACATAGACAAATGAACAAAAACTCTTTACACATTTGTAAAATTAGTTTATATTTGTGTAAAAAAACCTTAAATCTTTGGGAAAATGTAGAGACGGTTTGTAGATCCATGAAAGATTAGAGAACAGATTCGTTACAAATGTATAAAAATAAAATACACATGTTTAAAGACAGTTTACACTTGTGTAAAACATATATATATATATATATATATATAGTGGACGTATCAAATGAAAACTCTTCCTTATTGTGAAAACCCAAAAACTCAACATGAGCCACATATTCCATTTATATGATTTATGGTTTATTTTTATTATGAAAGGGTAATATGGTAAATTTATATTAACCCTATACATCATTTTCTCTTTCTCCAATCTCCATTACCCAGATCTGTTGAGATCTCTCAAGAACAATCTCAAGAAATTGCTCCATATCAAAAAATCGACTCAAGTTCCTGCTTCAACGGGAGAGAGATAAAATATGTTCAAGAATGGCGGAAAGCTGGAAAGGCCACAAATGCCTTCTCATCCTTCACCCCTACCAACTCATCGTCCGTAGCTGCGATGTTACTCAGATCTGAGCCTAACCAAAGATCCAAGAAAGAAAACTAGAGATGATCCTCACTTTCTCGACGTTGAATGGAACACCGATATGTTCATAGAAGTGTTTCCGGTTCCCGGTCTGTTCCCGTCCTGTCCACACAAGTGTTTCTGGTTTCCGATCTGTTGCAGTCCGAAGATGCTTATATACGGTTTGCTTTATTTTTGCTTTTGCTTTTTGGAAACATAAAAAATATTTTTCTTTGTTATTTTGGACCAAACTCTCTTTTTTGTACAAAGTTAGCAAAAAGAAAATGCCACAACACAACCCACCCACCTTCACAGTTGATATATCGTCAATTTGTTGACTAATTTCCGTGTTTTGTGTTAATTGACAGTTGATATTTGAAAAACTCATAAACTAATTTTTGTGTTTTGTGTTAATTCATGGTTGATATATTGTCAAATCACAGGCTAATTTATGTGTTTTTTTTAATTCAGAGTTGATACATTTTCAATTCATAGGCTAATTTATGTGTTTTTGTTAATTCACAATTGATACTTCATAGTCTTTTTTTTGTGTTTTGTGTTAATTCACAGTTTATATATATACAAGAATTAACTTTTCATTAGTTTTTTAGCATAACCATTTGTAATTTGGTTTTAATTGTTGGAATCTGAATTGGTTTTTGTACATTGAATAGGGCTGGGAAAAGGAAAAAAAAGTAGCTTAATAGTAAATAGGTTTGAAAGTTGCCCATGTGTATTTAGTTTTTATATTAATGTATTTTGATTTTACAATTGTGTATTTTGTTTGTACACTTGTGTATTTTGATGGGTTTTTACAATAAGAGAGGGTTTTCATTTGATACATCCTCTATATATATAGTATAGGGTTCAATTAAAAAATGTTAAAAGTAATTTTTTTGTTAATTTGTGTATATAAGTTTTACACATGCTTAAAAAAGTTGTTCTTCATTCGTTCTTGTCTTTTATGTTTTAAACTAAAGTTACTTAAGGTTTTTAAAATAAGCATGATTTCAAATTTGTTCTTGTAGACCTTGATGCAGATCTGAATGTTCAGAGATAGAGATACAGAGAAAAAGAGAGAGAGTTCTTTTGTTAAATAATTCAAGTAATTTTACCTATTTACCCTTTTAGGTCTATTTTAAAAAAGAAAAATAAATAAAAATACATATTTGATATGAACCACATATTATTATATTTGTTTAAGATATGTGGTTATGAGAGGGTTTCTGGGTTTTCACAATAAGGAAGGGTTTTCATTTGATACGTCCCATATATATATATATATATGCACATGAGTAGAAAATAAAAAACACATGTGTAACATATTTCCCAAACAATAAGATTGAGAAACAAAAAGACAGTTAACATATGCACAAATCAGGAATAAAACAATTTACATCCAAATACACAAATATGTTTACAAATACACAAGTGTAAAATCATAATACACCAATATAAAATCAAAATACATATGTGTACAAACAAAATACACAAGTGTAATATCAAAATACACATGGGTTCTACCATTTGCTGAAGAGCCAAGATTCTATCTCCTAATTTCTATTTTATAACTTGATTCAACAAAACATAAATATCTATAAATGGTATTAAATGATAATCAACAAAAAACATATATTAGGTTCCTTATTTTGTATGTAAATCACCTTCAACTGTGTGCAAAAATGACGTATATCCACTTTCCATTTCTTTATCACATTAGCTTTAGAAATTCAATTTTTTTTCGTTTAACAGCAATACAAAGTTCCACCCAATTTGAAAATCCAAAATTCCATCGAACAGAGATATACAATTTTTTTTTGTTTAATGGGCCACCTAATTTAATCATTTAGTGGATTTGTATTCAGATTTTATCATCACCAATGGTGTATGTCCATCTTAAATTTCAAAAGGGGAAATCAAACATACAATTTTCTTGTTTAACAGTAAAGTCTCGTCTGAGTTAAAAAGAGCAAAGCTCTCGGTTTGAAAAATACATACAATTTGAAAAAGAGCAATGTCTAAATCACAAAATTCCACCTAATTTAAAAAAATACTTACCCCGTAGCCATGATTCACGTAATAAGACAGATTCAAGAGCAAAGTCTCGTTGATATCGTAGCATCTTGAAACGGCATCTGACAAAAGAGAGTTTGAGACTAGATCTGAAAACGAGAGTTGAACTTGTTCTTCGTTCTTGAAACGAGATCTAAAACCACTCCGATCTTTGAACCCACACAAACACCACCTCAAAGATGGTCGGAAAACTCTCTAACATGTTTCTTCTCTAGATTTGATGAAGATGAGGAAGTTTAGACAGAGAAGGAGATGTAGGCTGCATAAATTTAGAGAGAGGTAAAGAAGGTGTGTTTGAAGAAGGAAACGTTATATCTAGGGTATAAAAAGATGAGTAAAATGACTCATATGCCTCTCCAGATTAAAAATAAAACAAAAAAAATAAATAAAATGTTCATATAGAGTTTATGGGTTTTTACAATAAGAGAGGGTTTTCATTTGATACATCCCCTATATATATAGTATAGGGTTCCATTAAAAATGTTAAAAGTGTAGGAAGTATAGGAAAGATTTTAAGACACAAGATCATTGAGGTTTGTGGTTGAGATTGAGGCGGTGGCAAAAGGGTAAATAATTGCAACTTTATTGTTTTAGTCTGTACATGGTGTTTTAAACTTAGACGTCAATTTACACATGATGTTTTACATGTTTATTGCGTTTGATGGTTATGACGTTTTAAGTATTTATATGATGTTTTTACTCTTTACATTGTGTTTTAATAGTTTATACATAATGTTTAAAATTAAACGTCAATCTACCCATAGTTTTTTACATGTTTATGTCGTTTAAAATTTCGGACTTGATCACATTTGATTCGGAGTGGATTACAAGTATTAGGAAAATTATTTCAATTTTTTCTACGTGGTGTTTTAAAACACCATGTGTAATACACCATCCCAGGTGTAAAACACTATCAACAAAATCTAAAACGTCATGTGTAGAACATCATGCCCATGTGTAAAACACCATGATCAGAATCTAAAACGTCCTGTGTAAAACACCATGACCAATCTAAAACATATGTAGGAAACGCCCAGTTCAAGTTAAAAAAGTGATTTATACATGCCTAATCTAAAACATCATGTGTAAAACGTCATGTGTAGAAGACCATGAACAGAATGTTAAACTTGCAGTTCAAAAACACCATAAATTTCCAGTTCAGAAACAACTTAAAACGCTCAGTTTAAAAACACCATAAAACGAAGATTTTTTTTAAATATATATATCAATAGCATACTCGTTGGAAAGATAAAAAAACTTTCGTTGTGCAATTTTTTTAAAAAAACAATAACACATAAAAAAGTTATGAACGTTTAAAAAAGACGGAGGAATATGCATGTGACTTGCATGTGCATTTTCCTTGTCATGTGAGTAGCATGTGGATGATGGTTTTACGTTTTTGCCCTTTTAATTTGAAATCTTTTTGGACACATGACACTTTATGATGGCTTCCTACACTTTTTTTACTTTGTAAAATATCCCTCCCCTATATATATATAATTAATATATAATTTACTTTCAAAAATACATTAAATACTATTCAATGAAATTTACTTTCATTGGTATTTGATTGAAAACATAAGCTAGGTAATTATTTTTTAAAGTTTCTTAAGAGCATTCCCAACCCGTTCTTTATATTTCGTATCCTTATCCTTATAATTACACTAAAAAACAGTACTTTTTGTACCTTTTATCTTTACTTTTCTCTTTCCTTATCCTTATCTTTATAATTATACTAAAAACCACTACTTTTATTCTTATATTTACAAAAACCTTATATCTTTATCCCTCCTCCACTCACAACCACTTTAAACCACTCCTTAAAATATATAAAACTCACTCACATAATTATACCAAACGGACTGTGAATGCTCTTATTAGTATAATTAATAACTTGTTTAAAAATATATTATTATTAAAAATATTAAATTGTATTTATTAAGAAAGAGAGAGGCATAAAAAAATTTATAAGATTAAATATGGATGAGACACGTGTCATTGTAAAACCTTTATTTATTAGACTGATGGTTGTGGGGCTTTATTGAGAGTGGATTCATCCTCTAATATCACGCCATGTGGCGCTGACTGGATGCTGACTAAGCAGTGGATAAAGCCCCTGCTGAAGCACTTGAGGGTGTTGTGGTGCAGGTGAGCGGGGGCTTTATCGAATTAATTTTTTGTTTAATTATTTATTCAATTCAAATTAAAAAACTAATAATTAATTAAAAATAATAATAAAAGATAAAATAATTAATTAAAAACATTCAACATCCTAAAAAAAAAGAAATACATAGAAAATAAAATACTAAATTATTCCATAGGGTTTTAATTTTCTTCCATTTCCTTTCGAATACGCTCCTTTTGTTTTTCATATATCGCTTGGTCCCTCGGCGATAGGTGGCTGACGTCCTTGCTAAGAAATTCCAACTTCTTCATCATTTGTTTTTCCATTTTCACCTGCGTCGCCTTCTCGAGAGTACTTGTTATTTTAAGGATCGCATCGCTAAATTCTAAATCGGCATCATTAGTCTTTTTTTTACCGCTGTCCCTTCCGGCCGGTCGACTTGAGCCTTGTGGTGTCCCTTCTTGCTCGGACATGTTGAGGTCGATGCCAACGCGACCATCCGATCCACTAGAGGTGACGTATGCGCCGGACGAACTAGTTTTCGTACGTTTTTGCGCTTCTTCCGCCTCCGGACTAACCAATTCAATCCATTTCGAGCACCTTTTGAGTAATTCCCACAAGTAGATCTCGTCAAAAACTTTTACCACCCCGTACTTTCTTAACACTACGGCTTTCCATTCGTCGCAAGTGAATTGGTAAATATGCACATCATCACTCCCGCTCGGTCGCATTCGACGACTGTTTCTGTTATGTAGATTTGTAAACAGTCCGACATATTTGCGAATTTCGGACCACCGTCCCGATATCATGTCTTGATTTCGGTCTCTACTCCCCACTTGGGCGTAGAACGACTCTCTTACTTTAGACCAAAATACTTTAGCTTTTTGATAATCGGCTACAAAAAAATATGTTTAACAAACGTTAAAAAAATAGTTTAACAAACGTTAAAAACAATTTAAAAAGTGAAAAAAAAAATACCGCATTTACGATCCTCGGATAATGAAATCCAAGCACGACATAATGCTAGCTTCTCTTCTTTTGTCCACGGAGTAGCTTTTCATTTTGGACCGGCCTTTTCGACCGGTTCGGTTGAACCACTCGCTCCACTCTTTTTCTTCGAACCTTTGTGAGAGCGTTTTTGGGGTTGAACCGGTTCCTCTTGTGTCTCCGGTTGTGACATTTGATTGTAGACAAGCCGGTTAAACGCCTCATCATCTAAATATTCCAAACCTTGAAAATTCTCCATATTCTCCACATACTCATTCCAATTTCTCGACATTTTTTGTTGATGATTTGTAGTAATGTAGAGAATAGTTTATAAAATTGAGAGAAAATAAGAAGTTTATAAAGATTTTGAGAGATAAATGAGTGAAGAGGAGTTAATTTATATAAATAGAAATTTATTTTATTATTATTATTATTTTTTTTAACCCAACGGCTCTCCCCCAATAGTCCTCCCCAACGGCTCTCGCTAGCCGCCCCACGCCCACCGATCGCGCCCCCCCATCGCCTGACGATCTTGTGGCGTGCGCGGCCAAGGTGGCTCGCGCCCACCCCTTGCGCTCCCAACAACCTGCCACAACCATTAGCCTTATATAGTATAGATATAGATTTGAGGTACAAAACAAAGATTTGACAACGACGTGAGGTAATTTGCCGTTTAGAGGGTCGATAGCGCCGCTCTTGCTGGATTGGTTTAGGTATAATTACAAATGTTTTTTTATATTGTTATTTTATTTGAAAACGAACGAAAACAGAGAGCGAAGCATTTTATTGATGGGCCGAGTGAAGAAATATTGATTGAAAGTGAGTGTAGGAACTAAAGCATCCGGCACCAACAAAAGGATCATGGTACTGTAAAGTGTAAACCCTAGAATATTGGCGTCGTCCACCCCCTATGCATGAACTAGGTGTCGAGTTTCAAAAGAGGCCCAATTACAAAAAAAAAAAAAAAAAAAAAAAAAACAAACTCTTGTTTTCAAAACATAAAGCCCAAGTGTAGCCTCCCATTAACCACTGGTGGTTGCGGCGATGAAGACTCAACCTGCCCACGCAGGTTCGAGTCCGAGCCACCTCGGGTTTTAGTCCGGAGTGCGTTACGCTAGCGGGTTTGGCCCGTGTAGCGGCGCAACTGTTGTCAAGTGGCAGCAGGCTCCATGGTTTCCCGGTGATAGCCTTAGCCTCTCGTTCTGAACCCACGGGCCCGGTTCAGACAACGTAGTGGTCAGGTTAAGAGGTAGGATCTCCGATTTGGAGATGTAACCGAAATTGAAAAATGAAAGTTACCTATAAAAAAAAAGTGTAAGTGTAGCCTCCCATTCATCTCGCCGAAACTCGAAAACGATTCATGAAACCCATCTCTTATTTCACGTATATTAGAATTAGATTATCATCATTCGCACAATACCAAATTTTCTTTACCTCTTTCGGAGGTGTTTGGGATTCCATTTCAAACTACTTATTAACTTATTATCTTTTTTAAAAAGGTAATAAGTTAAAAGTTTGTTTGGATAATTAATGAAAAAGTTAATTTTAAAAGGGTGAAGAAGTTGTTTTAAAGAAGAAATCCAAACACCCCATGTTTCTACCGCTTATTTCCCCTTCGTTTCTTTTTGCTAAACAACTAATCATTCTTTCAAAAACTTCGATCCAAACGTGATTCAACTCGCTCGATTTCGCTCTTCGTTTAGATCTGCTCCAATTTGTTCCCTGAGGATTACTTCACAGGTTCGCTTTTTTCCGTCATTCATGGTTTATCAAGCAGATTTAGTCCCTATGCCTCCAGTTTGTTTACAGTTTACGTCAAACTTGTTACGCCGTTGATCTTTGCAGGGATGAAACGGTTACGAGACGATGCTTACGGTAGCTCTCAATTAAAGAGGTCATTTGGTTCTTCCCGAGGAGAATCGTAAGTTCTCATTTAAAATCGGTTTAATTTTGTGGGTTAAGGTGCTCATTCGTAGTCTGATTATGTGTCATGATAGTTTTTATATGCTTGATTGTTTGTGGATTTGAATCTGTTTAGATTTTATAGGGTTTAGTTTTGAGTTTGTTGGATTTAGTTGATGCTATGTGTTTTTTTTTGCTTAACAAAATTGTGCGATTTAGATGAATTGATATGCAAAATCACATTTGTTGTTGACCATTATTTTTAAAATTTTTAGGTAAAGAATGTTACTGTAAATTTTATGGACCGATTAGGTTTTTGTTTCTTGCCTTTTAGGGTTGTGTGGATTCTGAAGTTTGATATGACAGAATTGTGATTATTAGAAATCCAATTGGAAAAAGTCAAAAGTAAAATGAAAATGTGAATAATTTTAGTACTATTTATCCTCGGGTTTACTCTTCCGATGGGGGCGTGAGATGAAATATTATTAAGAAATGGGAAGTAAAACCGAAACTTTGCACAGGGTAAGACATCCGCTTGACATCTTACAAGTTAAATGATTTTAGGGCATGTGTTAGACATCATACAAGTTAAATGATTTTAGGGCATGTGTTAGTCACTGAAACTCTCGATTAGTAACCTAGAAGCTGTTATATGAAAGGACTTGCATGTGCATTTCATAGGTTATAACTTATAACTTGTATTGCTTATTTTATTTGTGATACCATTTATGGAAGGGCAAACTAATAAATGTTCACTTTTCTTTCTTCAAACTGAAGATATGGCCAACCGCAAGCCCCGGGAGGAGGTGATGAAGGAACAGGAGGGGCAGGGGCAGGTGTAGGAGGGGGAGGAGGCTGTGCTGCTGCTGGCAGCGGTGCACGAGAACTCACAACCAATGATGCGTTGACATATTTGAAGGAGGTAAAAGATATGTTCCAAGACCAACGGGAGAAATATGACATGTTTCTTGATGTGATGAAAGATTTTAAAGCTCAAAGGTAGATAATTTTTGGTTGGAGGAATGACTGTATTGACATCAATTTGACCTAATTGAGAACTTCTCTGATGCAGAATTGATACTACAGGTGTCATAGCAAGGGTGAAAGAATTGTTTAAAGGTCACAATAATCTAATTTTTGGGTTTAACACTTTCTTGCCTAAGGGTTTTGAAATAACTGTTATTGAGGATGATGAGGCCCCACCAAAGAAAACTGTGGAGTTTGAAGAGGCTATAAGTTTTGTAAACAAAATAAAGGTGGGAGCTGATTTTCTTATTTGTGATAGAAACAACAATAGTTTAAATTTTTTAATATAATTATCCTACCCCTCCTGTTGCAGAAACGCTTTCAAAACGATGATCATGTTTACAAATCATTTTTGGACATCTTGAACATGTACAGAAAGGACCACAAGGGTATTAATGAAGTCTATAGTGAGGTGAGTTTCTGTAAGCTTTTATAAAATTGTTTTTTAGCGGTATATAGGATTATCCTTGATTTCATTGCTTGTAATCTATGCAGGTTGCCTCACTTTTTGATGATCATCCAGATCTTCTTGATGAGTTCACGAGATTTTTGCCAGATGCTTCAGCTGCTGCGTCTGCACACCATGCTTCCTTACGGCATTCCTATCAACGTTATGATGAACGGAGCTCAGCCGTGGTCCCACTCAGACCGGGACAACATTATAAGGTATTTTGGCTAATTTACTAATTTCAGTGTTTCTTCTGTTATATTCTTTTAGTATTTGAAGGGACTAATTTATCTTTTGCAATAGCAACAAGGCCGGAAAGACAGGATCAATGCTGAACGGGCCCCAAGTGTTGATTGTCCTGATATGGATGATAAAACAATGATGAAACCTCATAAGGAGCAGAGGAAACGTGGTGAAAAGGAGAACCGGGATAGGAGACATAGTGATCAGGATTACAAGGATCCTGATCTTGATAGCAACAGGGATCGCCATGAAAAACGAAAATCTGCACGGAAAGTTGAGAATTTTGGAGTACATTCAGGTTCGACCCCATATGATGATAAAGATGCCCTCAAAAGTGAGTAGATGTTTAACTTATCAGTTGTTGAACTCATAAATATGCTTTACATTTGTTTGGATGAAAAAACATCAACATGCTTTCTTTCTAAGAATGGTCATATGTTTCTTATTGATCCTGTTTTATAATACCGCCTTTCTGGTTCGTAAGTTGTGAAGAATATGTAAGTTGCTTGCAATCAAGTTAAGGGGCGTGTGTTGGCTTAATTTGGAATTGCAACAAAGAAAAAAAAAGGAAAAAGATGGCAGCTGAAATTTTATTAATTTTATTTGATTCAGTAGTTTTTTTTTGGAATTTATTTGTTCTATTTTTAGGTTGTAATTTATTCCTAGTTTAGAGAATTTATTTTTGGATTCAAATTCTTTTTGATTTAGCTTGGTGATTAAGATAGTATTTAGTATAATAAATATAAGGTTTAGGGGTCTTTGTAATTTGTGGTTTTTGTTCATAATAAAATTTTAAATTCTTAGGGTTGAGACGGTTTGTCTCCTAAAATTCGTTTGTTCTTCTGTATTTAACTCGATTCTCAGCCTTCAATTGGTATCAGAGCTTGGTGAGAGACGTGAAGAAGAACTACGACTCAAGAGTTCAACAATCTGCTGATCGAATCTGATTGCTGTACCAAGACCGAAGGACTGGAAACACGTACCTGAAAGGAGACAGGTCGTGATCTTGATCACAGCAGGGAGCAGAAAATATCCATTAACACCAGCAGGTTTAGAAGATCAGAATTGTGGGATAAAGGTCAAGAACAAAGCCACCAGAAAAAAAAAGCAACAGCAGGTGGGATTTTGGTTTGCTGCAGAAGAAAAAAAGAGTACAAAAGAAGCAACGGCGGGTGTTTCGGGGCTGAAGCGGTGACCAAATAGCGCCAGATAACAGTGGTTGTAACCGCCAGAATAGTGCAGCAAGCGTGACAGCCTAGAAGTTGGGTTCAGTGGTAATCAGCGGCGTTCGGTGGCTGATTTTGAGCGACCACGGACAGCAAGAGGCGGTAGCCGGCGATCGGGGTGATCGCGGATAGAGGTTGCTGGGTGGTGGTTCACGGCCCAAAATCTACATAACAAAACTGAGTGGTGTGCTCGTGTTTTGCATCGATCGGTACAACCGGGGTGGTTGTGGACGTTATGAAGATCAAGGAAGATTGTTGTTTGTTCGATCGGATGGCCAAGATCGCAGCCAAGGGGTTGGTTATGCGAGTTCACATGGCCGAAGGACAGATCAGGGAACGGGGTCGCGTGTATGATCTAACTAGGAGGAGCCCAAGCAACATGGTCAATGATCACTAGGAGTTTCCGTGTAGGAAACAGGTTCGGTGTTCATTGGGGATGATGATCTAACTGTTGAAGATAAGGGTCGAGTGGATACAATTCCAAATTAAGGGGGAGATTGTTGGCTTAATTTGGAATTGCAACAAAGAAAAAAAAAGGAAAAAGATGGCAGCTGAAATTTTATTTGATTCAGTAGTTTTTTTTTGGAATTTATTTGTTCTATTTTTAGGTTGTAATTTATTCCTAGTTTAGAGAATTTATTTTTGGATTCAAATTCTTTTTGATTTAGCTTGGTGATTAAGTTAGTATTTAGTATAATAAATATAAGGTTTAGGGGTCTTTGTAATTTGTGGTTTTTGTTCATAATAAAATTTTAAATTCTTAGGGTTGAGACGGTTTGTCTCCTAAAATTCGTTTGTTCTTCTGTATTTAACTCGATTCTCAGCCTTCAGCGTGGAAGTTAGCCATGTAAGTTGCTTGCAATCTATGATAGAACACGACTATTTGATGAAATTTATATTTTTGTCTGTATGACTTGGAAAAATATCCAAACTTTGATCCTGCTTTTTTTCACGCTTTTGATCTCCTATGAATGTATGATTCTCCTGTTAACATTCAAAGTAGTAGATTTTTCCTTAACTTTGTTGTATTGTTTCAGATTTTCTTCTTTAAAGTTCTCTTACATTATGGTACTTGTTCATTATAGGTCTGTACAACCAAGAATTTACTTTCTGTGAGAATGTGAAGAACAGATTACGTAATTCAGATGATTATCAAGCTTTTTTGAAATGCCTTCACATCTATAGCACAGAAATAATCACAAGGAAGGAATTACAGAGCTTGGTATGTTACATAGCTCTGTGCTATACGTTTTATATCCATTTGTATTTTCCTTCATTAGTTGAAAAATTACATTGCTCCAAAAGAAGCCTTTCCTGTGTTTGTTTTTTGAAGTAGACAATTTAATTTTGATTTATCTTTTTATATTATCTGTTTCAGGTTGCTGATCTACTTGGGAAACACACAGATCTTATGGAAGGATTCAGTGTATTTTTGGAACGTTGCGAGAACATAGGTGACTTTAGATGATCTTTTTTATACTCCTTTTCTCTTTTGAGAACTCATTTTCATGATTTCATCCTCACTAATAACGTGTCCTGTTTGCAGATGGGTTCTTAGCCGGTGTTATGGACAAAAGTATGTGTTACTTGTTTTCTGTTTTTCCTTTTTTTCACGTCTCTTGAATGTTAGTTTACATGAGCATGTACTTAGATTAGAAAATATTCTCATCATTTCACCATTTTTTCATGGCAGAAGCTCTATGGAATGTTTCTAAGTCAACAAGAACTGAGGAGAAAGAAAGGGAGAATAGGCGTGAAATTGACGCAAGTAAAGAGAAAGATAGGTTCGAAGAGAAGTATTGGGGGAAATCCATACAAGAGCTTGACCTCTCTAATTGTCAGAGATGCACTCCTAGTTATAGACTTCTTCCTGATGATGTAAGTCTATTGTGTCATCAGTTTTTTTTACTGTTGTCAAGTAACTTCCTTTCATGTTTTGACAGTTTATGTTTTGTCCATCTTCTGTAGTACCCGATTCCATCAGTAAGTCAAAGATCAGAGCTTGGTACTCAAGTACTGAATGATCTTTGGGTATCTGTGACTTCTGGTAGCGAGGATTACTCGTTCAAACATATGCGTAGAAACCAATATGAAGAGAGCCTGTTTAGATGTGAAGATGACAGGTAAATTAGCATTTTAACAGTGTTAAATATTAAGAAAACGGATACAGATATATATCGAATTAAGTTTCTTAATGATGCATTTTTAGGTTTGAGCTAGACATGTTGTTGGAGTCTGCGAGTTCAACTAGTAAACGTGCTGAGGAACTACTAAACAGCATTAATGGCTGTTTGATTGGTTCCGAGGGTCCCATCCGTATCCAAGACCACTTCACTGGTGATTATATTATTTATCTTTCTTATGAATTCCCATATTTCAATTATGAATTTTAATTCTAATTTTATTTATTTTTGTTATAATACTTGTAGCTTTGAATTTACGTTGCATTGAACGTTTATATGGCGATCACGGTCTTGAAGTAATGGACACACTGCGTAAAAATCCATCTGTTGCGTTGCCTGTTATATTACTTCGTCTGAAGCAGAAACAAGAAGAATGGACAAAATGTCGATCAGATTTTGACAAGGTGTGGGTTGATGTTTATGCAAAGAATCATTACAAGTCACTTGATCACCGAAGTTTCTATTTCAAGCAACAAGATTCTAAGAATTTGAGCACCAAATGTAAGTGAATCTTGGCGTTTATTGATTGCACCGTTGGCTGTTGCTTCTCTCTTTTATATTTAAATTCTTCTTGTTTTCTATATGACTAGGCTTAGTGACTGAGATCAAAGAAATAAAGGAAAAGAGCCAGAAAGATGATGATGCGCTCCTTAGTATTGCTGCTGCAAATCGTCACTCTATTATGCCAAATCTCGAGTTTGAGTTTACTGACATGGATATTCATAGTGACTTGTTTAAACTTATTACATATTCATGTAAGGAGATTTGCACTACCAATGAACAACTGCATAAAGTATTAAGTGTTTGGATTACATTCTTGGAGCCAATGCTTGGTGTTCCTTGTTTCCCCCCCGATTATGATGATAATGTTGAAGATGTTGAGACACCTACACATGGTGCTGCCAGAAATGAAGTTGATAGTGATGGAAGTCCACGAGGCGATAGTGGTACTCTTAATATTAAGCAAGGAAAACCATCATGCAATGGAGATAATATTTCACCAAAAAGAGTAGATTCAAGCAAGGACATTTTGGTAAATGGAGGTACTTTGCCTAAAGATGGATCTAAGAACACATATGTCAGGGATAAAGCACCAATAGCTGGTCTTGTAAATGATAACATTCTTTCTAAACCAAATAATGTTCGTGTGGATGGCAATGAAGTCAAGTCTAACATTGATGAAGTTCCTTCATCTCAGGTTTGACTTTATCCTATTGCTACTTGTTTCATTTATCCATTGAGATCTCTCATATCTAATATTTCTTTTCTGTTCTACAGCATGGTGATATCTCAAGACCATCAACAGTGGCAAACGGAAGTTTTGCTAAATTTGAGAAAGAAGAGGGAGAGTTATCACCAAATGGTGATTTTAATGAGCTTGGTTTTGCTGCATGGTTTGCTGATGACGAGGACAGTGAGAATATTCTAGAAGGTGGTGATGATGTGTCAGGCAGTGAGTCTGCTGCTGCTGATGTGTCAAGGGAAGAACACGAAGAAGAAGATGGAGACCATGATTATATTGATGGTAAAGCAGAAAGTGAAGGTGAGGTTGAGGGAACAGAAGAGGATACTGCAAAACCACTGGCAAAACATGTGGCTTCTCCATTGCATGAGGACGGGAAAAAAGATTGTAGCGTCTTTTATGGAAACGAATCCTTTTATGCTCTTTTTAGGCTTCACCAAGTAAAAATGCAAACCCTTTTATTTTTTTTTCTTTCTGATTCATTCTTTAATTTATAGTATTATTTACTCAGAATTTTTATGTTGCCAGGTATTATATGACAGACTATTGTCGGCTAAACTTAATTCGATTTCTGCTGAAACAAAGCGGATAGCTGCTAAGGACACTTCCCCACCTGATTTGTATTCTAAGTACTTGAGTTCAACATTTTTATCTTCCACTAGGGATCTTACAACAAATATTTTCTCACTATGATTGTACCTTGCAGATTTATGAGTGCTTTGTATAGTCTGCTTGATGGATCTACTGATAATGCAAAATTTGAAGATGATTGTCGTGCCATTCTTGGAAATCAATCTTATGTCTTATTTACTTTGGACAAACTGATTTATAAGCTCGTGAAACAGGCATGCACCTATTGATATTATGCTTATTCATAAGGGGCGGTTTTATATATACCCCTCAAAACTTGTAACGTATCATATATACCCAAAACATGATTTAGGAGCATTGCAATTTGTGCGGTAAAACTAGTATTTTGGGCACCTATATGATATTTTGTAAGTTTTGAGGGGTATATTTGAAAGTTCTTCTATTCTTCTATGTCTCTTGAGGGAAGGTTCTGACTACTCCTCTATGTATGCAGCTTCAAATTGTTGCAGGTGATGAGGTGGACAACAAACTACTTCAACTATACAAATATGAAAGATTGCGAAAGCCTGAGAAATTTATTGATTCTGTATACTATGAGAATGCACATAATATTCTTCATGAGGAAAATATATACAGATTTCAGTGTGTAAGCTTTTTTTTGCCGTTCTCCTCACTTAATTCTTTTCCTTCTTTTTGGGCATGTAAGCATTTTTGGTTTTTTCGTTCTCTATGCTTTGCAGTCTTCTGGACCATGTTGTTTAACCATTCAGCTGATGGATGATGGGAATGAAAAGGCTGAATTCATCGCGGTTTCTGTGGATCCTAATTTTGCAGCTTATCTTCACAATGACTTTCTTTCAGTTGTGCCTGGAAAAAAAGAATCTGGCATTATGTTGCGGAGGTGAAAACACACCCTCTGGCTCAAGAATTAAAGACAAGTGAACCTTTATCATGGAATATGATTTAACATGTCTAAATGGCCATCTTGAGTTTGACAGGATGCAAGCATTAATTTATTTTCTAATGATAACAGAATTCTAACTACATGCAGAAATAAACGCCAATTCTCGGACATGGATGAATCTTCTGCCATGTCTGCTGCCATGGAAGATGTTAACATGGTCAATGGTTTGGAGTATAAGATGTATTGCTGCTCGTCAAAGGTACTTGTTACTGTTTGCATTACTCTATTTATATGCTAATTTCATAAATATTTTGCATTTATTAAATTGCAAAGGTGCATCTGCTGTCATATTTGTTGTTTCAGAGTATGCCTTTCTTTCCTTGTTTGCACTCTTTTTCTTTAAAACTTTCTTCTATCTATTTGTTGCAGAATCAAGATTCTCACCACACCCATCTTGAACTCCCCAAATAAATGATTCTTATTCTGAACACAAAAATGAGATTTTGTCTCATGTGTGTGCACAAAACTATTAAATGACCTAACAGAGTCACTGCTATCTAGGGTGGCGAAGTGGATATTCCCTATTTACTTCTCTTGTTGTCTTCTTGTTGAATCCTGTTTTTCTTTTGGAAACTTTGCAACATATTTTCTTTGGCTTTCTAAAAACCATATGACCTTCAGTTGTTTTATGGCTTCTTGCCTAGTAAGATTATACTAGTACTTTTGGAGATTCTTTATATTTCTTGCAACATATTTTCTTTGGCTTTCTAAAAGCCATATGACCTTCAGTTGTTTAATGGCTTCTTGCCTAGTAAACATATGACCTTAATATTTCTGAAGTTAAGTAGAGGATTTAGTAAGTGGATTCTATTTTCGGTTTTGCCTATATGGGCTTATATGTTCGTGTCTTTTTTCTAAAAGTTACATGGGTCTAGCCATATGAATGATGCACTATGCCACAAGTCCACAACCCATTGGTTCTTTGCCTCTGTTTGAGTTTCAACACAGATCATGTTGATGTCGGATTAGTTTCGTGTTGATCCATCAATTAGTGTAGTGTTACCCCTTGATAGTGTCTGCCACTCTACCTCATGACTATTTTGAAGAAACCAATAGGTTTAGTTAAGTACTAAGTTGAACTATAATTACTGGTTGTTTTGAGTTCTTGTCCTTATTTGTATCTTGTTTCTGTGTCCTTGATCTTAATCTGCTTTCATGCTAAGCCATGTAATCTTGTGAAGTTATGGAAACCAAAAAAGGCACCTTCATATTTCATTAATATCAGTATTTGTAAAACTAAATTGTTCATTGACCCAAAATAGTTAAGAAGTGTAGAAGCAATTATGAAAAGATATTTACTTATGATCTTAAAATTACGAAAAAATTGTTCATACAACATAACAAATTTGAAATTTAACGAACAATGAAGAAGGATATAAGAAAAGGGGTAGAAGAACAAAGTGTACCCTTTGGAGCTTTATGGGTTAATAGGCGAAGCGTGAGTGTATAACAGTTGATCCCAATAGGCCATGGGTTCTGAATGATCTTTTTTAGATTCAAGTTGATAGTGGGGTCTGGTTTTTAAACAATGATAAATACTTGCCAATTTTAAGTGATAATAAACAACTTTATGGGTCAATAAGCGAAGTGTAAGTGTGTAACAGTTTATCCCAACGGGCCATGGGTTCTGAATGATTTTTTTTAGATTCAAGTTGATAGGGGGGTCTGGTTTATAAACAATGATAAATACATGACAATTTTAATTGATAATAAACAACTATAAGACCAATAAGTGGGGCTATTGGTTGTAAATTCATGAATAAAATCATGGAACCCTACTAATTGCATGATTCCTAACTAAATAAAGTCTTAAATTTGATTCATTTTTTTACTAAAACAATTTATATATAACCACCAGCATAGAAACGGTTTTCTCTAACTTGTTGGGACATTCCAAGTGAAACCAATATGAGGCTATAGAATACTAAATTAGAACTAACGTGAACATACGGAGGTAAAACCAAGGTTGCCAAGATCGAAATCTTACTCGAGATCGTTTTTGTCTTAGTATGATTGGGAATTTGGGATCACAAGATGGAATCAAGATCATACGATCCTACTTAAAGGTCATAGTGTTCTTCATGCATATTGTAATTCATATCAAAGACAAGATGTGTACCAAATTCATGAAATGTTCAAAGTTTAAAACATTATAGAAATAAATCAATACGTTTCAAAGGGATTACTGAATTAAGTTATTAGGGATTTAGAGTTTATTGTGTTAAATCAAAGACTTCATGAAATTTACCTTTATGGATTATTTGGTTAGCTCATTTATAGTTTTCTAATTCAGTTAACTTAATTCAAGCAAGATCGTATCCTATGATCAATAGGGATGAGCATTGGGTACCGGTACCGGTAACCACTTTTTTATAAATTCGGTATCGGTACCGGTATGGTACCAATACCATTTAAAGATGAACATTTTGTAACGAGTACTGGTACCGTACCGATAAATTCAGTACCGGTACCCACTTTTCCAAAAATTCGGTGTACCGGTACGGTACCGGTCTCATCCCTAATGATAAAGATTGGATCTTATGCTTGCGGAGATAGTAGGCAAGATATATATGTTTTCTCCGAAAATCATAAAATAATAATGTCATAAGATCAGGATTGAGATCTTAACAACCATGGATGAAAGTGAAACCTTTATGGGCCGGTTGGCCTGTTGAGAAACTTGGGAATATGTGCATTGTATTAGGTGAGATAATAATGAATTCCTTTAGGTTTTTCTGTTTTGCAACGAAAAGATGATGTGTTCATGTTCTATATATGTTCGATAAAATATAACAACTTAAGAATGGAAAAACATGTAAAGAAGAATGAGGACTCGGTAGATTAAAAAAAAGGGTAGGATTTAGATTAACACCTTATAAGCCTTAAGTTGTGGGCTACTAATGTAACCTACCATAGTTTTAAGTTTATTTGAGGGTCATTGGGCTAGCCTATGACTTTGGGCTTGAGGTGTCAAGTATCCTTCGCCATATGTTCTGTATCACTATGTAGTCAAAGGCTAGTGCCTGGTGCGCTCAGATGAGGTGCCTCGAACAAACGCAAGACGAAGTTTTTTATCTAGGAGCGCTTGAGATTAGAAATCTAAAATTTCTGCTTCTCTGTTCTTTCTTCCTTGCACTCGCTTAGTTTTGGGCTTTATTTTCAAATTTGGTCTGGGCTTTGTTTCTGTCTGTCTTGACTTTTTTTTCTTTTGTTTGGGCTTTTTTTGTTTGTCTTTTATTTTTGGGCTTTATTTACATGATTAGTGTTTAATCGGGTAGAATTAATGTAGCATACAACTAGTTATATTTGATTTCTTTAGTTGGATGATTTTAATTAATATTAGTTGGATGATTCTAATTGTAAGTTATAATAGGGGGTTTTTTATATTCGGGGAGTAGTACTAATTTTCTATGCCTATTATTTTTCTCTTTTATCCTTTTTATTATTGTGCTTCTTTTGTCTTGGGTGTGCGCTTTTTTCGCGCTTAGGCGACATGTGAGCCCTTTGCGCCTTTAACTACCTAGATGCATCAATAAACTCTGGACCTAAATTTGCAACATGATGGCAAATATGGTAAGAAATCTCTATTAGAAGTTACAGATAACAAAACACAGCCATGAATCAGTGTGGATTCTGATTCGCTAATGGGATTTGAGTTTTTGCTTTTTGAATAGAGTCAAATCATGTGGTTTAATACCGGATCTTTACCTTTTTGATGATTTAGAATTTTTCCTTGAAGAGATTGTTTTTGTTTATGAATTTCTGGTTGATTTGGATTTGTTTCGGTAGTAAAAATTAGTAACTTAACTGCTTCTTTTCAGCTTTTAGAAACGAGCCAATCTGTTACTCTACTGTTTGGCTAACATTTTATTAGCAGAAATAATCATCTGACATCATGTTTCAACCTCTGATATGCTCATCTCATTATCTGCTTTCCAATCAGTTGACTGCTGGCAGTTTTGCTTTCTGCATTTCATTTTCGATTGAACTTCTCATTTCTAAAACAATTTATTTAACATTTATAGATAGCGCCAAAAATAAAGTCATTCTACGGAATTATAAATCAGGATATATTCTGACTTGTAAATCAGGATGTATTGTTTGGTGCGATTTGGTTCTTACTTATATGATGATTAACAATTTGATGATGAATCTGACAAGTTTCTGATTCGCTAATGGGTTTTAATTTGCTTCACAAATTCGATTGTGAATCATATGATTTTGATAATTATAATTTCATGTTATATAGTTCACCATATTCTGGCTTAGTCTTGATAGTTCACGAGCTTTCCTTAGATGTATATTCTTTTATACGAAATATAGAAATCAGAAATGAATAATTGATGCATTATTACTAAACCTTAATTGTTAGATGAGAATCAATTTCCGTATCCACCTCTTTTGGCAGGTATAAAGCATCCCTAGTTTGAGGATATGATTCCCAATGTTAAAAATCATTCCCTCAAATCAAACATCTTCTACCATTCTCATTCCCATTCATGCATTCTCAAACCCCCCAATCCAAACAACCCCCCTAAAACAGTCGCGACTCTCTAGAAATTTAACATTATCCCCCTCCCAAAAGACACCTTGTCCGTTGCTGAGAACCTAACCTTCATAGGAGATCTTCATCTTCAATTTCTTTCACTGATTCTTCAACTTTCTTAGCTACCATAAGTCACCGGATAGTGCTTCCCGTTTTGTGAGGACCCAAGCAAGTTTACTGACCGGGGATAATTAACAACAAAAGAAAGTGGTTAGCTAACTTTGGAGGACGGCCGTCTCTTAAAACCCTTGAAGCCGATAATAACTTCAGTAAGTAAGTTTTCTGCCCATCTAACGATCTGCTTGAGTCCCCATTTATAGGGAATAAACGACTTCACTGTACTCTAATTGTTAAATGGCCAAGGCCCACTTCCTAACCCTAAATATTAACACGGTCGTGGTTCCCAAACACAACTGCATTTGCCTTGCCTTGGCCTGTTACCGAGTTTAATGCAACGTTACCAACAGAGAGACTTTCTAATCATGTGGCTACTATCAAGTCATGAACCAATAGGCTCTGCAAGTAAGCCAAGAAACAAAATCTAGAGTAAAATATACATAATTATACGTTATAGTTTTCATTGATTATAATCTGCTAATTAGATTTGATCTGTTTGCTTCTCAAGTTGAATCTAATCATGTCTAACAATTTTGACAATAACAATTTGCATGTTATGTAGTTTACAGTAATCTTCCCTTGATGTTCAGTTTGACATTTGGTAGAACATTTTTTTTTTCAATTTTAAATGTGGATAAGATCATTGTAGTTGAGTGAAATAATTGTTCAATGTATTATTATGCAACTGTCTTCAACAGAAAACATTCTGGTAGCATGTTGTACACATTGATAAATCTTATCTGCTTTCTAATCAGTTGAGTGCTGGCAGATATCCTACGTTCTCGATACAGTAGATTTCTTCTTCCGTGACAAAAGAAAAAGACAAAAAATCACCGGATGCAGATCATCATCATCATCATCATATAGCAATGCTCAGAGAAAAATACTACGGTTTCACAAGTTCTTAGAAACCTCTACATAGTAGCTCTCAATGCCATTTCTCCATGAACTCTTAGGTACAGAATCTTATGTTCATCATTTCAATTACTGCATTGAAATTCACAATCCGTCTATCTCAATTTCTTTTAGTAATACTCCATCATGTGTTATGCTGTAATTGGGCTAATACCTGGAATTTTGACCTGTTTACTTTCGAGTGGGCCGATTTGGGTTGCATTTAAAACGGGTCAAATGATCACCTCAATATGTGTCGGTGATAAATTTGTTTTTGAATAAGCGCTTTAGTTTTTTATTCGATGATTTAGGTTATTATTATTCGATGATTTAGATTATTATTATTGTTGGTGATCAGATAAATTAGTTTTTGAATAAGCGCTTTAGTTCTTAAAAAATGGCCAAAAAAATGTTTCAATCAACCCAGCCGGACCTTACGAGTTTTGACCCGTACCAAAAAATGCCCCATTTCAACTTGTTGCTTGACCCACCGTCTTGCCACCTCTACCAAAAAGTATCAAATCTCTCTCCTCTTTCAGTAAAGGCTTAACTTTTCTCTCTCTTTAAACCTAAAGAGCGTTATTCAAGTAAACTTACTACTATGCGTAGGAATCACTCATTTTGAAAATATTAAGCGTGTATTAGACTAGTTATGTACTTGCTTTTAATTGTTAGATGTACAATCAATATACACAACCTTTCTAGCTCTCAGTCACTGCCTTCAATGCTGACAATGGGATCTTTTGAACCCAAATAACTATTTTCAGTTTTTTGCACCGCAAGTATTATTCTGAAATAACGAGTAACCAAATAATGGAACCTTACGGATTTCATGGGCCTCCTACCACCAATAAAGATGATACCTTTTTGTTTATGTTGTAGAATCTTGCTGACATGTATGAGCTCGGAACAAGTGCCGTGTGAAGTTCATACAAACAATGAGATACAAGCCATCAATTGTGTAAATATGTCTGGAGATTTCATGTTACAATTGAGGTTTCTGCTCATCTTTTGTTTGTATTTGTTTTTCTTTTTTGTAGTATTTATGTCCCAAATAGAGAATTTTTTAGGTTGAATTTGTTACAAGGTGGGAGGAGGGAGGGTTTTTATTTTATTTTATTTTTTCAAGAAAATAGGAAAGCTCTTGCTCCATGAAAGGGGTATTCTGGGTTTTGTAGAGAGTTTACTACCAGATGTTGATGTTCAATACAATTATTTAATGTGACATTTTTTTGGTCTCATATAAGAGTTTATTTATCATCTTTCTCATTTTCCCTCTTGTTTTTTTATTCCCCACACTTTTTACTCTTGAGTAAAGAAAAATATCTAAAGAAAAAGAGAAGCAGTTAGGTGAAGCAAAAGAAGACAATTCAAGGTTCAAAAGAAAAACTGAGCAACAAAAGACATTTTGAGATTAGTTTCCTTAATTTAGTAGAGCTTGAGTTTGGTTTGTTTTAGTTATGTATTTAAGCTCAAGCTCGGATCATGAGAAGGTTTTAAAGACTGAGCTTCTCCCAGGCTCGACGTGTTTATTTTGTATTATTTAGTTAGTTATTTATATACATAATTAGTTTTATATATATATATATATATATATATATATATATATATATATATAATGATAAGTGTACATATTACATAAGATATATTATTTGGTTAATTTTATCATAATTATGTAATATATGTTTTTTATATTAAATAAAATTTATTAAACTTATATAATAATTGACGCGTTTAGGCTTGCGAACACAGTTAAGCTATGTATATGAAGTTCGGGCTTGAGCTCCTTTATTTATTTATTAAATGAGCTTCAATTTAGACTTGAGCACGTGTTTAAGCCTGATTCAGTTCAAGATTTTAACTGATCAATCTCAAGTGACTCACGAGCGGTTCTACTCGTTTACATTGTAGAACAAACCATCTAATAGTTTGGAATTGACTATGCCTAACTGTGACTATAAAAGACATAAACCCTCAAGTTTTCCTAAAATAAATTAGAATCAATTAGTTAAAAAAAATATTGAAGATTCTAATTTATTTTAGAAAAAAGAGTAAACTGTAGTTATCATTTCTGAGGCTTGACCCGATTAACAGGTTCAGTCCCTCCTTAACAGTATGGGTCATTGAGGTTACATTTCTTAAATAATGTTAAATGACCAAAATACCCTCTTCATCCCACTCCACCACCACTAGCCGCCACCACCTCCGGCCCACCACCACCGCCAAATCACACCAACTGTTTCCTCTGGTTTCAAGATTCTATCATCATCATTCCCACTCAGGGTTTCATATTTCATCATCTTGGCTTCAAAGATTTCCTTTTTTGGAAACAATCCAAGAAACAAAATCAAGATTCACCCTAAACCCACAAAACTAATTCAAAAATAAAAAAGATTCAAGACACCCATCAAGTTGAGGATCTATTCAGATCTGGATACCTACAACAACCAACAAGAGAAAGTGCTCCTTTCCGTTGAAATTAACCAGACCTCTCCTCTCCTCTTTCAAATCCCTCTTTTTCAACCTCCTTTCCAAGCCCTAACCCTGGACATGCCTTACGTTTGATTCCACACAAATCGAAAGCCTATTCGCCCGCAATCGCTCCACTTTACATGGTTGAGACGCCGCCGCATCTGCATCTGGCGCCGCCGCATCTGCATCTGGCGCCGCCGCATCTGCATCTGGCATCGGCTAGTGATATGTCATCATATATACATATTTTACATACATAATAATCCCGCATTATGGTACTAAATTGAATAATAACCTTGCAATTTGTGCTTAAAATACAAATATTTGATAATTGCAGGTTATTCGGTGTTAAAAATACAAATCAAGCTAAATCCTATCAAGAATTCAAGCTTCTAGAAGGTTTATTTCCGGAGCATTGACCCCCCCAAGAAGTCAAAATTGGTCAACAATAGTCAACAAGAAGCTACAAGACAAAGTTGGGAGAATTTGGGGTGTTGCACGGCCGTGCATCCCAATGCACGGTCGTGCATTGCCAAACTCTGCTACCCACGGCCCGGTACCGTGTCCTTTGTACCTTGGCCGTGCATTGCCAAACTCTGCTACCCACGGCCCGGTACCGTGTCATTTGTACCCTGTTTGATTCCCTGGCCTTTGCACGACCGTGCAATGCACATTTTGAGGCCTATAAATAGGAGGCTTGTGTTCTTCATTCTACACGCCAATCTAGAGAGAAATTACACTCAAGAAGAGAGCATTCTCGTAGTTAGAGTAAAGAGTAAAGAGTAGAGGGGCTGTTCCTCCTTGTTCCATAATAGGGGAGCCTATGAAACTCATCATTACGCTAGTCGTTATGACCATTCATGGCTAAAACTTCTTTGTATTGCTAGGGTGAAGATGATGTTTGGTGCATGTTAATGTTTAACTTATTAATGAAGTGGTATGTTTATGTCTTTAACTAATTCGTCCTCAAAAACCATCTTTTGATGGGCTTTTATTATTGTCTAAATCCGTCTTTATATTTGTGAGTGTCTTGATTTTAAAGAGTAAGATCGTAAAACCCTTTTTAATCAAACTTACTTTGAAACTCGTACGTCTTTATACGAGCAGAGATTGATAAGCCAAGGTTTGGTCTATACTTCTAAGATCGTACGTCTTTATACGAGATTATTATGCGACCAAGAATTGGTGAACTCATGTTGGGAACGGTACGTCTTTATACTTGGTCCCATTGTTACACCGCCTCCCGGTGAGCAAAATATAATCACCTATTTAACTTAATATAAAGCATTTTGAGTCCGATATCTTTATTCAACCCGGAGATGACCATTCGATGGGTTGAGAGTACACTACCACTTTTTAAAGAATATAATTTGCAAATCAAATGTCGTGAGAACGAGGCTCTAGCGGTGACCCGGGTCACAAGTTTGTAGTAGTCATACCACTTAATTAATTAACTTAATATTATCACGTACCAAGCTGATTCGAATCCCGAAGCAATACATCTCGTAATCTGATCATTTTCGCCTTATTTACTTTTCTGCTATTTACTATTCTGCTAGTTACATTTCTGTTACACACTTCACGCACATTTTTACTTTTATGTTATTTACTTTACCGCCATTTACTTTTCTGCTTCACAAGCACACAAAACCTACCTACTAATTAATCCGGCTAAACGATAATAAAAGTTGAGTATTGGAACTCAACCGTGTCCATTGGTTCGATACTTGGTTCTTACCTAACTATATTACGTTGCGACAGGTACACTTGCCTATTTTGTGTGTTTTAAGTTAACGTAATTATCATTTTATTTTATAAATTTAAAACCCGATCTCGTGAAATCAATTAATCTAAAAATATATTTATTTATATTTTTATATATTCACACACGCTATTAGCTAGGTTTTCCATTTTTTTCATTCTTCAATCTCAGATCTCCTGATTGTTGGAACGGTATCGCTTCCTGTTCTGGTGGCAATTGGTGATGTATTGGATCCTTGTGTATCTGGACACCGCGTATGGAACCCAAACAAACGCCCGAATGCCGCTGAACGCTGCTCCTTCCTCACCTGAGCGCCGCCGCCAGATTATCCAACCTATTGCTTGATATCGATGAAACCATCCAGAAACTCTAAGCCCTAGGTTTGATTGGCATCATTTAGAGTACCAATTTTGATGAAAGAAGTAGGCACCACGAAAGGTTGAAACGAAATTGAATTTGAAAATATTAATAATCTGATAAGGAAATTAACATTTGATGGATGAGAGTGGAAGCTTAGTGGGGTTCATTTTTTAAGAGACTATGAAAAAGAACAGATTTCGTCCATGCGGTGGTGGTCGGTCGGAGGTGGTGGTCGGTCGGTGGTGGTGGAGTGGGGATGAAGAGGGTATTTTGGTCATTTAACATGATTTAATTGAAAAAATTAACGAAGTTAACGAAATTGGACGAAAACTGTTAAGAAATGTAATCTCAAGGACCCATACTGTTAAGGATGGACTGAACCTGTTAATCGGGTCAAACCTCAGGAACGAAAACTGCAGTTTACTATAGAAAAAAATTGAAACAAATTTTAAAATTCTGACATGTGGGGTATTAGCATTTTTCAGTTCATAAAAGAAGTAAACTTTTAAGCTTTATAAAATTTAAAAAAGATGTTCAAAATTTTAAAATATATGAGTGAAAGTTTAATAAATTTATAGATATTTTTCGTAAAGAACTTTATAAAGGGAGGGGAGGTTAACGGTTACACTGACACTAGCCCCTTGCTGTTCAGACACTACCGTTGTGTTCCTAAGTTTAATGAAGGAGAAAAAAGAAAAGAAAGTGAATTAAAGAGAGAAAATAAGATAGGGGAATGAAAAGAAAAAAAAAATAAAGATTTTTTTTCTCTTCCTTTTAATTTGGGAGGAAAAGATTATTAAAAATATTTCCTTTTTTTCCGCTCCCTTCCGTTAAAAAAACTCAGGAATACAAGTTTTTTGAGTTTTTTTTTCACTTCATTCTATAAAAAAACTCAAGAACACAAATATTTTTCAGTTTCCTTCTGTTTCTTTTCATTTCTCTCTTTAAAAATGACTCATGAATACAATGTAAATGCTATATGGGCGGTACGAGTTATGAATTTTTTATTTGGGTTGTATGAGTTATATTTTAATCTTTATATGAGCATATGGGCCGCATGAAAGAAAAACCTATACAGGTTATATAACTTTCTGACTGACACATAAGCAACCTGCGACGACATAAACTACTAACATATGCAATATGAGTCGTATAACCTTTTTTTCACATCTATATGGCCGACTTCACATGCGTATCACCTTTTATAAAACCAAACTTTTATCCAAGAGAGAGAGAGAGAGAAAGTAGTCAAATCAAATTAGGTAACAAATTGTAATATCTAGGGTTTTTCGATATATCAATTCCGGTTATCATATTCGATCCATTGTCACCCATTTATTTTAGATTCCAATGAACGTATCATTTCCAAATCCGTACACGTATTAGTAGAATAAAACTTGATTCTTATTAAGGCTAATTCCTAAAATAATAAATACAAAGTAAATAGACTTATATATATATATATATATATATATATATATATATATATATATATATATATATATATATATATACCTAAAAATATGTGTGTATATGTACTCTACAAAAAAAATATAGATTTAAAACCCCCTAAAGAAACTTTATAAGTTTATATTTGTTATTTTATAAATAATATAAATAATAAACTTTAAATCCTTAAACTTGTAAAATTAATAAACCCATAAATTGTTACAAACTTAAAAAGATATGAAACTTATTTGAAATTATAAAATAAAACATTTTGTTTATTTTAAAAAGTCCAGGGGCTAATCTGTAAAATCCTGAAACTTGTTTAAAACTAAAACTCAAGTTTTAGCATAAGATGATAATACTTACAAACATCAGGGCCGTTGAATACTCAAACACCCAGAACCCAAACCCAGTCGTGGGTTCGAGCCTTGCCCAGCCCGTTTCCGTCCCCCATTATTCGAAATCGAGATTCCGGCTAGGTTCACTGCACCTTGATCCTCCCTTCGCGCATGCGACCATCTCCCAAGGTGCATTAACGCTCGATTCCAACTGTAAACACGCGTAATTACGGATTTTAATCCGTTTAAACTCAACCGTAAAACCCCAACCAATGTAGCATTAAATAACGAAATTGATTATAAATACGGGTAGAAACGCATAGACGACACCACACACAAACTTCCTAAACTATCAATTCGTTCATATCGAACCCACATTGCTCGATTGAAGCCTGTGTCGGCCGTTTCTGAACTCAGACCCGACCTCGTCCATTTCGATATCATTTCAGGTAATTCTTGAGGCCATCATCTTCGTTTTCATCCTATAATCAAAAGCCCTCTGTCAATTTACAATGACAGAGGGATCTTCGATTCGAATTTCGGGTTTGAAAATCTAGGGTTCATATGGATTTGGGGGATGATTTGGTATTGTGTTTATCTATTTGATTTTCTAGATTAAAACACAACGAAGCCCGTAGTCGGGTGGTTGTGCGTGTGCATGTTGGCTCAGGCGGCCCGGGTTCGAATCTGGCCGGCCTGAGTTTTGAACTTTTATTTTTCTATGCATTTTTAATCAGTTTTAACATTTCCTTTTATTTGTATAAAATCTGATGTACTTTTATAAACTTAAAACTGAATTTTAATTATACTTTTATTCCCATAAAGTATTTTTAAGTAATTAAAACTTAGTTAAAACTTATTTAAACTTTAATAATAAATTTTTAAAACTATAAAAACACTCCAAACTTTTATAAAAACTTATAAAAATATCTGGAATTATCTTACTATTTATTTCCTATAATAAATAAAACCTTTTGTTTTAAACTTTAATATTATTTATAAACTTTTAAATTAAATTGAAAACTTATATAATTATTATAAAATCAGAAAAATTTATAAAAAACTTATATTTTCACTTTAGAAATCAGAAACTTATAAACTTGTACATTGTTATAAAAATTTACAAACTCAAAGTTTATTTATTAAAAGAGAAAAATAAATACACTTTTATTTAGTTAAAAATTTGAATATTTATAAACTTAAAAAAACTTTATAGAAACTTTAAAACATTGGTAAACAAAACATAAACTTAGTTAAAATAATTATGAACTTGTAATAAAAAAGAAACCATTTTATACACTTATGTTTGCACTACATTTATTTAAACTTTTAAACACTTTCTAGATATTATTTAGAATAATTACAAGACATTTCAAATGAATACTTAATGGATTTTGAGTGATTTATATAAATCATTATAAATTAGATAAAGTATTTATTTCCAAACTCTTTTAAATAATTGTTAATTATCCTTAAATAATTATTACCTTTAATAATTATTTATACTTAAAAGTATTTACGTTTCTTTAGATAATTATTAGTTATTCTTAAATAATTAATTACTACTTATACTAATAATTATTTATTAATTATATGGATAATTATTATGTATCCTTAATAATTATTTATCCTTTTAGGTAACTACTAGTCATTCTAAACAAATATTTAACCCTTTTAGTGATTATTTATGTATTCTTTACTAAATAACTATTTTATACTACTTATTTAAAACTTGTTGCAACACATCATCTACGACTCCCATATAGAACCCTAGTCAACCTTGAATCTTGATCATTGTCATATACTTTAGAATCAGACCTTAAACTTTAGACTTGTCATTAGGCTTATTGTGATGAAATCCTTCCTCGAAGCTTCACTACACTTACTTTTTGTCGGACACTCTTGTATCATTTCATGTGAGTATGCTTAGCCCCCTTTTGTTTTGTTTTGGTTTATAAACTTGGGGTGGAACATGTTTCAAACTTTTAGACTTATACAATTCAAACTCAACTATGCTTATATGCTTTCTTTGTGTTATATGATTTTGAGACTTGCATGCTTAAATTAAACTTAAAACTATCATATTCATTAACTTTGGCCTAGCCTACAGTGACAATGATAGATCTATTGTATTTGGCCAATCAACCTAGACTGATTGACCCTTCGGGGGGAGCCCATGGTGATTGTTGCTGGATTTAAACTTAAACTTTTTGAGAGTAACCCTCGGGTTATGCATAAATTTGGTTGGAGGTTTGAAATGCACAATGTTTAACTTGCTCGTTCTCACATTTATACTTAGATGCATTAACATAGTGAATTGTAAAACTTTTAAATACTTTGTTAAACGGTGTCAAAACCTCTGTATTCACAAACTATTTTTAGTTGATAGTTTACTTAACATGTTTCAGGTGCTCAAGTTTGAGGCTTATCTTGTGATCACTTAGAATGCTTGGACATAGAACATCTACCAATTTAAACTTTTGTTATCGTTATGTTTGTTGAACAACATGTTACTTTTTTCATTATGTTGAACTTTGGAATTTATTAATGAAATATTTAAACTTTATTAGTCAACTTTGTGCTTTTGAACAATCGCGTCCGTCCCGACGTATAATCCGCCGTCGGTTGGGGTGTGACACAAACAAGGTTTTTAAGACCAGGCCGGTGTAGGTAAAGAATGTCGGGAAAGAAACAGACTAAGACTTAGGTCATACTATACGTCATACATTCCACTTAATTTTATAGTAATTAAGTTCATTTCACACTTAGCAAATCAATCCGTTTACAAGTGTCGGTAATCCAGAAGATTACCCGGTCAAACGCGCGTCCTGCAGCACGACCGTTGGTGATAATTCAAATAAATACCTAGACATATAATCCATGTGTATAAATTATACGTGACACTGTGATTTAATTAATCATGCCTACATGAAATTTTCTGTGATTTATAGAAATACTTTTGTTTTCAGCGCAGTCCGGTGGACACGTCTGCACTGCTAGATAATTAATTCTATGCATACACTTAGACATGTATTTGATGTGCACAAATTACATGTAATACTGTGATATGTTATTCTAAGACTCTGTGAATGTTTCGGGAATTTTCTGAGAAACTTTATGTTTTAACGCTGTCCGGCCAGTCTGCAGTATGTACCGACATTTTCAAATAAAAATCTGAAAATTTTATATGTTAGACTTACCAACATGAATCATCATATTTTTAAATAAATTTGTTCATACCTATTCGGGATTTCCGTCAATAAATCGGTGACTATTCGTTTTCCACCTCCCGGTATCAAAATCCTCTATAAATACCCCGCCAATCCACACTTCTCCACCACTTTTCACTCTCTTTCGGCCGAGAACCACCGCCCACCACCTCCATCTCCATTTTTTGTGTTATTTAATCTTGTTTCCATCAAATTCAAGCATCCAACATCGAGAATCAAACATTTACAAGAAGATTCAACCATCAATCCATCCATTTTCGAGTTTGGTAAGATCAAAACCCATCTTTTTCTATTTTTCATCTTCATGTTTATATGAACATGCATCCAAAGAAATCTTGTTTTCATGAAAGATTAACCATGGATTCTTAAAGAAAATGTGTTTTCTAACTCAAATGGTACATATTGTTGGTGAGTTTGGACCCGAATCTTGTTCATAGCTCGGTTTCCATATGAGGAAACTTTATTATGTATGCATGTGCTAGATGATGAGATTGTGATAATTTGATGATAGATTATGTTGTGATAATAGTTGTAGATGGATAATATATGCAAACTTTGTTGTCAAAAGTGTTGGATGATACATGCATACTCGGTTTTGTTATTTTTGGTAACTTTAATTTTGGGTTTAATGTTAGATGTCATGTTTAGGGTGATTTGATGATGAAAAATGGTTAGATATGCATAAAGAATGGATAATATGTGTAGACTTGCTATCTAGAACATTTGGTCATATGAGATTTCATGCTCGGTTCTATTTATGGAAATTTTAAAATATGAATTTTTGTTCAAGAAGGTTATGATGTGTTTTGTTTGGTGGAAATGATGCATAAACACTAGATATAGAGATTGTATATTTTTTTTCAGTAAAAATCACATGTCCATGATGTTTTAGACTTGATTTCTATTTCTAGAAACTTTATTTCTTGACATGCATGGGAAACTTGATGATTGGGTACATTTAAAGCATGAAACTAGTATATTGAACATTATGGAAGTATTATTGACTAAAATGATGGATTAAAATGCATGTATATGAGTTCTATAGCCCGGTTTCTAATTAATGAAACTTTATTCATCCATGAGTTATGTTTACAAGTTGTTAACATGTTTAGAAGGTATAAATGACTTAGTAACATGTAACTAGGTACATTGTATGATAGTGTATGTTGTTTTTCCATAAACTTGACAACTTGACATAGTCTTGCTATAATAGGAAACTTTAATTATCCGAAACTCGCATTTTTGTCTATTGATAGCAAGTTAACATTGAAATGTTCTATATGTGTTACAACATGCATAATTTCATGTGTGAACATCAACTTTGCGTAGTGGCATGTTTAGGACTCAAAACCTTGACTTTCTAATTAAGAAAACTTTAATGTATCAAAAGTTATATTTCAAGTTCTAAACTCCATTCGAATGTGCCAATGTGTTTATTAGACGATAATAGACTATTTGAAAGTAGGTGTGAATTCTATGTTAGGATTTGAATACTTAAGTCCAATATGTCACCAACGGGTCGTCGAGTCAAAACAATCTTTGAAATATCAAAGACACTTTTCAAAACTCTCTTGGATGCATAGAGTTCATAGTCAAACATTTACAAATGTTTAGACCTTAAGGTCCTAATTGTTCATAGGGCACGAGTAGGTCGTCTCATTTAGTCCGGATTTGCTAAGAGTCTTTCAAGTCGTTATTCAGATGAGTTCTCACAGCCCCTTTTTACTCATTTACCATTTTGGGGTGAGATACATGCTTAAGTATACATTTTTCCAAATGTTACATTTTCACACTTACACAGTTACATTAATTATATAAGTTTTGTACTTGGTGTACAAAGTCCTCTCGGAATCAACCGTTAATTTGTCCAAAAGCTAGGTGATCATGAACAGTACTGTTGGGGTTAACAACTCATGCCCGGGTTAGTAGCGCTAACCTCGACTGGAGATCGAACGGGTACATAATTGACCTATTCCATTCATGTGCAAGGCACAAAGAGGCGAACCACATCCTTTTCCTTTACATTGGCTACAGTTAGCGTCGGTTGATGGACTTATAATAATTTTTTGTTTTGTCTGATCAACAATGACTGTGTAGAGTACTAATGTTTTTCTATACATTCATAAACTTGTTTTCCATTACAATTACCTGTGAACTCACCAACTTTATGTTGACTCATTTTAACATGTTTATCTCAGGTATTTGAATGCTAGGATATGTGGCTAGGATGCACCCACTGGAGTCACGCACTATTCATGCATAGCATCCTATTTTGATAAACAATATTTTATCATCCTTATTTTCAAATGTTGTAACATTTAAACCTTTGCTTCCACACTTTTACTTTGGACCATGTCAAACTTTATTCTGGACTCATACGAGTCATGCATTTAAACAGGTATTTTGAAAACCATTTAGTGGTCGTTCAAAGTAATTCAACGGTAAAGATCCTCTCGTGTCACGCCCCACAGGTATAGCCCGAAGTGAAATTTGGAATTGTGACATCTTTCATCAATTATAGGTTTTTAAATCCGGTTGAATCAGTCTTCTAGAAAAGTCGGTTTGATAACCTGTTTGGTTTTCAAAACATTAGTTTTAAGATTTTAAATTTTATACTAATCTACGAGATTCTTTCTAAAATATATTTTATTAATTTCTCAAAAGCTGTGTTTAATTTAACAAAGCCAGTTTCACCTCCGTCCATGGGCAGCCCAAGCTTCGTGCATACTTTACTCAAACAAACGGAATATTCCGAGAATAATCATCCAACTTGGATCATCCAAGTTGTACAAGTTGGTGCACTTATTTTCATACTTGAGGGGACCAATTTGTCAAACCTTAAAAACATCAGGGGGTGTGTTAGAACATTCCGCCACGATCGGCTGACCAGGGTGGCGTCTCTATATAAATCGATTCAGTCTTCTTCAACCTCCCCATTCGCAGCGCCCATTTCTCCTGCAAACTATTTCTGCTCCAACTAAAGTCAACAATGGCGTCTTCAACGTTCAACCGTTGGCTGAGGCCTGAGGTTCGTAATTTCGATGATTCTTAATTCATTTCTTCTCTATTTTTGCTGATTTGACCTTTTATTTTCAATTTTGAATATATTTGACGATCTAAGGGATGAGTGATGTTACCGTGAACGATTGTTTGGTGATCTGGTCTGATAGATCTGAGATTTTTTTATAGGTTTATCCTTTGTTTGCTGCTGTTGGCGTCGCCGTTGGAATCTGCGGGATGCAATTGATTCGGAACATTAGCGGTAACCCTGAAGTTAGGTTTGTATCTATCTATACACAGATATGTGTTGTATGTATGCACCTGCAAGTTGTGAACTCGAATAATTGCGATTATTATACCAAATTGTATTTATATTTGAGAATTTAGGAGTGCATGGATGTCGAAATCAGATTCAGAATGAGATTATTAGATAGTTATATGATTGTAGTTGTAATGTTATATTATGAGATTATTTTACAACTTACTATTCCTCAATTTTAGACGATTTAACAAGTGTTGGACTATCTGGAAACATGGTGTTAGTAAGGTTTTGTTTGGCTTCTTTTGGTTCATTGGTTTTCATGTTAGTATGAGGATTACAATGGTCATAACCGATTACACACTAAGGTTTTGTTTGGTTGATAAAGATGATGTTAACCGGAACAAACCAATGAAAATGAGGTTCATGATGGATAACGGTGAAATTGTGATGGCGTTTCGAAGATCAGATAGTTTATTATAGTTATCTTTGCTAATATGTCTATTCATAATTATATCAGCCAAATATTTTTTGTGTTCCTAACAAAAGGTTGATGATTTGAAGTCTAGTTATTACAACAGTTCTATGATTGTTCATGATTAAAGATATCGCTGTAAAATATCCAACCATTAAGATCTCACGTGACAAACATTAAACCTTGAAGATCTTCACACCTAGTTAGTCGAAGGCGCTAGGCGCACTCAAGGCCCAAAGGGTGAGCCTTTGGTCTGGGTGCAAGAAGCTATAAAAGCGAGGGCTTTTTTAAGCAAGACGCTAGGTATAAAAAAAACCATTTTTAGGGGTTTTAGACGTGTTATAGGCTGGTTTAGGGCTACTTTAGGTTGGTTCCACACCACTTTTGGATGTTTTAGACCATTTTTAGCTATTTAAATCTGTCCAGACTGCTGGAATTTACAGAACCTCACCAGAGTGCCTTGAAGGCCGCAAGGTATTTTGGCTGCTTCTCGCCTCGCCTGGGGCGCCTTTGACTACTATGCTTTATACTTCTGTGGCACATGAGGCCCAATAGTCATCTTCTCCCCTCTATAATTCTTGTTCTTAGCATTCAATACTCATACCATCATATACTCCTTTCTCTGAGTCTTGTTCTTAGAATTCAGTGACAACCGAAACTGAACTACTGATAGGAAGACGGTGAACAACCACTTAAAGTCTACATGCCATGTGCAGCATGCATTCTACTCCTCCAACCAAAGCCTTGGTCGTTGCACATCATACTCGTTTGGTTTCATACTTTTAATCAAAGAACGATAACCATGTTTGGTTAATTGTATGCTCGTAAACTCTGATCTCTTTCATGTAGCTCCATACCTGAGTATTTGTAGTGTGTTACGCTGACATTTTAGATGATGCCATATTGGCATGATGGTCATGAGATTAGAGCTACACACTAGATGCCTTAAGCATTTTGAAATGAGTTACTTGGTAACTGGATTATAATGGTTCTCCAAAGGAAACAAGGGAAGCGAATTTGAGAGAAGGCTTCGTCTGGTTCTGTAAAAATCACCTACATGATGCCTCTAATGGAACAACAAACAACTAGTGTCAAGCAGCTCACAGAGATCTTTATGATGTATAGCTTATTGCCCTAAAACCAAAAAAGATAAATGCATCTTCCTTAGGTTTAAAGCTATAAGCAAACGCTTATGGCGTTCATGGCTTCAATTGGATTAAAAGAAATGGGTGGTTGAATTTTTGAAAAATGTAGAAAGATTAGCTTATATAAAATTGTATTTTGGGAAGAATGGAAAGAAAAGCATATATGTCAATTTTCCAAACTTAATGAGGTCATACTGCTAAAAGGGATTTTATGATGAATAGAAAGTCAAATTTTCTTTTTATATTTTAGCTCAATAATAGTTTCCTCCTAGTAGCAACTCTTACCTCCAACTCTTGACTAGCTTGGGAAAAACAATATTAGAACAAAAATTTTGGCCAAACACTCCAGAATTGATTATTGCATCTTCAATTTGCAATAATGGATTTTGTGCACATCCAAATCAATCCCTTAATTGATGTTTTTTAGGTGAACTAGTTTTTTGCTTTAAAGTCTATGATATCTGGTCCAAGATCATTTGACATGATTTGGGCATATGGATGCTTAAGGGATTATAACTTAAATTATTGTATTTGAATCCTGCTTCCACCGGTTTCCTGCCATAACCTATGCCCAGTGCTAGCTACGATCTCGTTGGATAGCAAGGTATTGGTTGGTCACTTGAGTTTTTTGGTAACAGTTTCTCTTGGTTACCAGAGAAAAACTTAGATCAGCGTTCAACTTTCTGATATCGTTTTGCATTTGCTTCAACTATCTGCTGTTTTGGTTCTAATTGGGTCGGGCGTGTCTTATCAACATCACATGAAGCTAATATCTTTATAATTTGGCAAAAAAAATGCAGAGTGACCAAGGAAAAAAGAAGTGCTGGTGTGTTGGATAACTTTGTGGAAGGTGAAAGGTATGCAGAGCATGCAGTAAGGAAGTTTGTGCGCAACAAGTCTCCAGAGATTATGCCATCCATTAACTCGTTTTTCGCGGACCCGAAATGAAGTGTTTTTGTGATCCAAAAGCAATTAATCCCAACAATAAGTTGATTTTAAATTCTTTTGAGATTTAAAACCAAGTTTTTGCCAGGGAAATTCTTGAATAAGAACAGTAGGAATTTACTGTGGATCACCTTAATGAGTGATATGACTTCTTATTATTTTGAAAAGTATATGCTCTCCCAATTTGCATTTAAAATGTGCTAGCTAGGCTTGTTTCTGTGATTGAAATTGCTAGTCTGAGAATATGGCTGTTTGTTATTTATATTAGAATTAATTACACGGATGCCCCTGTGGTTTACATTGATTTTACTTTTGGCCCCTAGGAATAATAAAGTACAAATTCAGACCAATAGTTTTCACATTTGTAACATAGATGCCCCCGAGTTAGATGTCAGTTAACTCTTCTTTTAAGTTTTTTTTTAAAATGACCAAAATACCATTAAATAAAAAATAAATAAATAAAATCCCCACTTGTCTTCTCCGACACAACTACCGCCGCTGCGACTACCGGTAACACCATCTCCGGCATAGTCATCGCCACTGCCCTAATCCAACATCATCATCACTCCTAATCCAAAATCATAAAATAGAAAGTAAATATAGGTAATTACTTGCAGTAGTATCTCCACAAATTATTTTTCTTGAAGTGTTCCATGATGGCAGAAGGATGGTGGTTGGAATATGAAATAATGGATGGTAGAATCACTGCTAACCGAGGATAGATAGTAGAATCACCCACCTCCTACAAAGAAGCTTCATCTCGTTAACATAGGTGGCCGGAAAAGAGGACAGAATTCGGGACATTAGAAATCGCCGGAGCTCCGCCGAAAAACCATAGGTGGTCAGAATATCGATTAAGACCTCAAACCGTCGTCCTCCCCGTCCCACCATCATCTCTGCCACTAGTCTTCACCGTTTGACCCGTTTCCGCTGTTGAGAGACCCAACCAGCCATCGCCGCCGCTGCTAGGGGCGAAACCCTAGCAGCCGTCTTCACCGGAAAAACGGAATGGGTTACAGCCCGCGATTGGCATCCCCACCAGGCTCGTCGTCTTCTGTCGTGTGCCACCACCGTGAGCGCCGTCAAGGCCGCTGCCTTGCCTCCGTCTCCGTCTCTACTTCCTTGAATGCCTAACCACCGTCGCCACCATTTCCGTTGAAGCCGGCGGGTTCAATCAATGATCGTGGTCGGTGATTGTTAGAAGTGGAGTGGAGGTTAGGGTTTAGGTGGGAGAGATGTTGAAGATGGTGGTTAGGTTTTGATGGGTTCCACTTTTGGGTTTATGTTTTTATTATTATTTGGATATTAAAGGAGCATTTTAGATATTCTACACTAACTTAACGGCCAAAGTTAACTGACATCTAACTCAGGGGTCATCTCTGTTACAAATGTGTAAACTATTGGTCTGGACCTGTACTTTACCATTCCTAGAGGTCAAAAGTGAAATCCATATAAACCACAGAGTCATCCGTGTAATGAATTCTTTATATTATGGAAAGTGGTAGTTTCATATATCTCTCATTTAAACTTACAAATATCGTTTTCCTACAATGCGACCACCCTGTTACGCCTATAAGACTATACAGGTTGTATAGGCAAATGTCAAGCCGACAAAATATCCAAATATGTTATATTAGTCGCATCTGTGTTGTACATTACGACCGTATTGTTGCCCGCAGTGTGTCAAAATTTACACACTATGGTCGTATTATGTAAAAAAAGATGGAGTGTACAAATAGCATACGGGTTTTACATTTAGATGTTCCGTTTTTAAATTTATACTTTTAAAAGCATATTATGCTTGGAAAACTCGTGTTCAATTATGTGCCACACATGCTTATAACTACCATTCGTGTTGCTTATGACTATTGTTTTTGCTCTTTATTAATTCATTTTCTTTACAATGCTACTAAACTTGCATGGTTTTTAAAAATCGAATAAAGCAATTTCATATATGCACCTATAAACTTATAAAATATTACATTTCTTTAAATCATGTTTTAAGAATATCATACGTTGTGGATTCACTACTTGTATTATGAGAAAATGTGATTTTTGTAAGTTTAAACGATGATAAATAAAATTAGATTCAATACTTGTATTATGAGAAAATGTGATTTTCGTAAGTTTAAACAATGATAAATAAAATTCCCTTGTTTTCTATAGGTGTTTGACTTAAGTTTAAGCCTTCTACCCGTTTGAACTCATTCTAAATTTACATAGTTTTTAGACGACTCATCTTTACCCAAATTGTTTTAAGGTGTTGCCTATTTCAATCTGTTTTGTGTTATGGTTTTACATAATTCCACCTAAAATACACATTTTTTTACCCGAACCAACCAATACCCTACTTTGATTCAAAATTGTCAGGTCTACTTAAGTTATAAAATAAGGTAATTTGAGCATGTGAAAGATGGATAGTTATTTTTTTGGGTTAAAGATAGTGTCCTGAACAATTTTATTTCATGAAAAATAAATTACAAACTAAGTCTACTTGTAACCCGGGATTAATGTTAACAAGCTCCCAAAATGAAAATAAGCTAAAGATATTACAATGAATTAAACCAAGTCTAAAACTTTTCTACACTGGCATGGTATGGCCTCTAATAATATCCAATGTCATATGTAGCCCAAGATCAATAAGTACCCGGTGAAAAAAAAAACGGTTTTCAGATCGACCCAAACCGATTGTTAAACCGGTTTGAAACTGCCAGTTTATAAACATGTGGATTGAAACCGGTTTAAACCGAACCGATCCAAATCTCTAATAAGGACACCGCCCCCCCCTAAAGCCCAACATGCTTTGGCGAATGCCTTATTTAGCAGAATCGTCCAGAATTTGGGAGTAAAGTTTGATTTATCACCTCGTCAAAAAGCGGTGTTTGAATGTCTCCGGGCTCCTCGGGCTCAAGATTTTCTAACAGTTATCCCCATTGAAGGACTAGGTCAGCATATGTCGGCTGTGGAGTACCGGGCTATCCTCAAGTATCGGCTAATGATCCCCTTTTTTCCGAATGATGAGCCCTGCCCAGTTTGTCGCAAGGCTTGTTTGGATCCTTTTGGCGAGCATGCGGTTCATTGCAAAGAGTTACCCGGGTTTAAATACAGGCATGATTTGGTTAGGGATGTTCTTTGTGATGTTCTCAAACGGGCAGGAATTTCTGCTAAAAAAGAGGCCCCCGTGAACTTTCTGACAGATCCGCTTGAAGGGAGGTCTACTCTGCTGCCGGCTGATATTCTGGTGTTTGGTTGGGCAGGGGGAAACACGCTTGTGTGGACTTTACAAGAGTGTCCCCTCTTGTGGGGCTTAGGGACAATGGGGTTGTGGCGGGTCATGCTGCTTTAAAGGCGGAATCAGGCAAAGTTGCTAAACACGAGAAAACTTGTTTAGAGAACCAACACGTGTTTATCCCTTTTGCTTTTGATATTTTTGGGTTCCTAGCACCGGAGGCAGTGGAATTCCTAAACAGGGTTCAACGAGTCGTGCATAGTAATATTTCGGCCTCTAAGACCCAAAACTTTGTTTTTAGTAGGATCGGTTTTGCTATTCAAAAGGGGGTTGCAGCGCAACTTATTGCCCGTTTACCTGTCACTGTATTGTAATCGTCCTATTTTAATTCCAGTGTTAAATAGAAGTTACTAAAGATATAATTTATTAATACAAAAAAAAAAAAATAGTTTCCTATAGTAAATAAAAAAGATAACTATTTATAACGTTACATTTCACTTATTAAAGGATTTAAAAAATATATTTTCGTTATTATTATTATTTTATTATAAACAAATTCAACATCTTCTAAGTATACATGTCCTATTTGATATACATCCTTTAAAAGTTAAAGTTTCCATGAATACTTTTATAGATTTTTAACATCATGTTTATCTTTTCTTTAATATTAAATCATGTTTACTTATTCAATAGTAAATATTGATGTTCAATTGAACCACCTAGTTTACCCTTTGGGGGTTGGATAAACAAATTTAGAGGATTGTCTATGAGCTTCTTTGAATTTGTTTGGCTCTCATTTCGAATTCGGGACGAAGGAGGAGAAGTATAACAATAATAGTTTATCAGCAACATTACGTTAATTTAATACACAAGTACCCTAATGCCTCTAGCCAATGAGGGAGTGTCAATATCTGTGAGAAATTGGAGACTACTAAAGGCGCACTCGTTCAATCCGAACTCATTCGATAAATCGGGTGAAAAAAATAATTTACAATCTATTGTAGATAGAAATTGAGAGTATGTAATTGGTATTTTGTGTGTAAAAAATGAATGAAGATGTATTTATTTAAGATAGTATTAGGTATTTAAATTAGTTTTTTATTTAATAAATTTAATGGTTATATAGCCGTTCTTCAACGGCTACATCACACATTGCCATACGGGTACAAGTAGCCGAGAAGCATACTCGTCATAGGTACCCACAACCCTTTCGACGGTGTACCCATGGCTACCCGCGCCACCTTACCCGAGTACGCCCCTAGTCCCCTAAGTAAGTAAGATGAGAAATTGCACATTAGAGTACGGATTCAAAATCCCTTGTCTCGGGTGTCAGATGGCTTGAGCATCAGAGATAGAAACCCTATGAAACTACTTTAGAGCATTCTCATCAGTTTTTATATCCCCATCTCTGTAATTACACTAAAAATCACTACCTTTTCTTTCTCATTTTCAATTAAATAATATTTTTTATACATTTATCATTATCTTTTCTCTCTTCTCCACTCACAACACTTTCAAAAAATATTAAAAAATTTATGCAGATGAACAGTGTTTTCTCTAAATATACAAAAAATTTATACATTTTCTCTCTCCTCCACTCACAACCACTATAGAGAACCTCACTCACAAACATACGAGAAAACTGCTATGAATGCTCTTAGTTATTGGAACACGGGTCCTTTGTTTAAAAAAAAAATACAACTTGAGATAAAAAAACCTCATACACAACTACAAATAAAATAAAATTATTTACAAAAACTATCTTTCACTCAAATAAAAAAATTATATATTATTACTCTAAATCATGTTAATACATAATCTACTCTTTATTTATTTACTTAAACGCTCTATTGGGTATTAATACTAACTTCCGTTAACTTTTCTGTTAACTTGAGCTGAAATGATCAAAATGTCTTTTTTACTTTAAGCCCTTGGTACTCAAACCTATTACTTTTCGCAAAGAGTATTATAGTCAATTTACCAAAACCTAACAGAAAATTAACGAAAGTTAGCCTTAATAACTAAACTCGTTACAAAATTGAAAACATAAACCTAAACCCGTTACTCTAAATTGTTAGTACCTAAACTTGTTAATTTCCGTAAACCATTAACTCTAAAATTTTATACGTTAAAGCATATAGCAAAGACCAAGAAAAGTCCGTCGTCTGGGTCCAGTGGTTCACGTTCATGGCTAAACGAGAAACCACGGCGTCCAAAGACGATCTTGTATTGACTCAAACCCCCGACTGAGAGACCGTCTCCTTCAGCCTCTCCGCCGATCCGATCCCCATGGCCTTCTCCACTTCTCACGCCGGCAACTCCAACGTGCGTCGTGGAGTGGGCAGCGGTTGGACCCGCTCTCTCCTCCCTTTCACATCACCAAACACCAAATCCACTAAACACATTCGCAAATCTCGCAAACGCGCTGCCCTCCGAGACTTCATCTTAGCCAATTTCTTCGTTATTGGACTCGCCGCATCAATCCTCTTCTTCCTTCTCGTTGTCTACCTGTACGGAATTCCAAAACCTATCTCCTCGCAATTCCGCATCGCCAACACGCGTGTGATCAGGACTCGTAAACCGGCTTATCGGAAAGCCTATTCGGCCGGAATTTCATCGGCGAATCACTCGAATCTATCGTTAGGAGCTGCTGCTGTGGATTTGACTACGAAGAATTTATACGATAAGATCGAATTCAAGGACGTTGACGGTGGACCGTGGACGCAGGGGTGGAGGGTTTCGTATAAAGGAAACGAGTGGAATTCGGAGAAATTGAAGGTATTTGTTGTACCGCATTCGCATAATGATCCTGGATGGAAACTTACTGTTGAGGAGTATTATGATCGGCAGTCTAGGCATATACTCGATACAATTGTGGAAACTCTTTCTAAGGTGTGTAAATTGGTTCAAATTGTGTATGTTAATTTGATGTTTTGGTTGTTAAGTTTATGTTGAGGCTGATGGTTATTATTCATTTGATCTGTGTGTTTGACTGTGTTGAGTAGGATGAACGGAGGAAGTTTATTTGGGAAGAGATGTCCTACCTGGAGAGATGGTGGAGGGATGCATCAGATGCGAAACGAGAGTCTTTGATCAATTTGCTGAAGAATGGGCAGTTAGAGATTGTTGGAGGTGGTTGGGTGATGAATGATGAGGTAATATCACATTTTTAGTTATTATTTTTTTTATTTTGATCTTGCAGTTTTCGGATTTGAAGTAGAAGTATTGGTATGTTTTTCCTTGATTAAAGACATGACTACATGCATTTGCTGTGTTTTGATATTGTATAAGCTCTAAACAATGGATCATAAATGTTTATTGTGGACCTATATCATACATGGTGGATCATGGATGATACATATGTCTTATAGTCCTGAAAGATGAATCTATTGGCGTAGACGTTATAGACCAAAAACAGTGAAATTTGAACGAAAAACTAACTATTTGGTTATAGACCGAAAGATAAGTGTATATGTGCTTAGTTTGTTATGAGCCTATGAAGACGGTTTCTTCTTGTCCCCAAAATACAAGGCAATAAAGCATGGTCGGATATAATATGCTACAAAATTAGAAAATTGCTTGTAAAGATACTATTATATATCATTTGTTAAATCTTTTATATGAAATTATGTTAATGTTTACACCTCTGGACTTTATCTCTATAGCCTTTAACACATCCGAAAGATGATCTGTCTTAAGCATTGCACAACTATTGTTTTGTTTGAACAGTGGGTCACAAATGGATCACCAAAACAGTGAATTTTTAATGAAAAGTTAACTATTTGGATGGAACTGAAAAAGGTGGCATGTTAAGTGTTACGTGCCTAGTTTGCTATGAAAAAGGTTGCTTCTTGTCCCCAACATATAAGGCAAGAAAGCATGGTTGGCAAACATAAATGTACTCATACATGCAATACACATTATCATCCACTTTAATACTTTATTACAAGCATGTCGTGTATTATATGCCATAAAATTAGAAATCTCTTGTAAAGGTACTATTATTTATCATTTGTTAATCTTATATATGAAAATTATGTCGATGCATACATCTCTGAGCATTGTCTCTATAGCTTTTAACACGGCCGAAAGATGTTCTGTCTTAAACTTTGCACAACTATTTTTTTGTTTGAATCTCAACTTTTGGAGAAGTATTGCAGGAACCATTTGCGCTTCCTCTGACCATTTACTGAACTTCATATTTTTAATGTCTATTGCAGGCCAATTCACATTATTTTGCCATAATTGAACAGGTATCTTTTAGTTTAAATAAATAATGGTGAAATTCTTCTTCTGATGGTTGTAGTTCTGTGAGATTTCTTTTTGTTATTGCTTAAAAGCTCATCTCAGTCTATTCTTTCAGCAGATTAAAACATCTTATTATATGATTAAAAAAAGCATCACTTACATTTTAAAACAATTTTCGTGTTATACCTTAATATTATTCAAAATCTCTAGTCTAGTTTAACAACTGGAAATTCCAAAAATTCTTTTACACGTCATACTTCTTCGCATATAATTTTGTTTTTATCCTAAAGTTTTTCTTCTTACATTTTTGTCTTCAGATGATGGAGGGAAATATGTGGTTAAATGAAACTATTGGTATTATCCCAAAAAATTCATGGGCAATAGATCCCTTCGGCTATTCATCCACCATGGCATATCTTCTTAGGCGTATGGGCTTTGAGAACATGCTTATACAAAGGACTCATTACGAGTTAAAAAAAGAATTAGCTTTGCATAAAAATTTGGAATACATATGGAGGCAAAGTTGGGATGCTTATGAAACAACTGATATTTTTGTCCACATGATGCCATTTTACTCATATGATATTCCACATACTTGTGGGCCCGAGCCCGCAGTTTGTTGTCAGTTTGACTTTGCAAGAATGTATGGATTTATGTATGAACGTTGCCCGTGGGGAAAGCATCCAGAAGAAACGACCCAAGAAAACATGAAGGAACGAGCCCTTACACTTTTGGATCAGTACAGGAAAAAGTCAACCCTTTACCGAACCAACACACTTCTGGTCCCACTTGGAGATGATTTTCGTTACATCAGCATTGATGAAGCAGAAGCTCAGTTTAGGAATTACCAAATGTTATTTGATTATATAAATTCAAATACAGAATTGAACACCGAGGCAAAATTCGGAACATTAGAGGATTATTTCCTAACTGTAAGAGAAGAATCTGACAGAATAAATTATTCACGTCCTGGTGAAGTCGGGTCGGGTCAGGCCCCTGGGTTTCCGTCTTTATCTGGTGATTTCTTTACTTATGCTGATAGACAACAAGATTACTGGAGTGGGTATTATGTTTCACGCCCTTTTTTCAAATCGGTTGACCGTGTACTGGAACACACTCTACGGGCCACCGAAATGACAATGGTCTTTTTACTCGGGTTTTGCCAGCGGGCACAGTGTGAAAAGTTGCCAACGAGTTTCACCCATAAGTTAACTGCTGCAAGAAGGAACTTGGCTCTGTTTCAGCACCATGATGGTGTAACCGGTACCGCTAAAGATCATGTGGTTCAAGACTACGGGATGCGTATGCATACATCTTTACAAGATCTTCAGATTTTTATGTCTAAAGCTATTGAAGTACTTCTAGGAATCCATCATGACAAAAACGATCAGAACCCATCACAGTTTGAGCCGGCTCAGGTGCGGTCCAGATACAATGCCCAACCCGTGCACCAACCAGTTAGTGCTAATCAAGGAACTGTGCAATCAGTGGTGATCCTTAATTCTCTTGAACAAACAAGAAACGAAATTGTGATGTTCATTGTTGAGAGACCCGATGTAACTATTCTGGATTCGAATTGGACATGCGTTAAAAGTCAGATATCTCCTGAATTACAGCACAACAAAAACAAGATCTTTACTGGAAGGCATAGAGTATTCTTTAAAGCTTCTGTTCCTGCCATGGGGCTACAGACTTATTACATTGCTAATGGTTTTGTAGGATGTGAAAAGGCCAAACCCGCGAAGGTAAAATTTTCATCAGCTGCTAACAATTTACCATGTCTCACACCGTATAGTTGCTCAAAAGTGGAAGGTGATACTGTCCTGATTAGAAATAGGCATCAAGCTCTTACTTTTAGTACCAAATTCGGTTTGTTACAGAAAGTAACACAAGGTGGGTCCCAGAATGTTATCAATGAAGAGTTGGCTATGTACACGAGTCCCGAGAGTGGGGCCTACCTTTTTAAACCTAACGGTGATGCCACAGCGATTACTGATACTGATGGTGAACTTGTGGTTTCCGAGGGTTTTCTGGTGCAGGAAGTTTTCTCAATCCCGAAAACGGTTTGGGCCAAATCGCCTGTCTCTCACAGCACCCGTGTTTACAACTGTGAGGGTTCAGTGCAGGAGTTTTTGATTGAGAAAGAGTATCACGTGGAGCTTATCGGGGGTGAATTTAATGATAAAGAATTGGTTGTTAGGTATAAAACGGATATTGATAACAAGAGGATTTTTTATTCGGATCTAAATGGCTTTCAAATGAGCCGTAGAGAAACATATGATAAGATTCCTCTTCAGGGAAATTACTACCCGATGCCATCACTTGCTTTTATGCAAGAATCAAAGGGAACCCGCTTTTCTGTACACACGAGGCAGTCCCTGGGTGTGGCTAGCCCTAAAAACGGACGATTTGAGATCATGCTTGATCGACGGCTGTCACGAGACGATGGACGTGGGCTCGGTCAAGGAGTGACGGATAACTGTCCAATGAACATACTTTTCCACATCACTTTCGAATCCAACGTATCCTTGGCTCTCGACCCGAATTCACACACAGGGCCCATAAGTCCGTCTCTTTTCTCTCATCGTGTTGGGGCCCACTTGAACCACCCGTTGCATGCATTCATAGCCAAAAAACCACAAGAAATATCGGTTCAACCTCCCCCGAGATCTTTCTCACCCTTAACAGCTCCATTGCCATGTGACTTGCACGTTGTAAGTTTTAAGGTCCCGAGGCCGTTGAAATACACACGGCAAAATCTTGAAGAACCGAGATGTTTGTTGATTTTGCAGAGAAGACATTGGGATTCATCGTACTGTCGAAAAGAAAAATCAGATTGTTTAAGAATGGATGATGAGAATTTGAATCTGTTGAATATGTTTCAGGGTCTTGATGTTTTGAATGCAAAAGCTACTTCTTTAAATCTTTTGCATGATGATACAGAGATGCTTGGATATGATGAGCAAGTTTCAGAAGTTTCTCAAGGACGGGTTGTTATATCGCCTATGGAACTGCAGGCTTACAAGTTTGATTTACGACCCGTTACCAGTTAAGTTGATGTGCAATTTGATGACTGAAAAGTGAGGAACATGGTTGACCGTATTGACCCGAAGGACTCCAAGTGTCCCAAATGATATGTGTAAGCATATGTTTGGGCGACGATTTGGCGTTTCTAAACTTTCCAAGAAAATAGGAAGTAGTTTATTTCTTTGGAATATTTGGAAGGTCTGCAAACTAGTTTTGCAGTGTAGCTTAAGAGATGTTAGGATATGATATCTGATTACTGTTATAGTAGTTTGGTTTTTTGTTACCTCTTTCATTTTGTTTTAATGTATGACATGAAAACTGTTTGTTTTGTACACTTCATAACATAACAAATGATAATCAATACAAGCGTCTTTCATTTGTGCATTTCTTTTCTATTTTACGGTTTAAATCCATTATCCTTTTCGTGTAGTGACGGAACCAGGAAAACTTTTTAACAAGGATTTGGGGTGATAGTATAAGAAATCAATAATATTAGATACTCCTATCAATAAAAAAGTTTGTCGGTTGAAGTTCCTAACAGACTAACAATGTTTGTTAGTTGGAGGGTCTAACAATGTTTGTTAGTTGGAGGTAACGGCCTGAACATCCTCTAGTTCTGCCCCTCTATTTCTACGCATGAATCACTGTGACATTAGGGTGGAGGGGCACCTTATTTGAAGCCCTACGAAGCCACATCGGTGGCGGCACCCATGTAGCCATGCTCCAACGTTCATATTTTAGCGTTCACTTTAATGCCATGAAGCTACGCTCCAAAGCCGTGAATGGAAGCCCCACTATGGCGTAGTGAGCGCCCCCTCCACCCTTAAGGATACCAGATATTTACATTGTCGCCGAACCTCGAATGTCGTGCAGTGTCTTTGAATCATCGTAGATAACAGAACCTCGAGGTTCGGTGACAATGCTTGCACGAAACTCGAGGTTCTACCGGCTCTAGGTAGAGGTGCACAAATCGGTTTTTCAAACCGAAACCGGTTTGGTCAACAAAAGTCAAAACCGGTTTGGTTGGAAAACGGTTGGGGTTGGTTTGGAACCGTTTTTTTTATTATTAAAAAATTAAAATAGCAAATTAACAAAATAAAGTTATCTTTTAAAAACATACCACACAATTTGCATTGAGCTCGTTGTAAACCACTAGACAATTCACATAAATCGTAGTGCACTCAAATGTGTTAATTTATCGCTGTTGGTATACTCCTCACAATGGTTACTTCACTAGACAAACCACCAAGTTGGCACCAACACTTGAGGAAGCCATTGTCTTTTTTAGAGTGTTTCGAGAGCGTTTTATTTATTTATTTTGAGAGTTGTTTTGAGAGTTGTGATTGAATCAAAACGTCTAGTACCTATTTATACTAAAATATTGGGGTAAAATGGTCAAAAAAGGTAAAAAAAGGCTATCTAACGGCTCCGTTATCCGGCAGCTAGAAAGTTTCAGCATCCAAACCAACCAAACCAATTGCCTCAAATCGATTCTTTGTAGAATTCTCCAAACCGGTTTTAAACTGGAGGTTTGACCGGTCTCATACCGATTTCAATATAGGTTCGGGTCGAGTTTTGAGTTTCAAACCGGTTTGATATCCTTGGGCTTAATCAACAAGTATTAATGGGTTACCAGGCCCATGAACAAATATCCAGAACTTTAGTGGGCTTTAGTATCGAAGGCCCAACATAACCTGCTCAGCTGTCTTGCTTGCAAAGATTTCTTCGGGGTATTTATACAAGGGTCATCGTTCTGTTTCAAAACGAAGAAGCAACAAACAAACAGCAAAATAGCCATAATAAGTAAATAACCATGGAAGCATCAAAGAGAATTGAACACGAGATCGGAGGTCTAAAGAACGACGCACTTCGTTTTGGACTTCAAGGCGTCAAGAGTGACATCGTCGGATCTCATCCCCTCGAATCCGCCTTTCAATCGGTACATACTTTCGATCTTGCTAGATTGCATATAAATGCAATTGGAAGAAGAATTCGTGTCGTTATTCAGTTGTATTTGTTCAGGCAATCGTTAGAGAGGAAGCGATGAAGAGGAAAATCCTTGCAAACACGTACGGCTCCGCTTTTCCTTTGAAGCAGGAGTTTGATCGAAAAATTCTATCTAGGTATTCATTTCGTGTTTCTGGATTTGATTTCTTATGGTGATTTATGCCAATTCATGCTTTTGATGTCTGATAGACTTTGTTTATTTTAAAATTGAAGAAAACTAGGGTTTTGCACTTTTGCTTATCTGATGGTTAGTTGATGAGCTAGTTGATGCTTAAGGTAATTAAGTAAAATCAATATTAGAAGGTTCAGCTCAGTACTTTGAACTTTGAACAAATGAATTCAGTTTGTAGTTTGTTTTACTCATCTATACATATGAGGAGAATATGAGTCTGTTACAATGGAAAGGATAGTTAGTCTTGGAATGTCATAAGTGTATTGTCTAGGGGCTTAAATGAAACATTTCAAGACTGAAGAACGACTATTAAAGCTGGCGAGCTAATAACAATAATTAGCTTACAGAGTCTAGCCATCTCCTTTTTAACAACTGACCAATTACACGAAAAAAGGTTGTTTCTTTTGTGTCTCGATTATGGTGTTTTCATTTCCATATCATCTGTGTTTTTATGAATGTGATTATGGTCGCTTAACATAAGAAAGGCACGCATCCTAGCTTATTGCAGCTAAAAAATCTCTAGGAAAATGGTTAACCTTGTCACTTAATCCAGTTTTTGGTTAAACGACTTCCTTTCTGTATTTCATGCAAATTTATCCGTAACTCCATGAGGTAGTTGTGGGTGATCTCCCATCAAACTTATTGCTTACTTTTAGTTTAGTGGATTTTGTCATTTGGATCTAGCTTGCACTTGATAATTTAGAACACACTCGTTAGTAGGTGCGTGTTGTATAATATTTTTTTGGGTTTAATTGGATTGTTTGATTATTCAACACTGCTTGTGATGATTTATCATGTTACATGTAGATCTTTGAATGCAACAATCTAAACTTCAGATAGCATACATGTTAATAGGAAGATGTTAGAAGAGGTTTGAACTCCCTAGATTGACACAGGGGAAGATGTGAAGAATTATTGATACCTAGTGTTTGGGTAACTGAAGTATGACTTTTATGCCAGGAAAGTTGACATTTAATATCAGTTGTTTTATTATTAGGAAAAAACCTATGCTTGATATGTGTATATGTGTTTCTTTTAACATTCAGCAGCAGGCTTCGGTAGATGAGTAGGAAATAAGTTTTTGGGTTGTTTTGTGGTTTGATTCTTTATTATTTTGAAGATTCAACATGCTAAACAGAATTAATATAGTCAAGTGTCCTTGTCAAATAGCAGCTTTTGTAAGAATGTTTATAGTAGCCCATATAAATTTTCATGGATCATTTGATTTCCCAAATCCCAACGATTGTTACATATTTTATTTGATGTTTTGAGCTACCAGATTTCAAAGGCCTCCTGGACTTATACCATCCTCCATGCTTGGATTAGAGTCATTGACAGGAGCTTTAGAAGATTTTGGTGTTGAAGATTACCTCCAAGGTAACGACATATACTAGTTAAATAATTCAACAGGAAGCTTATCATAACAATTGCTCTATCTTGGAATATGCGTCTTAATTCTGTGTTGATAATTCTTGTAGGTGTCCATGACACCGAAACAATGCGGGTCCCAGACATGCATCATGGAATGGAGGTTCGTGTTGGGCTCTCAAAGGAACCTGTTCATCCCAGTTTCATGTGAAGCATTTCTGTCTCATCTCCGGTTTTCAATCTTGTAGACATTTGTGTTTAAATATGATCGTGAACGCCTGGCTCTATCGATTTTACTTGTTTTTATGCGTCATTGCTAAGTACTTTTTACAATTATCGTAATTAAGGAATATATTTGAGGCCTTGTCTTTTAGACTCTAGTTTTCCACTGTTATATGTATATGTATGTAAATAACATGTTATGATTAGACGTAGCAAAATAAACCCAACCTCCCACTTTTGAGTCTTTATGGGCGTTCCTTTTGAAATGCTGGATTTAAAACCTTAATGGGTCTATATGGGCTCAATTAAAAAGTCTAAAAAAATCAACGGGTCAGAATGGGTAGACTGGAAAAACAAGGTGGGTTATTTATAATGGGCGGATGACAAACACGCTAGGGTTATAATGGGGTTAATGAACGTCTGAAAACGTACTTGACCACTTGAGATTCATGGCAAATTTCAACCTGCTATCGATCAACCGGAGTGTTTTTGCTTTCTGTTGATTCTCTTAGATCCACAAAATCAGTCCGTTAATTGGGTCGGATCCGGCGTATGTAACTACCGGAGTGTTTTGCGCTCCGACACCAGATAATGGCTCCGAAAGAACGGCCGCTGGAATTGACTTCAACCACGGCGGCATTGCAGGTACCTATCTGAGAAGCTTGGATTGCTTACCGGTCCAGCGTTTTATCACATAAATTCAAACCGGTTGATGCGGAACAACACCTAAAAAGTTTCAGAAGTTAAAAAATATTTTTCGAGCTTGATATAAGCATTGTCAAGTTCACTTAAATTACCGAAATTAATTTTTTTAGATCTTCAATTTAATGAGTTTGAAGGCAGTGTGCCTAAAGAACTATTTGATAAAGACTTGAATGCAATTTTTAATAATCACAATTGGTTTCATTTTGAATTGCCGGATAGTTTGCCAAAGTCGATTATTGTTTTGAGAACATTTTTGATAATTTGAATGAGGTTATTGTTTTGTGAACATACAATTTCTTATTGTGCAGCCTTGTTTATGTCAATTGTGAAGCAGTAAAAGTTGTTGATCAAAAGAGATTTGTTTCATTTTTCATTTATTAGCAGAAACTGACTACATTAAAGTTACCCATACTATAGTACCTATTGTCACCCGTACCTATATTTATCAAAACATATTCTAACCTGAACCAGAATGACCAATTTTTTTTAAAACGACCCGTCCTTACCTGAACCCATACTAACTCGTTACCCGGCATCTAAGAAACAGAAATTGTCTGTCTTGAAATTGTAAAAAAAAGAGAGAACTAAAAACTTTCAGCATTTTAAAAAGAATGTCTTTAAAAAAAAGACTTTGAGATTTAATTTAAAAAATTATAAATTAATTAATCTTATTTTTTTTGTTGTACAAAATTAAGTAGGTTGAAAGACAAAAACTGGATGTCTGTTGAATTTTGAGATTTAATTTATGCAGCCAATCAGCGTTCGACGCGTGTCTTCTTGTCGACAATTAATATACCCAAGTAGAAAATATGTGGATGAGGTTAAAAGAGAGACTTTATTGTCAGAATGGATTTGATGTCTACAGTTTATCCTCCCGAACTTATTTCAATGGCCTTGCTGCTTTAATTTGAATTCATTTCCATCTAAATGAATTTTTAAGAGGATTACTAATGGTATACGAGAATTGCTATTTGGACTTGGTTATATACGCATCGTATAGGGCAATACGATGTGTATAGCCCTTCACAATTTCCCATACCGGACATTCTCTTACAACATGGTCATTCCAATCCTATACGCATCGTATAGGACAATACGAGGACGTATAGCGTACGAGGTACTTTCTGCAACTAGTCATCCATCCCCTCGCTATACGCCTCGTATTGACCTATACGCGCCGTATAGAGATGTGATTGATAACTAGTTGCAGAAAGTACCTCGTATCCTATACGCACCGTATTGCCCTATACGATGCGTATAGGACCCAAAATTTGTGTATTTAACCATAAAGAATTCTCATTCGAACGTATCATTTCTTACAAAAAATTCAAACAATCTCCCAAAAATTATAAAAATGTCTTCGTGGTGGGATGGTAACTACGGTTTTCAGGTAGATTCTAACGAGTCGCTGGAAAACAACATGCAAAGTTCTGGCGTTCAAGAGGTGAACTGGGAGGAGGTCTCGTCCGACTTCCAGATTTGAACGAGCCACTGAGCAATCCCGAGTTCGTATACGGTGAACCATCTTACCTTACACAACCCACGAACGACTACGTATACGGTGAAGTCTCTTACCCGACACAACAAACCGACGACTCCGAAGACGAAGAACAAAACAATCAAAATGTGTCTTATAAAACTGACCAGAATTTTCAGTCTCGTGAACAGTTGGTTGATTGGGCTATCCGGAGAGAACGTGAGAATGGTTACGTCCTTGTCACCCGACGATCGAGGAGAAAAGGCGACGATCCGACGGAACCGTTTATCAAGGTGTGGCTTGTGTGTGACCGTAACGGCGAACGTGCGTCAACTGCCACGGTTAGACGTGCCGGTAGCAAGAAAATAGGCTGTCCTTTTAAATTGGAATGAGAGTACCAAGAAAATACTGGTGATTGGAAATTAACGGTGAAGGATGACAGTCATAACCACGATCCTAGTCAACATCTTGTGGCGCACTCGTTTGCAAGGAGACTTTCTCAGTCGGAACAACTTTTGGTGGGGAAGTTGTATTCGCAAAACATGTTGCCACGAAACATTCTGGCAACTATAAGGGAACAAAACCCAGAGAGTAGTTGCATTAAAAAGGACATTTATAATGCGATACAAAAGATAAAAAACGAAACGAGAGTCGGTGAAACTCCAATACAGATTCTGGAAAACCTGCTTTCTTCTAAAAAATACGTCTACTATACTCGAGAAGATCCTGTCACAAATAGTGTGAAGGAGATATTCTTTGTTAATCCGAAATCGTACGAGATGTGGCGTGCATTCCCGCACATGTTGATGATCGACGCGACCTACAAAACAAACATGTATAAACTTCCATTTGTCCAAGTGGTCGGTGTGACCTCCACACACCAGTCGTTTTGCGTCGCTCATGCATTTATATCAAAAGAACGGGAGGAAAACTTTGTTTGGGTGCTACTTCAAATAAAAACAATGTTGCAAAAGTGTATGGAGCCGCGTGTGATAGTAACAGACAAGGACAAAACTCTTATGAACGCGTGTGATAAAATATTTCCGGACTATTCCAAGAACCTATGTCGGTGGCACATACACGAGAATATCACAAAACATTGCAGGGCATCATTTACAGACGAAGACTGGAAAAATTTCAACCGGCTACACGAGAATATCACAAAAGTATTTATGGTCGGTATTATGTGAGTCTCCCACGCCAGATATATACCAGTGCAACTTCAACCGGCTTTACGAACGTCTGTATGCAGCCAAACTAGGAAGTAAGTTTTAAATATTAAATATTTAATATTTTCAGTATTTAAATACTTATTCAATATTAAATATTTTTCCAGGAGTTATAGATTATGTGACTAAAAATTGGCTGGACCCGTATAAAGAAAAATTTGTATCCGCGTGGTCCAACAGAAACCTCAATTTTGGTAGTCGAGAGCCAACATTCGCTCTTAAAGAGCTATCTTAGAAACGCTAACAGCTCGCTAGATAGACTTGTTGGGTTTGTTGATGAAATTGTATCATATCAGTATTATCAGTTATAGTTTGGGTTTGGAACAAGCCTCATAAGGAAAATGGACAGCCACATAGCTATTGAATTGTTTGATAACCTGCACGGTAAAGTTTCACATAAAGCTCTAGATTTGATAGAAAATGAGTGGTACAAGTTATCAAATATACGGAAACAAAATGCAACGTGTGTGTGCCAACTTTTCAGTAGTTGTGGGTTGCCGTGTGCTTGTCGTCTGGCAAATATCGAAGCTACATGTAAACTGTTCTGACTATTTAGTAGTTGTGGGTTTCCGTGTGCTATTCAAAATGTTCTGACTATTTCGTTTAAAATACAGGTGGCATAATCCCTCTAGATGCGGTGGACGTCTTCTGGAGGAAACTTGATTTAAAACCGTCGTTTGTCGATGATGAAAATGTAGACGTGGATAAGGCATTGGGTCAAGTGAGAAACAAAATTATGTCACAACCCGATCAGGTCAAAAGAAGTATGCTGTCGAGAATCGCATGGGTTGTCTTTCCGAGGAAAAGTAACAAGAAAGTGCCTATGGTACAAGAAGATACTCGCGGTCGTCCAACTTTGAAAAAGCAACAACAAAGGAAACAGGATGTCGCGAGAAACAGCTCATTCACATGATCCCAACAAAGCTAATGTGACCATGCGAGACACAGCTCGTATATTGCGTCACAAGAGTCTATACAAGCGAGTTCGGTCTTTCAACACCGTCGTTCAACGAAGGGTAAAGGAAAGTAACCACAAGATGATAACGTCCATCTTGGGTTTCCATTGATTATGGGGAAATATGCGGTTAACAATATAAATTGTTTTAAGTATTCGATACCGTCTTTATTTTATCCGTACATTTCACATATACATGATGTAAATCCCGACGGTAACTGTGGTTTTCGATCGGTAGCTTTGGGCTTAGGTTAAATGAAAATCGGTGGCTTTTTATCCGACAACAACTTCTAAATGAGATGGACAATAAAGAGGAATGGTGGAGAACTGTTTTTGACAGAGTCGCCTTTCAAGAGTATGATAGGCTACGCCAAACGATAGATTGGCAGGATGTGAAAGCCGCACCAGTTAGTCGTTGGATGTCGATGCCATACACAGGACTCCTAATTGCTCAAAGATTTGGGGTGATTGTTCATCTTTTAAGCATCAACGGTAATCAAACATTTTTTCCATTGTGGTTTGGTCCTAACGTTCACGCTGAACATCAAGTCGTATCGTTAGTTCACGTAAAAAATGCTCATTTCATCCACGTCAAGTTAGACGGAGAATTTCCGATTCCTACGCCGAATGCACTTTGGAATTTGCACCGAAATGATGATGCAGCAAAATGGGAAAATATATACAATGATCGTATTGAACGATTTAAGAAAATAATGGCTACTAATAGATCTAGATTTCCACAATATTTCACGAATCTCGGATGATATTTGTTTAAAATTGTATTGAAACTATTTTTGAATTAATTTTATGGTCATTTTAAATATTTTTATTTAATTATAACTAATTATAATTAAATTACTAATACGTGTGATTAATTTTAATTAAATATAATTATAATTAATTTTTATTCAATATCCTATATGCCACGTATAGTCCAATTCGTGGAGTATAGATATAAATCAGAGAGAATTCAAAATTTTCAAATATATTTAAAGGCTATACGACACGTATTGATCAATACGTGGCGTATAGAATACCAAAGGTTGGGGGAGATACGACACGTATTGATCTATACGTGGCGTATAGACTTTTGTTATATCAGTTTTTACTCCCGTACTGTACCAAACGAACCAAACAAACAAACACAAAGCCATACGCGACCCGCTTATAAAACGCTCGTTGATTTGGATTGTGGCCTCAAAAAAACTTTGTAAAGGTACGTGTCTCAACCCATGATCATTAATGTTAGGTTTTTATTGAATATTAGCAGGTAAAACTGGGTAGATTAGCGATTTTTAGGTTTGAACTTAAGAACTATACGCCACGTATAGGGCCATACGTGGCGTATAGTTCGTCTTAGGAAGACGATGAAGCCATACGCCACGTATAAGTCTATACGCTGCGTATGGCTTGGTTTACCCGGTCACTTGCCTGCGTATAGCCTAGTTTGGTCGCGTATGGCTTGGTTTACCCGGCAACTCGCCCGCGAATGGCCTATTTGGCCTGCGTATAGCTTTGTTTACCCGGCAACCGCCTATACGCCACGTATAAGCCTATACGTGGCGTATAGGTTTTTTAAAAAGTTAATAATTATTATTATTATTTATTAATTCAATTAAAAACAATATATTATTATTATTATTTATTATTTAAATTAAAAACAATATATTATTATTATTTATTATTTAAATTAAAAACAATATATTATTATTATTTATTATTTAAAATTTAAACAATATTATATTATTATTTATTATTTAAAATTTAAATGATATATTAATATTATTTATTATTTAAATTAAAAAATTAAAAACAATTAATTATTATCAGATATGGCGGATCATGATGCTGATATTCAGATGGATCAGCTAGACGATCTTGCGCACTACCCTTTTCTGGATTTTCCGCCCGATACGGAGGCTTATTCCTGTTGCAAGAAGCTCCGGGAGGTGCATATGGGTCCAGGTACGACGGTGGATTGGGCCCTCCTCGAGGAGGTGCAAGAGGCCGAGCGAGCTAGGGCCATCATCGGTCAGGACACGCCATGGTCGCGTCTTTTTGGCTTTTCTTTTGCGGAGACATACCGAGAGCTGTTCGTCGAGTTTCTTTCGACGTTCATCTACTACCCGGGGAGCGCCGGATATTGATCCGGATCGTATTTCTTTTTCTATTTTTGAGGTCGTTTACCGTCAGACCCTCCGTCAGTGGGCCGTCACGACGGGCTTATACTACGAGCCTGAGACGGTCACGCCGCTTTTCACCGAGGCGGTGACGGAGGTGGACAAGGAGGAACTCCTTGTTTTTTGAGGCTTGATTTCAGATAGTCCTTGGTTGGGTACCAAGGGGAGGGTCTCGGGTATTAGAGACCCTTTACATAGATATCTGCACCGGCTTATTTCGACGTCAATCGCACCGCGTCTGAAAAGCCGTGAGTGATGCACTGATAGAGATCTTTTCTTCCTTTTCTGCCTGCTTACTGGGAGGCGGTGCGACCTATCCACGAGCATGGCGCTTTATTTTGCTTCTGTCTATATGCGACAGAAGCGCGGACTTTTATATGGCGGTGCTTTCATCACGCATATCATGCGGTCGGTCATACCATTTGAACACCATGAGCCTGCGATGTTACCGCCCATTCCCCCTGTCCGATTAGACCGTCGCACGGCGAGCGGCATGCGCATCACGCACCGATTCCCGTAGGGCCTTCGGTTCGTAGGGGCCGTCCAGGACCAGGTTTGGGTCCCGGTGCCGTTGTCGCAGATGCCTGGACAGGGGGACCCGCCTATGCCTCAGCCGCTACAGGGTATGGCGATTGAGGACGAGCCGCCACACGTCGAGCAGGTCCACGAGCATCCGCCACAGCATCCCCGACACGTACGTCGGTCTGTTAGGCTGGATAGGGCTACCCAGGCATTGCTTGATGGCCTTGTTGCCGACTCACGGCGACAGGGTTGTCAACTCGATCGCATGGAGGACCTGATGATGTGGGCGGTTGGACAGCTCGTGAATCAGTCACTAGCCGCCGGCATCGAGCCACCCCCACTACCACCGCCACGTCATTATCCGGACGACCCCGTTCAGGGTGAGGGCGGGGCGGGTCAGGGTGACGGCGGAGCCGGTTATGTTTAGTTCTTTTATTTGTATTTTGTTTCTTTCGTTGTTATGTATGTAAAACATTTTGATGTATATATTTAATTTTTTGATGTAATGTATATAATTTTAGTTTATTTGTTTGGTTGTAATGTTTAATATTTTGTTTGGTTTGTAATGTTTAATATTTTGTTTGATTAACAAACTTATATTAACAAAATTATATAAATTAAAATAAAAATAAACAAAATATAAATAAAATAAAATAATTATAATTAAATAAAAAACACTTATACGTGGCGTATAGGTCAATACGCCACGTATAGGATTCTTTAACACCAAATCTTCCAACTTTTGAAGAAAATTATTGTGCCCTGCCACATACGCTGCGTATAGGGCAATACGAATCATATGGGACATATATTTCAGACAGAGAATGACACGTGTCATTCTTATGTCAGAGTGTGAACCCTATACGCCCTCGTATTAATCTATACGAGGGCGTATAGCGCGACGACAGGTCCAATTAGCAATATTTCGTGTGTGGTTAGAATTTCCCTTTTTCAATGGGATCTGTCATTTCAAGCACCTTTCATGGTGCGTTATGAGATTCCCCTTTAGTCTTTTCAATTTTTTGAATATATTGTTTTATTTTTATTTAACATTTAATTTGTTTACAATTATTTACTCGATAACGCTTATTGGAACAGTTAAATGTTTTAAGTTTTTTATTTATTTGTTTTTTCGGATTCTAACACAGTGTTTGTAATGCCTTCTACTGAAGATTTCGTTTTAGGAAATCTGGCAATTATTCCGCCTAAGGTTGTTGTTCGCCGGTATACTTTGCTTTACAAGGAGTTAGGTGCTACTCTATTCTTACAGTGGCTAACTTCCTTGCAGAGTGAGGTCGGTGATATTTTTTATGCCCTTAGACGAATTGAAGGAATGGATGAACCTAGTCATGAAGTCAAGCAGAATGCAACTTTAGAATAGAATTATTTTAATAATTTAATTTTTGTTGTATGAGTATTTGATTTAATAAATATTAAATTTTATATTTACAAATGATCTGGGATATTTCTCTAATACATAATTAACCGCACGGATACAATTATTAATTGAAATTACACCACAATTGTTAAGAAAATACATAAAATGAAATTTAAATCTAGTCAAAAACCCATCCGAGGAGGGTGTCAAAGTCGTCCAGATCTTGAAGTTCATGAAGCACTTGTGTATCAACAATTGCTTCCTAAGGTTGTGGTTGAATCTGATCTGGAGTTCTATGATGTCCGTTCTCTGATGACATGGTCATTGGTGATTCAGAATTTTGAAATAGAGGAGGTTGTTGATTTCCCAAAAGTAGATTCCATTCTCTGCTTGAGACGCAGTGATAAGTGCCCTGGTGCGTGAATCCATGGTTGTTATAACGGCAGTCTCTAGAAATATATATGGAACAGCTACAGGGTAGCTTTATGTGTTTCCGCCTAGATGATTTGGCTTTAGGTTTCTTGGCTGCTCTGTGAATTCTCTTCTAATTTGGAGGAGTATAGTGGTTGGGTAAGGTGAATGAACATGGCATTTTGAAGTGTCCATATTTTGAGACCCTGATGACCCTCTAAATAGTCAGAAAACTTTCAGCACCTTCTTTACTTCCCCAAAAATAAAAACAACAAAAATACCATCTGAACTATTATAATTTCAAATAAGACCCCAAATCAGGCATGTAAGATAAGTTTTAAACACCTCAAAAACTTGATGAAACATAGACTCTATGTAAAAGACATTAAGCTACACGCAGCAATTGATTCCAAGATCCATGTGTGCCCAACAACCCGAGCCCCGAATTCTTGAGCATCATCCTCTGCTGCAGCTAATCTTTGAAACTTGATGGAACCTTCATCCTCCAACTCAGCACAAATTGACAGGTCAGCATTGTAAACAACAAAAGTTGCTTCATCTAATTTCACACCTGCATAACTACTTGATAATAACCGATCTTTGGTCTCACTGATTGTGCCTCCAGCAGTCTTAACCAAGTTTAAAAGATCAGTCTTGAAAGCTTCAACAAAATCCCCAATAAAATAGAATTTCATGTTGTTGAAAAGTTTTGGAGCCTGCAAATACATAATTTTCATGGTCACTAATACATCCAGCTTCCATTTACAATAAAATTAATAAATTATTTGTCTTACATTACTTGTAGCTCTTAGCCTCCCTGCTGTGGGCCCACCAGAACAACCATGGGTATCTAGATGAACTTCATATGGTTCTTCCTGCACAATATGTCCAGCTTCCGCACAAGCTTTCAACCCTGAAAAGAAAAAAACCGATGTCTCATGTTCTTGTTTAATAAAAATCCCAGATCAACGGCTAGGATTAAAACCTTACATTCCGTTGTAACAATCCATTTCCCATTCAAAATGGCCATGAGAACTTTCAATGTTCTTGTGCATGCACCATTTGTATCTGTGGCTGCAATCACATGTGTGACATCATCTTTCCAATACCTTGACATTAATGCACCATTTCTTCTTGCAAAGTCAACCATGGTAAACTGCATTTTCAAAGTCAAAGATCAAAAAGGATCCATGAAAACATAAATTTATAACATCTTTGCCAAAAATAAATAGTTTTTTTTAACCATACACCAATAATATCTTGCTAACCAATGGGATCAGGTAAAAAACAGTTTTTGCTGGCAAGGAGAAAATAAATAGTTTTATATACCAACCTTTTGTTCTGAAGAAAGAGCTGAACCACATAGCACCAATTTCTTTCCACCGTTCGGCAATGTTGTGCAATGATTCAGATTTGTAGATACTCTGCAATTAGAAAAAATAAAAAATAAACTTCAAAATAATTTCATTAAATTTAATTTTTTGTAAATAAATTCCGCTTTATATTTACCTTTTATCAGTGTCTTGTTTCCCAGATTTTGATTTCTTATCTTTTGGAAATCTGTGAGAAACATGTTTTGGACACAGCAACAAAAAGTCCTCCTATAAAAAACATACAATTTAGAAAATTATGAACATAACTAATTAATTATAACAGCAAAATTCACATGTGTACATAAATATTTGCTTACACAATCCCATCTGCAATCAGGGATGTCATATGCACATGGCACATGGTAAGTTTTTTGGCATGATTTCACATAACAGCCAAGAACAGCTCCCTTTTTACCACAACTGCAGCATTTCAGCTTGCTAGCCCTTGCTATTTCTGACTGCAAATTCTTGATAATTCCCTTATGAAAGTAAATCTGAGGAGCCCTGCAATTAAGTCACAAGTAAATTGTAATAATTAATAATCCAATAACAAATATTCATCAAATTAATAAAACAAAATTGTGATTGTAGTAGTTAAAAGTCAAAAAAGTATACCATTCTGTGCACTTTTCATGAACATATGTAACCTTGGAGAAGTTGGCCTCATTTCCCTTTACTTCCTTCCCATGGGCATATGCCACCATTGCTCCACTTCCCTACACAATCCATACAACAATGTAAGCTTCATCGGTCAAGATTAAGGCTGTTAAAAACTCTCACGGCTCGAGGGTCACTTATTTGGCTTTGTTAAATTAAAGCCAAAAGTTTAATATGTATAAACTATAACCCAAATTTTAATATGTACAAATTATAAATTTTGTAATTTAAAATTCTGCATTATGTGTATGTTAAAAATATTAATTTTTGTTTTCATATATATGTGTGTGTGTGTGTGTAAATTTTTATAAATAAATGAGCTGACTTGGGCATTTTACAAGCCAAACTTGGCTCAGCTCAGCTCGTTTACAAAACCCTAGTCAAGATCTATAAATTATCTTTTTGCCATAAGCCTTTTGTATTCAAGAATCACAAGAAGTTTAGTTTTAGAACTCACTTCTGATATCTTAGAACACTGACAAAAGGCACACGAACTAGTTTTCAAATCCAGCTGATCCAACTGTCTACCAGAAACTGGTTTTTCAGACGCGGTCTCTGAGTTACAACTAACAGTAGCTACATTTTCAGAAGACAAGTTATCAGTCTGAAGATGGCCATTTCTTTCCATCTTCATGTCATCTGATCCATCATCTGTTTCCTTTTGCCTTTTGCCTTCAAGGGTATGATGGCATTTAGCATCCTTTTCAGATGGTCTCTTTAGTGAATATCTTTTTGAGCTCTGAAAATATGCATATATAAATTAGCCATGAAAAGTATACATCTTTAAAAAATAAAAATCACAGCCGAATAGCCAATATCTTACCATACGGTTGCTGTTTGGATCACTGCAATTACCATCCAAATCTTTGCTATCCCTTGATAATGGAGGGCTCAACTGATCCATTTGAATAAAACCAACCCCATCAACACCAGTCTCCATATCCTTAAATCCTTGTTTTTTAACACTTTCTGGTGTGATGCAGTTTTTCATATTTTCAGGAGAATTAAATATTAAATTGGGCACCGCAGTTTGTGAAGTTGTAGATTGGCCATTACTAAATTTCCCATCTTTTGTTATCTCAACATTCTCCTTCCTCAAATTGTTATTAACATCCATTTTTGATGGCTTGGACATCATATCTGCAGGAATAAAGGTTTTCTTTAACTGAATCTAACCAAGTAAACTACCATAAACATCTGTAAAACATTGAATATAGAAAACAAAATTACTATAAACAGTAAGTGTTATTCTTACCTGAGCACACAGGATGAATAACATTTGCATTGAATGTAGCTTCAAGATTTCTATAAATGGTCACAATGTTTTCCATGAAAGATGCAGGCTTCACCTCTGTAATACAATCAAACACCAATCAATCAGACCAGATTGACAACAAACATCAAATTTCCCTGAAAAAACATCTAAATCAGTTTATAAGCTGTCAGGATTAAATATACCCACACCATGTTGGGCACAGCTCGTTTATCTTAACTAGCTCAAACGTTGAACTCGGGCTTCGCTTGCAAAAGGCTCAATCAAGCTCATGGCTCAGCTCGTAAAAAGCTTTTTTTTTTAATATTAACATATATAAAAACAAATAATAATATTTTTAACATACACAAAATGCAAAATTCATAAACTACATTTTTTTTTAATTCTTCCATTAATTCTTGATTTCTTCTATATTTTTATTTTTTTTTCATTACAAAAATGCCAAAATAGCCATACGATTATAATGGTCTATTTGAATATTGAACTCAACTTAATCTTAGAAAATATGTTATAATTCATATATATTAAAATTCAGGCTTTAATTTAAACAAGCACCATGAGCCAGCTAACAAGCAAGAAAACGAGCCAATTTCAACCAAGTCATTAGCTTTTTAAACAACCCTAACTTAATCTTAGAAAATATGTTATAATTTGTATATATTAAAATTTAGGCTTTAATGAGCCAGCTAGTATAGATATAGAAACCCAAGTATTTTTTATATTTTTCTTCCATACCTTGATCAGTATACGAATGTTTACAAGCTGCACATTCCGATCCAATCTGACATGAACTGATCCAAAAAGTGCAAAAATCAGCATAAATTAATACTATCGTTGCAAGAAACAAACGTTAAAAGGGAGAAGATGAATACTAACTTGCAGAAAATGTGATTGCAAGGGAGCAAAACCGGCCGATTAAACAACTGAAGGCTGCGACAACAAAAAAACACAAAATCTGAGCTCACAAGCCCTAAAAAATCAAATCAGTTTATCAAAACTCATATAAAGTAATAAAACGAACCAAATGGGGCATTTGAGCTCGAGACCGAGTTTCTGGAGATGAAGCACCCATGGATTGATGAACCTTTGAGCTTCCTCCATTTTTGGTCGGCTGTGATTTTGTGGATAGTGAGTGATGTGATTTGATTTGGGATGAGAAGGAAGATAAATGGTCAGGAAATTAATTTTTGGAGGGGGAAATAGCCGCCGATGAGTTGAAATGACAAATGACGCGCGCGGGTTTTCAAGATTTTGTCAGGGCACAAAATGCTACCAAATCTCCCGCCACTTTTATTTAGTGTTTTGGTTATGTAATAAAACAATTATTATATAGAGTAAAGTTTTTTTCTACCTGGTTTTATTATTTTAACCATTTTATTTCATATGGTTACAATTTTTACTCTATTTTGTTCTTCGTCCTTAACTTCATCTATATTCACCATTAAATGGAGGGCATTTCTGGAACCAAAGGGAGCAAAAATGAAGGTGAAGTGGGAGGAAATGCCCCTCCATTTAACGGTGAATATGGATAGAGTTAGGGGCGGGGAGCAAAATGGAGTAAAAATTGCAACCAACAGGAGTAAAATGATAATTTTCAAACAATTGAAGCAAAATGATTAAAATAATGAAACCACAAGAAGCAAAACAAAGTTTACTCTATTATATATCAGGTTTGGTATATACATAAAGAGATAGATATTAAATGTATATTAGGAGTGTTTAAAGTAGGCCGATTCTAACCACACACGGAATATTGCTAATTGTACCCGTCGTCGCGCGATACGCCCTCGTATAGGTCAATACGAGGGCGTATAGGGTTTAGTCTCTGACACCAGAATGACACGTGTCATTCTCTGTGTCTCATACGATTCGTATTGCCCTATACGCCTCGTATGAGGCAGGGCTCAATATTTTTCTTCAAAAGTTGGAAGATTTGGTGTTAAATAATCCTATACGTGGCGTATAGGATTATTTATTTAATTATATTTTTTATAATAATATATTATTTTGTATTTTAATTTATATAATTTTGTTAATATAAGTTTGTTATTTATTTATAAATTTTATAAATTTTATATATTTTATATTTTTTTTAAACATTTATTGTATTTTTACAGTATAATCAAACAAAATATTAAACATTACAAACCAAACAAAATATTAAACATTACAACCAAACAACTAAACTAAACATTATATACATTACATCATAAAATTAAATATATACATCAAAATGTTTTACATACATAACAACGAAATAAACAAAATACAAATAAAAGAACTAAACCTAATTGGCTCCGGCGTCACCCTGACCTGCCCCGCCCTCACCCTGAATGGGGTCGTCCGGATAATGACGTGGCGGTGGTAGTGGGGGTGGCTCGATGCCGGCGGCTCGTGACTGATTCACGAGCTGTCCATCCGCCCACGTCATCAGGTCCTCCATGCGATCGAGTTGGCGACCCTGTCGCCGTGAGTCGGCAACAAGGCCATCAAGCAATGCCTGGGTAGCCCTATCCAGCCTAACAGACCGACGTACGTGTCGGGGATGCTGTGGCGGATGCTCGTGGACCTGCTCGACGTGTGGCGGCTCGTCCTCAATCGCCATACCCTGCAGCGGCTGAGGCATAGGCGGGTCCCCCTGTCCAGGCATCTGCGGCAACGGCACCGGGACCCAAACCTGGTCCTGGACGGCCCCTACGAACCGAAGGCCCTGCGGGAATCGGTGCGTGATGCGCATGCCGCTCGCCGTGCGACGATCTAATCGGACAGGGGGAATGGCCGGTAACATCTGAGGCTCATGGTGGCCAAATGGTATGACCGACCGCATGATATGCGTGATGAATGCACCGCCATATAAAAGTCCGCGCCTTTGTCGCATATAGGCTGAAGCAAAATAAAGCGCCATGCTCGTGGACAGGTCGCACCGCCTCCCAGTAAGCAGGCAGAAAAGGAAGAAAAGATCTCTATCAGTGCACCACTCACGGCTTTTCAGACGCGGTGCGATCGACGTCGAAATAAGCCGGTGCAGATATCTATACAAAGGGTCTCTAATACCCGAGACCCTCCCCTTGGTACCCAACCACTGACGGAGGGTCTGACGGTAAACGACCCCAAAAATAGAAAAAGAAATACGATCCGGATCCTCAATATCCGGCGCCTCCCCGGGTAGAGGCTGCAGCCCAGTCTCTGAATAGATGAACGTCGAAAAAAACTCGACGACAAGCTGTCGGTATGTCTCCTCAAAAGAAAGGTCAAAAAGACGCGACCATGGCGTGTCCTCACCGATGATGGCCCTAGCTCGCTCGGCCTCATGCACCTCCTCGAGGAGGGCCCAATCCACCGCCGTACCCGGACCCATCTGCACTTCCCGGAGCTTCTGGCACCGGGAATAAGCCTCTGTATCGGGCGGAAAATCTAGAAAAGGATAGTGCGCAAAATCGTCTAGCTGATCCATCTAAATATCATCATCATAATCCGCCATACCTGATAATAATTAATTGTTTTTAATATTTTAATTTAAATAATAAATAATAATAATATATTGTTTAAATTTTAAATAATAAATAATAATAATTTTTTTTAAATAATAATAAATAATAATAATAATATATTGTATTTATTTTAAATAATAAATAATAATAATAATATTAATATATTGTTTTTATTATATTTTCTTTAATTGAATTAATTTATATAATTAAAAAAAAATTTAAATTAAAAACCTATACGCCACGTATAGGCTTATACGTGGCGTATAGGCGGTTGCCGGGTAAACAAAGCCATACGCAGGCCAAATAGGCCATTCGCGGGCGAGTTGCCGGGTAAACCAAGTCATACGCGACCAAACTAGGCCATACGCAGGCATGTGACCGGGTAAACTGAGCCATACGCAACGTATAGGCTTATACGTGGCGTATAGCTTCATCTTCTTCCTTAGATCAATCCAGAAGAACTATACGCCACGTATGGTCCTGTACGTGGCGTATAGTTCTTAATTTCAAACCTAAAAATCGCTAATCTACCTAGTTTTACCCTCTAATATTCAATAAAAACCTAACATTAATGATCGTGGGTTAAGACACATACCTTTTCAAAGTTTTTTTGATGGCACAATCCAAATCAACGAGCGTTTTATAAGCGAGTCGCGTATGGCTTTGTGTTTGTTTTTTTGGTTCGTTTGGTACAATACGGGGCCAAAACCAGATAAATCAAATGTATATACGCCACGTATAGGGCAATACGTGGCGTATAGAATACCAAAGGTTAGGGAAGATACACCATGTATTGATCTATACGTGGCGTATAGAAATTTGAATTTTGAAAAAATTTGAATTTTGAAACATTTGAATTAAAATTAATTATTATTATATTTAATTAACATTATAATTAGTTATAATTAAATAAAAATATTTAAAATGACAATAAAATTAATTTAAAAAGAATTACAATACAATTTTAAACAAATATCATCCGAGATTCGTGAAATATTCTGGAAAACTAGATCTATTAGTGGTCATTATTTTCTTAAATCGTTCTATACGATCATTGTATATATTTTCCCATTTTGATGCATCATCATTTCGGTGCAAATTCCAAAGTGCATTCGGCGTAGGAATCGGAAATTCTCCGTCTAACTTGACGTGGATGAAATGAGCATTTTTGACGTGAACTAACGATAAGACTTGATGTTGAGCGTGAACGTTAGGACCAAACCACAATGGAAAAAATTTTGATTACCGTTGATGCTTAAAAGATGAACAATCACCCCAAATCTTTGAGCAATTAGGAGTCATGTGTATGGCATCGACATCCAACGACTAACTGGTGCGGCTTTCACATCCTGCCAATCTATTGTGTGACATAGCTTATCATACTCTTGAAAGGCGACTCTGTCAAAAACAGTTCTCCATCGTTCCTCTTTATTGTCCATCTCATGTAGAAGTTGTTGTCGGACAAAGAGCCACCGGTTTTCATTTAACCCTAAGCCCAAAGCTACCGATCAAAAACCACAGTTACCGTCGGGTTTTACATCCTGTATATGTGAAATGTACGGATAAAATAAAGACGGTATCGAATCCTTAAAACATTTTATATTGTTAACCGCATCATTCCCCGTAATCAATGGAAACCCAAGATGGGTGTTATCATCTTGTGGTTGCTTTCCTTTACCCTTAGTTGAACGACTGTGTTGAAAGACCGAACTCGCTTGTATAGAGTCTTGTGACGCAATATACGAGCTGTGTCTCGCAGGGTCACATTTGCTTTGTTGGGATCCTGTGAATGAGTTGTTTCTCGCGACATCCTGTTTCCTTTGTTGTTGCTTTTTCAAAGTTGGACGACCGCGATTATCTTCTTGTACCATAGGCGCTTTCTTGTTACTTTTGCTCGGAAAGACAACCCCTGCAATTCTCGACAGCATACTTCTTTTGACCTGATCGGGTTGTGACATAATTTTGTTTCTCACTTGACACAGTACCTTATCCACGTCTACATTTTCATCATCGACAAACGACGGTTTTAAATCAAGTTTCCTCCAGAAGACGTCCACTGCATCTAGAGGGATTATGCCACCTGTATAATAATAATAATAATATATTATTTAAATTTTAAATAATAAATAATAATAATATTTTTTTTTAAATAATAATAATAATAATATATTGTGTTTATTTTAAATAATAAATAATAGTAATAATAATAATAATAATATTAATATATTGTTTTTATTATATTTTTTTAATTGAATTAATTTATAATAATAATAATTAAATAGTCAGAACAGTTTACCTGTAGCTTCGATATTTGCTAGACGACAAGCACACGGCAACCCACAACTATTAAAAAGTTGGCACCCACACGTTGCATTTTGTTTCCGTATATTTGATAACTTGTACCACTCGTTTTCTATCAAATCTAGAGCTTTATGTGAAACTTTACCGTGCAGGATATCAAACAATTGAATAGCTATGTGGCTGTCCATTTTCCTTATGATGCTTGTTCCAAACCCAAACTGTAAGTGATAATACTGATCTGATACAATTTCATCAACAAACCCAACAAGTCTATCTAGCGAGCTGTTAGCGTTACTAAGATAGCTCTTTAAGAGCGAATGCTGGCTCTCGACTCGGTTCGTTGTATGTTGACCAAAATTGAGGTTTTTGTTGGACCACGCGGATACAAACTTTTATTTATACGGGTCCAGCCAATTTTTAGTCACATAATCAATAACTTCTGGAATAATATTTAATATTGAATAAATATTTAAATACTGAAAATATTAAATATTTAATATTTAAAACTTACTTCCTCGTTTGGCTGCGTACAGACGTTCGTAAAGTCGGTTGAAGTTGTACTGATATATATCTGGCGTGGGAGACTCACATAATACCGACCATGAATACTTGAAATTTTTCCAGTCTTCGTCTGTAAATGATGCCCTGCAATGTTTTGCGATATTCTCGTGTATGTGCCACCGACATAGGTTCTTGGAACAGCTCGGAAATATTTTATCACACGCGTTCATAAGAGCTTTGTCCCTGTCTGTTACTATCAAACGCGGCTCCATACACTTTTGCAACATTGCTTTTATTTGAAGTAACACCCAGACGAAGTTTTCCTCCCGTTCTTTTGATATAAATGCATGAGCGACGCAAAACGACTGGTGTGTGGAGGTCACACCGACCACTTGGACAAATGGAAGTTTGTACATGTTTGTTTTGTATGTTGCGTCGATCATCAACACGTGCGGGAATGCACGCCACATCTCGTATGATTTCGGATGAACAAAGAATATCTCCTCCACACTATTTGTGGCAGAATCTTCTCGAGTATAGTAGACGTATTTTTTTGAAGAAAGCAGGTTTTCCAGAATCTGTATTGGAGTTTCACCGACTCTCGTTTCGTTTTTTATCTTTTGTATTGCATTATAAATGTCTTTTTTAATGCAACTACTCTCTGGGTTTTGTTCCCTTATAATTGCTAGAATGTTTCGTGGCAACATGTTTTGCGAATACAACTTCCCCACCAAAGGTTGTTCCGACTGAGACAGTCTCCTTGCAAACGAGTGCGCCTCAAGATGTTGACTAGGATCGTGGTTATGACTGTCATCCTTCTCCGTTAATTTCCAATCACCAGTATTTTCTTGGTACTCTCCTTCCAATTTAAAGGGACAACCAATTTTCTTGCTACCCGGCACGTCTAACCGTGGCAGTAGACGAACGTTCGCCGTGACGGTCACACACAAGCCACACCTTGATAAACGGTTCCGTCGGATCGTCGCCTTTTCTCCTCGATCGTCGGGTGACAATGACGTAACCATTGTCACGTCCTCTCCGGATAGCCAATCAACCAACTGTTCACGAGACTGAAAATTCTAGACATATTTTGATTATTTTGTTCTTCGTCTTCGGAGTCATCGGTTTGTTGTGTCGGGTAAGAGACTTCATCGTATACGTATTCGTTCGTGGGTTGTGTAAGGTAAGACGGTTCACCGTATACGAACTCGGGATTGCTTAGTGGCTCGTTCAAATCTGGAAGCCTTACCCGTTGATGAGAATAAACGTTGGACGAGACCTCCTCATGGTTCACCTCTTGAACGCCAAAACTTTGCGGATTGTTTTCCACCGACTCGTTAGAATATACCTGAAAACCGTAGTTACCATCCCACCACCAAGACATGTTTACAATTTTTGAATTTTGAAAGCATACGTTCGGTTTGAATGAGAATTCTGCATGGTTAAATACACAAAATTTGGGCCCTATACGCATCGTATAGCCCAATACGATGCGTATAGGGTACGAGGTGATGTGACTAGTGGCAGAAGGTACATTGTACCCTAAACTGCAGCGTATTGCCCTATACGATGCGTATACGATGTTTGAATGACCAGGTTGTAAGAGAATGTCGGGCATGGGAAATTGTGAAGGGCTATACGCATCGTATTGCCCTATACGATGCGTATATGGCCAAGTCCGATTAGCATTCTCCGTGTGTGGTTAGTAGTCCCCTTAAAGTATTTACTGATGTATATTAATAGTGTTTAAATTATTTACTAATCAGTCATAAATGTAAATACTTTAAAAGTTAATTACTTATTTGTTATTTGTGATGTGAGTATTTTAATTAATTCTATTAATATCTTGTAGTTATGATTACTTTTTTTAAAGAGTAAATCTAAGGGACTACTAATGGCACACGTGAATTGCTTTGTGGACTTGACTATATACGCATCGTATTGGTCAATACGATGCGTATAGCCCTTCACAATTTCCCATGCCCGACATCCTTTTACAACCTGGTCATTCCAATATTATACGCATCGTATAGTTCAATACGATGCGTATAGCGTACAAGGTACTTTCTGCAACTAGTCAACCATCACATTGTTATACGCCACGTATTACAACATGGTCATTCCAACATTATACGCATCGTATAGTTCAATACGATGCGTATAGCGTACAAGGTACTTTCTGCAACTAGTCAACCATCACATTGTTATACGCCACGTATAGATCTATACGGGGCGTATAGCGATGTGATGGTTGACTAGTTGCAGAAATACCTCGTACGCTATACGCATCGTATTGAACTATACGATGCGTATACGAGGTTTGACCAGGTTTGACCCAAATCCTATACGCACCGTATTGACCTATACGATGCGTATAGGGCCCAAATTTTATGTATTTAACCGTGCAAAATTTTCATTCGAACGTATCGTTCAAAAAAATTTCAAACAATCTCACAAAAATTATAAACATGTCTTGGTGGTGGGATGGTAACTACGGTTTTCAGGTATATTCTAACGAGTCGCTGGAAAACAACCCGCAAAGTTCTGGCGTTCAAGAGGTGAACTGGGAGGAGGTCTTGTCCAACGTTTATTCTAATCAACGGGTAAGGCTTCCAGATTTGAACGAGCCACTGAGCAATCCCGAGTTCGTATACTGTGAACCGTCTTACCTTACACAACCCACGAACGACTACGTATACGGTGAAGTCTCCTCCCCGACACAACAAACTAACAACTTCGTGTGCGGTGAAGTCTCTTACCCGACACAACAAACCGACGACGCCAAAGACGAAAAACAAAACCATCAAAATGTGTCGTATAAAACTGACCAGAATTTTCAGTCTCGTGAACAGTTGGTGGATTGGGCTATCCGGAGAGGACGTGAGAATGGTTACGTCCTTGTCACCCGACGATCGAGGAGAAAAGGCGACGATCGGACGGAACCGTTTATCAAGGTGTGGCTTGTATGTGACCGTCACGGCGAACGTGCGTCTACTGCCACGGTTAGACGTGCCGGTAGCAAGAAAATAGGTTGTCCCTTTAAATTGGAAGGAGAGTACCAAGAAAATACTAGCGATTGGAAATTAACGGTGAATGATGACAGTCATAACCACGATCTTAGTCAACATCTTGAGGCGCACTCGTTTGCGAGGAGACTATCTCAGTCGGAACAACTTTTGGTGGGAAAGTTGTATTCGCAAAACATGTTGCCACGAAACATTCTGGCAACTATAAGGGAACAAAACCCAGAGATTAGTTGCATTAAAAAATACATTTATAATGCAATACAAAAGATAAAAAACGAAACGAGAGTCGGTGAAACTCCAATACAGATTCTGGAAAACCTGCTTTCTTCAAAAAAATACGTCTACTATACTCGGGAAGATCCTGCCACAAATATTGTGGAGGAGATATTCTTTGTTCATCTGAAATCGTACGAGATGTGGCGTGCATTCCCGCACGTGTTGATGAACGACGCGATGTACAAAACGAACACGTATAAACTTCCATTTGTCCAAGTGGTCGGTGTGACCTCCACACACAAGTCGTTTTGCGTCGCTCATGCATTTATATCAAAAGAACAGGAGGAAAACTTCGTCTGGGTGCTACTGCAAATAAAAGCAATGTTGCAAAAGTGTATGGAGCCGCGTGTGATAGTAACAGACAGGGACAAAGCTCTTATTTACGCGTGTGATAAAATATTTCCGGTCTGTTCCAAGAACCTATGTCGGTGGCACATACACGCAGGGCATCATTTACAGACGAAGACTGGACAAATTTCAAGTATTCATGGTCGGTATTATGTGAGTCTTCCACGCCAGATATATACCAGTACAACTTCAACCGGCTTTACGAAAGACTGTATGCAGCCAAACGAGGAAGTAAGTTTTGAATATTTAATATTTTCATTATTGAATATTTATTATATATTTAAATATTTATTCAATATTTAATATTTTTCCAGGAGTTATAGATTATGTGACTAAAAATTGGCTGGACCCGTATAAAGAAAAGTTTGTATCCGCGTGGTCCAACAGAAACCTCAATTTTGGTCAACATACAACGAACCGAGTCGAGAGCCAGCATTCACTCTTAAATAGCTATCTTAGAAGTGCTAACAGCTCGCTAGATAGACTTGTTGGGTTTGTTGATGAAATTGTATCAGATCAGTATTATCAGTTACAGTTTGGGTTTGGAACAAGCCTCATAAGGAAAATGGACAGCCACATAGCTATTGAATTGTTTGATAACCTGCACGGTAAAGTTTCACATAAAGCTCTAGATTTGTTAGAAAATGAGTGGTACAAGTTCTCACATATACGGAAACAAAATGCAACGTGTGGTTGCCAACTTTTCAATAGTTGTGGGTTGTCGTGTGCTTGTCGTCTGGCAAATATCGAAGCTACAGGTAAACTGTTATGACTATTCAGTAGTTATGGGTTGACGTGTGCTTTTCAAAATGTTCTAACTATTTCGTTTAAAATACAGGTGACATAATCCCTCTAGATGCGGTGGACGTCTTCTGGAGGAAACTTGATTTAAAACTGTCGTTTGTCGATGATGAAAATGTAGACGTGGATAAAGTACTTGGTCAAGTGAGAAAAAAAATTATGTCACAACCCGATCAGGTCAAAAGAAGTATGCTGTCGAGAATCGCAGGGGTGGTCTTTCTGAGCAAAAGTAACAAGAAAGCGCCTGTGGTACAAGAAGATACTTGCGGTCGTCCAACTTTGAAAAAGCAACAACAAAGGAAACAGGATGTCGCGAGAAACATCTCATTCACAGGAACCCAACAAAGCAAATGTGACCCTGCGAGACACATCTCGTATATTGCGTCACAAGGTATATACAAGCGAGTTCGGTCATTCAACACCGTCGTTCAACGAAAGGTAAAGGAAAGCAACCACAAGATGATAACGTCCATCTTGGGTTTCCATTGATTATGGGGAAATATGCGGTTAACAATATAAATTGTTTTAAGGATTCGATACCGTCTTTATTTTATCCGTACATTTCACATATACATGATGTAAATCCCGACGGTAACTGTGGTTTTCGATCGGTAGCTTTGGGCTTAGGTTAAATGAAAATCGGTGGCTTTTTATCCGACAACAACTTCTAAATGAGATGGACAATAAAGAGGAATGGTGGAGAACTGTTTTTGACAGAGTCGCCTTTCAAGAGTATGATAGGCTACGCCAAACGATAGATTGGCAGGATGTGAAAGCCGCACCAGTTAGTCGTTGGATGTCGATGCCATACACAGGACTCCTAATTGCTCAAAGATTTGGGATGATTGTTCATCTTTTAAGCATCAGCGGTAATCAAACATTTTTTCCATTGTGGTTTGGTCCTAATGTAACATTTATGAATTTCCATGTAATATTTCACTTTAAATTTCCTTGTGTAATCATAGTGACAGTCCATTTCGATCCTATACTTGTTCAACACAACATTTCACGTTTATTAATACGTATAAACACAGAGTACATGTGCGTATATACATATATGTATCTACATAAATTTATATATATATATATATATATATATTGATACATCATGAAGATACATACAATTTACAACTAGTTTGACCCCATAGGGTCAAGTTGACTTTCAAAAGTCAACAAAGCCCAAATTCGATACAAACCAAGCTACAATCGGCCAAATACATTTTTGATTGGGCTCCTCATGAATTCACAAGCAAAAATCGATCAAGTCCAAGCCCAAGCCCATATACGAGTCAATTCGACTGATTCAGTGGATGAGTTTGAATTCAAACGGGTTTGACTTTGGATAATTGAACCGTATCAAATCACCAACTAATTCGCGAAAATTTCGTGTGTACATCCCACAATTCACTCGTGAACAAATTCGGTATGAACTTAGACTGATAATCGGACTCGATTAGCTCCCAAATCAACGGACTAACGCGTAATTTGGTAAACCGCGACTATCACGGTCAAAACAAAAGCGATTTGCTTAATACACATAAAAATTAAACAATCTAATCATTCTCTCACCTGCGTATACTTCCACTCAAACGTTCTCAACCCTTAATTGAAGCATATTCTGACTGTGGAATCCTTTCGACCACGAAGAACAATCGGAGCTAAATCATAGCCGACCGCACTCGTGCCATAACCATTCTAAGTAAGATTACCACCATTAGATTCGTAATTCCATGTATATCGAAAGCCCTCTGCCAATTCGCAATGACAGAGGGTATCGAAGCCGATTAAAGATTAGGGCTATTGGCGGGTTTTGACGGATTCTAAATATGGGGGGGTTTGATGAACTGGGAACCTACATTTAAGTTTTTATGTTCAAGATAGTACCGGCGAAACCCCCGGTCCGACTGGCAAACACCTTGTGCCATCGAACCGAGGGGCGTGGGTTCAAAACCCACAATCCGCGTATCCGGTTGTTTATTTTTGCGCAGACCCTAGAACTAGCCGGATCCGCTGTCTTCCTTGTTAATACAAACCCGAAGCCACCGATTACAAGTAATACCCCTTGGTCCGGTGGTAAGGCTTGCGACACACCCGGGTTCGAACCGGGTGGCCTGTTTTAAATTTTTAAAATCTGTTTTTAAACTCTAAAAATTTTATAAAAATTATTTTTATAAACATTACATTTTTTTGAACATAATGAGACAAAAGTTTACAAACTTTAACATAAACTCGTTTTTATTATGAATTTAGTTATTAAATTTCTTTAATTAAACAAAGAAATAAATTTTCTAATTTTATGAATATTATGGCGAGCTTTTAAAAATAAAATATTTCCCATGAAATAAAAGTTATGAAGTTTTAAATTTTATATATATATTTCATACCTTTTAAATATCACATAATGGAACGAACGCGTTTGTCAATTACAATTATAAATATATTTAGAGTTTTAAGTTGTTTTAGTATTAAACTCTTAGTCATATATTTTATAAATAAAATAAAGTTATTTATTTAAATTATACTTAAATAAATATAATTTCATAATATATTTCTAATTTAATAAATAATTAACAATCATTTATTTAATATTCAAGTCGAAACTCTAATTAAAATAATATTAAACTATTTATTTATACAACACTTTTCCAAAATACAAATCATAATTTTTCCTACGCTTCCATACAACCCTTCGTACACACATCCGATTAAATCCTAGACTTAGACCGAGACTATCGTACACGTTATTAATTAAATATATATTACACACTAGGTTAACCTTGTGAGGTTTCAATCATCATTCTACCGTCTAGCCGTGCGTGTTAGCTACACCTCTAATCAGGTGAGTATTACATAGCCCCTTTTACTCTTTTACACTTTTTGGGGTGAAACATGAACTCTATACACACAAATGTTTACATTTACACAAACTACACAAAACACAAATCCTATTTACATTCATGTGTGCAAAATTTGAGCTTTATGTTTGAGTGCTATACGTGTTGACTATTTGTGTGCAATTTCATGTGCAATCATTAACGATATAAGCCGACGGTTAACAATGATAGATCTATTGAGTCTGACAAACCCACCCAGATTGGGGTGATTGTTACCGACAACACAATTTGCATGCTAGTTACAAAGGTTTGATTGTACTTTAGTTACACATTAGTTACTCCCCATAAATGCCTTATTTATTCATGATATGTAAGGATTTGATCTTTCACAACTATATACTATCTATGTACAAACCTGTGTATGCTCACCAACTTTTTAGTTGACATTATTTTATTCATGTTTCAGGTGATAACGTGTGAGTTGATCAAGATATGCTACACGTAGGACATGGACTTAGTTGAAAATTAAATAAAGAATATTATGCATTTCTTTTCGTATTTGTTTGAACTTGATTATGTTTGGTTATTTGAAATGAAGTTATGATTTAAAATATTTCAATATAGTAAACCTTGTGCTCATGAACAGTCTACATGTCCCGCCCCGACGTTTCCGCCGTCGGTTGGGGTGTGACAGATTGGTATCAGAGCCAGGTTATAGGGAATTAGGTTATTAGACACTCTTGACCTAGACTATAACCTTAGGACACCCATACAATGCCATGCTACTACATGTTACATGATTACTTCTTGTAGAAATATTTCTATATACTATCATAAGTAATTACACTACATGATGCAATACATGATGACTTATGTGTCACACTACTTGATAACTTTCGTGTTTACATTCATTACTATCTACATGCTACCTATGTGTCTCATTAAATGATATCCTAAGCTTAACACACACACATACACACCAAATTCTCCGTACACCTTTGAACTCACACACATGATACCATCACCTCTTGTGAACAAAGACTTAAACTATTGGGCCTAATACCCATTAGCAATTAACTAAGAAGCCCACTTACACTCCAAGAAGAAGAAGCCTGCTACAATAAATAAACCTCACTTTCGGGCCTCAAAGCTCAGTCCACAACAATTCTCATCATGACCATGAGCCCAACAATAGTGTTATTAATACATGATGGCTGTAAGAGTGTGTAGACCCACGAGGGGATTCTGACTAAGGGAAGACAGGGTATTTAAGTGTGTCCTAGTGACCCACCCTCTTTTCTGGGAATTCTCCTCATGGATGCATTACTTATAGGTCAAGTGTATTTCTAAAATACTATTGTAAAGACTCGGTGTTATGACTAGTCAAACTCTAAACCTATGAGAACTCCTATATTTAACACTCGGTATTTCATTATCGCTTACAACATTTTCATTATTTATCTACTAGATATGGACTCCTACTCTCCTTCCTCCCCGGTTTACCGTCCTGGAGCAGAGTCTGATTGGGAAGAAGACACGGGGTCACCTGTGTATCGGTCACCAACACCCGCAGCTGCTAGGCAAAGGCTTAACGTAAGGAACACTGGCCCAAGATTTCGAGACCCATATCTAATGCCCGACCCGTACCATCCTAACCCTTGGGCAAGGCGTACCATGGCACCTGCTAGTGCTATAGGAATTCCAATCGATGATGTTCACCAATATGTGAGGACCTCAGAGTTTGAGAGGCAAAGGTTGGAGCACGAGATAAGGCACGACTTGCAAGGACAAAGAATGGATAACCTAGCAAACCAATTAGGGTACCAAAAGGAGTTAATTTCCATCCTCGAAAAAGAAATGCTGGAGAATCGCACGGAAACAGCTAGAGTTGAATACAGGTCGACTACCCGAGCGACCATAGCGGTGCTCGTCTTGGTGATTATCTTCCTTCTAGTGGGAAACTACCATAGACGTTAGCAGAAATTTCTATTTATTGTCTTTAAATTTTCAATTTGAGAACCAATCCCCTATGTTTTGAGTAATGTTTAAACATTTCAGCATTCAATCAATTTTATATATTCCAACTCTAAAGTTATTATTCATTGATTTTACACGATGAGTGTGAATTACACCCATCACATTTTCATCAATATTTTCCAAGTATCACCTTCTTCATTCAATACGATTTAGTACACTACCGACGATCTCCTTCGTAAACAACTCATTCTATTAGATTTAAACAACCTCGTTATTTTCAAACCAAATGTTTATCAAACTTTTAGAGAGTATCAAAAATATAAATTTTTCCATAAACATTTTCACTGTGAAAGGGAACTTAATACAACCTATTTTATAAAAATATTATTTCGAATTGATAAATAATTATGATTTTTCCCCATTAAAGTAATTATTTATAAAACCATGGCCAAATTAATATACGACTACTAGCTTAGCCAATAATTCCTCTTAAAAATATTCTCTTATTAATAATTAAAATTTTAAATTAAAAGATTTTCCTATAAATTATCTATTTATTAGATTATTTAACTCAAAAGTTTTCATTACTTTATATATCTACGACCAAGAACGATTTACAATTTCCTATTTTCAAACAAAGATCAATTATTGGTAAACACATTTCCCTTAGTGTTTTCAGAACCTCCTCGTTACCTTTCACTTGCCGCTTCAAGATACGATCCATACTGCTTAGACATTAACCATCCCTAAAAACCTCAACAAGATAGAACCTAACCACCACATTTTACTTAAACACCAAACAACACGCTTCTTCGCAACGCTTGATCACATGCAAAACTCGTTAGTATATGTCACAAACGAAATTCAATAACTTACGTATGCACGTTCACAAGATACACAACAAGATCACATAATACACGAAACTAGTTTAGGTGCAAATCACAATTTACTGGATTGATCCCATAACCCATGAAACCTGTTTATTTGCAATACACATGCTACTGGCTTGAACAAATGATACATGGGACTTAGATGTTTGCAATATACATGGTGCATAACAATTGATTGTTTTATATACAATACTTGATGGACCATATTGAACATGAAACTTATTTGGTTACAAAGTACACGATACTACATTACTTACATTACACATAAAAGATTATTGGGTTACCAAAATACATGATACTAGGTCTTAACGCAATACATGAAATTCATTTCTTACAATACACATGATACCACATTGGTGACATTACTAGTGCTTTACATAATACATGATGACAAGATGCTCACATTACACGTGAAACCTATATTGATTACAACTTACATGACACTAGATGATACATGAAACTTGTGTGTTTACATTATACATGAAACTAAGTTGCTTACAATTGTTGCAATTGATTGATCACAATATACATGAAGTATGGCCATACACCTTGTTCACCAAACTTGAAAATCCTAACACATTGAAACAACTCGAGGTTTGGCGTATTCTTGTTCAAACACGAGTAAACTATGGGGCCTTAGGTAACACTACTTTATTATCCTTTAGTTGCTAACTGACTTGCCTATTTAAGGATATAGTTACTTATTAGCAACTCATATGTGAAACCAATATACATGAACTAAGTGAATTTGTGCCTCCTCTTGACCCGCACACAACGGAAGGATCTATAAGGACCATGCGATGATTTGAGTAATTACGGGTGCACACGGAATTATAAAAATCAGCGCATGGGAAACATAGTGAATTTTGTCGTGTGTTGTGACCTAAAACTTATCATGATATGTAACAACGAAACTGATGTGATATGACAAGGGCATGGTGGATACGCCGATGGTACTTCCTATATATAAGTGTTCTATCATATTATCAGAAGTAGCGTTGTTCGTGTCACGCATCGTATAAGTCAATACGCGGCGTATAAGATACCAAAGGTTGGAGGCTATACGCCACGTATTGATTTATACGAGGCGTATAGCCATTTGATATACCAAGTAAACGCGTCGTACAGTGCCAAATGAACCAAAAAGCCACACACAAAACCATACGCGACCCGGCAAGAAAACGCTCGTTCATTTGGATTGTCGTCTCAAAAAAACTTTGTAAAGGTACGTGTCTCAACCCGCGATCATTAATGTTAGGTTTATATTGAATATTAGCGGGTAAAACTGGGTAGATTAGCGATTTTTAGGTTGAAACTTAAGAACTATACGCCACGTATAGGGCCATACGTGGCGTATAGTTCGTCTGAGGAAGACGATGAAGCCATATGCCACGTATAGATTTATACGTTGCGTATGGCTCAGGTTCTCGGAAACTTGGCCCGCGTATGGCTTAGTTTGCCCGGTGACTGGCCTGCGTATGGGTTGGGGGCCCTGCGTATGGCTTGGTTTACCCGGTAATAGCCTATACGCCACGTATAAATCTATACGTGGCGTATAGGTTTTTAAAAAAAACATTATTTTATAATTTAAAATAAAATATATTATTATTATTTATTATTTAAAATAAAAAAATTTAATTATTATTATTATTATTTAAAATAAAAACAATATATTATTATTTATTTTTATTATTTAAAATAAAAACAATATATTATTATTATTTATTTTTATTATTTAAAATAAAAACAATATATTAATAAAAAATTAAAAACAATTAATTATTATCAGATATGGCGGATCATGATGATGATATTCAGATGGACGAGCTAGACGATCTTGGGCACTATCATTTTTTGGATTTTCCGGCCGATTCGGAGGCATATGCCCCGTGCCAGAAGCTGCGGGAGGTGCGGTTGGGCCCAGGGACGGCGGTGGATTGGGGGCTCCTCGAGGAGGTACAAGAAGCCGAGCGAGCTAGGGCCATTATCGGCCAGGACACGCCATGGTCGCGTCTTTTTGATCTTTCGTTCGCGGAGACCTACCGAGAGGTGGTCGTCGAGTTTCTTTCGACGTTCATCTACTCAGAGGCCGGGCTGGAGCCTCTTCCAGGGGAGGCGCCGGATATGGATCCAGATCATATTTCTTTTTCTATTTTTGGGGTCGTTTACCGTCAGACCCTCCGTCAGTGGGCCGTCACGACGGGCTTGTACTACGAGCCTGATACGGTCACGCCACTTTTCATCGAGGCGGTGACGGAGGTGGACAAAGAGGAACTCCTTGTTTTTTGGGGCTTGATTTCAGATAGTCCTTGGTTGGGTACCAAGGGGAGGGCTCGGGTATTAGAGACCCTTTGTATAGATATCTGCACCGGCTTATTTCGACGTCGATCGCACCGCGTCTGAAAAGCCGTGAGTGGTGCACTGATAGAGACCTTTTCTTTCTTTATTGCCTGCTTACTGGGAGGCGGTGTGACCTATCCACGTGCATGGCGCATTATTTTGCATCTGCCTATATGCGACAGAAGCGCGGGCTTTTGTATGGCGGTGCTTTCATCACGCAGATCATGCGGTCGGTTACACCATTTGACGTGCATGAGCCTGCGATGTTACCGGCCATTCCCCCTATCCGATTAAACCGTCGCACGGCGAGCGGCATGCGCATCACGCACTGATTCCCGCAGGGCCTTCGGTTCGTAGGGGCCGTCCAGGACCAGGTTTGGGTTCCGGTGCCGTTGCCGCAGATGCCTGGACAGGGGGACCCGCCTATGCCTCATCCGCTACAGGGTGTGGCGATGGAGGACGGACCGCCGCACGTCGATCACATCCTAGACCATCCGCCACAGCATCCTCGACACGTACGTCGGTCTGTTAGGCTGGAGAGGGCTACCCAGGCATTGCTTGATGTCCTTGTTGCCGAATCACGGCGACAGGGTCGTAAACTCGATCGCATGGAGGACCTGATGATGTGGGCGGTTGGACAGCTCGTGGATCTTTCACGAGCCGCCAGCATCGAGCCACGCCCACTACCACCGCCACGTCATTACCCGGACGACCCCGTTCAGGATGAGGGCGGGGCGGGTCAGGATGAGGGCGGAGCCGGTCAGGGTGACGGCGGATTAGGTTTAGTTCTTTTATTTGTATTTTGTTTCTTTCGTTGTTATGTATGTAAAACATTTTGATATATATATTTTATTTTTTGATATAATGTATATAATGTTTAGTTTATTTGTTTGTTTGTAATGTTTAATATTTTGTTTGGTTTGTAATGTTTAATATTTTGTTTGGTTATACTGTAAAAATATAATAAATGTTTAAAAAAATATAAAATTTATAAATAGATAACAAACTTATATTAACAAAATTATATAAATTAAAATAAAAATAAACAAAAGATAAAAAAAATAAAAAAAATATATAATTAAATAAAAAATACCTATACGTGGCGTATAGGTCAATACGCCACGTATAGGATTCATAAACTCCAAATCTTCCAACTTTTGAAGCAAAAATATAACCCGTGCCTCATACGCTGCGTATAGATCAATACGCCACGTATTGATCAATACGCCACGTATTGGACCAGCCGCAAGACAGAGAATGACACGTGCCATTCTGTTGTCAGTGACTGAACTCTATACGCCCTCGTATTGACATATACGAGGGCGTATAGTGTGACGGCGGGTCCAATTAGCAATATTTCGTGTATGGTTAGAATCACCCTAAATCTATCATAGTGTCACTCATAAACAATCATAACAAGTTTGAACACATGACATTTCATCTAAAAAGCAAAAGAGTCTCTAAGTAAACTAGGATCACATTAACAATTAAAGATTACTAATTTCCTGTTTATTATTTGTGAATATAATATATGTGTTTTCTAAATTATAATATATAGTATGTTTACAAGCTTAAGAACCCGTGTATTACATGGATTAAATAATGAAAACGATATAATTTGTCATTTGGATCTAGCTTGCACTTGATAATTTAGTATATAGTATCTCCCATCAAACTTATTGCTTACTTGGTTACGTAAAATATCATAATATCATATATGATCGTTTTTAAATTTGCGGCATTTTATGGTATCATGTGTATATGATCATCATAATGAAACTTGGAATTATTAATAGGAAAATTTAAAAACATTCGTCTAAATAGAAGTTAGTTTATAGAAATTATGAAATATCATTAACCCAACTTTTTTTAGCTAAAATGTTTATCTTGATCAAGTTGAAGTAGGATGTTAATGTGATGGGTATGGGTAATCTCAGCCTTATACTCAATTATAAAATCATGTCTCATACCCACGAGGTACTTGATTATTCATTACCTGTCAGATATCGGGTATATTCATTACCCGGCTATCTCAACCCCAAAATGGAACTCGTAGATACACAAAACGGTCACCACGATAGTAGACGGTAATCGAAATTTCGAGTGACGGTCGTAAGAAACACACTCTCGCACCGAAAACGGAATCTATATAAGGTAGACTGATAAGGACCGATTCAAGATGGTCAATCTCCCAATAGACCTGTTGAGTGGGTTAGACTCCAAAGAACAAAATGAGAGAAATAAGACACTACTTTACAACAATTTTCTTCATTAACTTTCAATATGCAGTACATCCAAATAAATATGCAAAATACTCAAAAACTAACTACTCCACTACTTGGTCATGGGTGTAACTGCCCACTATCCTAATTAATTAAACAAAACATTAAAAATGAAAACTAAAATGCAGGAACTAGAAACGTGGATTTGGTGTTGACCGTTCACGGTGGATGGTCCGTATCATAGACAATACACGAAATGGCGGCATCGCGATAAACAGTTTGTGGTGGTGGTAGTTAAAAGTTTGGGTGGCGACGGAAGTGTGGTTGCTTTGGGTTCGTTTGGTATGCAACTTTGTTAGTGTAGTATTTAAGTTTTCTATTTTTTACCTCTATTTTCATTGTTTTGGATAAAAAAATTTTAGATCGATTCAACCGTTCAAAAATATTAACAAGATCGGGTAAACTAGACTGACTGTTGGTTCCTTTAGGATGAGGTTAGAGCTATCCATATCAAGCCAACGACATTGAAAAACTACGACCCAATTTTTAAACTTTGGCCCAAGATTGCCAACTTTACTAGTTTAGTATATTAATAACACCATCTTATTTAAGTGTGTAACGGAAAGATATACAGTAAGTAATAGCTAAGTTAGTAAGAATGTACCATCCCATTTCAATTCTTTTTTGTGGTGGTATGAGTTTTTAGTATGACTCTATGAGATTTAAAATGACAAAGAAATTAAAGAATTTATCACCCTCGTCACCACCTCCAGGTCCCCGCTGCCACCACCCTCGTCAAAGCCACATACCATCCCAAAGACGGGGTGGTTGTTGGCGATGTTCGGTTGTGGTGGTGGCAGGGTGGTCAAGAACAGTTGTGAGGGGTGGTCGGTCGGTCGTGGCGACGTTGTTGGTGATTGGTGGCGGGGCAGGGTGGCGGTAACTACGGCGAGTGGTTGGAGATTCCAATTTCTTTTATTGAATTCCTTTATAATTTGGAAAAGTTGTTGAAATTGTTTACTTAAAGGAGTTTAAGAGAATTGATTCCAAATCCAATTTATTTTTTAATCACACACGTTCAAAAATGAAATTCATATTCCAATTCTAACCAACAAAGAATGTAAACGAAGGTGACTAAATATGATGATAACAAACATACAAACGATATAGTACTTCAAGAGAAGGTGAAAAAAGAAAGTATAGTTTTTCCAAGGTTTCAAGAATTTCATGTTTGACATAAACAAATCAAAGACGAGCTCTCTTTTTGAACTTCTACGACGTACTTATTGAACCCGTGATATGATAGAACCTTTTGATTTCTAGTCTAAAAAGAAAATTGAAAACATAATAGTTTAGTTTCTAAGAGGTTTTTGTAATGACTTCACGTGCCATCTCAACGATTTCAAACAATTTTTGTTTTGTTTTTTCTAGAGCTTGCTACCCAACGTAGCAAACTATCTAGAAACTAAAATAGTTTCAAAAACCACCTAAAAGGCTAAAACTGTTATGTTTTCTGTAAACCACCTAGAAATCCAAAAATATCTGATATGATAATCTAGAAATCAAAGCTTAATTTTGCTATAAAGAAGTCCAAATATTTCGTCTCAACTTTTAAGAAATTACAAATTTAGTCCAAATATTTTACAACTTTGTAACGCGTTTAATCCTTAACACTACCCAACATTAATAGTAGTATATGTTAAGTTGGTATAAAATGATCATTTTCCACTTCCATAAAAATAAAAAATAAAAAGTCCTGAGTCTTTAGTACTTCAACAGAACACCCATAATCAACTAGCCAAATACAACATTAAAACTGGGACATTGTGAGTCAAATGTTAACTCTACATATGTTCCATAACTCTTAGGAAGACAACCCACAAATGAAAAAAAATACATCTTCAAGAAATTTAAAGATACCTTTACTACGAGGCCGTAGACGCTCTCGGTTCATAATTTTAACAAAATGAACAAATGAAATCATATATTCAGTTGGCATCTTCATCAAAGCTCAAATTCAGTGCCTGTAACTTGAACCCAGAGTTTTGTATGATCTCAACCAGATTAGAAGCCACTCCGGTCGCCTGCACTGTTGTTTTCTTCTTTAACTAAAACAAAACAAAAACGGGTCAACTTGCATTCATAAATCAAACATGTCAATTTGCATAAGGGAATCTATGAAGGATATAATACAAAAGATCAACTCACCTCGACACTTGCAATACCCTCGAGAACTTGGACCCTTAGATTTGAGATGCCGTCTGTCTCCTGAAATAAAAATGAGTATGCACATTTGCAGAAGTCAAGAGCTTGCAAACAGATGTAGTTCCAAAACAACTGGCAAACTGACAGCATTTAAGATAACTAACTTAATGCTGGAATTAACAGAAACCTCCAACTGAAAGAAACAGTTGAGATACATATGCTAATGTTACTAGTACAACATATTTGAAACAATTGCTGCATCAAAATATGAAATTTATCCATAATCCACTGTCAAATGTAGGCCAGAAAAATTTGACACACGCCATTAATTCACACGTGTATTTTTTGTTGGTAACCATGAGTTTTCATTACGAGAAAACTCATTGAAACCCGAGATCTCTGCTAGAGGGGAATCACATGCTTATCACCAAAGCCGGCTCAAACTTTTTGAGGGCCTAAAGCAGATTTTAAGATCTGGGTTTTTTTGTAAAAAAAAAATAATAACTTTTTACTTAGGATCATAACACGTGGGAATATGATGACACATTTTTTGTATATGATTTGTAAAAGACACACAATGACGCATATTAGAGTTGGATGAATTTAGTGAAAGGAAAACCCTTCCAAGTATATTGACTCTTTGCTCTCCTTATAAAAACCTGAAAATTAAATGAAGTTAAACCCTGAAAATATGGGGCACGTTAGATATGGGCCCCAAGCTTCGGCTTATCTTTTTGTACAGTCGAGCCGCCCCTGCTTACCACTCCACCACCCCTGAAAGGTTTTTTATTCACACATGTACAACACCTCTAAAACATGATTTAGTGGCGTGTGAAGAATTTTGGTGGTCATATGAATCACTTCCTATTTGGAATATGGATTAAGTTGGAGACGAGTTACATTTACCTCTAGAGCACTTGTTACAGAAGGAATAGCTGCTTCACTCATTGTTCCCTCAGCCTCCATACCCAAAAAGATGAAAGATTATTAGTGATTGTTGAATAAAATTGGATGACGTACACAAGATTGTTTAAGTACTGTTATGAAACCAGAATCTTGAATTAGTGTTACAGATAACACATCTTGTTAGATTTGCAATCAAAATATGTTTAATTCATTGTTTTCAGAAACCAGACTGAACTGGCCGGTCTGGTTATGCCTTGTTGAACCGTTCTCATTCGAACGACCAGTTATCGGTCGGACCTCGACCGATGAACTGGTCAACCGACTGTACTTCCATTTTTTTCCTTAAAATCTATTGTTTAATTAATTTAATTAATATTCCAATTTAATATTTTTTATTTAAGGTCTTCGTATTCATATGTTATTAAAATTGTAAATTCACATTATTATTTTATATTTTGTCTATATATATTTTATATGATTTATGATGTAAACCGGTTTTTAAATCCGGTCACCAGTGCACCGATAAAGCGGCTGGTTCGTTGTGTAATGCGGTTCTGAAAACATTGTTTAACTGCATATGCATCTTAGTAACTAACTACATGCAATTCAAATATTCATGTGACATATGTAAATATAGGAATCCAAACATGTTCTCTTTGTGAACCAAAATCAAACAGTTGGTATGCAATGCATTCATTTATCGATCAACAAACATGTAGACTATGAAATATTACCTGAAAGAACATGGTGAGGACATCAGAACGGGAAATTGGAACAGTAACGGTGGCTTCAACTTCCCCTTGTTCGGGAATTAAGGTTTCTTCTTCAGCTACAGAAGACCTTATCTTCTTCAAATTCAACAATCTTTTCTTGGACACCGGTGAATTAGGGTAAGAATTGGGGATGCTAATGCTACGATGGGAAGATTGAAGTGGAATGGGTAAAGAAAATGATAAAAGGGTGTTAGGGTTTTTATGGGGTTTGAAAACTGAGGAAGAAGAGATGGAGGGAGATGCAGAAACAGTCGCCATTATTCCTCCAAAATTGAATCAATGGAGAATCGGGGTTATCGTCACCCTATCCAGTAAGCGTTATCGTCGGACAAACAAGATTGTGAGTCAAGGTACAACTGTTTCTACGAATGGTACAACATCAAGGATATATAGATATGTGTTGGCAAATGGCATGAACGTAAACGAACCGAACGTTCAACGAACAGTACGTAAACATCGTTCGTTTAATAAATGAACGAACATGAACAAAGAATTCCGTCAGATTAACTAAATGAACGAACATGAACAGAGGTCTCGTTCGTTCATTTGTGTTCGTGAACGTTTGTTTATGTTCGTTTACGTTCGTGTTCGTTTGTTTATGTTGTTCATTAAAGATTTTTGTATATTTCTATTTTAATTTATCTCAACTTTTTATATTCTTTAATTTTTATTTCATTTTTTACCCTAACAATTAAGTAAGTAATGTAAGTTTGATACACATACATAAAACTTAATATTAAAATGATCTTATTAAATGTTCATTTCGAAAAACATTAAGGTTGACATCAAAAGTTCTAAACAAGGTTTCGTTTGGTTCCGTTCGTGAACACACAAAATTCCTTAATGAACAAACACGAACATGAAATTTCGCCGGTTAATGTTCGTGAACAGTTTATGAACAAGTTAAATGCTAGACGAACGAACACGAACAAGGCTTCGTTCGGTTTCATTTATAGCCCTATGGACTAGTAATTTTACAAGTACATTGGATTGTTTAAAATCAATACCTAAGATAATTATGATCACCTTCAATATTCATATTTCATATCACACAGAAAAGATATCTTCACATATATGAAATCAAATGATTTTAGACATCTCAAGCGGTTACTAGAACCGCTCAACCTGACCTACTTTATAAAGCATGTCTCGGGTTTGAAGAGTCATTTCCTAAATTAACACAACATAGCCCTGCATATTTACCTACAAGTTACGGTTACATTGATCAATCTGCACGAGTACATTCTCACGCTACACAAAAGATGAAGAACCGATCCGTTAACTCGCACTGAAGAACATAAGACGATACATGTTACATGGCCTTTAAACTATCTCCTCTCAACATCCTCTTGAACCTCACCAACTGCAGACAAAAAAAAATTCATAATTATTTTCAAAAAATAAACCGAAAAACAATATCAGTAACTCATTCTTACCCTGGAGATGTATTCCCATATTTGCTTGAGCATCAGCTTCAGTGTTGAACTCCTTTCAAATATTCATAAAAAAAGACATAAGAAGAATTTCATTTGCAAGTTAAAGCTTGCATAAAATCATATTTACCCAACAAAAAGATAAAACCAAATTAGTGAATCACCCACTCAACAGTTAAAAATCCATGTTTACCCATTTCGTTAAATAAAATTTGTAATATGACCATTATACCCTTATCTTTCTCCTTACACTTGGAAATTTTCGTAACATAAAATCCTTACACGAGAGAAGGGTATTTATGTCCAAAATACGAAAATGGATGTAAGTGATATTACTATTTTTAGTTGGGTGAAAATGATATAATTCAAATTTTTGAGGGGTATATATGAAATTATCCCTTCTAAAAACAATTGATGTACACCATTACTGAAGTATAAATGCATACCCTTTCTACATGACATATCTGGAAAGTTGCAAACTTATGTTTCAGCTCCTTCGCTACTTTGCACAAGGTCGTCATGTTCTCAGTTTTGGTTTTCCATAGACCGTTTACCTGTTTTGTACATGTTTTATGACATCGGCTCTTAGATATAACTGATGTTGTCAGATAGTTGATTTTAGTTTCAAGGTTGTCCAAAAAGAAAATCTTGCAATCCCAAAACGAAAATTGCAGAAATCTTCTGGCATAAAAGAGATTGCATCATAAATATATATAAAATATATGTATGTGTGCTTACAAAGCAGTCAATCTCATTCATTCAATTGAGTCACTAATATCAACAATGGATGATACAAGAAGCCGTATGATGTGCAAAGTAATTTTTGCAGTTTACATAACACGTTCATTTCTTAAAAGGGGAGGTCAAACATCTTTAATCCTCAGAAACAAAGAGCAATAGCATTTTATTTACTAGTTTAATTTTGGACTTTTAGGATAACATATTTTGTATTTCATATGCAGTCCTCTATAGAGACGGTCTTAAAAGATGATAGAAACCAGTTGGACTCTTTAATGCACCCACACCCCCAATTTTAGATTTTAACAAATATTGGCAGTCTAGCACCCATAAAGAAAAAAGTATACCTGCATACAAACAAGTTTGGAGTCCCCTTGCACCCTAATATGCCTAAATCCTCTCTCAAGGGCATATCTCAATCCTAAAATGACTGCACGGTATTCAGCAACATTGTTTGTTGCAACGCCCAAGCCTTCACGCAAACGATAAACCTACAAAATTTCAAATTCAAACACCCGAATACTGCGAAAAATGCATAATTATTATTATATTATGAGGGTGTGGTGCTTAAGTGCATACCAGACTTCCATCTATTGCACGCAGCACGGCCCCGGCACCAGATGGTCCAGGGTTTCCTTTTGATGCACCGTCAAATTCGAGAATACATGAGCACTGAAAATGGTCAATGCATTAATAGATGTAGCAGACAGCCAAAGCCCAAAAACACGCAAAGCACCATTTAGAGTTGAGACAAGATAATTACTTAAGATATTAAATGATCTGAAAGGTTTTCGGTAAAAGTTATTAATCTATCACCTATTTTAGCAAAACCTTTTCAGTGAGACATGCTAACTACTGTAAAGATTAAATGACTTAAAATCTCACACCATAAGCAGAAACTGGTAGAGTCTCCATAAAGCTTTCAATTTCAGGTAGCTTTCTCTGAGAACCTTCTGAAATGGAAGTTGATCCAGCCTTTTTCTGTACAAAGAAAACATAAATATAATAAACTTCAGCAGGACTGCCCATAACTAAAAGAGCTCAAATAAGTTGTGGTGATAAAGAAACGCAAAAGTTACAATTTTTAGTAAAGCGTTACCTTTATCCAATTATCAGCAGGATTCCTAGTACCTGTTTTACCATTAATCGAAGGTGGTTGCTGAAACAATATCAAAATTATACAATGTCTTAAAATGAAAGTTATTACCACAAATATTGAAGTTATAATGACAAATGGCAAAAGAGTAAAAAAACAACTTGCAAATATGTTAAAGTCAATTTCATTCCCAGAAGGGTTGTCTAATCACAAGAACCGCCTTCACAAGCTTGATCTGAACATCTGAGGTAACCTAACCAGGTTTTCTTATCGTATTTAATTGCTAAATAATAACTGACACTTGGTTTTTACTTCTTAATTTTTAAGAATTGACTTATAGACTATGTATTATTTACTCTCAAGTTACTACAATACAAAAATGTCTGTATTATTTTGCTTTCTTTTTTTTCATCAATCATCATAGTTGAATAATTTTTGTTTCTAAATACAGTTTATTACACTAACAAACGTCAAACGCAAAACTAGGGTTCACCGGAGATCTTCTATTTGGTTTTGGGATTACCACCCGATTCTTCTTTGATACAATGATAAGAATTCCATGATATGTTTTACACTTTTAGCCAGTTCAATTTGTCCCTATGGTCTGCTTTTGGTACCATTGGGCTAATGAAATGAGCCAAATGATGTATAGTCTCTTTCGCTCTTGATGTCTAGCTAGAAACCCTTCAAATAAACGAGTATGCGATGAAAATAAGAAAGTACCAAAAGAATTAAAATGTATAAAGTAGTCAAACCTGAAAAGGACAAGGAACAAGCTGACCAAAAAGTTGACTTTGTACATCCGAGGCACCAATAGAATATATTGCATTGTTCAGCCCATTTGTGGCAAGGTATTCCTCAGCAGCCTTAGGCAATCGATAGCCTTTGAACACAGCAACATTGGGTCCATATAGCTAAAAACAGTAAGAAATAACAACAATAAGTGTCACATATAGTTTACGAACTGCAAATGAAATAACTAACTTAAGTAACATATAAAGTACACACAACAATAACCATCTTAAGCTACACAAAAAAAGTTGATAAATTACATAAACAGCAAATATCTTGATTGCCATACCAGGTTTCTAAACGAAAACCGTGTTACGCTAACAACTAAGAAATTAAGTTTGATAAATGGTTTGAGCCAATTTCTTCTCCATCATAAAGCTGAACTCTGGTTTTTCTTGTTACTCATTGTATTCACAAACAAATACAATACTGTTTATTTTTCAATTTTCTATAACAGCCTGTATACTTTCTATCTTTTGCACACCAAAAATACTAAACTAATAGCATTTTTTTTTATAACAAATGAAGTGCAAATCAAAAGAAACAACAAAATGCTATAAATCACAAAAATCAAAGGAAGATCTGTTGTCAATTTCATGTTGAACATCTTACCAGAGGTTGAAAATCACTGAAATTCTTGTACACACCAACAATGTCCCCCTTCCTCACAACGTAAAACACATCTTTCTCATCCTCCATTAATGGCTCCTAAGCTTTAACAATTCCGCCTGAAAGCAGCTCCAAACATGAATTAACAGTATGATTAAAAAAGCGGTTAGAGAATCAAAAATCTTAAATCAGAATCCTTCAATCGAAAGAACATTGCTCAAATCAAGGTGCAAACAACAATCGATGTAGCAAACGGTAAATGAAATTATGTAAAAAGTAATCGAGAGTAAAGGTGAAGATCAAAAGATGTTAGTTTACCTTTTAGATGAGATTCGAAGAAGATGAGTGTGACGCTATATTAGGGTTTTGGGTTCTTTCTCAGGAATGCAAGTTTGACTGCTTTACTTCACGTCTTCACTACATAAACAAATTAAATTTAACAAAACTTATAAAAAATGAGTAATTAAATGAACATTTAAATACATACCCATATAAAAAAATTGCTGTGAAAAAAAAATGAAAAATAAGTATGATTTTTCTTCATGAAAAATATTGAGTGCGTGATCATTTATGATCATATACGAGTGATAACGTTGTAATATGTTAATTCTTAGACATATAGATCCAACGCCTCTTTTCATATCTACTACTCTTACATTGTCCTTGGTTTTTCTTCTAAACTAGTCTCAGTATTATACACATGATTAGTACGTTGTCGATGATCAAAATTAATACAAGAAACATACATTTTCAAAAGTTTTAGTAGAGTAATATCTCCCGATGGTGCTTCTGTGATCATGGTCTCAAAATCGAAGATGCCACCCTTCTTCTGGCTTTCAAAACTATGCTCCCATAGTTGTGGGTCATTAGTATATGTAGCATTTGATTTGATGTCAGCACATGTCTCTTGAAATAACTAGACATACCGTTCATATGTGATACCAAAATATAAGATGAATAACTAAGTTATAGACTTTCTGACAACATAATGGGGGTGCAAACTGATGTAATCTACTAAAAATCAAAAAAATATCAATTCCATCGATGACATGTCGGGAATCACCGATGGATATACGAGAAACTCAAAAAAAAATATTTTCTTTTGTATGCTATATTTGATTAAAGAAAACAAAAAAAATAATTTTTAGTGCTTGTCGGAGATTTGCCGATGGTTTCTGATAGATCATTCACTGAAATTTAAAAATTCGAAATTTCATTTTAGCAGCCTTATCCGTTGGTGATCAAAGATAGATCATCGATGACCTTTAAAAAAATATTTTTTTATTTTTGTTATTTTGTTTGATCCGTTAGTGATTGCCGACAAATTTATCTTTTGACTAATATTTTGTTGTTAAAGCTTGTTTTCTATTGGTGATACATGATTATAGCTTTTAGTTACATCATGTGTGATTCATCTAATATTTTAAATTGTGTTGATTTTTATATTATTTGGGTCATTAATCTTCATTGTGTTCGTTAATGCTAAGTTTTTGTGTGTATGATGTGAGGTTTCATGTAATAAACATGCCAAGATCGTAAAAATAAACCCATAGAAGAATGTAAATAAAGACCTCTTATATTCGGATGTGGAATTTACTTACTCTTAAAAGGCAACGTCGGTGTCTAATGGTAAGCCACCGACAAAGCCATTTTTCTATGTTTAATAACTGATTTTCCATATTTTAATCAAAATTTAGGCTTTGGTGGGTTGATTAAGTCTGTGTTGCTTAAACCCTTCTTTACTGCCGGGTCCCAAGTTTGAACCTTGTGCCCAACATTTTTTTTTGGTTTTTTTGTTTCTTTTTTCTTTTAAAATTCCTTATTTTTTTTACACCAACCATTTCTCCATCCCACTTTGGTTAAATGACAAAACTCATCCCAAACTTTGTACCGACCACTTCTCCCACTTTGGTTAAATGGCAAAACTCACCCTCAACTTTGTAGATTGTTGATTTTACAACCTCAAGTTTCTAAAGATTCACGTTTACCCCCTGTAGTATATACGTAATATGATTTTTCGAACTGGATTTGTTTAACTGCATCCATAAAAGGGACATACTAGTGGTAAAGTAGTGTATTCTCTAACCAAATAGTTGTTTGTTTAAATCATGTGGAGCAGAACTAGTATTACTAGCATGAAAAGGTAAAACTAAAAGGAACATGTTGATACAACTTGGGGAACTATACCCGGTTGATCATGTTACCCACCCTTGTAATAGAACATCTTCCTAGAATCCTAGTCCTAGACCAACAACACGTCAACATTCTAAAAAAAGGTACGTAACACATATGTATAAAACAAAACAATTCAGTGAGGGAGCCTAAGATAAATTGGTATAGGATTATCAGGATCCGGTGGTGCATCCCACACTGTAAAAGCACTTGTTGAGTTCATCCACTGACCGGTCATCCCCGGGTAATGTCGGTCCAACACGTCTTTTAAAGTCTCGGTCGTGTTCACCCATTCGAACCCTTTTCTCGTGTACACTTGTTCGTTAAAATCACTAGTAAAAAATCTGTCTGCTTCAAGTCTCCTTGACGCCATGACGAGGAAAATGACAAATGCGGTCTCACAAAGTGCAAACCCTTTGATCTTTTTCTCGGCCAACATCCCGACCAACAAATCGAGTTGCTCAACATCATCACCGTACACTTCGTGCAATGTGTCAATGACTTCTTTGTTGTCTGTTAAATCGTCCCACGAGGATATCGGGATCAAGAAAAGTGATCTACGAAACTCATTGTATCTTGGTGCGTTCCTTTCTCTATCCCTGTAAACTGTAAACAAGTTGATCAAAACTAGCACATTCTCATAAGTTGTGTAGAAAAAGGTATGCACAAATCACATATTTTTGTATTTAGTAAACTGTAGGAGTGGCAATCGTGTTGGGTTGGTGGTTTTCGGGTTTCGGGGTGGTGAGTTGAATTGTTCAACTTGAATAAGACAATCTATTTATTCGTGTCAAAAACATCAATCCTAACATGAACACACTTAAAATCATATAACCTAACAAGTTTAACTTGTTTATCTAAATACGAGTTAAACATGACAACCTAAAACCTAATTATTTTTCAGGCTGTGTTAGAAATTGTCATCCTAGTAAACTAGTAAATTGTAGCAAGCACGGATATTGAGCATTACATAATTCCTTATCGTTATAAACCTAACACTATACAAATCAAGTTTACCAAAAGAAAGCCTACACATACTCTCGAGTGAGGCTAAGTCGACATGATTGTCTCGATCTGTGCCATCGACGTTTTGAGGCACAACGTCCATGAGCCACACTGGATAGTTCCATAGCTCAAGTGCCCCGCATGCTTGATGTCCCATTGATACCATTCGTGTCGAAAATCCAATTTTCGATAATTTCTTCTCCCCACTACTCCCAATCAAATGTACCATATCAACCCTGTAAATTTAGGATAATCTAATAATTAGATAACAATACGCAATATGATAACAAACAAAGGGTAAAAGTGTCATTACACATTTTGATTTTCTAAGTCTAAAGAACAATATATTCAAAATGAATTCACGAGGATGCGAAAAATCTTACATGTGACTCAATTTTGGAGATTTATTAGGGCCCGGTGGTGAATCGATATCCCTAATGAGAAGATGATCGGGTAAAAGAGAATGCAGCCTATAAACACTCACAAACTCTTCGGTTAACGAGTAGGGTACCCCGTGATTATTCGGTTTCTTTAAACCTACAAGACCTCCCAAATAGCGTCCTCCAACATGCCCATATGTGTCTTTAAATCTTTTGCCAAGTAGACCATACCTGAAAGAATCCATTTAAAAGAAAAACTAGCATATAAAATAAAACCTCACTATAATGATTATGTGATTTCTTTGTCGTTCATGTAAATGTATGAAAATAATAAATTGTTATGGTTTTATGTATAAAATTATAATCGTATAAGTTTGTAAACACAAGTGTTTTCATAACTTGAGAGTACCGAGACCGGTCAGGAGCTGAACATAGGGCTGATTAGGTTATGTGAGGTTGGTCCTTTCTTAAATGGGTTGGCTGGTTATGGTGATGGAGCAGTCGAACGAGGTTCGATGGTTGGGTTAAGTAATTGTTTTTAAGTTTGTAATAAAGGGGTTTTAACACCTTATCTAAAAAGATTTTGTGTTATATTTATGACGGGTCTATAAACTACTTAACTATACCCCCTCCCCTCCCCCCCCCCCCTCTCCAAACAAAAAAAATATTATAGTTATTGTTTTATTTTATTTTTTTTGTTTTTATCAAGGAACACTATATTTCTTTTAAATAAAATCAACATAATAGTATAATTGTTTTAAACCTTGGTTAATATATTATTTAAATTATATATAATATTTAAATATTTAGAATTAAATAAACGCAAACAAGGATGCAATCTGCGTCACCTCCTAACTTGTTTGATGTATATTACGATTAGTTTGATCAACAAATCAATCCAACTACACTTAAATGATATTGATAACACTAAAACCACCAACAATAGTCGACCAAAGTGATTTCAAATTAATTACCAATTAGCTCTCATTCCAGCACGAAGGGTGTCGGTTTTAAGAAGTTCAACAGTCCAATCGATAGTGTGAATCTTGGCCATGACCGCTGAAGTTACTAGTCTTGCATGACGATATAGATCTTCATCATCCAGATCTGGATATTCTTTCTGATCACAACTAGTATCGTTTACAATTAAGAATCAATAATAAGTTCAAGTTAATCACGCGAACGAGTGTGTATAGATGTACCTTTAAGGCGTCACAAATGGCATTGTGCTCAAGAATGAAGAGGGATTTCAAGGTTGACACACCGATCCAACCGTTGCGAATCTTGCCTGCTGAGTCTAACCCATCTTCATCGTGCTGGAGGAGGCCATGTTTTGCGATCTTAAGTTTCCCTTCTTTGTACATTCTTACTTTGTGTAATTGTGAAGAGTTGTTTCCATATATTGTGCTTCCGTCCCTACAAAATATTTCACAATATACAACATATATATTTAACACACACACACACACACACACACACACATATATATATATATATATATATATATAACGTAAAATCATGAAATAACAGTCAAGTTTTTAATATTGTTTCATAAAAGTCACTTAACTTTTTTTTTTAATAAAAACCACTCAATTTTCAATATTGTTCCATTATAATCAAACTCTTTTATAAATGTTATTTGAAGGAAAAATAAAGCGACTAAATGGAACGAATATGAAACTTGGTTAGTACTTGATGACTATTTTTTCATGTATACCTAAAGTAGGAGGTAATTGTTAAGAAAAAAAGCTAGTAAATAATAACTAAGTTTCATAATTGTTTCATTTAGGTGATTCAATTTAATCAATTACAAAATAATTTCACACCAATGAACAATAATGAAACTTGAGTGGTCTTAATTTTAAAAACTTTTAACTTTTGTAATTTATTTTATGAAATAACATTAAAACTTCAGTGATTGTTATTGTTAGAAAAAAAGTAACTTTAGTGAAAAAATAAAGAAACTTCGTTACTACTAGCGACATAACATTTAATACTGCATTGAAACAATATATTTTGATGTACCTTGTGAATTTATACATTGTTTTCACTTGACAAATACATTTAAAAAATAGTAGTGTGATAAAAGCATAGTGACGTTGCAACATGTTATTTAACAAAACATTTTTGGGTAGCAAATGATGAAAGATTAATTGTTCATACCACCACGATGTTCTAATATTAAGATGGCCTTTCTTGATATCATCTAAACCAGTATTAACTTTTTTAGTCTTGTAAAACTTGAAAGACCTTAAAGGGCATTGTTTTGCAACTTTTGCAGATGCTTCCAGCTTAATCTGTGATGCAAATCAACATCATATATGTCTTAGTTTGCGAAGATCATGGGACGATATGCATATGTATAAGCGAATTATCCTATAAACGCCACAACCGAGAACTATAGAGTTGTATGCAAGCAAAGTGTAAAGTAATCAAACCTCTTTTGCTGACTCAAGATGATCCATCCAGTCATGAATCATGAATTGTATCCATGAAGCAGCAATTAGGTTTAACTGTTTTCCGGTGTCTATAAAGTGTTTGCGTGCCAAAAGCTTTGCTGCAACCTTCATAGGGTTTGGTTTCAATAGCTATATAAAACCAAAACTTTAATTTTTGAAAGTATATAATGTATGACATAAATGTGCTTTTGAACTATGTTTTATAAAATTTGTAAAATGAAGCATGACACCCCTATTTTTAGAGTTGTCCACAACTCAATCCAATAATACAAATGACTAATTGATGAACATAAAATGGTAACAAACTAAATGTATAACAACTAACTACTCTAGTCTCATATGTCTCCTCAAGCTAAATGCTCGCAATGTGAAACTTGGATCGAATAGTGTCAAACCGTATGGAACACAACCCTTTTGGTCAGAAGGTCTGCAATCTAAACAGATGTAGGTACATAGAGAACACTTAGATGATGTGCTAGCGCCATATCTTGTATAAAATTTTGATCAATCTTAAGATGGTGTGTACGCTGAAAAAACACACGGGACTGACAACTAAATATGACCAACGTTGTCACACCATAAAAGTGGACTAGAAAGGGGTATGCGTAAATCATGTTTGTAATCAACTGAAGCTCGGCAACAATGTGAGCAAGTGCATAAACTCCACTTTGGTACTAGAACGAGTGGTCATTTGTTGTTTCTTGGAGCTCCAACGAATAATGTTGGCTCCTAGAAACACACAATAACTTGTGGTACATCGTCGATCATTCGGACACCAACCCGGTCTACATTAGCATAAACGTAAATAACTAAACTATAAGACCAACAATAGTCAACCCATGAGTAATAGTGCTCCTAAGGTATGGCGCGCGCTAGCACATCATCTACAATCGACCAACAAACTTACAACCGACAATGTTGGCTTGATTAAGAGTCGACACCGATACCCAAGTTCGGTTATAATATAAAGCAACAAATTCTATACTCGTAACATCCCATCATTCCTGCCATCTCGAGCCTGGATGAAGGCAGTATGCTCAGAAAGTAATAGTGCAGGAGACATGAAGAAGAACATGATAATGAAGGCGCTTGTGCCAGAGAGTGTGGTCTAAAGAACGAGTGACTTCAGATGAAAGGACGAGAAGACAGAGCAAGTGGGGGTGGAAGTGTAAGTGTAAGTGAGGCGGGGTTGGGGTTTAGGACGGAGAAGTATAAGTAAGAGCATTCACATCAGCTTTCCTATATGTGAGTGAGTTCCCTTTAGGGGTTGGTTTAAAATGGTTGTAAGTGGAGAAGAGAGAAAATATATAAATTTTCTGTATATTTGGGGGAAACACTGTTCAACTGTATAAAGTGTTTAATATTTTTTGAAAATGGTTGTGAGTGAAGGAGAGAAAAAAGATAATGATAAATGTATAAAAAAGTATTATTTAATTGAAAAATAGAGAGAAAATGTAGTGATTTTAGTGAGGATAGAGAAGCTTCTCTACTGTGAATGCAACATTCACATCATGTCCTGCATATCTGTGACTGAGTTTCCTATATTTTAGAGGGTGGTTTAAAGTGGTTTTGAGTGAAGGAGAGAAAAATATAAATTTTCTGTATATTTTGGGGAAACACTGTTCACATGTATAAATTTTTTAATATTTTTTTGAACATGGTTGTAAATGAAGGAGAGAGAAAAGGTAAATGTATAAAAAATATTATTTAATTAAAAAGAAGAGAAAATGTAATGATTTAATTGTAATTATAGAAATGAGAATAGAGAAGTTACCATGAATGCTCTAACAAAATATCATTTAATTAAGATGTATAAAACTTTTAAAATATAAAAAAAATTAGAGATAAAAGACATTTTTTAATTAAATTATAGAAATCATACTCATAAAACCAATATGAATGTTGTAAAAATAACAAGAACATGAAATTGATTTTCTATTATTTCTTTAATGAAAATATCATATACATATATAACTTATTTCCTGATTATTTATAAATACCTTTTTCTTATAAACATGGCATGCCATGTTCATATCCGTCTATTAACAGTGGCGGAACTTAAATAATTAAACTGGGCGTTGAAAATATACATAAAAAACAAAAAAAAATTCATGAAATAATGAACATAAATAACAAAAAACACGATTTGGGTTTTTGGTCTTGATTAGGAGGGACCCAAATCTATCTATACTATATAATAAATAAAGATTTTTCCATGCCACGTGTCGTCTCCATATTCATTCTCATAATTTTTTTCTCGTCTCTCTCTCTTATTAAATGCACCTCCTATTTTTTACAACAATATATATTTAAAGAAAATATTAATTATATTAATAAAACACATTTATTTTAAATTATTCCTTATGAAACTTTGAAAATCTAATTATTTAACATTTATTTTCAATCAAATAATAAATGAAAAACAAATTACATTAAATAGTTTTTAATTTATTTTCGAAACTAGCTTTTGCATATTTTGAATTTTGTTTTTTATCCTTAGTATATGATACATTTTTACACGTGTAAAATATACACATAAAGATTTAAAAATTATATTTAGTGATATTTTTCACTCGTGTGTATACACGGGATCTAAACTAGTACTATATAATAAATAAAAGTTTTTACATGATACGTGTCGCCTCAATATTCAATCTAATCATTTTTTTTCCTGTCTCTTTATCTTATTAAATACACTTCCATCTTTATGTTAATAAAACACATTTATACTAATATATATTTAAAAAAATACTAATTATATTAATAAAACATATTTATTTTAAATTATCCCTTATTATAAGAAACTTTAAAATTTAATTATGTAACTTTTATTTTCAATTAAATACTAAATGAAAGTCAAATTACATTAAATAATAATTAACGTATTTTTATGAATATATACATAAATATTTAAGAATTTTATGTATTTATATTTTTTACCTCATGTGTATACACGGGTTCTAAGCTAGTAATATAATAATCAATATAAAATAAATTTAGTAGACCAAAATCAATACACAATACATCTATGCAAAAAAAAAAAAAAAAGATAGTGGGGCTAGCCCCCTCTGGTTTCTTAATGTTCCGCCCCGGTCTATCAACGTAAACAAGTGTTTTATACTTAATGCAATTGAATGGATCAGATTCAATGTTCACTGTTTATTACCGTTACTAAAAAAGAACGTGTAAAAATATTTAATATCGTTCGGTCTGTGTTCAAATTTGGTCAATTCACATTTGAGATGCTGAAGTTCATCTTGTCCATCTTATGTTTTTTTTTTCTTTTCTTTATTTCAAAGACTAGTTTAGATCCTGTGTCTACATACAGGGTGAAAATTAAAAATTATCATTATATAAATTTTTTAAATATTTATGTATAAATTTTACATGTGTAAAAATATATTACACATACTAAGGATAGAAACAAACCTAAAATATGTAAAAATTAATATATAATTGGGTTTCGAAAATACATTAATTACTATTTAATGTAATTTGACTTTCAATTAATATTTGATTGAAATGAAAGTTACATAATTAAATTTCAAAGTTTGTTATAATAAGAGATAATTTAAAATAAATGTGTTTTATTAGTATAATTAGTATTTTCTTTAAATATATATTATTAGAAAAGATAGAAGTGCATTAAATAAAAGAGAGAGGCGGGAAAAAAATGATGAGAATGAATATGGAGGCGACACGTGACACTAAAAACCTTTATTTATTATATAGCATAGATAGATTATAGGTTTTAATTTAAGAAAGTGTAAACTTGAAATAAAATGGAGGTTTTCCCCCCCCAAATGTTTAGGTTTTCGAAAATAATACCAGTTTACAAGATTTTGTAATCGTGTACCTGTTTTCTCTGATCAAGTGGCGGCATGTTTCGCCCAAAAAAACTCTCTACACTGCCGGCAGCTTCATCAGAGGGATCATTGAACTTTCCGTCGGCTGTCCTATAGGGGAAGTCAGTAGGATTGAACCCATTACCCCTCGGATTTTTCCCAACGTTAATTAAACTATACTGGTTATACAGATGTCGGCGTGCAAGGAGGTATGCCAACCCTAAGAACACTGGGAAACGGTGCCACTCCATCCCTGACCTATCAACAACATGAATAATCTGCACAAAATAACTATCAAATTAATCGATGATGCGTCAGAGATTTTTGTATTACAAGTGGTTTATAGAAACATTAGGTAAGCGGATTTACCGAACAATTTTTTTTTCTTAAATATTTCATTTTAACATATAATTTAATTTTTTCGTAATATCTTGTAATATTTTTTTTAAAAGTTTAAATACATGGTTTTATTTAATTTTTTGTCCACATATTGATAAACTTTATTAAAAACCAAGTTGTATTTCAAATAATGTATTTTTTTTATATTTACAAGACCAATTAATACGTTGTTTTTAATATAACTTTGTTTTCAATAAAAGCAAAACTGCGTATTTTTGATTAAAAAAAATTATAAGTTATTAGAGAAAATTCAAATTATACGTTCTATTAGAAAAAAAAATAATTTTTGTTTGGTGAATTCGCTCATAAGTGGAGCAGTTTTGCTTCGTTTCTACCTTTCTAAACAACCTAGTAATACAAACAATTATGATACCTCATTATCTTGAGCTATTTAAGCAACATGCAAATACGTACCAAGAAGATAAGCCTGTCCACGGGTTTCATCCTTTCAAAGTTTTCATGGAAATCTGCGTGGACCAAGTGTTTGATGACTGAAAAAAGAAGAGATTTCGCACAAGACATAAATGGAATCATGCTTGCTTTGATCTTGAGTCATGAGTTTCTTTCAAGTTGAAGAATTAATTGGAACAATTGCGTATTTAAGATAGAGTTTAATAGCAAAAGTGCACATTAAATGTGTGACAAAACAAACTAAACCACCAACCATATGTGTATAAAATTTAAAGTCTGAATTGAGATAAGTTCAAATTAGATTGAGGTGATTTAATTACACGGATCTTCAATTTGATATGTTCAGATTTCATTTTTGTTCTGTAACTTTGAAAAATTACATAATACCTTTTTAGTTTATAACACAATTGACCCTAAAGATGAATAGCTGTTAAATTTTATGTTACAATTTAAAAAAAAAACCAAAATATCCCTTCAATTAAAAAAATAATTATATAAAAACCTAATTCTCTTTGGAACCCACCCCTTAGAAAATAATATACATATAATATGATTATTTAAAGAGAAAATTCCAAAAATGTACTTAATAAAGTCAAGTTCCACTTTTACTTATCCGATGAAAATGTCATAAAAAATGACAAAAACATGTGAAAACGCCGTAACATGTATCAATAATATGATGATATGCTAGCAAATAAATAATAAAACACCGCTATATAGGTAAAAATAAACACGTCGTAACAATATACTCAAAATTTTATAAGAAAAATATATTTTAAAAGTTATAAGAGAAAAACAAAACATCAGTAAAATTAGTTATATATATATATTAAAATAATAAAAAAATACACAAAACAAACTTTGAATTGCATTTGCTGGCGTTGATATCTTCCGTCGGCTTATCCCTTCCAAATCGTAGTTGGCAACTGCGTATTCCATAAAATTTAATTCTTTTTACCTTTTAAATCAAATCGTACTTACGAAGTGCGAGTTTTACGACGTTTTTGAAGGCATTTTCGTCGGATCATACGAGCATATTTTCTGAAGTTAGAAAGTAAAAGTATAAAATGTGGAAGTTGACTTTCAATAAATACATTCTCGGAATTTTCCCTTAATTAAATCTATGAGGTCCACCCCCATCTCCTCTCCCTCGTTTTCTCCCTCGTTTTCTTCTTCAATGGTAAAATAAACCATCTCCCGGTGCATATTGCCGGAAAACGAAGGGGGTGGCAACGACCCATCCATATCTCATCTTCCGGCAACATATAAAACCTACACCATCGTCTTTGGTTCTGCATCTACAAGTTTCAGTTTTTCGACATGACTGTAATCGTGACCTTAATGCTTTGCCCCCAGGGCGTCCCACTTTGCTATGTGACAACTTAAATGCCATCTTTCTCAGTCCAAATTCAATTTCACATAGACGTTTTAAACATAAAGACATTGATTATCATTTTGTTTGTGAACTCGTTTCTTTCGACAAACTACACACTAAGTTTGTTCCCACCAAGCTTCATGTGGGTTGACATCTTCACTAAACCTTACCAAAACCGCTTTTTGAAGACTTTCGAGACAAGCTTCGGGTCACTTCGCCACCATTTCGCTTGAGGGGGTGTTATATTAGAGATAAAGATTGATTTCTTTATTCTAGGAAAATATTGTTGTGTATCTCTTGTTAATTATCTTTTGTTTTCCTGTCCATAGTTATCCTCGTTTGTAATTATATATACGTATCAATACAATCATAAGGATCATTGAGGTCAAATTATAATTCTTATATAGAACAGAAGCAATGAACGAATTTGTAATTGAAAAATACCAAGTTTGTGTGTTTATCTCTGTTTAATCATCAACCGACTCTCTGATTGCCAACAGATCTTTCCAAATTCTAAACTTATTTTTATAAAATTTGATTTTATAGAAAAAAGAAGTTATAAAAACTTGATCAATTAATTAACTGTATAAAACTATTTATTAGTGATTATTTTAAACTCTTGGGTTTGCTTCACCATATAACATTTTAATTCATCTACATATAAATGACTCTTTGTTACAACCATGTATATAGATTAACATATATGATCATATACATACTGCTTACATACATATTATCTTGTTTCATCAACATGCTGCCATTGATTATTCTTTTATATCACAAGAAGCTAGACACAAAACACGAATAAGTATTAAGGCACACGGAAATAAATTGGTACGAGATTATTAGGCTCCGGTGGAGCATCCCACACTGTGAAAGCACTAGCCGAGTTCATCCACTTATCAGTCATCTTCTCGTAATGTCGATCCAGCACATCCTTTAAACTCTCTGTTGTGTTCACCCATTCCAACCCCTTTTTCGTGTACACTTCTTCGTTGAAGTCACTCGTGAAAAATCTATCTGCTTCGAGTCTCCTAGTAAATCGGCATTTAAACATTTTTTTAACAGTAATTTGGATCACTAACGGGCTACTGACCCACCCTATCATCTCCATCACCCTTAGGAGGAAACCCACTGTAAGTGAGAAAACCATTAGCCCAACCTGGAATCCTTTTTTTTTCTCACAAGTGGGACTTGAACCCAAGACCTCCCCATTTTAATGAAGTCTTTGGGTACCTCACCTCAACCACTTAGGATGAAGATCACTGGCAACATATTAAACAGTTACTATGTTTATTTTCAGTTTTGCTATTGTTTGAAGTGGTACCTTGATGCCATGATGATAAAGATTACAAAAGCTGTCTCGCTAATGGCGAATCCTTTGATCTTTTTCTCAGCAGCCATTCCCACCAAAAGATCGAGCTGCTCGACGTTGTCATCATACACTTCACGCAATGCATTGATTGCTTTTTTATCGTCTGTTAGATCTTCCCACTTTGTGATCGGGATCAAGAAAAGTGATCTACGGAACTCGTTGTACCTTGCTACATTCCTTTCTCTATCCCTGTAAACTGTATCATAATCATGTTTCAAAAAATCAGAAGTAAGGGATGGCAAATATGGAAATTGCACATTGTATTTTCTTGGTTTGCTATTGTAAGAATTGTGTAACATTGTCATCAATTATAGCCATCCTTCAAACGATAAACAAATGTTATTAAAATTGATTGAATCTAAAAAGTAAAAAACACATAATCCAACATATATAGGTATAAAGAGGTACTGTAGCTTTCATTGCTATTATAACATCCTTTTGGAAACTTCGTGAGCTTTTATTAGAAATGGTCAAACTATGTGAATTGGTTGACTTTATTGCTGCTAAAAAAAGAAGGTCATTGTTTTCACCATTTGATTTGATAAACAATGAAATGTATAGTTCACTCATTCAGGTTCTTCATGGAACACTAGCTTGTGTCACTATGCACATTACTTGAGGTTCTTGATGCTAAAAATAAGTTTCATTTTTAGGTGAATAGTGTCTGTTATTTCGGTTTGTTTGTAGAATTCAAGCTTTTTTCACTAGACTGAAACAACAAAATTAACTAAAAAAAGTCAAATTATGCGCGTTACTACGACCTTTTTATGCTAGAATGAAAACATTTACTTTCTATTATTCGACTAATGTAAGAAAATTAAATGAGACTAATTCTGGTTCTTCACATAATTTTAGCTTGGTCTCGCTGAATTATATGACAAAACAATGTGACCTCAATGGGAAGAGGAGAGCTATACCAATTGAATAGCTCATTGAGATAACTTTTCTCTCAGTTGGATTTTAAATTTTGTAATTATAGCGTTCGCTTCCAACCCCACATGTTTTCATGAAAAGATTCCTCAACATTGCTCAATCGGAGTCAAACCTAGACCAAGTATCGTTTTTCTTAATCGAGCTTTGCCTCGTGGAATATGAGATGCTTAGATTCCCTCCATCTTATTTTGCGGTCGCATCGGTCTACAGTCCTACACGGCTCAGTGTAGTCTTTATGGGCTGAAACAGTGGTCCAAGACATGTGAATGACATACCAACTATTCTGAAGATCAGCTTCTATAAGTAATTAACCTTTTAATTGACAACTAAGAATCATGTGTCTGTGTATAATGAGTTGATTTTTAGTTTTGTTTGGTTTTGACTTTCTATTTAGGGAATATTCAACATAATTGTGGGGTATCACCAAAAGGCATCAATAGGGAGATTGACTGGTGTTTATAGGAAGTGCAATACATCAAAGTCTGGGGGGCCACAAGAGCATGTATTAATCCCGGGTTATGTTTCAATAGACAAAATATATACGGAGATAAGTGGGATTGGATAAAAACTAACATGGTTGACGACATTTCAGGTGTTCGTCAGAAAAGTAACCGAGTTACATGACAAATTCATGCCATATGTTACCGATTGCTTCTCGAATCACACACTATTTCACAAAGGTCATTCTCGCCTTCTGTCATTTAGTTTTTAATCAAGTATTTTGTTAACCAAATGTGACACCCAGCATTTCAGGTCAATATCCACATTTCATAAACGCACGTTCATAATTATTATTTCCTGATATTTTATTTTGACTAAGTAAAGTCAAGAAGTCTAGCAAAGAAGTTTGTTCCAAGTCTAGTAAACCGTAAAGAGTTACTAGAAAAAGTAAGCAGGATAACCCGACTTAATGCGAACGTAAATGGTTAAATAAAATAACCCGAAAAATATATATATATATATATTACACAAAATTTACGTTGAGCCAAGATTCTAATATTTTCTTCAACGAGCCATAAAATGGTTAAAAATTATAATACCGTGAAGAATCGAAACTGAATTAAATTACCCCTTTAAAACTCTAATTGATACTGATACCATAATAAATTAATACTTAAAAATTTGTTATCATTAACCCCTAAACCTATTTCTTGACTTTCTTGGCCGAGAGTCAGGGAGCCATTCTCCCACTTGCCTATTTCACTCAAATTCAGAGGAAAAACCATATCTCTTCAGTCGAAACCTCACCTTCACTTCCAATCTTTCTCATTTTCCTTACGGCAATTTCACAATTCTCTTTCATCTCGAAGTCCAGTTTTAAAGCGAAAATCACCATAATTCGGTGTCATAAGGAGAATTTCAAGTGTTCTTGAAGAAAGCTTAGCAAAAGATTCAAGACTACTTCTCTGTTTTTCTCTAAAGATCGCCATTCTCGGTTTGAGGTAAAAACTCGATACCATCCATATTATTTGCTTTAAAACCGTAACTAAACATACAAATCGTTCAAACGCAAGTAAGATAACAAGAAAACTGTGTCAAACTCAAGATTTGAACATAAAAATATACAGAGTGAATTCTGTAAATCAAAGTACAGATATCGAAACTATAGTTTCGATACCTGTTAGTCAATCGAAACTGGGAGTTTCGATACCTATTGATCGAAACTAGGTAGTTTCGATACCAGTTATTCAATCGAAACTAGGAGTTTCGATACCGGTTGTTCTATCGAAACTAGGAGTTTCGATATCTATTTGTTCAATCGAAACTAGGTAGTTTCGATACATATTGCTTAATCGAAACTAGGTAGTTTCGATGCCTATTACGTAATCGAAACTAGGAGTTTCGATACCTATTTCACTCAGTCGAAACTAGGAAGTTTCGACATCTGTTCTGTTCAATCGAAACTAAGAAAGCTTAGATACCTGTTTATTAGCCCCATAAGGCTGTAACTCAGAACTATTTTCATAACAAAACAAGGTTGGAAAAACTAAAAAGATAATTAAAACAAAAGTAATCAGATCGGCTAAGTCAAGTGAACAAATTGCGTTTAAGACGAGTAGTCTTAACGTGTATGTTATCCTTGTGTAAATAGGATACGGATAGGCGAATATGCCGTCATTCAAATTTTTGCTAGCATTCATACTGTCGAGGTGAGTTTCACTAATCCCCCTTTTTCTAAGTTTTTGAAATGATTTGGGGTGAAAACATACTTGTAAAAGACTTTTGTGTATAAATGAATGGAACTAATGATCTGACCGTATGTATGTATTGAGGGAACAATAAAGCGCTTAAAGTCCTCGTAATAAATTAGTAACCATTAGCTATGGATTTAGCCCGGGATTATATGAATAGTACTATTGGGGGTGACGCCTCCGGTCATGGTTAGTCGCGCTAACCAGGGGTCAAAATGGCCGAATGACCGCATATTGTCTTACTCGCAGAAAGGCGAGGGGAGGCACAAAAAGTTGGGGTTTGGTTACGGTCTCGTACATTACATACTATTTTGTATTCCTTGCAAGCTTACAAATGGGGTCAATAGATCGGATTAGTAATCATATTCATTGGTAATACATACAAAAGAGTTCTGATCAGGGTAAAGTGATCAGTTTTATCAAAAGAGTTCTGATCAGGTTAAAATGATCAGGTTTTACACAAAAGGGTTCTGATCAGGTTAAAATGATCAGGTTTTACACAAAAGGGTTCTGATCAGGTTTATCAAAAGAGTTCTGATCAGGTTAAAATGATCAGGTTTTACACAAAAGAGTTCTGATCAGGGTAAAGTGATCATGTTTATCAAAAGAGTTCTGATCAGGTTTTACACAAAAGAGTTCTGATCAGGGTAAAGTGATCAGGTTTAAAGTAAAGAATTCTGATCAGGTTAAAGTGATCAGGTTTAAACGAAAGAGTACTGATCAGGTTAAAATGATCAGGTTTAACAAAGAGTTTTGATCGGCAAAAAGATCAGATTTAAACATTGGGTTTATGATAACTCTTTATAATAACTTGTGAACTCACCAGCCTCGTGTTGACAGTTTTAAGTATGTTTTCAGGAAATTGAACGTGGTCATCAGGTTAGCAATGTAGGTTACATGCATGCACGTGGATACGGCTTTTGGGAGGATTTCTCTTGTATAACTCATGGTCTTGAGTCATATTTGCGAAATCTTAAACATTTGTAAACTCAAATTGATATTTTGTAATGTAAATATTTTAAATTCAGTTATGTATCCAATTACATGTATGTGTTTGCGGTAATCATATGCTTTGGAAACCAGTGAAAGTCGCGCCTCGCGTTTCCGCCCTGGCGGGGTGTGACAGAACTTGGTATCAGAGCCATTGATTATAGCGAACTAGGTGTCTAAAACGGAACCTAGTCTATAATTAGAATGACTCACTAAAATGTTTTCATTGCATAAGCATTGCATAACCAGTCATCATGTCATGTGGATATTGTAGTCACAAGTATGTCGTCACATTCACACTCTGACCCCGTCTCTGACTCTGAATCCAACGAGGAACTTTCCGCCTCACGCCCTAAAAATCGAGTACAAGTTCGCAGCTCGACACCACCCAATGTCGCCCTGGGAGAACCGCCCATCGTCTACCGAAAGAAAAGCGGAGGACCAGTTAAGGTGCAAAGTGCTAGGAAGAAGGTTCGACTTCCGCGCAAGAGAAACCTGGCAGCCCGTGACCCGAAAGACTTGGAGACCGATGAGGAACCACCGAGGCAACGACCCTGCTACCACCCTACCGTGGGAACCATCCGTTGGATGCCTCGTACCCTGGCACGTTGGAGGGAGATGGAGAGCATCCCATCTACCTTTGAGCTTGGAGAGTCTTCTAACTCCCCAACACCCCTACCCCACACTGGGGAAGCCATAGAGCTCACTATGCCTACCTTGGTAGCTCGCGTTCATACGCATGAGGAGCGTCTTGATGATCTCCTAGATGACATCCGGGCACAGGGGGATGCAACCAGGCGCTTACGTCAAGGGCTCGGATCTCGAGTACAGACTCTGGAGGATAGCACTCGAGATATACAGAGTGCCACTGACTACCTCGAGTTGAGAGCTGATATGGACTGGCAGTTCACTCTCACGGTCCGAGACATGGTGGAGGCGCTGGAGGAGAGGACTTTGGCTGCAGAATTTGTGGCGAGAGCTAGCTTTATCATGGCAGGACTTGCCATGATGATTGGGTTGTACTCCCACTTCTTCTTTTAAACCTATTATGGGCGGGTTGTGCCCATAGTACATTATGTAGTTTAAAACGTTAGTACTGATGAGGTCATGTGAACCCATCTCTTTTGTATCCTCGTCTTTTGGGAACAATGTACTATGTATGTTTTGACTATGTATGTAATGGTTTATGTTGTAATGATAGTTGTTCATGTTTGATGTTGTGGTATCCTTATGTCATGATCTATCATTATTGATATATGATGTTGTTCTTTTTAATTGACATGTTAGAAAGAACGTCATGGCACCTAAGCGTGGGACACCCCGTAACACTACTGGTGACAACAACGAGACAATTTCCCCAAACATGGAACAACTAATAGCACAGCGAGTAGCTGCCGCTATAGAGCAGTATGAAGCAAACCGAAATAGCGGAGGAGGTGCAGGAGGTAGCGGTACCGCAGGGGGTAGCGGTACAACAGGAGGTTCCGGAGGTAATAAAAAAATAAATAAGCCATAACACATAGTCATGATCCGAATTAATGACGTTATGACTTGTGATCCTGCAGATGCTCCAAATAGGAAGTGTACCTACAAGGCCTTCCTATCCTGCAAACCCCGCAGTTTTAATGGCACCGAGGGTGCAGTAGGACTAATGAGATGGATAGAACATATGGAGTCGGTGATTGATATAAGTGAATGCACCGCTGATTGCGTAGTGAAGTATTCTACCTGCACGCTCACTGATAAAGCTTTAACTTGGTGGAATACTCAAATGAAGACTTTGGGGAGAGAGACGGCGTACCAATTGTCTTGGGAAGATTTGAAAAACATGATGATTGAGGAATACTGTCCTCGGAACGAATTGCAAAAGATTGAAACTGAGATGTGGAACCTACAGATGATAGGAGATGATGTAGCGGGATACACCGACCACTTCAATGAATTGGCACTTCTGGTACCGCATATGGTCACACCAGAACATAAGCGTGTGGAGAGGTATCTGTGGGGCCTTGCGCCTCAAATTCGTAGCATGGTAACATCATCTAATCCAATAGATGCCAAGAGTGCTATAACTTTAGCATTCAAACTAAAGGATGATGCAGTACGTAATGAATTGTTTGTGAGGAAGGAGAATGAGGAAGGTAAATCTGGGGAGAAAAGGAAATGGATGGGAAATTCAAGTAACAAATCTGGAAAATAAGAGTTTAAGAAACAAGGAACTGTGAAGGCTTTTGCAGCCAACACAGTGGAAAGAAAGGAGTATGATAGGGGCCTACCGAGATGTAAGAGGTGTGTAAATCATCATGCCGGTGTTTGCATCAAGTGTGGAAAATGCGACAAGTTTGGTCACACCACTCAAGCTTGTCGAACTAACAACCGATTGGGAAAAATCAAACCGGGATGTTTTGTATGTGGTGATCTAAAACACTTCAAGAAGGATTGTCCCAAGTGGAAGAATCAGAACAACGCTCATGCACCAGGGAGGGCATTTGTGATGGGTGCAAGGGACGCACGCCAGGACCCGAACATCGTCACTGGTACGTTCCCGATAAATAATCACTATGCCTCTGTACTTTTTGATTCGGGTGCAGATATGAGCTTTGTGTCGAATGATTTTAAATCCTTACTCGGTATTAAGGCCAGCAAACTAGATCAACGTTATACAATTGAATTAGCAAATGGGAAATTAATAGAAACCGGAGAGGTCTTTAGGGGTTGTACTTTATGTTTAGAAAACCGTACATTCAGTATAGACCTTCTACCCGTCGAGTTAGGGAGTTTTGATATTGTTATTGGTATGGATTGGTTAACCAAGAATCGTGCCGAGATAGTATGCTTCGAGAAGATTGTACGTATTCCCCTACCAAGCGGAGAAATTCTTTCAATTCAAGGCGAAAGGTGTATAACGATGTTAAAAACGATAAACTGCATGAAAACTTATAAGTATCTACGCAAGGGTTATTGTGCATTCCTGGCTCACATCGTCGAGAAGAAACCCGAAAAATGTCGACTTGAGGACATACCAATCGTCAGAGATTACTCGGAGGTATTTCCCGAAGACTTACCAGGAATACCACCATCAAGACAAGTCGAGTTTCGGATCGACCTAGTACCAGGAGCCGCACCAGTTGCACGATCACCGTATCGTCTAGCCCCTTCCGAGATGCAGGAACTATCGAGCCAACTACAAGAGTTACTTGACAAAGGTTTCATAAGACCGAGTTTCTCACCATAAAAAGGATGGAACCTTTAGAATGTGCATTGATTACCGGGAATTGAACAAGCTGACAATCAAAAACCGGTATCCTCTTCCTCGAATAGACGATTTGTTTGATCAACTTCAAGGTTCCAGTTTCTATTCTAAAATTGATCTACGATCAGGGTATCATCAACTGAAAATTCAGGAAGAAGACATACCAAAAACGGCTTTTAGGACTCGTTACGGTCACTACGAATTCCTAGTTATGCCATTTGGCTTGACTAATGCACCAGCTGTTTTCATGGATCTCATGAACCGCGTGTGCAAGCCGTACTTGGATAAATTCATGATTGTGTTTATCGATGACATATTGATATATTCACGAACCAAGGAGGAACATGAATATCATTTGAAATTAATCTTGGAACTACTCAGGAATGAGAAGCTTTATGCTAAATTCTCTAAGTGTGAGTTTTGGATCCAAGAGGTTCACTTTCTCGGACATGTCATTAATAAGAAGGGTATCCATGTGGATCCATCCAAGATTGAAGCTATCAAAAACTGGGAAGCACCAAGAACTCCGACTGAGGTGCGTCAATTTCTGGGTTTGGCAGGATATTACAGGCGATTTATAGAGAATTTTTCAAAAATAGCCTTGCCTTTGACCACGTTAACCCAGAAGGACAAAAATTTTGATTGGACTGATAAACAAGAATCAGCTTTTCAATTGCTGAAGCAAAAAAAAAACTTTGCAGTGCACCAATCCTATCCCTTCCCGAAGGGACTGACAATTTCATTGTGTACTGTGACGCATCACACCAAGGTCTGGGATGTGTGTTGATGCAGAAAGAAAAAGTCATAGCATATGCATCCAGACAACTAAAGGTGCACGAAAAGAATTATACGACCCACGACTTGGAATTGGGTGCAGTCGTGTTTGCACTCAAGATTTGGAGACATTACTTATACGGCACAAAATGTACTATATTTACAGACCACAAGAGTCTCCAGCACATCTTTAATCAGAAAGAACTCAACATGAGGCAACGTCGTTGGGTAGAACTACTGAATGATTACGACTGTGATATCAAGTATCACCCTGGCAAAGCAAATGTCGTAGCAGATGACTTAAGTCGTAAAGAACGAGTTAAAACACTACGTGTTCGTGCCCTAGAATTGACAATTCATACGAGTCTCACGACTCAAATTCGGATGGCACAACAAGAAGCAATCAAAGAAGAAAACAGTTAGAACGAAGCTTTACGAGGAATGATAAAGCAGTTGGAACCAAAGTCAGATGACACTTTATACTTCATGAATAGAATTTGGGTGCCATGTTTTGGTAACATACGGGAGTTGGTTATGGACGAAGCCCACAAGTCCAGGTACTCCATTCACCCAGGTTCGGATAAAATGTATAAGGATCTGAAAGAATTCTACTGGTGGCCGAACATGAAAGGAGAAATTGCTATTTATGTCGGTAAATGCCTGACATGTTCAAAAGTAAAAACAGAACATCAGAAACCGTCGGGATTGTTACAACAACCCGAGATACCTCAATGGAAATGGGAAAAGATTTCCATGGATTTCATTACAAAGTTACCCAAGACGTCGAGCGGGTATGACACTATATGGGTAATCGTCGATCGTTTGACGAAATCAGCTCATTTTCTACCCATCAAAGAAACGGATAAAACCGAGAAACTTGCAAAGCTTTATATCAAGGAAATTGTGGCTAGGCATGGAGTATCAATTTCTATTATCTCTGATAGAGACAGCAGATTCGTGTCTAGAATCTGGAAATCGTTACAAGAAGCCATGGGCACACGTCTTGACATGAGCACGGCATATCACCCACAAACAGATGGTCAAAGTGAAAGAACCATTCAAACCTTAGAGGATATGCTCCGTGCGTGTGCAATTGACTTCGGTGGAAATTGGGATACTCATTTGCCACTAGCTGAGTTTTCATATAATAACAGTTACCACACCATCATCAAAGCCGCTCCGTTTGAGGCTTTGTATGGTCGAAAATGTCGTTCACCGCTATGTTGGGCAGAGGTTGGCGACAAACATTTAACCAGTCCTGAAGTTATTCAAGAGACCACAGATAAGATTTTCAAAATCAAGGATAGTCTGAAGGCCGCCCGTGACAGACAAAAGAGTTACGCGGATAACAGACGAAGACCTTTAGAATTTCAAGTAGGAGACAAAGTCATGTTAAAGGTCTCACCTTGGAAAGGAGTTGCAAGATTTGGCAACCGTGGCAAGCTTAACCCTAGGTACGTTGGACCGTTTGAAATATTGGCTAGGGTTGGCCCTGTAGCTTACAAGCTCAAGTTGCCACAAGAACTAAGCAATGTACATGATACGTTCCATGTATCAAATCTCAAGAAGTGTTTATCAGACGAGACATTAATAATACCGCCTGATGAGATTCACATAGACGACAAGTTGCACTTCATTGAGGAACCTATGGAAGTCACAGATTGGAAGGTTCAGAGAACAAGGCGCAGCCGTGTTAAGTTGGTCAAGGTACGTTGGAATTCAAAGCGCGGCCCCGAGTATACGTGGGAGCGGGAAGATAAAATGAAATCCAAGTACCCGTCATTGTTTACAAAAAACACCAAGTCAGAGTGACAAGAACTGAATTTCGGGACGAAATTCTCTGTAACATGGGGAGAATGTGACACCCAGCATTTCAGGTCAATATCCACATTTCATAAACGCACGTTCATAATTATTATTTCCTGATATTTTATTTTGACTAAGTAAAGTCAAGAAGTCTAGCAAAGAAGTTTGTTCCAAGTCTAGTAAACCGTAAAGAGTTACTAGAAAAAGTAAGCAGGATAACCCGACTTAATGCGAACGTAAATGGTTAAATAAAATAACCCGAAATATATATATATATATATATATTACACAAAATTTACGTTGAGCCAAGATTCTAATATTTTCTTCAACGAGCCATAAAATGGTTAAAAATTATAATACCGTGAAGAATCGAAACTGAATTAAATTACCCCTTTAAAACTCTAATTGATACTGATACCATAATAAATTAATACTTAAAAATTTGTTATCATTAACCCCTAAACCTATTTCTTGACTTTCTTGGCCGAGAGTCAGGGAGCCATTCTCCCACTTGCCTATTTCACTCAAATTCAGAGGAAAAACCATACCTCTTCAGTCGAAACCTCACCTTCACTTCCAATCTTTCTCATTTTTCTTACGGCAATTTCACAATTCTCTTTCATCTCGAAGTCCAGTTTTAAAGCGAAAATCACCATAATTCGGTGTCATAAGGAGAATTTCAAGTGTTCTTGAAAAAAGCTTAGCAAAAGATTCAAGACTACTTCTCTGTTTTTCTCTAAAGATCGCCATTCTCGGTTTGAGGTAAAAACTCGATACCATCCATATTATTTGCTTTAAAACCGTAACTAAACATACAAATCGTTCAAACGCAAGTAAGATAACAAGAAAACTGTGTCAAACTCAAGATTTGAACATAAAAATATACAGAGTGAATTCTGTAAATCAAAGTACAGATATCGAAACTATAGTTTCGATACCTGTTAGTCAATCGAAACTGGGAGTTTCGATACCTATTGATCGAAACTAGGTAGTTTCGATACCAGTTATTCAATCGAAACTAGGAGTTTCGATACCGGTTGTTCTATCGAAACTAGGAGTTTCGATATCTATTTGTTCAATTGAAACTAGGTAGTTTCGATGCCTATTACGTAATCGAAACTACGAGTTTCGATACCTATTTCACTCAGTCGAAACTAGGAAGTTTCGACATCTGTTCTGTTCAATCGAAACTAAGAAAGCTTAGATACCTGTTTATTAGCCCCATAAGGCTGTAACTCAGAACTATTTTCATAACAAAACAAGGTTGGAAAAACTAAAAAGATAATTAAAACAAAAGTAATCAGATCGGCTAAGTCAAGTGAACAAATTGCGTTTAAGACGAGTAGTCTTAACGTGTATGTTATCCTTGTGTAAATAGGATACGGATAGGCGAATCTGCCGTCATTCAAATTTTTGCTAGCATTCATACTGTCGAGGTGAGTTTCACTAATCCCCCTTTTTCTAAGTTTTTGAAATGATTTGGGGTGAAAACATACTTGTAAAAGACTTTTGTGTATAAATGAATGGAACTAATGATCTGACCGTATGTATGTATTGAGGGAACAATAAAGCGCTTAAAGTCCTCGTAATAAATTAGTAACCATTAGCTATGGAATGGAACTAATGATCTGACCGTATGTATGTATTGAGGGAACAATAAAGCGCTTAAAGTCCTCGTAATAAATTAGTAACCATTAGCTATGGATTTAGCCCGGGATTATATGAATAGTACTATTGGGGGTGACGCCTCCGATCATGGTTAGTCGCGCTAACCAGGGGTCAAAATGGCCGAATGACCGCATATTGTCTTACTCGCAGAAAGGCGAGGGGAGGCACAGAAAGTTGGGGTTTGGTTACGGTCTCGTACATTACATACTATTTTGTATTCCTTGCAAGCTTACAAATGGGGTCAATAGATCGGATTAGTAATCATATTCATTGGTAATACATACAAAAGAGTTCTGATCAGGGTAAAGTGATCAGTTTTATCAAAAGAGTTCTGATCAGGTTAAAATGATCAGGTTTTACACAAAAGGGTTCTGATCAGGTTAAAATGATCAGGTTTTACACAAAAGGGTTCTGATCAGGTTAAAATGATCAGGTTTATCAAAAGAGTTCTGATCAGGTTAAAATGATCAGGTTTTACACAAAAGAGTTCTGATCAGGGTAAAGTGATCAGGTTTATCAAAAGAGTTCTGATCAGGTTAAAATGATCAGGTTTTACACAAAAGAGTTCTGATCAGGGTAAAGTGATCAGGTTTAAGGTAAAGAATTCTGATCAGGTTAAAGTGATCAGGTTTAAACGAAAGAGTACTGATCAGGTTAAAATGATCAGGTTTAACAAAGAGTTTTGATCGGCAAAAAGATCAGATTTAAACATTGGGTTTATGATAACTCTTTATAATAACTTGTGAACTCACCAGCCTCGTGTTGACAGTTTTAAGTATGTTTTCAGGAAATTGAACGTGGTCATCAGGTTAGCAATGTAGGTTACATGCATGCACGTGGATACGGCTTTTGGGAGGATTTCTCTTGTATAACTCATGGTCTTGAGTCATATTTGCGAAATCTTAAACATTTGTAAACTCAAATTGATATTTTGTAATGTAAATATTTTAAATTCAGTTATGTATCCAATTACATGTATGTGTTTGCGGTAATCATATGCTTTGGAAACCAGTGAAAGTCGCGCCTCGCGTTTCTGCCCTGGCGGGGTGTGACACCAAATGTTTACCCTTTTTTGTTTCTTATTTAAGCCATGAAAGAGGTTTTGAGGTTTTCTGCAATAAAGTCGTGGTTGGTTCCTCCAGTGCCAAGCTGTTGGATATTGTGACAATATTCTTACAAAGGGAAGCAGTGAGAAGTTAAGTGATGAAGCTATTGAGGAAACCTTGGATACGGTATACTTTGAAACATTTATATTTTGGTTTTGTTTACCGCCCTTTCAACTCTTTTTAACATAACTATGTATTTTAGTGCAGTTACTAGAGTGTTGATGGCCAATTTGAATTACGAGTCACTACCATTACTAGAAGATGGGTAAAGAGTGTCGTTGTTTCAGAAGTAAAATAGTAAACCATTTATCTTTTTGTTGATTTAATACACTATATCATTAAAAATGTAACTAATTATACAACTTTCTATTAAACATAATACGAGCAAATAGTTGTGGATATGTATTATAGTTGTTTGCTACTTTAGAAAATTATAAATTATATCGTTTTCAATATTCAACCCGTGTAATACACGGGTCTCTAACCTAGTTTTCTTATATATTAGTTCAAAATAAAAGAAAAGCAAAAGATATTAATTTGACCTATGGTGATGTGGCGACGACATATCGTCGCTACTATCTATCTATGCTGACGTTGCTATAGCTGTCGTCGCCATAGATTCATTTTACCTATCGCCTAAAATATCTTTTTCACATCATGATGGCTTCCTATGTTTTGCACGGAAAAACTTTTTTTTTATAAGAAACCGTTTCTCCCTATATTTAAGCAAAATTCATATGTATGTATGGCTAAAGTTTAGTGCAAGAAAGACTACACTTACTCTCAAGTGAGGGCAAGTCCACAGGATCCGGCCGATCAGTGCCATCAACATTTTGAGGCACCACATCCCTAAGCCATGCTGGATAATTCCATAGTTCCAGTGCCCCACATGCTTGATGTCCCATTGATACCATTTGTGTTCTTAATCCAATTTCAGACAATTGCTTCTCCCCTCTCCTCCCAATCAAATTCATCATGTCAATCCTGTAAATATATTCACCATCATATCAACATACATGAATATTGCTTGATAATTGCATAATTTGCGCGCAAAAGGTCTTACGTTTTGGTAACATTCAGCGACTTGTTAGGGCCTGGTGTTGAATTGACATCCCTAATAAGTAGTTGATCAGGTAACATAGAGTGCATTCTGTAAACACTCACAAACTCTTCGGTTAGAGAGTAGGGTACCCCATGATTATTGGGTTTCTTTAAACCTACAAGACCTCCCAAAATAGCTCCTCCAACGTGTCCAAATGTGTCCTTGAACCTTTTACCCAATAACCCATACCTGATCATCAAACCAAGCATTTTCAAGAAATTAAAATAAACACACAAATGGATATTACTTATTAGTTAGTTATATAGTTAGTTTCAAGAGCAAATTATAAATTACGTCATTTAGTTATTACCTAAATTTCAGTATACGTCCTTTAGTTACTACCTAAATTTTAGTATACGTCCTTTAACTAAGAAAAAATTATAGGAAAACGTCGTTATGTTTAAAAAACCTTGCACGTTACATCCTTAAATTTTACCATTAAATTTTACCATTAAGGCAGGTCATGTGCGAGACACATGAGGGTATTTTGGTCTTTTTACCGTAAAAGAACTATATATGTAAACCCTCGTTCATAGAAACGAATTACAAGAATAGTCCTTTTATGTGTGAAAGTCCCAAAATACCCTCACGTGCATGACACTTGACTTGATTTAACAGTAAACTTCAACGGTCGTTAGGCCAAAGGACGTAACGTGCAAGGTTTATTTAAACATAGAGGACGTTTTCTGTAATTTTCTTAATTAAATGACGTATACTGAAATTTAGGTAACACTTAAAGAACGTAATTTGTAATTTGCTCTAGTTTCAACTAATTACCAGTTAGCTCTCATGGTTACATGAAGCGTGTCGGTTTTAAGAAGCTCAACGGTCCAATCGATGGTGTGGATCTTGGCTATGACAGCAGAAGTTACTAGTCTTGCATGACGATATAGATCTTCATCGACCAAATCATGATATTCTTTCTGGTAAAGTAATTAGTTTGCAAATGAGAATCACTAATGAATTTGAATTAATTTGTGTGATTAGATGTGTATGTATGTCTGACCTTCAATGCATCACAAATTTTATTGTGCTCTAGGATAAAAAGAGATTGTAAGGTTGATAGACCAATCCAACCGTTACGGACATCTCCTGATAACGGAACCCCGTCATTGTCATGTTCGAGGAGACCGTCTTCTCCGATCTTTAGTTTTCCGTCTTCGAATGTTCTCAGTTTCTGCAGTTTACTCGAGTTGCTTCCGTATACCGCGCTCCCATCCCTGAAATAGTTGGCTTCAAAAGGTTTAATGTCATATAAAGTTATAAGCTATTTGTTTATATATGTATTTTTTTTTTTATTTTGTACAGCTTATCTGTACATATTATGTGCATATAGTCAGGTAATATAACCTACACATTACTTGAGGGGTTATACATAAAATTAAATATATTATAAACTCTTTTTGTGTCACTATATCACCAACGCATCTTACCGGATTTTTTGGTGTACAACTAATACACATGTAAACTTTGTAACTAGTTACGAGTTTAGCGACAACTTTTCTGTCGCTATTTTTATTGTAACCAGTAACAAATAATGCATTGCAAAATACTAGAGAAATGAAACCATGATGTTGTGGCATTTGTATTGATATGTGAAACGAGTTGCTTGAACAGGAGATGAAGTTTTCATACCACCAAGGAGTTCTAATGTTAAGATGACCTTCGTTGATGTCATAAAATCCAGTATCGACTTCTTTAGTCTTGTAAAACTTAAATGATTTGAGAGGGCATTGATTAGCTACTTCTGTGGGCGCCTTAAGCTCAATCTGAACCAAATCAACGGCCATATGTTAACACTTCATGCATCATGTATCGTACATTGAAAGAATAAGGATAAACAATACTGTAAACTTGGGAAAAGGGACAGAAATTTGTGACAGAATAACGATCGCAGCATTAGCGACCGTTTATTAGTGACTGAAACCAGTCGGTCGCAAAATTAGCAACCGGAAGGAAATGGGACGCAAAATTAGTGATAAAAACAAAATGAGACTCAAAATCAGTAACTGAAAACACAGTAGCTGATGTAAGTAAATAAATAGTAACAATAAATAAAATCCAGTCGCAGAAATGGTTGCAAACCTAGCTACCGGTCACACATGTGAAAGTAAATTATACTTAAAAAATAACAATAGAATTCAGTCGTATAAACGGTCGCAACTCTTATTTTATAAAAATGAAAACCATTCGTAAATTCGGTCGTAAAACTATAAAGTAAAACCAGTCACGGTATTTATTTTAAGAAAAGTAAAATACGGTCGCAAAATCGGTCGTAAAATAATTAAATAAAAACGTTCGCAATAGCATTTGCAATACAGTCCCAAAATTGGTGGAAAAAGATAAAATAAAAACCATTGCAATATTTGTTTTTAAAAAAAGTAACGTGGTCGTGAAAAGACAAAATAAAACCGGTTTTACTAAAAGAGGAAACTTTTATATGGTAAAAAAAAAAAAAAAACCGGTCACAGTGTATTTTTTGTAATAAGTAAATTTGCGTTCGGAAAAACACAGTAAAAATGGTCCCAATTATTTTTAAGTTATGTAATAAAACAACCCCAATTTTGGTCGCAAAATGATAAAATAAATATGGTCGCAAACGGGTAGCAGTTTGTATTTTTAAATAAGTAAAATCGGTCGCAAGAGCAATCGCGATAATTAAGAAAAAAAGTAAAATACAATCGCAAAACTGGTCATAAAGATAAAATTAAAACGATAGTAAGACCCGTCACAACAATTGTTTTTTAAAACCAGGGGCAATTACACATATTCTCATAAAAACTTCATTAATTACATATATACCCAGTTCAAAATTTTATTTACATATTTCCCCCTCATAATTACAAATATACCCAACTAAATAATGAAATCGATCAGAAGCGACGCTGGATGTTGGAATCGATCGGAAGTGGGAATCAGAAGGCTAGTGTTGGGATCAATAGAATAAGAATAGTCGTATTTTTTGTAAGGGTAAAAGACAAATTTTATAAAAGAGGGAGATATATGTAATTTAATTTTTGGGTTAGGTTACGTAATTAATGTTGAAAATAGGAAAATATATGTAATTCTACCTTAAAACAAAAACGTGGTCTCAAAATTGGTTGGAGAAGTATAAAAAACAGTGGTAAATAGTGGTTTTTATAATATTAATATCTAGATACCGTATAAATTAAACCTGGTTGGTTTCTTCGAGATGATCAATCCAATCATGAATCATGAACTGAATCCATGAAGTTGCAATCATGTTGAACTGCTTTCCAGTATCTACAAGTTTTCTGCGTGCCAAGAGCTTCGTCGCCACCACCATAGGATCTGGTTTTAGTAACTGCATAAAACTAGTGTTTCAATACATTTATCTTGCACGAATTGATGTATCAGTTTGTTTACGTTAAACATTATTTTTTAAGCTTCTAAAAAATTATTTATTACCTTCAAAACTAGATAACTTAGAGCACCTACGTGTTCTCAGAGGACGTTTTTAGCCCATGTGACGTCCTTGGGCGTTTTTTTGGGGGGGGGATCTATTATACAAGAATGGGGCGGATGGATTATGTGAGAGGGGGAGCAGAGAGGAAAGAGGGCGCTTTTAACTGGCTTTTTTTTATTTTTTATTTTTATATTTTTTTGCTATGAGGAGCAATTGGGGCAAGTGGTGACGGTGGCAAGGTTTTTGCGAGCATCGCTCGTATTGTTTTTTTGTTATAATATACCATACAACAGAACACCTGAAAACCATAGATCTGAAAACTTTATAATGAAAAAAAAAGTAGTTTCAAAGCATTTAACTAAAATGTCATAGTTTTAATATAGATAAACTAAAATAGCATATTATTAAGAGGGGTTACATCTAAGTGTAGGTGTGACAACACCATCATACACACAATATAAAGAGCATTATACCGCAAACACTGCGTCTAAACCTAATACCATGGTGCGTTAGAACCGATTACAACACATCATCCACGTCTGACACATGAACGATGTGTCACGTGTGCAGTGGCGGTTCTATGTGATGGATAGGGGTAGCACCCGCTACCCCTCAACTTCTCCGGCGAAGTGAAAAAACATTACTTTTTTTACGTTTTGTGTATTACGTTACCCCTGAAATTATATTTGGTTACCCCTCAATATTTTTTTTAAATGCCCAAAACTATATATTGATTAATTACCTAAAGCCAAGTTTATAAAACTAAAAAGCCAAAGTTTGACATCTCTAAAATAGCGACATTTTCCGAGATGTCTTGTTTAAATACTTGTGATTGGTTTTCTAAGTTTGACATCTCTAAAATAGTGGTATTTTCTGAGATGTATCCAAATAATTTTAGTACGAATGAAAGAGGGTGTCTTTCGGGCGATGCGAAAGTTTTTTTTATCACACTATAAAGGAAGATGATAGATTTGCAACAAAAAAAAAGTTTATTCTATTTATTATCGCTTTTTTTAATGTACGGTAAAAAAAATTGCTACCCTTGAAATTATGTTCTAGATCCGCAACTGCACGTGTGTGATTATAATGGTGCATTTCAAACCACTAGAGCGATACGTTAAACCACTTGTAATTTAATAAATATATATATTATCGTCCTAAAATACACTATAAGAAAAGTTAGCAGTTTCGTCGGGGCAATACCGACGACATGTGTACAGGTGTCGCATTTTAGATAATTTTTATTTGTGCGTTTCGCTTGTAAATATTATTTTGAGTAAATTACTGTTTGAGTCCCTACCGTTTGACCATTTTAACTATTTGAGTCCCTTATGTTTAAATCCGTCTCTTTTAACCCTAACGTTTCATTTTTGCTTCTATTTGAGTCCAGATGACTAACTCTGTTAGATTTTCTGTTAAATATTTTCTGAAAAGACAAAATCGGTTTCCATCCCTTGTTTAATTAATCCTTTTTTACATTTCTCTGCCGAATTCAACAATACTCATTTCAAAATTTTGCTCTTTTCCAGCTATAAAAGGGTCTGATTTTCCTTGTTATTTGGAGGCAACAATGGCGGAAATGAACTGGATTTATGTGCCCTGCTCTCTTCTTTACGCGATTTGTTTGTTGTAAGTATATAAGATCAATTGAGAAATTGTAATTAGGGCTTGCTTGCCAACTGTTTGTTGTTATGCCTGAGACAAACATAATCAGAAAAAAGTTGAATTTTGGTTTCCGATGAGTCCAAGTTTGTTGATATGGTTGTTGATTTAGATTAGAACAAGAGAGAGGGATTTATCTTTAAAACTAACCTTTGGGAACTGTAGATCGGGATAGAGAACAACCTTATGAACAAGATTCGGGTGTCGTGGAGTTCGCCGGAAAAACAGGGTCACCGGAACCCTAGTTTTGTTCGCCGGAAAACGATAAAACTGATACCACCATCTTTGCTATTGACTCGCCCCCGTGTCACCGGAAAAGCAACAACCACCACCATCACCTGCAAACGCCGCCTCTGAGCCACTCGTCACTGCCACTGTCTCCCCTGCGTCACCCTCGTCACCCAACACCGCTGCCGCCGACGTTAGGGTGGCCGACATCATCTGCTGCCGCTCCCTCTCCACCTGCTCTTCACCACCACCATTCATCTCCGTCTCCGTAATAGCCATGGAATCAGAACCTCCAACAAATCCCTTACCATTACAAGCCCTAGCTTTATCGGATTTTGGAAATTTGAACAATCGGAAGAATAGTGAGAAGAAACAACAGACGATTGTGACGATTAGGGTTATGAAGGGGTTATCGCCGTTACCAGTGGTGGTTGTGGTGGAGGGGGTGGTGGCTGTGGAGAAGTGTGAAGGTAGGTGAGGGGTCTTGAAGATGAAGATGGGGAGGAGAGGGTGAAGAGGGTGGTGGTGGTGGTGGTGATGATGGTGAGAAGAAGAGGGTAAAATATAAAACGTTTTTTAACCACTTGAGGGTAGTTTAGTCTTTTCAAAAAACATTTAAAGAAAATCAAACGGAGTTAGTCATCTGGACTCAAATAGAAGGTAAAGTGAAACGTCAAGTTAAAAGAAACGAATTTAAACATAAGTGACTCAATTAGTTAAAATGGTCAAACGTTATGGACTTAAATAGTAATTAACTCTATTATTTTATATAGCAACCAGCCACGGTACATATCTATACAGAAAGATAAAACCAAAGATAATAATATAATGTGTGACTCACATATAGCACTTAAACTAACATCTAAGAAAATAATTATTTTTCTTGAAAGATTATGTAACTAACAGGTTAGTTCAACAGCTCCATTAATTATACACGATGTAAAAAGTTCCCGACAATGTTTTAATAATTGCTCGTTTTAGTGTAAACCCCGATCGCCTTTTAATTATATTTAATTGCAGAGTAGTTGTAATATACTTAGGGTGAAAGGGCGTATGCGGGTAAGGGACACGGGTATTCGGCTTCATGCGGGTACACCACCGCCGATACATCGGGTAATGACAAGGGTAGCATTTTGCGGGTATTATTACCCGAGTTCAATTCTCACACATAGCCGTTGGTCAAACGACATTAAAGCATTTGGGTATTAGGGTTGTGCCCCCATTACTTTAGGGTATTAGAGTAGCATTTTAGTAAAAGTGAGGTGACACACCCTTATTGATTTATTTTGTTAGGGTACTTTTTGGGTGAGAGTTGTGCCCCCTTCACCCTTATAATTAATTAGTTATTTTGTTAACATCATATTAATTAGTTATTTTATACGATATTTACTACTACTAGACACACTTTCTCTCTCTCTCTCTACATAGGTTGTTATCATACAAAGGGTTAAGAGTGTACGAAAATTACGAAGCCATCAAAACACGACACGTATTCTTAGGGCAATGTGTAAATATTTTTGTAACTTATTTTATAATTACGCACGTTGATAGTTACGCAACCTATATTTTTAATTACGCAAACTATTTTATAATCACACAAGTTATGTTACTATTACGCATGTTAAAAAAATTACTCCATAAATCTAGTATTTTATTATCTTTAATTTGAGTATAGTCTTGCTATACTTTTATTAATAAACGACTATTTTTTTACTGTCGATGTGTTGTGCGTATAACATGCGTAATTATCATAATATAACATGCTTTCTGGTGGATTCGTAAGCTTCACACCATAAAAGCTCTTTGTAGGATAACTCACCCCTGTATATATAGGAAGATGTTTAATACAAAACTCTAAATTATTGCGAGAACAAAAGAACAAACTTAAGTTGTTTAATTTTTTTATCCATGATTTATATTTTTAAATTTTTTTTACTTCTTACATACAAATATGAATTCTATATATATAAGAAGTATTAAACTAAAATTTTCATATGTTTTTATATTTTTAAACGTATACCTACATATGGGTAGAATTTGTATATGTATATATAAGTGTTCTATAACGATAACTCTTTATTTTTTAACGACAACACCTAGATATACTAGAATAATTAAGTTTCTTCGGGACAACACATAGAACATCCAGAGCAACTCACCCTATGAGAAACCCTCTAACTGGGTAACCCCTCTTTTGTTGTGGCCTAGATTCGAATCTACGACCTTCCATTTGAAAGTTACCGGGATAGCATCAGGACAAAAGCCCCCTTTGGTTATAACGATAACTAATATGTAATATTATAGTTTCAGTTTAAGATTTGGTCAAAGGTATATTTGTTGTATTTAAGAATACCCAAAATTTAATGTTGGTATTTTTCCTCAAAGATTAAGGAAATCGTGTTTGTAGTAGTGAAACGTCTAAGAGCCATTCCTTGAAAAGAAAATGTATTATTTACATTTTATTTGTTGTATTTAAGAATACTCAAAATTTACACTTGTATCATTATATATTATTTATGTAAAAAAATGTAAACTTTTCTAAAATTAAAAAAGAATATAATATTTAACTGTACTTTAAGGATGACTAATCATTCAGATCACTTGGATAAAAAAGTTCCGATCCAACCACCCGGTTGTCATTTCTATAATCACACCCTCCCTGTTATTTATAACCAAAATTTATATATATATATATATATATATATATATATATATAGGGGTATGTTCTTTTGAGAACCAACAATATGTTAAGAACCGTGAGAACCGCATTAACTCTTGCTCTATTTATAATATAAATTGACTAGAATTCATGTACATTTCAGTATGTTTAAGGTTTGGTTTTAAAAGACCTCGAATTTATAGTCGTTTTTTTAAATGCATATATGCACTCACACTATATGCACAAATGAATGCATATATGCATATTTTTATACTCTTCTTAAAAAAAATTAGGAGAGAGGAGATAAACTCAAACTAAGAGTGGGAAGAGATAACTAAAACATTGTTGTTGAATTTTACCTTTTTCATTAAAGCGATATGTACACGTTTTGTGCGGTTCTTTCGGTTCTCAACATATGGTTGGTTCTCAAAAGAACATGCCCCTATATATATATATAATATATATATATATATATATATTCTATTTTGGTAATTTTCCCTTTTACTTATTGATTTCAGTATGAAGCATAAGACGGAACATGCTCTTTTCAGAACAAATATTGTGTTGAGAACTACCACATAAAACATTTGTACATGGTATATTAGTGAATTAATGGGAGAGAGAAAGATAGTTGGTTAGACATTTATGTAATCATCTTATGTATACTTAAAGCAAAAATACAAGTGTTTTATGCGGTACGATTTTCGTAGCTCTTAATACAATATTGGTTCCGAAAAGAATGTTCTCGCTTGCAAATGCATATAGAAGAGTGTATATTCGAGTCTTTTGTCAACGATGGTAAAGCGAGTTATGGTAGATGTATAATTAGACCAAGATGTCCCTAAGATGACATCATGATGGTAAAGTGATGTACTACTCAATCAAATGGCAGTGAGTTCAAATCATACATAGTAAATGTGTGGTGATTTTAAAAGTAACGAGATCTTCGTATTTATGAAATAATCTATACTATATAATAAATAAAAGTTTTTGTGTACACTTGTCATTACCATACTCATCCTCAACGTTTTTTTCCCGCCTCTCTCTCCTATTAATTATACAAATTTCTTTAAATTTTTTTATAATTTTTGTTCCCGCCTCCCTCTCTCCTATTAAATAAAAATGACTTCTATAATTCTTTTCATAAAACATTTTTTATTTAAAAAAATAGGTTTGTTCATAAAACATTTTTATAATTTGAACATTTCTTTCATTCTTTTTATAAAAAAATTTAAAATTTGTATTAAAAACTATGTAAAATGTCATAAATATGTAAATCTTTATTATCAAGTATATATAACATTGCATTTATTCACTCTATGTAATATACTGGGTTTCTAACCTTTATTATAATAAATGAATAAGTATACTTGCTACATGTCGACTTCTTCTGAAATCTAAATTTTTGTTTTCCGTCTCTCTCTCCTATTAAATAATAATGATGTTAAATAATTAAATATCTAAAATTTATTCTAATATTTTATTAAAAATTACTAAATCATAAGAAAATTTCAATTATATCTTATTTTAAAATATAATTTTATAATTCTTCAATCTTCATTATTTGTTATTTATAATTATTAAATCTTCATTATTTCTTATTTTACCGATAACATCCAACATACAAATCTTCATAGATACTGATGTATTATAACAAGTTGTATTTATTTAACCCATGTAATACATGAGTTTTAACCTAGTAAATACTAAAGGAGTGTAAGGGGGGTGTTTGAGATTACTTATTAAGCCTACTTATTGACTTATTATTTGTTGTAATAAGTCAATAAGTTATAAGGGTGTTTGAGTATGATAAAAAGATTTTTCAAAATAACTTTTAGAAAAAGGATAATAAGTCGTTTTGAAGAAGTTACAATTTTTAACTTTTCATTTCTCCTTATTACTTTTAGGGAGTCATTTTCCATTAATAAATCATTTTCCATCAATAAATCAAGCCAAACACTTTTTAAAAAACAACTTATTGACTTTCCCCACCACATAAATTAATCTAAACACTTTTTTTAGAAACTTATTTTCAAAAAGTAATAAGTTAATAAGTTCTTTTGACAAAAAGAACTTTTGGGGTTAACAAGTAATCCCAAACACCCCCTAAATAAGAAGATAATATTAACTAACTAGGTTAGTTCCCGTGTATTACACGGTTAATGAAAAGAAACATATATTATTCATAAGTGTCTAAATAAGAATTACTTTACATAGTGAAAAAAAATAAAATTACAATTACATCCACAAAACCAAATTACATAAGGTAAATTTTTTAGATTCTAGAAAGTTGATTTTGATTAATTGTTATTTGCTTAAAATAGATAAGTTGTTAATTTTTTTTAAAAAGTGTCAGTTTAATTCTCTAATTGTAGTAAATTTGTTAGAGTTAATTTATTGAATTTGTTATAATTTAAATAATACAAAGTTCAAAATTTTCAAATCAAACGGTTTTTAAGTTCTAGTCAAATGATATTAAATAATTTTAGCAATTATATTTGTTAAGCATTTATTACTTGTGAGAGGTTTAAAATCTTAAATTATAATTAAACTTTAGGTGGGAAAACCATTTTACAAAAACCTTTATTTATTAGGGAGTATAGATTAGTATTTTTTTTTAATTAGTTATATTTTGAATTCTTATTTAACATAATTATTTTTCTTTTTTAATAATATATTTATAATATCATTATTATTTAATAAGATATAGGTGCATTTATTAGGAGAGAGACGGAAAAACCAATATGAGAAGCATGAGGGAGTGACACGTGACAATACAAAACCTTTATTTATTAGTATGTATAGATTAATTAATTATCAAACTAGTAGGTTAAAGAGATACCATATCTTTCTGATCAACTGGGCGCATATTCCGGCCAAAGAAATTCCCCTCGCGACCAGCGCCATCATTGAAAGGATCATTGAACTTTCCGTCAGCAGTCCTGAACGGAAAGTCGCGGGGATTAAACCGAACCCCAACCGGAGTTTTCCCAACATTGAGCAAACTGTACTCGTCATGAAGATATCTCCGTATGGCTAGGTATACAAGCCCCAAGAACACCGGCAGACGGTGCCACTGGATCCCTAACCTATCAACACCGTGAATAATCTGCAAAAACAATATATCAGCCATTAGAAATTGAGGATACATTTAAGCGACATGCATGCATATATATACGCACTATGAAAAGAAGCCTGTCAATGAGTGGCATCGTTCGAAAGAGGCCATGGAAGTCGGCATGGATGAAGTGTTTGATGGGTGAAAGAAGAAGAGATTTTGCAGATGAAAAGAAGGGAATCATAGTAAGTTTGACCTTAAATATGATTTAGTATGTTTTGTGAGATTTAAGTTATAAAGATTGCCTATTTATAGACAAGGGTTTTGGTGAGAACCTGAGTCACGTCTGTACGAGGGTGGACACATATTAAGTTCACCTTTTTCCCCTAACTTCAAAACAAAACAATACAAAAGAAAATACTTTTCACAAGTGTAATAAATTAGAAATATAACACTTCAAATATGAGTTTTAATATCAAAGTAGAAAGTTTGCTAAGCTTCGCGGCGTGAAACGACCTTAAATGATAACTAATAAAAAAAAGCGATGTTAAATAAATTTTGCTTAACTTAAAAGGTTGAGACGATGATATTAAGTGGCTAATCACAAAAAAAGAATCGTAGTTAAATACATAAAAAACGAATGAAGTTACGGAGAGTCGGCTGTGGAGATTGAAATATTAGGCCTAGCAAAATGGACGGGTCGGGCGGGTTCGGGTCACGGGTCATAACGGGTTCGGGTCATAATGGGTTCAGGTCAATATGGGTTAGGAGCAAAAAGACTTCGGGTCAAAACGGGTTTGTATCAAAATTAGTCCGGGTCACAACGGTTCATTTAAAAAAAAACAATCAATTAGGTTCGAGTCCGCCACCGCCGCCACCCACCCCACCCCCACCCGTCACACCCCACCACGCTGCCACCACCCGATCGCCGCCACCACCGCCGGCACCCACCCACCCACCCCTACCCCACCCCACCCCATCCCAAGATCGATGTCGTTAGGTCGGTCAAAAACAATCCTTAAACACTTAACTAGTAAGGGTAAGAAGAGTATCGTATCCACGAGGAATCAGTGGTTAGTGGAATTGCTTAGTTTGATAATTAGAATAAAAACACAGATCAAATAAAGATGCAACCTCCTCCAAACTTCAGATTCTAGATTTATGCAAAACTCAGTTATTTAATTGGACACCACACAGACATGGTGTTGGAAAATCAGTTAAAATAGTAATTGAAGACATGCTGTTGTCAACAACCTATATAACCAGTTCCGTGACAAACCAATATAATTCAATTACCCAATTTATGAATGCCAAGTTACCCCCTTTAGTCACCCAACCCTGCTACTAGGTTTTGTCATCAACCGAACAAGATCGTAAAGCAAGCAAACTCAAAGCATAATCATAAACTGTTTAAATCAACTAATACATCAATCTCTCAAGTTATTGTCAGAAACTAACAAGATCCAAACATGAATAAACTGAATCAAATACAAAAACCTATACGAACCGTCCGCCTGGAGGAAGCCACAAGTGAATCACCCGCTCATGGTGAGGGAGATCATCTTCAATCTTCAAGTGGATGTGTGAATCCTCCCAAAATCGCCCAAGGAGTGTGTAGCAAAAGATGCATCTGAATTTTTGGGAAGAAACCCTCAAATAAACCTCAAAATCGACTGTTTCCCCGAAGTTCCGCGTCTGAAACGTACCCAGCGTAAGCTTACGCTGGGGTGGCGTAGGCTTACGCTGGGGTCCTGAAGGTTGCTGTGAAGAAAACACTCAGACCTAGGCCTACGCTAATGGGGCGTAAGCTTACGCGATGTGACGTAAGCTTACGCTGGTGGCGTAGGCTTACGCCAGTTGGCGTAGGCTTACGCTGGATCTGTATTTTGCCCCGTTTTCTCCGTGTCTCTTCCGACTCTTTCATCTCTCGTCTAATATCTTCCAAACTCATACTTTAAGCGTCCAACACCTGCACATGCACAGCTACACAAAACCTTTGTATTCCACATATTAATTTGCATAAATATAACATATTGCACCTTTTAATACATGAAACTTTGGCCACTTATCATATCCCCACACTTACTCTTTTGCGTCCCGAAAAAGAATTATGCAAAGGAATCATAATTGAAACCTGCTCTCAAAATCTCATACAATTAAAACATAATCACGCATTGACTGTAACAATTGGTATTTCTATCCGACTAAACCCAACCACCGATCTATTGAGCCCCCGATTATGTGATCTACTATCCTATTTATTACCAAGCAACAGTTTCTCTATGGGTCTCACATTCAGGAAGCTACAACTTAGTTTAATCGCATCTCAAAGTCATGTTTAGGCACGGGTTAAACCTTATAGATTTCCCACCACTATAAACACTAATTTATGAGTTTTTGAAAATTATGGGATTATGGATCGATGGATGCATGTTTTTGAGCTTTTATTATTATTTTATGAATGAACCTAATCCAGTGGTGTGTCAATCACGCTGGAACACGATATATGACACGTAGGCTGCAGTTCTTAAGCCATGAAGTACATAAGCTTCGGAGCATGGGTGTATCCTTCAAGTCACCATCCCGAAGGGAAACACGTACTCCTAACTTAGTCATCCAATATTGATCACTTAAGTCCCGCCCATGGGTGTATCCTTCAAGCCACCATCCCGAAGGGAAACACGTAGGCTGAACTCAAGCTCTCAATTTTGTTTAATTAAGCTCATGCAAGATGGATTATGGATTGCGGGCGTCACCAATTTTCGGATTTATTTTCATAAAAAGAAAGTGGTGTGCCAAGTAATTTTAAAAACTTATAAATTTTTGCTTATAGTGGTACCTATCACCCTATGATGACAGTTTCAACCTTGCCGAAGCCCCTAAGATAAGAACCCACAAGACATCCTGAATTGATTGTCAATTAACCCTAGATACAATATCAGGATATTTAAGCTCTTTAGATCGGTTGGGCCTACCAAAACATTACAAATCAAACGCGTTTTCTATTTATTATTGTTTTTAATCACAAAAGCATAGTTCCCAATTATATCTATCATTTTCCATTTAGTTACAAAAATTCTGATCCAAGGACATTTTTGAAAATGTTTAAATTTTTATGGATTTTTCAATTTTTATATATATATACTTTTTTCTATACAAACTCAGTCTCCCATCCCCACACTTAAACTCTACATTGCCCCCAATGTAGGATGAGAGACGATGAAAGAAAAAAAAATGCAAAAATAAAACTATATTCATTTGAAAACACGCACACTCACTTGACAACCCATGAAAATTCCCCACACTTGGCCGGCTCACACACAAAACAAAGAAAACAAAGAAATAATTTCCTAACTCACTTTCGTAGGAATCACGAATGCATTTAGCACATGCATCAAGCCTTTTAAACCCCTCGGTAGCCCGAGTGAACGAGTTGAGTCTCGTGAGGGTTTCTATTGAACACACCCGCAAAATTCATTTAACTAGACATGAATGTAAAACATACCTTAGGCTACCTCCTAAGAGTGCTAAGTTTAACGTCCTCAGCCCGACGCAGTGTACCTTACTTCGGTCATGGTGGTCGGGTAGGATGCTTGCAGTCCTCCTTCCCCACACTTAAATTCCTCTCATCATCCACTTTTCTCCAAGCCTTCATAAACAAAGAAAAGAGTTCTTGATCTACATCATGGACTCGCGGTTTCTTCCCTTTCCGCCTTCTCTTTCTGACCCTTTTCTTCCCATTGTCTGGAGTCTCACCATTCTTCATCTCAACTGACCTGTCAAACACAACACAAGCATTCTCGACTGTGTGATTCACCTTTTCAGGTGATCCACATTTGTTAGCTTTCGGGGTTGGCAAGTTTGAAAAAATTTTAAGACTCATTTTCTGAGCCCCAAACCTCATCCTTACCGTTCCCTCATCACAGTTAATATTTGCCTGAGTAGTGGCCAAGAACAGTCTACCCAAAATAATAGTTGGCTCTGTGTCCTTGACACAATCCAACACCAAGAAATCCACTGGGTAATAAAACTCTCCTACCTTCACAATCACATCCTTTACAATCCCCCGAGGATGTGCGGGAGTCTGATCAGCCAACACCACGGTGGTGTTAACTCTCTGTAATGGACCAAAATCGTGCTGATCATACAGACTCCCTGGAATTATACTCACAGATGCTCCAAGATCCAGCAATGCTCTATCCAGTTTAATTTCACCTATATGTATAGAGATAATAGGTGTCCCTGGATCTTGGAGTTTTGGGGGAAAGGTACCCGTAAACACAGCATTCACACTAGCACTTAGCTTTACCTGTTCGGGACATTTGTGCCGTCGTTTACGGGGCTCAAACCTTTCAAGCACTCAACACTATCAGGATTTTCTTTAAGTTCATTCAAAAATGGTAGATTAATTTTATGATTTTCAAATTTCTCCCATCTTTCATCTTGTGTTGGATCCCGTTCACCTAACACTGGTGGGAACACTGGTGGTAACAAAGCCGAAGGGAATGGAATTGTCAGAGATTTATTCACATTTTTATTTTTCAGATTATTTTGTGAAATTAAATCTTGATTATGATCAGATTCAGACTCACTATACTCCACCACTTTCTCTACTACCGGTGGTGGAGTATGTTCAACATCAGAAAAATCAGATGAGGGTTGAAGACTTACGTCATTTAGGTGTGCACTGTTTGTGGTTTCAGAACAGGAGGACTGATGTGAACAGCGAGGCTTACCTACTTCCTTGATGAGTGACCCGACAATCCTAGATAGGTTGGAAACAAGATCTATCAAAGCTTGATGAGCTTTTGCCTGGCTCTCCTGTTGCTGCATTACTGCATGTACCACTTTGGACATCTCCTTCATATCTGACCGGATGACATCCAGTTCAGATTGATAGTTGTCTTGTTCAGGTGGCCTGCTTGGGTGGTAGTCTTGGTTGTAATCGTCCTGATAGTTTGGGTACTCAGGACCACCACCATATTGATTGTATCTTGGGCAATCTTGTGCCCAGTGGCCAGTGATGCCACAGTTGTTGCATGTTTCATAGTAGTCTTGGTCACCATAATAATTACTGTCCATGTCAACCTGCACAAATAACACACCCAAGTAGTTCTGAACGATAAAAATAAAACAAAATAAACAAAAAAAAATAAAAACAAAAGTAAAGAATATCTTTTTGGAAGTTTGATAAGAATTAAAATCAACTAAAGACAATAAACTAAAGCAATAGAACTAAGCGCACCGATTCCCCGGCAACGGCGCCATTTTGATCGATGTCGTTAGGTCGGTCAAAAACAATCCTTAAATACTTAACTAGTAAGGGTAAGAAGAGTATCGTATCCACGAGGAATCAGTGGTTAGTGGAATTGCTTAGTTTGATAATTAGAATAAAAACACAGATCAAATAAAGATGCAACCTCCTCCAAGCTTCAGATTCTAGGTTTATGCAAAACTCAGTTATTTAATTGGACACCACATAGACATGGTGTTGGAAAGTCAGTTAAAATAGTAATTGAAGACATGCTGTTGTCAACAACCTATACAACCAGTTCCGTCACAAACCAGTATAATTCAATTACCCAATTTATGAATGCCAAGTTACCCCCTTTAGTCACCCAACCCTGCTACTAGGTTTTGTCATCAACCGAACAAGATCGTAAAGCAAGCAAACTCAAAGCATAATCATAAAATGTTTAAATCAACTAATACATCAATCTCTCAAGTTATTGTCAGAAACTAACAAGATCCAAACATGAATAAACTGAATCAAATACAAAAACCTATACGAACCGTCCGCCTGGAGGAAGCCACAAGTGAATCACCCGCTCATGGTGAGGGAGATCATCTTCAATCTTCAAGTGGATGTGTGAATCCTCCCAAAATCGCCCAAGGAGTGTGTAGCAAAAGATGCATCTGAATTTTTGGGGAAGAAACCCTCAAATAAACCTCAAAATCGGTTGTTTCCCCGAAGTTCCGCGTCTGAAACGTACCCAGCGTAAGCTTACGCTGGGGTGGCGTAGGCTTACGCTGGGGGCCTGAAGGTTGCTGTGAAGAAAACACTCAGGCGTAGGCCTACACTGATGGGGCGTAAGCTTACGCTGGTGGCGTAGGCTTAAGCTGGATCTGTATTTTGCCCCGTTTTCTCCGTGTCTCTTCCGACTCTTTCATCTCTCGTCTAATATCTTCCAAACTCATACTTTAAGCGTCCAACACCTGCACATGCACAGCTACACAAAACCTTTGTATTCCACATATTAATTTGCATAAATATAACATATTGCACCTTTTAATACATGAAACTTTGGCCACTTATCACCCCATCCCCACCCGAAACCCCCACCACACCGCCACCGCCTGATTGCCGCCACCCACCCCACCCCACTCCACTGTACCCCCACCCACCCCACCACGCCGCAACCGCCCGATCGCCGCCACCACCCACCCCACCCCCACCCACCACACCCCACCACGCCGCCATCGCCCGATCGCCTCCACCACCGTCGCCACCCACCCCACCCACTGTAATGTCCCGAATTTTTCGATGTACATTTTCCCTAAACGCTTACCGTGTTATTTTAAACTTTAATTCTTATTTTCTTAAATAGTAATTTTTTTTATTTAATATGAATCTAAGGAAAACATTCATATATGTATATATATATATATATATATATATATATATATATGTATGTTTATTATATTTTATCTTTATTAAACAAGATATTATTAAAATTCTTAAAACATATAAGTTTATAATTATATAAATAATTTATAAACTTATTTCTAAAACCTTTAAACTTACAAATCATAAATCCTAGAAATTATTTCATAAAATAATAAAGGAAATAAAATCTTATAAAACTTACTTAGTTTTTATAAAAATAAAACATATTTTTTTTATAAAAAGTCTGAGGACTAAAACTGTCAAATGCTGAAACTTATTTTAAAACTGAAAATGAAACTCTAAACATAAAGTGACAGAACCTAAGAACTTCAGGGACCTGTTCTGCCACAAAGCCAATCATCCGAAACCAGGATCAGTCACGAGTTCGATCCCGGCTAGGCCCATTTTTTCATCCCTTTTACGCGAAATCGCGATTCCGGCCTGATTCAGTGAACCTTAAGTCTCGCCCCCGGCGTGCGACTCCAACCTAACCGTATTCAATGCTCTACATTAACTCTAATCACCCGGGGATTCGCATTCGGAGTTAATCACTCTCAACCGTAACCCACTAACTAATATAGCAATTAAACCACGAATTGGCTATAAATATCGAATGCAAAACCTCACCAGAACCACACCACAACTTCCTTCACTCTCAAATTTCCCGATTAACACCTGCGTTGGCCGATTAGAAGCCGCGACAGTCAACTGGAATACCCACCTCGTCCTCCTTCGTCCCGACTTCAAATCAGGTAATTTTTGTATGCATCATGATCGATTTCACGAAAGGATCAAAAGCCCTCTGTTAATTTCATAAACAGAGGGTGATTCGATCCGTATTGGGACGATTTCGTTTCTAGGGTTCATATGATTTGGGGGCCGATTTGGGATTCTTGTTTTAAACTTTTTGTCATGGGTAGATAACCGAGACCTGTAGATGGGATGGTTAGGAGTGTGTGTGTGATTTGCGACCCGGTCCCAGACCCGAGTTCGAGTCCGGGTAAACCGATTTTCGCCCCTTTTTATCTTTTTAGCCTTTTAACCAGTTTTAATACTTTTAATAAATTTTATAAATTCTGTTAAATCTTTATAAACTTAAATATGAATTTTATTTACACTTTTACCTTCTGGAAATATTTTATTTAATTAAAACTTATGATAATAAATTTATTAAAAATAGTTTTTAACATTTAAAAGAATACTTCCAAAAGTTATAAAACTTGGACATCCAATAGAAATCGTTTTTATAAAAACTAGATTCCTTATTCTTTCTATATATATAATAAACTTGTTCTTGTTCAAAACTTTAAACTAATAAATTTTAAACTTATAAATTTTACATTTCATATAAACAAAAGATCCATTTGTTTTTACAAATTTAAAACAATGAGAAAATAAATATACTTATCTATTTTAAACTTATAAACTTTATAAAAACTTTAAAACATTTATACTTTTAAAACATAAACTTTAAATCAAATACTTATACTTATAAACTTACCATTTGATGTAAACATTTATAAACTTATAATTTTATTTAAACTTTAAAGACTTATAATCAAAATACCCATTTGAAAAGAGAATTATTCATACTTTATTTGTTTAATTATTTATAAACTTATAAAACTTTATAAATTTGTAAACCCTGAAACTTATAACTTAAAAATATATATGTTATCTTATTGAAACTACAAGATAATAAATATTTAATACCTAAATGCTTTGATAAATCTTAAATGATTTATATTAATTAGATAAATATTTAGATAATTATCTATCATTAATAGTCCTGTATTCTTGAAGTAATTATTATAAAACCTTAATTATTATTTATCCTTTAAAATAATAATTATCATTTTGTACATTCTTTAAATAATTATTATAAATCTTTAGTAATTATTTATTCTTTGAATAATTATTGTTAAGACTTTAATAATTATTTAGTCTCCATTTAACAAATACCTCAATTTCATTTACGAATACTTAGAAAACTATTTGGATTATTATTACCTAACTAGAGTAGTTATAAGACTTCTAAATAATTATTTTAATCAATGATTATTCTAAATCTACAAACTTATAAAACTTTGATATTCAAGCCTTGTGACATTCATTCAAAACCTTTATTATAAACTTGGGTTAAACTTGATTTAAACTTCATAAACACAATCAATCCCGTCTCCCACTTGAAACCCTAGTCAAATCTTGAATCCTAGATCCTTGTCCTAGACTTATAGAAGTAAACTTGAAACTTTAGACTTATATTCTTAGGCATATTGTGAGGATATTCTCCCTCAAAGTCTTGCAAACTTACTCTTATCGGGTACTCTTCATCAATCCAAGTGAGTATACTTAGCCCCTTTTTCCTTTCTATACTTTTGGGGTGAAACATGTTCAAAACTTTAAACTTATACAATTATTGTACAACTATGACTAGATGCTTATTCTTATGTTAAACTTGAGACTTGTATGCTTAGATTAAACTTAAAACTATCACATTCATTAACTTTGATCAAGCCTATGGTAACAATGATAGATCTATTGCATTTGACCAATCCACCTTGATTGATTGACCCCTTCGGGGGGGGGAGCCCTTGGTGATTGTTACTGAATTAAACTTTAAACTTGAGACTTATAAGGGTAACCTACGGGTTATGCCTAAACTTGGTTGGAGGGTTGGTGTGCACAATGTTTAAGATACTTGTTCTCATACTTACATTATAGAATGCATATATCATAGTGAATTGTAATTCTTTTCAAATCCTTGTTAAACTGTGTCAAAATCTTTGTATCTCACCAACTATTTTGTAGTTGACAGATTCTTTCACATGTTTCAAGTTCTACAACATGAGACTTTATCGTGATCACATAGGATGCTTGGACCTAGAATGCTTAATCAATTAGACTTGTATTCTTGCTATGTATTTGATTTATTCATTGTATTGGAACCTTGAAGTTATTTAATAAAACTATTTAAACTTTAATAGTCAACCTTGTGCTATTGAACAACCGCGTCCGCCCCAACGTATAATCCGTCGTCGGTTGGGGTGTGACACCCACCCCCCAACCCATCACACCCCACCACGCCACCACCGCCCGAGGAAGGGGGTGGGTGGGGTGGGGGTAGGGTAGGGTGGGTTTGGGGTGGGGTGGGGGTGGGTGGGGGTGGGAGTAGGGTGGGTTTTGGGTGGTGGAGGGTGGGGCGGGATGAGGGTGGGGGTAAGGTAGGGTGGGGTGGGTATGGTGGGGGTAGGGTGGGTTTGGGGTGGGGTGGGTGGGGGTAGGGTGGGTGGGGTGGGAGGTAGGGTGGGTGGGAGTGGGAGTGGGAGTGGGGGTCGGGGTGGGGTAGGTCGCCGCGACAGGCGGTGGCGGGTGGTTGGCGGTGAATGCGGGTGGTGGTGGTGGTGGTGGTGGTGGTGACGGGTGGGTGGCTGCATGGCTTCGGGTGGTGGTGGCGGCAAAGCGTCGAACGTAGCAGGATGTCGGGTGGTGGTGGTGGTGGTGGGAAGGGGTGGTGGTGGTGGGAAGGCAGCGGTGGGGGGAGGAGTGCAGCGGGAGGCGACAGCAGCGAGGGAGGGGGGTGAGGGGCGCCGACGCGCCGATGTGGCGGTGGTGGGCGGCGTGGGTGGTGGCGGCGAGGCGGCGATAGAGTGGGTGGCGTGACGTTGGTGGGGTGGCTATCCCATTTGCATTATTTTTAAGTTAACAAGTTTTATAATACATTTTGATCCATTGACTAATTTGTGGTGAGCCAAATTGACCCGTCAACTAATCTGAGGTGACCCAAATTGACCCATTGACTAATCTTATATGACCCAAATTGACCCATATATAATTGATTTTTTACCCAAATCAACCTATTCTTTTAAGAATGGGTCAAGATTGCCACCCCTACGAAATATAGATAAAAATCAGTTAGAAAACGATACCGATGTTTTTCAGTCAGTGTAGGTACATAGATAAAATACAGTAAGATAACAGTAACAATGTTTTTCAGTCGGTGTCGGTCTCATTCTTCATGGTACCACCAGTCACCGTCCATCGATGTAACCCACGATACCTAAAAAATATAGTACCTTGAATACAACTCCATTTTTAAATAAAATTATATCGGGAGGTCAAGAAAAAAAAATAAACAAACAAACGTGAAAGTTATTAAGGAAAAATCATATTATTTATACTAGAGGGGGTAAATTTGAAACTTTAGAATCTTAAGATGGCCAAACTTAAAGTTTAGAGTGAGTTTTGACAACTGACCAAAGTTGGGGGGAGTAGTGGTGACCGACACATCTATTTAAGAGTAATAAAATTATACAATAAAGTCGTAGAACTTGAGTTTTAAGTCAAAATTTGATTTTTTTTGTTGAATTAGTGGAGAACACAAAACACAAATGGTTTCTATATGTTTTTTTAAAAACCAATTGGTTGGACACTGAATTTTGGAGTTAGAGTCCGGTGTCGTGGCAAGTGGATTTACTGTGGCTGTCAGAGAGGGTGAGTCTGCGATTCGGAGGAGTGGACCTGAGTCCACAGGTCGAAGCCTAAATTTTTTTTAGTGTTGGGGACTAATTTTTATTTTCTTTGGAGACTTACAAACAAGAGTAAATTACAAATTATGTCATTTAGTTTTAGTGGTTTTATGGAATGAGTCTTTTACAAAAATGACTTTCACCCATAGTCCTTTAATTATTCAAAACTTTTTGGATTGGGTCCTTTGCCCTAACGCCGACCAATTGAGACGTTAGGGTTTATGCACCTGGATGCCACGCGAGGGCAATAAAACCTTTCAAATACTTTCTTTTTCGTCATTTTTACACGTTAGGGTTTTCCACCTGCTTACAGAAGAATGGCTAACACATATTTCATTCGCGAAAGTCTTGATGCACAAGAAGTCGAAAGTTTCTATGGTAAGTTCTTGTTATGATGCTTTGCTTTTCTTAAAGGTTTAATTTTTACATCTGATAAGTTGAACTTCATTTGAAATGCAGTTGGTTTCCCTCATCTATTCACCATCAAGTTACATCATGGTGGTAAGTTTACTCGATTTCCAGATCGTTCGTATATTGAAGGTACAGTAGACTTTGTTGATTTGCTTGACATTGACAAGTTTTATGTACATAAGTTGGGCCATGTTTTAACCCAGTTAGGTTACGAAAGTAAAATGGAGAGGTATTACCATTATCTAGTACCAGGTTTTGATTTAGACTTTGGCCTTAGAGCACTAGGAGTGATGAAGATATAATAGGGTTTTCAAAGTACGTGCATGTGCATAAGGTTATGAACGTATACGTTGAACATGGAATAACTAGTGTGCACACATACTTTTGTTCACCATCCGAGGTTAGAATTGAAGAGATTACTGATGAAGAGGTAATGATGATTAATCAGCCTAAGAACAGTTCATCTACATTATTGCTTGGATGGAAGGAAAGTGGAGAGTGTAGTGTCCAACATGATCAAGTCGAGATTACATTAGATGCTCCTGAATTTGATCCTTTCTTTGGATTATCTGATAATATGACCGTGAATGTAGCAATTGATGAAGGTCAAAACTTAGATGAAGGTCAAAACTTGGATGAAGGTCAAAATTTGGATGAAGCAGTTGATGAAGATGAGAGGTCTGATGATGATGACAGTGATGACAGTGATTTCATAGGTGATATTGAGAGTGGTATGGATGATGCTGATGTGGATATTAGAGATTTTAGGATGAATACTGATGATGGTGTTGAGTTCAATAACTGTCTAATAGTGGAACAAGATGTTGAAGTTAATGAAATGGATAATGAACTGTTTGATAGTGGAACAAAGTCTGATGAGAATGTTGGTAGCAATAGGAAAAAGATGTTAAGGCGTATAAGAAGAGAAAACAGGAACAATTCCAACTTCTATCTTAGTCAAGTGTTTGGAACTAAAATGGAAGCAAAAACAATGATTAAAGAACTTGCTGTAGTAACAAGAAGACAACTCAGAATTGTGAAGGATGATAATGACAGGGTAAGGGATGTGTGTTGGGGGGTTACTCCTGAACTTACTGTAGCACACAAGAAAAGTCAAGTTGGGGCTGGGACCAGCAACTCAAATAAAGATAAAGGACCACTTGTGAAAAATGTTGGTGGGAAGGGGAAAAAGACAAACCCATGAGAGCATTTATGCCCTTGGATGCTTTTGATATCTACGGAATGTAGATCTGAAAGCTGGTTGGTCAAAACATTGGTAGATGAACACAAATGCCTTCAAAGTCGGGACATTAAATCTTACATAGTTATGCTTTTTTTTTATTAACAGGGCATTATTCCTGCAATAAATCTGGTCTTCCCATCATCTGAGCATAGATACTGTCGTAGACACATAAATGAGAATATGAAGCAAACATTTGAAGGTAGGATTTACAAAGACATGCTATGGAAATTGGCCACATCAACAACATTTGTTCAATTTGAAAAGGAAATGGATGCCTTGAGAAATTTCAATAGTGAAGCTGCACTGTGGCTGTCTAATATCCCACTAAAACACTGGACAAGGTTGCAATTTTCTGGTACGTAGTTGTCTTACATCCCACCAAAAGAATATTTATTACATATGTGTCTTATAACAAGAAGTATGTTATGATCACAGGTAGGTCAAAATCTGATGTGTTGTTAAACAATGTGTGTGAGGTTTTTAATTCAAAGTTGATAGATGGGAGAGACAAGCCTATAATCACCCTTCTGGAATACATTAGGGAGTATCTCATGAGGAGAATTGTTAATGTTCTCAAAGTTATTGATAGAAGTGAAGGTTTGCTGACACTTTATGCTAGTAAGTTGTTTGAGTTAATCAAGAAGGAAGCCACTAGGTATGCTCACACCATATGTTTGATTCAATATGGTTTGTTATGTGCCTATGCTAACACTCAATTAATAGGTACACTATAATATGGAATGGAGAAGAACACTATCAGGCATTTGCACCCACACCACATGGTGATCATGGTGATCAGTGTGTGGTGAATATGAGTCAGAGAAGTTGTTCATGTAGGAGATGGGAAATCACTGGGATACCCTGCAAACATGCAGTGGCGGTCATTTAGACCAAGTTAGGTCATGGAGAACAAGTGGGCTTACCTGAATCATTTGTCAATCCTGTTTACAGTTTGGAAAGGTGGAAAAAGGTTTATAGTTTCAAAGTCTATCCAATTAGTGGTAGGTCTATGTGGCCAAAATCTCAAGTGCCAACTGTTATCACACCTCCTGTATACCATAAACCTATTGGAAGGCCTAAAAAAGCAAGGAAGAAGTCTGCACTTGAATTAGAAGATCTCGCACAAAGGGCTAAGATGTCTAAGAAATCAACATCCAAAACTTGTGGCAAGTGTAAGAAGGTAGAGCATAACAGCAGGACTTGCAAGGGGCAGGAACAAAATTAACTACAGTTTGGTCTATGTATTTTTGGTAACTGCAATTTGGTCTATGTATTTTGGTTATTTTGGTGGTTGTGTATTAACTGCAGTTTAGTCTTTGTATTTTCTAGGATGGATGTATTGACTGGAGTTTGGTATTTGTATTTTGGTTGATGTATTTTGGGTCAGTATGTTTGCAAAACAATGTAATATAGTGTATTTTTGCAGTGCATGTAATGCAGTGTGTTTTGGGCACTATTAACTGCACTTTTGTTGTTTTTGGCACTATTAAGCGTAGTAATGTTTTGGGTACTATTAACAGCACAATCTGCAGTAACAAGCTGCAGTAATTTAACAAACTGCAGTAATTTAACAAACTTCAGTAACAAACTATAGTGAATGAAATGTTTTAGTGAATGTTTTGCATGAATGTAGTCAAATGTTAATAGTGTCTGCAATAACAAACTGTAGTAATGTAGTCAAATGTTAATAGTGTGCAATTTTAGTCAAACGTTTTAATCTAAAGTGAATGAATAACATCAATTTCTTTAATCTAAAGTGAATGTTTTGCATCCTTCATCTAAAATCAAACTCATAATCCATTACATAGATAGAAAGTAGAGAATCCATTACATGGATACAAAATAGAGAATGCTTTGATAGCCAAGATACATTTTGGCATTTTGATTACATTCAACATTAAAATACAAATATAAAGTCAGAACATTTTAATAGCCATCAAACAAACAAAAAACCCAATCTGATTGATAGTCAGGTACTTCTTCAGAATTCTTATTTCTGCTTGACTGATTTTCAGAGCTTCTTCGATTTTATTCTTAGAGTTCAACAAACCAGGAATAATGTCCATGGATCTTTGGCACATTTGAGGTTCAAACCATCCAATAAAATGACACTTTGACACCTAACATGAAAACACCATAATATCATTGTAGATGAAGCTGGTATTAGATGATGTAGAAGAAGGTGAATCAAGATAAAACGACACAACTAACTCATCAGGGCACCCATAAAATCTACGCCCAGGGTTTCTGTGGGTCCACGATGTTCTTACTATTGCCTGCTTACCACACCAACATAACACCATTGTCAGCTGGAATTGAAAGATGGTATTGAACAATATGACAAGGAGATTCAATTGGGTTTTTTTTAAGAACCCTAAAAGGTATGAGTGATGGGTATGAGAGATTGGGGATGGAAGGCAACCAATTAATAAAAAAATGGTAGAATCCTCACGTGGCATCCAGGTGCATAAGCCCTAACGTCTCAACCGGACGACGTTAGGGCAAAGGACCCAATCCAAAAAGTTTTGAATAATTAAAAGACTATGGGTTAAAGTCATTTTTGTAAAGGACCCATTTCATAAAACCACTAAAACTAAAGGAAATAATTTGTGATTTACTCTACAAACAAAGAAAATTTCAGAGAGGTTGCAGGTTACATTTGAAGGGTGGTTCACGAGAAAGAGGAAAAGGTGCATATGAAGAATTTACAGATTCGCTTACTCGAGTTCGTCTCTTTGACCAATGGACTTAGGTAGTCCAATCCTCTGGATCGTGGACTCACCCTATTGGGTAGCTACATCGACATCCAACAGTCTCAGTTATACGAACATAGAGCTCCACTTGCCACGTTAGCGGACTCCAACTCTGAAACTCAAAATCTGTTTCTTAGGGTAGCAGACTACGCTATATCAACTGGTTTTGAAAAAAAAAAAACTCGAGATTTACACAAATTACTGAAGAACAGTTGAACAACTGCATTTTTGTTTTCATTTTTTCAATAATTACATATATACTTATGTATATGTAAACATTTACACGTATATATTTACGTATATGTAAACATGTTTACATATATGTAAATGTGTGTCAACATAAATAATAAAATGGGAAAAGAGTAACCGAGTTACATATATGCGAAGAAACCAATTACGAATGATTACATGTTGATGTTTGATTATTCGTGTCTAGCAGTCCAGATGTGAATACCAACGATCTTTGGAGCTTGTTGAACCAAAACCTGACTTTCTCTCTCTAGAATTTGGATGATGAAGGGTGAAATGAGGGTGGAGGGTGGCGGTTAGGGCTTGCAGCCATCCTCCCCCTTCCTCTTTCCTTCTTCCGTGCTTATTCTCGTTCGACCCCCGATCGTTTATTATTTATTTACAAATCTTATTTATTAAATCGACTTAGATTTCAGGATGTTACATATGTGGAAGACGACCCGACGTCGAGAGGGCTGACTTCGACTGAGAAGGATCAACGATAAAAGGTGGGGCGGCTAGGGTTTGGAGCATTTAGGTTCTGATACCATAAAAAAAATTTATGGTAGAATTTTTCTTTAATTTCATTAACAAATCAACACCCTATCATATAGGGTGGGAATATAAAAATTACATACTATAATTAAAGAACTATTGAAATATACAATACTAGCTTAGAATCTGTGTCTACACATGGAGTGAAAAATATCAATAAATAAAATTCTTAAATCTTTATGTATATATTTACATGTGTAAAAATGTATTGCATATACTAAGAGCATTCCCATCAGTTTCATTATCCTCATATTTATAATTACACTAAAAATCACCACATTTTCTCTCTCCTTTTTAATTAAATTATACTTTTTATACCTTTATCATTATCTTTTCTCTCTCCTCCACTCACAACCAATTTAAAAAAATATCAAAAAATTATGCGGGTGAACAGTGTTTTCCCCAAATATACAAAAAATTATACATTTTCTCTCTTCTTCACTCACAACCACTTTAAACCACTCCATAAAATATGCAAAACACACTCACACAAATTTACGAAAACTGATGTGAATGCTCTAAGGATAGAAAACAAAATTCAAAATATGTAAAAATTAATATATAATTTGTTTCGAAAATACGTTAATTACTATTTAATATAATTTGACTTTCATTTACTATTTGATTGAAAATAAAAGTTATATAATTAGATTTCAAAGTTTTTTTATAATAAAAGATAATTTAAAATAAATATGTTTTATTCGTGTAATTAGTATTTCTTTAAAAATATATAATTATTAAAATATAGAGATGTATTTAATAAGAGAGAGAAGCGAGAAAAAAATGATAAAAATAAATATGGAGGCGACACGTAGCATAAAAAACCTTTATTTATTATATAGTATAGATTAATATTTCTACCAAATATATAATGATTAATCTAATACGCGCCAATTTAGCTAAAAGAGATAGGTTAGCTGCTCTAATACTTCCCATACAAAGACCACCCTTCTCTTGTATCCTAAGGAATCCAACTAATGGTTACGTTTGTGTTGTTTCCACCCCTAAAAAAGGAATTTTTTTCTCATTCCTTTCGATTTATGAATAATGTTGGTTGGAGCCTTGAACAAAGATAGATAATAGAGTAAATTACAGAAAACAACCTTTAGGTATATATCAAATTACACCCGCAGACCTTAATCTTCACTAATTACACTGGTCACCCTTTATCTATATGATTTGTATCAAATTATAACCTTTAGACTAACGACGTTAGATTTTTCAGTTAAATGACATGTAAATGACTAATTTACCCTTCAATCTTATATTAACAAATTAGTATATATATATATATATAGATATATATGTGTGTGTGTATATATATATACTACTCTCTCTAGCTCTGTAACAAGTAAAAGTCACACCACCACAGTCACCAACCGACAACCGGGATTAACAAATTAACCGCCACCCGCCCGCCCCTTCACCGATAAGTTTCTAGCCTCTCTTCCTACCCTAGTCTCCTCTTACTCTCTCTCTTCCTCTCCTTTCCACCGTCTACACAGACACATACCATCGCCCGGCCGGAACAACCGAACTCCCTCTTACTCCCTCTCTGTTCTCCGACTTTCCCCTCTGCTCAACACATCCAACCCTAATTTGGTTTCCATTTGAATCGATTTCATTTTGGATTTGGATTTTGCCCACCGATTGTAAGCTTCTATATTTCGGTCGAAGCTTACAAACGATTTGGCTTATTGGCCGATTGTAAACTTCTGTATTTCGGTCGAAGCTTCTGTATTTTTGGATTTTGATTTTTGCCCACCAATTGGGTTATTGGTCATTTTGGATTTGTACTGCTGGCCAAACACCCGTCGGCTTCATTTTGGATTTGAATTTTGTCAATTGAATGTAAGCTTTTGAAGTATGAGAATTTGATTTGTAGGTTTTGGGTATTTGTTTAGGAAGAAAGCATAATGGATGGGGGATGGGGCCTACAATGCTTTTTTTTATAATAGTAAGGGTAGTTTGACCGTTTTGACCGTTTATAAAAAAGTAACTGAAAAATCTAATATCTGTTAGTCTAAAAGTTATAATTTGATACAAACCATTTAGATAAAGGGTGTCTAGCATAAATAGTGAAGATAAAGATATGCGAGTGTAATTTAGTATATACTTAAAGGTTGCTTTCTGTAATTTAGTCGATAATATGATGGTTGGCTGCCCAAGACCGTCTTGATTAAAGTAACCCAACCTACAAACGAGAGTGACTTTGCTTTCCAGTGTGATAACTTCGAACTAAATTTATCAATAAACGGTTTTCAAATTCTTTTTTTTATTTTTATCAAAGACCATTTGCTCCAACCGGTCCTAGATAAGTACATGGGTAGGAACCTTATTGACAGTGGAGTATATTAGCCATCTCTTCGGTACAAGTAAATTGGAAGGGACCTAGTTTGCCCCCACCGACAATCCTAGATAAGAACTTGTGAAGTTCGCTTATTACAATAACTTAAGTTTAATATATTTGTATTGTTAATCTTAGAGGTGTCAATCATGTCGGTTAGTAGGTTAGTGGGATTCAAGTTGACATGTTGAATTTAATGAAACAAAACCATATATTTACTCATGTTAAAGCATCAATCTTAACTCGAATACACTTTAAAATCGTGTAATCATAACTTAAACAAGTTAAACAGTTTGACGGGTTGTTAATAGAATGTAATCAAGTTGTAAACAGGCTGATGGGTTACAAACATGTTATAATTAGTAAGTTAAACATGCATGTCGTAAACATGTTAACCTTATTAAATATTTTTGTATAAACAAGTTTACCTTATAAATGATTTTTTTGGTTTAATTTCAAACAGGTTAATATATCAATCTTTTAATTAAACAAATTAAACTTGTCACTCTAAACTCGTAACATGCATTAAACAGGTTAACTACCAAAACATAAAACTTAAGATGATTTTGTGTAGTGTTCGTACCATTTGGGAAGACACCCTTGTCGATATTATATATTAAAATAACTAGCTTTAACCCCATGTGTTACATGGGGTGAACGTTAACATTATATTGATAACTATTTTAACACATCTTTACAAATTTGATATTGTATTGATACCTTTTTTATTTTGTTAAATGTTAAGATTTTATGGATGATAGTAATCAAACCATTAAAAAAATACATGAAAATACATTTTATAAGTGAAGTCATAAGTGATGTATTTTTACAATACATTAAATTACATGTCAAATGAAACCTTACAATGATGATTTACAAATTTGAAAGTATTTAATTATATACAACATTTGACTTGATATTGGTAACTTTTCAGTGTTTAACACCCAATAAATGCAACAAAAAATAGAGTTTCTTTTCCTCAATAACTGAAACCATAAAATAGCCAAAACCGTTCGAAAAATAGGGCACAAACGGTGCGAACCTGATTGAAGCCAGTAGGGAGTCAAAGATATCGAAGATAATCAAATTGGTCAACGATTTCCTTACATACTTTGTTTCTCCATTTTATTAGTTTCTTGTACTCTATTAGCTTTTTTTTATAAACTTTAACCTTTATATTGTAACATATTTACAATGCTTAAGTTTTTTTTTTTTTTTTTTGCTTAAGTTGTAATTAAATTTACATATCAAAATGAAGTTACTTTTTTTTAAATCTTGTATTTTATACCGAAAATCTCGCTAAACCTTTAATATTTAATCTCTCATTTAAAATAAAATAAAATTTAAATTTCAACAATATATCGTCTTTTAAATTCAAAATTTTAAACTCCAAAATTTAAAAATCTCACTCCTTAATATATCGACACAATCTAAATTTAAAATTTCAAAATAAAATATGAAAAAAATTAAAACTAATAAATTAGAATTGAAACCAAACATATCTTTTTGAAAAACAAATCTCGTCATTTAAAAAAAAATAAGTTTAAAATATAACACACTTTTAAAAATAAATATTTATAAATTTCTTAATTTTAATTAAAAACTAATTATTAAAATTTTAAAATCAAAATAAAAAAATTTATTTATAAATATTAAACTTAATTAAAAAAACTACTAATTAAATATTAGTAAACTTCATTTTAACACATGTTTATTTAGATACAAAAGTAGCCTTTTTCAAATCTTCTATTTTTTAATTGTTGATATTTTTTTAAAATGTTCACTTTTGATGATAATTTAAAAAATAAACTTGACTCAATGGTAATAATGATGAATTAATTTGGTAAATATTTATTTGTGTAATTTTATAAAGAAGTTAAACAAAATATGAAAAGATTGAATAGTGAATTTAAATGTTATTTTTGAGGGGGGAAGAAAGTTGTGAGGATGAATATGATTATAACAAGTGACAAAAGATTTAGTTTTTTATTAGAACAACGATAACTTATAAATTTATAAATTATTTTTTAAACTTTCGTTACTTATTTAGCAAAGAAGTATCAAACTAATATTATATAATTTGACCATTAGAAAAGAAGGGCGAAAGTTGCATATTGCGATTGAGATTCAAAACTTTTTTAGGTTTGTAAACGGAGAACATGGAAGCCACTAATCGTGAAATCGAAGACTTGTTTCCAGAGAAAAAGCGTGTCAGAAATCCCTTCGTTCCGATTGGTATCGATCTCTATTCAAACCCTAACTGTAATTGTAAATCACAGACATGCAAATCGACCGATTAATTTCTCATGCGTTATTGGTTGTTTATATCGATTTCGATGATTTTTCATTCTTACAATATCAAATTCTAGGTTTCATCATGCTTTTCTCTTAGTTTCATAAGAAATTTTGTTTGTTTAAGTGTTCGCATTTGTTCGGTCCGTTTACATCCCTAATCTAAAATTTGGAATCCAAATGGCTGAATCGGTAGGATGAACATGATGAATGATGAATTATACAGGTTATCTTACCATGTGAAAAATGTGTATTTACGATACATGAACAGATTTACAGTATTGTTGCCTCTGAATTTTGTAGCTTAGATTGGTTCTGTGGCTCTGTTTCCAGGTGCATTGGTCACAGCAGGGGTGCTCACAGCTGGTTTAATAAGTTTCAAGAAAGGGAATTCCGAGTTGGGTCAGAAACTCATGCGAGCGCGTGTAGTAACTCAAGGTGCAACCGTCACGCTCATGGTTGGTACTGCAATCTATTATGGTGAGAAGTTCTGATGAGTGTTGGTAAATTGAGTACCCAATGACCTCTTCTTAGTTCTTACCATTGGAGTGCAAATTGTTTTCGATGTTTCAAGTTATTAAAACATGAGTCTAGATTACATTTTATGTGCTGGTATGAATTTGAAAATGAATTGTTCAAATAAAATCACAATAATTTTTTTCTAGAAAACAATGTTTGGTGTCCTCAGGATCAAATCCATGTATCATGAGGACACCAACCCTATCCTTATTAACATGTAGAATAGTGCCACCCCCTCGACGAAATGTGAGGCGACGAGAGGTACGACCCTCAAGATACTAAAATAGGTGCTTGACGACAATCATGTGCATGTTAGTAGGGTACTGTAAGATCTGAGTAAAACCAAACTCCAACAATGCAGATGATCGAGAGCTTGGAAAACCAAGCTGTTCGAGCTTGTTTGAGGCCATAAAGTCTTTAGAAGCATGCACACATGGTGTGATCTAGTACTGTCAACAAAACACAAAGGTTGTGCTACATAAAAAGTGTTGATCAAAGCGCCATGTAAAAACACATTGTTGACATCTACTTGATGAATATCTCGTCCTCGATAAAATGCAATTGACACTACCAAAAGAATGATCGTCGATTCGAATCTTATTTATTATTTATTTACGAATCTTATTTATTAAATCAACTTAGATTTAGGATGTTACATATGTGGAGGATGACCCGACGTCGAGAGGGCTGACTTCGACTGAGAAGGATTAACGGTAAAAGGTGGGGCGGCTAGGGTTTGGAGCATTTAGGTTCTGATACCATAAAAAAATTTATGGTAGAACTTTTCTTTAATTTCATTAACAAACCAACACCCATCATATAGGGTGGGAATATACAATTACATACTATAATTAAAGAACTATTGAAATATACAATTACATACCCGTGTATTGAAAAATATCAATACATAAAATTATTAAATCTTTATGTATATATTTACATGTGTAAAAATCTATTGCATATACTAAGAGCATTCCCATCAGTTTCATTATCCTTATTTTTATAATTACACTAAAAATCACCACATTTTCTCTCTTTTTTAATTAAATTATACTTTTTATACCTTTATCATTACCTTTTCTATCTCCTCCACTTACAACCACTTTAAAAAAATATCAAAAAATTATGCGGGTGAACAGTGTTTTCCTCAAATATACAAAAAAATTATACATTTTCTCTCTTCTCCATTTACAACCACTTTAAACCACTCCATAAAATATGCAAAACACACTCACACAAATATACAGAAACTGATGTGAATGCTCTAAGGATAAAAAATAAAATTCAAAATATGTAAAAATTAATATATAATTTGTTTCGAAAATACGTTAATTACTATTTAATATAATTTGACTTTCATTTACTATTTGATTGAAAATAAAAGTTATATAATTAGATTTCAAAGTTTTTTTTATAATAAAAGATAATTTAAAATAAATGTGTTTCATTCGTGTAATTAGTATTTCTTTAAAAATATATAATTATTAAAAGATAGAAATGTATTTAATAAGAGAGAGAGGCGGGAAAAAATGATAAAAATGAATATGGAGACGACACGTGGTATAAAAAACCTTTATTTATTATATAGTATAGATTAATATTTCTACCAAATATATAATGATCAATCTAATACCCGCCAATTTAGCTAGATAGGTTAGCTGCTCTAATACTTCCCATACAAAGACCACCCTTCTCTTGTATCGTAAGCAATCCAACTAATGGTTACGTTTGTGTTGTTTCCACCCCCCCAAAAGGAATTTTTTTCTCATTCCTTCCAATTTATGAATAATGTTGGTTGGAGCCTTGAACAAAGATAGATAATAGAGTAAATTACAGAAAACAACCTTTAGGTATATACCAAATTACATCCGCAGACCTTAATCTTCACTAATTACACTGGACACCCTTTATCTATATGGTTTGTATCAAGTTATAACCTTTAGACTAACCGACGTTAGATTTTTCAGTTAAATGACATGTAAATGACTAATTTACCCTTCATTCTTATATTAACAAATTAATATATATATATAGAGAGAGAGAGAGAGATATGTGCGTGTATATATATTACTCTCTCAAGCTCTGTAACAAGTAAAAGTCACACCACCACAGTCACCAACCGACGACCGGGATTAACAAATTAACCGCCACCCGCCCGTCCCTTCACCTCTTCACCGATAAGTTTCTAGCCTCTCTTCCTACCCTAGTCTCCTCTTACTCTCTCTCTCTTCCTCTCCTTTCCACCGTCTACACAGACACATACCATCGCCCTCCCACCGTCGGCCGGCCAGAACAACCGAACTCCCTCTGCCTCCCTCTCTGTTCTCCGACTTTCCCCCCTGCTCAACACATCCAACCCTAATTTGGTTTCCATTTGAATCAATTTCATTTTGGATTTGGATTTGGATTTTGCCCAACGATTGTAAGCTTCTATATTTCGGTCGAAGCTTACAAACGATTTGGCTTATTGACCGATTGTAAGCTTCTGTATTTCGGTCGAAGCTTCTGTATTTTTGGATTTGGATTTTTGCCTACCAATTGGGTTATTGGTCATTTTGGATTTGTACTACTGGCCAAACACCCGTCGGTTTCATTTTGGATTTGAATTTTGTCAATTAAATGTAAGCTTTTTGAAGTATGAGAATTTAATTTGTAGGTTTTGAGTTTTTGTTTAGGAAGAAGGCATAATGGATGGGGCCCACAATGCTTTTTTTTATAATAGTAAGGGTAATTTGATCGTTTATAAAAAAAGTAACTAAAAAATCTAACCTCTGATAGTCTAAAAGTTACAATTTGGTACAAACCATTTAGATAAAGAGTGTCTAGTGTAATTAGTGAAGATAAAGGTCTACGAGTGTAATTTAGTATATACTTAAAGGTTGCTTTCTGTAATTTAGTCGATAATATGATGGTAGGCCGCCCAAGACCGTCTTGATTAAAGTAACCCAACCTACAAACGAGAGTGACTTTGCTTTCCAGTGTGATAACTTCGAACTAAATTTATCAATAAACGGTTTTCAATTTTTTTTTATTTTATTTATATCAAAGACCATTTGCTCCCACCGGTAGTCCTAGATAAGTAAATGGGTAGGAACCTTATTGACAGTGGAGTATATTAGCCATCTCTTCGGTACAAGTAAATTGGAAGGGACCTAGTTTGCTCCCACCGACAATCCTAGATAAGAACTTGTGAAGTTCGCTTATTACAATAACTTAAGTTTAATATATTTGTATTGTTAATCTTAGAGGTGTCAATCATGTCGGTTAGTAGGTTAGTGGGATTCAGGTTGACATGTTGAATTTGATGAAACAAAACCATATATTTACTCATGTTAAAGCATCAATCTTAACTCGAATACACTTTAAAATCGTGTAATCATAACTTACACAAGTTAAACAGTTTGACGGGTTGTTAATAGAATGTAATCAAATTGTAAACGGGCTGATGGGTTACAAACATGTTATAATTAGTAAGTTAAACATGCATGTCGTAAACATGACGCGCTCATGGTTGGTACTGCAATCTATTATGGTGAGAAGTTCTGATGTGTGTTGGTAAATTGAGTACCCAATGACCTCTTCTTAGTTCTTACCATTGGAGTGCAAATTGTTTTTGATGTTTCAAGTTATTAAGACATGAGTCTAGATTACATTTTATGTGCTGGTATGAATTTGAAAATGAATTGTTCAAATAAAATCACAATAATTTTTTTCTAGAAAACAATGTTTGGTGTCCTCAGGATCAAATCCATGTATCATGAGGACACCAACCCTATCCTTATTAACATGTAGAATAGTGTCACACCCTCGACGAAATGTGAGGCGACGAGAGGTACGACCCTCAAGATACTAAAATAGGTGCTTGACGACAATCATGTGCATGTTAGTAGGGTACTGTAAGATCTGAATAAAACCAAACTCCAACAATGCAGATGATCGAGAGCTTGGAAAACCAAGCTGTTCGAGCTTGTTTGAGGCCATAAAGAGTCTTTAGAAGCATGCACACATGGTGTGATCTAGTACTGTCAACAAAACACAAAGGTTGTGCTACATAAACAGTGTTGATCAAAGCGCCATGTAAAAACACATTGTGGACATCTACTTGATGAATATCTCGTCCTCGATAAAATGCAATTGACACTACCAAAAGAATGATCGTCGATTCGATTACAAGATTGGAAGACTTAGGGTGCGTTTGATATGATGGAATTGGATGGAATTGGAATTAAGTTTCATTCCTTATTGTGTTTGGTTTGTATAGTTTGTTGGAATTGGATCTGAATTCCGTTCTTAACGTGTTTGGTGGAGAAAGGAATTGGAATTGGAATTGGAATTGGAATAAATTCCTTCAAATTCCTATAAACAAAATATTCCAAATTCCTTCCAAATTGTGAAGTAATTCACCAAAAAGAAATGGAATCTTCCACCACTCACGGCCATCGTCGACCACCGGCCCCGCCCCCGACCGCCGCCGTCGGCACCTCCCCCGACACCCCCGATCGCTGCCGACCTCCGACCGCCGCCGTCGACCCCCGACCAACTGACTACCACCCTCGATCGCCGCCCCAGACCTTCGACCTACGACCGCCGCCACCGACCGCCGTCACCTACCCCACCACCGCATTCGCCGCCAACCACCCTCCACCACCCCACCCACCCCGCCGCACCGCCCCACCCCACCCCACCCCACCCTCCCACCCCGCCACACCCCACCACGTCGCCACCGCCTGTCGCCACCACCTACACCCCCCAACCCCAACCCCACCCACCACCCACCACCCACCCATCATACCCCACCACATCGCCACCGCATGTCACCGCCACTTACCCCACCCCACCACGCCGCCACCGCCGCCACTCACCCACCCCCACCACGTCCCCACCGCCTGCCGTTGCCACCTACCCCACCCGGACTAATTTTGCTTCAAACCCGTTTTGACTCGAAGTCATTTTGCTCCTAACCCGTATTGACCGAACCTGCACGACCAAAACCCGGTCGGGGGGGGGGGGGTCGGTGGTGGTTGGCGGGGTCGACTACATTAGCTAAGTGGTGGTCATTGTGATATATTCTAATTCCTTAATAATTGTTTTGTCACTTAAATGGATTTAGAATTCAAATTCCTTTAATTGATTCCAATTCCTTTAAATTCCAAATCCTTTGCATAACTACATTCCAAATCCAATTCCTTAAAGTTCCAATTCAAATTCCGACGAATTCCACGAACCAAACGCACCCTTAGTATTACCAATGTCCTCTATGTATAATGAGAGCACTTGGAAAACTAGCGATCTCTATCCTTATAGTTATCCATCATACTTTCCATTTATGTGCTTTAGAGAAAGTGGCATGAAAGGACCCAAACAACGTACCTCTCCTAGTTGGCACAAACAAGCATAAACATAGTTTTTAAACTCCGAATAAACATTAATTGAAACAGCGAAAGTTTTTACATATTTCAGAGTCAATTAAAACTTCTAATTCAACATTCATAAAACTAGCAAATGGGGATGTCAGTCTTCATCAGCAGCAGCCACCCAACCATTTATTCCGAGCCCGTTCGACTCTAAACGTGCTTCTTCCCTTTGTTACCTGCTGTGCATACTAAAAGTCAGCTAACACCGGTGAGTTCAAATTTTTCTTTAACTTTTTGAAAAGGGTTTTCTTTAAAACATTCAAATTATATTATTCACATAATACAATAAAATATTACTTTATCCTTCAAATTTTTCTTTCTTCTTTAAAATACATACGTATTCACTTTATGTTTTTTTTTTTCTTTAAGTCATACATTAACGTCTATAATATGTTCTGTTACTTCCCGAAGGAACATTCGTTTGCAGGTATTGTTCCTTAATGTTGAACGTCCAAAGGCCGATATCCACTTCCTATGCCCCAAAGCGAGCTTCTTCATTCTTACATAGCGACCGTCGCCGCTAGAGTAACCGCCGTTACTCATTTTAACCGGTTTCAACTTCACCCGATACAGTGCCCTGTCGAGCAATGTCCCGGTTCATATGGTAACGTCATGGTCTCAGCCCATGACACAACCATAGGCTTCGGGTAGCACTAGCCATCATGACTACTACACTACCTCAAGACTTTCTTCATATAAGCATACTATTATAGATTAGACAGTGTATTTGATTTTCTCTTTCATTCTTTCTCTTTGTTTATAAAACATACAGTTAGATAAACAATCTTATCTTTCTTTCTTTTTTTCTCGTTTATAAAACATACAGTTTAATAAACTTCTTTCTCTTTGTTTATAAAACACATTGTTAAATAAACAACCTTATCTCTCTTTCTCATTTATAAAGCATACCGTTTGATAAACCATTATCTTTCTTCTTACCTTTGTTTATAAAACATACAGTTTAATAAATCAGTCTTGACCCGTTACCAAGCTCAACCATCTTGCCACCTCTACCTGCATACTAAACCATTAAATCCCTTTTCACTAGATTTTGTGTGTTTTAGGTCTCGATAGATTCATCTTTATTGAAAGACACCATTAAAAAAACATGTCAGGTATGTTTTTTTATCTCGAATGACTAAGTCATTAAGTTTTTATTCAAAGATTCATATTATTGTTGTATAACTAATTTTTTTTGTTATCAATTTTTGGCATTACCTATACATGTTTAAAGTCTTTTTATAGGTCACAAAATGCCCCGGTTGGGTAACGGATCAAAACTTCAAAACGAATTCACGTTGAGAAGCATGATTTTTGGATACAGGTCAGTTGGGTTGGGTCAACCCATACACTTTCTGTTTTAGGTTTTGTATAAATATTCTCAGTATAATTTATAAATTTTTGTCAGTTTTAATAAAATTATATTTCAGAGGTCTTATGCGTTAAAAAGTAGTGGTGCTTTGTATTGTATACAAAGCAATTTATTTTGTACACATTTTTTTTTGTCAATTTGACCCTCCCACTGCAAGAAAAGACCAAAACATAGTATAAGATATGTGAGGATAAATTTGTCAAACTCAAATTATTTGCTCTATGCCAATCAAATTACGTTATGTGCTGATCATTACCCATTAAAAAAACACATTGATTCGGACATTTAGTAAAATTTTCCTGTTTCAACCCGAATATTGTGGTAGTGTTGCTACTTCATTTGTTTTTACTCCAAGTGAACAGATAAAGAAGCAGTTGCAAGCTGGTTCACACTATCACACACGCTCGCGGGATAAATACTAGTTTAAAAAAATAGTGCTACTTAAAGATAATTTTAGATAATATTTTTTGACAGAGTGTGATAACCATGATAACCACTCTCAAACATAGTGTCACATATATGTATCAATTATCATTATGTTAATGTTACATATATGTAAACACTATGTGTCACGTATATGTAATATTATTTGGTACGTATACGTAAAACTCATCATTTTCGTATTTACGTTCAAAATATTTATTCAAGATACTTAAATACTATTTTAACAATTAAAAGAAAAAATAATTTATAAATTATGTGATTGTTTTATAGTGGTTAGCAAGGTTATTATTTGAACTCTTCCCTAGACCATTAATTATAATAAACTAACTTAAAAAAGTTATGTGTATATAAAAAGAAATTAGATATAAAATCATGTCTCTTTAAGATGACTAAGGGACCTAAAAAAGTTATGTGTATATAAAAAGAAATTAGATATAAAATCATCATGTCTGTTTAAGATGACCAAGGGACCTGAACCCAGCGTGCGAATCCTAAATCCAAGACATTCGAGATGGGGAATAAGACGAGTATTCAGGTATGATGCCGGGTAGAGGTGCACAAAAAAACCGGTTTTTTTTTTTACCCGGTTCAAACCGGTTTGCTTCAAACCGGTTTTAGCCTAACCCGAACCGGTTTAAGTTAGTTTGTTATATTTTTAGGTCCCTACAGACATGATGATTTTATATCTAATTTCTTTTTATATACACATAACTTTTTTAAGTTAGTTTGTTATAATTAATGGCTTAGGGAAGAGTTCAAATACTAACCAACTTTTTATATAATAACCGTGCTAACCACTATAAAACAATCACATAATTTATAAATTATTTTTTTCTTTTAATTGTTAAAATAGTATTTAAGTATCTTGAATAAATATTTTGAACGTAAATACGGAAATGATGAGTTTTACGTATATGTACCAAATAATATTACATATACGTGACACATAATGTTTACATATATGTAACATTAAAACCCTAAAACCCATTTCTCAAGCTAAAAACTCATATTCTGGAGCATTTAATTACCTGTTTCTCGCGTGTTTCTCCTTCTCCGGTCGTTCGTAATGCTCCAACAGTGATCTCTAGGCACGATGAAGGTTTCGGGTGCGACCGTTGAACTTTCTCTCTCTAGTTTCTTTCTCTCTCTCTACAATCAAGGATGGTGAAGATGGAAATGAAAAAGATGGGGATGACGAGGAGGCTTTTACCTCCCCTTCCTTGCGCCCCACGAGACCGGCCCAAGCCCGGGTCCTCGAGCCCGTAATTCGTTTCCTTTGTTTATTTTCTTTACTCGTTACCTGTCGCTTCTCATTTTATTTTATTTTTGATTTTTATTTTCTGGATGTTACATTTTCGCCGTTAAACTATATCTAAAATACGATTTTAACCCGTTTCATCTCCTATTATTTTTGTTTTCCTTTCATGGAGTGTGCGGCTGTTTGTAATTTTTTTTGTTAACGTACCGATATAAATTTTTATGAAAACATAGTTGTATTCAAAATCGAGTTTTTTTTTGTTTCGTAGCCTATAGCGATTGTCGTTACCGCCATGGTACTGTGACGAGCCGAACATAATATGAGCAAACAACATCATTGCCGGTTTTGGTTTATCGGAACCGGTCACGACATTCGCTTTTATGGTTTTTGACGACCCGAACCGGCAATATTTTAATTTTGTTTTTTTTTCCTTTCTTATAATTTAGTTTTATATTTTCTTTTTTATTAACATTATTTTTACAGTTGCATCTATTTTTTCATTTAAACTTTATTAACGATCATCCCGACATTCGTCGCGGAACGCGGGCATAACCAGGTAGTTTTATTAAAAAAACTAGTCCTACTTAAAGATAATTTTAGATACTATTTTTTTGACAGGGAAATAGGACATTAATTATACCAAACTAACTTAAAAAGTTATGTATTTATAAATAAATTAGATATAAAATCATCATGTCAGTTTAGGATGACTAATGGACCTGAACCCAGCGTGTAAATCCTAAATCCAAAACATTCGAGATGGGAAACAGGACGAGTATTCAAGTATGATACCGAGTACAAGATTAGTTTTAAAAAGATCTACGGGTGTTGAATTAAGTGATTCCCGACCCGATAATCCGACAAATGCATACTTGTAAACATTTTTTTTTTATTTTGCTTTGTCCTTAGTGATAAAATAGTATACTAATCCACCGAAATTTTAGTTTTTGTATTTCTAATTCTTTAGTTAATAAAATTATAAAAAAAATAAAAGGAATAATAAATGTACATGGAAATCGCAACATGTATTTTTTAACAAACTAACGAGTATATCCGATACCTGGCGCGTATTGAGTAATTGAGAACATGACAGGTATACGACACAGTTTTACAGTCGAATATAAGACTGAGATTACTAATACTCATCTTAGACTCGTACTATAGCATCCTAGTCTTGTTTCTAATAACATGTTTGATTTCAAAAGAACATATGACACCAATAGTGGTAGGAAAAGTACACCAAGAGGGGGGCTACTAAATGAAGTGATCGCCTTTTATATTACATCACGTCAAAAAAATGCACGCACCAGCCACAAATGTCTCTATCCATTTCTTATATGAAGCCCCTTTTTATCAATTCTTTATATATATGAAAATTTAATTATGTATGTAACTTTATATATATTAAGTTTGATTAAAAATACGTGTAATCTTAAATAGAAAAGGCGTATATTCGGTCCAGTTTTCGGTTAAACGAGTTCTATTTGAACCATGGGATGCAAACCATCAATCCCCTCAAGACTTGAAAATAAGTTCACCCAAGTCAAACCATCGTTATAACACCTTTTAAATTTGGGTTTAGTTTATTCAGACAATTTGTTGTAATTTTGGATTTGAAAATGAACCGAACGGATTAAAGATCGAGGGCCAAACGGGTTTATACGTCAAAGATTGGAAATGTTGGCGGGGAAGGGAGAACTACTCCTTAAAAGGAAAAAAAATAATAAAAAAATCATAACTCAAAATATAAATAAAAAACTAAAATAGTGGTTCGGAAACCATGTTTCCCACGTCGTCCTCGTTCAAAAAAAAATAACGTAATACTGCATATGTGTAGTAGCACCCCAAAAACCTAACCCACCCCGAAAAACCTAAACCCCCCACCCCCACCCAAAAACCTAACCTCACCTCCCAAAAACCTAAACCCCCCACCCACCCCCCTCCAAAACCTAACCTAAAAACTAAACTAAACCTAAAAAACTGAACCCTAAAGTTAAACCGATTATTTTTCGAGTTTTTTTAACGAGGACGACATGGGAAAATAAGGTCTCCTAACCATTTTTTTTTGTTTTTGATTTATATTTTGAGTTATGATTCTTTTTTTTACTTTAAAGAGGAGTTCTCTAGTTATCTCTCTAAATGTTAGTTTTCTTATGAACTTCACCCACTGCGTAAGGTCTCTCGAGTTCGGTGCCTTACACAATCAAAATGCAAAGCGAGAGAAAATATTGAGAATTTTTCTGATTATCATTGGTAACTTGAAATAATGGCACAACTCTGCTTATATACAAAAAAAACTAGAAACAGAAGCTAAGCTAACTAAGCTAATCAAGAAACATAAAGAAAAACTACCATGCGAAAGTCTAACATACGCATGAAACAAGAAACTTTCACGCGAAAGTCATACTCACATAACACACCCCCTCCTTTCAAGTTGCAGCTGTATACAACCCCGACTTGAAAATCAAATCCATGTGTGGATGACCAGCCAAACTCTAGGTAAACAAATCTACAAGTTGATCCGAAGTGTGAGTATGTGAAAGTAAAATCAAACAATCTTGAAGCTTCTCACGCACAAAATGACAGTCCAACAAAATATGTTTGGTTCGTTCATGAATAGCAATATAAATAACAACTTGACTATCACATTTGAGAGGAACAGGAGTGAGACCATGAACGTGAAACTCAAAAAACAAATGAGTCAACCAAGCGAGCTCATGTGTCACTCGACGAATAGAATACACTCGACGAATAGAACAATACTCTGTTGAAGTAGAGCTAAGGGAAATGGTGGCCTGTTTCTTATACTTTGTCAATTTTTTTATTTTGCAGGGTCTTAGTGCTATTAACTTTATATGTGTATTAGCATAATGCACATAACGAACAAAAGGATTACTAATTTGTAGTCAAGAAGGTTGATCTTTGCAATACAGTACACCCATTTTCTAACCACCATGAACCCTGTGTCACCCAAATTAATAGTACTAAGACCCTGCAAAATAAAATTCAAAATTATTTTTTGCATTACTTTAAGAATACTTTTAATTAAAAAAATGGCATATACGATTACCCGATGAGTGAGTGCAATAATGAAAGCAGTTGAAGAACCTTTGGCTTTAGTGTTTGAATGGGCTCTTTCCAAAACTCGGGCCAGATCAGTAGAGTTCATGGGTTCATCTTGTACTGCACTTAATGAATTAGACATAAGTTAATGTAACTATCATAAAATTACTGCACCATACAGGGTTATTATGGTACTTGATTGTTCTAGAATTAGGTATTGAATTGGTTGAAACATCACTAATCTATTTTATGTTTAAGAGTTTTTATGGCCAACTCCAGATACAAAAAAGAAAGAAACTAAGAAAATGAAAATCCTCAAATTTGGCATAATGTCTATGATTACCGCTCACAATCTAGCTTACTTATTTTTCTCCAACAATGAACTCCTAAAAACCATATAAACCAGTACCTTAAGAAAGACAAATGTGCACTAAAGTTTCAGTCAATTACCAGCTCTTTGTCCTGCTTCCAACTATCACAGTTTTAGTCTTCAATTTATTTAATCAACCCTCATAAAAAACAATTAGCTCTAAATTTTTTCAGATCTAAAAGAGGAAAACACTAAACTTGGACCTTAAACTTAGTCACACCCCACTTCAAGGTAGCAAATTCACCCAATGATCTCCAAATTAACTTAAAATCATTTCAGATGTCATCACAAGCTAGCTACATACAAGTCACAACTCACACCATGACCAATGGTGCAGGAAGTCACAAACTCCATTTAAATTCTTGACATTTGTGTTATGCCATTATCATTATCCCTATAAAAAGTTCTAGGGGCTTTTGTTACCTATTTCCGCTTTGTATCTAAAGAAACTGGCCCGATCACCTCCCTTTTTGCAATCATATGCAGAATATATCTGGAGAATTTAACTAAGTGTAACCTAATCATAATGCATTCTTGTTTGTGTTAAGAATATTATTCGGTGAAATGTTTACTGGGTCATTTTTTCAAAAACTCAAGAACCCCTTTCCGTATCTTGATCATCAATTGCTCTACCAATTAACGCATGTCGATTTCTCTAGATCACCTAAAACAGAAATTACTGAGTTCACATGATATTGAGTTCATGGTATGTATATATCTCATGTATGTGTTATGAACGGTTTGTTTCCTTAAAGATACACTTGTATTTGGAGAGAAAAACATACATTTTTGGCAGCTGTACCAAAAGACTTGCTGATGAGACATGTTGGGATGTTGTGCCTTCGGCCTTGTGATCTCATCTCTGATAATGTACAAATCAGAGTTAACCAATATTTCCACATAAATCAACCTTAAATAATTAATCAATGAGTAAGAAATCTTAAAATCATAAATAATTAATCAACTTAAGTGGATACATTCTTTTACCTGTTGATGCTATGGAAGGGACTATATGGTGTCAACTATTAGTGATTTGTGAGCCCTTGACAAAGCAATAGATACATGATCAACCCTCACCTACAAAGAAAAAAAAATTAAAAAGGTTAATTAACGTGAAATGAAATTAACAAAGTTATTTTCACAAATCAAAACCCTTTTAACATTAAATCGAACAGTTGGTGTGCAAAATTTCATCTCGGTGGTAATTGCTTAATTCTCACCCAAACTTCTACACAAAATCTGATTTAACAACACCAAGATTTCCAAATTGGAAGCAGAATGAACACAAGAAGCAACAAATTACAAAAAAAAACTGAAAACCCACAAACGATCGATCCAAAAGGGAGCAAAAAAACAATAATGCAGGTAAAAAAACAATAATGCAGATAAGAACACGCCTTCAGCGGCGGCCACCAAACCCACGATAATTCATTTTCTTTTCAGATCAAAATTCCTCGAACACCGTGATCAACAATTGGAACTCAGTCGCAATAGATAACAACCACTTATCATCTTTCACTACGTCCTCTAACCAACACAGAATGTCGGATTCCCTTTAAATGCCGTGCCGGTGAACAGGTCCACCTGTTCATCAAAGAGAAACACCGGATTTCGATTGGTTAAAGAGGCGATTCATAAACTATACGTGGTGAATCCGGGATGATCTTTCATTGAAGCGGTTGAGTGAGAAATAGAAGGAGAAGATCAGGGATGGAACTGCCGGAGAGAACCGCTTCAGAAAATGGTGAGGATTAATCCTCTACAGCTGCGGCTCAAGGATACCGAGGAGCAGTTATAATTAATACAGTCAGGATTAATTCTAAGTTGATCCAACAGCTGATGGAATTAGGAGGAGCAGTTGCATTATTCACGGTCAATAATATAGAGTAATAACAAGTTTTATTGGAATTAATTCCAATTCACTTAAATTTCAATTTCCATGAAACATTCTAATTCCTTAAAAACAGCCTCCTAGTTTCAAGAAGATCGAAGAATGATTTTGAATTGTTAAGGTGAAAATGTGTGTGATGGATAGTGGATAGAGCATTTACTTTATTTGAATCATGTAGCTATCATCTTTCTGTTTGACTATCTCATATGTTGAATGGGCGGCTGTTTGGATATGTTTATACAAATGATTGTGTTAGTACAATAATTGGGAAGATGTGCCACACGAAATTAAGCTTAGATGTGCTTCTCTAGGTTATTGCTTTAATTTCTGTGATGCAAAATGTTTGGATGATTTTGGTTATTTAAGCATGTGAAAGATAAAATAACCAAAAAGGCCGTCATATATGTTGGCTCAATTGTTGTTTGGCTAATGAAGCAGGCCTAACCCATGTGTTAGGGGTTTTAATAGGTAACTTAATGACCAAGTTAGGGTTATTAGCTTTAGCATTATAAGTAAATAGATGTTACCGGGTTACGGTTTAGAGAGTTATTGTAATTGGTTTTTTGAGTTATATTTTCCAGTTATAATAAAATTCTTGAAGAGTTATTACAATTATTGTTTATTTCAGTTGAATTATAATCGATTCAATCCTTGAATTGGTATCAGAGCGGTTAAGCTCTTGCCCACCTGTTTTTGGTGTTTTCGTTCGAAAGTTGTGGTCAATCGAAGCAGTGATCGACAAAACTTCGTGGAGCGAAGAAGGTCTTCATCAGTCAAAGCTGTAATCTAAAGTTTCTTTTTCATTCCAAATTCGTGTTCGTGGAGTGACCAAAATTACTTTCTGGTTTTTATTCGATCAACCGATCAAAGCCGTGATAGTGATCGGAATTTTAGGACTTGATCAGAGACGTGATCAAAGAGTCAGCGTTTTGTTTTGTGATCAAGAAACTAGGGTCATGTTTGATTTTTGTAGTTTTGCGATCAAAATTTGATCGGTGTTGAAGGTACCGATCAAAGATAAGTTAAGAGAGTGTCCTTAGTACCTTAAACTAGTTAGGGTAAGAAGGGTGTCGAACCACGAAGAGTTTGTTGTTGGTGTCTAACTTAAATCGACAAAGTGATTTATGAAGTCGCAATGGGTCTTTCTGACCAAACACAAACAATGATTGAGATTCTATAGTAATAACTTCAACAAACAATGACTATCAAGTACAATTAACACATCAACGATCACTAGTAACCGAATAACAAGCAAGTAGTTTGATTTGTAAACAATTATTAAAAAGGAAATCACACTCGGGTTTCAAGTGTATAAGCAATTAGGGATTATCATACCAAAGATATGAGTTCAAGTAATCAAACGGTTATCTAAATTTATTTGACCAATTCCAACCAAGAATATCAACATTCATACATCATAGGCAAATTGTGCAAGACAACATTCACGAATGAAATCTAGACAAATTTATGCAATATAGAATTAGATTAATCAATAAACTCAACACAAACCAAAGTTTATAGCAATTATCATCTAACGAGGTCAATGGTGCAAGAAAATATCGACTCCCGTGAGTTCATAAGAATACTAAACACAATTATTAAAGTAATTCAAACCAAACGATTACAAGAATTGTTTCTCAAATCTAACACGTGATAAAACCCTTAAAACTTACAAACAATCCACCTAGGGATGATTACCGGTGGATTACCCTTGCATCTTCGTAAAAAAAATCTTTAAGTCTTCCTATTCTCTCAGTCAAAGCCAACCAAAGAGCCAACACTACTAGAAAAAACACCTTAGATGACACGCCAGCACGTGTCAAGGAAGCCCATGTCAAGAAATATAGATGACATGCGTGTGTGTGTCATCTTTTTATGACACGCATTTATGACATGTCTTTACGACATGAAGCGCGTGTCAATGATGGCATGTCATAAATAAGATGACATACATTTTCTGTCATAAATGAGTGTCATCTTTTTACTGTTTAAAAAAAATTAATTTAAAAAACCCTACTATTAATCAGATTAAATGACAATTAATATATATATATATATATATATATTTATATAATTAATGTATATATTAATACAAAATAAAGCACATAAATACCAAAATAATCCATTTCATAAAATATTAACAAACATTTCGTCTAGTTAACAATATGTTAATACAAAATATGTCATATACAAGTTTAACCGAAAAATGAAATTTGCCACATAACCCGACCAATTTTCACGCACTTAATCAGCATCAGTGTATTCATCTTTACTTCCTCCAACCTGCGAATTTTTTTTAAACAAGTTAATACTAAAGTCAAACATCCATGATCACTATGCCATAAGTTGAACCGTTCTAGTAACGAAAACTAACCACACTTTGTCATTTACTAACCGGTCATAAATGAACAATGTTTCCTTAGTGACACAAATACATAACAAGGTTCCCTCCAGTTCTATACAACTACTATTAAAACTTCAATAGACTTTTATTGTTAGATATGACAAATGCAAAGTTTTACCATCGTCTCGTCCTATACTTTTAACCATATATTCCAACTTTCTTTATCCCTACTATCTCAAAGTAAAGACAGATCTCGCTAAAAATGATGGGAAAGAATATAAACAGGTTTACTAACCCCTTCGTTAAAATAGCTAGCAATATTCCCAAGTAGTATTATGGTATTTGTTCTGATTGCTGGTTCCTCATCCACCTTCAGCAATGATGAAAATAAGTGCAAGGTCAAAAAAAATATACGCATAAGCCATGAAGAAAGATATAAAAACTTTAAAAGTAGAGGGTTTGTTACGTTGTGAATAGATTAACATAATTCTATTTTTTAACATGAATGCTATTATTATTATTAGGATAGTGACAATATCCCCACAATAAGAGTGTGTTACTTGAAGCTTTGAAAGATATTTCAAGAGTGACCCATATAAGGTGCGTTGAGACAACTACAAGTCAATAATAAACAAATAAATTTAACAAGACAACAATACAACAAAACCGTATAATAGATAATTATTCATATCTAGCATCCAGCTACGATGCATGAATGGATATACGAAAAGAATTCCCTGACTTGCTTTTGAGATAAACGGATATATTTAGCTATAAATAATTCATTTACTACATAATGTTGAAATCAAGGATCAATGCTCAATAGTAGTTCAGTTATGGTAATAAACGTCAATAAATGCAAAGATCATTGACATGCTAAGGCGCACGCACACACGTATATATAATAATTTAATTCTTACTTGCTCATCAACAAGTTTGGCTGTAAATGACTCCACATATTGATCGATATGTTGTAGGAGACCAACTCGAATAGCACGATCATTGGAAGCAAAAAGCTTCACAATTGTTGGTGGGACCTGCATGAATAACCAAAAACCAAGAGAGCCAATATATGAAAACCAATCACAAAAACAAGCCATAATGTTGATCACCAAGTGTCACAGAGAATAACCTTATTGTTGAATTCCTCTGACGAAAGCCAAGCGCCCATTTTTTAAAATGCAGTCAAAGCAGGTGCAGCAGCTGAACCAAACTCTAAGGCAGAAGCTGTTACGTGCCTAACTTTCCATTGATCCAACCATATTGATATGCACAAGTCTACATGCAAGAGGTGCAACCCTTCTATGCATGCATGAATTGATGTGGGTTAATAAAACGTTTAGACCTTTGGTCTTTTAATTAATGGTAATCAATTATGTGAGTTAATTTTATTTATGTGTTAGTAATATGTTGAGTCAAATAGTTAGTGGAGTCATAAGGCTATTTAAGAGCCACTAGTATTTTTATTATGATATGAATGAAATGAATCAAGTTTAAATTATCTCTCTAAATTTATATCTGGCTTCTTACTATTTTCTTTGGCCAACGATTAACCGTTGGAACCACATCAGTGGTACCTTTCCATTGATCCAACCATATTGATATGCACAAGTCTACATGCAAGAGGTGCAACCCTTCTATGCATGCATGAACTGATGTGGTTCCAACGGTTAATCGTTGGCCAAAGAAAATAGTTAGAAGCCAAATAGAAATTTAGAGAGATAATTTAGACTTGATTCATTTCATTCATATCATAATAAAAATACTAGTGGCTCTTAAATAGCCTTATGACTCCACTAACTATTTGACTCAACATATTACTAACACATAAATAAAATTAATTCACATAATTAATTACCATTAAATAAAAGACCAAAGGTCTAAACGTTTTATTAACCCACATCAATTCATGCATGCATAGAAGGGTTGCACCTCTTGCATGTAGACTTGTGCATATCAATATGGTTGGATCAATGGAAAGGTAGGCACGTAACAGAAGCTAGCAAAGGAAGTAACTTTAACCCAAAAGAGAAACACCATATTGAGAGATGTCATTGCAACATTGTGGTAAAACATCATAGAATTAATTATATATAAATACCTTCTTCAAAACAATATCTGTGCATATAAAACTATAATCTCAGGTTCCAATAATATATGAAGCTATCATAATATCAGCTAAAAACTTTATTTCTCCGGTATAACCAATCGATCCAACAAGCATTTGAAATAAGTTCAGAAAAAGAAAGTCATTTTAAAAAGGGTACAACCCCTAGCTGATTCCCTTCCACAACTGTTTCCACCACCACCGCCATCTCTGATAGAATTAGTCCTCTATGGTTGTTTCCATATATTTGCAGCAGTGTAAGTGAATTTGCAGCAGTGTAAGTGAATGTCAATATCATGGAATTTGCAAGAGTGTAAGTGAATGTCAATATTTGCAGTAGTGTAAAAACTAACCTTTGTCTAGCTTTCGGCATGCTTTTGCTAGATCCCAAATACAGACCACGAAACTTGTGAATGATTAGGCAGTTGGTTTTACAAAACATATGACAATATGAAACCAGATATCTAAAAACAATGGGATTCATCAAAACTTACATTGGTTGTTTCACGATCTTTGGAAAGACACATGTGCTCCTTTGCCAAAGCTATAACAATAATGATGGTTTTAAATTGCATCACCAAGGAGCAGTTCCTTTTCCAACTCAGCTCCTTTGAAATCATCATTAATAACAACATTTTACTGTAGTAGTCAAGCATATATTTAAATGAGATTGGTAAAAAAGAGGAACAAAATTAATAATTTTTCACTAGTTGAATGAAATATGACTAAATTGAGGGTAATGGATTTGACTGCTCCCCTTGTAACCACATTATGTACTTTTACAAGTGCGAATAAATATATTTATTACTTAAAAAAATAGAATACTAGAGCTTCCACCATAATTCACATATGCAAAGCCCAACCACGACAAGTCCACAACTGGATACTGAGATTTAAGATTCCACGTGCTTCGTCCGTGGGCCCCCCATGTTGCAAAATTTCAAAAAAGATTGAAATATAGCACATCATAAAACTATATCACTTTAGTAAGAACAAGTAATCTTGTCATTTTACATGCAAACCCGTTTATATATCGACTAGATAAATGTATAATAAGTAGGGAATATAATCACCATGACTTTCCAATAACAATGGTGGTTTTTCTTCTTTACCGTCTTGATACATAGGATTTGTAGATGGATAATAATATGCATATGCCTTTTCACCAGGAATTTTTGTTGGAAATTCAATAAACTCCGGAGAGCTAAAATAGATACTATCTGTAGTCAATCAAAATGTTTTGATCAGGGTGTATGTGTTAGTATTACCATCACAAAAAAAGATTTCACTTTACAGATTTTTATTCTACATATTTCAAGTATTTTTAACACTGCAAGTTTTATTAAAGGTTTGTACCTCAGAACGCCTTAAAAGGGTTGCCAAAACTGCAATCCACTCTTTAAACTTGACTGGGCACATGTGGGACAAGAGAAATTCTGCATCCAATCGGCTTTGCAAAGTTCCTATTTAAAGCTCAAATGCAATAAAAGTTAGGTTTTTTAAATATGATTAATCAGTTACCTTCTTTGCAAACACAAACAAGATTTACTTGCCATGAACTAATCTAAAATCTTGCTTAATTCAATTATTATTTGTTATGCAAAGTGTTAGTGGATGCTTAATTTCCAGGTGGCCTATTAAACAGCCCTAAATAATCCAAGTGTTAGTATATGCAAAGTGAGAAATTTACCTGGCAAGCTTTGTTTTTAGCTCTGGTTTCAGCAATGCTAGGAATATTATTGTTTGGTTTTATAAATCTTTTCTCACGTCTATCACACGAACCCCATCCATCAGAGAACCTACCTCCTCTGTAAATAAATAAATAAAATATTTTAACAAATACAAACAACACAAACCAACTCTGCATTTAAAATAGAAATACAAGTAAAGAAACTTACTGCATATGTGCCCGAACAATGAATTCAGCACGCTGAACATTACGGTTATCATCAAACTCTATAATCTTATCTTTGATTTCATAAGAGATATTGAAATAAAATGATATCTTTCTCCAACCTGTTTTGCAACCAGAATGCATCAGCAACATTTATGAAGACCAAAATAAATTAGGAGGTGAAGCTACTTTACCAAACTTTTTGATGAAAGGATTCCCAGAGATCATAGTGTAGTCACCCTTCTCCAAAATCTGCAAAACAGATGTCAATCTGTGTTACTCTTGATATGGAGTAATGAAATCTGAACGGAGGGAGGAACATCAAGTACCAATTAGCCAGCTTCAAGCAAAACAGATTCAACGTTTAAATTCATGATGTTGTCAATCAAGTTTCTAGATTGCTGAAATCGCATAACATTATATACTAAAATAAAAGCTAACAAATTAAAGAAGGTATTCATACAAGCTTCTGTAAAGATAAAATTGATAATTAGTGACTACTAATACCTTTAGTAAGTCTCTACACTAATGTGATTTTCTTCCAAAATATACACTTCAGTTTTCACATAACATTAAAGAAAAACAAATTCAAATCAAGGAAAAAGTTCAAACTCAAATATTAAATGAGCTTTGCATCACTAAAAACCTTTAGCGGAGAACGGTGGCATTCACAAACTGCTTCTCATCACGATTTGTCCAAACATACAAAACTTATTGCGACTAATAAGCATACCTTATCATCTGAATAACAGAATTCGACATAAACATTAGTGAACTTTAAAATGGTCTATTACACTCAGTCAATGTTGAATTAAATCACTTAATAACTTCTCAGTTCTAAACCCTAGCTGTAGCAATCACTACATAGCTACATAGCTAAAGTCATTCAATCTCAAATAGATAACCTAGGACATAAACACTTACTAAAAATATATTCAATCAACTATCAGATTTAATCATAGTAGCAAATCAAATCCAAAAAATTCACAATTCAATCACAATTACCTAGGTCAACATCAAAATTTCTGCATTGAACTATATCACGTCTAAAAACCTATCCAATTACAATCACGATTCACAATTTCATATAAAAAGCTATCTAACTACAAGCATGAAACATAAAATCTCAAAATTCCTAAATTCGTAGAGAAGGTGAGCCTAAATTGAGTGTGGAAGAAACCAAAGTACCTGAATGTGAGCGGAAGAGTGGTACGACTCGTCAATTAGCTTCAAAGCACTCGAATGCTTACTCGTCAATCGATTTACTCCCAACCTCTCGTGTCTGGTTAGGATGTGTTTGAAAGAGATGAAATCGCCGGAGAAAGAGATGAAATAGTCGGACAAAGAGAAGTGCCTGATGTGTTTTTCACAAACCCTAGGTCTCGTAGCTCTCGTGCCAGAGATTCAGATGAAAAAGAAAGGGTTCAGTGTTTTTGTTTCACAAACCCGAGTAATAAGCATACCTTTTTCACGTGTAATGTCCCCTTTAACTTAACATGTTTTCTCTGTTAGTCCAGCCCACGTGATCCATCAAATATGTCGAATTCCCTCATTGTTGCAACCCATTTAATTTTTCTTTTCTTTTTATGCAGAAGCCTAAAATCCAAAGCAATAAGTTCTCATTTTGTTTTTGTTACACGTAAGTGGCCATCATTCAAATTAACTCAATGGTTAAATCAACTAACAATAATAATATCCATGATCATTAGCATCATGTTTCATTTTGGCTAGAATCCTTTTAGTCCTTTGACAATCAACATATAGCTCCTTCTTGCTTAATTGAAGCGTTTTAACCCGTTTTCATTTGATAACCTACAAAATATAAAACCAATCAAAGTAAATTATTTCACACTTAATTAAGATAAAAAACACAAAATTATATATAATTAAGTGGTGTAAATCAACCACTCATCACCGGGTCACGTGACTTCATCCTTTAACTTACACGTGGCATTTTTTGACGGAAAAATAAAAAACTCGACAAAATTGCCGAAATATGTTTTCGTCGAGTTTTAAAAATGCTTCGGCGGAAAGAAACTTGTCGGGCCCGAATTCATATAAAAACTCGGCTTTTCGCCCCGATTTTTTTAAAACTCGGTGTTTTGCCCGAATTATTTTTTTCCCGGATTTGTTTAAAACTCGGCTTTTCGCCCATATTTTTTTAAAACTCGGTGTTTCGTCCGAATTTTTTTCCGCTCGGATTTGTTTAAAACTAACCTTTTTGCCCAAATTTTTTTAAAACTCGGCGTTTCGCCCGAAATTTTTTTCGCCCTGATTTGTTTAAAACTCGCCTTTTCACTAAAAAAAATTTAAAACTCAGCTTTTTGCCCAGATTTTTTTAAAACTCGACTTTCTCGGCAAGCCCGACAATTTTTGAACGCTAAAACATTTATAAAACTCAACGAAAACATGTTTCGGCGATTTTGTCGAGTTTTTTAAATTTTCCGTCGAAAATGACACGTGTACGTCAAAGGGCCAAGACACATGACATCGGCAAAGTCGCCGAGTTTTGGTAGTATCTCGACGAAAATCCATGTTCATTTTGGGGTAGTTGACACAAATTTACCTAAACCTCTAACACTCAATTCAATCTTTTAACCCATTTTGACCCGTTAAGCAATCACTCAAGTTCACCTAACACTTTTATTTCATGAATCACCCATTATGAATGTGTTTTCATGGACATATCACAACACTCATACACCATTCAAACACCACCTAAAAATCCTTTAACTCAAATGACTCGTTAAGGATTCAATCAAGTTACATCAAAACTTCAATTTTAAAAATTACCATAAAAATTGGGCTATTTATGATTAATTATGTGTCTAATAACTCCCTATACACTTACCCAACCTCAATTCAACATTTAAACATCTCCAAATTAAAAATCCTCAATCTGACCTCAAGAACCCTAATTTTTGAATCATCAAATTGGATATTTAAATCATGTAACTCATGATTCTCCAACTTCATTAACACTATATTAAAGCTTTTAGACAAGATTCAATCCAAATCATACCACCAATTTGACCCATTTAGAGCATTCATAACCCGTTTGGTATAATTATGTGAGTGAGTTTGGTATATTTTATGGAGTGGTTTAAAGTGGTTGTGAGTTGAGGAGAGAGAAAAGATATAAGGTTTTTGTAAATATAAGGGTAAAAGTAATGGTTTTTAGTATAATTATAAGGATAAGAATAAGGAGAGAGAAACGTAGAGATAAAACGTAGAAAAAGTAGTGTTTTTTAGTGTAATTGTAAGAATAAGGATATGGAATATAAAGAACGGGTTAGGAATGCTCTTAGGGATTTTACCAAGGTTTAGAGGATGAAGAAGACACTAACTTGCAATCTTAAAGAAGAGAAATACTCTAATCCAATATGATTTCACATGCAACTCTTTAATTCCGATTTTTGGCTCTCTCTCGCTTCTCCAATGAAGATTTTTGCAAGAACACACACAAATATGTGTGTGTTCTGCGCTACCACCACCATAAGACCAAATCAACTTTTGCTGAATTACAATTTAGCCCCTATACTAAACGTTTGCCCTTTTTTGTTAGAAAGTTAAGTTTGCTCAATTGCAACTAACACCTCCATTTTTATTTTGGTTTATTTACTCTTTTAAAATATGTTTTTCACATCTTATTTATTAAACTCGAAAGATGGTTTGTTAGACAAATTATTACAACTACTGTTGAAAATGAGTTCATCACATATGTGAATAGTAGTGTCTTTTGGTTTGTTTGTGTACATTTAATTGGTTAATTTTTTTTTACTTTTTTTTAGTTTTACAGGTTTTTACTGTGTTTGTCATTTCCTTCCATTATAAATCAGCAAAGTTAAGGTTGTGGAGTTGGTTGCCGCTCTTTAAGCCTCCGCCTCCCTTCCAGGCCACCTGGGTTTGATCATTCGGTTTGACATTTTTTCTTAACTAGGAATTTTACCCCGCACTTCGTGGCGAGAGACGGACCTTAAATGGTTGAGACTGTGCCATTAACGTGGTTAAGTAAAAAAAAGATTCATGGTAAAATACATAAAAGAAATGTATGAAGGTACGTCGACCCGGTTTTGGAGATTAAAACATATATAGAAGAGAGTTATATAACGGTAGATGTTGTTCAATCAGTATCGGTTTTATTCTTCACGGTACCCGCGCGCGACAGATCTGTTATGGAGATTGAAAGATCTATAGAAAACATTATTATGTCTCAAACGTTATGGTATAAGAATTAAAAAAAACAATTTAATAGAAAAAAGTAAAAAAAAAATAAAAAAATTGCATGGGACGGGGTTCGAAACGGTGACCACGAAAGTAAAAAAACCATAGGCTTTACCAGCATCTCTATATTTGGATTTAGTAGGAAAAAAATATTTAATGACTAACGTTTGCTAGTAAAAGAAAGAAAAAAGAAAATTTAATCGGACTAATAGGAATGCTTCACGTGTCAGAGAATGAGAGGCAACCGACAATACAAATTGTGTTTTAGTAAATTTATTTATCCTCTTTTTTATAGTTTTTTTTTATTTCTTTTTTTTCCTTTCTATTTAGTATATAAGACATGTGAATAATACCATACATTTTGAAAAGGGGTTGTTAGAGTGTAAATAGTAAATGACTCTTATCGGATAAATTCGGTGGTGGATCACGTGGCACATGTCTGTTGGCTGACTTTAACTTACTTTTTTTTACACACTTTTTTTATAAAAATATTTTCATAGAGAATAACACTACAACAGTATCACTCTAACCCGACGATTTTTTTTTGACCCAATAGCGGTCGATACCCTATACCGACGACATGTCGTCGGTATAGATGTCGTCGGTATTGCCTCGTTCCAATGGCCAAGATTGTCGTCGGGATAGGTGTCGTCGGGATAGGTCAGCCTATACCGACGACTTGTCGTCGCTATAGGGTTTAATTAAAAAATTCAAAAAGAAATTCTATACCGACGACATGTCGTCGGTATAGAGTCCAACCATGTACCGACGACATGTCGTCGGTACAGGTTGACCCTATTCCGACGACATGTTGTCGATATAGGGCTTTTTATTTTTTTTAATATTTTTTTAAAAAGGCCTATAGCGACGACATGTCGTCGGTATAGGTTTTTTCTTTTTTTTTCTTTTTTAATTTTTAATATTTTATCCAGAAATATTAAATTTCTAAAAACAAAAACCTTCAAATCATTAAATATAAACCATTCAAATCAGATAAAAACTAATATCCGAAACATAAACCAAACATCAAAATTGTTCGACAAACAAACTTGTCCGACAAATCAAACATTCAAAACATAAACTTGTTCGACACACAAATATGCAAATTGTTCAAGACAAATACCAACCTAACCAAAATAAACAAACAAAACTTCAAAATCATGAAAAGGTAGCTAACATATGAAATCCGGATGTTACCTCACCTTAAATCACGAGAGTTTTTGTGAAAGTTGCTCCCAATAAATACCATCTTATATACATACGCATCACAATTACATAAAATAAGTACACATCTAAACCAAATGATCTAAACTAATCATAATTTAATAATTTCATCATACATACAAATATACATACTCATACATACATACAAGCATACATACATACACATACATAACAAATCATAAAAATCTTAGATCTAAACCAAATTTCATCACAAATTAGTAATTAAAACGAGTATTTACCTTCACAAAGCTAGAAATCCAATAAATGATGAAATTACTCCAAAACCTAACCAAAATAAACAAACAAAACTTCAAAATCTTGAAAAAGAAGCTAAAATATGAAACCCGGATGTTACCTCACCTTAAATCCCGATAGTTTTTGTGAAAGTTGCTCCCAAAAAGTTCAAAACCGTGAAATCGTCGGAGAGAACAATTTGAGGGAGTTTTGGAGGAAATGAAGGTCTGCCGTCTCATTTCCTATTTGTTCGCGTTGCACCCTATGGCGACGACATGTCGTCGGCATAGGCCCACATGTCGTTGGCACAGGTAGCCTATGACGACGACATGTCGTTGGTATAGGGTTCGTACGATGTTGACCAGTCAATAAAGGAAAAAACCCTATCTTGACGACATGTCGTCGCCATAGGGTTTTCCAAAAAAAAAATTAATTTAAAAAAAAAATTTTGACCGACGGAAATTGATTAAATAAAAAAAATAAAATAATATCAAAATTAGTCGTCGCTATAAGTTTTCCCCAAAAATTTATTGGGCGCCAGCTTTCCCTCCAATCTGCCTCAACCTTATAGCGACGACATGGTGTCCCATTCAAAATTTTGGTTTTCACCTATATCGACGACATGTCGTCGGTATAGGGTTCGTAGGATGTTGACCAGTCAATAAAGGTAAAAACTCAATCCCGACGACATTTCGTCATAGGGTTTTCCAGAATTTTTTTAAAATAAAATAAAAATTGACCGACAGAAATTGATTAAATAAAAAAAATCAAAATTAACCTATAGCGACGACATGTCGTCGCTATAGGTTTTCCCCAAAAATTTATTGGGCCCCAGCTTTCCCTCCAATCTGCCTCAACCCTATAGCGACGACATATAGGGAGTCCCATTCAAAATTACTGTTCGATGAAATTATTGTTCACTTATTAATTATGAACAAGTTGAGGAAATTAAATCTTTGTATCGAATACATTCATGATATGCAAATTGATCCATATAACTAAAGGTCTATAACCCATAAGTCTTATGTAAGCACTTATAATTAAGACGGGTTTTACTAATGACCATACGTAATTGCATATCGTACTATGAATGATTAATTATTAATGAAATTTCTCCACTTATTTGAATTTGTTTGTCTCTAAATACCTTCATGCATGCCTATAGACGTATAGACAAGTAACTACACAAATCAACGTTAAATGGCTTATTTGTCAATTTGATCCTAAGTTTACTTAAGTTTAAAGTTGGGATTGTAGTATGATTAATGGGGGTCTTGAGTTGCATACTGATTCAATGACTGTATTTCTCTGCTACATGTTTGGTTTAAAACTAAAATGAGAATTAAATCTGCGTAGACTTACTAATGCTCATAATAAATGATCACTTTGCCAAGTGAGAGAATGTAAGACGCGATTTATTATGTGGCTCTTATAATCATTTATCTTATTATTAAATGATCAAATATTTTATTATTAGCCTATGGCTAGTAATTAGTTGATGGGTCTAATTACTTTTAATGGGTCATTAATGGGTTTCCCCTTGGGTGTACATATTTATAGAGAGATTTGACTAATGAATCAATCAATGACCAACACCAATTCGTCCCTCTCTCTCTACCATGAACTCACCTTAGCCATCATAACCGTACACCCTAAACGGGAACCCGATCTTCCTAGTGGATCATGACGTCTTTCCTCTTTGCGGCTAGCTTATCAGATATGTATTATATTATTGTTTTCCCTTATCATGTCACAAGAACCGATCAACAACTGTCCCAGAATTCCCATGGATGACGGCCACTAGATTCGATTTCGACGATGCATACACCGGCCCTGACCCTAACAGCCCTTTGTATAAATGGGTTGTGGAACAGGTACTTGCAACCGCAAATAGCTGTGGAATTGTTACCAATAGCTTCTTTGAGCTGGAACCAGTGTACCAAGAGTATTGGAATTCAAACTTAGGACCGAAATCATGGTCTGTTGGTCCTTTCTGTCTCGGACAAGAAACTTGAACTTGGGAGTCCAGTTTTATATGTGGCGTTCGGGTCACAAGCGGATATTTCTCTAGAGCAAATTGAAGAGATCAAACTCGGGCTCGAAAGATCCGAAGTTAGTTTCTTGTGGGTGGTGAGAAGAAGCGAAGACGGTTTAGGGTTCGATGACGGGTTCGAGGGAGAAGGGGATTGTGGTTCGAGAATGGGTGAATCAAAGAGAGATATTAGAGCATGAGATTGTGATGGGTTTTGTGAGTCATTGTGGATGGAACTCGGTGTTGGAGAGTATATGTGCGGCGGTGCCGATTCTAGCGTGGCCGTTGGCGGCGGAGCAGCCGCTAAATGCGAAGTTTGTGGTGGAAGAAATGAAGGTTGGGGTGAGGGTGGAAACGTGTGATGGGAGTGTGAAAGGTTTTGTGAAGTGGGAAGGGTTGCAGAAGAAGGTGAAGGAGTTGATGGAAGGTGTGAAAATGAAGGAGATGAGGAAGAAGGTGGAGGAGATTAGTGAGGACGCTGTAAAGGCGGTGGAAGACGGTGGTTCTTCATGGCGGAGTTTGACTGAGCTCATTGTTGAGATTCAAACCAAGTCAATATCAGCATAACTTTCTACTTCATGTGCAACAAAATTGATACCAGGATTAGAGGTGAGAGTAGAGAAAACAGAATCAATCAAATAGATAAGGGAAAATTATCAAAATGGACATTTGACCAGTCAAACTTACCAAAATAGACATACTTTTTCAGCCTACTTCGATATGGTCATTTAGGGGAAAAAACCCGGCTGAAGTAGGCTAGTTCAACCGGCTTTAAATTCCGTGCCAAACCAGTTTTTTTCAGATGTTCAGCCAACCAGAAACTGACACGTGGCTGTGATGATTCCCAAGACAGCTAAAGCCCACTTCCAAGCAGACTCAGGCGGCGTGTTTTTTTTAGTCTGCTATATGACTTTCCTTAGTTTTGTAAATCATATGGAAAGTCCTCCCATTATTTTTCGATATTTGGTTTGAATTTAGTTTTGTTATGTTAATTAATGTTTGGTTGCTTTAGGCTTTCAAATGATCTTAAAGAATGAGTTCATTATGATGTTTAGGAATTCATATCAGTATTATGTATGCAAACTTACCTGCAACCTTATAGAACTAATGGTATACCCGTCCCAGTCCGGGTTTCCAAAATTTATAACATCCAAGCTCAACAAAAGCATACCAACAAAACATATGCACTAAAGATCGCTTCAACAAATATAAGGCAAATATGCAATTTATAGAGGGAAAAAAAACTGTGGTTTAATAAAATATTTGTTTATTAGTTGATTGAATGCAGGTTGTTTGGTTAGTTCTACAAATGCATAAACATGAAGACACATGTTTTACAAAAAAAATGTATATTTCATCTATTATATTTGTTTTTTTTAGAAAACAAACTATCATTCTTGTAGGAATGAACTATTTGTTTTTTATTGTGAAAATAAAAATGTAGTGGATTTGAGGTAAGAATTTGGTCCCGGTCTTCAAACTCCAGTTTTAGATTGTCATTCGTGAAGGATAGAACTATTTGTTTTTAAGGCAGTTCCGGATTGACAATTAGGGTGAACCAAAAAGAAAGTGCCATGATATTCTGTAAAGAGGGGGACAAACAATTTTAAAGACAACAATAAAAAGTAGCACCAAAACAGGAATATAAAGAACAAAAACAACAGCATCAAATCTAAATCCAACTACCTTTCAAAACCACAGTAAATGTGTGAGCTTGTGAAGTCCTGCAGAAGTATTTCAAACACATAGAAATGAGTCTAAAGTGATGTTCTTATCAAACAATTCAAACTGAAGCGAAGAGATGCTCAGGATGAAGTCGGCCAAAACTTTCCCAAATTTATTTGTAACAATGTAATATATGCGTATAGTATATAACTTGGCGCATCATGGCAAGTGTCAACATCAAAATCCTTCATACAATAAGAACCATTGTTACCAAAACCCATCACATTCAACAAAACATGCAATCGTTTCTTTTAGCAAATAGAAGAGGACTTTAAAATCCGACATTCCGATAGCATGTTCAAGGCCTAACTATAAACGACTTCTCATACACTATAAATATGGAAATCATGTTTACATAATGCTTAACTGAACAGTAATGAATTTTTCTTCCAAAAGTAATTTCACAGTTTCAATATATACAAATATATATGATAGAAAAAACTTCATCAAAGAAACTGTAATAATATGTTTCAATTCTGAACCAAATAGAAATCGGATTAAAGTAACATTCCTAAGATGAAGGCTTCATTAAAGAAACCACATGTAAACCTAGGCCATATAGTCATTTATCCAAGCCGAAAATTTTATAAACTGGTTTTTAAAGCCCAACCAGAAACCTATTTAATCATTGAAAACCATGCTCAAACAATTGTTAAGCAATGACAGTTTGATTTATTACCTTAATCGCCAAACATGACAAGTCAAAAACAAAAAAAATGCAAATTAAATTAACAAAACCAAGATTCTATTTCGATCAATTTCATCAAAAACCCATCAGGGTATTTCCAATTTGGCCATTATTCCTGATGTTCAACAGTCTCTCCATGGCTATTTAATGAAAATCGAAAGAAAAAAATATCCAGAGCGTGGTCGAATGAGGGTGCCAACTTCTTGCAATCGTCAACAGTGGTAGTGGTAGTGGACACCAATGGTTGCAACATTGCCTCTTCCACAACAGAACACCAGCAACTAAGAATCAAGAAGCAAAAACATAAAAAGACATGAATTAAATCATATTTTTATAAGAGCATATCACTAATCAGCTATTAAAAGTCAATTGCAGAATGATAAAGAATCCACAAATCAGATTCTAATACACCATATAGGATCATCCATCAACTCTAGCACCTAATAAATCTACTCTAAGTTCTGAATTTGCAGCCATATACATATATGCATACAAACTAAACCTATTAGATTCACCAAAATTGACTATGCCTGCATAAATATAAAAAAATAAGATAATGTCACGTGAAATTGAACTATAAAAGTACCATTTGAAAGGAGAGTAAACTATTAACATTTAAAAAGTAATTTTCTAACTCATTCCTATTTAAAAGCAAATTCTATTTCAAGCTTACAGTGTTGGAAAATTTACCTGAATACATTCATATTTAGTCCTGTTGCCCCATGAAGATGGTAACCATCACCAAAATCCACGAGCGATTGTCTTAAACATGCACGCAAACCTAGTAAGTCTAGTGCCTTTGCCATTCCCGATAATGTTGTCCTCCTGCTTCTCCAAAGCATGTGACCTGATATTCAACCAATTAGAAGTTTAGAAACAAAATTTGAATAGGTATTCCCCTTCTTCTTAAACAATCTAATTCATTGTTGAATTTCATGGTTTATAAACCTAAGCAAACATCTATTTTAACGTAAACCTTTCGTAAGATCCTACAAGTTCTTAGTAAAAAATTAGAGATGATAATAAGGAATCAAACAAATTTAATGAAATCAAACAAATTTCTAGCTTTGTAGTATCTTACCAAAGTGTGATTATTTGATTCTTTAATCTCGTTTCTAGCATTCTATCAGACATGTCACTTTGAGCCTTGTTTCCACCACCACCATCTATAGGTATGAAGACAATTATCACAAGCATGAATGCTAAAATCACTAGCAACTACAAACATAAATAACAATTATAAGTCTCACTTGAATAACAAATATAGCAGTAATAAGTATAACAATTATAAGTTTCACATTTTCCACTGCCTTCTGAGCCTTATCTGCAAATTCATCTAAAAGAAATACGAAAAATTAAAAGCCATTAAAGTCTGTCTTCTATCCTACCTGCAAATTCATCCATAAAACCTTGCACTAATCACAGAAATGCAGTCAAGAAAAGATACTTGATATTGATTGATCATCCACTGTGATTCTAAAAAAAAGGTATTTACATTCAAATAGGCAAAGAAGAAAAATGAAAGAGCAACCAACCCAATTAAAACCAAACATAAAAAGATGTTTCCTTTCCAGTAATGTTTATTAGCCACATGAAAAGATTCAATCATCCATGAAACCTGAAAATAAAATTACAGCAGTAGAGTTTCTAAACAAAAAATAGAGCCCCCACCAACATACCCAACTGTTCCAACTGCATAACCCCTGAACCCTATTACAGTTGCCAACACAATTCTCCAGTTTTTCTAAATCAAAACAATGAAGATCAAAATTACTCCGATTAAAACCATTGCAAAATAAGAAACTTACAACAATGAGGGAATTTGGGGAAGAACGGAGAAAATGTTGGTAGATTGTGTGACTGTAATTATCGCCGGTGAATTTGAGAACGGTGAGGATGAAGACGGAGAAAGGAAGCCAAACCCTCGTATTTCCATTGATGATCTGTGTGTTGATCGAATAGAAGCTCTTCCTACTCTCCCGCCCCTCTCCCTTCTATAGCTTGGGTTGATCGGCCATTTTCCATGAGAATCCGTATGGCAAGTTTGGAAGAAACCCGATAACAGATGGAGGGAACGTGGGTGATCCATGTGATGAAGGAACTGCCAGGGTCGATCCGTGTGCTATGTGATCAGTAAGAACGTAACTGCCCAAATTTTATAATTTAAGTGGCCAAGATTTGGTAAAAAGTTGGTTCGGCCTATTTTAAACGGCTGAGAATGAGTTTTAAGAAATACAATCGATGGTTGACTACTCTTGGTTTATATATTTATAATTACTATATTTTACATGTCAACAGAATTGCTAAGGATCGCCCAGAAAGGCTTCCTTGCACTCAAGGTGCCGAGAATGGTGCGGAGGTCGAGACCGTTGGAGGAGATACAGAAGCATTTTCAGATGCCAATATATATTATTTTTAAAAAATAGCGGTTTAAGAAGTAATTAAATGTGACAGAATATTGTTTTTTTGGAACGGTTTTACTCAAACAGCATAATTTTTTGGAATAATAATAATGTCTTTTAGCTAGATTTTAACTAAAATTATTAATTTTGTCATACATTATTGATTATTGGACCTACCATATTCAAAAAAAGAAGCGACATTTGATTCTTCGAATACAGGTTCGGCTTAATCTTTTTTGCGGCCTAAATCAAAATGAAAATTTGGGGCTCTTTTCTGAAAAACAGGGACAGGAAGAGGCCATTGACTATGCTTCTAAAAGTGCTTGTGTATATATATATATACTAGCTTAGAACATGAGTACTACACAGGGTGAAAAAATATCAATACATAAAATTATTAAATTTTTATTAATATATCTTATAGGTGGAAAAATGTATTACATATATTAATAACAATAGAAAAAATAAAAGAAAAAAATATGGAAAATTTAATATATAATTGAGTTTAAAAAATACATTAAATATACTATTTAATGTAATTTGATTTTTATTTATTATTTGATTGAAAAAACATAAGCTAGATAATTACATTTCAAAATTTCTTATAATATGAGATAGTTTAAAATAAATGTGTTTATTAGTATAATTAATAATTTGTTTAAAAATATACTATTATTGAAAATATTAAAATGTATTATTTAGCAGAGAGATACGAGAAAAAATTTATGAAAATAAATATAGAGACGACACGTGGCATTAGGAAACCTTTATTTATTAAACTAGTTAAACAGGTAAATTGGGGTGACATATGTCAGTTTCTGGTGCTTCCTCAATATTTTTTCCCGCCTCTCTCTCTTATCAAATATTAATATAATTATGGATGTTTATTATTTAATTATGGATAATTATTGTACCATTAAGTAAATAAATTTAATATGAACTAACAATTATCAATTATATAAAAAAATTTAATACCCGATTAAAAAAAAGTTTTAAAAATTAACTTAATAGAATTTATAACTGTCACGTCAAAATACATTTTTAAAGACATATTTTGACGCCCGTATTTGTTAACATATTACAATATATGTGTAATACACGGGTTTATTCAACCAATGTAATACATATGTTTTTAAAAACATAAATTTTTATTACTTAGTATATAACATTACATTTATTCAACTCGTGTAATACACGAGATTCTAACCTAGTATGACATGGATATATATAAGTTAAAATTGGGCCTTGATAACTGAGACCTAAAGCCCTAGTATTTTGAAATTTTCCTTACCTTTAAGCCACCCATAACTAAAAATGTAGTGCTCCTAAAAAAAACATATTTTGTTGCACATGAAGTAGAAAATTACGCTGATATTGATTTGGTTTGGAGCTCATTCAAACTCCGCCATGAAGAACCACCGTCTTCCACCGCCTTCACGGCGGCGTCACTAATCTCCCCCAACTTCTTCCTCATCTCCTTCGTTTTCACACCTTCCATCAACTCCTTCACCTTCTTCTTCAACCCTTCCCACTTCACAAAACGTTTCACACTCCCATCACACGTTTCCACCCTCACCCCAATCTTCATTTCTTCCACCACAAACTTCGCATTTAGCGGCTGCTCCGCCGCCAACGGCCACGCTAGAATCGGCACGGCCGCGCATATACTCTCCAATACCAAGTTCCATCCACAATGACTCACAAAACCTTTCACAATTTCATGCTCTAATATCTCTCTTTGATTCACCCATTCTCGAACCACAATCCCCTTCTCCTTCACTCTCTCCTCGAACCCGTCATCGAACCCTAAACCGTCTTCAATTCTTCTCACCACCCACAAGAAACTAACTTCGGATCTTTCGAGCCCAAGCTTGATCTCTTCAATTTGCTCTAGAGAAATATCCGCTTGTGACCCAAACTCCACGTATAAAACCGGACTCCCAAGTTCAAGTTTCTTGTCCAGCCAGACCATCCATGATGGTTTCTGGTCGGACAAAATTTCTTTCTGTCTCGGTCTCTGTCCTTGACCGAGACATAAAGGACCAACAGACCATGATTTCGGTCCTAAGTTTGAATTCCAATACTCTTGGTACACCGGTTCCAACTCCAAGAAGCTATTGGTAACAATTCCGTAGCTATTTGTGGTTGCAAGTATCTGCTCCACAACCCATTTAGACAAAGGGCTGTTAGGGTCAGGGCCAGTGAATGCGTCACTGAACTCGAATCTAGTGGCCGTCATCCACGGGAATTCCGGGACAGTGGCCCGCTCGGTATCGGTTTTTCCCTCAAAGATGTGCGGGTTGAGGGAGATGACTCGGTATCGTGTTTGCGAAGTTGCTCATTCCATAGTAGACGAGCCGTGGGATGTTGAATAGATTTGCTGATTCGAGTGTCCATCCGAAGAAGCCGTCAGTGATCATGAAGGTGACCGGAGTTTTGAGGGACCGGATCGCGTGTTCGAAATGGGATTTCATATGTTTTGTGGAAGAGACGAAAGAATAGAAGAGGGACAATGAGGGGAGTTTGTCTACGCTCTCGACACCGGGAGGGACGCCGGGGATGTTGTGAGGGAAGGGGAGGATGATGATTGAGGTGGGTGTGTCGGAGAGGGAGGTGGAGATGTATGAGTGGTTGGCGGGAGTGGTGAAGAGAGTCACGGCGGCGTTAGGGTGGAGGAGGAGGCGAGTTAGTTGGAGGATTGGGATGGTGTGGCCTTTGGCCATGAATGGAAATAAAACGACGTGAAGAGATGTGGAGGCCATGGGTTTGGAATTAAAAATGAAATGGTTGTGGTTAATACTTTTACATATAAAGCAATGAAATTTGTGGTTGTATTTTGTTGGAAACTATGCACACTTTTAACTATTTAAGTCAAAAACTGTTTTTACACGATCTGAGGGGGACTTCCTTGTACACATTTGCACCTTCTGTGTTATAGTCCCTCCACCAATAGTCCAACGCGTCTTTGAGATTAAGTAGCTACCTAACATTAGAAACCATTTGTTTAGTTTAGTGGCAAAGGTGTATATCAAGACTTTATTAAAAGGGAAAATTCTCATAATGAACATTTTCATTATTGGTTTCCCAAAAATAAACAAAGAAAAGTCAACTACTCCAAAATAAACATCATTTTTCGTCGAGATACTATCAAAACTCCGCGACTTCGCCGAAATACGTGCCTTGGCCCTTTAACGTACACATGTTATTTTTCGCCTAAATACGTCCAAAACTCGATGTTTCGCCTAGATTGCATTCTAAGCGTTTTCGCCTAGTTATGAACAAATCCCGGCATTTTCGCCTAGTTATGAACAAATCCCGGCGAAACACCTAGTTATGAACAAAACCCGGCGACACGCCTAGTTATAAACCAAACTCGGTGAAACGTCTAGTTATGTTTTTCGCCTAGTTATGAACAAATTCCGACGAAACGCCTAGTTATGAACAAAACTCGACGAAAACATGTTTCGGCGACTTTGTCGAATTTTTAAAATCTTTCGTAGAAAATGACACATGTAAGTTAAAGGACGAAGCCACGTGAACTCGGTGAAGTTGCCAAGTTTGGGTTGTATTTCGGCGAAAATTCATGTTCATTTTGAGGAAGTTGAAAAGTCTTTGTTTATTATTGGGAAAAAGTTTTTAAAATTGTTTATTCTAGGAATTTTCCCTTATTAAAATGTAGAGGTCTTGGGTTCAAGTCTCACTTATGATAAAAAAAAAGGTTCAGGTTGGGTCAGGGGTTTTCTCACCTATGGTGGGTTTCCTCCTGAGGGTGATGGAGATGATCGGGTGAACCAGTGGCCCATCAGTGATCCCAATTGTTGTTAAAAAAAACTACCTAACATTAGAGCATCCATATCAACTGACGGCGAACAGGCAACTCAACGAGATTGCCATCCGCTTGCCCGTCCGGTTCCAACCGAACAGCTCTCCAATTGCGTTGGAGGTGCTCTTAGAGCGTGTGTTTGTTTAGGCGTTTGTTTGTTAGGATATGGAATTTCAAACGCCTATAAATGGGTTATGGTGGGCCACCCTCTCACACACACATATTTAATTATTGTTTTATATTAAAAAATGTATGTTTGAAAAAGGATGTAAAATTTAAGTAAAATAGTTGTTTTAAAGAATTAGTGGAAATTTGAGGTGACACGTTTATTACATCCGACGTTAGATGTGATCTAAGAACAACTAAACCACCCTTCTCAATCTCTCTCCTTCGTCTCGAACGGGCCCTCCTCACTCACATGCGCGCATCCTTTGGCACACCAGCCATTGCTCTTTCTCTTGGCTACATTTGGAACAAAAAAGATATATTTACATACATATCTATACCTAATAAATAAGTAAATTGGTTGCATCACTTGTCACAATTCAATGAGCGCAAGATTTTTTTCCCGTTTATTTTTTCTTCATTACTAAGTAAATTTATATCAAAGTGTAGATTGCAAAAACGATAAACATGAGCTAAAAAAGAGCGTCGCCACGAACGTCGTTGTAAAAATGAACATTAAGAAATATGAAAGCGGATTTAAAAAAGAAAAAGGTAAAATATATCATATTTGAAACGTAGGTAAAAAAAGGACGTCGCGACATTATATTTAGAAATCACAGAAACTTATGTCTTTGTAAAAATGAGCGTTAAGAAACACGAAAGCGAATTTAATAAAAAAGGGAAAATATATCGTATTAGGTTAGATTCTCGTGTATTACACATGTTGAATCATAAAAAGAATATAATAAATAAATATTTTATTTGTTGATGAATTATTACTAGATTTTAGAGGGTCATAGTTAGCAGATGACTTAATTTTATTAGATTTTATGAAACAAAAGGTCAATCTAGATCATACGTTAATTACTGATTTAAAACACTCATATTGTAACAAATCATAATATTTCAAAAAATAAAAAATTAACACCTCTAAATCTTATGAATTAGTTAAATTTAATTATAAATAATGTATTTAAAAAAGTATGTTATTGGTCAACCAAAAGTTATCATACATTTAATGTTTACAACTTAAAAATTATAAGAAATATGGAAACGTTTAAATGTTATTTAATAAATTTAAATATTTAAAAAAAATTAAAAAATTAAAATAGATAATTGAAAAATGTTTAGGTGGAAAGACAAAGATCTAGAGGCTCTAAAATAATGACACGTGACACCTCAAAAATCTTTTTTATTATAATTGATAAATATATATATATACACACACACGTATATGTATATATATAAAACTAAAACAATATATAAAGTTTTTTGTTTCCTTAATTAAGTAATAATTAGAATTCAAATTTTATATTATTTTTTCTGAAAAAAAAAACGTTAACATTATTAGATTTAAAAATTCAAGCTTACTTTAAATTAGAAAATTTTGGTGAAAAAAATATGGTGATGACATGTGTCATTATTTGGAATCATTTATTAGAATAAGGGTTTGGCCCGGTTTGATTTTGAATAATATTTGTGTCAAAACATTTATTAGAATAAAATTTATTTTGAAACAAAAATAAAAAGTAAACATGTCGCAACAGTATATTCGAAGTGTACGAAAACATTATATTTTAAAAGTTATGAATAAGCATGTGTCTAATGCCTTAAATTTACAAAAGAAAAACGGGTTATGCGATTTTAGGATTCTAAGATCACGTGCATTTTCGATTGTTATTTGTGGAAGATTGAATTGTGATGGAAGACCCTTGCACCGTGAATGCCCCTCCCCCCCTCCCCCCTCACGCCCCTTTCACCCATAGGGGATGTCGTTCATCTATTAATGCCACCACTACGGATGGTCTTATATAAATATAACAAGTGTTAATACAAACAATAAAAGCATTGATAAAATCAAGAGACACTGAAGTCTATAATTTTGATGAGTGATAATTTAGGCAACTTTTTTGTTTGTAAAACAGACAACATGATCCTCTTGAGAGAGATATGATGAGGTGGATCACGCCCCTCTATTGACGCCACCACCACGGATAGTCTTATAGAAATTTAACGAATGTTAATACAAAGCATTGATAAAATCAAGAGACTTGAAGTCTATAATTTTGATGTGAGTGGTGATTTAGGCAAAAAAAAAATTTGGAAATCACACATGAGTATCCTATTGGGTGATAGATATTATTTAAATCAGGCTCAACTACCCATCAATCCGGATCGAACTTCTAACCCAAAAGAAAACTCAAAACTAGAAAAACCTCATAACTCAACCCAAATAATTGCCTCAAACCCAAAACTTCAACTATGCGAAGTCTTGGAAGTCTTTAGGCAATGTACTTTATATTTTAGAGTGGATCAATGATGGTTATTTTAGAAGAGGGTCACGATTTTTATGGTGAAACAAGTTTATAGTCACAAATGAAAACAAGAGTATGGTAGATTGGTAGTTGAACAACGGTAGTTAAACAACCATTGTTCACTGCCAGTAATCAATTTATATCTATATTATCTATCCTAATAAATAAAGGTTTTTGTGACACATGTCACTTTGTGATGCATCCTTGGTATATTTTTCCCGTCTCTCTTCTATTAAATAGTTATATTAAAACAATATATACTTTAAAATATCTAATATAAATCTAATTATGGATACTTATTATTTATTTATAGATGGTTATTATATCATTAACCAAATAAATTTAATATAAATTAACATTTATCAATTATATAAAAAAATATTAATACCGAGTTGAAAAAAATGTTTTAAAATTTAACTTAACAAAATTTATAATTGTCCCGTCAAATCATATATTTTTTAGGACATATTTTGATGAATGTGTTTGTTAACAGATTACATTATATTTTATTCAACCCGTGTAACACGGGTTGAAAAAAAATAAATTTTTTTATTACTAAGTATACGACATTAAATTTATTTAATCCGTGTAATACACGGGATTGTAACCTAGTTATATAATAAATAAAAGTTTTTCGTACCACATGTCGCCTTCATATTCATTATTATTTTTTCGTCTATCTTATTAAATACACTTCTATCATTTAATAATAATATATTTTAATAAAAATACTAATTATACTAATAAAACATAATTATTTTAAATTATCTTTTATTATAAGAAACTGTGAAATTTAATTATGTAACTTTAATTTTCAATCAAATAGTAAATGAAAGTCAAATTACATTAAATATTAATTAACGTATTTTCGAACTCCAATTATATATTAATTTTTACATATTTTGAATTTTGTTTTTCATCTTATATATATGTAATACATTTTTAAATCTGTAAAATATATATACATAAACATTTAAGAATTTTATGTATTGATATTTTTCATTCCGTGTGTATTACACGGGTTCTAAGCTACTATACATAACATATAGGTATTCCTAAAGCAAATTAAAGCATAAATTATAATAAATAATATCACGAATGAAGAACAGGGAAAAAAGAATCTACATCAACAACAAGGTGATGTAATTATGGGTTGAAAGTTGAAACAAGTTGTTTATAGTCAAGTTAGTTATAACCATTAAAATTATGGGTTTTAAGTTAGTTATAACCATTAAAATAATAAAAAACTATAATAATATTAAAACCAAGATCTAATGAAAAGATAAAATGTGACATAACTAAAAATATTAGGAATTAAAAAACTTAAGTTTAACGGAAATATTGATTTAGCAAAAAAAAATATTACGAAATAAAAAATTCAATTACAAAAACATTAGTTTTAACCAACTCAGAAAAAACCTCATAAGAATCCATAAATCATGAAAAGTATACTATAATCATAAAGATCTTCGCATACCATTGCATGTGAAGAGTGTGTGCATCTCTAAAACTAAAAAATATTATAAAAAAAAGAAAAAAAACTGTTCACGCTGACATGCGCGCTACATGTGTATTAAAATTTGTAAAGCGATTTTCAATTTATTTTTTTTTTTTTGAAATGGGTTGTATGGATTATTTAATTTATTTTTTTTATTTGAAATGGGTTGTATCTTGGTTTAAAAAAGCGCGAGGCGAGACGAGGCGAGGCGTTTCGGTCCTAAAATCCGAGGCGTCACGCCTCAGGCGTGAGGCAAGGACTTCACGTATGCGAAGCGCTAAAACTAAAAAAATAATAAAAAATGTATTATGCATGACACACTTCACTTCGTAATGATAAAAACACAAAACATACTTTAATACTTAGAAGTTAAAAGCTTAGAACATAATTAAACATTCATAAATTTGTCACAACCTCACAGGATAAGCCTAAATATGGTTATAGACCTGATTTAGGGTTATTTAAATTGATCACAGCCTCACAAGTTAAGCTCAAATACAGATTTAGGCACAAATTGGTTTAAATGATGGGTCAAGCCCAACTGATTTAAAGCTAAAAAACGTGAAAATACATGAAGCGGCGCCTCGCCTCGCGCTTCAAGCCTGAGGCGGCGCCTCGGAGCGCTTAATGTTTCTCGGTCGCCTCACCCATTTGAGGCGTTTTGCCCAGCGCCTCGGGCGCCTCGCGTTTAAGGCAACGCCTCACGACGCTTTTTTAAACGAAGGGTTGTATGGATTATTTTGATATTTTTTGGTTCTAACATAGAAGGAAAATGGTTTTAGGGTGTTACGGGAATCCCATTCACGGAACCATCCTGTGTTGGAGCAAGCTCTTGTACTTCCGGGAATGGTATTGTCGGATCTGTGTCTTCCGTGAATGGCAATTCCGTATCTTAGTGCTTACATGAGTTTGGTTCCCGGTTTTCTTGTTTACGTGAATGGGATGATAAGATGTGCGACTCTGATTATGGTACAACAAAAGAATACAATGGAGAGAATAGGGAGAGCAAAACTTGGAAGAAAGATAACTTCGGCGACAAACCGAAGATGCAGACAAATCCTAGCAGGAGGTTAGAAGCAGGAAAAACAAAAACAAAGATCACCAATCCAAACCCGCAGCTACCACCTTCTTCGTCTCAAATCTGCTGGAAGGATGTTCAAGAGCAAAGCATCTTCAAACCGTTCGGTACTCTGTTAGATGCTTTCATTCCCAGAAAAGAAAGATCTGTGAACCAAACTCACGTAAGCACTAAAGATTCGGGATTGCCATTCACGTAAGAGACAGATCCGGCAACACCATTCCCGGAAGTACAAGAGCTTGGTGTCACATTGGATGGTTCCGTGAATGGGATTCCCGTAACACCCTAAAACCATTTTCCTTCCATGTCTGAACCAAAACCATCAAAATAATCCATACAACCCATTTTAAAAAAAATCGGCTCTTTTCGATAACATGTACACCGGTATTCATTGGCGGGTCGGCCGACACCGATAAAAAATATTTTTTTTTGTTATATGTATAGTATATTTCCGAGCGACCCCCGTAAAATTTTGACGCTGACCCCTATAAAATTTTGACACCGACAGCAATGAAATATTCTTTCGGATTATAGATTTTATAAATATAAATCAATTAAACCAAACTTTTAACCGTATAACAATTGACCCATTAATTATTAACCTTTTAAACCAAACCTTTAATAGTTTAACCCAATAACTTTTAAACAAAATAGGCTCAAATATTCTTTCGGATTATAGATTTTATAAATATAAATCAATTAAACCAAACCTTTAACCCTATAACAATTGACCCATTAATTATTAACCTTTTAAACCAAACCTTTAATAGTTTAACCCAATAACTTTTAAACAAAATAGGCTCAAATATCACATTACACATAAACCCGTAAATAAACCCAATACACATTTAAACTTTTTAAACTTAATTAAATATTGAAAAAAAAAAGTGACATTACCTCTCAAGGCAACCAAGCGACGAGCCGACGATCGAAGATTTGAAGCAGTTGAAATAATTTCAATTGAAAATTGAAAGTTGAAATTTAATAGATTTTTTCTATTTGTGTTTTAGTTTAATTTATTGAAAATTTTGAAATTGAAAGTTGAAAGAAACTTAACTTGGAAGCAGGTTAGTGATTTAGTCTCAACTCCCTTTCCACTCTCTATTTGCGTTTTAGTTTAATTTATGTGTTTTATTTTAATTTGTAGGTTAATTGAATTTATATGTTATGTGTGTATTTGATTAGTGATTAGTCAAAATGTGAAAACCCGTAGAGAACAATTATAAGGATATATTATTTTTTTATTATTCATTTCTAATGACAAAAATCATATTATTATTGTTCATCTATAATTTTTGTTTGTTTTTATCGTTATATTGTGTGACCCGACCCGATTCGACTTGAGTCGAAAAAAACTAATATTTAGTTATTGACAATCGACCCCAAAAATTCTCCGACCCTGATGAAAAAAATTCATGGGTCCGCCACTGCTGGTATTCATCACTGTTTACACCGACATGCGTGTGCTGCATAGGGTGTGCTAAAATTTGTAAGACTCGGTTTCGATTGCCTATAGGCTATACACTGGTATTCACCCTACGAAAAAAAATCATGTCGAAACGTTGATAAAAATAAGCACGTTAAAGCGGCAAAGCCGGAATTGTATAAAACATCATATTCTAAAAGTTGCAAGATGAAAACAAAAAAAACTATAAAAAAACGAAATATTGTAGCAACTTCGACGGATTATACATTCATGCTTCAATAAATTGTACATTATCACGAAAACTCGGTTTTGATTGAAATTTATATCTACATGTAGATTAAAATAAATACGCCGCAGTGATATATTCGGATTTTTGTAAAACATCTTGTTTTAAAAATTATAGGACAAAAATAAAATATACCTAAATTTAATTATAAAGATTAAAATAACAAAAATAATAAGGCAGCGCCAATATTTGTTTAAGATATATTTGGTCAAGTTATTTAAGCAAAAAAAATTTAACAATAACTGACATTCAATTTTTTATATAACTAGAATTTTGATACAATTGGTTTTCTAAATCATATTAAAACAATCCTTTTTCACATACATTGTGTTTCTTGCCTATAATATTTGACATATTAGACAGATTCACGAAGATGATTTATATACACCAATAAAATTACTTATATCATCGTATACAGATCATAAAACATATATGTAACACCTCAAAGTATATTTAGTGGCGTATCAAACAAATTTAAATAAATAACTTACAACAATTTCAAACGAAAGTGTGATCTACCAATAATGAACTCTCATTGTTCAATAAATTTTAAAATATACATCTCAACAACCCTTTGCAAAAAACCATTTTACATGTGCCCCATTCTATGAACCTGCAACAAGACCCTCACGAGCCACACTAGTCACACGAAGGACCGCTTGTGCGCTTAACTTTGACAGATTTGATTCACAAAACTGCTCCCAAGAATGCACATGTGGTTCCTCGGATGGCACGTCTGGTTCTGGTGCCAAAACAGGGGACTTTTCATAGGCGGTTTGCAGCTCCAACAGGAGTGCACGAGCAGCCTCGCGTGACTCTGGCAACTGGTCACTTAACTGGGATGCAGCTATTTGTATCAGTTTGTCAATCCCATATGCTTTGATTTCATCCACACCCTGTTCAAGTTTAATCAAGAAAGAAAGACTTTATTGTCACTGAGGTAAAAGAAATCACAGTTATGAACAAAAAGATTGATATAAATGCCAAAGATTCACACTGAACACTATTACGAGAACAAAAAGAACAAACTTTAATTATTTTGTCAATGGCAATATATTTGTAAAATTTAGCCTTCTTAAATACAAATGTGTATGTTATATACCATTAAATTAATTTTTTCATATGTTCTTTTTTAAATCTTTAACCAGTTGTTACCTACACGTGTGTAGGTTATATGTAGGTAATATAACCTATACGTGACTTACACATGTGTATGTTTTATACAAAAACAAAATTTGTTCATATTTTCTTTTGAATTTCAGGAGAGATGAATAAACATTACATTTCAACCAGTTCCTTATATTTTAAAAACTTTTAAGATTGAAAAAATGAATGATTTATTTTGTTCTGCGTAGACCCCTCCCTAAACTGCAATTGACTCAAAATTGGGCAAGAATTTATCAAGAATCAACATTGATGATGCAAATTATTACCATTCGTCGGACACTACGAGAAAAGCACATTGACGCTTTTGCCCTTATTCGGGGATTGCGGTTTTTAAGATATGGTTGTAATTTTGGCAACAATAGAGAGGCGGAAACCCAAGTTGTTAAAGCTACCAACGCCTTTTCAGCAGCATCGCATACAAACCGTTTGTCTTGTGAGGATTTAAGAAGAAGTTGTAGAAACTGAAACCAAAGATAATCAGGGAATCAAGATTCAAATTACTTCAAGAAACATCACTGTTCAAAAACAAAAGAAATCATCAATCTAATTACCAGAGGGTCGAAGAAATCAATAATGCGGTCACCAAACGCTTTGAAAATGTCAGCAGAAGTCATAATTCCAGTTTTACAAACAGCACTTCTTGGATTCTTGAGGGATTTCACAAGAAGTGATATTACTGTTTCCCTGTTCATTGAAATCTTGAAGTAATGAATAAATTATATGAATCATAAGAAGAAAACTGTTAAATTACAGATGAAAATTAATAAGGCTCACAGTATATCTTCCAATGCTTCCTTGTGGTATATTGACAATCGCCTGACATTGTTGAGCGTCTCACACAGCAAGACCCAGTCTTTGGATTCCAACCCAGGTATAAGCATCTGAAGATGAATCAGAAATCTATCATAAAAATGTAAAATTAAAAAGCTAAATGCTAACTCCAGATTGCTGATTAATAGAACTACTAATCTACCTTTAGACTCTTATCAACGTCTTCTAAATCATCCAATTTCTCAGGTTCAATGTATTCTACTTCAGCAATCACTACCTCCACGTCACGATTTACAGCCATGTCTCCAATCATAGGTTGTTGAATCATCGGTTGGACAGATGATTCGATGTTTTTCCTTTGTTTACCTTCAAGATTTTCATCGGAATGCTCGATATATGGTTTAGCAAAGATGCTGTTACTTGAACTCTCACTAATCTTCTCGGATTTAGACAACAAATGATCTCTGATTGCAGTTTCTGACATCATCGTATAGCTGAAATAAAAAAAAATTAACCCCGATATCACATCCATCAAAAGTAAGCATGTTTAGGCAAGACGGAAGATTTACAATTTAGGAGTTTTGATTCATTATAACTCAACAACTGGTTTCATCAATAGATTAACTGATGAAGAAAAAGATAACATCAAACAATAATTACAACAAGTCAACAACAACAACAACCATACTCAGTAAAATCCCACCAACAGCAGAGCTATTGGTAGAGTAGGCAAACCATACCTCTATCCAGGACATGAAAAGTAGAACCATAGAAGAGTTCTTCACACAGTAGACGACAAAACAAAATCTCATAATATAGTACATCAAACAATAATACAATATTCAATAATCTCTTAAGTATATGAAGATGTGTCCAACTGTCCATACATTATCATCTAATCACAACTAAGATGCATCAATCAATAATAAAACAATTGATCAGGACTCCTATACCTAACTAACCAAATTAGCAACTGAACATTCAATTGAAAACACAAATTACAAGTTCCTTAATCCCGAATATTAGAACAACATTTCTAATAGAATGAAGATTCAGATTACCTACTGGCGTCCAGGAACCCTAGAATGTTCCACGTTGATAGATCCAAAATTGAAAACCCTAACTGGATTCAGTAGATAGTCTCAGGTAAAGACAAGCGGTTGACTGCTTTACAGATTTGGAATCTGAATATAATAATGTGCTTTACAGATTTGCAATTATTTTATACACACATGTACCTCATCCCTCAATATAAAATTAGCATACCTGAAAGAAGTAAAATTGATCTGAAATGATGAATTGATGAAGGGAAATGGTTGTAATTGTTGTTATGTGCAATCTGTTTGGAGAATTTGGGGTTTTGTAACCGGTGGTAAGAAGAAGAAGAAGAAGAAGAAGAAGAAGAAGTCAGATGGGATTAGTTAGCCGGCCTACGCCGGCAGGCACTGGAAAGTTTAACATGTCGCCGGCGATGAGTAAGAGATGTGTAGAAGGGGGAAATGAAATGAGTGAAACAGTTGTGATCGTGATGTGATGTCGTAATCGTTCCCGTTTTTTCGAAACATGAATTTAATTTTCGTATTCAACTAACATCCATCATGCCATCATGGTTCTGTCCGATGGTCAGGTTTTCTTAAAGGTTTCCCGTTAGGTTACGAATTTGAATCTTGCAACGTACGCTTAATAAAAATTAGGAATATCCTCTACAGACTCGAATTTCTTGGTGGATGTTCGAGTAGACTGATATACGAGTCTCTCCTGATTGAACGTGTAAGTAAGCCCACGCCGTTCAATAAAAAATAATAACATCCATCATAATGAATCAAATATTGGTGGAGTGAAATTCATATTTATTTATTTTTTAGGTTTTTAAACAAAACATCTAGATTTTATAATTTTATAGGATAGATATGCTACGATCCTACCAGATTTAAATGCATAACCTTTTTTATTATGACGCACACCACTTATCACCTTATTTACTCAGTTATTAATAGTGTAACATAACTTGTGAGTATTAACACCTTGTCTCATCTCATATGTTTATCGTAAAGAAACCTATTCTATACCTAATAAGTAAGTAATTAGTTGACACGTATTACGTCACGTTCGCATGTCGCAATGTTATGAGCAAGATTCTTTTTCTCTATTACTTAATATCTCCTTCATCAACTAATTGCTTCATTTTTCTCGCTTATTACTAAATAATTAATGTTTTTTTTAACGGCCAACGTAAGCCCAGCCATCCGGGTAACCCAAACTATTTAATGTTTTCTTTATCCTAATTCGTGTAATACACGAGTTTCCAACCTACTAATAAATAAAAGAGATAATTGCCTCCTCGATCTGATGTACTGAACTCTATGGTAGGTGCATCGTTAACCAAAACCGATATTTCGTAAACAAGCATCGAAATCATTTTTAATTATAAAAAGTTTGAAAAATAAATAAATAATCAAAGTTTTATAAAAATCTGTAACAATAATCAAAATGGTTGAAATTTCATAAAAAGATGGAATAATCACAAGTTTTATAAAAGTTATCTAGGAGCCACTCCATATACTGTTACTCTCTGATATCTGAGTTATGACTTTTTTTTATAACGGTGAATTTATTTACTATGAAACTTGAACCCAAGACTTACAAACCTAGATGTTTCAAAAGACTTTGCCTCTACCATTAGACCAACAACCCTGGTTGTTCAAAGTTAAGATTCAATACAAACTCATCCTCGCAGTCCAAATTATTAACAGGTGGTAAAATCATTTATTGACATTTGTATCCGGTCCACTTAATAAAAACCATAGATATTCATGACCATTCAGTTTACCATTACCATAACCACGCCTCATTATTACAAGGTGAAAAAACCAAAAGCTTTTTTAGCAACTCCAGCTCAACATAACTTACTCAAAACCACAACTATAGGAACCGCTGGCGGCTCAACGGTACTGGCTAGCCAGTTCACCCTCCTTCACAATATAATGCTGGGCTGGGAAGTCTTCTCCCTTGAAATAGTTCTCCAGCATGTCTTTCACTCCAGCCGCGTATCGCAACTGCACAAAATCCATTTATAACATGGTCAATATCAACCAAATTGAACACAAGAATCAGTTATGTGAGCACTAACCTGTGCATCAATGGTGGTTCCAGAAATGTGAGGGGTCATAGCCTGATTTGGCATATACCGCCATGGATGATCCTTTGGAGCTGGTTGTGGATACCAAACATCTCCACTGTAGCCTAAAACCAACATTCAAAAACAAACAGTTGACTTAACAGTTTGACTAAATTAGCGACCTAAAGTAGACGGTGAATTCATGTTAAAACTTACCTCCAATGTGTCCACTAGAACAGCCATCAGCAACGGCTTGTGTATCCATTATAGCTCCTCGGGCATTGTTAACAATGAGAACGCCTTTTTTCAGTTTAGCAATCCGTTCTTTGTCAAACAATCCTCTGTCACATGACTCGCGTTAATGAAGTAAAAAAAAGATGTCATATTATAAAAATAGTTAAATACTCACTTGGTTTTCTCTGTTAAAGGTGTGTTGATGACAACTATGTCACATTTGGGGAGCATTGTATCAAGATCTTCCTCAAAGCTAGCACCAATTTGATTCTCCAATTCCGGGTCCATCTTTATACGATCATGGTACAGAAGGTTGCACCCGAATGGCTTCAATCTTTGAAGTAAAAGTCTACCAATTCGTCCACAACCAACTGTTCCAACAGTTTTCCCTTCAAGATCATAAGCTCTGTAAGCAATACCTGCAACATTCCAGTCCCCAGAAATAACCTGATGGTACCCAGGCAAGAAATTACGAACGAGAATGAGGATTCTCATAAGTTCATCTTCTGCAACAGAAACAACATTGCTTCCGGTAACCTCTGCAACAGTTAATCCCGCATCAGCAGCAGCCTTGAGATCAACATGATCAGAACCAATCCCAGCTGTAAGCAAAAGTTGCAAATTCTTTGCTTTCTTAATCCTTTCAGCAGTGATATAGCCAGGGTGGAATGGGGTGGTTATGATGACATGTGCATCAGGAATATGCTTTTCTAGTTCTGCAATGAGAAATGATGATAAAAAGTGAGTCTTTATATGGTTGCGTCTAAAGAAACACCACTGACGCTATATAGACACCACTAACATGTCATACGGGGCGTATGATATGGCGAAAATGGTCATACGGGTTGTATAATGTGTTAATTGGTACATCATACAGGAAATAATGTTTTTATATGGCCTGTATGAGTTGGTGTCGTCAAATTATACCCGTATGATGTGGTACACAAACATAAATGTGACTGCCGTGACCACTGACAAAGTCATACGGCCCGTATGATGACCGTGTGTGTATAGCATTACTGTGCATCTGTAGCAGCCCCCTTTATATTTATTTGTTATAACCCTCAGAAATTTGGCACTTACCGCAGTCGGGTCCCTCTTTGTCATCAGTGACTACGTACTCATGGCCTTGTGATTCTAACCAGTTGCGAATGCCCAATGCATTCTCTACACAGCCCAAAAAATTAGGGTTCATCTTAGCATACTCATGTGCCTTGTAGAAAACACCTACAATCTTCTTTTTCCCCGAAGAAGCCTGTTGCAATCCGCACGAAAGAAAAACCAATCAGTAAGTGAATCGTGATTCGTGAGTGTCAATCTGTTACTCAGATGGTTAATCTAAACATTCATGTTACATAGTAGAATTTCTTAGCCAAGAAAACTAATCTTACATATATGATTCTGATACCAATATTTTTCAATCTGTAATAGTCTGATATGATAATCAAATGTTCTACAAAATGTCAAAACCACAACAATTTAAAATTGAAAAATGGCAAATTGGATTTTAATAATACAAACTATGACCCACTGGCCAATAATAATCACCAACAATTTGACCGGTGACAGTCTTGATTTTCACTTTCGTTATCAATGACTGGGGTGGCTCGACTATACAAAAAAATAATTTGTCTTTTAGGGCCCCATGTTGGAAATCAGGCCCAAGAACACGAACACAAAAATTGATTTCAACCAAGATTGACTCTTTCTTGTATTATAAAACTCTTGATTTAATATTGAAAACCAAACTCACACTTTACAATGACCCCTAAACCCTCTGTTTAGACTAAAAGTAAACTAAACCTAAGCCAAATCAATAACTATTAAATAATCAAATAAATAAACAAACTCATTCCTAGTCTAATAAAAACTCAACCAAACTTAATAAATTAATATTAATAATTATCTTTAATCAAGATTAATCTTTCACCCCCAATATTTAAGGGGCCTCTAATTTAGGATTTAACCTCGTTTAATTTTCATGTTTTGACAAGGTTATAAAATCAGTATTCTTAGAGGAGTTTTCTTTTTACTAAAAACTCACTCCAACTTTAATATTAGTGATTGTATGCCTTTTAGAAATTGTATACAAAAAACGTGAACCATTATATTCCCATGTGTTAGGATTCTAAGCAAAAAAAATGTTTTTTTTTTCTTATGAAAAAGACCCCGATTTTATAATTCACTTTGGGTCCCTAAAAAGGTTAGACCTGAGCCCTTATCAATAGTCGCATAATTATCACAAATTTAGAATTGTTTTGGCTCAAAATACTGATTCTAAACAAAATGGAGAAACGTACAAGTGAAATCGAGTGAAAATCTATAATATTTATGCTACTAGGACTGATTGGCAATGAAGGTGCAAGGAGAAAGTTAGAAGTATCATTCATCAAATGACCATTTGGTCAAATGACCGTATGGATTCCAAATTTACAATCGGCCAAAAGATAGGTCAAAGTTTTGTGCGACAGAGTAAGCCCTAAAAATAATAACTTGAAGAAAGTACTCGTGAGATTTCAGATAACATTTGAACGGTTAAGATCGGATTGTAGGTGACGTGACCCCATGGCAGATCACGAGTAGCTAGATCACGTTACGAACATGATCAAGGACACAAATCCGCATGCATACAGTTAAAATTAAAGGCGAAATCATCGAAATCACAAGCACGCAGTTAAACAGTTGAGGTTTATCATCTAAAACCTAAACGGCGATATTGAGATTCTCACCGCCGATCAGCACAAAACAAAAACATTATCACAGCAGTTTAGCTGTAACAGTAACGCGAATAGATTAACGCGAATAGACTAGCGATCAAAAGAAATCAGTACAGGAAAACGAAGCAGGAACTGAAATTGAGTATGGCGAGGGATTGAGTGAATGAATTATATAGCTTACATGAAGGTCTCTGGTTAGAATGGAGCTGGAAGTAGCAGAGGAAATAGCACGAGTTGCAGCGGAAGCAGAACGCTTGATCGCCGTTGCCATCGCCATCGCCATCGCCGGTGTTATTTGGAAATTCGGATAAGAACAAACTGGAGAAATTGTCGGAGATGAAAACGTTTTCGAGTTACAAATGGCATACGTCTCTCACCGCCCCCTTAAATAATTGGATTGGGAAGAAATAAATACGACTTAAATTAATGTATTACATATAATTAATAGTTTTCCGTAATATAATATTTTATATTTTTTTGGTATTTTACTTTTTTTTAACAATAATTTGGGTCACTGACGGGCCACTGGCTTATCCAATCATTTCCACCACCCTCAGTCGAAATCCACCACATGTGAGAAAACCTCCATGCCTAACTTGTACCTTTCATTTTTTTTGTCACAAGTGACACTTAAATCCAAAAACTTTTTATTTTAGAGAATTTTTAGTATACACCTTTGTGGCTAAACCGTTGTTTATTGGTATTTTACTATACCTTAAATTAGAATGTCGGCTACCAATCACGCCATCAAAGACAAGCAGACATAAACAAAATTTAATAAAAGCCTCTCCAAATCTCTTAATTTTCAAATAAAACCACATTATTTTCTTAATTTTCAAATATACTCGTTGCGGCTACCAATCACGCTATCACAGACAAGCAAACATAAACAAAATTTAATAAAAGCCCCTCCAAATCTCTTAATTTTCAAATAAAACCCCTCTACATTCTACATTTTCAAATATACCCATTAAATATCTAAAGTTACAAATTTACCCCTAAATAAAATTTTCAACTTTACCACTCAGATTTCAAAACTTAAATGTTTACCCTTCAAAAACCTTATTTTCTATGCTCGGTGACCAATGAAAAATAAGCCACCGCCTTAAATGGTTTAGGGTCTCTACTCTGTTTATATATCAATTATTGATACACATGTACATATATAGAAGAGAATTTATCTATTTCTTGGTTTTTTCTTTGTTTTTTTTATTTCTTTTGATTAATATTTTTTTAATTATTACGTGTAATTTGAGAGGCATAATACATTTTATATCTATGGTTGTATCTCCAAAATTAATCCGCCTCAATTTCTTACGTTACTTTTATGTACTTGAGTTGTTAGTGTCAAAGCCAAAACATTATTTTTCTTTTATTTTTTTACATTTTAGTTCATAGTTAAACAAGTAGCCATAGCCTTATATGTTTTTATGTACCTAACAATGTTTCTTTTTTAACCGTCTCAACAGTTTAAGATCCGTTTCATGCCACGGATAACGAGAATTCGAATTAGACTACATTTCAACACCGTCGTAACGCGTGGCGGGTAAAATTACTAGTTTAAAACATTATATATGCCTTATTAAACTTAACTCGTATTTAGTTGGAATTGATTTCTTTTAACTTTTAAATAAGTTTATCTAAACTTACCTCCTCTTTATACTTTACAGCGTTAAATAAAAGTCATATGGATTTCATTTTTTTTTTTGAAATAGCAAACAAAAAAGATTTAAAACTATAAATAATAAATAAGAAAGTTTAAAAAATTATAAGATTATATTTTAAGATAAGATGTAACTCGAATTTTCTTATTATTAAGTAAATTTTAATTAAATATTAGAATAAATTTTAGATATTTAATTACTTCTAATCCTTATTAATTAAAAGGAATTAGAGTATTTAATTAGACAGAGAGACCAGAAATAAACATATAAATTTTATCATAAGTTAACACGTGACAAATAAAGTTATTTATTTATTATAATAAATTAATAAGGATGATGTTAAAAAAATTGTATTTATTATAATTGTAACACCAAAAATTTCAACCAAATTTTAACTTTCAAAATACGTGAAATTTAGGTCCCATAAATCACTCTTGATTAAACAAAACATGTTACTTACTATGAAACAACAAACGATAAAGTTTTGTTAACGACGACAAAACGACATTTCAAAATGACAACAAGTTTTAATATCCAAGAGACAATTTAAAACAAGTTTCAAGACTCTCAACCGGAGTTCTAATTCCAACCGTTAACATCCACCAAAACAAATGAGAATCATATCCTACACGAAGTGTGACACAAGACTTCAAACCGGAGCTTTTCCTACATGAAGACACCATAAACAACCATTACTAATGATAATAACATGTCCGAAGACCCCTATGAATATTACCGAAGAATACCAAAAAATGGAAATTCTAAGGAATAAAAATTTCTGACACAGATGTGTTCAAATGAACACAACCATGACCATGTTTTCGAAACACAATCATGTTCAGATGAACACAACCGTGTTCTCTTTCAGCACCGGAAAAAAACAAGGTTTCTGTCATGGTTGTGTTCAGATGAACACAACCATATTCCCTGAAATGATCATGTTCAGAGCAACACAACCATGTTCTCTGCACTTTCACCCATATTGACCACACTTCTTTGTGAGATTCTAAGGACCTCAAACACCACAAACGACTATGTGAAGTTCATGTCCTTAAATAACTTTCGTGTGAGGTTCTTAAACTTCAAATACCACTAAATGACGTGTGAAGTTCATAAACTCAATAACTACCGTGTGAGGTTCTTAGACTTCAAACTTCTTTATATGAGGTTCTAAAAGACCTCAAACACCACAACACAACCTTGTGAAGTTCATAACCTCAATAACTTTTGTGTGAGGTCTTAGACTTCAAACACCGACTCTTAAACATACAAACAAATGTACACACACGACACTAATCAACATTTATAACCCATCCATTATTTACCGACATGTGGGATTCAAAGATCCCAATTCCACCATTTATATTTGTGAAGTTCAAATACTTCAATTACACCTAAATCACCACAAACCCTTACATTCAACATAGACATAGAATTAACACCATTGTACTCATAAGTAATTTAACAACTACAATTATCATACAACATTGTGAGGTTCATAGACCTCAAACTCTTTAAGTACCCACCCTTAGCATACTTTCGCCATATGCAATTTAACCAAAACAACTTACACACAAATGCGCATTTAATAATCGACAAAATCAACAAATATATCAAATGCGTGCCTTCACTACCACCTATCATTACTAAGCAAGTGCAAAGCACTTACCTTGTGATTTAGATGATTCCGGTTTAGCTTCAATCTTAGCCACATGATCACCTATATCATACACCTCATCATTAGTCTAGACATCCCAATTTACACCAATTGTGATTCTAACACACTCTTATCACCAAATAATCAACATTTACATTTGTCTAAGTTAGATTAACATAATTGTGACAATCCAACTTTTTAAGTTAACCCCGTTAGTAATTTCATTAAATATTATGTTAAATCCTAACCAAATTAACTCAATTTCAAACACCAGGGACTGTTTCTGTCAATGTTTGATCTAAAACTGCAGGGACTAGTTACGTAATTACTCTAAACTCGTTTTGTTGACTTTATGAAGTCAAAATTAAGAATGTTCGTGTTGACCTCTCAAAGGTCAAAATTCATTTGAATTTGTTCCTGTTGACTTTTAAAAAGTCAAACTCAGCATCATTGATTCAAATTTGCAAATTGTAACCGAAATTGGTTTGATTATCTAACTGAATTCGCACGATCATGGCATTAACAGTCGTAACCACTGAATTAACCTCAATCATTGTCGAATTAAACCACTTAATGACTAAATTAAGTCATAACCGTCGACCCTCTCGTCGATCTCTATCAAAACCTCACAATTCGATTACCATTCTCACGATTACGCATACTCTCACCTCAAACGAATTGCTTTCTAGCTTCTGCGCGTATCAATTCGATCGAAGGAGTAGCCGGAGACTCGGAAGACCTAAGTCGTCGACGTCGGAGCGTGTTCTAGTCGGGAACCTTCAAATCAAACTCGTTTCTGGTAACTGCCTTATTGTTTACTTTCGTTTATGTGCTTAGATCAAAAGCCCCTTATTAATTTGGGCTTGCATTATCAGATTCATCATGATCGAAATCTAGGGTTCAAATTCAGCATCATTAATTCAAATTTGCAAATTGTAACCGAAATTGGTTTGATTATCTAACTTTTAAAAAGTCAAACTCAGCATCATTGATTCAAATTTGCAAACTGTAACCGAAATTGGTTTGATTATCTAACTGAATTCGCACGATCATGGCATTAACAGTCGTAACCACTTAATTAACCTCAATCATTGTCGAATTAAACCACTTAATGACTAAATTAAGTCATAACCGTCGACCCTCCCATCGATCTCTATCAAAACCTCACAATTCGGTTACCATTCTCACGATTACGCATACTCTCACCTCAAACAAATTGCTTTCTAGCTTCTGCGCGTATCAATTCGATCGAAGGAGTAGCCGGAGACTCGGAAGACCTAAGTCATCGACGTCGGAGCGTGTTCTAGTCGGGAACCTTCAAATCAAACTCGTTTCTGGTAACTGCCTTATTGTTTACTTTCGTTTATGTGCTTAGATCAAAAGCCCCTTATCAATTTGGGCTTGCATTATCAGATTCATCATGATCGAAATCTAGGGTTCATACGTATTCTTGTTTAATCGAATTCCTACCTTCACTCGATCTCAATGAAATTAAAGACTATGGGTAGATTCGCGACCATCCATTTGATAAAAGCCCCATGATTTCAACAGTTTCCAACATCGAATTTAATCAAATCGATTTCGAGTTTAAACCTAGGGTTTCGGTGTTGACTTTTGTAAATAATCGATCTTAAACTTGTTGTTTTTACAATTAAAAGCGACCACAGGTTCAAATTACCCTATTGATCAAAACCCCTATGATCTTAAAGCCATTCGCGATCAGATTTGATGGCATTGGGCTGGTTTGGGTTCGGTCGAAGCATGGGGAGGGGATGAACACACTGGCAGTGAGTTAAAACCATTTAAATCTGATTTCTATCGCGATCCATTATCCGACTGGGTTGGTTAATACTGTTGACTGTTGGGGAGGAGACCCGGGTTCGAACCCTCTTCCCCTGTTTTCTTTTTAACTACATATTGTGATGTTATTTTGAATATTAAAACCATTTCCTAAATTATTATAATATTATATTAATATGTTTAAACCGAAAAAACCACCCGTGGACTCGGGATTGATTTTATAAACCATCTTTTATATATATATTTCATACTTTTATAATAATATGTATATATTATTACTTAACACATAACCTCGAATAAAATAATATAAAATATATTATTTTCAAACCGTAACTCCTATTAAAAATAATATATTTATATATATATTATTTTCGCCATGTTTCTAAGTATTGTGAAACATTTTAAATTTATAAATAATATAATTATTTATATCGTCTACCCGTAATCATATTCTCGAATAAAAATAGTATATTATTATTTTTATCAAATCAATAGTTATCGTAGTAGCTATGCGAGTTTAAAAATAATATAATAATATTATTTTCTAAATCATTATTTAATGACGAAGACGATTGGATATATTTATTTATTGTAAATATCGTCTTTCGTCTCGTATTGTAATCACTCTAATTATTTATCTTAGAAATTCGTATTCCCGTAGACACGTTCATCTACTCATGGTCATTAGAGCGTTTCTTTTAGGACGTTCTTCATTTTGTGTCGTCCTCACAATTCTCATTTTTATCCATAATAATTATGTTGTAATTCTAGGGCACTCGTGAGCCGTGTCAGGCTAGCACTTGAGATTTCAATCTCATACTTTTGTGATTACTACCTACGCTATCAGGTGAGTTTTCACGGCCCCTTTTACTGCTTTTAAACTGGGGGAGAAAACATGACGTAAACACTTTTTGATTTTTGTACTTTATTATGTATCCCTTGTTATGACTATGTGTAAACTCTATCATGAAAGTCCTCACATCGAACCGTTTAAATATGAGTATAGCGAGGTATGTTGGGTAGTACTACTGGGTTTGACAAACCTCACCCGCGTTAGTCGCGCTAACTCGATTGGATATCGAACGGGTGCAATATTGACCTAAACGTGCACCATGGTTGATAGGCCTGGTGGGAGGCATTCAAACAGTCAGTTTACGATTGCGAGCGTAATAGCAAACATGAACATGGGTTAGCTACTTGTTGATATATATATTGATTGTACAATAAATCCGGTAAACGTTTATTTATATATTGAAACCTGTGAACTCACCAACCTCGTGTTGACATATTTTCTTACATGTTTTCTCAGGTCGCTAAGATAAGGCACAGGTGCACATATAGGACATGCATGGAGTCCTATTTTTGAATTATATTTTATTACATTCGGACTGTTTTTATTTATGTTTGGACTGTTTCCGTTTATGTTTGGACTAGACTTTTTGGGCGCGTTTGTTTTACGCATTTACTTTCGATATACGCTTCCGCGTTTACTTTGATCGTTTATGATATTTTCATTTTAGTCTCATATAGTGTTCTTTCAATGTAACTAATGACTGAGATCCTGGTTTGTTACTTCCCAAACGGTAAAACTCTGTTAGTTGAAATTGGGGGTGTGATAATAATCAAACCCTTAACACTTATCAAACACTCCCTTAACCTAAATGACCCATTAAGGAATCACCCAAGTTTCACCAAAACTCCCATTTTGCAAATCACCATAAAAATTGGTTCTTTATGGTTAATTGTGTGTCTATTAACTCCCTATACACTTATCCAACCTCAATTTAACATTCTAACATCATTAAATAGAAAACTTCCAAATTTCCCTCAAGAACCCTAGTTCTTGAATCACCAATTTAGATGTTTAGATGATTTTATCCACCTCCCATTACTTCAAATTAGGCTAGATAACTATGTATTTCAAGTTTCTAACCATCTAACTCACCCCCAACAACCCTAATTCGGATTTCACCCAAAGCCCACCAAGAACACCTTAAATGGTGGATTCAAGAGATGAAAGATTACTTACTTTATGGTTAAAGGAAGATGTGCACACCAAAATCCTCTAACTTCACATGCAATCACAAGGATTTTCGATCTCAGTTCCACTCCTCTTCTTCTCCACATGCAAGACACCAAAAACTCACACACTTGTGTGATTTGCGACCCCCCTCTCCCCCTTTTGGCCAGATTTGGAAATTTTTACAAAAGAACCCCTGGAGTTCGAAAAATAACCCCTTACACCCAAAATAGTTAAAACCTAACTTTTGCAACAAACCTCCAACTTTCTATTTTATTTATTTACACCCTTAAAATATGAAAGATCATATTATAATAATAAACTCGAAAGTTGGTTCGTTACAATAAATCTAATCATGGATAGTTATTATTTTTCTGGATAGTTGTTATATTATTACCCAGATGAATTTAATATAAAGTAAAAAAAAATTACTTACATAAAAAAAATAATACTCAGTTGAAAAAAGAAACATTTTAAAAGCTAATTTAACGTAATTTGTAACTGTCACGTCAAAATTCATTTTTAAAACATATTTTGACTAGTGTTAGTGTTAATAGTTACATTATATTTTATTTATACCCTTGTAATACACATGTTTATTCAAACTGTGTAACACACGGGTTTTTTAAGACATAAATTTTATTACTAAGTATATACTATCATGTTTATTCAACATGTATAATCAAACAGGATTATAACCCAGTATGTTTATATGATAAATAACTTTGGTAAAGAGATACAAACTACAAATCTAAGTGTGCGTTTGGTTTGGAACGTCTTTTTAAGAAATTGAAGTATATTATTAGAATTGGAATTTGAGTTAACTAGATTTGGATTTGACATTTGTCAAATAATTAGAATTCATGATGCATTTGGTTGACGAAATAATCATTTTTGAATTGTTAATTTGTTCAAGAAGTTTCAATGAGGTGACAAAGACGGTATGTTCGCTATAGTAGCGACGACGACGGTGATGGAAGACAGTGAGGTAACGGTGATGGTGGCTTTAGCAACGGGTGGTGGTGGTGGTGGTTGCACATAGTAGGGAAAGTTGATGTAGTGACGGCGCAATGGAATATTAGGGCGACTATGGTACAATTGGTGACGAGAGCGGTTGTGGTGAGAAAGTGGGAGATTCTAAATACATTGGTTTAATTAATTCATAGTTCAAAACACTTCTTTTGCTTTATAAGGGAGGTGGGAGTGGTACCCTCCTAACCAAAGTACCCTCCCAGATTACACCAATTAGAGCATTCATAACAGGTTCCCATATATTTGTGAGTGTGGTTCCTCATATTTTAGGGAGTGGATTAAAGTGGTTGTGAGTGGAGGAGAGAGAAAATGTATAATTTTTTTATATATTTGGGGAAAACACTGTTCACATGCATACTTTTTTGACTAAATTACAGAAAACAACTTTTATCTTTATACATATTTGTATCAACAGACCTTAATCTTCAATAATTACGGTAGACACCCTTTATGTACATTGTTTGTAACAAATTAGGACCTTTAGTCTAACTTTTGTTAATTATTTTCATTAAATCCATGTTAAATGACTAATTTACTCTTTGTTTAAAAAAACCATACTTAATCATAGTAAATTCGTAGTTTACAGTACGTTCGTGTCACACCCCAACTGATAGCGCATTATACGTCGGGGCGGACGCGGTTGTTCAAAAAGCACAAAGGTGACTATTAAAGTTTAAATATTTCATTAATGATATTCAAAGGTTCAATACAAATAATGAAAACAACATAACAATAATACAATGTTTATTTGATAAGTATTCTAGGTCCAAAGCATTCCTATGTGATCACATTAAAGTCTCATGTTGATGTACCTGAAACATGTGAAGAAATCTGTCAACTAAAAATAGTTGGTGAGATACGAAGGTTTTGACACAGTTTAACAAAGTCTTTGAAAAGTTTTACAATTCACTATGTCATGCATTCTATAGTGTAAGTGTGAGAACAAACAAGTTTAAACATTGTGCATATCAATCCTCCAACCAAGTTTAGGTATAACCCGTAGGTTACCCTTAAAAGTCTAAAGTTTAAATTCAGTAACAATCACCATGGGCTCCCCCGAAGGGTCAATCAATCTAGGTGGATTGGTCAAATACAATAGATCTATCATTGTTACTATATGCTTGATCAGAGTTAATGGATATGCTAGTATTAAGTCTAATTTAAGCATGCAAGTCTCAACCATATCACAAGAATAAGCATATAGGCATAGTTGTACAAGAACTGTATAAGTTGAAAGTTTGTACACGTTTCACCCCAAGTTTATAAAGAATGTAAAATGAAAAGGGGTTAAGTATACTCACTTGGATAGATGAGAGAGTGTCCAACAAGATTTAGTGTAGTAAGACTTTGAGAGAGAATATCCTCACAACAAGCATAAGAATACAAGTCTAAAGTTTCAAGTTTGATCTTATATGTTTATGGCTAAGTATCTAGAATTCTAAGATTATATAGGGTTCCAAATGAGAGATGGGAATGATTGTGTTTATAAAGTTTAAATCAAAGTTTCAAATAAGGTTTTGAATGCAAGACTTGGATATCAACGTCTTAATAAGTTTGTAGTTTAGAATTATTATTAATTAAAATAATTATTTAAAAGTCTTACAATTATTAATTACACACAATAGGTCATAATAATCAAAATAGTTTTTCTAAATATTTATAAATGGAGTTGAAATAATAATTAAACGAAAGGCTAAATAATTATTTAAAGATTAACAATAATTATTTAAAGAATAACTAGTTATTAAATATTAATAATAATTATTTAAAAAGGGTAAATGTTGATTAAAGATTAATAATAATTATTTTCAAGAATAAAATAGTTATTAAGGACAAATAAAATTATTCAAAGAATAAATAGTAATTAAGGATTAATAATAATTATTTAAGGAATACATAATTATTAAGGTTAAATAATTATCTATAAGAATAAAAAATTATTTATGATAAATAATTTATCTAAAAGAATAATTACTTTATAAAATAATCCATATAAATTATTTTAAATTTATTAAAGTATTTAAGAGTTAGATATTTATTTTACAAATTAACTTGTAACTAACTAATGTTTTAAAATGGGGTTATAAGTTAAAACATTAATAAGTATATATAAGTTTGTAACAATGTTAAATTGGATTTCTTATAAAATTTATGTTTTAATTATAGGTTTATAAATGTTCTTAAGTTTCTTTTTATTTTATAAAGTTTATAAGTTTATAAACATTTAGCAAAATAAATAAAGTATATATTTTTTTTCTGTTTTAATTTATGTAAACAAATAGGTTTATGTTTATATAAAATATAAGTTTTGTAAATTTACAAGTCTAGGATTTATTAAGTAAAAGTTTCTGTTTTTATAAAGTTTGTAAGTTTATAAAGTATATTTATAATAATTAAATGAGCATTGAATTTAATAGGTATAAATTTTATAAAGATGTAAAAGTTTATAAGTTTCCTGTTTTCAAATTAATAATACAAGTTTTATAAACATTTCTGATTTTATAAATTTACTATAAGTTATTTATGTTTTATTAAAGTTTATATTTATTTTTAAAGTTTAAACAGAAATAATTCAGAAATTAAAGTTTCAAATTTTATAAAATATTTTTCTGATTAGATTGTAAGTTTTATAAAGTTTAAAAGTATTTTTATAGTTTTTAAGTATTAAAAACTGATTTTAAATAATTAAACTTTTATAAGTTTTAATTAAGTTTAATTAAGTAAAATGTTTCTGGAAAATAAAAGTGTAAATAAAGTTTATTTTTAAGTTTATAAAAGTCTAACATAATTTATAAAAATTATTAGAAATATTAAACCTGATTAAATAAGCATAAAAAACATAAAATACAAAAACTCAGGCTGGCCGGATTCGAACCTGGGCGAGCCGAGTCTACACACCAGCGCACAAACCACCCGGCTATGGGCCTTGCTAAGGTTTTATACAGAAAAGAAAATAGATAAACACATTCCCAAATCGTCCCTATTCTCCTTATGAACCCTAGAATCAAAATCCTTGAAATACGACCTGATATTCCCTCTGTCATTGCAATTTGACAGAGGGCTTTCGATTGTATGATGAAAACGACGAGTTTAGCTTTTCGAATTACCTAGAATGATGTCGGATCGAGGGAGAACGAGTTTGGGTTCACGGTCGATTGTCGAAGAGCTTAATCGGCAATTACAGGTACTAATCGGTGAAATTAAGTGTTCACCGAGTTGAAGTGTGATGCCGTTAAGGTGTTTCAACATGTATTTATAGTCAATTTCATCATTAATTGCCGAATTAGTTGGGAAGATTAAGGGTGAGTAATACGGGTTTAATCTCGAACCCACGCGTTGCTAAAGTTGAAATTGAACATCGGGACACCTTGGGTTACGGTCACATGCGTGAATGGAAGCCCGAGGTTCGTTGAATCTAGCCGATTATGCGTTTTATGGAAATTCGAAGGTGAAACCGGCTTGGGAGGGAGTCGAACCTTGGACTGATTCCAGTTTCTGGGAGTTCGGCCAAATGACACAAGTCCCTGAAGTTTCAAGCTTTTGACATTTGATGTTTAAATTTATATTATAATTCAAAGTAAGTTTCAAAACTGAACAGTTTTGGTCCCTGGGCTTTATTTATAAAAATAAATATGTTTTATTTTATAAAAACCATATAAGTCTTATAAGTTTTGTCATCTTTTATTATCTTATAATTTATAAAATAATTTTTATGATTTACAAGTTTAAGTATTTTAGAATAAGTTTACAAATTAAATTATTTATATAATTAAAATTCCATAAAGTTTTTAAGAATTTAGTATAGTTTATTTATAAAATAAATATATATATATATATATATATATATAAATATATATCTCAAGTATATATATATATATATATAAATATATATCTCAAGTATATATATATTTTTTCCTTAAATATATATCTATTAAATCAATATTTATTATTCAAAAAAATAGTTTTGATAAAATTTCAGGTTTTGAATTAAAATACGTGCAAGGGTTTTAGGAAAATGTAGGTCGGAAAAACCTGGATATTACGGTTCGACCAGGTGACCTCTCTGTTCTTATGCTAATATACCTTACACGCAGTCACATAGTAAATTTGTAGGTTGTTGATGGCCTTAATCTTGTTCGTATTAGTCGGTTAAGGGCCTCTGTTTTCTTTAACTTGTCGAGATATCCAACGACCTGTGATGAAAATTAAACCACTGTAAATATGTTTGTTTTCAAGTGAAGTCCTTACATATTAGTATTTAATCATCATTTCAAGTTTTTTTTAAAATGTTTATTGTTATTCAAATATAAAAATATAATAAATCGTGTACGTATATATGTTTTAAAGCGGATTACGTATTTTGTTTGAATAATTAAATGGTTAGTTTCCTTGCGTTAAATATATTTATATAGTTATATATATAGATAGATAGATATTTATCAATATTTTGCAATGTTATAAGTTGCAACAAGAAGTGAAGCTTTCCAAGTGCACTCAAAAATGTTTTTTTTTATTTCTACAATTTTGAGTAAGTTACACAACAGTCCCTCAAATATAATCCTTCTTTTATTTTTAAATAAGGGTAGTTTGGTCTTTTTAAAAATGTTTAACAGAAAATCTAACCTCGGTTAGTGTAAAAGCCCTAATTTGTTACAAACAACGTACATAAAGAGTGTCCAGCGTAATTATTGAAGTAACACTTCCCTCTAAGATGAGAGTGGTACCCTCCAACCCTCTTATTTTTATTTTTTTCAAAATTAAAACAAATCAATTTAATAAACTAAAACTTTAATTAATTAATCTATTTAAAATTTAATTTACTTTTTCTAATATCATACATTAACTTTAATTTTTTTTAAACTGAAGTTTTAATTAATTAATCTATTTAAAAAATAATTTACCTTTTGAATAGCAGAGATTATCTCTAAATATTTGTACTATGCTAAAAACATATCTATTTAAAAAATAATTTACTAAAAACAAATCAAAAATCACCAAACAAAGTCAAAAATCACAAAACCTCACAAAGCCAAACAACTTCATCTCCAATTTCAGCGGCTTCATCTTCAATTTGAATACCCGCTGAGTTTACCCGTTGACTACTACCAGCTGAAGCCGAGCATTCATTTTTATTTTATTAGTTTTGAATAAAAATGTTATTATTTAATTCTGATTTTAGTTTAAATAATTGTACGAACCAAACAAAAACAGGTTAAAAATAGATTTTAGATCCTAAATCTATCAAATTATATTGAATTAGCTTAGAACGTGTGTATTACACAGGTTGAATGAAAACATAAGTTAGGTAATTGGATTTTAAAATTTTTTATAATATGAGATAATTTAAAATAAATGTATTTAATTACTATGATTAATAATTTGTTTAAAAATATATTATTATTATTAGAAAGATTGAGGTGTATTTAATAAGAGAGAGATATGAGAAAAAAATTATAGCATTTAGAAATATTAATTTATCTATATCTATACTATATAATAAATAAAAAAATTTCAATGATACGTGTCAACTCCATAATGTATTTAATTACTATGATTAATAATTTGTTTAAAAATATATTATTATTATTAGAAAGATTGAGGTGTGAAGAGATGTAAAAACTCCACCTTGATAATAATTCTCGAATTCAATCAAATACAAGCTCTAGATCCCTTTCAACTATGAGATCATCTTCTATTTATAGGATTTTTACATTCTCTTTTCTCATGAGATAATTTAAAATAAATGTATTTAATTACTATGATTAATAATTTGTTTAAAAATATATTATTATTATTAGAAAGATTGAGGTGTATTTAATAAGAGAGATATATGGGAAAAAAATTATAGCATTCAGAAATATTAATTTATCTATATCTATACTATATAATAAATAAAAAAATTTCAATGATACGTATCAACTCCATAATGTATTTAATTACTATGATTAATAATTTGTTTAAAAATATATTATTATTATTAGAAAGATTGAGGTGTGAAGAGATGTAAAAACTCCACCTTGATAATAATTCTTGAATTCAATCAAGTACAAGCTCTAGATCCCTTTCATCTATGAGATCACCTTCTATTTATAGGATTTTTACATTCTCTTTTCTCTAGCCGTATGATAGTGACAACCCCTTTCTTATTGGTTCCTTCTTCTCGTGGGCCCTCATGGTGGTTAAGAATTTAGATTTCTTTCTTTTAGGCCCCTTATGTATGATCCTTTCATCATACGTCGTCAAGTCCCCCTAGTCAATTTGATTTTATTTGTTTCTTCAAAAAATTAAATTGACTATAAAAACCTTTTTTTTTCAGAAAATTGAGAAACTTGACACGTGCGGGCAACGTTTCTTTCAAACATGCCGCACGTCCCATCCATCAGTCCCATAACCCTTCCTAGGACGCCACTATCCGACCGTCTGTCTTCTCTTCTTTTCTATAAAAAAGGGGGTAAGGTATTGTTGCCTTTTACTCGTCTTCTACGAACCCTTTTTTATTTCTCATGAAACCTTGCTTCTTTAATTTCTTTCGATCTTGTTAATTTTTTCGACGAATGGGTGATAACGCCGACGTGGCTTTGATTCCCATAAATTGGAGCGTGGAGCGCTTCGAGAGATTGAAAGCTTCGTATAGAATTCCTAATGATTTGGAACCCGAGTACCCTTCTTCAGGAGGCACGGCGGCCAAACCTCCTCCTGGCAAGATTACCTTATATGCTGACTTTTTCTGAGGCTAATTTCAGAGTTCTGGTCACCTCTTTTGTTATCGATCTCCTTCAGTTCTACAAAATTCACCTCTCCCAAGTTCACCCTCTTGGAATGTGCCGTATTAGGCATTTTGAGTTCTGCTGTATCGCCTTGAAACAGGACCCTTCCGTCGCCACTTTTCATCATTTTTACAAGCTATATTTGAAAGATAGCTGGTTTTACTTCTCTAAACGCCCCGGGGTGATTCCTCATGCCAAAGAGACCCCTCAGGGATTCCGGGGTTGGAAAGAAAGATTTTTCTACATAACTGCCCAGATGGTTCCCGCCAGCATGCAGATCCGGTCACTTCGTCTGGCTGTGGTGGACATTCCCCCTAATCTGGATGCTTTTAAGAAAACTCCTGTTTTCTCTCTATTGACCTCCCGTCCAGCCGACATTCAGGAGATTCCGGAACATGCCCTTGTCGGTGTTGGTATGAGCCGGAACTGGGGAAGGCTTGATCGTGTCCCGATTTATTCTGTGGGAAAAGAACGTAAGTGTATGTTGTCTCACATTTCTCCTCGATAGATGGCGCTTTCTCTCCTGTATATATTATGTTTGTATTTACTGTGTTTTCCCTTTTTTCACTTGCAGCAGTTGCTAGTTATTATGATGTTCTTTTTCCGGATTCCTTTAAAAATCTTACCCGGACACATTTGAGTGTGGGCCCGGGTGAAAGGAATGTTCTTGAAGTTTTTCATGAACGTTTTTTTTTTCCCCGTGCTAGTCTGCAAGAGGCTGAAGAGGTTCTAGTAACTGGTTAGTTGATACGCAATGAATGTTTGGTTGTTTCCTTCCTTTTTCTCCTGCTCTTTGTTTTAAGTTGATGCATTGTTTCAGAGAGTCAAGAAGATGAACCTGAAGAGGTTCTAGTAAGGAAAAAAGCTTTCGGGAGTGCTTTCGGAGAGAAAGTACTCTCGCCCCAAAAGAAAAGGCGAAAGTTGACCGAGGCTTATGCTGCTGGAAAGAAGGCCCCGGGAGCGAGTCCCGAAGATGTGTATCTGTTCTGTTTTTCTTTGTTAAGTGTAAAGAATACTTTTCCTGATATTCTCCTTTTCGATGTTTTTTAGGCTTAAAAACTGGTGAAGGGGTTACTCCAACTTGCCCAGTCATGCAAACAGCCAAAACTGCTGTTAAAAACCCGGAAGGTCCTAATCTTCAACCTTCTGTCCCTAAGGTCAAAACTTCCCCTATTCCCAAGAGCATGCCAACAGGGACTCAAATCCCTCCCCGGGATAAAGGGAAGGAGAAGGAGAAGACACCGGCGGGAACTGGGGAGGTTCATTCCCCCAGATCTTCTTGTGTGCACACGAGCCAGTCCGATTTTAGGATACCCACCCAATCTGAGCCTTGGACTCCGGCAGATTCTAAATCCAAACATGTTCCTAACTGGAATATTTTTCAGGGTGACTGTTTGACAGATCCCCACCTGTGCCGGACGTTCTTGTTGCAGGCTTTTCCCCCAGCTGAGCGACTACGCCACTCAACCTGTTCCCCGGAAGTGCTGTTCGATAGAGCTGCTTTGAGCTGGGTTGAGAGTATGGCGGTTATGCCCGAGATATGTCGGCAATGGGATGAGGGTCGCAGGGAAGTTGCTCATCTGAGGAAAGCTTTGGCTCAGAAAAATGAAGATGCGGGTAAGGTGCTGACGCTCACACAGGAGGTGAAAAAACTGGATTGACAATTGAAAGAGAGGGATGCCACTCACTCGAGAGCCCGGGCAGAATTTACTGAGGCCTGCTCGCGGACAAATAAAGAGCTTGAGAAACGTGCCCAAATGATCCGGGAAGCAAAGGCACGTTCCGAGGAGCTGGCATTTCAGGTGGCGGAGAAAGATGAGGAGTTGAGGGTGTCCAGGGGAAAGTTGGATATGTTGGAGGGAAAAGTTGTGTCTTTCAAGAAGGAGAGAGAGGGTTTTGAGGTGGAGAAGGCTAAAATGGTGAAAGAATTATCTTTGTTGAAGGAGGATAGGAAGTGGTTGGTGGCGGAAGGGTTTTCCAGGGTGGTGGAGGCAGTTAGGGGCAGTGATGAGTTTATTGATGGGGTAGTTGGTTTGAACGCAGCTGTGGAAGCGGCGGGTTATCATGATGGGTTAGCCGATGAGTTTCAAGCAGAGAAAACTGGTTTGTCTTTGGAGAGCTCCCTGGCTGGAGCCCGGAGGCCTGAAACATACTTACTCAGAGGCAAGATGCCTTTGATACTATGGAGTTCCCCGTAATAGGTACTCTTGCTTCTTTGGCTGATCAACCGGATCTTAGGGAGATCAGGGATGTTCTTACCATTGAAGACTGACCCCTTTGTATATATATATAAATATATATATATATATATATATATTTTATCTTTTTTGGAGCCTGCATGCCCTTTTACTTTTTGATATTGTAATCTTGTTTATGTACTTACTTATTTACCTTTGAATGCAAATATCTTTTTTATGTTTTTCATCTGTGCTTTTAAGAATATTTGCAATTTGTACAAGCTTTGTTATCATGTTGACTGCCCCGGTTTTGTGCCGGACACGTGGTCCGGTCTTATTCCTTGCATTTTCTTTGTACTGTGCTCTGCCTTATGATGTAGTATGATTATCCCCTTTTTGTGTTATGCTTTGCTTTATCCTTAAATATTTGCAAATCCGATCTTTTCATAGTGCCGGACACGTGGCCCAGTCTTTTATGGTGCCGGATACATTGATCCGGTCTTTTTAAGATGTTGGATTAAAATCCAATCTTCTTGGTGCCGGACACGTGGTCCGGTCTTTTATGGTGCCGGATACATTGTTCCGGTCTTTTTTAATGTTGGATTAAAATCCAATCTTCTTGGTGCCGGACACGTGATCCGATCTTTTATGGTGCTGGATACATTGATCCGGTCTTTTTTTTTAATGTTGGATTAAAATCCAATTTTCTTAGTGCCGGACACGTGGTCCGGTCTTTTATGGTGCCGGATACATTGATCCGGTCTTTTTTAATGTTGGATTAAAATCCAATCTTCTTGGTGCCGGACACGTGGTCCGGTCTTTTATGGTGCCGGATACATTGTTCCGGTCTTTTTTAATGTTGGATTAAAATCCAATCTTCTTGGTGCCGGACACGTGATCCGATCTTTTATGGTGCTGGATACATTGATCCGGTCTTTTTTTTTTTAATGTTGGATTAAAATCCAATTTTCTTAGTGCCGGACACGTGGTCCGGTCTTTTATGGTGCCGGATACATTGATCCGGTCTTTTTTAATGTTGGATTAAAATCCAATCTTCTTGGTGCCGGACACGTGGTCCGGTCTTTTATGGTGTCGGATACATTGATCCGGTCTTTTTTAATGTTGGATTAAAATCCAATCTTCTTAGTGCCGGACACGTGGTCCGGTCTTTTATGGTGCCGGATACATTGATCCGGTCTTTTTTAATGTTGGATTAAAATCCAATCTTCTTGGTGTCGGATGCATTGATCCGGTCTTTTATGGTGCCGGATACATTGATCCGGTCTTTTTTAATGTTGGATTAAAATCCAATCTTCTTGGTGTCGGACACGTGGTCCGGTCTTTTATGGTGCCGGATACATTGATCCGGTCTTTTTTAATGTTGGATTAAAATCCAATCTACTTAGTGCCGGACACGTGGTCCGGTCTTTTACGGTGCCGGATACATTGATCCGGTCTTTTTTAAAAATGTTAGTTTGATTATAAAAACGGGGATTTTTATTTATTTCTTTGAAAACATGCTCTTCTTTTTTGTTTCTTGAAAAACCATGAACACGACCATAAGGATTACATATAACATTTCCTGAGTTGGGCTGCATTCCAAGTCCTGGGCACGTTAGTTCCATCCAATCTGATCAAGGAGTGCGCCCCCTTTCCCAGGGATTCTTTAATCTGGTAAGGCCCTTCCCAGTTAGACCCCAACTTTCCTCCGGGCTCAGCCCTGCTGGCTTCATTGTTTCTAAAAACGTATTCACCTGGGCGGAACTGGTGAAGTGCAACATTCTTGTTGTAGTACTTGGCCAGAACTTGCTTGTACTTAGCTTCTTGGATGAGTGCTTTTTCCCTTCTTTCTTCCAAAAGATCCAAGTTCAGTCTTAATTCTCGATCATTATCCCGACCATTTGTTGTAGCAATACGCATCGTTGGCGTACCCATTTCGACTGGGATTACTGCTTCGTGGCCATAAGTTAAACTGAAAGGAGTTTCACCGTTGCTTGTTTTCGGGGTGGTGCGATGAGCCCATAATACACTAGGTATCTCTTCTACCCAAGAACTCCCTTTGGTTGCGAGCCTAGTTTTTATGCCCTTTAGCATGCTCTGGTTGATTCGTTCTACTTGACCGTTTCCCTGCGGGTGAGCAACGGACGTAAAAACTTGCCGGATTCCCATTTCCTCACACCATCCGGCTGATGATTCGAACTGTGTTCCATTGTCACTCACCAGGTATAGAGGCAGGCCAAAAATGCATATTACATAATCCCACACAAATTTTTTGATCTGGGTGGTAGTAATTGTTGCGACTGCCTTAGCTTCCACCCATTTGGTGAAGTAATCCACAGCGACGATTAAGAATTTGACGCGTCCGGGTGCTTCCGGGAATTGTCCGACAATGTCTATTCCCCACTTTTGGAAAGGCCATGCTCCAGTCACTGGTATGAGATCGTTCTTAGGCTTCAATGTTTTAGGCGCGTGCTTTTGACAGCTAAAACACTTCTGCAAGGTTTGTACTGCTGTGACATGCATTCCCGGCCAGTAATATCCTATGTTCATTAGCTTGGCCACCATCATCCTTGGGCCGGCATGCATTCCACATGAACCATCATGTACCTCTTTGACTAATAGTTCAGCTTCCTTTTGACCAACACATCTTAACAAAGGCCCTAGGAAAGTTCTTCTATAGAGCTGGTCGTCTACCAGCTGATACTGTAAGGCCTTTGTTCGCAACTTTAACGCTTCTGCTCTATTTTCTAGCAAAGTTCCTTCCTTCAAATATGCCACCAAGGGCGTCATCCATGTCCAACCAACGTCCTCAAGGTGACTAATTTCTTCTGTGCAAACGGAGGGCTTATCCAGTGTTTGTACTCGTATTTCTTTCGCCAAGTGAGCGAACTGGACCGACGCCAGTTTACTTAAAGCATCTGCTTTCCGGCTTTGACTTCGAGGAATATGCTTTATGCTACACTCTTGGAATTGCAACATCATCTCTTTAGTCTTTTTTAAGTATTCGATCATCATCTTCCCCTTGGCTTCGTAAATCTTATTCACTTGGTTAGCCACTAAGAGTGAGTCCACGTGTGCCCGGATGTTCTGGGCTTTCATGGTCGCTGCTAATCGCAATCCGGCTAACAAGGCTTCATATTCAGCTTCGTTGTTCGTGCTTTTGAAGTTTAACTTTACCGCATTTGTGATTTCCACCCCCTCTGGGCTAAGTAACATAAGCCCGGCCCCGGACCCTTCCATACTTGAAGCCCCATCAGTGTATAACGACCACCATTGAGGTGCTTTGATCTGTATTTTAGCTATAACTGGGTCATTGGTGATCTCCATCTCTCGCCCCTCCGGTATTTCCGCAAGGAAATCGGCAATGATCTGCCCTTTTAATGCGGTTCGAGGCTTGTATTCCAGACTAAGAGCTCCTAATTCAACCGCCCACTTGGCTAATCTTCCGGATAACTCAGGTTTTTTTAACACTTGCTGGATAGGAAAATTGGTGAGTATTTCCACCGGATGTGCTTGGAAGTATCGACGCAATCTTCGAGAAGCATGTACTAAAGCCAAGGTTAATTTCTCTAGTATGGAGTACCTTGTCTCCAGGTCTGTTAACACCCGGCTGACATAATAGATAGGAGTTTGCACACATTTCCTTTCAACCATGAGGACGGCGCTAATGGCCGCATCCGCAGCTGCGATATATACTGTTAACTTCTCTTCTTCTTCTGGTGCCGTAAGGGTGGGGAGTTTCGCAAGGTACAGTTTCAGCTGCTGGAAGGCTTCCTCTGCTTGGTCCGTCCATTGGAACTGTGCTTTGTTGAGACAATTTTTCAGAGTTTGGATGAAAGGTAGAGATCTTTCTGCATGCTTAGCCAGAAATCGATTTATTGCCACCAAACGTCCATTCAATGCTTGCACCTCCTTGATGGATGAGGGGGAAGGCATCCGGGTGATAGCTGAAACTTTTTTCCGGATTTGCCCGGAAACCTTCCTTGGTGACCATCACACCGAGGAATTTCCCTTCCTCTACTCCGAAAGAACATTTCCCCGGGTTTAACATTATTCGGGATTCTTTCAACCTTAAAAACGTCTCAGCGATGTCCGCTAGGAGATTTGTTTCATCATGGCTTTTGATGACCAAGTCGTCAACATAGATCTCCAAATTTTTACCAAATTGAGGCTCGAATACTTTGTTCATGAGCCTTTGGTAAGTGGCCCCTGCATTCTTTAATCCAAACGGCATTTTTGTGTAACAAAAAGCACCGATATCGGTGATAAAAGCTGTTTTCTTTTCGTCGTCTTCGGCCATGGGAATTTGATGATAGCCTTTGTAAGCGTCCAAAAAACATTTGAAACGGAAAGAGGCTAACGAGTCGATTTTCAGATCAATTTCTGGTAAGGGGTAGGCGTCCTTATGACATGCACTATTTAGATTCTTGTAGTCGATACACATACCCCAGGTACCATTTCCTTTCTTTACCATTACTGGATTGGCGATCCATGAAGGATAACGAACTTCTCGGAGGATCCCCGCGTTAACCAAATCCCAGACTTGATCCACAGCTGCCCTGCTTCTATTCGGGCCCATCCTCCGTCGTTTTTGAGTTACCGGGTTAGCAGTCTTGTATACATGTAGGCGATGTTCGGCTAATTCCCGTGGAACTCCCTTCATATTTGCCGGTTTCCATGCAAAAACATCTATGCTGTTTCGTAACAACTGCTTCAAACGGTCTCGCCCTGCGGTGGATAAGGTGTGTCCAATGGTAATTATCTGTTCCGGGTATGCGGGGTTCATAATCCACCTCTCCGGTTCATATGTACTTTTCATGTGAGTGTCAAAATGATCTTTACACGAGGTCCGACTGGTTTGCGCTTGTAATACTTCCATGATTTGGTCAGAATACACCACCGCTACTCCCTTGGGAGTTGGGAATGCGATAGCGGAGTGGACAGTGGACACGGCTGCATGAAAAGACGCCAAACCTGGTCGTCCGAGTATCAAGTTATTTTTCGAAACAGCCGGGATTACTATGAAAGTCACGAGGACCGTACAGATTTTAGCGCCTTCTTCTAGGGTCATTGGTAATGTGAGTTGTCCTAGAGGGACCACAGATTCTCCGGAAAACCCTATGAGATCAATGTCGGTAGGTTCCAAGGTTTTTTGATCTTCCATATCCAGACGTCTAAAAAGCTGCTCATAGATGACGTCCATTGAAGCTCCATTGTCGACTAAAATCCGACTGATGCGGTAATCACCTACTAATGCTGTGATTACTACTGGACTGGTAGACGAGGCACCCCCTTGAACAGGCGGGAAAGTAAGCGGTTGTTCCATCCAGGCTTCCAGTCGTGCGCCCCCGTGTTTATAACCCCGTGAGCTTGATGACTCCTCATTCATTATCATGCATAAGTCACGCACCGGTTTTTTGCCTGCATTCTTTCTTCTCGGTGGTCCTGCATGAATTTCTTTTAACAGATGGGAAAGTTTGCCGGTTTGTATGGCCATGTCAATTTGTTTTTGTAAATGCCAACAATGATCCGTGTCGTGCCCAGTGTCTTTGTGGAAATCACAATACCGTTTGGGATCTCGTACGGACTTTGGGTTGAGAGGTCGCGGGGGTTCTAATGTTATTTTTTATGTTAAAAGAACTTCCCGTGGGCTTTTGACCAACTTGTTAATCCACGCAACTCCCCTGCTCTCCGGATTACCCTTAAACCTTGTGGAGGTATTGACAGATCTAACAGGTTCTGGGCGGGTGTACGGGAGAGGCCTCGTCCATGTACTAGGTCCTTGAAAACGTTGAGTCTGTCTGGAGGAGTGTGGCTGTTTTCCCGTTCGATCACTTCGCTGATCCTTTTTATCATACTCATGAGTGCTCTACGGATGAGCTCATCATGTCGGATGCCTTGAATGAAACCTGCGATCATTAAATCCTCCCCTGCACCGGCTATTTGCAAACTTTCTTTGTTATACCGAGTAATGAAATTTTCCACCGATTCCCCGTCTCGTCTCCGGATGTGAAGTATTTCTGTCTTGTCTTTCGTGTGTCGTTTTTGCTGACTAAATTGTTGCACGAACTTTTCCAAGAATTCATCAAAACTGTCGATCCGGCCTACAGGTAAACTATCGTACCAAAGGCGAGCTGTCCCGACCAAGGTTTGAACAAACATGTGACACCATTCATGCAGGGCCCATCTCTCTACCCCGCCAGCACTAATAAAAACATTGATGTGATCGTCCGGATCCGTGGTACCATCATATTTCCCAACTGTGGATGGCATTTTTAACTTACGAAGTATTTCTGCTTGAGCTATTCGGGGTGTGAACTTAGATTGTGTTAACAAAGCTGTTGGTCGGTACGGGCGATGGATGTCCATTAGAGGAGTATTCCCGGGTACAGGTATGAGTGCGGGAGAAGGTCCCTGCATGCTGTACGGATGGGTGAGAGGAGCAGACTGCCCTCCGACGAGAGATCCGGTAGTGCATGCAGATGTAAATCCCCCCGGTGTGGCATAAGCGGTTTCCTCAAATGTTAAACGGTTCCGGAGTTCTGCCAGGCGTATTTCTTTCCAAAACTGCTCGTCCATTCGGGCCCGGCGTTGTTGTTCCATCCACCGTTCGTTACCTGCGAGTAATGGCATGGTGTAAGGGAGGGATCCGGGAACAAGCGGGGTATTGGAAACGGGAAGGGGAGGTATTCCAGCAGTGGTTGTAATGAGTTGCGACAGATTATAAATGGGTATACCAGATGTAGTGATATGTGAGAAATTGGGAGGTATTGCAGGTTGCGGGAGGTCCCGGGTAACTTGGGTGGGAAAGGTAGTTGGGATTAGAGGCGGTACGGGGGATGAAAAGACCGCCTGCAAATGCAACGACGCAGGTATATTAGTATGCAAAGTGTGAAGATGAGATGATGCTGCTGCTGGCAACACATCTGCTGGATGGTTTTGAGCTTGTGCCAGACGTTCCTTCAGCAAAGAAATCATAAGAATACCAGCTTGAGATTGTGAATCTCTTGTTAGTGCCCCTGTGTTTGTAATGTGTTTCTCTCCTCATCGGATTCATAATCTGATTGTATGTTATCCATTGCAAGCAAAGATTGAATTCAGGATACCGTTGTAACTATTATTCGACCGGGATGGCGCCATTGAAGAGATGTAAAAACTCAACCTTGATAATAATTTCCGAATTCAATCAAGTACAAGCTCTGGATCCCTTTCATCTATGAGATCACCTTCTATTTATAGGATTTTTACATTCTCTTTCCTCTAACCGTATGATAGTGACAGCCCCTTTCTTATTGGTTCCTTCTTCTCGTGGGCCCTCATGATGGTTAAGAATTTAGATTTCTTTCTTTTAGGCCCCTTATGTATGATCATTTCATCATACGTCGTCAAGGTGTATTTAATAAGAGAGAGATACGGGAAAAAAATTATAGCATTCAGAAATATTAATTTATCTATATCTATACTATATAATAAATACAAAAATTTTCAATGACACGTGTCAACTCCATGTACATTCTCATCATTTTTTCCCGCCTCTCTCTCTTATTAAATACGCTTATATATTTTATTAAATATATTTTTCTCTCTTATTAAATACACTTCTATATTTTATTAATAATATTTTTTTTAAAAAATGTTAATCTTTATATTAAATACATTTATCTCTCTCATGACATATTTTGACGAGTGTATGTTGTATTTCATATGTTTATTCGACCAGTATAAAACACAAGTTTTTAAAAAATAAGTTTTTTTATTACTTAATATATAATATTATAATTATATTTATTTAACCCGTGTAAAACACGGGATTTTAACCTAGTTATATAATATAGATAGATATGGACAAATCAATTGTTTTTCCACAAATAAAGAGTCGAGAGAAATATAAAATCATGTATAAAAATGATGGATTACATTAAACTTATTTTTTTTTTACATTGGAGTTGGTGGCTCAATGGTAAAGGAAAATCCTCTAAAAAACATTAAGGTTTGAAGAGACCATGAGTTCAAGTCTCACTCTCAATATGAATTAAGAAATTTACCTTTAAAAAAAACATTAAACTTGTTTTTAAAATTAAATAGATAATAGCTATATTTTGGGAATCGTTAAATCTTTTGTGCATGAAAACCACGTGGTGTAAAGGGGCGGCTTGGTGGAAGGTGTTTTTTGAACGGCGTTGGTGGAAGGTGTTTGACTTGTCAATCTTCATTTTCTTATAATTTATAATTAAAATAATTAGATTTGTATGAAATTTTTTTTCATACGTGACATGAGGTTTTTCATTTTTTAATAAAAACATTACACGTAACCTTATAGCTAGAACAAAACTAATATCAAATGGTAAAATAAAATAACCTTCAGTTTTAATCTAATTTAAACTAGTCTGAATTTGTTGAACATTTAATTACTAAAATTTCATACAACAAAATAAGTCCACAAACTATCGCCTATGACCCGTTATAACAATGGATATTCTTACCCTATTCAATATCACATTCTGACCACCATAAACACACCAACCTTACCCCATATGGTTGTTATACTTAACACATAATTTACAAGAATAAAAAAAATTAATTCAATAATATATAAATGTAAAAAAATAGATCGATATATGAAATTTTATTATGATGGATTCAAGTTTAGAAAAATACATGCAAATCCCATGAATATTATTCTACTCACCAATAATTAAACACAACAAAACTAGGGCTACAAGAGATGACCATTTGTTAAAATTAAATGCCTGTCCAAAAAATTTAGCTTAAAATACGTGTCAAATGCCTTATTAATCCTTTGTATTTAAAACCATTATTTTCAAAATATCATAACTTTTTAAAACTACATTTGACTCATTTTATTACTTATTTTTTTTTGTTTGGAAGGAAAAATATATTCAGAAAAAGCTAGGAGTGACCACCAACTTACAGAGAACAAAGCAAAAGAAACCAAATAGAAACAAAGAAAGAAAAAAAAACTTACCGTCAATAGCAAAGGTATTAGAATATGAAACCACACGATTTCTCTCAATCTAGTGCACCAATGCCTCTTCTATTCTTTGTCCACCAAAAGCTTGAACTTTTTAAGTCTTCACAAAGCCACTTCAGGGACGGCCTTTTTCCCACCGAAAACAACACTATTTCTTAATTTCCAAATGCTCCAAATTGCAGACAGGACAACCACTTGGAAAGCTTTGCATCGATTATTTGCAACCTGGACTGGATTTGTTAATTCCAGAATGTCCCTTACCGAAAAAACGAAAATGGGAGGGACATGGCACCAAGTACTGATGTATCCCCATAACATAGAAGCGTAGTAGCATTAAGTGAATAAGTGTTCGGATGTCTCGACACACTGCATACAAAGAGGACACCAATCAGATTCGAGGTTAGCCTTCCTTCTGACCAACGCCTGTCGGGTGGGGATCCGGTCAAGAATCGCGCGCCAAGCAAATATATTAACTTTTAATGGGACAATGTTGCACCATTTGAACGAAAAGTCACTCGGAAACATAGAGGGAGGACTGAGCAAATGGCGCATGGATTTGACATAAAACATGCCCTGAGCATCATGCCGCCATGTCCAAACCCCCTCTTTCTCCACCACCATTTCTTTAAAATATAGATTTTGCTTATAAAATATGTATTCGATTTTCTTTATGTTCCTCCACACCCTTGCAAGGCCCTTTCGCCCAGGTATAATAGTGTTGTTCCTCGGATACGAATGGATACTTAAAATGACATTCTTCTATAAAGAGTTTGTCTCCGTTATAAATCTCCACCACCATTTCGATAAGAGACTCAAGTTTAGTACTTTTAAAGTCCCGAGCCCAAGACCACCGGCTGATTTCGCAGAACACACCCTATCCCAGTTTACCCAGTTGATCTTCCTTGTATTCCCGGTTCCTCCCCATAGGAAGTTTCTTCTTATTCTTTCTAGTGCATTGATTACCTTGTCTGGTGCTTTGTATAGTGAGAAGAAATATACCGGCAAGCTGTCAAGAACCGATTTTATCAACACTACCCGTCCACCAATAGATAGATGCTTTGCTTTCCACACCGATAACCTTGTCTCAAACATGTCTATAACCGGTCTCCAGTTTTTGGACAAATTCATGTTGGCACCACCATCAAGCCAAGATAGTATTACTTATTACTATATGAACAACCACTAGCTTAGTCTAGTGGTAAAGGTATATGCCCAATACTTCACTAAAAATGGTGAAGTTTTGGGTTCAAATCTCACTTGTGATAAAAAAAAAAGAGAATCCAAGTTGGGACAGGAGGTTTTTGGACAAATCCAAGTTGGAACATGTCTATTACCGGTCTTCAGTTTTTGGACAAATTCATGTTGGCACCCACCATCAAGCCAAGATAGTATTACTTATTACTTTTTGAACAACCATTAGCTTAGTCTAGTGGTAAAGGTATATGCCAAATACTTCACTAAAAACGATGAGGTCTTGGGTTCAAATCTCACTTATGATAAAAAAAAGGAAATCCAAGTTGGGACAGGAGGTTTTCTCACATATAATGGGTTTCCTTCTGTAAATTGGAGATGATCGGGTGAGCCAGTGACCCGTTAGTGATCCAAATTGTTGTTAAAAAAAAAACTTATTACTATGTGAACATTTAATAACCCTGGTCCAATCTCCCACAATAATTCATGTGTTCCCTTTTATTCTTTATCTATTAATAAACTAGTTTAGATCTCGTGTTTATATACGAGCTGAAAATATAAATATATAGAAATTTTAAATATTTATTTATATATTTTATATGTGTAAAAATATATTATACACAATAAGGATAGAAACAAACTCAAAATATATAAAAATTAATATATAATTGAGTTTCGAAAATACGTTAATTAATATTTAATGTAATTTGACTTTCATTTACTATTTGATTGAAATAAAAGTTACATAACTAAGTTTTAAAATTCTTATAATAAGTGATAATTAAAAATAAATGTGTTTTATTAGTATAATTAGTATTTTTTTAAATATATATTATTATTAAAATATAAAAGTACATTAAATAAGAGAGAGGAGAGAATAAATGCATAGATCTTTTTCCTATCAAAACGAAAATTTGAAAATTTAATTAGTGATATAAATATAAAAACACACAGCTTTTTCGATAAGTACACAATAAATGCATATGTTTTCACTTTATATGTGTCGCTTTCACATGATTAAATATAAAATTTTCATATAATTAAAAATTATACTAGTTTCGAACCAACATACACCTGACACCTTAAGCTTTAGTAAATTTAATAAATTTAAAAGACCTGTTGATGCTAAAATCAACAACACGTTAAACATTTAAATATAATTTTTTGAACAGTAAAGGCTTGTACATAACTGAGAATGGATTATTTTTTCGTCTGAATAATAGAATCGTGGTACCCAGGAAGAAACACACAACTGAGAAAACTTCATAACTAAACCTAGAACAAGTTATCCCAAACGAAACTCGAACTCACGACCTCACATTTGAAAGGTCATAGATTACCACTCAACCAAAAAATATATAAATATTAATTAAATGATCTAAGTCATCACCTTTTATGGTATTTAAATTAAAGTTAGTAATTAGTTATTTATCTGTCAATGAGCTAGTGGTGGAGTGGTAAGGGAGAGACCTGGTGTTCCTAGTGACCCAGGTTAAATCCTTGCTCTCCACATTAGTTTTTGCGGCATGCAAATGAGGTCTAGCTTAGGCTGATGCACCTGGGTTTTACCTACGCCGATCCAGGGTTCGAGTCTCGGCTCTCCCTCAAGCCCGGAAGGGGCCGTATTGGGTGAGATTTTTCCTTGGATGCTCTCATACTCTGACACCAAGTGGGCTCAGTTAAGACAACACATTGGCCCTAGTTGGACCAGGCTCTCCCATATGACGGAGGGTGCGACGTCACAACATTCAATGTTCGCCGTTCAAAAAAAAATTAGTTATTTATCTATTTTATTATTACTATAACAGGTCACAACATGGTCGTTGAAAAGTCACACCCATCTTCATCATGATCACAAACAAAGTTCTTATTTGCTTTGTTTATTTTAAGGAGGTTAAAGTGGTACCTTCTTAACCAAATTACCCTCCTAAATTACTCCTATCATAAAATGCCATCTCAATTAGCTAAGGTATCATCCTAAAGTATCCTCTATGGTGAGAGTGATACCCTCCAACCCTCTTATTTAAAAAAAATTTAATATAAATAAAATTAATAAACTAAAACTTTAACTAACTAATTAAAAATTTTACTACTCTAGTAAATAAAAAACTTAGTGAGACACGTGTCACTCTCTGGTTACTCCTCACATTTATTATTCCATCTCTCTCTCCTATTAAATACTAATTCTTTCGTTTCTCTCCTATTAATTAATGATATTAAATAATAATCTTTGTATTAATAAATAAAAATTATATGGACACGTGTCACTTTCTGATTTATTTTTATCATTTATTCCCGTCTCTCTCTCCTGTTAAATAATAATATTAAAATAACTTTTTTTACACAGGTTCAAAAATGAGAATTGAATGCAGAATACTTGCAATACATGTTAGGTTTCAGGTTACCTATTTTTTTTATAAAATTTATTATTTATATTTGTATCTTTATCAATGTATTTTCCCCTTTTAAATGTGCTAAAATTGAATTCCCCCTCCCCCTAAGATATTGTGCCTATTAGAAAAGTGAACAGACAATGTTTATCTGGACTGCAGGCAATCGTTGATGTAACTGCTTTCATGAAAGCAACATTTTATGACATAGGTATTTCATATTTGTGCTGGTGTAGAGTCAATCTCATGTTTGGTCTTTAAGGCTTTGATCACTTGCACTAAGAAATAGTGAATGTAGTTCACCAATTACTTAATATCAATTATAAAAGGAATATAAATATTTATGAATTACATCTTTTTTATCATTCAACTCGTGTTTTAACCTAATACATAATAAATTAAAAGACAGTAAATAAAAATACATAATAACAAATTAAAATTCATCCACTCGTCGTCTTCGTCCAAATCCGGGGTCGGGGTGTTTCTTGCAATATGTTCCACGAGATTAAATCTAAGACTAGTATGTGTAGCTACATCGTGCAACTCCGAAAGGACGTTATCGTCAATAACTGGTTCGACTGGAGGATCCCGTATGTAGACAGGTGATATTGCGTTCCTGTCATCCTTTAAGATCATATTGTGCAATATCATGTAAGTATATCCATCGTTCCTAATCTTCGCCAATTTTAAATGCCGGTTTGGTCGACAAAGTATACCCCATTTCCCTTTTAACACACCAAAAGCTCTCTCGACATCTTTTCTTGCCGACTCTTGCGCCTTCTTGAATGCCTTTTCTTTAGGGATTGTTGGATATGGAAACGATTTAACAAACGTAGACCAAGTAGGGTATATCCCATCCGTAAGATAGTATCCACGTTTGTATAGTCGTCCATTAACTACAAATGGACACTTAGGTGCGGTTCCAAGCTCCTCGTTGGTAAAAAGTGGCGATTGTTGGAGAACATTTATGTCGTTGTTAGAGCCGGATGAACCACAAAACGCATGCCAAAACCATAAACCATTTGAAGCCACCGCTTCTAACATGATCATCGGGTATTGGTGATCGCCTCTCATATATTGTCCGCGCAAACTTGTCGGACAATTTCGCCAAACAAAATGTGTACAATCGATGCTACCGACCATACCCGGAATACCATATTTTACTTCATGCACGTTGTATAAAAGTGTAATGTCGTGGCTTGTCGGTCTGCGTAAGAACTCTTTGCCGTATATTTGAATTATGGCGTTACAAAAATACTCTAGACATTCACTTGAGGTTCTCTTAGCCATACTTAAATAGTCGTCGGGAGGATTACCATATTTGAATTATGGCGTTACAAAAATACTCTAGACATTCACTTGAGGTTCTCTTAGCCATACTTAAATAGTCGTCGGGAGGATTACCAGTTCCGAGTTGTTTAATCGCCGATGTGCATTTTTGTAGCGCCGTGAAACCCTTCTTCTTCCTAGCGTCTTCACCCTCTTGAAAATATTCAAACCTAGCCTCTACGTCGCCAACTATTTTTAAAAATAACCTATTCGGCATCCGAAATCTATCTCGAAACGCTGCTTCCCCGTGTGTTGGGTTTTCGTCAAAATAACCTCTTTTTAGAATCTCTAGAGCATGTTCACGATCACGCTGTACATATGTACTTAATGATGTAGCTGTGTCTTCCTCTTCGGCTTGGGCGACAATATCACTTACGAATTGCATACTATCACCGCCGAACACGAAGTCGAGCGATTCGTCCGATTATTCGGGTGGGTAGTATAACTTACGATTCATATTTTGGTTGAGTGGATACAAAAGTAATGGTATATTTAAAAAGAATGTATTTAGAAAGAATATATTTTGGTTGAGTGGGTAGTATAAAATGATTGGGTATTTATAGGGGTAATTTTTTTTAAACGGTTATATAACAGTTCAACGGCTATATATTTGACTAGTCCATCGGGTTAAATACATGTTTCCAGCGGGTATATGTAGCCGCTGAGACTACCCGCGTTCCACTACCCGCGGAGGATGCTTCGGTGTTCCACCCTACCCGCACTCGGACCCCCCCCCCCCCCCCGATAAAAGCTATTACTTGCCAGTTGCCACTTACCACGTGTTTGTTTAAATCGTAACATCCAAAATTTGAAGATTTTCACAAATAAAGAAAATATATATATGAAGATGCCTCTTCCTTAGTTTCAACCTGACTCATTTTATTTTTCAACGTAAAATTTAGAGTGAAGAGGGCACTCATTGTTCCCTAGCCTTTCTGAAATGACCGGAAACTCTACTCCTTCTGCCCTTAAACTTTAAAATATGTAAAAATAATAATTAAAACAATAACATAAAATTAAGAAGCGATCTATAGATTCCACATACCAATCCATTGACAATCCACATGCCCCGTTTGATGATGAATCCCAATAATCCTCAAATTTTATTTTTTGTATTTTTTTTATTTTATAAAAGTGACTTATTTATTAGTTTGTAATCAGTATTTTAGTCAGAGGATAAAGATACTTTGATGTTGAAAGTTACATAGACCATAGACCAGTAGTATTGTAAGTAGAAAATTAAACAAGATAAAACAAATATCCTCTCATAAGTCATGACAAAACAGGTTAGAAGAAATTGCAGAAAACGGATTGAATACTTGAATTTTTTAAAAGGCGTGATAACACTTTTAGATCAAATCAATTTGGTGATTCATCCAAATGATTGATCGGGTACAATTCAGATTTTGAAGAACAAAATATGGTGTGTCTGTGATGAATTTCGAACCAGATTGAAGACCAAAGTCGCAGGAGCGTGCATACGGTTTTTAGGTCTAGAAACTGCCGTAGACAGTTTTCTAATTACCAATTTTTCACTTTTGCCCATTTCTGGATTTCACATGTGAATTTTCAGAAATTCATTTTCTAATGAATTTTTAATGAAACAATATTAATGGAAATAAAAAATTTAGACCCCAGTCAAGGGCTCTGCCCCCTGGACCCCGCTACCGGGGGCGCTACCCCCGGACCCCCGTTAATTAGGGGCTTCGCTCCTAATATAATAATAAACTCAAATAAGTGTGCACTCCACACCTTCTTACTTATTTGATATTTATGATAATGTATACTAGTCACACACAAATTAATAGAATTATATTAAAATATCCAACATAACATGAATAATATGAAGGACTTTGAGTTGTCTAGAGATAGAGATGGAGAATCGCCGTACTCTTTTAAAATATACAAAGCAATGTTCCATTTTTGAAAGGGTTATAAATAAGGGTTAAAAATTGAGATTTAATTCATTAGAGGTTTAGAATTCCAAAGTCAAAATCTCTAACCATCACTACCAACCCCAATGTTTTGAAACCCGGACCGGACCGGGAACCGGTGGTCTGACCGGTCCGGTTACATGTGTTGAACCGTTTCTGCAGCGAACCAGTGGTCGGACCGGTTGAACCGGCGGTCGGACCGGTTGAACCGCTTGACTATTTTTTTTTTAATCTTTTTTAAGTCTCTTGGCTTCTTATTTCGTAGGTAATTGTTAGTTTAAAATTATTGGAATTGACTTGTTGGTGGTTTTTGAAAGGATTAAAAGCTATTTAGACTGATATATTTTTATAATATTTATGACGTCGTCCGGTTCTTAAATCCGGTCCGACCGGTCGGACCGGTAAGGAGACCGGTTCGACGTCCGGTCCGGTTCTGAAAACATTGACCAACCCCATTGCCGCCGCCACCCTCCTCTATAGGGGAGAATTTCGGCCACCACATAGGTGGTGTTATGGTGCTATAGGGGAGAATTTCGGCCACCACATAGGTGATATTATAGTGCTCTGTTTATACTATTAAACTTAACTGTTACAATTTAAGTTACTTGAAACTTGATCCCAAAACTAACTTGGAATACCAAAAACATAAGTAAGGTTCTATTTTTTTTAAAGGGTAAGTAAGGTTCTATTGCTTTTTAGTTTTTAACAATTTCAAGTGTTATAAAGAACAAATTCAACACTGTTAAAAATACGATCACTAATACCTGTATACTAATGGTACATCGTTAGCTATAAATTCAATAAAAATTATAAACATGACATAAAATATGTGTTTTACGGTTTGATTTTGGTTATGGATACAAGCAAAATCGAACCGAAATTTTGGTTTTATGTAAAAACACAAAATTGAACCTTCGGTTTTTTGGTTGGGTTAGATCATTTCAATTAATTCGATTAACTCGATTTCATGATTTCTTGCTAACCCATATCACCTAATATCATAAATGGACACAAACTTAAAAATAAATTACCATCTATATAAAAACAATGGCTAATGGACAGTAACTATCCATGCATTTAGGGTCTCTCATGTGACATATTCTCATTTTTTTTCTTTTTTTTTAATAATCTTTAGTGTTTTTTTCTTCTCGCATATATAAAGGGTGAATGAGAATATTAAACAAAGATGGATGCTGTCCTGGTTGTTTGTGTGTGGCTTCCTCAGCTGCCATACCGGGGTTTGATCCCGCCTCTCTCATCCTCGCTTCCGGTTCGCTAACGTCAACAGGTCCCTATGCTGATGTCATAATTAAAAAAAATATTTTAAAAAAGTTTCTAAAATTTCTTTTAATAGTTTAAATTAGTATAACTAATTTTGAACTATATCTTTTAAAATATTATTTTTCTTAAGGTTCCAAATGAATAGTTATTACATTTTTTTTATACGTTGTTTAGAGCCGAGCCGTCGTAGTGGGTCCCAAACCTACACGAGTACAGTAATGGGTAGAATTTATGTTTTCTATGTTTGGGTCTGGTTCGGATTCGGGTTAGGGTTCAGATTTTGCAGCAATACCCACGCAACCCGGAGAATAAGCCAACGGGGTTGAGTCATGACTCATGAGTGACTAATATTTTCATTTGGCGACTAGTAAAACAAACAGGGACGCGGGAACGCCATTAACGGAGAGTGTTGCCGGACGACAAGTATGGAGTCTTCATCGTCGGCGGCGGACTGGAAGCCGACAATAAGCCAGGAAGAGCAGTGGACACTTGAAGGTCAAGTATTTCATATATATCGTATGTTCTGTGACATCCCTCCCAATTCGCAATCAGCTATGTAAGCACACTTGAAACCCTAATTTTCTCCACACCTATCCGTCTGTTCTGGTTAATTGATTTATGAAAGTATCTGATCCGTGAGAAGGTTAGAGCTCCAACGGGACAGTCACATGGAGTACCTCGTGAAAGGTCTTCGACATCTCGGTCCTTCGTTTTCCGTATTGGATGCCAAGTATATCTCTCTCTATTCTCTTTGTATATATCTTATTTTGATTGGCTTGATAAGATCTGGTGAGGATATAGTTTATTGGTAATCAGATATTGTTAAATGTTAACTATGAATGTATGTAATGAGATCTGGTAAGGATGTGATTTTAGTGATGCTTTCAGTTTTCTGAACAGACATTGATTTATACTGCTTAAACTGTAAATGTATCTAATACTTTGTATTAATCATCAGTTGTTAAGTAAACTTGAAAGTGCATAATTTCATTGCCATGTTTTCTTTCACTAGATATGAAAGCTTTTGAGCTTCATTTCTAGATTTGACAAAGTTCTCTTGCTCTATTAATGTGTTTGGTAAACTTCTCCGGCTTTGCTGTCATTTACGTTCAATATCTAGAGATTTATCACAAGATTTGACCAATTTTAACGAGTTTCTAATTCCAGTTTTGGGTGAGGCTTGTAAAGTGTACCCTAACCTGAAATTAGGTGGACCAAACAAAAGTTCAATTCTACCAGAACTTGTTTCACTAGAATTAGGTGACCTGGTTTTTTTGGATCAGACAGGTTACCCGAATAGCACATATCCATAGTTCCATACACAAACGAGTACAAATTAAAGAAGTGGATCTACACAATTTTTTTTGTTTTTTGCATTTAAACAAAATAAAGAAATCAAACCCCAACCTAAATGAGAATTTCTTCTCCACGCAGCACATGGACAATTTAAACCTTATAGTTGTGGCCTTGTAGGAGTTATTTCTTATGCTGTCACTTATTCATAGAGTTGGTTCTTTCCAGCCGGCCATGGATTTGCTATTGGATTCTTCATTCAATTGCTTTATTGGGAGAGTCTGTTGATGTTGCTTTGGAGCATAATGCCATCGATTTTATAAGTCGGTGTCAGGTTGGCAATTTAACTGTGCATTTTTGTTTGCAACCTGAGTTTTAATTAGCTTTTTATCAGTTATCCTCTTGGAATTGTGTAACTTTCTTAATTGCAAAATGCTGTCTCATAATTCTCTCAGGATCAGCATGGTGGATATGGTGGAGGACCTGGGCAGGCAAGTGAACTTTCAGCTATGATTATTAACTGATAAATATATGAAGTCTGTTATATTCATATTGGATACTAGATTGCTACTAAAACCATGGTCTGATGTAGATGATTTATTTGCCTGTCTTAAAAAGGCTAAAGCTTATTCCAAAGAGCACCGTTTCTTGATTGTATTTATTTATCGTAGCTATTATTTGAGTTCTTTTTTGTTCAAAAGATGATAACGTTTGCTACTAATGTCAGATGCCGCATCTTGCAACAACTTATGCTGCTGTTAATTCACTCATCACCTTAGGGGGTCATAAATCTTTGGCATCAATTGACAGGTGGTTTTTTCATGTTATGCTGGAATTAGTTACAGCCTCCATCCCCTATAAGATGACCCTTCGCTTTCTGATCGTGTCCGGATTCTTACGGATCTTTTTTTTTTTACCTTTTGTAGTTGAATCTGAATGTTTAATAGAAAGACAACCGTGTTTCCATATTTCCCTTGATAAGATTATTCTGAATAATTGTCAAATTGGTTACATAAAAAACTGGTTTTCGTTTACTTTCACCTTCAGTTATAGGTGGCAAAATGGATGGGTCGAAAGGGTAAACTTTTAGGTCATGTCTAGCCGGGTAGGATCGGGATGTGTTGACTTGCCACAACTTTTAGGTCGTGTCTAGCCAGGTGGGATCGGGCTGTGTTGACTTGCCACAATTTCTTTTTTTTTTCTTTCTTTTTTTAGATTTCATACATATTAGTGGATAAATATGATTAAAAAAATTATTATGAGATGATGATTCAATTTTTTTTATTGAAGCAATGTAGGAAACGTAAACTGTTGAGTATGCTTTAGGCGAGTTTAAACCATGTAACTCATTTTCTATTTGACTAATTTTTTAGTTTTATCCATTTGGCCCTTTAGCATTAAAATTGAACTCAAATTTTCACATAAATGGGTTAAAGTCCTCTGTGTAGTGTAGTTTAGTTTATAAAACCTAACAAGAGTCAAGACTCAAATGTCAATTTTGGTTGTCTAAAATTTAATGATCCTTGTATTTTACACATCACAACAATAAAAGAGGCTTTTTATTTTTAAATTTCAAGTAACGAGCTCATCAACTTTTTGATGAGCACTTTTGTTAGCGACATTTTCCTGGCATTTCATACTAACTGCTATTATTTCCAGAGGCAAGATCTACTCATTTTTGCGAAGAATGAAGCATACAAGTGGTGGATTCAGGTGTGGCATATGACTACCACAAGTTATTCATATATTTAAATTGTTTATTTCAAACATATTTGATTGAAGGATTTTGTATACCCAAATAATGTTCTTTCTGAATATACGTTTCGTTCAGTATGCATGATGGTGGGGAAGTAGATGTCCGTGCTTGCTACACTGCAATTTCTGTAAGTTAGCAATTAACTAGCTTTATATATTTTATGTACAATATTTAACCACCTACTAGGACTTGTAATAACACAAGTTTATTTCACAGACGTTGATGATCCTTGACTAATACTTAATACTTATACTTGCTGTCAGGTTGCAAGTGTTCTGAATATTTTAGATGAAGAACTTGTTCAAGGTGTGGGAAATTACATCTTAAGGTTGGTTTTGTACAACTTAGTTTCTCATTTTTTTAGCTGATTACATTTAGTAAGTAGGAAATTATTTTACCTTTTGCTAGATGATCTTCTGGAAATATCAATTAGTGATTAATAAATATTAACTACAATCAAAGTGTTCCTGCACAGGAAATGATCTAAATTCTGATACAACCACTGGATGAATAGGGTCTAATTTGTGCTAAAAATAATTCCTTTTAGATTTTTCCATTTGGGTTCCTTTTTTTGATAAAATTTAAAAGTAACAAAGTTTTACTGACTATTACCCTTCATGCAGCTGTCAGACTTATGAAGGTGGAATTGCTGGTGAGCCAGGTTCAGAAGCTCATGGTGGGTATGTTTCATGTTAATTTTGTGTCGGATGTGATCAAGAGTTTGTCATTTTATTGCACATTATGCTGAATTTAAAGCTTAATTTCTTCCCTTTTAACCATGGGTAATATATTTATGTTCAAGTTAAGTGTATGCTTTATGAACTAAATTTCACCTGGGAATTCTGACACTTCACTCTTTTATCAATAGGTACACCTTTTGTGGGCTGGCCACAATGATTTTGATCAACGAGGTTAACCGTCTGAACTTGGCTAGTTTAACTGTAAGACCACCTATTCTCACACAATATCAACTTAAATTACCCTAATTAGGGCATTTCTGTGGTTTAGATATTTGTGATAGAACTTATTGTTTTTTGAACTAGGACTGGTTGGTTTTTAGACAAGGAATTGAAGGTGGTTTTCAGGGAAGGACAAATAAATTGGTTGATGGTTGCTATTCTTTCTGGCAGGTTTAAAAATATATTCTTGTTGCATACGTTCAATTGTTATGTTGAGTTTTTAATTATAATAATTTAAGAGATATTGACCAGGGTGGAGCTGCTGTGTTGATACAAAGATTACATGCAGTCACTGGTTCCACATCATCTGAATTGTCTGATGACGAGGATTCTCCTGATCAGGGGGAAGGTAAGCCAACTTTATATATATATTTATTTTGTTTTTTATATTTAAATATGTATGTATGCGTGCACGTGCAGGACAACAAAGTGATGATGAACTAAATTCATCCAGTAGTCCAGTTAATTTCATCAAAAGGCATACAAAAACAGAACCTCTTTTACAGAGCCAAGCCTTGCAGCAATATATCCTTTTGTGCTCACAGGTATCTTCAATTTTTGAGGTCAAACAAACCGCATCATACTTGACATGAAATCTTCTAATTTAGGAACATAGAAATCCGCAAACAGAATAATAAAAATAAAGTAGTTGTAAACAAATCTGTATTTAAAATCCACATCATTTTGAATTTGAAAATCACCAGGTTTGACCTTGAAAATCAAACAAGATTTTTTGTTACAGTATTTTTTTATTTATTTTTATCAATATAGGTCGAGGGAGGGTTCAGAGACAAACCAGGGAAAAGCAGAGACCACTATCACACATGCTACTGTCTTAGTGGGCTAGCCGTGGCTCAGTATAGTTGGTCCAAAGATGCTGATTCTGCACCCTTACCAGGCTCGTTGTTGGGCCCGTATTCTAATCTCCTGGAACCGGTTAACCCTCTTCACAACATAGTCTTGGAGCAGTACAACGAGGCGCGCGAGTTCTTTAGCAGTGCATCAACGTTGTGAATCATGAATAATCTCATTGATTTTATTTGTTTTCTATACATGGTAGCGTACTTGGTTGTTACACGATTTCCATGACAGTTGGTGTGTGTGGCGATGAACCTTGGAAAGTTGTGACTGGTTATATTTAAATTGAATGCTGGCAAGTTTCACATTATTATTCTGTTAATGTATGAAGTAAATACTTAGCGGTCTCAATGTATAATATCTAATAACTTTATGATTGCTTGAAATTTTATCCATAAACTTGGTTGGAGGAGATAAGCATCAAGTGAGTTTGTGGTTAAAACAATCTTTTCTATTTTTGTACACATCTGCAATCAACGGTGGTTCCGCTATGAGGATTTGTATATATAAATTTACCAAAAAAACTGCCATCAGGAAACAATAACCGAAGAAAAGCGATTGAGAAAGAAATAAAGAGAGAGGGGCGGTGGACGGTGGTTGTGCGTAGATCAGCCGTCTTCTAACATCCTTCTTCTCTTGTCTCTTCCACCGCCATTCTTTTCTGTATTTCACATTCATTTCATCTCTTCTGTCTTGTTATTGGTGAGTGCTAGCAGGTTTACACACAAAGGAGATTCGGAGATTGTTATCGAGTAAGATATCAAGGTACGTGGATTCTCTAATCACCTTTCTAGTATTTTTTTCATTTTTAATTCAGTTCAATAATGTTGATTAGGCTTCTTATTTTGCAAACCTAGGTCATATGTTCAGGATTTTATTATCGGTCATTGTGTTTCTGTTATTCTGTTTCTGATCATGCATAGTTTTGATTTTGATTGTTGATATTGATAGGATATCCTATCAATGATGATCAGGGCTCTTATTTTGCAAACCTAGGTCATATTATCAGAATTTTTTTTGTGGATCATCGTGTTTTCGTTATTCTGTTTCCAGTCATGCCTAATTTTGATATGGTTGTTGATATTGATAGGGTATTTGTTCGTTTGCTACAGTTCTGTTAATACTTTTCAATCATCTGTAGATCATGATCGAATCCATGGAATCACGAACTTGCAGCACCCCTAAAACCAGTATTCCCAAGAAATTAAACCAATCTTTAAGTGTGAGAACTGTTTCTTCTCCAAGATCTTCTAAATCCCCAAATCCAAGAACAGGAGGAAAATCATTCCATGATAATAACCTACCTCTTGGGAGCCCTAGAATAACCAGAAAAAATACCCTGGCAGTATCCAACAGGAGAGAAGATCCGGCATACTTGGGCCCTCAGTTACTTAAACAAACCCGGGAGATGTTATCATTAGGGGAAAACCCTAAGAAAGCTCTTGAATTGGGTATAAGAGCAATGAAAGCATTTGAAAGCAGTCGATTTCAGAAACCGAATCTGGATTATGTCATGTGTTTGCATATTGTAGCAGCATTGTACTGTAGTTTAGGGCAGTACAGTGAAGCGGTTCCTCTTCTAGAACGTTCTATCGAGATACCAAGCATGGGTGAAAGCCATAAGAACTCACTAGCTAAATTTGCAGGGTGTATGCAGTTAGGTGATACATACGCGATGCTTGGATACATTGAGAACTCCATATTATGTTACACAGCAGGTTTGGGAATCCAAAAACAGGTTTTGGGTGCTACCGATCCAAGATTTGGAGAAACTTGCAGGTATGTAGCCGAAGCTCATGTTCAAGCATTGGAATTTGATGAAGCTAAGAGGTTATGTCAAATGGCTCTTGACATTCACAAAGCAAACGGGTCAACTGATTCTGTAGAGGAAGCTGCAGAGCGGAGAGTTATGGGTCTTGTTTGTGATGCCAAGGGTGAATACGGGGCTGCACTTGAACATTATGTGTTAGCCAGCATCATCATGTCTGCAGCCGGTCAAGACTCTGATGTTGCAGCCATTGATGTCTGTATTGGTGATGCGTATTTGGCATTGGCTCGTTATGATGAAGCGGTTTTCAGTTATCAGAAAGCTTTAAATGTGTTTAAGGCCACAAAAGGAGACAATCATCCATCCGTTGCTTCAGTTTTCGTTCGTTTGGCTGAACTTTACAACAAAATGGGGAAATTCCGTGACTCAAAATCTTACTGCGGAAGCGCGCTGCGGATTTATGAGAACCCGTTGCCAGAAAGCACTGATGATGAAATCGGTAACGGTTTTATTGAAGTTGCTGGTATCTATGAATCCATGAATGAAATTGGTGCAGCCATTAACTTACTGAAAAAGGCACTCAAGGTTTTGGGACAAGGCGAAGGTCAACTCAGCAGGATTGCAAGCGTGGAGGCTCAAATCGGGGTGTTGTGTTACACGATGGGGAGTTACTCCGAGTCGTATGATTATTTGAAGGCTGCTGTTTCAAAACTAAGAGTGGTTGCAGAGAAGAAATCGGCTTTGTTCGGGTTTGTTTTGAACCAAATGGGAGTGGTTTGTGTTGAAATGGAGTTGTTAGATGAGGCTGCTGATGTTTTTGAAGAAGCAAAGGGTGTTTTGGAGGTGGAATATGGCTGTAATCATCCGGTTACAGTTGGGGTTTGTAGTAATCTTGCTGGAACTTATGATGCAATGGGCAGGTATATATAGGGGATCTATGCATAACTGATAACACTATGTTTGTGAGAACACGCCGAACAAAATAAATCATTTATTTTTTCAAGATCAAAACTTTTTTAAATATATAAAAAATAGCTAAAATGCAATGTTTATTATCTCTCCTGAAATAAAAAAAAATATGAAGAAATTTCGCCTATGTATAGAGCCTACACGTGTAAGTCATGTCTAGGTTTAATTACCCATATATATGTAGGTAAATGGTTAAAGTAGTTTAATGGTTTTTTATGTACATGACGTACACATTTGTATGTAACAAGTAAAAAACAAACATACCCAGTAAAATCCCACTCATAGCAGGGCTATTTATAGGGCCAGGCGAGCATGAGATGAAGACAAACCTTTCCTCTACCCTAGAGGATAGAGAGGCTGCTCCAGAGAAACATTTTTTTTCGTGTACAATTTACAGTGTAGTATAGAAGTAGATGTAATAAAAATGTCACGGTTTCTTTTTACATCTATTGATATACTACATTATACTACACTATAAACTGTACACGATACATGAAAAAAATGTTCAAATGATTTAGGTTTGTTCATTTTGTTATCACAATAATTTAGTGTACCGTAATTATTTTTTGTTTTGATTTTAAAGATTTCTTGATTTTTTTTGAGTTATAAAGATTAAAGATGAATGGGTTTGGGTTTGCAGGTGGGAAGATGCAATTGAGATGCTGGAATATGTGGTGGGGATGAGAGAGGAGAAGCTGGGAACAGCAAGTTCAGAAGTGGATGATGAGAAACTCAGGCTGACTCAGTTGTTGAAAGATGCAGGTAGGGATCGAAGCAAGAAAGACTTGTGGCTTCAATTCCTGCTTGATGTTTAACAACAAACACACTTCTCTCTTTTTATTTAAAAACCAATCATCTACATTTTGGTTATTTATTTCTTCTTGAAGCGGATTGTAATCGTATTGATTTGCCCCATTGATCTTGTTTCTATATTGAAGTCGGACTACGAAATTAATTAAAAGAAATAAATAATGTTTGGTGAACAAAATAGCAATTAGAAATGAAATAAAAATAACTATTCTACATGAAACCCTGAAGCGACGATCATGGCTTACAAACGTATTCAAAGAGTTTGTGAGGTGCACAAACTGGGTTTTTTATGGAACTGGTTCTGGGTCGGGTCGTTGAACGGTTCTTGATCGGGTTGTTGACCAGGTTTTTTCCGATCTGAGCGATTTTTGGCCCGTTTGGGTGCGGTTCCTATGTAAAACTGAATAAAAGGAACCGGGTTCTGGGTCGGGTCTTCCAGTCCGGTTCCGGAAACGGGTTTTTTTTGTAAAAATGTGACGATGTTACAAACCGTCAAACATTCCACCTCACCCCTTACTGCACTATGCGGCAGAACCATTATACATTGCCATAGTTAAATATAGTTAACATTTCATTTAGAATAAGAATTTCCATCAAAAGAGTTAAATATTGAAAGTGTGTGTATGGTGGGTTTCATAAATAGTTTTGTTTTTTAAAAATGAGTTAATTGCAAAAATGGCCCCTGTGGTTTGTTCGAATTGCAAATTTAGCCCCCAGGAATGAAAAAGTGCAAATATGGCCCCTGTGGTTTGGACCCGGGTTGCAAGAAAGGCCCCTGCCGTTAATTGAAGTTAAAACCTTACGGAACTTAACCCATGTGGATGGCACGTGGTTCGTTCCTCGAATCAATTTTTTCTTAAATAACCCAAATCACTTTAATCACGAAACTATTTGAAGAACATTTTGATATTCGTGGACAGATGCTAACCCATGCCGAAGATTTTAATCACGAAACTGTTTGAAGAACATTTAGATCTTTATATTGTTCTTAGCATTAGGGCTAATATTTTTGTTGTATTGAACACTATGGGCAAGTTTAATGTAATGAAGGCTTATTGCGACATTTTGATCTTTGGCTCTTATTTTGTAATGTATTAGCCAAGTTTAATGTAATGAAGGCTTCACTTTGTAACTGTTTGTCACTGCATTGGTTGGCTTGGTCGTAGCATTTGTAATGTATGAGCAAGTTTAATGGTCTACTGAACACTGCAGAATGGTCTACTGATGTGCACGATTTCAGAGTCCAATTTTGACTTTTTACTTTCAGCACTTGCTTTCTCACTGCACTGCAGAATGGTCTACTGATGTGCACTTAAAATTTGGCATATTTTCATCTTTATTCATACTGATGTGCACTGCAGAATGGTCTACTTCTTGTGACAAGGCACTATTGTTTTTATGATGTTACAGATACACATATTGACACTTTGGTATCTTACAAGAATGATGAATGGGATAAGCATTAAAAGATGTGGCACTATTCTTCTTTAATCTTTTCTGTTATTGTTGTTGATCCTCAAAAATTGATATGAATCATTTTGATTCACTTTTTGTACAAGCTTGATGGCCTATGTAGTACTTTGTAACAATTGTAATGTAGCCCTATTTGCTTAAATTTGCAGTAGTTTGATAACTTAATCTAAACATGTATTCATCCACTGTGTTTGCAGAAAACCTGCAGTTTCTTTAATACAAATTTGCAGTATATTTTTTAATACAAAATGTGCAGTAATACAAATGTCCCCTTGACCCAAAACATGCAGTAAAAATGCAGTTTTGCAGTAAAAACACTGCAGTAATAAAATGCAGTTTTACAGTTAAAACACTGCAGTAAAAAATGCAGGTTTGCAGTAAAAACATGCAGTATCTGCAGTGAAAACACTGCAGTAAATGCAGTACTCAAGGGCAGTTTTTTTGAAATTGCCGAAATGTAGTAAAAATGCATAGTTTTGGTGTTTTTGCAGTTGTATTAAGTTGGGCCGGAAAGTGATTTGGGTTATTTAAGAAAAAAATGATTCGAGGAACGAACCACGTGCCATCCACGTGGGTTAAGTTCCGTAAGGTTTTAACTTCAATTAACGGCAGGGGCCTTTCTTGCAACCCGGGTCCATACCACAGGGGCCATGTTTGCACTTTTTCATTCCTGGGGGCTAAATTTGCAATTCGAACAAACCACATGGGCTATTTTTGCAATTAACTCATAAAGTGTGGGTCACACATTTATTTTTATTTTTAATATAAAGGGGTATTTTGATTTTTTCACAGCTATTTAACAGAAAAAGTTAAACCCACATCCATTGTATGGACCGTCAGTGAAACAAGTCGAAAACTTTTTTGATGACAAATCCATAATTTTTCAAAGTTATGGACAAAATCCGTAACGTGACCAAACCGCATGGACCATCCGTGTAATTAACTCTTTTATTAATTTAGCAACTAGATTGACATCCGGAAAAGAGATGTTACTAATGAGACATCTTGGTGGTAAAATAGTACCTTTATTTAACGGTTTTTTTTTTTTTTTGAAAAGCAACTTTCATTAGAAAACAGACAGCCCCAAGACGGGGCACCAAAAAGGAACAAAATTACATAAAATTGAAATTACACCAATTCTTCCAAACAACCGGTTTATATTTGGATTTGTGATTGATCCACAGAACCCTAGAGATTTTATAGAGTTGATAATATCTTCGATGTTCGCCTCTTTATTGTTGAAACTTGCCTCGTTCCTGGCCTTCCAAAGACACCATCAGCTCGTAATGATGATGCCATGAACTAAATCCTTCTTCGTATCATTCAAATCAGCGTGGCGATGAATGTCCAGCAGATCACGAAAAGAGAAGGCAAAGAAGTTTTTGATTTTACACCAAAAAGACACCCATTGCCAAATCTCCGTCGCAATTCTACAACCGGTGAACAGATGGTCCACCGATTCGTACTGCACTCTGCACATCGGGCACAAGTCGCTTCCCACCCTAATGTTTCTTTTTTTGAGGTTGTCCATCGTTTGAATTCTATCCATTTCCGCACGCCAAGTAAATATGTTGCACTTAAGGGGGATCCACTTACACCAAATGAAATCGTACTTGCTGCCATAGTCCGGCTTACCTCGCAGAAAGCTCTTTGCAGACTTAACTGAGAAAAGAGCTTCAGAGTCATAGTCCCATGACCAAGTATCGCTGTGATCCGCTAGGTTGACCTGTAACAAAAAGGAAACTAAAAGATCCAAATCCTTGGCAGCCTCATTACCAGCTGGCCATTCCAGCCAATTCCAGATTAGTCTCAGGCCATCTCCATCTTTCACAATTCTCGTGCCTATTGTACAAAGTTTATCCGCCTCCAGCTCGTAGAGGCTGGGGAACTTGTCTTTCAAGGTGTCCTCGACAATCTAGTGGTCCAACCAAAATTGCAGCTTATCCCCTCTTCCAACCTTTCCTTTGAAGCATTTCGTGACCTTCACACCATCGATAACACAATTGTTGATGGCTTTAGCTATGTTTCCCCACACCCTACCTAGCGAGGATTTAGCAGGAATAAAATTGTCATTCTTCCTGGAAGCATGAATTTCAACCACAATCGACTTCCACAGCGCGTCCCCTTCTTTTTTAAATCTCCAACCCCATTTCAGGAGGAGGGCAGTATTAGCATCCCTAAGATTAGGAATCCCAAGACCGCCCTCTTTAACCGGAGAAACAACCCGATCCCACGCCACCCAATTTATTTTCTGCTCACCCCATAAGAACCTTCGGATCAATGCTTCCAGAGTGTGAATGATCTTGATCGGCGCTCGATAAAGGGAGAAATAGTACGACGGCAAACTAACGAGCACCGACTTAATAAGAGTTACCCTTCCACCGATGGAAAGAATTTTAGACTTCCATAACGCTAATCTATTTTCAAATACCTCAATGACCGGAGACCAGTTGCTAACCTGGTTCATGTTAGCCCCAACTTTCAGCCCTAGATAGTTGAACGGGTACAATTCAGCCGAACAACCCACAGCCCTAGCAGTCTCCGTCACCACTTGAAAATCCACCCCGATACCCATCAGACAAGATTTAGCAACATTGAATTTAAGGCCAGAAACAATATAGAAGCATCGCAGGATTCTCATGATATTCTTTATATTCCTCTCGGACCAATGACCGATGATGATGGCGTCGTCTGCATAAAATAAATGGGACAAAACCTTCCCGTCTTTGGAAAATTTGATACCATCGAACACACCGGCCTCACCCGCTTTTCTGAGCATACACGACAGCCCTTCCATGACAGCAGTAAATAAGAACGGGGCCAGCGGATCTCCTTGTCTCAACCCTTTTTGATAATGAAATTCGTATGTGGGAGCACTATTAACGAGAATTGAAGACCTGGCTGAATGAAGAATTCCTTTAATCTAGGAGCACCAACATTCCGGAAATCCCATTTGGTGAAGCATCGAGAGAACAAACTCCCAGTTAACATTGTCGTATGCCTTTTCAAATTCGATCTTCAAAATAAACGGTTCTTTTTTCCTCTTTTTCAGCCAGTTTATAGTCTCATTAATGATCAAAGGACCATCAAAAATTAGCTTACCTGAGATAAAAGCGGACTGCGAATCAGAGATCACTGATTTCAGAACTCTTCTCATCCTGTTGGCAAGCACCTTCGAGATAGTTTTGCTGATAGCCCCTACCAAATTAATAGGCCGATACTCCGAGAGATGAACTGCATCCTTTTTTTTCGGGATTAGAGTGATGAAAGAAGAACCACTCCCCCTGTTAATAATTCCTTTCTCATGGAACTCATCCATAACTTTCTTAAAATCGTTTTCAAACAGCGACCAGCGACTTTTAAGGAACTTGAAATTTATACCATCCGGACCTGGAGCACGGTCGTCACCACAACCAAACACCGCTTCTTTGATTTCCGTGGTAGAGAAAGGCGTCGCGAGCATGTCCGCCTCCTCCCTGTTGACATTACCCAAGCCATGGCACTTCAGCGACGGGCGAGAGACATACTTTTCAGAGAATTTGTTTCTAAAAAATCTAAGAATCTCTCTTTTGATGACAGCCGGTTTAGATAACCAGTGGCCATCAATCATGAGCCCGTGAATCGTGTTTCTAGCTTTCCTGTTGTTAATCATCGCGTGAAAGAATTTAGTGTTCTCATCTCCATCGATAGCCCACTTGATTCGAGATCGCTGCTTGAGATCCAAATTCTTCCTATATAGAATGTTGCCGATAACACTTTTGCATTCTGCCAAGGTCCACATTTCTTCTTCAAGGAGCGGCCTGTTAACCTGGGAATCCAGTAGGTACTCGAGCTCAGACTGCGCCCTTTCCTCCTCTTCTCTTTGTTTAATCAGCATCTTGTCCCTCCATTCCTTGACATGAGACCTAATCAAAGCGAACTTCTTCGAAAGAATCTCATCAGGATGACCACCGGAGATCGATAAACCCACAACTTTGATAACAGTGTCCTCAAAACCGGGAAGGTCGATCCACGAACTAAAAATCCTGAAGGGTCGGGGACCAAAATTCGTATCAACCATAGCAAGTAAGATTGGGAGATGATCCGACAGAGAAGACTGAATCGTTCTCAGACACGCATCAGGCCATTTTTGGAAAAAATCAGCACAAACCAGCACTCTGTCGATCTTACTGCGTTTGAGGCCTTGATTCCTGAAACAAGTGAACTTCGAGCCTTTCAACTCATATTCCATGAGGCCCGAGTTGTAGATAAAAGAGTTGAAACTTCTCGCACATTTAGCTTTAAACACAGAATTGAATATTTCCTCTCTAGATCTAACGGCGTTAAAATCTCCCAATATAATCCACATCCCCACCTGGTTCATCATTAACTGCCTGCATTTATCCCACAGGACAAATTTCGCAGCAACACTTTGAGGGGCATACACGTTCAGCACATTTAACACAGACCCATCCTTTTTTAAATTTCCTTTCACCAACAGAAAGTTCTGGTCCTTGATGCACGAGGACATTTCAAAAAGCTCAACATCCCATAAGGAGATGATACCTCCCGACAAACCGTTGGATCCCACCCATTCGAACCCAAAATCCCCGTTTCCCCAAAGATTGATTAAATCTTGCTTAGAGACCGATCCCCTTTTTGATTCTTGAATCGCCAAGAAGTGCGTACCATTTTTCTCTTTAACAGCCTTGATACCTATAGCTTTCCCCGGACCTCCTAAACCACACACGTTATAGGAAAGGAAATTCATACTGTAACCACATTGTTACCTTCCTCCTGAATGACTTCCTTTACCAAGTTATCCAGCTGGAACAGATTCACCCCGGTGAGGCACCCGATTTCAATTGTATCCTTGATCTCTTTCTCCTCCACCAAGGAAGCCGGAGCCTCCGCCGGAGACCCGATATCCGTAGATCCATTTCCTTCTGAGGTTGTATCAGCCAGACCCTATTCTCCCGACTCCGCCGAACAAGAATTATCCGAAGCCCTAGTATTCAGGTCAAAGTCAAAACCTAGGAACTCCTCAAAAGAAGGTACATCTCTGTTAGACTCGGACCCATCCACCGACTTTGGCCTGGCATCAATTAGGCCCAACAAGGCGTTCAAATTAAAAGGGTCGTCCTCCATAGAGGCCCGGATTCTCTTTTTGGGCCTTGGCTCATCATATACCTTTCGTTGACATTTATAACCCGGCCCATGTTTTCTTTCTTTAATCTTCTTGGTTTTGAAGTCGTCTTTTCCCCTTCCCATGCAAAATCCATTATGCTCTTCTGACACACTAACAGATTGCATGCCACCAATGCATGTCTTGTCCGCTGCAAAATTAGACTCCCCATGCACCCCTACCGATTGGAACTCCTCCCCCCGAAATTCTCCTTCTTCCACCTCTTCATCTTCTACCGGGGAATAGGTAGCCGGAGCAATGAGATATTCCGGTATCCAATCACCCATCTCCTCCGATAGCCAAACCTTGAAGCTATTGTTCTTCCATTTCAGCGTGACAGAATCACAGATTTTGGAACCTTCCCCCACCAGGATACCAATACAGACAGAAGACAGATCTTTGTCTTCGAGAAACAGTTCCGGCACGTGCATGACTTTTCCGAATCGTGACCCAATGGATTCCAACACCGATCTCCCCGTAAGGAAAAAAGGAATGCCATGACATTTTAACCATGCAATCCTTTCATATGGCAAAGATTGTCCAATCCACATCTTAAGCGAGGAGAAAAGTTTGCGCCAAACCTCCTCCTTTTTAAGGTAATCCTTTGCGCTCGATTCATCCTTGTAAGAGATAAGAACCGAAAGACCACCAATATACTGAATATTCACAGCCATCTCAGCACCCCCCACCTTCCCAAGATTAAGGTCATTAAGGGTTTTGAGATCATTGGAGCGCCCGACTAGTGATCTGTTATAACATTCATTTCCCACCGCCGCCTCCTCCGGGATGAAAATCGAATTTGAGTCCTCTTCACGACTCTCCATTTCACTATTACCCCCATGAGCACCTTGATTGGTAAGAGCATCCTTAAATGTTTTACCCCAACCAGAACCACCTCCGGAAGGAAGGTTCAAAGCAAAAGTGGCTTTTGTGTTCCAATCGGGATTAGCATTAGCCCTCCTCCTCGTATCGGCTCTCGAATTGTCCATAAACCTTTCGTTTTCAGCGGCAAACTTTGCAACGTTCACAAACAATCTGTTACCACCAATCTTAATCCTCTGCAGGTTCTTCTCCAGCTCCCTCGAATTTACTACCTTACGGTAGGTCGCAAATCCAAATTTGTTGCCCATTTTATCTCTTTTCCTGGCTATGTAAACGTTACCTAAGTCTCCAAACGCCCCCATCACCTGTGAAATTTCCCATGGAGTGCTCCCGTCAGGGAGATTAGAGATGTAGAATTTAACTACACCTTTGGATACCCCCGAACCTCCGTTATCATCTGCGTTCTTTCCTTTGTTGTGTCTTCTTTTTGGCTCTTCCCATTTCCTCTCGTTGTTCTCTCCCATTTTATTTATTTATTTAACGGTTTATAGGAGTAGATTATAAGGTGTTATTTAAAAAAAAAATAAAAAAACAAAAAACAAAACAGGAACAGAAATAATAACAGAAAACGAGAAGTTGCGACTCTTGCCTCAAGCTCACCGACCAACAATGGCTGCTTGTTCACTCATTTCCTCAAGCACATCTTCTTCTCAAACTCTCCCCCTTCCTTCCAGCAACTCCACCATACTATCTCTTTCTAGATCCTCCTCACCTCGTACACATCACACGAACCGGCGTACACCTTGCATCGCCGCTTCTTCTTCTCACCCTACCTACTCTCCGGCGCCGGAATCTAATCAAACCTCTTTTTTCACCAAATTCCTGGACTCCTGCGTCGTATTTTGCACTTCTGTAGCACTCTCCCTCTCTGTGTTCGTCACGGATGTGGACACAGCTGCCGCGTTTGCTGTCGCTACGCCTCGGAAGTTGCAGACGGATGAACTCGCTACCGTTCGTCTTTTCCAGGAGAATACGCCTTCTGTTTTATACATTACTAACCTAGCTTCTAGGTATGCTGATTACCTATTCTATTTTCAATTGATATCTGTTTTGAGGTCTTCATTATGTTTGTTTGATTAAATGATTTGGTAGTTTGGTACGGAATGAGATGATCAAATTAATGTTGTTTATAGTATAACCGTAACGATTCAACTCGTTTGAACTTCTTTTTAATTTAATTTAAGTTTCTATGCTCGTTGGAAAAGCTGATGTTACGATGCTAAAATTGGTCATCTGGATCTGGTGGAATCAACTTAGATGATGATATTAGTTTCTAATAATGTGTGGTTTAGGCAGGATGCGTTTACTCTGGACGTGTTGGAGGTGCCTCAAGGATCCGGATCAGGCTTTGTTTGGGATAAAAAAGGCCATGTTGTTACAAATTATCATGTTATCAGAGGGGCGTCCGATCTTAGGTTGGTTGCTTTTCGTATTTTACCTCATTTCTTCCAATAAATAAACTTTGTTAATCTAATATTTGGGTTGTGAAATTTGTGTCAAAAGGTACATACTCTTTTAGGATAGCTAACAAGTTGCAAGCCAAATTACTGATATGTTTCCCCGTAGCATCAAATTTGTATAAAAGAATGTCTAAATTGATTGTTGATGATGTAAAGATAAGAATTTTAATCCCTGATTCACGAGTCATCATCATGTCGGAAGATGTAGCACAATATAGTAAGTTAGTAACAGGAAATGTTATCTGAATGCTCCATTATACTTAAGAAAGATCTTCAATTTATATAGAAATACCAGGTCAATTGAATGCGTTGACTTTGTAAAACGGGTGCTTTGATTTATCAATGGCAACTGGATTGACTATCTTCCCTATGAAGTTCTGTTTTAATGCATATGAAACATAAGTTTTTAGTTTTTACCTACTAAGGTTAAGTTGATCTGTGTTTGTTCAGGGTAACTCTTGCTGACCAGACCACTTATGATGCAAAAGTTGTTGGGTTTGACCAAGATAAAGATGTTGCAGTATTGTCTATTGATGCACCAAAAGACAAATTAAGACCCATACCAGTTGGCGTGTCGGCTGACTTGCTTGTTGGCCAAAAAGTGTTTGCTATTGGAAACCCCGTGAGTGTAGATATGCTAATTCATTAATCATTACATATGTGTTTTTATGTTCACATTTTGCATTCCTTCCTTTTCACATGCGAGGTCCATAGGTGAATTAATGTTACATTGTTGGTATTCCTTGTGCAGTTTGGGCTTGATCACACACTTACAACTGGTGTTATCAGGTATATAACTGGTGTCACAAACCTAAACTTTTATGCATCAAACTCTTTTTAGTGTGCATCAAACTCTTTTTAGTGTTCATCAACTGAGAACATGCATAGATTTAGAGTCAATCTGATCTTTACAAAGTGTTTGTTTTTCATTCATTATAGTGGGCTAAGGAGAGAAATAAGCTCTGCAGCAACCGGGCGTCCAATCCAAGACGTCATCCAGACAGATGCTGCAATCAACCCTGGTAATAGTGGTGGCCCGCTTCTTGATAGCTCAGGAAGCCTGATTGGTGTAAATACAGCTATATACTCTCCATCTGGTGCATCTTCTGGTGTTGGTTTTTCCATTCCAGTTGACACAGTGAGTGACCCTACTCCTATTTACTTTTCTAGCGGGTCAATTTTGGATTGTGTTTTTATCATAAACTGTTCAAAGCCAAAGTTTGTCAAAATGGGTCAAACTGGTTAAAATTTATCAAATGTGTCAATTTAAATCTATTTAGTTTTTAGTGGATCAATTTGGGTTGTGTTTTTTTCACAAACGGGTCAAAACAAAAAAAATGCTGAAAGGGGAAGGGGTCAAAATGGTTGAAAGTTACCAAATCTATTTTTAATGCGTACAATCTCCTAAATCATTTTAAATAATATTGATTTATAAGCATTTTCTTGGAGACATTTTCTTTCATTATTGTCTTCTTTCATTATTGTTTTCCAGGTAAGTGGAATTGTTGAACAACTGGTACAATTTGGGAAAGTGACGCGACCGATTTTAGGAATCAAGTTTGCACCTGATCAATCAACAGAACAACTAGGAGTGAGTGGAGTTCTAGTCTTGGATGCTCCTCCGAACGGTCCTGCCGGAAAAGCAGTAATTTTTATTTTTATTTGTCACTAAGTTCTTTTTACCAACTGAGATTGTACATAATGGTTTTCACTTTTCATCGCCTTGTGAACCTGAGCAGTCGTAATTTGTAGGGTATGCTATCAACAAAACGCGATGCTTATGGCAGACTGATATTGGGTGATATTATAACATCTGTAAATGGCAAAAAAGTTGCTAATGGAAGTGACTTATACAGAATTCTTGACCAATGCGAAGTGGGTGAAACAGTAAGTTCACATTCAAACTCTCAAATCTAGATTAAAGGGATTTAATAAGATGATGGTAACTTTTGATATACAAAAAAGATGCATACTTTAAGGAATTAATGGTCAACTTTCAGGTCACTGTTGAAGTCTTGCGCGGTGACCATGTAGAGAAGATCCCTGTGTTGCTTGAACCAAAGGCTGATGAAACATGAGGTCAAGTTGTGAAATTATTCTATACTTAAAAAGATATGCATGCCATTAGTGCAATGTTTCAATAAAATTGGTGTAGCTGTAAGCTTTGAATGCGATCCTATATCTTTTTATTTTTATTTTTTTATAGAATATGCTATTCACTCGTTGCATGCAATAAAAGACAGAATCAACAATTTCTTACATCCTCTGTAAATGGCAAAACGGTTGCTTGTGGAAATGATCTGTACAGAATTCTTAAACAATGCAACATGGGTGAAATGGTAAGTTCAGATTCAATTTCTTAACCTTCTCTTACCTCAACTTTGTTAGGGAACCGGCTTTTAACCACAACTGAAACCGTAGGGTTGAGATCGGTTTCTAACCCCATCCGTTCAAACCTGTCAAAACTGAACTGAACCGGAAAAAACCCGGTTTCAACCCAAACTGGTTTTTAAACAGAACCAATCATTTTCCTTTCAAAAATCGGTTTCAAATGATGTTGACCAGGTTTGACCGATCGTGAACCGGTTTGGGTCTAGAAACCAATTTGTGCACCTATACTTGCTTAAAGATGGGTTATAAACTTGTATTTATTACATGGGTATTTTATTGAGTTTATATTTGTTAATTTCATGGGTGTCATGTCAAAGAATCTTGACTGTCGTTTAGGTTTCGATTATATATGTATATTGTACATAAAAATAAAAAGTTTCACATATACCAGCATGCAGTAGTATGTCTAAAAATGTATTTATGTATTCAAACATTACTAGTAATAGTAATGAACCCAAAATGAAAACTTTCCAACACCATCCTTGCTTTGACCGCAAGAAAAAAGATGTCAAATATATGTATAGTATTCAAGTGAAATGATAACGTGTTAACCATAATAAAAGTTGACATCACGTAATTCGTCTTTTAGAAAAAAAATAAGGGTTGTGCTGGAGACATCGCTGGTTTTTTTTCCACACCTGACCTAACCGTCACGTATAGGTCTAAACGTGACGGTTGTGACCCAAACGGTCACGTATCGGCCTAAACGTGACGGTATGTCTCTCGTGAGTCCGGGAATAAAAAGGACACTGATGATACGAGGTTGATACGAGGTTGTGCAACCTGCAAAAAGGAACCCTAACGGTCACGTATAGGCCAATACGTGACGGTTGTGTACGAGGTTGTTTTGACAGAAAGTTAACGTTGACAGTGTTGTCGGACACCTAACCTAACCGTTACCGTTGGACCTATACGTGACGGTTAGGTTGCAGATTTAGCTTATATTAAGACAACTCTCACCACTCACTCACACACTAAACCTAAAATCAAACACAACTCTCATCACATTAAACCCACAATCCACAACTCTCACCACTCACTTTCATCACACTAAACCCACCATCATACACAAACCCGACACTACCATTTTCACCATAATTAAAATGAACAGAAAGTATAGACGAAAGAGCGTGTTTGAGTTCTTGGTTGTGGTTATTTGTTGTTGGGACACCCATGTAATATTGGTTTCACGCCTGGCACCGATGTCGAGTTTGGGAGATCCTTATCAGAAGTCGAAGCTTCCAGATTTGAATGAGGAGTCAACCTTCGAAGATCTGAACCAGGTTTAACAAGTCTCTATTTTATTAAGGGTTCTATTGGGACGGGTAAACTTAGTGGTGTGCAAGTCTTTATTTTACGTCGGGTTTCTAATCGGCCATTACGTTTTCAGGAGTATTTCGTATTCGGGAGTCACCCTTCGTGGGGGTGGGGGGGAAACCAACCCGTTGAATACCTACGGTCAAGAGTCGTCGCAACAACAACCATTACCGAATTACAGTCAAGAGGCGTACATATCACTATTTGGACCGACGGATTACGGTCAAGGGTCGTACCGGCCACAACCAGACAAGATTACGGACATCTCTCATACCGGTCACAACCAGAACCGGATTACGTACATCTCTCGTGCCAGTCAACACTAGAACCGAATTACGTACATCTGTCGTGCAGGTCACAACCAGAACCGGATTATGAACATTTCTCGTACCGGTCACAACCAGAACCTACACACGTGTCGGATAGTTTCCATAGGAATGACACAGATGACAGTGAATCTTCCGTTCATTTGAAACGAAACGATGGGGATGCGGAGAATGCATTGGACGATGATCACATACGCAAGGCGACCGTTTCATATAAAACAGACAAAGTATGACAACAACTCTTTCGTTCGTTTAAATTGTTTATTTATTTGTTTTATGAACTATGTTTTAAGTCTGACCTTGTAACTATTTCAGTATTTTGATTCTCGTGAGGATTTGGTGGATTGGGCTAAGAAGAGAGGACGCGAGCATGGGTGCGTCATTGTGGTCAGTCGGTTAAGGAAAAAAGATGTGAAACTCGGATGTAATCGTGGTGGGGAACCTAAATGCAGGGGCACAGTCAGGCGTACTGGGAGCATAAAAAAATCATGTCCCTTTAAGCTCGTAGGGAGGTACATCAAAAAGAGTAATAGTTGGAGGTTGGACGTGACAGACGAGACACACAACTACGATCTTGTTGTATTTGAGGAGGGCCACGCGCAACTTAGGAAGATGTCCACCGGGGAAATTGATCTGGTTGAGAGGTTACACCGGTAGCACGTGCGTGCACGTCACATTCTTGCAGCCGTACGAGAAGAGTTTCCGGTAGCAGATGTGTTGTTCAGGACATATGCAACGCCACAACGAAGATTAGGGCCGAAAGTAAAATAGGCCTGACACCAATGCAGGAACTTGAAAACTTACTGCAATCTGAAGACTTCGTGTATTACACCCGGGAGAATCCCTCCACTAATGTCGTGGAAGATATTTTCTTTTGTCATCCTACCTCCTATAAAATGTGGCGCGCCTTCCCGCACTTGATGTTGGTAGGCACGATGTACAAAACCAACATGTACGACATTTCTTTTGTTCAGTTTATTGGTGTGACGTCGACATCAAAGTCGTTTTGTATTACGCACGTATTTATATCGAGGGAACGACAGGACAACTTCACATGGGTCCTTGAGCGGATCAAAGATATGCTCAATGGGTGTGTGGAGCCACGCGTCATTGTCACAGACAGGGACCTAGCCCTGATGAGTTCGTGTGACATAGTCTTCCCGGGTGCTTCTAAAACCTATGCAGGTGGCACATCATGGAGAATATCACCAGAAGATGGGAAGGCCTTTTCAAAGTCAACATTTGGAAAAAAATTTCATACTGGTGGAAGGTTCTGTGTGAGTCTCCCACAGACGCATTGTACGATTATAATTGCAGGAAGATGGAGGAAAAATTAAATTAAGATGGTAAACAGGGTAAAATTTTCATACTTAATGTTTCTATAAAAATCTATTTTTCATTTCATAATTTTTCTTTTTTCTTTGTTTCAGAGGTCTGGGAATATATTTGTAATAGTTGGTTGGGTCCGTACAAACAAAATTTTGTTTCCTGTTGGATGTACGACCGTTTCAATTTTGGTGAACATACAACTAATAGAGTTGAGGGCCAACACGCCAACTTTAAGAGTTATCTTACAGGGACCAACAATACGTTGCACACACTTGTCGGATATGTCAGTAAAGTTGTACGGGGTCAGGAGATTGAAATCTCCAAAACCTTCGAGAAGTCCCGCATTAAGATATTAAAGGTCCATCGACTGCAAGTGTTTTTCGGATTACATTATAAGATGTCTATTAGGTGTCTTGAACTTCTTGAAAAAGAGATGGCGATAATGGAAAGGATGCTGGATACAGGAGGTACGTGTGGATACCAATTGTCCACGTCCATGGGCTTGCCATGTGCTTGTCGTTTGGAGGAACACATCAACCAAGGTTATCTATACTTGAAATACATTTTTTTTACCGTTGTCATATGATTACCTATTGCTCACTAACTATTTTAATCCAGTCACACCTATTCCACCCGAAGCGGTAGATGCACACTGAAGGAAGCTTGATTTCAAGCCGGCATACGCCCAGGCGTCAGAACCCGACTATGAAAAGAAGTTTCATGTCGTGAAACAAAAGGTTATGTCGTCACCCAACCCCCACGTAAAAAGAAGTTTGTTTAAGAAAATGTATGAAAGTGTGTTTACAGGCAAAACAAAAAAGAAAGAGCCTGAGGTACGTCAGGACCCTCGTAGTCGTCCAAATCTTAATCAGCAACAGAGAAAATCGGACGCCAAGACGTCACAGAAAACTACGCCTGACACCGCGAGATACAGCTCGTATACTACGATAGAACAAACTATGCCTGAACCGGCGAGGCACAACTCCTATACCCCCCCATCACAGGTTAAGACGCCTAACAACCGTGCTAATCGGTTAAATGCTGCTTCAAAGGTACAGCAGACAGGAGCTGACCTAGGGTTTCCTTTAATATTGAAACCTAACCACGTGTTGAAAATTATTCGGTTTATGGATAACCTCCCCCAATGGATTCACCAGTACGTTTCAAAAATAAAAGATGTGCGGCTAGATGGTAACTGCGGTTTTCGGGGGACCGCTGTGGCTTTAGGAAGGGACCAAAATGAGTGGGCGTGGGTTAGGCGAAAAATGCTAACGAAAATGGACAATAACATTTCGTATTGGCGGCCCAATTTGAACCGCGAGATGCCTGGATTCTATGACACTGTTTGTAACAGCTTAGATTGGTTTGACACGGTTAAACCCGCACCCGAGAATCGTTGGCTGAGCTTTCCCGCCCATGGACTCATAATTGCTCAAACATTCAATTGTGTTGTACATCTTATATGCTTATTTGGCAGCAAGTCTTTTTTCCCGGTGAGAACATGACCAGAACCGTGGTTTGAGTATCCAGTTGCAGCACTAGCGTTGTTAACCGCGATCACTTTATCACCCTAAAATTGGTTGGCGATTACCCAGTGCCGAATGTGATATTCTATTGGCCGAGATATGCATTTACAAACGCACTAGAATGCCAAGTTATGTACCAGGATCGTATAAACCAATACGTTACAATGATGGATCAGCTACGAGGCCACCAACCCGTCCCCAATATTACTATATCAGGATAGCCTATGTGTTAATGTATCTTTGTAGTGGCTATAAAATCTTACAATGTATAATATTTTAAGTATAAACACATCATATATCAAAAGTGTCAACACATACATATAAAAAAAGGAAGGGGTGACGGGTTCGCCCTATATGTGACATATACACCACCAAAAACCTAAAACCCAACTCAACCCTAAAACCCGAAAACGTGACATATTACATGCATGCATGTATAAACGTACAAGGGTGACAATTCACCCTATACGTCACATATTACATGCATGCATGCATAACGGTGACGTTTCTCCCTACACGTGACGGTTACATGCATGTATGTATATACGGACGTATAAGGGTGACAGATCGCCCTATACGTGACATAAGTATGTATATACGAACGTATAAGGGTGACAGATCGCCCTATACGTGACATATGAACATCCTGGAACAAATAACACCGGAGCCGGCTATTGCCGTTGCAAACCACACCGGCATATATTCTTCTGATCCGTACTCGAAATCCACACCCTTACAATTATTACGCTTATTATCAACGTTTTTCTTCCGTTCACATTCACAGTTGGTTCCAATGTTGAGTCTCGAAAAATTTCGATGGAGACTCCATCATATCTGACCACATCTTTTTTATTTTAAAAATTATTGACTTTATTGTATTTAAACATAAATGAAACATGGTGTTTGACATTTTAATGTTTGACCAGTAGCATGATAGAAGTTGGATAGGTAAAACGGTTCTGCGTGAAGATTTAATCGACGTCGATGCTCCATTATTAGTTCTATTATTTTACTAATAATGGAGAATCGACGTCCATTAAATCCCCACGCACAACTATTTTACCCATACAACTTCCATCATGCTACTGGTAAACACTAAAATGTCAAACACGATGTTTTCTTGATGTTTAAATACAATAAAGTAAATAACTTTTAAAATAAAAAAATGAGGTCAGATATGATGAAGCCTCCATGGGAAATTTTCGAGACTTAACAAAGAAATCAACCGTGAATGTGACTGGAAGAAAACGTTGATAAATAAGCCTTGATAAATAATTGTAAGGGTATGTATTTCAAGTACGGATCAGAAGAAGACATACCGGTGTGGTTTGCACCGCCAAGAGGTGGCTCCGGTGAGATTTGTTCGAGGATGTTCACAGTTGGAAAGTGTGGATAGGGCGGTGGTCTTCTTCTCCGGCGACAGTGTTCTTCTCCGGCGGTCCTGTGTAGTGAAGCATACGAGAGTATACTCGTGGAGATTATGCTGGCTCTCTGCGTAGTGAAGTCTATATGTAACGGATGCAACCGTCACGTATGGACCTACCCGTGACCCGTTACCTTTTTTAGGATGCACATAACGGTCAGATATTGGCCTACACGTGGTCGTTCACCTTTATTGGGATTCACATTTGCCAGAGATGTCTGTCACCGTAATAAACATCGCCGTCACGTTTGGCTCTAATGGTCACGTGTATTTCCAAACTATCACGTTTGGGGCTACACGTGACCGTTTACCTTCGTCGGGATTCACATTTGCCAGAGATGTCTGTCACCGTAATAAACATCACCGTCACGTTTGGCTCTAACGGTGACGTGTATTGCCAAACTATCACGTTTGGGGCTACACGTGACTGTTTACCTTCGTTGGGATTCACGGTGACGTGTATTACCAAACCATCACGTTTGGCCCTAACAGTAACGTATATCATCAAACAGTCACGTTTGGGTCTCGCGGTCACCGTTATTATTTATTATTATTATTAGGTGCCATTTACAGGCTAACAATCACGTAAATCCGCGATTTTTACGTGACAGTTAGTTCTACACGTCACCGTTTCGAGCTCACCTTTCGACCTATCTGTCACCTTTTGATGTGTACGGGTCACCTGTCATTACTGTTTATGTGGACCTACATACACATATTGATCTCAAATCGTCTTCAAATACGTTCGTATACATACATATACTCATACACAACCATATTCTCATCATTGATTACAGCCCTAGGTTTAGGAACTGTAGCAACATCAATAGAGGCTGATGGACAGAATCGTGACAACAAGAGAGGCTGATGAACAGAATCGTGACATCAAGAGAGGCTGATGAACATACGTACATACATACATATAGTCATATTACATACATACAGGCACACATACATACATGCATGCATGCACACATACATACATCCATACATGCATGCATACATACATACATGCATCCATAATATGTGTATGTAGGTGCACATAAACGGTAAATGTATGTATGTATGTATGCATGTATGCATGTATGTATGGATGCATGCGTGCATGCATGCATGGATGCATGTATGTTTGCATGCCTGTATGTATGTATGCATGTATGTATGTAATACGATTATATGTATGTATGTATGTATACATGTATGTATGTATGCATGTATGTATGTATGCATGTATGTATATAATATGACTATATGTATGTATGTATGCCTGTATGTATGTATGACTATACGTATGCATGTATGTATGTATGACTATATGTATGCATGTATGTATGTATGCCTGTATGTATGTAATATGACTATATGTATGTATGTATGTACGTATGGATGCATGTATGTATGTATGCCTGTAAGTATGTAATATGACTATATGTATGTATGTATGTACGTATGGATGGATGTATGTATGCATGCATGCATGTATGTATGAATGCATTTATGTATGTATGCATGCATGCCTGTATGTATGTATGCATTCATGTATGTATGTAATATATGTATGTAGGTGCACATAAACGGTAATGAAACGTGAACCGTACACATCCAAAGGTCACTGATAGGTCGAAAGGTGAGCTATTATACGTGACGGTTAGGTCTAAACGTCACGTGAAAATCTCCATAATACGTGACGGTTAGCCTGTAAACGGCACCCTAAGTCTTTTTGTCCATTGCTGGTTCATAACCGTCACGTTGGACCTAGATGTGACGGTTGTAACTATTTCTTTGGTTCATAACCGTCAAGTTTGGACCTAGATGTGACAGTAGATATTATTTGGGTGACACGTAACGGTCATGTTTCAGTTTATACGTTATGTCAATACGTTATATATAGTTCAAATAGACGGTGTCTTTATTTGGTGAGACAAGAGAAAGGTGTCTTTATTTGGTGAGACAACAGGAGTGATTCATTGAAAATGACATGCTTGTTGGAAATTGTGGCTTGAGGTAAAAGTAGTGTAAATACATTTAGATACATACACGATGAATACGTGTATGCCTGGCTCCCTGTACGCCATTTTCAGAGCCTTCCGATATCTCTGGCGGCCTCCGTAGATGGCGTATGGGGAGCCAAGCATATTTCCCATCGTGTACATTCTATTTCTCTTTTTTGCATGTATTCTTAACAAAATAATGTAAATATTTTTGTGACATAAACGTCACCGTGTGTTGATATTAACACAACACAAATCCTGGCATGGGTCCATAGGTGCGTTTAAGCCAAGCATATGTCCCACCGTGTGTTGATATTAACACAACACCTAACCGTGACCGCTAGGCCCAAACGTGACGGTTTTTGATATTTTTGTGACATAAACGTCAAGTATGGACCCAAACGTGACAGCCATCTCTGGCAAATGTGAATCTCAATAAAGGTGAACGGTCACAGGGAGGCCCATACGTGACCGTTACGTGACTCCCAATAAAGGGATACCGGTCACGGGTAGACCCATACGTGACGGTTGATTCGTATCCGTTACATATAGACCTCTCTACCACAGAACCGTCACCACGATCAACCACACGTCACCGCTTCCTCCCACTACCAACGCAACCACCGTCCAGCGCTACCACCGTCTTCCTCACACCACCGTTTTCCTGCACCACCTTCATCGTCTTTCTCACCGTCCACCGCTACCACCGTCGCTCTCACACACCACCGCAACCACCAGAGACGAGGGCCGCCGGAGAAGAAAAGCGCCGGAGACGATTACCGCAACCAAGTAAGTAATTTTATGGTTTTCAACCTATTAATAACTTAGATTTGTTAGGTTTGCCCTCAAATCTAGTGTAGGTTTATGACGGGTTACGGCGGTTTACGGTGGTATATGTGTATATATGTGTATGTATGTGTGTGTGTATGTGTGTTTTATGTGTATGTATGTGTGTAATAATAATAATAATAATAATAATAATAAACCTAAACTTTAAACCGTAAACTTAAACCTTAAACCGTAAACCTTAAGCGTTAGTTTAACAAACATTTTAATTAATTATAAATACGGATTTATGCGCAGATATGTCTGGTTTCGATGATGAGCAGAAGTTTATTTTAGGGATTGACGACAACCCGCACCTTCTTTTTGAGGCGGGTTCGCCGACACACCAACGGTTTATGACTCTTAGAGGGAGGACGGTGGAGCCCAACACCGTTATGTCACGGGAGTGGTTAGATGAGGTTGGCGAGCTAGCGAGGCCACAACGATAATTGGATATGATGGTCCGTGGGAGAGTATATTTACTATGGGCTGGCCCGCACACCAAGAGATTACCATCAAGGTGTACTCTACATTTGTGTTCCGGCTGCGTGAGCCGGGATTGCCAGAGCTGGACGAGACTGATATTGCGGAGGAACGGGTGGAGGCGGAGGTTACTTTCCGCATGTTCGGGGTTTGGCATCGTATGTCCCTTAGACGATTTGTTGTTGTCAGCAACCTCTATACCGAGCAGGAGACTTGGGAGCCGATCTACACCACGGCTATCTGTATGGGGCCAGATGATGCACACCGGGTCTGGTGGCCTGCGATTGGTGACCATGCGTTTGGGGCCGATAGCAGGGTCTCTCACATACGAGACCCTCTTTATCGTTACATGCACCGGCTGATCGTCACATCCATCGTTGGACGTGGCAGGGCCACCGATAGGGTCACCGCCATAGACCTCTTCTATCTTCGGTGTCTGCTCACACACACACACCCTGCCACCTCGCTCGTGGTCTGGCAGATTACTTTGCCGGTTACCATCTCAGGCAGGCACGAGTGGCGTTGGTCGGCGACAACATTGTGTCGCAGATCGCCAGAGGCCTGGGATACGCTTATATGATGGCAGGGCTACCTATGCCTCCGGTTTTCCCGCGCGTGGCGGGCCGAGCCACGGCGACCGGGATGAGGATCGCCCGAAAGTTCCCAGACGGGCAGTGGCGTTTGGTGAGAAGATATGATGTTTTGGAGGCCTGGGTGCCCGAGCCGTTGGTGCACCCCAACCCACTGGTTGCGCAAGAGGTCCAGCTTGAGCAGCTTCAGGAGGTGCCCGACGGAGGGGATGAGCCGGTCCAGCAGGTGCCGCCGCAACATCCTTCGCGCGTGTACCATGCCGTGCGGTAGCCTGCCGCCACACTGGATATGATTCGGGATACTCAGTCCCGGGTCACGCGCACCTAGGAGATGATGCAGTGGATCATCGACCACACGGTCGCGGATTATAGGGCCGCCGGTAGGCCGTTGTTGAGACCACCACCCCGGCCATTGGGCGACGACGATGCTAGCTCGTCCGGTGCGGGTGGGTCCGGTGCGGATGAGTCCGGTGCAGGTGGGTCCGGTGAGGGTGCGACCGTTGCAGATGGTGATGACGAGATGGAGGGGTAGATAGATTTGTACTTTTGTTTTATGTGTACAAAATCATTGTATTTATGTATGCAGTTTTATTTATGATGGTTTTGTTGTGTTTGTTTATTTGTGTTTGTTTGGTTGTTTGTAGGGGTGTAAACGAGCCGAGCCGAGTCCGAGTTTGACTAGGCTCGAGCTCGTCTCGTTTAACTTACTGTAAGCTCGAGCTCGGCTCGATTCGAGCTCTAATTTTGAAGCTCGGGCTCGGCTACTTGGTAGTTTTATAAGCTCGAGCTCGGCTCGGGCTCGGCTCGTTTATTATATTAATTAATTTATATATATTTATAATTATTTTTATATAAATTTTATTATAGTTTTTTATATATAACGTAATACATATTATTTAATTATATTTATCTTAATTTTATATATACTAATTATTATTATTATTTTATAACTATATATTAAATATATTAAAAACATTATATAAATAAAAGGCTCGCGAGCCGGCTCGAGCTCGATAAGTGAAGCTTGGGCTCGTCTCGTTTATTAAACAAACTTATTCTTAGGCCCGAGCTCGGGCTCGAGCTCGTTTAAGCTCGGCTCGTTTCGAGTTTTTAGTGAGCCGATCTTGAGTAGCTCGCGAGCAGTTTGGCTCGTTTACACCCTAGTTGTTTGTAATGATTGTATATGATGTTTATATATGTGATTTTATTTACGAGTAGTTTAACACGCGAAAAAAACTCTTAGTTTTACATATCAAACCGAAAATTAAAACAAAAGCTAGTTTTATAATAAAAAAGACGTGACCGGATTTTAAAAACTATAACCACCGATTTTTACAAACTCTTAACGTGATAAAACCAAAAAAACCAAAAGATAAGTCATTATTCACTTTATATATCTCAAACCGATAATCGAGATGACCCGATTTTAAAAACTATAACTACCGTTTTTTACAAACTCTTAATGTGACAAAAACAAAAAAAATAAATTAAAAAAAAATAAGTCGTTATTCACTTTTACATCTCAAACCGATAATCGAGGTGACCGGATTTTAAAAACTACAACTACCGATTTTTATAAACTCTTAACGTGATAAAAACAAAAAAACTAAATTAAAAAAATAGTAAGGGGTGGCGGATTGCCCTATATGTCATATATACACCACCAAAACCTTAAAACCCAACTCAACCCTAACAAAAAAAAACCCACCAACATCCCGACATCCTCTAGCACGCTGATTTCAAAGTCTGGTGGAAAAGGGTGACGGATTGCCCTATACGTGACGGTTGGTGACTTAAACGTCACATTTAGCCCTATACGTGACGGTTAAGACAGGTGTAGTTCAAAAAATAGACGGTGTGTCTAAAATTAAGCAAAAATAATAATAATGCATAAAATTTTGAAGTTGAAGATTATTTGATAGATTTTAAAATTAAAAATTTCACATACATCAAGAAAAGAGGTATAGTTAAATACTTAAATCATATAAATAATCCATACCATTAAGTAACCACCACCCATCACATGGCTAAAAGTAGGGGTGTAAACAAGTAGGGGTGTAAACGAGCCGAGTCGAGCCCGAGCTTGACTAGGCTCGAGCTCGGCTCGTTTAACTTACTGTTCGAGCTCTAATTTTGAAGCTCGGGCTAGGCTCGTTGGTAGTTTTATAAGCTCGGGCTCGGCTCGTTGGTAGTTTTATAAGCTCGAGCTCGGCTCGTTTATTATATATTAATTAATTTATATATATTTATAATTATTTTTATATAAATTTTATTATAGTTTTTTATATATAACATAATACATATTATTTAATTATATTTGTCTTAAATTTATATATACTAATTATTATTATTATTTTATAACTGTATATTAAATATATTAAAAACATTATATAAATAAAAGGCTCGTTAAGGCTCGCGAGCCGGCTCGAGCTCGATAAGTGAAGCTCGGGCTTGTTTATTAAACAAACTTATTCTAGCTCGAGCTCGTTTAAGCTCGGCTCGTTTCAAGTTTTTAACGAAACGATCTCGAGTAGCTCACGAGCTGCTTGGCTCGTTTACACCTCTAGCTAAAAGATCTTTAATGTGATTCAGTTGGCTTACCCACAGGACTCTTGCTACCGAACCATAGCTTCCCTAATTAGTAAGTAGGGATCGACCCATGAAGCCCAAGTATTAAATAACCTATTTTCATGAAAGCAAAAACCTTTTACCACTACTTCTACAAGGGTGGAGGGGGTGGTCTTTAGGTAAGCAAGAATAAGCTGAACCACTGCCGCATCCTTTAATTTGCGGGTAAAAGCTTCGGGTCAGTTCACAGGTTCTATAATCCGGGCACTTTGAGCGTTGGGGTAGTTTAGGGGTTCACGGGACCCATTGTGAGGAGTTAGTTTAGAGTAAAAATGACATGGTAAATTTCTATTGGTTTAGAGCATTCGTATCAGGTTTTTTATCCTTATCTTTATAAGTTAACTAAAAACCATCATTCCATAAAAATATTATTCATTTTTTAAAACCTCTTACATCTCATTCATTATCCTTATAATATTAAAAAAAATGGTTAAGAAATTGGTATATTTAAGATTATAGTGTTCATTTCCTTATAGTTTTAAGGATAAATATAAGGTTTTAAAAACCTGATTTAAAAGCATTCACATCAGGTTATTTATCCTTATCTTTATAATTAAACTAAAAACTATTACTCTGTAACATCCCAAAAATAATAAAAAAACGAATAAATATAGCGAGACCGGTGATTTAGTTGGAACATTTAAACAAAAAGGGAGCGGGCCTGGACCCGGCTTCAATGGGCCGAGGGAAGCCCATGCGCATAAGAGGCAAGGCAACCCTCTTCCCTGCTCATTTCCCCAACTCACGCAGCTTTTAGAGAGAGAAAGGGAAGCTCGGGTCTAGAGAGAAAGTCGTCGGATCGTCACGAGATTGGAGGAGCACGACACAGCTGAGCCCGTGAGCAAAACCTCCGAATCAGAAATTCAATCCAGGTAACGATTCGGTCACATTATGAGTTTTTGTTCGTTTTGGAAAGTTTCGGGTTTTAGCTAAAAGATAACGATTTTGCGGATGAAACTTGAAAGTGAACTTAGGTATAGCATCTAGAATGAAAAACGAACGTTTTGATTAAAGAAAATTTAGATATCGACATGATCAGATTCGCATGCAGAGCATTCGGATTTTTGGGGAAGGCGATAAGTGCAGACCCATCGAAACTACTTAGTTTCGATATGTGCAGACCCATCGAAACTACTTAGTTTCGATATGTGCAGTCCTATCGAAACTACCCAGTTTCGATATATGCAGACCCAATCGAAACTACCATAGTTTCGATATGAGCCCCCGATCCGAAGTTAAGATAATACATAAGTTACTTATCGAAACTACATATCGAAACTACCTATCGAAACTACCTATCGAAACTACTTATCGAAACTACCTATCGAAACTACCAAGTTTCGATATTAGCTAATCAATCGAAACTACCATAGTTTCGATATGAGCCACGATCCGAAGCTAAGTTTACACAGAAGCAACCTATCGAAACTACAAGTTTCGACAGAGGCAATCTATCGAAACTATCAAGTTTCGATATAAGTAAACCCATCGAAACTACTAAGATCAAATATAGTAATATCTAATGCCATCTAGGAGCACTACCTTATGAGTATGACTTTATTATACAGATCGTGAGTGACATTAGTGAAGCTCAGTAGCCAGCTTAGTGTATTACAGAAACTACTCATCAGGTGAGTTCTATGTGCCCCCTTCTATGTTATGTGCAAATGTTTTCAAATGTTTTGGGGCTGAGATGTATACACTAAGTGAATAAATGTTATGAATGTCAAGGTGATCATATGTGTTATACAAGTATATATATATACCTATACACGAAAGAGAAATTATGAATAAAGAATGAAAAGCATGATTATAAAGAATGAACGAAAGTATAACACCATATGAAAGAATGAAATCCTGCTTTATATCCATGTATATATTGCTTGCAAAGAATGAAATGAATGAATGTCATAACATATAAGAATGAAATCTTGCTTTATATCCATGTATATATTGCTTGCCAAGTACAGAAAATGTTATGGACGCTTCGATGATAACGGCTACTTCGGTAGACGGACGACCATGTGACTATTTTATAACCGGGACAAGTGCGCTCCTTCATCGGCTAGGACGTACGAATGCCATTAATGGACGGTCGAAGCAATTGGCATATTATAGTAGAACGGTTGTATAAATAATAGTCGCATGGGAAACGGATACCTTCGGGTAGACGGGCGAATTACGGCCTACGACGGTAGGACGGTTGTAAGTCATGACGGACGGACAAAGATTGCCGGACGGTTGTAAGAATAAAATGACGGACGGCACTAGTTGCCGGACGGTTGTAAGTATAGGTGGGCCATGACGATGGACCACGGCGATTGTCTTTGTGACATTCGTAAGCAAATGACGGGTTGATCACCCTTATATAGTATGACTCATGAAATTAAAGAAAGAAAGAAAAGAAAGAAAAGGGTGAATGCATATATATATATATGAAATCACAAAAATACAGAAAAGAAAGATGAAAAGAAAGACAAAAGTTATGAATACGTATTTATATGAATGACTATACAGTAATGCATACTTATAAAGTAAAGAATAGAATGTTTATATCAAATTGCATTAAACTAGAACTCACCAGCGTTAGCTGACTTTTAGTATACATTTCAGGTAAAGGAAGAAAAGGTCGTGCGATGGCGTGAAGGTTACCCGGCACAAGACTGACATCCCACTTTTGTTTGTTAAGACAATGTTGTGTTTTTAATTGTTAAGACTTCCGCTGTTATGTAATGTAATTGAATGATGAATGTTTTAAATTTAAGTTCAGTATTTATGGCTATGTTTATGAGTAAATCCAACAAGTGAGGTCACCCGGGAAAGGGGCCTTACATACTCCATAAAAGATTTGTTCATTTTTTAAAAACCTCTCACATCTCATTGTTTATCCTTATAGTTTTAAAGAAATTGGTTAAGGAAATGGTATACTTAAGATTATAGTGTTTATTTCCTTATAATTTTAAAGATAAAGATTAGGTTTAAAAAAACTGATATAAGACCCTTTTAGCCTGAATCATAACTTTTTTACCTTATAATTTAAGGATATGGTATATATATATATATATATATATATATATATATATATATATATATATATACTAATCCTGATTTGAATGCTCTAAGACATTTTTAACTTAAATCTTATTTTTCCTCTTATAATTTAAGGATATGGTATATATCAGTACTGATGTGGATACTCTTAAACTAGGATACTTTGAGTTTGAAAGGCTTCCACACCTCTACCCAAAATTTTCAGTTGGTGAAGAACACGTACCCTTATTTTATTTTTATTTTTTATAGAAATTAGAATGGAAGACTCAAATTGTTTATAAGAAAAACTATAAATATAATAATTAAATAATGATGAATCACTACTATATAAACAATAACGATAAAATTTTGTGACAGAAAAAATGTCATAAAATTAGTGACATATTTAAATTCGTTATTTACTAGCGACATATTTAAATTCGTTATTTACTAGCGACAAAATTAGTTTTAAATTTGTCACATGTTTAAATCCGTCCATAAATCTATACTATATAATAAATAAATGTTTCTCAATTATACATGTCGCCTCCGTATTTATTCTTATAATTTTTTTTCCCGTATCCCTCTTTTAATAAATACACTTCCATAGTTTTAAGGGTGAAGGGAGTTGTAAACAAAAAACTCATTGAACCCTCCCATTTTACCCAATTAAAATGTGACATGTTATTTTTACCCTCTTGAACTCTCTCCAACCCTAAGAGGATGGTGTGAAACCAATAAACCATTGTATTTTTTTTTTTAATATTTCATTAAAAAAAAAAAAAATCACATTATACATATTAAAAACCTAAAATTTAAAAACAATAAAAAGAAAAAAACGTGAAACATCAAAAATAAAAATAAAACTAAAATAACCTAAAAATTACACGGCCAATTGTATTTTGCCGCAATTTCCCGTTTACGTTGGAGTACGATTGGAAGAAAAAGTATAAAAAAATATTTGTGTAAAATGTATATTTATAGGTGAATTTTTTTTTGGAGGAGGATGAATCCATTTTTTTGGAGTATGAATGGGATTGAGAGAAAGTATAAAAAAATATTTGTGTAAAATGTATATTTATAGGTGAAAAATTATTATTTTTTATTTAATACCCAATCCACCCCCAACGGTCCCCTCCAACGGCTCTATTTCCTCAAACGGCTACGGGTTCAAACGGGTTAATATACCCGTGCCAACAAGCCCTTGCCGAGCCCTAGACCTTTGCGGCGGTGTAGCCCGTGAAGCCCTAACAACCCGTGCCTCCACTCCCTTCACCCTAATAATAATATATTTTTAAACAAATTATTAATTATACTAATAAAACACATTTATTTTAAATTACCTAATATTATAAGAAACTTTAAAATGTAATTACTTATCTTATGTTTTCAATCAAATAGTAATTGAAAGTCAAATTAAATTGAATAGTATTTAATGTATTTTAGAAACTTAAAATATAGTATAGATTTTTACATATTTTTTTATTTTGTTTTCTATCGTTATTATATGTAATACATTTTTTCACATATAATATATACATATAGATTTAATAATTTTATATTGATATTTTTTTACTCTGTGTAGTACACAGATTCTAATTCTAATCTAGTTAGTGAATAAATCTGTAGCTAATTTTACAAGGGGTTTTATCTCTCTCAAATTCAGCGCAGATGAAAGTTTTCATCAAAATTCTCAATCATAGTTTTGCAATAGGATAAGCTGTCGCAAAAAGTAACAATGAAACTATTGCGACAGATGTTTCTTATTGCAAATAGGCCTGTAAACGAACCAAACGAACACGAACATTGATGTGTTTGTGTTCGTTTATTTAATTTTAACCGAACACGTGAACACATTTTTTTGTTCATGTTCGTTCATTAAGAAATGAAATTGCTCGTGTTTGTTAGTTAAAAAACTAAACAAACACAAATGAACAAATATAAAACGAACATAAACGAACAAACATAAAAAAACACAAACGAACATAAATTAACATTAATGAGCACACATGAACAAGTTTAATACTTAATAATTCATCCAAAAACACATGTAAATTAGTGGTTCAAATTTACATGATTCATCCAAAAACAAATGAACACAAATAAACGAACATAAATGAACATATATTAACGAACATAAACGAACGTTCACGGACATAAATGAAAAAAACACGACATGTGTTCATGTTCGTTCTTTTATTAGATGAATGAACATAAATAAACTTCACGTCGAACGGTTCATGAACGTTTGGTTCATTTACAGGCCTAATTACAAAGTTTTTGTGACGGTTTTGTAACGGTTATACATGTTCTAAATGCCTTTTCATATAGTAGTGAACTAATTTCGAATTCGAGTTTAAGTATAAACTCTAGCATTAAGTTATGGATAATCATTACTTTAATAATCACTATCATGGTGGATGGTTACCGGACAAATGTGTGGTAGTGGATGAATCACCCGGGTAATGTGGTACACGAAAAGGATGCATGGTTTTCACCTTTAAAACTACTTTGCTTGGAAATAACTTTGAGCCTTTGGATGACTTTCTTAAGCAAAACTCATAATTAGTGATTTGTAGGCCATCAACTATCAATATCAAAAGTAATTGCTACTAAGAAACCTTTCACTTTAAAATAATTAATATAATAACGATGATAAAAATCACATAGGCTTTGATGTCCAAGATCAAGATTTGATCTAGAGAATCCATTTCAACCAATATATTTTCATAATTTTTTAAACTAATAAGCGGTCTGTAATACAATATCAACATCAGATAATACATAAGCACATAAGAGTACTTGTCGCGTATTAAGAATTTCGTTCGAGGTATAAATTGGCCCCCTTCTATTAATAACTTGATTTTAAATTAAAGACATCATGCTGACGGTTCTGACTTCTGACTTTTTTAAACAAGAACACAAAATAATATTATAGGGAGTTTGCTAAACACTCATGTTTGAAAAATGTAATTTGTCACCGGTTATTTACACAACTATGGAATTGAATCCAAATGATTGAGATGCTTTTATAAAATCCAAAAATATTATAAAAAACCCTAATATACCATGTGTTCAAATTCAGTTTTACATATGGCCTAATAATTTATTGCTATGATAAAATAATTGTAAAAGTTTCACCATATAATTAATATCATTGTTTAATATCATTAGAAAATAGGTGGAAGAGGATGATAGGTAAACGCATGAGATGTGTGACAAGTAAACAACCAAAATTGGTGGCTAGTCTTTCCCTTTTCATGAGCCATAGACCCACCTTGAATTTTCTCTTATGTATACATTTTCATAGACACACGTCTATGAAGTTTTAAATATATTTCAATAACCTGTATTTGTGTTTTATTATATAAAAATTCAATTTAGGTTTAAAATATTTTTTATTCATTATTGTATAAGAGTAGAAGATAAATATTAGTGTCTAAATATATTTCGTGAATTTGAATGAATTTTTAAATAAAATTCGACCCCATCCAAGGGTTGTCCGCCCTTTGGATCCCACTTCCAGAGTTTCAGGGGCGTCGCCCTCGGATCCCCGCCGGGGGTATCACCCCTTGGAACCCCCATTGATTAGGGCGAAACCTCTTGAAAAGGTGATATCATGCAACACACATCATGCAACACACCTGGATACCATTAGGTAAAATGCCATTTGGTTAATAACTTTCTTTTTCTTCTATGAACACTCGAGGTCAAAGATTTAGCTTTAATTTAACCATTCTTTAGTAACTTTGTAGATCTATATTTCTTTACATTAAACTCTCGAATTCTTTTCCTCTGCCATTATTGTTCTGTTTTTTTTATTGTAATTTTTTACACTTAAATATCACTTAACCTCGCATTTGTAATGAATTTGAACTCACACCATTTTTGCCGAGGACAAACACCATAACACTAGACCACTGTGTCGTTATTGTTCATTTACATCTTCACGAGTAATCTTAGCATTACTTTATTTTGTGTTTTCTTTTTAAATTATGATAAAACCTTTCTTTCTTTCGATACACTATTAGGCTCAATACTAAAGACCCCTCTAGGACAATTGAGATCAACCAAATAACTATGCGGTCGATTCTGTTCTAATATAGCACATAAGGGTGAAGGGGGGCAACATACCCATTTACTCATTTTACCCACTTTAGTCATCAAAACTGTTCAAAAGAATTCTAACACCTCAAAACTACTCATTTATTCAGATTTCATTGGAAACACCCTACTCATTTAACTTATTTTACTCACCAACATTTAAAAAAAATAACATTTAAATAAAAAACATAATTTTTTAATAATTAAAAATAGATAAGATAACTAAAAATAACAAAATACAAAAAAGTTACAAATTAAAAAAAAACCCGATAAATTAAACATAATCGTCTTTCGAATCGCTGCGGGCCCATTCCGGTAGTGTAACAAAATGTTCAACAAGATCATATCGTAGTCTAAAGTGTGTCTGTTGATCCCGCAATTCATTAATTACATTATCGTCTACTACTTCATTGGTTGGAGGGTCCATCACGTAAATGGGTGAGATTGCATTTCCGTCATGCTTTAAAATCATATTGTGCGATATGATACATGCATAAACCACATTTTGTATTTTTTTGACATTTACATGACCGTTGCGGACGATTAATTATCCCCCATTTAGATTTTAAAACACCAAACCTGCGTTCAACATCTTTTCTAGCCGACTCTTGAACTTTCTTAAACATTTCTTCTTTCGAATCGACGGGGAGTGGAAAGGATTTCACAAAAACAGACCAAGTGGGGTAAATCTCATCCGCAATATAGTAGCCACGTTTGTATTCACGGCCGTTAACATGGAAAAGACACTTCGGGGCAGTTCCATGTATTTCGTTATTGAACAACGGATATTGATTAAGAACATTTATGTCGTTATTCGAACCGGCAGGACCACAATACGCATGCCAAAACCATAAGTCATTTGACACCACTACTTCCATCATGATCGCAGGGTATTGGTGATCACCTCTCATAAATTGGGCAAGCAAACTAGTCGGACACATCCTCTAAACGACATGCGTACAATCGATGCTACTGATCATCCCTGGAAGGCCCCATCTAGTTTCATGCACATTATACAAACGTGCAATGTCGTGGCTTGTAGGTCTACGTAAAAACTCTTTGCCGTATAACATAATAATAGAATTGCAAAAGTATTCTAAACATTCACGAGAAGTCCTAGCAGACATGGATAAATATTCATCATATTCGTCAGGAGGGTTACCTTTAGCGAGTTGGCGAATAACAGAAGTGCATTTCTGAATCGGCGTGGAGATCTTCTTTAACCTCCCGTCATATCCTTCATGAAACCAACAAAACCTTGAATCCATACTTATATCCCTGGCAAAGTTTAAAAACAAATCTTTTGGTAAGTGAAATCTCTCTCTAAACGTATATGCGTCGTACCTGGAGAGTTCGACAAAGTAACCCTTCAACAGATTAATTATGTTAACACCACGTGAATGTACGTACGTTAACCCCAAAACAGTAAAATGTTTAAAAGAAGGGGGATTAGAAACTCATCGGTTATGCCTAGCGTTGATCCTTGTCCACTCACTCGTAACCCCGTACCTGTCAAGTGTACGATCACATGATCAAAAGACGTTCTAATCATACTTCTACTAACGCATAAAATAATACAATCCCATCACTCGGTCTCATCTTCCCGCCCTTCTGATTCACCTAACCCGTAGCTCCACGCATGCGCATCGGGTCTTCCTTGACTCGGTTAAAACCGAACACCCGAACCGGGTTTCCATGCATGCATTCATACACGCCACGCAACCCAAACCGGTTCCGCCTCACCCCGGCTCGCCATGCTCCCGCACCCCCATGCACGTCACCCTCTCCGTCGTACTCCTTAGCCCCACACCACCACAGCGCCACGCCACCACGGCTGCTGCCGCCGAGCACCGCTGTAATATCTGAGAATTTCCGTCATATTTTTTCCTAATCCTTGCACGTATCAAAAATTTAAGTCTTGGAAACTTGTTTAAAATCTATTTTTTTTATTTATAAACATTAATTTGTTTGATAAATATATACATTTGGGGTACGCATATATATATATATATATATATATATATATATATATATATATGTGGACGTAAGATTTATATAAAAATATATATATAAATACATGTATGTTAAACTTTCTTTAAAAACTTTATAAAGTTTACAATTATCATTATTATAAATAACATAATAAACTTATTTTTATCTTGAGACTTATTAACTAATGAATTATATTATAAAATTATAAAATAATAAAACTTTTAAAACTTTAGAGAGATTTATAAAAGTAAAACATATTTATTTTTATAAAAAGTCCAGGGACCGAAACAGTCAAATCCTGAAACTTGTTTCAAACTCAAACTTATGTTTTAACATGAAATGACAAAACTCACAAACCTCGGGGACCTGTTCTGTAATAATCCTAAACCCAGAAACAGGAAAGCGAACATGAGTTCGAATCCCGCCCCTCACCGGTTTCAACCATTTTCCTTCGAAACCGCGTAAACGTCCACATTCGACGAACCTCGGGCCTCGCCTCACGCATGCGACCCAACCCCGATGCCCATCAATGCTCGATCTCGAGCATAACACCCGCGTGATTCGCGATTAAACTCGTTCGGCCATCCGTAACCTTCCCACCTAAACACGCATTAAATAAACGAAATTGGCTATAAATATCGGTTTAGAAACCTCAGTAACATCACACCAAAACTTTCTCCACTCTCAATTCAGTCGTTCATCACCTACATTCTTCGATTCGAAGCTACGACCGCCGACGACCACCACAGACCCGTTCTCACTCGTTTCTTCATCGATTCAGGTAATTCGAATGCTCATTCTCTTCGTAATCCTGTGTTGATCGAAAGCCCCATGTTTAATTCAACTAACAAAGGGCTAATCGATATGCATTTGGTGGATTTGGGTTCTAGGGTTCATCCGGTAATTGGGGGCGAAGTGGGATCTTGTTTATCTATTTGATTTTGCGTGTATTAAACCACCGAGACCCGTAGGCGGGATGGTTAGGCATGGTGTGTGTTTCGTGACCCGACGGGCGACGCGGGTTCGATTCCAGCCGGCCCGAAATTGTAACTTTCATTTTTTTTATCTCTTTTAAAAACAGTATTAAATACTGGAAAAATTTTATAAAATCTGTGAAAGAATTATAAGCTCAGATCCGATTTTTATTTACACTTTCGAATTCTGAGACTATTTTAACTAAATTAGACTTAGTTAAAATTTATAAAAACTAATTTTTTAAAAATAGTTTTAAAACTCTTAAAAACTATAAAAATACTTTTAAACTTTACAAAACTTATATTTTAAACAGGAGATATTTTATAAAATTTGAAACCTTAATTCGTTATTATTTTCTGAATAATACATTTAAGTGTTTAAAGCTTCACAAATTAATAAACTTTAATTAAGGCAAGAAACTTATAAACTTATACAAAATTTATAACTTCCTTATTTATTTAAAATAGAAAACTTATTTGGTTTTAAGAAACTTGAGTGAATTATTAAACTTTCCTATTAAAATCAAATCAAATTTATAAAAACTTGTATTTGATTCATTTAAAGTTTGACTATTTATTTATTTATTTAGTTATTTTAAAACATAGAAAATAAACATACTTTATTCATTTTTAGGATGTTTTATAAGGTAACTTATAATTTTAAACAAAAGCTTCATTTAAAATACTTATAAACTTATAATCTAATACTTATTAAACTTATAGTTTCTTTTAAACTCTAAATATTTTTACACTTTTAATTAAGATGTAAACTTTACAAAGAAATTCTATTTAACCTTTTATAAACTTATAATTTCGTATTTGAACTTATAAACAATATTCATTTACAAGTTAAATTGTAAAATAAACGTTTGACACGTAAATACTTAAATAAATCTTAAATGATTTATATGAGTAATTAAAATAATTATATTTATAGATAATTATTTGATCTTAATAATTATTTATCTTTAATAATTATTTAATCTTACACTTAAATTATTTACCCCTAAATACTTAGAAAACTATTTCGATTATTTTTACCTAACTTGTGTAATTAATAATTGTAAAACTTTTAAATAATTATTTTAATTAATAATTATTCTAATCTATAAATTTATTAAACTTTGACATACAAGTCTTGTATCATTCCTTCAAAACCTTTATTATAAACTTGATTTAAACTTCATAAACACAAACCATTCCCATCTCCCATTTGGAACCCTAGTCAATCTTGAAATCCTAGATCCTTTGCCTTAGACTTGTAGAAGTAAACTTAAATCTTTAGACTTGCATTCTTAGGCTTATTGTGAGGATATTCTCCCTCAAAATCTTGCAAATACTTATCTGTGCCGGATACTCTTCATCAATCCAATGTGAGTATACTTAGCTCCTTTTTCCTTTTATGCTTTTGGGGTGAAACATGTTCACAATTCTTAAACTTATACAATTCTTGTACAACTATGACTACGTGTTTATTCTTATGTTAAACTTGAGACTTGTATGCTTAGATTAAACTTAAAACTAGCACATTCATTAGCTTTGATCAAGCCGATAGTAACAATGATAGATCTATTGCATTTGACCAATCCACCTTGATTGATTGACCCCTTCGGGGGGGAGCCCTTGGTGTCTGTTACTACATTAAACTTTAAACTTGAGACTTATAAGGGTAACCTGCGGGTTATGCCTAAACTTGGTCGGAGGGTTGATGTGCACAATGTCTAACATGCTTGTTTTCTCATACTTACATTATAAAATGCATGAATCATAGTGAATTGTAATACTTTTCAAATACTTGTTAAACTGTGTCAAAACCTTTGTATCTCACCAACTATTTTGTAGTTGACAGATTCTTTCACATGTTTCAGGTTTACATCATGAGACTTATTCTTGATCACATAGGATGCTTTGGACCTAGACTACTTAAATTAAATGTTGTATTCGTATTACTCTTCCTTGTATTGAATCTTAAATTATTTATTAATGAAATATCGAAACTTTAATAGTCAACTTTGTGCTATTGAACAACCGCGTCCGCCCCGACGTATAATCCGCCGTCGGTTGGGGTGTGACAGATTGGTATCAGAGCCTTGGTTATAGGGAATTAGGTTATTAGACACATGACCTAGATTATAACTTAGGAGACCCAAACATGAGTTATCTCATGTCCTTTACTAGGAACTTTCTCCTCATTCTATTCTTAAATCTTATACGTGAACGCTTGGAGATTCTACGTTTCTACTTACCTACGTGCTACAAGAGGCTACTACATCGAGGACACGTTCTTAGGCTTCAAGCCTAATCCACCACTAAACTCTCGTCAAGAATATTTAAGTTCTAGATAATGTGTGAGAACTTGTGCGGACCGGAAGGGTGGATACCTGTATTCTGGGAAATTCTGTCAAGGAAAGTATTTCGTATAAATCCAAATCAACCGTTGGACCCGTATGCTTTCCTGGGAATTCTTGGGATGAGTATCCACTTATAGGAATGCACGACTTCTCTAAACATTAGTGAGCTCAAATTTCTCTTGATATGTCAAAGTACTCACTTAGTGATATGCACTAAATGAGTGCCATCTCAAATACTTTACGCTTCATAAATTCATGATTCGAAAACTTCCTTCTGTAACCTTTATTCTATGATTCTTAAGTCCCGTCTTGTCACATGACAGCATGCTTACTCGTCATGACCTGAAGGAGTTACCTTCAAGGAGAAATTCTTACGAGATTATACTTAAAAACTACATACATAAACTTATATTTATAGATACTACCCAATAAACTTCGTGATCGTTGTAATACAACCCTTAAAACTATGTATTACTCTACAAATTCTCCTATAAAGCTTCATTATTTTATAAATATGACACCTAAGAGGTAACCCTTGTATTCTTACCTTACCTCCTTGACACTTAACCAAGTTTCATTTGATAACTAACTCAAAACTTTCGTTACACTTTTATACATCTCAAAACTTTCATACGTCCTTAAACTTCATGATCCTTGTAATACCAGCACATTTAAAACCATGTATTACCCTACAAGTCCTTTTACAAACTTCATTACTTTGTAAACTTGACACCTAAGGAGAAACTCTTGTGTTTTCATCACTCAAAACTTCATTTGATGATCTACTCAAACTTTGTTACACATTTATATATCTCAAAACTTTTATTACATCCTTAAAACTTACACATCACCGTTTTCTTGTAAACAAAACTTAACGTTTTCTAAACCTAAAGTACATTAACAAAGGGATTAGTAACCTGATCATTTTGCCGCAAGGGAAGAAGCCTACTATAGAATAAACAAGTTCCACGTTTAAGACTCTAAACCCACAATGAACCTTGACATAGTACCATAAGACCCAAACATCGGTGACAACAACTGAAAGAAGTTGTAGGCCCATGAGGAAGTTCTGGCTAGGGAAATAGGGTACATAAGTGAGTCCTCGTGACCACCCCTTCTTCCGGGAATTCTCTTCGTTAGCCCATCAACTTCCAATTAAAAACTATTTTTGAAAATATTACTGTGATAACTCAGTATTAAACCTTTTGAACATATTTAATCAACTTACTTACATACTTTAATTTCCCGTTTAAATTGCAAGGGCTAGAAGTCCCAATTTTGAAACATCTAAATGGAAACTATTTTGAAATTTCATCTTGTCATCATTTACTAGTTTAACTTTCCTTTCATCATTGTAAACTTAACACACCTACCCAAACACTTTCGTCAAAAGCAACTTACGTTAGTACTTGAAATAATCAACAACGTTGCATTAAATTATAAAAATCCTAAGTGACACGTGTACCTGAGGAATAAATCTTGAACAAATCTTTTAATTCGTAAGCACATTTTCAAAAAACAACCCGACTTACGAATCATTACCCCAAACAACCATGACCCTTACTTCTTGTATGGACTTAACACTTGTAAACTTGACCAACTTTTCGCTTGACAATCACACCTATCTTTTATAAATCTTACTCGTACTACTTATCGATGCCTAACTCGTCGTTTTTGAACATCTTAATTACATTCTATACAAAAGAAAACTATACTTTCTGTTATGAATCAAGATAAATCATTTGTAAACACACTATCATAAACCTTATCGAAACTTTTTCCATCACCCTATGCTTGGAGACTTTCCTCATTCAACTCTTGTCACGTAAAAGACTTACTAAAAATCACAACGGGGACTAAAAGCTTAAATACACGTTGCTAAAACATTAAACTTCGTATACACAACTATGAGGTCAGAGACTTTTGAGTCATGTAAAACTTGTATAAATACTCAATCCCGTGTTCGTAAAACTAAACATGATCAATAAAGGATCATGTAAAGCTTAATACTGAAACTTGAAACTCAACTGACTTATCCTATTTTCAAACTTATACTTGGATTCTTAGTCTTGAAAACTTGGTGTGCCCATCTTAACCAAACCATATAAGACTTGATAAACGTACATTCCATATATACGAGAAAACTTCACTCTTGATACTAGACACTAGCAGGAAGGAGGACATTACTCTCTTTAGCAAAGTACATCCCCTGACTCCTATCTAAACCAAACATCGGGATCCACTAACCTTCTGGACAACTCAAATCTTCTGTGAGAAAGCGTGTAACGGTTAATCCTGTTCTAAATGCTGTCCCACACCTCTCTTAAACACTAGAGTATTTAGATAACCACTTTATACTCAAAACGTAATCGTATACTTCTATACACTGAAGCTAAACTAAGAGACTTAAAGGCTATTCTATGTTTGACGTATTCTTGTTCAAACACAATTTAAACTATTCTATGTTTGACGTATTCTTGTTCAAACACAATTTAAACTATTCTATGTTTGACGTATTCTTGTTCAAACACAATTTAAACTATTCTATGTTCGAAGTATTCTTGTTCAAACACAATTTAAACTATTCTATGTTAGACGCATCCTTGATCAAACACAATTTAAACTATTATATGTTGACGTATTCTTGTTCAAACACAATTTGAGCTACCCCATGTTTGACGTATTCTTATTCAAACATGATGAACGTATGAGACTTTAAACTACTCCATGTTTGACGTATTCTTGTTCAAACATGATGAACGTATGAGACTTTAGACTACTCCATGTTTGACGTATTCTTGTTCAAACATGATGAACGTATGAGACTTTAAACTACTCCATGTTTGGCGTATTCTTGTTCAAACATGATGAACGTACGAGACTTTAAGCTACTCCATGTTTGACGTATGCTTGTTCAAACCCGATGGACGTATAAGACTTTAAGCTACTCCATGTTTGACGTATGCTTGTTCAAACCCGATGGACGTATAAGACTTTAAGCTACTCCATGTTTGACGTATGCTTGTTCAAACCCGATGGACGTATAAGACTTTAAGCTACTCCATGTTTGACGTATGCTTGTTCAAACACGATGGACGTATAAGACTTTAAGCTACTCCATGTTTGACGTATGCTTGTTCAAACACGATGGACGTATAAGACTTTAAACTATTCCATGTTTGACGTATGCTTATTCAAACATGATGAACGTATAAGACTTTTAAACTACTCAAGGTTTGATGTATTCTTGATCAAACCCGAGGAAAGTGTAAAGACTTTAAACTACTCAATGATTGAAGTATTCTTAATCAATCACGAGGAAACTTTGAAACTCTAAATCTTGTCACATTCTTCTCTTTAATTATTGAATGACGCTGCTCTCTAAAAAGGACTCGTTAATCAATGATCACTCTTATGTGGAAACTTTAGTCGTGTGTTAAACGAATTATTGTACTCTTCCTTGATCCACACACAAACAGAAGGACCTATGTGGACTATGCGACGATTTAAATGCTTGCGGGTGCACACGTAAGTATAAAAATCAGCGTATTGAAAAACATAGTAAACTCTGTCGTGTGCTATGATCTAAGACTTATCATAAAAGGTGGCCACGGAACTTAGGTACCGTAGCAAAACCCTTAGACGTGTTCGACTACAAACTCAAATCATTAAAATTATCATCGAATCCATTCTGAGTGATGCATCTTACTCTGGATTCTGAATGATAATTTATAAAGTTCTTCTACATTCCTGAAAACTAAATCCTCTTATATTTCGATGAAACTATATGCCTCTTAGGGAAACTCTTGGCAACCGTATGCTTTGAAACTTAGAAACTCAAGCAAAATCTTACTCTTTATCCTTTTGCGTATTTGGGGAAGTAAAGCATTTTTTTTCTTGTGCGTACTACGGACTTAAATCCTGAACTAAAATCTTCTACTTTAATTTCGGGACGAAATTTCCTAAAGTAGGGGAGACTGTAATATCCGAGAATTTCCGTCATATTTTTTCCTAATCCTTGCACGTATCAAAAATTTAAGTCTTGGAAACTTGTTTAAAATCTATTTTTTTTTATTTATAAACATTAATTTGTTTGATAAATATATACATTTGGGGTACGCATATATATATATATATGTGGACGTAAGATTTATATAAAAATATATATATAAATACATGTATGTTAAACTTTCTTTAAAAACTTTATAAAGTTTACAATTATCATTATTATAAATAACATAATAAACTTATTTTTATCTTGAGACTTATTAACTAATGAATTATATTATAAAATTATAAAATAATAAAACTTTTGAAACTTTAGAGAGATTTATAAAAGTAAAACATATTTATTTTTATAAAAAGTCCAGGGACCGAAACAGTCAAATCCTGAAACTTGTTTCAAACTCAAACTTATGTTTTAACATGAAATGACAAAACTCACAAACCTCGGGGACCTGTTCTGTAATAATCCCAAACCCAGAAACAGGAAAGCGAACATGAGTTCGAATCCAGCCCCTCACCGGTTTCAACCATTTTCCTTCGAAACCGCGTAAACGTCCACATTCGACGAACCTCGGGTCTCGCCTCACGCGTGCGACCCAACCCCGATGCCCATCAATGCTCGATCTCGAGCCTAACACCCGCGTGATTCGCGATTAAACTCGTTCGGCCATCCGTAACCTTCCCACCTAAACATGCATTAAATAAACGAAATTGGCTATAAATATCGGTTTAGAAACCTCAGTAACATCACACCAAAACTTTCTCCACTCTCAATTCAGTCGTTCATCACCTACATTCTTCGATTCGAAGCTACGACCGCCGACGACCACCACAGACCCGTTCTCACTCGTTTCTTCATCGATTCAGGTAATTCGAATGCTCATTCTCTTCGTAATCCTGTGTTGATCGAAAGCCCCATGTTTAATTCAACTAACAAAGGGCTAATCGATATGCATTTGGTGGATTTGGGTTCTAGGGTTCATCCGGTAATTGGGGGCGAAGTGGGATCTTGTTTATCTATTTGATTTTGCGTGTATTAAACCACCGAGACCCGTAGGCGGGATGGTTAGGCATGGTGTGTGTTTCGTGACCCGGCGGGCGACGCGGGTTCGATTCCAGCCGACCCGAAATTGTAACTTTCATTTTTTTTTATCTCTTTTAAAAACAGTATTAAATACTGGAACAAATTTATAAAATATGTGAAAGAATTATAAGCTCAGATCCGATTTTTATTTACACTTTCGTATTCTGAGACTATTTTAACTAAATTAGACTTGGTTAAAATTTATAAAAACTAATTTTTTAAAAATAGTTTTAAAACTCTTAAAAACTATAAAAATACTTTTAAACTTTACAAAACTTATAGTTTAAACAGGAGATATTTTATAAAATTTGAAACCTTAATTCGTTATTATTTTCTGAATAATACATTTAAGTGTTTAAAGCTTCACAAATTAATAAACTTTAATTAAGGCAAGAAACTTATAAACTTATACAAAATTTATAACTTCCTTATTTATTTAAAATAGAAAACTTATTTGGTTTTAAGAAACTTGAGTGAATTATTAAACTTTCCTATTAAAATCAAATCAAATTTATAAAAACTTGTATTTGATTCATTTAAAGTTTGACTATTTATTTATTTATTTAGTTATTTTAAAACATAGAAAATAAACATACTTTATTCATTTTTAGGATGTTTTATAAGGTAACTTATAATTTTAAACAAAAGCTTCATTTAAAATACTTATAAACTTATAATCTAATACTTATTAAACTTATAGTTTCTTTTAAACTCTAAATATTTTTACACTTTTAATTAAGATGTAAACTTTACAAAGAAATTCTATTTAACCTTTTATAAACTTATAATTTCGTATTTGAACTTATAAACAATATTCATTTACAAGTTAAATTGTAAAATAAACGTTTGACACGTAAATACTTAAATAAATCTTAAATGATTTATATGAGTAATTAAAATAATTATATTTATAGATAATTATTTGATCTTAATAATTATTTATCTTTAATAATTATTTAATCTTACACTTAAATTATTTACCCCTAAATACTTAGAAAACTATTTCGATTATTTTTACCTAACTTGTGTAATTAATAATTGTAAAACTTTTAAATAATTATTTTAATTAATAATTATTCTAATCTATAAATTTATTAAACTTTGACATACAAGTCTTGTATCATTCCTTCAAAACCTTTATTATAAATTTGATTCAAACTTCATAAACACAAACCATTCCCATCTCTCATTTGGAACCCTAGTCAATCTTGAAATCCTAGATCCTTTGCCTTACACTTGTAGAAGTAAACTTAAATCTTTAGACTTGCATTCTTAGGCTTATTGTGAGGATATTCTCCCTCAAAATCTTGCAAATACTTATCCGTGCCGGATACTCTTCATCAATCCAATGTGAGTATACTTAGCCCCTTTTTCCTTTTATGCTTTTGGGGTAAAACATGTTCACAATTCTTAAACTTATACAATTCTTGTACAACTATGACTACGTGTTTATTCTTATGTTAAACTTGAGACTTGTATGCTTAGATTAAACTTAAAACTAGCACATTCATTAGCTTTGATTAAGCCGATAGTAACAATGATAGATCTATTGCATTTGACCAATCCACCTTGATTGATTGACCCCTTCGGGGGGGAGCCCTTGGTGTCTGTTACTACATTAAACTTTAAACTTGAGACTTATAAGGTTAACCTGCGGGTTATGCCTAAACTTGGTCGGAGGGTTGATGTGCACAATGTCTAACATGCTTGTTTTCTCATACTTACATTATAGAATGCATGAATCATAGTGAATTGTAATACTTTTCAAATACTTGTTAAACTGTGTCAAAACCTTTGTATCTCACCAACTATTTTGTAGTTGACAGATTCTTTCACATGTTTCAGGTTTACATCATGAGACTTATTCGTGATCACATAGGATGCTTTGGACCTAGACTACTTAAATTAAATGTTGTATTCGTATTACTCTTCCTTGTATTGAATCTTAAATTATTTATTAATGAAATATCGAAACTTTAATAGTCAACCTTGTGCTATTGAACAACCGCGTCCGCCCCGACGTATAATCCGCCGTCGATTGGGGTGTGACAATCGCCACCGCCTAGCCGCGCGCCACCCTTCTACTCCTTCTTCTTCATTCCCTCGTCGGTCGATTGCTCCATGAGCTGGGCACCACCGTGTTCTTCCCCGACGTCTGCCATCGCCGCACACCGCTGCCACGCCGACGCTGTCACCACCACCGCCTCCATCATGACAGCCGTCCCATCTCAATTACATCCCGAAGCCGCTACCACCTTTTCCGGTCACCTTCCTCTCTTTCTCTCGGCCTTCGGCCTTCGCACACGCCGGCCAGCACCGTCGCACGCCGCCATCACCTTTACAACCGACCAGCACCCTTACCCGTGTTCTTGACGTCGGACAAGACCAAGAACCGTAAACCCTACTCGATTCTCTTCTCCTGTTCAAATACGAAACACGTAAATAGAAGGAATGGAGGTTACCTTGATCGCGGATGGAGTTTCCCGCTGGTTGCCACCGTAGGACTGCCGCAAGCCCTTGCCGGATTCCTCTTATCTCCGGCTCTCTTCCCTTCTTCTCCCGTGTCGCTGCCGTCGTACACACCTAGGGTCCGAATGACCATAGGGTTTGAGTTTAGGTTATTTTTAAACCGTTAAGATTTACACTCTAGTCCTCGGGTTCCCTTGTCGCGCGTTTTCGATCCCAACTGATCCCTTTGTGGCTAACAGGCCCCTTTTAAACCCATTGATTAACCATTTGGGTGCCACCTATGCAAACACATCAGTTTAATTGGGATTCTGGTCGTCACCCGACCCGAGTCATTAGCTAGCGAATTTACGGGATGTTACAAGTCTACCCTCCTTAAAAGAGGATTCGTCCTCAAATCCTATGTCGACACCAACTCACACGACTTATCCTATCGTTCTCACTGGTACACCAAGTCCTTCTGGTGTCAAGAATTCATCTTCATATTTACTAGGTCCATCACTTAGTTCGCCTTTCGACCACCCTCTTGGTGTTCGAAGGGGTCTCCTTATTGCCCGCTTTCAACTTCGAGACTTGTAGGATCACTTACATATCCCCTTATTACTCGCCTTCCCAAACACCATTCCTCAGACGTTCATTGTCACTTATTGCATCTCTTGATCCCATCGCATTATTCATGACGTCACTACCTTTATCATTTCGAGTGACCCCGTCTATTCTGACAGTCATACTCCGATATGGTCCTTAACTATTCCATAAGTGGTTCATTCACCGTCCTTTCCGTCTCTCATTCTAATTGTCATCTACCGGTGACTTCTCCAAAGCGCAGGCACCACAGTCTCCTTCCTGTGACCACTAAGGGTTCGTGCCAAGCTTTGCTGATCATATCTCAGGATTCGCTACTACGACACCTTCTTACTATCTTACCTTATGCTCGTTACACCTCATTGGTAAGCACGTGCCGCTTATCATTAGACTTTGGTCACTGTCATCTGATGACTTTGCTAAATCAAGCATGCTTGTTTTAAACTCATAATAGTATCTCCTTTGATACTCTGCAAGAGCTTGCCTCTTATAACTTCGTCGTATGCGTACCAGCGTAAACATTTCTTTTACAGTCACATTTCTTTATTACTAAATCACAAGAAAATTTCAATTATTTCTTATTTCACAAATAACTAATAACATCAAACATACAAATTTTCATAAAAAATAATGTTTTATAACAAATTGTATTTATTCAACCCATGTAAAACATGGGCTTTAACCTAGTGCTCTAATATGTCTCAAAAAAGGAAAATTAACTCTCAAAGGGATATGAAAGCCGAACTCTTTGATCTCAATAGAACCCTCAATGCCTCAACATCAATTCTTTTTTTTTCTCTTAGTAACTAAATGTGTTCATGATTCAACTAGTTAACCAAAATTTTGGATTGATCCACTAATCACGGTTTCAGGGAACGACAAACCCAACCGCCTAGGTTAGGTGTGTCAGACATCAAGGTCGGCCCTGGGGTAGGTCAAGCCGGGCTGCCGGCTAGGGCCCGTTTTTTTCGGGGGCCTAAAATTTTTCCAGGGCTTGTATATATATATATGTGGGTGTGTGTGTGTGTGTATTTTTATAAAATTTCAAATACCGGTTTATATATTGGGTCATTTTTATAAAACTTAAAAATATATTGGGCCATTTTTATAATGGTTGGGTCATTTTAATCTTTATAATGGTTGAGCCTCTTTAAACTTAAAACCCAATATCAAACCATATGTTTTTTTTAAAGGACGAATTGCTGCTATGAGAGATTCGTGAATCATCGGTTAACTATTACGGTATTTAATATAACATACTGTATTTTATTCATATTTATTGGTATAACGTGAATTGTCGTTCAAATTTTTTTTTAATATATTTTGTTCGTAGGGGTTTTTTTTTTGGGCTCGGCCAAGGCACTTAAATCTTAAGGACAGGCCCTGTCAGTCATTTACCGGTTTCTAGGTTTAATAGTTCGGTTTTGACAATTTAACTTTGAAACGGTTTTTGGTTTTTTTTTTCAAAATCATTAGTTTTTTTATTGAAAGCTTTATAATGATATAATCGATTCATGATTATAATATATATATATACACACAGTGTAGGGTTCAAATGCTAACCAATATTTATGTGATAACCACTCTAAAACATAGTGATACGTATATGTAACAATTATCATTTTTGTTAGTGTTACATATGTAACACTAAGTGTCACGTATATGTAAAATTATGTGATACATATATGTAAGACTCCTTATTTCGTATTTATATTGAAGATATATGTTCAAAAAGTATTTAACAACTAAAAGAAAAAATAATTTATAAATTATGTGATTGTTTTATAGTGGTTAGCACGGTTATCACATAAAAAATTTGTTAGCATTTGAACCCTTCCCTGCACACAAATAAGCATATATTTAAAAAATGAAAACGTATGTAAACAATAAGGGTTAAACGGCCGGTATGGAGTTGGCTTCTGCTATTGAAATGTTCAAACACGTAAAAGACTTGCATACAAAAAGAATTTAATTAGTTTCTTTTTTTAGCAACAATTTCAATTAACGATATTAATTAGTAATTAATGATAAGATAATGATAAATAGTTGGTGAAAACAAACGTTGAAAATAACCTTTAAATAGCATGATACAACTATTTAATGGAGTGTTTAGGTAATCCCTTACGCTAGCATTTAATAATTTTAAAATTTATTTGAATATACCGTAACTAATTTCATGATTTAAATTAATTTCTTCTCAACAACTTTACTATTTAATTGGGTAGCCCTAAATGCACAATAAGGGTATCCGGTATGCATTCCCAAATCACGCCGTGCTCCTATGTGGCACCCCAAATCACGGCGTGAAGCTAAAGCGACACCGCCATCTCGATCAAGAAACCACAGCGTGAAGTTGTGGCGTGAGATTTATCACGCGATCATTGCCCTCTTTTTGGTACAAATTGTACCGTTGAACGGTATAAAATATTACCGTTTGAAATAAATAATAATAATTAATAATATTAATTTTACTCACTTAAATACCCAATTTTTACTACATATTTTTCACACCAATTTTCTAAATTTCTACACACCAATCTTCTAATTTCTAATCATCTACTCACTATTTTCTACCAAAACTTACTAATCTTCTATACCCATTTCTAATATCCCCAACTCAAAAATGAGTAACGACCCGAACCAGAACCAACACTTTTGGGCTCAATACGCGGCTCGTGATAACGCGTTTGGGGCCAACCCCAACTTTCAACCCAACCCAAACTTCCAACCCAACCCAAACTTCCTATCCAACCCAAACTTCGTACCAAACCCGAACTTTCAAATGTTTAACTACCAACCCCAAATGTCTCAACCGGGTACACCACTAGAATTTGTACCCGAAACTCAAGAAATGCCACAAGAAACCGTGGACGAAAATCTAAATGTCTCACGAAAAAAAGGAAAGAAGAAGGTTTCGCAAGAGACTTCTAGCCGGACGAATACAAAAAAAAAGTGGGAAAAAGACGAGCCACTATTCTTGGTTAAGGCGTTTATAGACGTCTCGGAGGATCCAATAATTGGTAATAATAATTTTGGTTTTGTATTTTTTAAAATTTTCCATTTTTTATTTTTATGATTATTAATTTGAATATTTGTTTTTTGTAGGCAACGCCCAAAACAAAAAAACATTATGGACAAGGGTTCAAGAAATATATGAATCTTTTATGGGTGTACCGCCCGGTTACCGAAGTTTGGACCAATTGAGTTCAAAATGGACTCATATAAATGGGAAGGTGGTAAAGTTCCACGGGATCTATCAAGAAGTTTTGCGGGATCGAAGAAGCGGTGAGAGCGACGCCGATATTTTGACGAGAGCAACGGTCCGGTTTAAAGACGACCATGGTGGCGAAACACCAATTCAATATTGGGAGATTTGTAGGAATTCGCCAAAGTGGCAAACACTATACATTGCCCCCACTCGAACCGGCTCGTCCAAAAAAAGAACATCAACCGACATCGACGCTAGTCCGGGCGATTCCGATGGTAGATCTAAGTACGACCTAAACATAGATGCACCGGAAGACGTGGAAATACCCCGTCCGATTGGGAAGAAAAAGCAAAAGCCCAAGAATCGGGCTCGGGCTCGGGATCGGTTTCAAGACACGACGAAATCGGAGAGAAAATGGTCGAACAAATGACAAGATTTAACAACGCCCAAGACGAGAAGATGGATTGGAAACGAACAAAACAAGAGATCGAAATTCTTGGTATCGATCTTGAGTCACTAACAACCGCCCAACGTTTTTTGATTGAAAAAAAACAAAAGGAGATCAAAGAACGTCATGGTATCCCGTAGGTTTTGGTTATGTTTTTTTTTAATTAATGTAATTTTTTTTATTAATGTAATTTTATTTTATTAATGAATATTATTTTATTATGTTTAATTTTATTTAAATAAAAATTCAAAAATAAACATTAAATTATCACACCACCACAATCACATGGGTATACCCCTTGCCATGTGATTATGGTGTGATTTTTCCAGAATCTGACGTGGCGTCACGTGACGTGCACTTTATTATCACATGACACCATAATCACATGGGTATACCCCTTACCCTAAACGGCGCCTCATTTTTCCAGAAAAACTGGGAAAAGTAATTGTATTCGTAAAAGCATGCTTATTGCTTAAGATTCTTAAATTTAGGTTTAAGGTTTGAAACTTCTTTATTATTTACTACTAGTTTAGATCCCGTATATACACACATGTGAAAAATATCAATAAATAAATTTTTTAAATCTTTACATGTGTAAAAATGTATCATGTTCTAAGGATAGAAAATAAAACTCAAAATATGTACAAACTAATATATAATTGAGTTTCGAAAATACATTAACTACTATTTAATGTAATTTGATTTTAATTTATTATTTGATTGAAAATAAAAGTTACATAATTATATTTCAAAGTTTAATAAAGGATAATTTAAAATAAATATGTTTTATTAGTATAATTAATATTTTCTTTAAATATATATTTTTGTTAAAAGATGGAGGTGTATTTAATAAGATAGAAAGTCCGAAAGAAAATGATGAGAATGAATGTGGAGGCAACACGTGGCATGAAAAAACCTTTATTTATTATGCAGTATAGATATAGATATAGATTGGTATCCGGTATGGGGCGTGAAAGGCTCGTGAGTGGGCCGTGAAAATTCTCACGGGAGTTTGATCGCAAATGAGACGTTGGAGGTTCGGAGATAGCTATTGTAGATTGTTTGACCGTATAAAAACGGTATGAAAATTAAAATATATATATTTATTTATTTTATCACCAAGAAATATAAGAAATGACAAAAACGCTAATAAACGATATCAAACGAACTCCGATTGAGCTCATTTCAGAGGCGTTGGAACCGTCTCGTCGAACTTTACGATCTTAGATTTTAAGGTTTAGCTTTTAAGATTTAGATTTTACGATAGAATTTTAGGTTTTTAGCCTTAGGGTTTAACTTTTAGGGTTTAGTTTTTTTTTTTGGTGGGGGTGGGGGGGTTTAGGTTTTTAGGGGTGTGTGGGGGTGGGTTTAGGTTTTTGAGAGAGTAGGGTGGGGGGTTTAGGTTTTTGGGTGGTAGGGGTGGTGGTTTTAGGATTTTCGGGGTGTGGTTGGAGGGGGGGTTAGGTTTTTGGGGTACAGGTGGAGGGAGGTTTAGGTTTTTGGGTTCGGATTAGGGTATGATGATACGGTTCCAACGCCGCTTGAATGAGCTAAGTCGGAGTTTGTTTGACCCACTTCTTACCGTTTCTTAGCGAAAAACCACTTCTTAGTGGTACCTTGAAGAAACCACATCATTTTAGGAAATTTTATTATTTACGTATACGTATCCAAAAATAATTTTTTTGATTTACGTATACGTAACCGCAATTTTTTTGTTTTATGTTTACGTATACGTAACACTATGTGTAAAAATGTTTTTTGGTAAAAATGTTTAATATTACATTGATACTCTTATAAATAAATAAAAAAATAAAATAAAAATTATTATATAATTGGGTAAAATTGATTTTTTAGTAGTTTTTCTCGGTTTTCGCCTAACTTGTGGTTTTCTCTGGAACCCTCCCCTATATATATATATATATATATGTTAAACACATTTATAAACACACCCAACATAAAACATATATAAATATTTCTTTTAAAATGTTGTCCATCATCATCTTCTGACTCTAACGATGAAATACTTTTCCATGGTTTCTCAACTGCAGCGCTTCAGTGATGGCAAGAAGGTCAAACGTTGCAACCAAGAACCCGAAGTGCTTGTCTCAACCGTGTTCGCATAACTGCTAACACTATTCTACACAATGACTCGGAGTCGTGCACGTACACCGTTGATGACTTTAGTCGACGGTTATATGTGCCGGAATTTATTTTTACGAGTTACAAATGATATGGAGAGAGAGGTGCCTTGGTTCCGGCAACAGGTTGATACGAGAGGTCGGGTTGCTTTTACCGCCTTGCAAAAGAATATGGTTGTTATTCGTTAAATGGGGTACGGAACACTAGCGATGCTTTCGACGAGTACTTAAAGATGACCGAATAAACTATTAGGTCTTGTATTTACAAATTTTGTAGATGCATAATTCAATTGTACCGCGAGAAATATTAACGAAAACCGTCGGCAACTACATTCAATAATTTTAAGCGGCACATGAAGCTAGACACGACTTTCTTGGGATGCTCGGTGGCATTGATTGCACACATTGGGAGTGGCATAACTGCCCCCAATGCATGGCGAGGCCAGTTTCCACGTGGTTATCATCCTCATCCGTCTATTATTCTTGAATTTATGGCTTTAAATGACTTATGATTTTATCAATCACATATATTCGATGGTAAGATAAGTGGAACCGCATCGGACTTATCTTTTGAACTCAGAGGGTCACACTATAAGCGTGCATATTATCTTGATGGGATATATCCGGAATATGCTATAATTATCAAATCTTTTATGTGTCGCGAAGGTATTAGGCGTACAACATATAAAGCAACTCATGATACAGTAGGAAAGGATGCCGAACGAGTGTTTGCTCTCTTGAAGAATAAGTGGCTTATTCTTTTAAGGTCCGCACGAATTTGGTCACAAAATAAAATAAGGAACATAATGTATAATGTATGCTTGCGTACTTTTACATAATATGATTATCAGCAATTTGTCAATACAATCCAACTGAAGTAGAACCAACGTTCGTAGAACTTGATGAAGGTGAAAAACGAGCAAACCTTTAGGAGATATGCAACCGAGAAATCCATAACCATCTAAAGATGGACTTGATTAAGTATGTATACAATCGTTCACTAGATTATTTTATATATTTGTATTTTTCTTAAGTGTTGTTTTGTAACTTTTAATTAATATTATTTTATTTATCTTTAATTTTAATTAGTTAACATGAACTGTATAAACAAAAAAAAAATAATTAATTTTCACATCACTCATTTTCACACGAGTATACATTTTCATGTGAAAGTGGTGTGAAAATTTCATATGTTGATGTGACGTACACTTTATTTTCACATGGGTTTCACTCAAATGGAGTATGCTCCATACCCTAAGTTAAACCTATGTATTGTTAAATAAATAAAATATTAAATAGTTATTAATGAAAAATTAAAAAATTATAAAACTATATTTTAAAATAAGATACGATTGAAATTACTTTAAATAATTACTAATAATATCTATGATTACGGTGCATTTATAATCCTGGTATTGAAAAAAATAAACAAGAAAAATAATTTAAACTCAGTCTATGAAATGTGATGCAACATGTTACGTATTTATCAACTATATATAGATTATTGAGTAAACTACAATTTACACCCATGTGGTTTATGCCAATTGACACTTTGCAACCCTGTTAAAAAGAAAGTGCAATTTGCCCTATTATGGATTGGTTTCTCTCTCTATTTGCACCTCTGCCGTTATCTTTTGTAATGAAATGACAATAACACCCCTGACCTCACCCCAAAATTACCCTCTTCTTCTCCAGTGAACACCCTGTTTTCCGGTGAACAATACCTGTTTTCCGGTGAACTATACCGATAAATCTAAGTCCGATTAACAATACCGGTATCAACCGGTGAACAATACCGATGAAAAGGTACAACAATTTTCTATCTCAAGATTAAATTTTTAATCTTAATTTAATAATCTCCCTTCACATGATAACAGAAGAATGCGTTATTGAATCCATAGTTTTTGTGTTTAGGTTTGCAGCTGCGACAGAAAATGGAGAAAGATTTTGAAAGCGAAGCATCACTGTTATCGGTGGATGAAATGAAGGAAATCGTTGAAAAATAGAGCATAGAGAGAGGCCTTTGATTGTTTGGATGTTAATTTAAAATCAGTACCAATGTTAATGTGTTAACAAGGATTTAGATTTTGAAACATCTGTCTTTGGATGTTAATTCATTTTTCTGATCCAAATTGTTTATGTTTGTTGTGTGTGTGTTTTTTTTATTTATTAACTATTATCAAGTGAAGGTTTAGAGGGGGTTCTGTTTCCGTAAGTTGAGTCGGGACCGCGCGGTGTCGTTTACTGTCGAATGGGACGGCGGCGGTGTCGTTTGACGCTTTACGGCGAGTGCGGCGGACGGAATAGGGGAAGGAGGCGGCGGCAGACGGGATTCATGAGGGGGAGGGTTGCAAAGTGAGAATGAAATAAAACCAGAGTGGTGCAGATTATGACAAGTTTTGATTTTTGGGTGAAAAGTTTTTAATGCCCCTAACGACGTTAAAAGATTAACGGCGATATTAACGGCAGGGGTGCAAAGAGAGAGAGAAACCGAATCACAGGGGGACAAATTGCAAAGTGTGAGAGAAACTAAAACACGACAGGGTTGCAAAGTGTCAGCGGACATAAACCACAGGGGTGCGAATTACAATTTACTCTAGATTATTTGTCTTAAAATATGTGTGTATATACACAAATTAACAATTTTGGAGGAAAAAAAAGGTTTCAAATCGTCAAACAAATCCTTTTTGGCCCGTTAAGTCGGTCCAGCCAACCGAACCAACCTTCAGTTTCCCGTTTTTTAAAACTCTACTTAGGTGTCCAATCTATAATTCTCATAAAAAAACTATTTTAATCTGTGTTCAAAGTTTCAAATTTGTATTTTTATTTGAAAAGGCACCCATTACTATAATTCAAGAATTTTTATCAGTGAAGAACAGAAAGGTTCAAGTAAAAACAATTTAACAAACAAAAATAAAATTCCGAAACAAGATTAGGTTTGAAAGAAAAAAAGTGCATAATTCTTAAAGAAGTATTTACTTTAAATTGGTATACAAATTGAGTTAAATATAATTTTAAAACTTAAATTGATTTTAATCATAACTATTAAAAATTAAACTAATGAACGTAATAAAACTATAGAAGTATAACATTCATATAACATGAAGCCAATTTTCTACAACAAAAAAAAGTCATATGAATATACATATTTACAGTAAATTAAATATAATTGGAATCCATATCTTAGAGCAAAATTGGGGCAGATTAGATGAACGGCAGCTTCTTCCCCTTCCGGCTGCCATTGCTGAAGAACCCTACCAGACCTTGCCTGTACGGCAAATACGATTTCCTCTTAACAACTTCACGTTTAGCTCGTTGTTGCACGTAGAAGAATTCGTGAACCGATGGAGACGACGGTTTCGATTTTCCGGCTACGACGGAGACTTCACCGGAATTCGGTTTTCGTTTCGGAATCTCGACCTTCTTATGCGTCAACAACACCATCGGTTCCTTCCCCTCGCTATTGCTCCGCCGGAGTAAATCTCTAATCCTCCACCGTTTCGATCCGGATCCGGTGGAACCGCTCTTTTTACACTTGCTAAGAGGCGACGATCCGGCGTCCATTTTATGTCTCCACACGCAGAACACTGCCGGAGTTTCACCGTCCGATTCGTCCGCTTCCGACGACGACGAAGATCCAGATTCGTCCCGTTCGTTGATGAACAGCTTCTGTAACGAAGTCGTACAAGCAATTTGTTCTTCATTCTCACGATCTACCTCGTTCTGAATCAGATCACGGTTGAAAAGAGGAAAAACTGTACGGCCGTCGGAATCGGTAACTTCTGGTGAAGATACTTTGTCTCCGATCACCAACGAGAACTCGAATTCCTCCTCGTCGACGTCGTGAAATCGAGCGGCGTGTTCTTGCTGTAACTGACGGCTGATTCTACCGGCGGCCGTGGAAGATAGGCTATCGGAAGAGTAACATTTGAAGCTAGGGCAGAACCCTAGATCGTCGATTTGTTCCGGTTGCATTGTTGAGACTGTGAAAATTGTATTTGAAATGCTGATAAATGGTGAATGAGAGAAGGGATTTGGTAGCAGTGAGATTTATAAAGGGGAGAGGCGCGTGATTGTCACACTAGAAACAAATTCTTGATTGCACTTTCTACGGCTTAAAACAATATTGTTTGTTGCATAAACTATCAAAATAATACTTTATAAAATATATAGTATTATGTAAAAAAAAAGTTGCTAGTTAGCTATAATAAAATAATAATATAATTACTCATACAAAATAGTTTTATATGGTTTCCCTGGGAACGCCTAACCCCTCGATCTGAACCAGTGTGCCCGGTTCAGACAACGTTGTGGTTAGGAATTGAGGGGTGATGGGTCTCCGACTTGTCGGAGATACGACTGTCACTAAAAAATGAAAGTCGCCGTTAAAAAAAAAACTAGAAAATATGACCCACGCGTTGCGGCGGGATCGTACGGTGATATTAACGTGTTTAAATACATAATTAAAGCTCACATGATGCGTCGGAGGTTAGGCGTGTTGCAGAGACGACAATAACGTGAGTAATCACATAAAAGAAATGTATGAGGTTGCCACGACTCGGTCATGAAGATCGAAAAAATAGATAAAATGCGGCACGAATAAAGTCTAATATTGAAACGACAACTTCGTTAAAGAAAGTAGTAATCAAGTAAAAAAATAGAAAAAAGAAATATTTTTTACAAACGAATATAAAAAAGTAAAAGAAAAAAAAATTATGGGATAAACTTGAGAGTTTAGAAATTTAAGTAATTGAGTTAAAAGCGTGTATTAAAAATATACCACAGGGGTAAACTCAAACTTTATAAATTTAAAAGATATAGTTAAAAAATATATCGGGGAGTAAATATAAAACTTTAAAAAAATTTAGGGTCTAAAGTGTAAATTTTATAAAATTTAGAGGCTGTGGTGGAAAACTGATCGGTGGCCCTTGTTGATTGGCCGCCGACCTTTGTAATTATGGTAGTTGGGAATATATGTGAAAATAATAAAATTTAAAGGAATATCACATGTCGTGTATTTAAATTTTATTTATGAATAATATACACCAATTATAGTGTATTTAATATTCACACTAGAATACAATGAGTATTAATTGACAAAAGAAATAGTTTTCGATTGAAACCTTAGCCAACAAGAATTAATTTTTTTTACGGTGAACATAGAATGTTGTGACGTCGCACCCCACCGTCATATGAGATAGCCTCGTCCAACTTCGGCTAATATGTTGTCTTAACCGGGCCCACTTGACGTCATAGTTGGAGAGCATCCAAGGAAAAATACCACCCAATACGGCCCCTTCTGGGCTTGAGGGAGAGCCGAGGCTCGAAACATGGATCGGCGTGAGAAAACCCAAGTAACTAGGCCTAATTTGCATGACACAGAAACTAATGTGGGGGGCAGTGATTGAACCTAGTTCACTAGGAAGAGCAAGTCTCTACTTACCACTAGCTCAATGGCAACAAAAATTAATTAACTTGTAACTTGTGATGAGTGTTTTCAAAACCGGATCGAACCTGTCGGTTGAACCAGAAACCAGACAACTAATCGGTCTGAGTGTGTATTTGAACCGCTCTCGTTTGAATCGCTCGAGCTAGTGAACGAGAATGGGGTTAGACCGGATTTCAAAATTTTTAGATTAAAAAGGTAAAATTAAATTTTTAGACTAAAATATTATTTTAAGCAAACCATATAAACTAAAACCGTATTTAACTCAAATTATTATTATTTTATCTTTCCGTTTTTATGCGTCGCTTTCTTTTTTATTAAAGGTAGTAGCTTTAATAAACATTACTTAAGTCGCACGATTCTCGGAGGTGAAGTTCACACGTGTAAGTAGACCCGCGTCTCGACCACTATATCCTTGTGAATGTAGGTAACAAGAAAGTTGCAAGTTGCTCCTTTAAAAGCTTGTGTACTACGTGCATTCAATGTTGTACTATGCCCCCAAAACATGTGAAAATATTTAATCAAGACTGGTGTTAATTCAAATCTATATCATATCATGCTAGTAGAGAACATGTGCGAATGAGGTGGTGGTGATGAGTGATAAGAAAGAGACTTGGTGTTCTTTGTTATCCAGGTTTAATTTCTGTTCTCCTCATTATTTTTTGAGACATACAAATGAGGTCTAGCTCTTAGGGTGATGTACATGGGTTTTACTCACGCCGATCAGTGGTTCGAGCCTTGGCTCTCCCGTAAGCCCGGAAGAACCGTATTGGGTGAGATTTTTCCTTGGATGCTTTCTAATTCTGACGTCAAGTGGTCCCGGTTAAAACAACGAATTGGTCGGAGTTGAACGAGACTCTATCATGTGACCGCCGGGGGGGGGGGGGGGGGGGCGTCACAACATTCAATGTTCGCCGTTAAAAAAAAAAGGTATGGAGCATGTACGTTGTGTGGCTCCGACAAATTAATTCTATTTTTTATATAAATTACAACTCATTTGTAAACGTACATGCAAGTTGCTTATAAAATATTTATATGAGGTATGATCATATTTAAGAGGTATCCCGCATGTTTCCGTGAGAATTGAACGTCTTTAATTGATTTTCTCTTTTTAATAATCCATCAATTTAATAATGGGGTTAAATTATAGACATGAGTTAGTAGGTCATTGTAAACAAATGAGACATTGCTAATTTGTACAGTATGCAAAAAAAATTGTGTTAGGTGTCTTAATTTTTTTAATAAATGAGAGAATTAAGTGTATGTGTTAGTAAATAAGAGAATTAAATGTATGAGTTAAAGAGTAATTATTAGGCTTTAATTATAAATATGAGTTAGAAGGTAATTGTATACATTTGAGGCATTGCTAATTTGTACATTATGCAAAAAAAAAAAGTGTTAAAGTGTCTTAATTTTTTGAGTAAATTACAATAATATCCTTCAAATATGATTATATAGTAGTATAGATGACATTTGCTTCTTAATATTATTATTTCTACTTTGTTTGAATGAAACCCGTTTTTGTAAAAAAAAAATATTTCCATGCAAAACTTATGAAACCAATCAGGTGGTAACACGTGTACCGCATTATGAGAAATATTTGTGTTTGTATAATCATAAGTTATAATTACGAACAAATATTTATGATCATGCAAAAGTCATGGTTTATGTGTCTAATTACGTAACATATATACATAATCACGCAACATATGTTTTATAATCAGATACTAATATAATCAGCATTATATAATTACGTAAGTTAAATTACTAGCCATTGATGATTTTTTTAAAATAATATAAATTGCTATACTAAAATTAAAGATAAAATAGTCGATTTTATAATATAAATTAAAAAAAAAAAAAGATTGGAAAACGCTCACTGCCGTCGTTAAATATATCACAAAAAGTAGCCACTCTTGTTTTTCAGTTCTATGTAGCAACAAGCCAACAATTCTAAATCCATTAAACCGACCCTATTTTATAATACAGAGTAAATTAAAAAAAAGGTTAGGTTATAGATACCCCTCACTTCTACTTGTTATATCCTCTCCATGAAAAATAACTTTTAAAAAGTAAATGAATTAATTCTTTTATAATAAACTTACGAAGTATTGAATATTTAAACAAAATATTAATAAATAAAAAAGGACGATGTTGGGACGGACACATCCCAAAAATTCAAGTCCGGATAACCACCCACAAAGATGTAGCAACTACAGGACGGGCCAGCAAGCCCGGGGGGCGGGCCTCAACCAAACCCGGACGGACGGAATTAGGCCCGGACAGAACATGAAGAAAAAGACAAATAAATAAAAGTGAAGAGAAGACAAAAATCAACATGACAGAGTACAAACCAATCAACTGTTAGCGAACTTAGTAGCAAACATACTAAGTTCGCTTGTTTAGTATAGGGGCGAACTTATTAAGTTCGTCTGGTTCAGTAGTTTGTTAGCTTTGTCTATAAATAGTTTTTTTGTAACATTATTCAAGTTATCAATAAAATCATATCAATTTTACCCCCAATTATTCTCTCGTTTATCATTCTCGCTTGTTTTAGCCATCTCGTTTATCACTCTCGCTTATTTTAGCGATCATTCTCGATATCATAACATGGTATCAGAGCATATATGCTCGATTCTGTGATTTTTTTTTCCTTTTTCCGCACTCATTCTTTGTTGTTGCATTCGTTTTCTCATTTTTTGTGTCAATTGGGGGTTGTTTCTTGTTTTGATCCGTTCAAAATCTTCGTTTTTTGTTTCTAATCATTCCTACGGTTGGATTTCTTCATATACTTCTCTGATTTTGAGTTATGATGATTTTTGGATCGATTTCCCGTTTTTCTGTTCGTGCAGGCGAACTTGTCTCAGTAGTTTGTTACGGGCGAACTTTAAGTTCGCCTGTTCCTTTCCTCAGCGAACTTAACACGTTCGCTTATTCCAGTCTTCATTTTCTTTCTGTTTTTCATGTCTCCTACTGTTGATCCCGCAGTTGTTGTTCCTATGGATTCTTCTAATCCTTTGTTCTTACATTCATCTGATCATCCGGGTCTCTTACTTGTTTCTAAAACATTTGACGGCTCTTCTTTCGGATCTTGGAAACGTGCCATGTCCATTGCCTTATCTGCTAAGAACAAACTTGGTTTTGTTGATGGGACTGTTGTCAGACCTACTTCCTCTCCAAATCTGGAGTTATGGAAAAGATGCAATGATATGGTTATTTCTTGGATTTTGAACACTTTTTCCAGTGATATCAGTGAGAGCGTTTTGTATGTTGAGACTGCTCGACAACTCTGGAAAGAGTTAACTGACCGGTATGGACAGAGTAATGGGGCCAAGTATTATCAATTGCAGAAGTCTCTTTCTGCTATTTATCAAGTGAATGATGATGTTGCTACATATTTTACCAAAATCAAAGCTATTTGGGATGAGCTTAATGCAATCGAGCCTATTCCTCCCTGCACATGTGGTAATTCCCAACTTATGGCTAAGCGCGAAACAGATCAACGTTTGATGCAATTTCTGATGGGTCTTAACCCTTGTTATGACATGATTCGTGGGAATATTATCATGATGAAGCCTCTTCCCTCAATCAATGAAGCTTATGCTTTTCTCATTCAAGATGAGAAACAAAGGGAACTTCTTTCATCGGCTCAGTATATTCCTCAGAATGCTTCTGTGCAAGTACCAAAGAATTCCAGTGCTTGAAAAGGTTCTGTTTGCTCTCATTGCAAGAATCCAGGACATGATGCCAGCAAATGTTACCGTGTAATTGGGTTTCCTAAAGATTTCAAATTTACTAGACCCAAAGTTGCTTCTAATGTTGTTTCTGATGTTGGGGTTACTGTTCCTACTTCTGGTGTTCCTAATGCTCTTTCTTCTGAACAGTACAACAATCTGTTGCAACTTATTCAGCAGAATTATAGGGTTCAGGGTGGTGTTCCTAATGTTCAACCACTCAGCTTTGCAAATTTGCAGGTATTATTGCTTGCAATTCGACTATGGTTGATACTACTTGGATCATTGATATCGATGCAAGTAATCATATGTGCTTTGATTTCAATTTACTTTTTGATGTTCAATTGCTTAACTCACCCGTTTATGTTCTTCTTCCAAACGGGCATGTCTTAACTGTTACGCAGGTCGGAACAGTTCATCTTACCAAGACGTTTTCTATTTCTAATGTCTTCTTTGTGCCTCAGTTCAAGCACAATCTCTTATCTGTTCCTAAACTTTGTAGGGATACAAAGGGTCTTGCTCAGTTTTCTGAAACTACTTGTTTCTTGCAGGCCCCTTCGCTGAGTAGTCCGTTGGTCCTGGGAGATCTTCTCAACGACCTTTATCTTTTGAATCCAAATAAACTTTTCTCTGTTACAGTTGATTCTTTTTCTCACTGTAATTATGTTGTTTCTTTGAAACTTTGGCATACTCGTCTTGGTCATTTACCATTGTACAAACTTAAGCAATTGAATGTTTTTACTGGTGCACATGATTGTTCTATTGATGATTGTTCTGTTTGTCCTAAGGCTAGACATCATAAACTGCCTTTTGCATCTAGTAGTATATCCAGTTCTCAAATGTTTAATCTTATTCATATTGATACGTGGGGACCGTATCGATCTACTACATTTGATGGATATAAATATTTTCTCACCATTGTTGATGATTTTACTAGAACTACTTGGACTCATCTTTTGACAACTAAAGGAAATGCCTTTACTATTCTTCAAGGGTTCATTGAAATGGTTGAGACTCAGTTTAGTACTAAAGTGAAGCGTGTTCGATATTTGATGGATATAAATATCGATCCAGCTGCTGTTCCTTCATCTTCTTCGGTTGCTCCTGAAGTTGATTCCACTCCTCCTCATGTTTCTCCTATTCCTCCTCCTCCACCTCCGGAGCCCAGGAGATCTACTCGTTCTTCTGTTCCTCCTTCTCATTTGCAGGATTATGTTTGTAATTCTGCCTCTTCTGTCGATTCGTCTTGTTTTCATACTTTGTCGAGTGCTTGCCAAGCTTCTCATTTTGTTAATCTTGCTGATCTTTCTCCTGATTCCCAACAACTCCTTTTAAATCTTGATTCTGTTAAAGAACCTTCTTCTTATCAGGAGGTTGGTAACCATCCTGCTTGGCAAGAGGCTATGACTAAGGAGTTTAATTCCTTGGAAAGAAATCAAACATGGGAGGTTATGCATTTACCTAAAGGTAAAAAGGCCATTAACTGCAAATGGGTGTATAAAGTCAAGTATAATGCTGATGGTACTGTTGAACGTTGCAAAGCCCGTTTGGTTGTTCGTGGTGATACTCATAAAGCAGGAATTGATTTTAGTGAGACTTTTTCTCCTGTCGTTAAGATGACTACTATTCGTAGTCTCATTGTTGTTGCCACTAAACGACAATGGGGTTTATATCAATTGGATGTTAATAATTCTTTTTTACATGGGGATCTTGACGAAGACATATATATGTTTCCTCATCCTGGAATGTCTTTATCCTCTCCTGATCATATACTTAAGCTCAAGAAGTCTCTTTACGGTTTGAAGCAAGCTTCAAGGCAGTGGTATGGAAAGCTTTCTGATGCTCTTAAGACCAAAGGTTATATGCGGTCTCCCAATGATTATTCTTTATTCCCTAAGACGATGGGGGATTCTGTTGTTCATGTCGCTGTTTATGTTGATGACATTCTTCTTACTGGTAATAATGATCAAGAAATATCTGCTTTGAAGGCTTTCTTACATTCCACTTTCCATATCAAGGATCTTGGCACTCTTAACTACTTTCTGGGCATTGAGGTTCTCAAATCTCCCTCTGGTCTTATTATGACTCAACGCAAATTTGCGAAGGATTTGCTAATTGAGTTTTCTACCGACGATATTTCTTCTGTTTCGTCTCAGGCCTTTACATTTACAACTCAAGCTCAACTAAGGTCAAATTCTTGATGATCCTTTGCATATCGTCTCCTTGTTGGTAAACTCAATTACCTCACTCATACTCGGCCTGATCTTGCTTTTGCGGTTCAGTTTCTCAGCCAGTTTATGAGTGATCCGCGTGTTCCTCATTGGGATGCTGCGTGGCATACTCTTAGATATGTCAAAGGCACTTGTTCTCAAGGGTTGTTCTTTAATAATCCTTCTGATATGTCTTTGTCTGCTTATTGTGATTCTGATTGGGCAGCTTGTCCTAATACTCGGCGTTCTGTCAGTGGCTATTTCATTTCTTTTGGGGGCAATCATATTTCTTGGAAATCCAAGAAGCAACCTACTGTTTCTCTTAGTTCTGCTGAAGCTGAATATCGTTCTCTTCACCGTGTCACACAGGAACTTGCTTGGTTGACTCGCTTGTTTGTGGAGTTTTGACTTGATAATCTTACTCCTGTTCCTCTCAAGTGTGACAGTCAGGCGGCTATTCATATTGCTAAGAATCTAGTTTTTCATGAGCGAACTAAGCATATCGAGTTGGATTGTCATTTTGTCCGTGAGAAATTCACAAAGAGTTTGGCTGGTCAACCGCATTCAGATATCATTTCCAAGTTGGGATTGTATACACCTCCAACTTGAGGGGGGTGTTAGCGAACTTAGTAGCGAACTTACTAAGTTCGCTTGTTTAGTATAGGGGCGAACTTATTAAGTTCGCCTGGTTCAGTAGTTTGTTAGCTTTGTCTATAAATAGCTTCGTTGTAACATTATTCAAGTTATCAATCAAATCATATCAGTTTTACCCCCAATTATTCTCTCTCATTTTTTTCTCTCGTTTTTCATTCTCGCTTGTTTTAGCGATCTCATTTATCATTCTTGTTTTTTTAGCGATCATTCTCGATATCATAACATCAACAGAGGAGACCCGACAATGCACAAACAATTACTAAAAACTTTAAAAATGGTCGAGGAGATTGGGGTGTTTATGTGTATTGAATCAGTTTTAGATCCCCGTTGTAAGTTAAAGTCAGTTGAATGGACTTTTGAGCGGTTGTATCCAAATGAATGTGATAGTCGGGTTGAAGATGTGACTAGTAAGTTAAAAATTCTTTTTCAAAAGTTTCTAATGCGTTTAAAACATCTAAGGCTGCCATGAGTTGCTCAAACATCTCATCATCTTCTAATGAAGCAACTATTGAAGAAGAGTGTCACACCCCGACCGACGGCGGATTATACGTCGGGGCGGACGCGGTTGTTCAATAGCACAAGGTTGACTATTAAAGTTTCAATATTTCATTAATAATAGATTCAAAGGTTCAATACAAAGGAAATAACAAGTATACAACATTTATTTAATAAGTAGTCTAGGTCCAAAGCGTCATATGTGATCACAAACAAGTCTCATGATGTAGAACCTGAAACATGTGAAAGAATCTGTCAACTACAAAATAGTTGGTGAGATACAAAGGTTTTGACACAGTTTAACAAGTATTTGGAAAGAATTACAATTCACTATGATATATGCATTCTATAATGTAAGTATGAGAACAATTATCTTAAACATTGTGCACTTCAACCCTCCAACCAAGTTTAGGCATAACCCGCAGGTTACCCTTATAAGTCTCAAGTTTAAAGTTTAATTCAGTAACAATCACCAAGGGCTCCCCCCCCCCCCCCCGAAGGGGTCAATCAATCAAGGTGGATTGGTCAAATGCAATAGATCTATCATTGTTACCATAGGCTTGATCAAAGTTAATGAATGTGCTAGTTTTAAGTTTAATCTAAGCATACAAGTCTCAAGTTTAACATAAGAATAAGCATTTAGACATAGTTGTACAAGAATTGTATAAGTTTAAAGTTTTTGAACATGTTTCACCCCAAAAGTATAGAAAGGAAAAAGGGGCTAAGTATACTCACTTGGATTGGACGAAGAGTATCCGACGAGAGTAAGTTTGCAAGACTTTGAGAGAGAATATCCTCACAATGAGCCTAATGATATAAGTCTAAAGTCTCAGTTTGTTTCTACAAGACTAAGACAAAGAATCTAGGATTTCAAGATTCGACTAGGATTGTCTAGGGTTCCATATGGGAGAAAGGGATTGATGGTGTTTATGAAAATCAAAGTTTCAAATAAAGGTTTTGAATGAATGACACAAGACTTGTATATCAAGGTTTAAATAAGTTTATAGTTTTAAAATGATTATTCAAAAAGTTTTTACACTATAATTTGCATATGTTATGTGATAACAATAAGAATAGTTTTCTAAGTATTCGTAAATGAATTTGAAGTAATTGTTAAACGAAAGACTAAATAATTATTGAATAATTATTTAGAGTATGGATAATTATTAAAGGTTACTAATAATTATTGTAAGGATTAATTTTTAAGGATTAACAATTAACATTTAAAGGATAAATAAAAGATTAATAGAAATTATTTAAAGCGTGAATAATTGTTAATGATAAATAATTATCTAAAAGGATAATTATTTTATTTATAAATCATTTAAGATTTATTAATGTACTTAAGTCTTAGGTATTTATTTTATAATTTGACTTGTAAATAAATAATGTTTTTAAGTTTAAATAATTGTCAAGTTTCCATAAGTTTATAAAAATAGAATTTCTTTTATGCCTTTAAATCATAAGTTTATAAATTATAAAGTTTCTTAGGTATTAAAACAAAGTTTGCAAGTTTGTAATGTTTAAAGTTTCTATTTGGGATTTTTATAAATTTAGAATAAATGAGTAAACAATTTTTCCTACCTTTATAAAGTTTATAGATTCATAGATTCTCTAGTTTTAAATAAATAATGTTTATAAGTTTAAATAAATGTCGAGATTCTATAAGATTATTAAAATAGGATTTATAAAGTTTATACTTTAAATTTTAATTTCTTTAAAGTTTATAAGTTTATAATTATTTTTTTTCTAGTAATTATAAAACTTATATAACTTATTTATGTATTTACTCTTTTTAGTTTTAAAACAGGAAACAATTAGAAAATTAAAGTTCCAAATTATTTCCTATTTAGAATACAATATTTATAAAGTATAAAAGTATTTTCATGGTTTTTAAACATTTGAAACTATTTTCAAATGATTTATTTTTATAGGTTTAATTAAATTAAAATAGTTCCAGATTCTAAAAGTGGAAACAAAAATAGCTTTTACATTTATAAAGATTTTATAACATTTTTTTAAGAATTTAAAAGTTGCTTAAAATGAACAAAAAAATGAAATACAAAACCTGGGCCAGACCGGGTCGAACTCGGGTTCCGCCCCGGGTCACACCTATACACACAGCACTAACCACCCGACTACGGGCCTCGTTAGTGTTATAACAGGAAAAATAAATTGATAAACACCACTTAGATCTAGCCCCAAATCCGTATGAACCCTAGAACGATTCCGGCCAAATACGACCCGATGATCCCTCTGTTTTTATCGATTGACAGAGGGCAATTGATCCTATCATGAAAACGAACTAATAGCCATTCGAATTACCTTAAACGATGCTGAAACGAGGGAGAATGGTTCCGGCTTTGAAGTCGGACGACGAGGACTTTGATCGGTGATTACGAGTTCGATTCCGATGATTTGTGAGTTAGGATAGTTGTGGTGTGATGTTACTGAGATTTCCAATCGGTATTTATAGCCAATTTCGATGTTAAATGTCGAATTGGTTGGGAAGGTAGAGGTTGAGCCGACGGGTTTAATCTCGACTCACGCGGGTGCGGGACTCGAAACCAAGCATTGAATGTCCTCGGGGTTGGGTTGCATGCGCGGCTGGGAACCGAGGTTCACTGAACGTGGACAGGAAAACGCAAAATCGGTGACATGGTTTAACAATCGGCCGATGCGGGGCTCGAACTCATGATGGGTTCTGAGTTCCGGAGGTTTGGTGGAAAGGCAAAACAGGCCCCTAAAGTTTCCAGTTTTCTTTTTTATGTTTGAAAGTTAAGCTTTTAGTTTAAAACAAGTTTCTGAATTAGCAGTTTTGGTCCCCGAACTTTCATAAAATAATTATAATATGTTGTTTTGAAAAATAAAGTAAGTTTTATAAGTTTCATAATCTTTTTATTATTTTATAAATTTATAAAACAATTTCTAAGATTTTGATTTATAAGTTTAAGTGTTTTCTTTTCTTTTTTGAATAAATTTATAAATTATTTATATAGTTTATAAAGTTTTAAGAATTCCAATGATATTTTATTTATGAAACACACACACACACACATATATATATATATGTATAAGTATAATTGTTTTTCCTTAAATCCATATGAATTTAATATTTATTGTTTAAGAAAAAAAAAATAGATTCTGAATAAGTTTTCAAGATTTAAATTCATAATGGGTGCAAGGGTTTAGGGAAAAAGTATGTCGGAAAAATCCTGGATATTACAGTCTCCCCTACTTTAGGAAATTTCGTCCTGAAATTAAAGTAGAAGGATCTAGATCGGGATTTAAGTCTATAATACGCACAGGGGTAATGAGAAAGATACTTTACGTTCCAAAGTAAACCCTGGGTTACGTTTAGATCTTTAAATGAGTTGTAAGGATAGGGATAAGATTACGCTCGAGTTTCTAAGTTTTCAAAGCATATGATTGTCAAGAGTTTTCCTATATAGTTTTATTGAAATATATGAAGATTTGTTTTCAGAAGTGTATTTGAGAGGATAACCGCTGAATTTTCATTCAAGGTTTAAAGCGAGATGCATCACTCAGAATGGGTTCGACGATAGTTTAATGATTTGAGTTCGTAGTCTAATACGTCTAAGGATTGTTACGGTACCTAAGTCCCGTGACTACCTTTTACGATAAGTCTTAGATCATAGCACACGACAGAGTTTACTATGTTTTCCCATACGTTGATTTTCATACTTACGTGTGCACCCGTAAGCATTTAAAACGTCGCATAGTCCGCATAGGTCCTTCCGTTGGTGTGTGGATCAAGAAAGAGTACAAGAATTTGTTTAACACACGACTAAGGTTTCCACATAAGAGTGATCATTGATTAACGAGTCCCTTAGAGAGAAACGTCATTCAATGATTAAAGAGAGAAGAATGTGACAAGATTTAGAGTTTCAAAGTTTCCTCGTGATTGAATAAGAATACCTCAATCATCGAGTAGTTTAAAGTCTTTACACTTTCCTCGTGTTTGATCAAGAATTCATCAAACCTTGAGTAATTTAAAAGTCTTATACGCTCATCATGTTTGAACAAGCATACGTCAAACATGGAGTAATTTAAAGTCTCATACGTTCATCATGTTTGAACAAGAATACGTCAAACATGGAGTAGTTTAAAGTCTTTACACTTTCCTCGTGTTCGATCAAGAATTCATCAAACCTTGAGTAATTTAAAAGTCTTATACGCTCATCATGTTTGAACAAGCATACGTCAAACATGGAGTAATTTAAAGTCTCATACGTTCATCATGTTTGAACAAGAATACGTCAAACGTGGAGTAGTTTAAAGTCTCACACGTTCATCATGTTTGAACAAGAATACGTCAAACATGGAGTAGTTTAAAGTCTCATACGTTCATCATGTTTGAACAAGAATATGTCAAACATGGGGTAGCTCAAATTGTGTTTGAACAAGAATACGTCAAACATAGAATAGTTTAAATTGTGTTTGATCAAGAATGCGTCAAACATAGAATAGTTTAAATTGTGTTTGAACAAGAATACGTCAAACATAGAATAGTTTAAATTGTGTTTGAACAAGAATACGTCAAACATAGAATAGTTTAAATTGTGTTTGAACAAGAATACGTCAAACATAGAATAGTTTAAATTGTGTTTAAACAAGAATACGTCAAACATAGAATAGCTTAAGTTCTCTTAGTTTAGCTTCAGTGTATGATTACGTTTCGAGTATAAAGCGGTTATCTAAATACTCTAGTATTTAAGAGAGGTATGGGACAACGTTTGGAACAGGATTAACCGTTATACGCTTTCTCACAGAAGATTCTAGTTGTCCAGAAGATTAGTGGATCCCGATGTTTGGGTTTGAAGAGAAGACTAGGGAGGTATTCTGTTAAAGAGAGCAATGTCTCCCTTCATTTTAGTTTCTAGTATCAAGAATGAAATTTTCTCGTGTATTTGAAATGTACGTTTATCAAATCTTATAGGGTTTGGTTAAGATGGACACACAAAAGTTTTCAAGACTAAGAATCCAAGTATAAGTTTGAAAATAGGATAAGTCGGTTGAGTTTCAGTATTAAGCTTCACATGATCCCTTATTGGACATGTTTAGTTTTAAGAATACGGGTTTGAGTATTTGTATAAGTTTTTGCATGACTCAAAAGTTTATGACCTCATAGTTGTGTATACGAAGTTTAATGTTTTTAATAACGTGCATTTAAGCTTTTAGTTTTCGTTGTGATTCATAGCAAATCTTTTATGTGATAAGGGTTGAATGAGGAAAGTTTCCTAGCATAGGGTAACGGGAAGAGTTTCGATAAGGTTTATGATAGTGTGTTTACAAATGATTTATCTGGATTCATAACAGAAAGTATAGTTTCTTTTATATAAAGTGTAATTAAGATGTTTAAAAATGACGAGTTGGACATTAATAAATAGTATAAGTAAGACTTATGAAAATGTATGTATGATTGTCAAACGAAAAGTTGGTCAAGTTTAGAAGTGTGGTCAAGTTTAGAAGTGTGAAGTCTATATAAGAGGTAAGGATCATAGTTGATTACGGTAGTGGTTCGTAAGTCGAGTTGTTTTAAAAGAGTGCTTACGAATTAGAAGGTTTGTTCAAAGTTTATTCTTCAAGTATGCGTGTGTCACTTAGGATTTTTATAGTTTAATGCAACGTTGTTAATTATCTCAAGTACTAACGTGAGCTACTCTTGACGAAAGTGTTTGGGTAGAAGTGTTAAGTTTGTAGTGCTAGAAGGAAAGTCAAGCTAGTATGTGATAACAAGATAAATTTCAAAATAACTTTCGTTAAATGTTTCAAAATTGGGACTTCTAGCCCTTACATAATACAATTTAAACGGAAAATTAAAGTGTGTAAGTAAGTTGATTTAATATGTTCAAAAGGTTTTTATTCATAATACTGAGTTATCACAGTAATACTTTCAAAAAATAGTTTTGATTGGAGGTTGATGGGCTAACGAGGAGGATTCCCGAAAGAAGGGGTGGTCACAAGGACTCACTTAAGTACCCTATTTCCCTAGCCAGAATTTCCTCGTGGGCCTACAACTTATCTTAGTTATTGTCACCGATGTTTGGGTTTATGGTACTATGTCGAGGTTCATTATGGGTTTAGAGTCTTAAACGTGGAGCTTGTTTATTCTATAGTAGGCTTCTTCTCTTGCGGGAAAACGATCAGGTTACTAATCCCTTTGTTAATGTACTTTAGGTTTAAAAGACGTTAAGTTTTGTTTACAAGAAACGGTGGTTTGTAAGTTTTTTAAGGACGTATGAAGGTTTTGAGATATATAAAAGTGTGACAAAGTTTTGAGTTAGTCATAAAATGAAGTTTGCTTGAGTGACGAAAAATGAAATGAGACACAAGGGTTTCCCCTTATGTGCCAAGTTTATAAATTAATGAAGTTTGTAAAAAGGACTTGTAGGATAACACATGGTTTTAAATGTGCTGGTATTACAAGGATCATGAAGTTTAAGGATGTATGAAAACTTTGAGATGTATAAGAGTGTAGCAAAAGTTTTTGAGTTAGTTATCAAATGAAACTTGGTTAAGTGCTAAGGAGGTATGGTAAAAATACAAGTGTTACCTCTTAGGTGTCATATTTATAAAATAATGAAGTTTTGTAGAAGAGTTTGTAGGGTAATACATAGTTTTAAGGGTTGTATTACAACGATCATGAAGTTTATTGGGTAGTATTTATATAAATATAAGTTCATGCATATAGTCTTTAAGTATAGTCTCGTAAGAATTTCTTCTTGAAGGTAACTCCTTTAGGTCATGACGAGTAAGCATGTTGTCATGTGACAAGACGGGACTTAAGAACCATAGAATAAAGGTTATAGAGGAAAGTTTTTGAATCATGAATTTATGAAGTGTATAGTATTTGAGATGGTACTCATTTAGTGCATATCACTAAGTGAGTACTTCGACATATCAAGAGAAATTTGAGCTCACTAATGTTTTAGAGAAGTCATGCATTCCTATAAGTGGATACTCATCCCAAGAATTCCCAGGAAAGCATACGGGTCCAACGGTTGATTTGGATTTATACGAAATGCTTTCCTTGACAGAATTTCCCAGAATACAGGTATACACCCTTCCGGTCCGCACAAGTTCTCACACATTATCTAGAACTTGAATATTCTTGACGAGAGTTTAGTGGTGGCTTAGACTTAAAGCCTAAGAACGTGTCCTTGATGTAGTAGCCTCTTGTAGTACGTAGGTAAGTAGAATCGTAGAATCTCCAAGCGTTCACGTATAAGATTTAAGAATAGAATGAGGAGAGAATTCCTAGTAAAGGGCAAGAGATAGCTCATGTTTGGGTCTCCTAAGTTATAGTCTAGGTCATGTGTCTAATAACCTAATTCCCTATAACCAAGGCTCTGATACCAATCTGTCACACCCCGACCGACGGCGAATTATACGTCGGGGCGGACGCGGTTGTTCAATAGCACAAGGTTGACTATTAAAGTTTCAATATTTCATTAATAATAGATTCAAAGGTTCAATACAAAGGAAATAACAAGTATACAACATTTATTTAATAAGTAGTCTAGGTCCAAAGCGTCATATGTGATCACAAACAAGTCTCATGATGTAGAACCTGAAACATGTGAAAGAATCTGTCAACTACAAAATAGTTGGTGAGATACAAAGGTTTTGACACAGTTTAACAAGTATTTGGAAAGAATTACAATTCACTATGATATATGCATTCTATAATGTAAGTATGAGAACAATTATCTTAAACATTGTGCACTTCAACCCTCCAACCAAGTTTAGGCATAATGATATTGTGCGAAAGCACATGTCTTTATTCCGTTGTTTTAATGTGTTTTTAGTTAGTTTTATATTTGTTTTGAGTCGTTTTTATGTACAATTGAGTCTTTATCATATTTGTAGGAGTTCGTATGGAATACAAGTGAATACATGAAGAAAACGAGCAAAGGAACCAAGCCCGAAAAAGTCCAAGCTCTAGAAGACAATTTTCTAGATTTTATGTCTCTCGCGGTACGCGAGAGAGGAGTGGAGAAGTCTCGCGGTACGCGAAGATCTTCAAAAGCGCGCCCGACTAAATTGGCTCTCGCGGTACGCGAGGGGCTGGCCCAAATTCTCTCGCGGTACGCGAGAGAGTCGTAAATCCGGAAAAATTGGATTTTTAGGTTTTTATTGATGATGTCGGCTGTTATTGAGACGGAGAAGGGTCGATTCCAGCCGTCAAGTTAGAACCTTTTAGCGATTTTGAGGAAGAAGAAGGCTAGTGGAGCAAGGAGTTGGAGTTTTGGAACCCGAATTGGTTATTCGTGATCGTTCGGTTTATGATTCTTCTTCTTTTATCTTTACTTTGTTTAATTGAACCTATGACTATGTTTATTACTTCTGTTTTGGTTGTTTTGAACATGTTTGTTGGCTAGATTTTGCATACTGCCTAGGTTTAAGATGATTGCATGTTAAAGTTATGATTTTTATTGGTTTTTGGATTCAATTGATGGGTTTATGATTTAGTAAAGATCTTTGGTTGATTATGTATGATGTTAGTATATATTTACTGCTGATCTTGTGGTTGTTTGTGATTTCCTGCGTTGATTGTGGTTGTCTGCCAGTTTGATCTTCGTTTTGTGGTCATAGATCTTAGGGTTTGTGATTGTGAGTGGTTTCTAGACGTAGTAGCCATAGGAATTCATAAGTGATTACTGATTAGAAGTGAATGTGTGTCCTAGTTCAATACCCGAGAGGTGAGAATTAGTCGTTTAGTCTTCGTCATTAGGAATCCGAGTATTAACAGTCTGAGAGGACGTTAGTGTTAGGTGTCTAGTGAATTTAGCTATCCGAATCATAGTAGTTAGCTTGAGATTACCCCGTGCATTCCTTGAGTGTATGGTAGACGGTGAGACTGAGAGGTAATCCGTTTATTAGGGTACTTGTCATAGTTGGAAATACCTGAGAAGTGATCCAATTATCTGGTGAGTTTAATACGCTTTAGGTAGCTGAGTTGGTGACATCCCGAGACCGAGAGTGATCAGGAATCCATTAGGTTATCTAGAGTTGTTTCATTAGAAACCCAGATCCATCATAGTTTTCAGAACCGATAGAAGTTATACTTTGCAAGTAAGATTCTTAACCTAGGTAGTGCCTTCCCTATTCTTGAATTCGTTTAAAGAGTTCTGCTTGATAGTTGAGTGTCGTTAGTTAGAAAGTTTACATTAAGTTACAACACAAAATCCCCCAATATATTTCAGTTTAGTTAGTTGAGTCAGAGTCTAGGTAGGGTTATTGCTAGTGTCTCGTGGGTTCGATATCCGGACTTCATTAGGCTTTACTACATTGATCGGTACACTTGCCGGTTGTGTGGTCTAGTATTAGATTGAGTCTAGATTTATAAATTTAAAGCTAGAGAGTCTAGGTTAGGTTTTATATAGTTATTTTTATAGACCGTCCGAGCGACATCAAGTTTTTGGCGCCGTTGCCGGGGACACTTAGGCGATAGCGTATCTAACTTTGATTGAACTTATCTGATTATTTGGTCTTTTGTGTTTTGAGTCTTTTCTATTTTGTTGAGTCTAGTTTGTGTGTCCTTTAGTGAGTCTTTGTTTTTAGTGTGTCTAGCTTGTATCTTGAGTCTGCTTAATTAAATTTTTTTTATTTAATTTTTATTAATTTTTTCATTATGTGTGAAATCTGTGGAGGACCCCATTTTACTTGTCGTTGCCCATATTCATCGGGGGAATCTGCAAACTACTATGAGTATGCTTATCCGCAGGTACAGCCACAGGCGAAATACAGAACTCGAGAGGAGTTGAATGCCTGGTGCAAAGAGGCAAACGAGCAGTACGAGAGGGATATCCAAGCAATATTAGCTCGCATTAAATCACACCGGCCTACAAATATAGATCGTGTGGTTTACGATCAAGATGGGAATGAGATTGGGATCGAAACTGCATCAGGGGAGTTAATACTGGGGAATACAATGGACGACGTGCAAAGCACAGTGACAGAAGGTGAAGCACAAGTCCCACCTCCAGGTATATATTCTGACCCTGATTATATTACTGATGTTGGTGTGTCAACTTCTACACAAGATAACACAGTTCATTATGATACTTTACACTTGTCTTGTGAGAATGAGTTGGTGCAGGAAATAAGGAATGAAGATATAATCAAGGAGGAGCAGAGGAAGGTGCAAGATATCATGAACAATCAATGGCACCTGATAACTAGAGCCGAACAATTACACTTTCTAGAAGAAAATGGGAGGCTCATGGATGAGCTAGAAAGTATCAAGCTACAACAGGAAGAGGAACCTCCGGAACCGAGGACAAAAATGGGCGTAGTAGTCCCACCCTCGAACCTGCAGGGTCTTAAGCAAATTCGGCCGGGTGTCTATGAATTCTCTTGGGATGAGAGTGACAATGATAGCTTTTGGAGCGATGATGAAGATGTGATTGATGATGAAGAGAATATTGAAATCCCTAAAACCCCGATTGAAGATGAATGCTTTGAAGAGGGATTAGCCGGGTTGTTCGAGACTGATGATAATAGTGAGGATGAGCTTTTAGTTAAGATTGTTGATGAGGCGTCATGGGAAGAAGAGTTTGGTGACGAGTTGGTGGGTTTGCCAACTTTTGAAGAAGATGGAGAATATGACCCACTTGGCGATCTAAAACTTCTTGAAGATCTATTATATCAAGAGCCAAGTGTGGGGATAGAAGAAGAGGTGAAAGTGCAAGAGGTTATCAACGAACCACGAACCGAGCTGGTGTCGGACCTTAAGCTTTTCACCCAAGGTAGAGAAAGGCAAGAGCCCGTGGAGGAAGAAGATGGTGGATCGCCACCTAGATCATCAAGACCACGGGACAGGGCGAGAAGACGTATGGACCGGCATGTTATGAAGGTCCTGGGATGGTCATACACGGATCGTAGGAAGGAGTATACTGGAGATGATCATGCACCACATTACATGCCACGTATCAAGTTTGGTCCAGGTAAGTTTAAGTATTGGTGGCCCGACCCGTTTGAATTTTCAAAATTGTTCTTAAGGTCTGCCACCCATGTTTGTAAAAAAGGTGGTAGACCAATCATACTAAACGGGCCGGATGGGGGCGGCATAAAGGAGAAGCCTCCTGATAGGTAGGCTTGCTTGAATCTCGGGCAAGTGCCCGGGATGTAGAGTTTGTGTGCATTCGTTAGTGTGAGTCCGTGTCTTTTCCTTTATTTTTTTTTCGGTAGTGTGTTTTGTTTGTGTCGAGTTTTGCAGTAATTCATGCTTGATTCGGTGAGGAGAATCATCGGGAATGAAGTTCCAGGTATGTTTACATTCGTTTTTATGATTGGGACGGTTTTTAGTGAGTTTGGGTGAAACAAGATTTTAAATGATCAAAAATTTTTCTAAGTATAAAAAGTGAAAAAAGTTCGAATCTTTCTGTGAAGGATGCCTCCTCGCGGTACGCGAGGAGTTTGGATGCAATATTTCGCGGTACGCTAGAGACAAAAAGAGTGGCCGGCTCAGTCTTTTGTTCCTCGCGGTACGCGAGGAGCCAGCCACATGTCTCTCGCGGTACGCGAGGGGGTCTTGACCAAAACTTTTTCATTTGTTCCCATGGTTTCCCTTACCCGTTTCCGTCCCCGTTTTCACTCACCACCACTATTCATCACCTACCTTCATACCACCACTACCATGAAGCATCACCTTTAACCACCATCATCCATCACATTAATTCACACATCATCATTCACCGACCATCATTACAACGGGAGATCTAGAAACCGTTCATGACCGATGATCTACGTAATGTGGCTTTCATGTCTATGTGTTTGCCACCTATCGAGTATGTTTTCTCTGCAATCTATCTATCTTGAGTCTTTTATTTCTTAGTGAGTCAGTCGAGTCTTTTATTTTATTTTTATTTTGAGTCACTTTGATGCTGCGGGTATGTTTGCGGTTTATTTTGCAGGTTTTATCATTTCGCCCGTACTCAATCTCCATTCGGGCGGGATTGATTATCATCTTATTTATCTTGTAAAGGCAACCCGTCAGTGAGATGTGCAAGCCGCGAAGGAAATGCTATACGGTGCACACAAGGAAGAACGAAGCTGCATACTAGATTGCATCTACATTACCAGCTAAGTCGCTTCCTGTTCTGTTTTTTTTTATTTTTGCATTTTTTTTAGTTGTGTTTTGCTTCACATTGAGGACAATGTGTCTTTCAAGTGTGGGGATGTGAGTGTCTAGTTTGTTTAGTTTGTGTCTTTAAAAATTCAAAAAAAAAAAAAAAAAAAAATTGAAAAATTTGAAAAATGTTCTTGAAAATAATTGCAAATACTTGGAAAATGATAGTAGAACTGGATCTATTTATGAGTTTAAAAGATTAAATAATTGAAAACGTGTCTAATTAGTGATGTTTTGGTAGACCCAGCTAACTAGTAGAGCTTAAATATCCTGTTTGTGTTATTTAGGATTAATCACGGAATAAAATCATGATATCTTGTGGGTATTCATCTTAGAGTAATGGTAATACTGAAACTGTCAATATAGGGTGATAGGTACCACGATTAAGTTAAAATTTAGAGGTTTTTGAAATTTTCATGGCACACCACTCTCTTTTTATGAAAATAAATCCGAGTTTGGTGGCGCCTGCATCCATTATTCCATAATTTATGAGCTATACTGAGTTTTGCTTATGTGTTACCCTCTGGGATAGCGACTTGGAGGATACACCCCTAAGTGAGATTTATGTGCTTCATTGTTTAGAATCTAGTTTATGTGTTACCCTCCGGGATAGTGACTTGGTTGAAACACCTCTAGACGAAAGTTCTTTTGCTTATTATGCTCATTATCATCCATTCATTCATGATTTCATCTGATTTCTAAAAAACCTGTAAATAGTAGTTTAACGTGGTAGGGTAAATCTATATGGTTTAATCCGTGCCTAAACATGACCTTGAGACGGGATTAGGTAGAGCTGTAACTTCTAAGTGTGAGTCACATAGATTGATTGATATGTTGTATAAAATGGATTTAGAACACGTAACGGGGGCTTGAAAGTTAGTGCTTGGGTTTAATCGGACAGAAATACTAATTGTTGCTTTTTAACACGTGAGTATGTTTTGAAAATTGAAATTTATGTTTGTTGAGTTAGATGCCAGTTATGATTCCATTTGCATATTTTTCGAGGACGAAAAAAGGTTAAGTGTGGGGATATTTGATATTGTGCGAAAGCACATGTCTTTATTCCGTTGTTTTAATGTGTTTTTAGTTAGTTTTATATTTGTTTTGAGTCGTTTTTATGTACAATTGAGTCTTTATCATATTTGTAGGAGTTCGTATGGAATACAAGTGAATACATGAAGAAAACGAGCAAAGGAACCAAGCCCGAAAAAGTCCAAGCTCTAGAAGACAATTTTCTAGATTTTATGTCTCTCGCGGTACGCGAGAGAGGAGTGGAGAAGTCTCGCGGTACGCGAAGATCTTCAAAAGCGCGCCCGACTAAATTGGCTCTCGCGGTACGCGAGGGGCTGGCCCAAATTCTCTCGCGGTACGCGAGAGAGTCGTAAATCCGGAAAAATTGGATTTTTAGGTTTTTATTGATGATGTCGGCTGTTATTGAGACGGAGAAGGGTCGATTCCAGCCGTCAAGTTAGAACCTTTTAGCGATTTTGAGGAAGAAGAAGGCTAGTGGAGCAAGGAGTTGGAGTTTTGGAACCCGAATTGGTTATTCGTGATCGTTCGGTTTATGATTCTTCTTCTTTTATCTTTACTTTGTTTAATTGAACCTATGACTATGTTTATTACTTCTGTTTTGGTTGTTTTGAACATGTTTGTTGGCTAGATTTTGCATACTGCCTAGGTTTAAGATGATTGCATGTTAAAGTTATGATTTTTATTGGTTTTTGGATTCAATTGATGGGTTTATGATTTAGTAAAGATCTTTGGTTGATTATGTATGATGTTAGTATATATTTACTGCTGATCTTGTGGTTGTTTGTGATTTCCTGCGTTGATTGTGGTTGTCTGCCAGTTTGATCTTCGTTTTGTGGTCATAGATCTTAGGGTTTGTGATTGTGAGTGGTTTCTAGACGTAGTAGCCATAGGAATTCATAAGTGATTACTGATTAGAAGTGAATGTGTGTCCTAGTTCAATACCCGAGAGGTGAGAATTAGTCGTTTAGTCTTCGTCATTAGGAATCCGAGTATTAACAGTCTGAGAGGACGTTAGTGTTAGGTGTCTAGTGAATTTAGCTATCCGAATCATAGTAGTTAGCTTGAGATTACCCCGTGCATTCCTTGAGTGTATGGTAGACGGTGAGACTGAGAGGTAATCCGTTTATTAGGGTACTTGTCATAGTTGAAAATACCTGAGAAGTGATCCAATTATCTGGTGAGTTTAATACGCTTTAGGTAGCTGAGTTGGTGACATCCCGAGACCGAGAGTGATCAGGAATCCATTAGGTTATCTAGAGTTGTTTCATTAGAAACCCAGATCCATCATAGTTTTCAGAACCGATAGAAGTTATACTTTGCAAGTAAGATTCTTAACCTAGGTAGTGCCTTCCCTATTCTTGAATTCGTTTAAAGAGTTCTGCTTGATAGTTGAGTGTCGTTAGTTAGAAAGTTTACATTAAGTTACAACACAAAATCCCCCAATATATTTCAGTTTAGTTAGTTGAGTCAGAGTCTAGGTAGGGTTATTGCTAGTGTCTCGTGGGTTCGATATCCGGACTTCATTAGGCTTTACTACATTGATCGGTACACTTGCCGGTTGTGTGGTCTAGTATTAGATTGAGTCTAGATTTATAAATTTAAAGCTAGAGAGTCTAGGTTAGGTTTTATATAGTTATTTTTATAGACCGTCCGAGCGACATCACATAACCACCAGGTTACCCTTATAAGTCTCAAGTTTAAAGTTTAATTCAGTAACAATCATCAAGGGCTCCCCCCCCGAAGGGGTCAATCAATCAAGGTGGATTGGTCAAATGCAATAGATCTATCATTGTTACCATAGGCTTGATCAAAGTTAATGAATGTGCTAGTTTTAAGTTTAATCTAAGCATACAAGTCTCAAGTTTAACATAAGAATAAGCATTTAGACATAGTTGTACAAGAATTGTATAAGTTTAAAGTTTTTGAACATGTTTCACCCCAAAAGTATAGAAAGGAAAAAGGGGCTAAATATACTCACTTGGATTGGACGAAGAGTATCCGACGAGAGTAAGTTTGCAAGACTTTGAGGGAGAATATCCTCACAATGAGCCTAAGGATATAAGTCTAAAGTCTCAGTTTGTTTCTACAAGACTAAGGCAAAGAATCTAGGATTTCAAGAATCGACTAGGATTGTCTAGGGTTCCATATGGGAGAAATGGATTGATGGTGTTTAAGAAAATCAAATTTTCAAATAAAGGTTTTGAATGAATGACACAAGACTTGTATATCAAGATTTAAATAAGTTTATAGTTTTAAAATGATTATTCAAAAAGTTTTTACACTATAATTTACATATGTTATGTGATAACAATAAGAATAGTTTTCTAAGTATTCGTAAACGAAGTTGGAGTAATTGTTAAACGAAAGACTAAATAATTATTAAATAATTATTTAGAGTATGGATAATTATTAAAAGTTACTAATAATTATTGTAAGGATTAATTTTTAAGGATTAACAATTAACATTTAAAGGATAAATAAAAGATTAATAGAAATTATTTAAAGCGTGAATAATTGTTAAGGATAAATAATTATCTTAAAGGATAATTATTTTATTTATAAATCATTTAAGATTTATTAATGTACTTAAGTGTTAGATATTTATTTTATAATTTGACTTGTAAATAAATAATGTTTTTAAGTTTAAATAATTGTCAAGTTTCCATAAGTTTATAAAAATAGAATTTCTTTTATGCCTTTAAATCATAAGTTTATAAATTATAAAGTTTCTTAGGTATTAAAACAAAGTTTGCAAGTTTGTAATGTTTAAAGTTTCTATTTGAGATTTTTATAAATTTAGAATAAATGAGTAAACAATTTTTCCTACCTTTATAAAGTTTATAGATTCATAGATTCTCTAGTTTTAAATAAATAATGTTTATAAGTTTAAATAAATGTCGAGATTCTATAAGATTATTAAAATAGGATTTATAAAGTTTATACTTTAAATTTTAATTTCTTTAAAGTTTATAAGTTTATAATTATTTTTTTTCTAGTAATTATAAAACTTATATAACTTATTTATTTATTTACTCTTTTTAGTTTTAAAACAGAAAACAATTAGAAAATTAAAGTTCCAAATTATTTCCTATTTAGAATACAAGATTTATAAAGTATAAAAGTATTTTCATGGTTTTTAAACATTTGAAACTATTTTCAAATGATTTATTTTTATAGGTTTAATTAAATTAAAATAGTTCCAGATTCTAAAAGTGGAAACAAAAATAGCTTTTACATTTATAAAGATTTTACAACATTTTTTTAAGAATTTAAAAGTTGCTTAAAATGAACAAAAAAAATGAAATACAAAACCTGGGCCAGACCGGGTCGAACTCGGGTTCCGCCCCGGGTCACACCTATACACACAGCACTAACCACCCGACTACGGGCCTCGTTAGTGTTATAACAGGAAAAATAAATTGATAAACACCACTTAGATCTAGCCCCAAATCCGTATGAACCCTAGAACGATTCCGGCCAAATACGACCCGATGATCCCTCTGTTTTTATCGATTGACAGAGGGCAATTGATCCTATCATGAAAACGAACTAATAGCCATTCGAATTACCTTAAACGATGCTGAAACGAGGGAGAATGGTTCCGGCTTTGAAGTCGGACGACGAGGACTTTGATCGGTGATTACGAGTTCGATTCCGATGATTTGTGAGTTAGGATAGTTGTGGTGTGATGTTACTGAGATTTCCAATCGGTATTTATAGCCAATTTCGATGTTAAATGTCGAATTGGTTGGGAAGGTAGAGGTTGAGCCGACGGGTTTAATCTCGACTCACGCGGGTGCGGGACTCGAAACCAAGCATTGAATGTCCTCGGGGTTGGGTTGCATGCGCGGCTGGGAACCGAGGTTCACTGAACGTGGACAGGAAAACGCGAAATCGGTGACATGGTTTAACAACCGGCCGATGCGGGGCTCGAACTCATGATGGGTTCTGAGTTCCGGAGGTTTGGTGGAAAGTCAAAACAGGCCCCTAAAGTTTCCAGTTTTCTTTTTTATGTTTGAAAGTTAAGCTTTTAGTTTAAAACAAGTTTCTGAATTAGCAGTTTTGGTCCCCGAACTTTCATAAAATAATTATAATATGTTGTTTTGAAAAATAAAGTAAGTTTTATAAGTTTCATAATCTTTTTATTATTTTATAAATTTATTAAACAATTTCTAAGATTTTGATTTATAAGTTTAAGTGTTTTCTTTATTTTTGAATAAATTTATAAATTATTTATATAGTTTATAAAGTTTTAAGAATTCCAATGATATTTTATTTATGAAACACACACACACACACACACATATATATATATGTATAAGTATAATTGTTTTTCTTTAAATCCATATGAATTTAATATTTATTGTTTAAGAAAAAAAAATAGATTTTGAATAAGTTTTCAAGATTTAAATTCATAATGGGTGCAAGGGTTTAGGGAAAAAGTATGTCGGAAAAATCCTGGATATTACAAAGAGTACTTTTTTGCTTACCTTAGATCTATACTCGTTGAGACCGCAACAAAAACTGACATGATATTAAAATTGACATCATTTGCAGCCAATGTTTGACAGCACTAGAAAACTTGATAAATGTATAATTTGCAGCCTAATTTTCAACTTAAATGATTTTTTGAAAATCCGAATTCTATAGGAACATGAGAAGATGGTGAAAAACTGGGTATAAAGATGGTGAAGAGTTGATGCTTCAGATTTTTAAAATGTCATATTTTAGTTTGAAATTAGATTTGGATTTTGTCTGTTTTTGGATTTGGATTTTGTATGCTTTTTGGATTGTGAAAATGTCATTTTGTTGGTTGAATGCTACATGCTTCAGATTTTGAAGATGAATACAATTATTTTTTTTTGGATTTTCTGGTTTTGGATTTTTTAAATCGAGCGAAAACGAACAAAACCGAGCGGCTCTGATATAAATCGAACCAGGTTTAGGCAGTACATTCTCGATCAGATTTGTAAATTCGAACCGAACCGAGCAGCTCGATTTGCAAACGAACCGAGTTCGAGCGGACCTTCGCTCAGTTCGTGAATAGTCCTACCCCTCGGCAAGTTGGAGGCGCTTCAAGCTCCAACTTGAGAACTTGATTACTGAAACTTGAGGAACCGAATTCCGCTCAGAACCAGTAAATAAATTTCCGGCAACAACAAACAGAATATGAACAAGATGACCGGAACATGAAGAGTCGGATAACTTCGTCGGAACACGAGGAGCCGGAGAAGTTTCGCGAGAAAAATTAAACTTGGTGCGAAATAGAGAAAAAAAAATGATGAAACAAAACCGAAACATCATTCAATTCTGAGTGAAATCATCAATGAAGATCGATTAAAATGAAATTCAATCCGATTAGGATCGAATGAGGTGAAATTCAATTCGATTATGATGAATGAAATCAATTGCAATAACAATTGATAAAATGATGAAAAGAAAACTAGAAAACGATTTGAAAAGTAAGAAAACCTTCGATAGGAAAGAGTGAAACCCCCAACAAATGAAAAAAAAGATCAATTTCGAGATGAACCGAGAAGAAAAAGAGCAAAATGAACCGAAAAATGTAAAAACGAGAAGAAAATAATGTGAATGAATGCGAAAGAAAAGAAAAGAATCACATAATCAAGCAAATATGCTCTGATACCATGTTGATTTTCAATATTTGATTGTCATTCAAAAGTAAAAAAGAATTACTAGGAAGATATAAATAGAAGACTGAAACTAATCTAACAAAGTAGATGCATGTAGTGAAACTAAACAATGAAGAAGATAAAGAACAAAACTAACGGAACTAAACAAAACTAGAGAACCTAATTCTTAAGGGAAACTAATAACTTTGTCGGAACTGGATGAACACAAACACACCGATCGATCTTGATGGAAATGAATGTTAGAAAATAGTAGTGAAATAATTATATAAAATAGTTTACGATTATAAAATAAATAACTTCATATAATTAAACACAACAAATGATATTTAGGAGTATTAATTATATTTAAATTTGAAATTAACTTCAATTTTTTTTAAAGGAAAAAAAAATGAACTTAAATATTATATAACAATTTATTTTCACGTGTTTTCACGTTTATCGTGTACTTAGAATTTTAATTATACAAACAAGCAACAAATATAATATTTAATTATAGAATTTAGTGCATGTGAAGTTGTGAACTACCTACCCTTATTCTTTATTTACACAAAAAAAAAATAATATTTCTCTTTAACATTTTCTAATAGTTTTTTTTTTACTAAGAATCTAAATCCATAAGTGGTTCTAAATAAAACAAATAAAAAAGACGATTCTAAATCATATATATTAATATTTTATAGCAAAAAAGTAACTCTGAACTAAAAGTCTTAAATAATTCAAATCATTTAAAAATAACATCGTATATTTCTTATATGACTTCAAAAGCACTTTAGATAAAGAGAGAGTGGACCATCTGGAAGGAAAATCCTTTTAAGTATCATCAAATAAATAAAAAATGTTCCAAGTTTTACGTCGTTGCGTTAGAAACATATATATTTTATAAATTAACATGTTGAGTGTTCACGTTTTGTATTTGTTTTTCAAATAAATACAAAAAACATAATAATAACTAAGCCTTTTATTATCGGCTTACTCGGAATGAGTTGTTTTAAAGTTAATTACATAAATGATCCATGTGATTTAATTAAGTTGAATGTTTGGCTCTTGTTTTAAAAAATTACAAATTTAACTTAAATATTTGTGACTTGATTGAGCCTTTAGTTCAACGTTAATGCCAATTAGTTTTTAACGGAATACTAGCTCTGTCATCTACGTAAATTACGATTGCAAACTTAATCCTAAAATGATTAAAGTCAGTAAAAGCCCGTAAAAATCATGGAAATTAGTAAAAATCGCTAATTTTTTTATTGATTTTTACTCAATAATAACCAATATTATTCACAAAACCTAAGTTTATTTCAGCGGGAATATTTCACTCAATAATAACCAATTTTCTTCCATGTTTGACTAAAGTGTTTCACATTTTTTTCCAACAACAAAAACACTCAAGTTTTAATATTGTTCAATTGTTATGAATTTTTCTATAGGCGTTTTTTTTAAATTAAGTGACCTAAAGAAACATATAGGAAACTTTGTTATTATTTAGTTGGTTATGTTTTTTTTTTCAAATTTAACCTGAAGTATAGGGGCAACTTACAATATGGTGTAGTGGTAATAAATCTGGATTCTCTAAAAGAGACCCAGATTCTATCCCCACAGACAACAATTTGGGAAGGGCACGGTGGCTCAATGAAGGAAGACCGGGATCTTTGTGATCTCTGGTTCGATCCCGAGGGCGCCCGGGTTTTACCACCAGTGGGCTTTCAGGTGGGTGAATTTTCCCCGAAACTAGATATAACTTGGGGCGCTTAAGGGCTCCGTATGGCTGGGTTGGGCCAGCTGGCAGTGACCTTTTGCCAATGGGTCACCCCATACGGAGTACCTAGGCAATTCTCTGTTTGTTGGCCGTTTTAAAAAAAAACCTGAAGCATAGGTAACCGTGAATGAAAAAAAATCAAGTTAATAGTTATTCCATTAAAGTTAACTTGAAAAAAAAACATTAAATAATATAAAGTGTGATATATGTTGTATTTAAGTCGTTTAATTTGAAAAAATTGAACATTTATAAAAAAAAAAGTTCTTAACAACAGAATAAGAAATGAAACTTGAGTTGCTTTTGTAGTTAAACAAAATATGAGTGACTTTATTAGAAACAAGTTTATAAATTATATATAGCTTTCAAAAATCAAGTTATTTGAATTTAAAGAATGTTTTTAAAACTGAAGTTTTTAATAAAAAAATACTATACTCAAGTACCCTTCAATTAATTGTTTCCTATTTTGAGTTTCATCTAGACGTGTTTTTAATTAACTTATGATTACAAAATGATATTAACTTTTATTTGGTTTTCTAAATTATGCACGTATCACAATTTACATTTTTTGAAGATGCTAAAGGCAACTTCTTCCATATCCAAACTAACAAATGTTAATATACCATTACGTATAGCTTATTTTATTTACGTTGTGAACCCACTACGAAGTACGGGTATTTACCCACTAGTTGTAGAAACAATTCAACAAAAACATAAGGGGTCGTTTGATTCGTGGAATTCTAAGGAAATAGAATTGGAATTGAAATGTTTTTCATCCAAAAACATGTTTAGTTGGTCAAGTAAGAAATTAGAATCATACTACTTAAAGAGAAGTGTCGGTGACAAATGCCACCGACTAATTCAATCCCTTAACTTAGATAAAATGTCACTTTGATCCTAGAAGTTTCAAGTTTACCACTTATGTATTTATAATCTGATTTTTCTTTAATTATTTTCGTTTGTTTGTTTAATTATTTTTTTGACATCATGGTATAAATTTTGTTAAAAACGGAGTCGTATTCAATATATAATATTTTTTCGGTACCATGGGTTATATCGACTGACGGTACCGTGAAAATGAGACCAACACCGACTAAAAACATCGGTAACGTTATATAACTGTCTTTTATGTATGTTTCGATATCCACATCCAAGATGTCGTAAGTTCATACGTTTCTTTTATATATTTGACAATGTTTCTTTTTGTGCTTAGCCACGTTAATGTCACCGCCTCAACCGTCTAAAGTCCGGCACCCGATGTGTAACGTGGGGCAAAATTTATTTAACCACATTTCTTTTCTTTTTTTTACTTAGAAATGTTAAAGTCAAAGCCTCAACCGTTTAAGCTCCGACTCCTGCCGCGAAGCACGGACAACATTTCTAGTTGGAGTTCAATCCCATAAATTTAATCATTCATTGGAAAGTTGAATATATTGTTTACGCTATTTCCAATTCTCTCAAATTCCAATTCTTTACATAAATTATGCGAACCAAACAACCACTAGAAAGATATTGTTCTAAGCTTGTTCTAAGCTCACATGTCTTTCATTTTTAATTTTTTTTAAAGATAAAATAGGTGACGTAATTAATTTCTCTCTACTTGTAAAACGCAAAACAAAACTCTGTCTTATAGGGTGTTTGGGATTGATTATTTAACTCCAAAAGTGTTTATTAGCTTATGATTTTTTGAAAAGGTGTTTTTAAAAAAGTGTGTGGATTAGCTTTTGTGATGGGAAAAACAATAAGTCAATTATTAACGAACGTTGGTGACAGACGTATATTTGTTCTCTCTAGGGTTAATGATCGATAATATATATAATGATGTATAAATATTTGTTAGAAATTGTTAGGGGTAGATTGGTAATATTTTATTGCAAAAGCCAAAAGCTAAAAGCCATTTGAAAAGCCAGAAATTTGTGATTTAAAAAAAAAACTTTTTAGCTTTATAAAAAAATTAAAACAAAAAGTGTTTTTATGTTTGCCAAACATTTTTTTTAGCTTATTGGTTTTTGAAAAAATCAATAAGTCAATAAACAATTTTTCAACGCAATCACAAACACCCTCTTATTCTTTTCCTCTCCCTTCATTTTAATTCTCGACGACGATGACAACTTTCCTTTATAATCAATCGATCCGACGATGATGAGTTTACAATTATTTGGGTATCATTTTCGGTTCAAGTTCTATACTTACAATGATTTTATGTTTTGTGAAATTTGTCCTTTTGACGTGTTCTTCTCTAAATTTTATTATGTAATTATCAATGGTAAATGATAAACATGTTATGGTTTTGATTAGTTTTTTGACAAGTTATGTTCTCAAAATATTTAGAAGCTATTAAATGTGATTCGAATAGAATTAAAAACTTGTAAATACGTGTCGAATTATATGAAAATTACATAAAAAGACCAGAGTAATAAAATTTACAGAAGGTGGTTGCCTGAATTTCTGATCGATAAATTCATCAAATTTTAGAAATTAGATTTGAGGATTTATTTAAAAGAAGAAGGCCTACCTCTTTCAACTGGGATGTAAAGGCCCAAAACGTTTTGTTCCCCATAGCTAGTGGTGCACAAAAAAACCAGTTTTTTTTTTAACCTGGTTCAAACCGGTAAACCGGTTTGGGTTAAACCGGTTTGGACCAAATCGGTTCGGGTTGCCCAAAAACCGCCGGTTTCAAACCGGTTTGAGGATTTCTGAAAAAAAATCGGATTGGGACCGGTTTTGGCTAAACCGGGTTAGGAAACCGGTTTTCAAACCGGTTTGAACCGTTGGGCGAGTTCTAGCCGTTGGCCAACGGCTATATGGCCGTTGGGGTCGATTTTGACCGTTTTTTTTGGAGTTTTTTGGACCCATAAAACACTATAAATAGGTGGGGGGTGTTTAGGGTTGATCACACTTCTCTTTACACTCTCTAATCTCTAAAACCGCTCTTTAACCGCTCAAAAACGCTCTCTAAACTCTCTCTAAACTCAAAAAAAAGCATGGCAAGTTTTGGTGTTAGTGGTTCCTCAAACGAAGTTACCGTTGTGCAAATTCTAGCAACAACGAGAAATCCGGCAATCTGGTGCAATTACGATTTATGTTTGTTGTCAAACGGAAAGGAACGTGCTCGTTGCAAGTTGTGTGGTACGTTTTTGGGGAAAGATTCAAACACTACTTTGAAAACGCATATGGAAAAATCTTGCCCGTCATTGAAGGGAATTCCAAGTGAAGGTCAAGCCTCGATGACAAGCGAAGGAGGAATTTGGAACTTTGATCCAAATATTATTCGAGATCGAATGGCGAGGTTAGTGATTCAAGAAGGATTGCCGTTCAACCACTTTGACAATCCGCGCTTGACAAAGATGATTCAAGAGACACTCCAACCTCGTTATCACCAAGTAAGTCGCATAACCCTTAGACGAGATTGTATAAAAATGTGGAAAAAAGCAAAAAAAGAATTAATTTTAGGTTTTGAAAATTTGCAAACCGGTGTAAACTTAACCACCGATGTTTGGTCGGCTCCACATGGTATACCCGATTCGTACCTTTGCGTTACCGCGCATTGGGTTGATCCCAATACGTGGCAAATGATGAAGCGTACAATCGCTTTTGACTTGTTTGAATATCCACACACCGGCGAAAATTTATTTTATATATTGGATGGTGTTATTAACGAATTTAAATTACAAAATAAACTTTTTTCAATGTCTTTTGATAATGCATCTAATAATACAAATGCGGTTCAAAAACTAAAAATTAAATATAAACCCGTTTGCAACGGCGTTTTTTTCCATAGTCGATGTGTCGCACACATCATTAACTTGGCGGTGCAAGCCGGGCTTGCAATTGAAGAGGTTTCAAACTTAACATATAGTTTTCGACAAATGCTTAAAGATATTTTTAGTAACAGAAAAAGATACCATGATTATATTAAATTTTGTCGTGATACGAATAATCTTTGCTTAGGCCCGAATTGGGACGTCGAGACAAGATGGAACTCGACTTATATTATGTTTTATAGCGCTTTACGACAAAGAGAAACTTTAGAAATATTTCATGATATGCTTTCCTCAAAACCTCGTCGTAAAATTCAAAACTTTCCGTCTACAATTTGGAACATTTTAAAAGACGTAACCGAATTGCTTGAAGTTTTCAAAACCGCCACAACTTTTTTATCCGGTGTTTATTATCCCACAAGTCCATTAACACTAAAACAAATATATTTAATGGCTAACAAGTTGTCTGAGCTTGAAAATAAAAGCGATCTTTTTACAAAAATGATAGAACCGATGAAAGAAAAATTAGTGAAATATTTTAAAGAAATCCCTCCCGTTATAACTTGCGCCGCCGCGTTAAACCCTACCATAAATGTTTACGGGGTTGAAACCTTGATTGATAGAATTACTTACGCTTTGAATTTGGATAGCGAAGACATCCATTTTGCACAAGGCACAAAAACATATTTTAACAAATGTTTACAAGATTTATTTGATGTTTATTTACATAAATATGGTACAACTCCGACTCCACATGATACAATGGGTACATCATCAAGTGGTAGCTCGAGAGATGTTAACTTGAATTTATATAACGAAATGTTAAATGAATTTAGTAAACGTGCTCGAGGTACCACCCCGAGTAGCGAACTCGGAAGGTATGTTGGCACAAACTTTTTAGCGTTTATGCCTCCTACCGTTTTTGATGAGTTTGATATTTTGGCATGGTGGAAACAAAACGAAGCTTCGTTTCCGATTCTTTCCGCCATGGCCCGTGATGTACTAACCGTCCAAGCTTCCACGGTAGCTTCGGAATCTGCGTTTTCTTTTAGTGGCAGGGTATTATCGATACGAAGGACTAGATTCACACCCCTAGCGATGGAAATGTGCATTTGTTTGAAGGACCATTTGGATGCGATGGATAGGATACAAGACCAAACTTCTCTCGAAGATGAAATTCAAGCCGAAGAAGTCATACACAACAACGAGGTTGATCTTGGAATATCCGAACCAGTCACGGATGAAGAACTAGCCGAAGATGCAAGGCTACGAAGCTCTAGTTCCGAAGACAACGCACAAGAATATCAATCAATATTCCAAAAAATAAAACGTTGAACTTAATGTTTTATATTTGTTATACTTTTTGTTATGTTTTACAATTTTATCTTGTTATGTTTTTTAATTTCCGAACTATCCAAATATTAATAAACGTTGAACTTTATGTTTTAATTTTGTTATATTTTATTTTGGATTTTATATTAAAAACATAAAATTTATTTGATTTTTTTTTTTAATAAAAACCGGTTTAAACCGGTTTAAGGGGCAAACCGGTTTAAAACCTACCCGAACCGGTTTGACCGGTTTACATATTTCCCTCTCTGAAACCGGTTTAACCCGAACCGGTTTGGGTCCAAACCGGTTTTGACTTTTCGTTGACCAAACCGGTTCGGGTCGGTTTGAACCGGTTTGGGTTAAAAAACCGATTTGTGCACCTCTACCCATACCATACCCATTTACCACCGACCGTAATAGTAAAAATTTCTTTTAATCAGTTAAACTTTTTTTCTCTCTCATTTTAGTTAACTAGCTTAGATCTCGTGTCTATACACGAGGTGAAAAATATCAATATATAAACTTTTTAAATCTTTATGTATATATTTTACAACTGTAAAGATATATTACATATACTTAAGATAGAAAACAAATTCATAATATGTAAAAATTAATATATAATTGGGTTTCAAAAATACGTTAATTATTATTTAATATAATTTGACTTTCATTTATATTTGATTGGAAATAGAAATTACATAATTAAATTTCAAAGTTTCTTATAATAAGATATAATTTAAAATAAATGTTTTTATTAATATAATTAGTATTTTTCTTTAAATATATATTATTAGTAAAAGATAGAAATGCATTAAATAAGAGAGAGAGGCGGGAAAATAATGGTAAGGATGAATATGAGGGGCGACACGTGGCATGAGGAAACCTTTATTTATTATATAGTATAGATTAAGTTTTACATGTTGTTTCAAGGTTGTGTAATTATCACGTTAACATGTTACTTTTCTTATATTTCAAATTAAAGATATGGAGATAATGTTGGTTTATTACTTTTGGATTTCATTTTTACCATATCCATATAATCAAATAAAATAAAAGATAACTTGTAATATGGTAATTATACAAGGTTGGAACATCATATGAAACTTGAGTGAAAACATTACCAACTTATTTAAAACCCATGGAAATGAATAGTTACAACAGGGAATTACAATTCATTTTGCGTTGAGTACAAACCTTTTCTTTTTGGCTGCTTTATTACTTCCAAGGCCTGATAGAAATACAGAGAGAGAGAGACACACCGTTCAAAAAAGAAAGAAATCCAGAAAGAGAGGAGAAGGCGATCATGGTCCACCGTTTAGAGACGACATCGCAGAGGCGGTGGTGTCGTTTTGGAGACGGTTACTGGCGGGAAGCACGCTACCGGCAACCGTCAAGATTCCGAACAGATATGTGACCATTATCTTCTTTCTTTCTGGAAAACAGAACAATCGAAACCATTAAGAAGCAGATCAGGGAAAGAGAGAAGGAGAAGGCGATCATGGTCGACGGCGACTGTGGTATTTTAGAGACGACATCGCAGAGGCGGTGGTGTCGTTTTGGAGACGATTACTGGCGGGAAGCACGCTACCGGCAACCGTCAAGATTCTGAACAGGTATGTGACCATTATCTTCCTTTTCCACCACCAATCTGATCTGCCTTTTAATGGTTTCGATTGTTCTGTTTTCCTAATTAGGGTTTCAATTGCAAACGGAGAGGAGCAGCAATCGCTTCAGTTTGTCGTGTAAACCCTAAAATCACGACATCCTCTGCCGTTCCCGGACCCACGTTCGAAATTCCAGGTTCGATTTTGCTTTATTTGTGGCGTTTGACTATCGATTTTTATTGTGTTATTGTTGTTTTTGGCTCCTTTAAAGGTTATATAATTTTGGATTTGAAACAGGTTGAAATTGGGGGTATTTTGTAGAAGATAGACAGGGATGAGTGAAGGATACGAGAGAGAATATTGTCATTTGTTAATCAAAAGGCATAACTTTTGCTTTACTCTATATGCTAACCTATGATGTCAACTTTTGTGGCTGATTACGTCTCTTATTGAACCGGATCCCAAAAAAATGTCATAGGTTCAGAGTAGTTGTTTTAACATAGTCAAGTGTCATTGAAAACTGTCAGTGATATAATAGTTTTGATTGAAATTGGATCCCAAAGAATGTCGTAATTTCAGTGCCATCAGAAAAAGTGAATATTAAATGAAAATAAGAATTTAATAGAAGATTATCACAAAAAGCCAGATTCACTACTCTAAATTGTATATGTTCCTGCAGGTTGGTTTCAAATTGGTATTATAGAATCCATGTGTAGTTTAGGATGAAAAAGTGAAAAAGTCATCCCGCGCCTTGACAGAGACGTAATGACAGCTGCAGAACAGCCAACAGTGGTCGCGCTAAAAAAATTACCTGTTATGATATTTATGCGTCCTTTAGAAACATATGCAGAAACAATCCTTTCCACTTTCAATTAACTACTTACACTTATTGATTGACAGCTGTTTGGATACCCTGATGAGCAATGTTTGAGTTATGCCTTTCTTTTTTCAAGTTACCTGTATGAAACTAACACTTATCAGAATCTCTACTGTTGTTATTCGGTATGTATTGCAGCTCTTCTCTAAGCGACCTGTATTTTAGTTTTCAGATGTTTTTATGCAGATGGTGTCAAATGGTTCTAATTTTGTTTCCATTTGTTGTTTGTGATTGGTTATGAATGTGTGTTAAGCAGTATGCATACCTATACTGGAGTTATCATGGTTTCACTTCAACAACATGTATCGATTAGGGTGTCTAATTTCCTCCCAAAAGGACCTGGTGTCGGTGTGTTTCTTCGCCAAGCGAATCTTGGATCATTTAAGGCATGTAGATCTTTAAAAATTGAAGGTAGCTTGGCTACTGGAAGGCCATCCACCCCTTCTTTTCCGCTCACAGTTCCTGAAGAAGGTAATTTCTCATAAATGCATACGCCTTTTAATATCATGTTATTACCCATAAGAAATGTGTAAGTTTGCTACATTATTTTTCTACATTTTCAATTGTATTGATGTGATGTTTATGGAGAACATCTGTTTAAAATTGATGGTTGATATTGATATTCACATTCACAAAACATAATAAATTGTTACCTTTTAGTTTTTCTTTTTTACTTCCATAGGTAGTGGAAGTAGCTTTGTAGATCAAGAATTAAGTAATGTTGATCCTAAAGTTAGTGAAATAATATACAATAAGAAGCAACACAGTTTAGAAGTTTAGAGCTTATTGCATAAGAGAATTTCACATCCCAAGCTGTTATGAAAGTAGTTGGTTCATGCCTTAATAATAAATATTTTGGACTTCCTGGCAAAAGGTGAAAATTGTCATCATATTTTATTAATTTTACTTATCTAATACATTTATTGATTTGCTGAAAATTATCATTATAGTTCATTAATTTTGTTTATCCAATACTTTTATTGATTCGCTGTACTTTTTTTTGCAGATATTATGGTGGAAATAAGCACATTGATGAACTGGAAACACTTTGTCGATAGAGGGCCTTGGCAGCATTTAACTTGGATGAAAATAAGTGCAGTGTGAATGTTCAGCCGTTGTCTGGTTCACTTGCTAATTTTGAGGTTTATATGGGTATTCTTAATCCGCATGACCACATAATGGTGAGTTGTATGTTATGTCATTTTTTGAACAATCCAAATTGTCAATGTTAGATTGCATCAACGTATGTATTTTTTTTAAAACTTTGTTTAATTCAGGGACTTGACTTGCCTCATGGAGGACATTTGTCTCATGGATTCCTCTAGAAACTAACACATTTGTCACTACAGGGCAAAACACTCACATGCGTGGCATCTGTGACAGAGATTGTAACCGACAAAAACGGGTATAACAATGCGTGTCCAGACTGCCTACAAACAGTCTATGAAAGCGGGGAGAAATGGGCCTGCCCGTCTCATGAAAAACACGATAATTCAAGGCACCTGTAAGGCACTGTAACTCATTTCCTTTATAAATGTCATTAAAATCTCAGATTGGAATTTTAAGTTCAGGGCCATCTGCAAACATAAATTCTTTTTTCGAATGGTTAACTGAAATGTCTCTGATGTATTGCAAAATACATGCATTTTACTGTCTATTTCATTCCCACTTTGTGTTTGTTTTGCTTCGGTTTTCTTCTATAACTGCTTGTACTTAATATTTCTTTATCTTATGGTTGTTAGGTCACAAAGGAAGCGGATATGATTGAAAACGAAGAAGAACGAGTTTCCGGAACGTGCGAGAGGGCTTTGGATGAAAAAAGAAACTTTCTGGAATTTTACCCCTGTGGCGTAGCGCGACAGATTTTGGAATTCCGTCGCGCTACGCGAGGAGTACAAAATGTCAGAAATGCCCTTTTAATGATTTAACGACTGTTTTGTCTTTTTCCGGGGTCCTCGCGCTACGCGAGGAAGAAGCATGATCCCGTCGCGCTACGCGACGGGTTGTTTTTCGCATAATCGTTTTAAAACCCAAAGATTAGAAACCCTAAAGGGAGAGAAGATCGTAGGCGCGGCTGCAGGCGAAAAGGGAGACGAAAAAGAGACGATTTCAAAGGATACGAGGCAAGGATTGAAGCTAGGGATCACTGGGATCGATTTCCTCGGGTGTTAATCATTCGGTTTTGCGTTCTTGGCTTTATTTCAATTTGTCATGTGTTCTTGGATGATTAGTTTGATGATAAATGCTGTGTTCATGAGTATTTTTGGCTAAACTCTTAGAACTACCTAGGTATTGATGAATACATATGTTTGACATTAGGTTTTATCCGGTTTTGGATGATTTGCATGTGATGAACTCATGATGTAACAAACTTGGTTTGGATTATTAGATGTTTTATGTGTGTCTATTATTGTTTATGGATTGATGATTTACTCCTCGTGTGCCTTGGTGAATGTCTTTCATGTAATAGGTGCATGCTAGATCAATTACTGTGTGTCTTTGATTAGTGGATGGTTAACTGCGTACGAGTTCACCATAGGGTAATCTTCTTGATATAGATAGTTTAGATGTGCAACCAATCTCGATAGCTGTGAGGTGAGAGATTGTCGGTTTGTCTAGGGTGTTAGATTGCTAGTTTAGAGGCTTTGTGAGAAGATCTTGCTAGTTTGTCTCATATCTGTGTTTACCGAATCCAATAGGAAAATCCTAGTTATTCCTTGCACTTAGGTGTATTGAGACTTTCGCGCTGTGAGGTAGATTGTCTAGCGGATACTTCTTGAGTAAATTGGAGGACCTGTGAGGGAAATCCATCCAACCGGTGGTTTAACGGCTTTTAGGTTTCTTGGTTGACAATCCTTGAGAAGGGTCGAGGGTGCTCTAGGTTTCCTTTGAGTTTAGTATTTTAAGATCCCGGTATCACGTCAGTTCCCTTATCGATAGAACCTTTGTCAAGCATGTGTAGGATTCGAGCCTAGGTAGTGTTCTTTCTCCGTCTGGTTTTCGTTTCAACTTTCGTTTGCGTTCGTAGTCTTCTCTTTAATCCTTCTTTTAAGTTACTCTTAGTTGTGAGCAAAACCCCCCTTCTTTATTATTATTTTATTTAAGCAATTTTGTATGGATAAGTCTTTCAGTTTCTAGTTAGTGTTTTCTGTAGAGGTTTTTTGGGTTCGATATCCGGACTTACTTAGGCTTTACTACATTCGATAGGTTCACTTGCCTGTCGGTAGTTTAGTTGTTTAGAGAGTCTAGAGTATTACTTAGTGTTTTATTTAGCTTGTTTTGAGTCATTTAATTCAAACTACTTTGTACACTTCAGTCTCTAACATACATGTCATGAGTTCAAAACCGTTCTTTGTTTTCCTAATAGGTTTGCACTATATTGATACATTTTGTTGGCTATCAAATATTCAGAGTATATTATGATAAGTTATTTACCTCATTTGCAATCATTTATGTCATAATCGAATATTGGAAATTCTTTACAACATTAAAACTCATTAAAAAGTGCTTTAAAAAAAATTTATATTTCAAAACATTAGAAATTATGGTTTACTTACTATACTACTACTATTATTATTATTATTATTATTATTATTATTATTATCCATTTATTGCATGTTTTAGATCATGCTTTGCATTTTGCTACAAGTATTGATCAAAGATACTTTGCATTTTTGCTTCAAGTATTGATCAAAGATATTTTGCATTTTTGCTGCAAGTATTGATCAAAGACACTTTCTAATTTTTATTCTATAACGCATTCTTCATAAATGAAGTTTCAGATATCATATATTCCGGCCAAAATTTTATGACAGATTAGACTAGATTTTATACAACAAAAAATATGACCTAACATGTTCAAACAAACAGGTTTTGTGTAGTTGTCAACACCACTGATGATACAGGAAGTGTAACTGCAACCATGTTTAACGAGGCTGTACAAATTCTGCTTGGTAAACAGATCTGCAGATTGAAAAAGGTTTCACATACACCACAACAATACCACCACCCCTTCAAGCCATTAGCTAGATTTGGAAGTAGCAACATTAGCTAGAACACCCACAATGACTCCACCGGCACCAAAACCACCTACACCACCAACAACAATAGGAAGCAATTCAGCACCAAAACGCCCCTGACAATAGGTAAACAAAAAGTACAATTCCATTATGCATAAACGACAGTTGCATTAATAAAAAAAACATACTACATGTAGTTGATGAGATCGACGAAACAAAGAGGGCACGATACCCCAGCTGAGACCAACCGAGAGCCCAAGATCAGCAAACCGAAGAAGACATGATGGCCCAACAGCCGTCTTTTGTAATATAACAGTTGGGCTAACTACTTTTACTGATGTAAATAACATCATATTAAGATCTTTTGAAAATATATATTATCGCTAAGTACCCCTATCTGCAAAAACATCAAAATACTGACAAATCACAAAATTCTCCGCCGCAACGCGCGGGGGATAAAACTAGTTACTTTTATTCATGGGGTGAATTCGAGAATTCTTGATGGAGATGCTTCAATTAAAGGAAATTATGTGTGTAAAAGAATTGTGCAACATTTTTCAAAGCTTAATGATAACGGTATAATTCCTTTTTCTTTGTTGAGAAGAATTGTGCAACCTCTTTTCAAAGCTTAATGTATACTTCGTTTTTGACATAAAATAACTGGATTTCGAAAGTCAATTTCATATCTTCGATGTTGATCTTCATATCATGGAGACATCGAATTCAACTTGAAGTGAATTCTTGCTTTCTTATAAGCTCGACTACAACGGCTGCATCAAACTCAAAAACGAAGTATACAAATCGAGTTTATATTAGGAGTGTTTTTATTTAACATTTTATGCTTATTATCTAATGAAACCTGAATACCGATTAACTCGAATCTTATTTGGGTCGATAAACAGGTAGAATTCCTATAACATAAAACGTGAATAACCCAAAACCCTATTACTAAACCCGAACAACACCCCTAGTTAGATACTCTACATCAACGCATACAGACGTCGCAAAAAGCTAATGACCAAGAAACTAAAAGAGATAATATTAGACTGTGTAGTGGTGGGATGAGAGGTGGGCGTAGTGCCACCTCACCCACCACGGGCGTGAACCACCGTACCGGGTGGGGGTGAGTGGGGGTGGCGGGGTGTTCATGAGTGTGAGCCGGGTTTGGGTGCCATCTTTTGATCGTTGGAACTTTGGAAATCAAAAATGAGTCGTTGGGCTCTTGGTTAAAATAAAAAAAAGATTTAAAAAAAATAAATTTAACCTATATATACTAAACATTAACAACCGGAAAACGAGCCACATAACCCCCACCCTATCGGATGAGACAAAGCAAAACGAGCCACATCATCTTCATCAACTCAAACCAATGAGTACAAGGAAAGTTTAGACGATATATCCGACCGGATGGGCAAGTTCAACGAGTAATCCGAGAGGAAGATCAAAATAAATGAGGCAAAACAAAATGCTAGTGATATGAAACTTTATTTCATGAACATCGATCATTTGGTTGGCGATGCGCAAGAAAAATTCCTTAAGGTGAAGAAATAAATCAAGGAAAAATATAATATATAGTTTAGTAAAAAAAATCTACATTGATCAATATGTTGTTTTTATTATTAAATGTTTTTAGCATTACTTTATTAATATATTAAATTAATAAACAAGAATTATGTAATTATTACAAAACTGGCCACCCTCACTTCACCATTATGCACCTGGACGACCTGAGTGAGAGTGAGGAAAGTCAGTGTCTACGTGGCACAAAAATATAATATATAGTATAGTAAAAAAAATTCTACACTGATCATTATGTTGTTTTTTTATTATTAAACTTTTTTAGTATTAGTTTATTAAATTAATTAAATTAATAAAACAAGAATTATGTAATTATTACAAAACTGGCCACCCTCACTCCACCATTACGCACCTGGACCTGGGTGAGGGTGAGGAAAGTCGGTGTCTACGTGGCGCCTACGTAGCACAGAAATGTCTTCACCCGGGTACTACAGATAGTTTTAGGCCACTTGGACAACTAAGAGTGGTTCACTGCTACCATAGTTAGCAATGGTGAACAGTAACTTTAGATATTTAACAAGTAATCAGTTTTTGAAATGATTGATTTTGAAACTCAATTTGCAAGTAACTAACTGTCAAGATAATACCAGCTGCCTCACTACTTCCATCTTTGCAAAACATTTTGCAGCATAATTTTGTACGCAAATGATTAAGTTAATACTATCCCACCCCAAATGGATTACAAATTTGCTCTCTAAGTTGCTAAAGGTTAAACAGGAACCGAAAAAAATGCTGATAGTAATGGCAAATGTGTAATTTCACCTCTTTCGGTTCTTGTAGCTGGAAAAGAAACTGAGTGATTTGGTGAAGCAAAATAGCATCAAAGAATGATCATGATGACGGTTACGACAGTCGGCCAGATTTCGGCGACACACATGAAACTCGACTTGCTATCCCTTTGTATTTTTTTCTATTTTTTTTTTATTTGTTGGGGTTATTGTTGCACATCATCGAGGTAGTGTCGATGCTAGTGGTATTTACATATTTATCTGTGTATATGAGGGGGAACACAGGAGACTGTGAGTAGCAATTTCTAATATACATCATCTTAAAGCAGTCATACAGGTATGGAACTGAATTTAAAATTTTCAATGTGAATTAAAACATGCTTTAACAATCCAGGCAAACAGTTTCAGAATCCGTATGATTCGCTCCAGACATCCCCATATTTGATTACACAAAATCATTTCAAGAAATATAACTCATGGAATCTAGAAAACACAGATTACACCAACCTCATCAGTCATCTTCCCAGTTATGTGTAACATCTATCCTTAAATCGCTTGTAGTCGTTTACCACAATCGGTTCTCAATTACAGCAGAAACAATCCCTTTAAGAGTCTCCTGAAGAATCAATCAACAGATTGTAACTACTAATCTGAAAGTTCTCTACCAAAAACAATCTAGTTTGTAATCAGAATCAGAAAATTACCATGGAATGATCCTTGAGACCAAGTGAGAGTGTCAAGGGTTTTGAAGAACCAGAACTACTGAAAACAAAAACATTGGTCTATTAAACAATGAACAGTAACTTTACCTACGAATAATAATATATTAACCAGTACACTTTTTTTCAGGACATGTATAGAAACAGACCTTATATGTTCGATAAGCTGGCGGGCACATGCCAGCAGCATCGGCTACAGGATAAAAACATTTCAATGATCAAACAAATATGATTAACAAAAAAAAAAGCTTCAGTAAAATCCACTTCATAAGCCAGCTTACCTCATCTCGTTTACCAAATATAACAGATACATTGAAAGTGGGATTATTTAACATCCCTTCCTCCTTCCTGTTGAAACAAGAAAGAAATTGAAAACCTTTTATTCTATATTTGCAGTCCAGAACCTTGATTCTTGCAGGACCAATAGCTCAATATACATGCATGGAAAAAAAATTAGTGAGAGAATCAGATTTAGAACAGAATTTATGATACCTTGCGTGCATCATGGTTCCCATAGTCCCAATTTGAGTAGCAATAACCTGGCAGTGTTGGAAAAATTAACAAATGCATCCATCAAAAACATTTTGAATGGAAGGAAAACACAAAAGAAGCAATTAACTCACCAAGAATTGATCATCATAGCTACAAATGACTATATCAACTTTATTTTCCTGCCAAGAAAACTGTTAGCTATTACCATCCAGAAGTAATATGTGCATAATAGTTATCATGCATAAACAACACACAATATGGCACTTTTTCTATAAAAAGAGATATGTAGCCTTCAATAAAAAAATACATAATTCACTACGAATGTAACATCGATATATTTATATGTAAACCTGGCAAAACGGGCAGGTCATGTTGTGTGTCGGGTCAAAGCAGGCTGTTTTTCAAAAAAATCTATTTGGTCGGTCAAGACAGGCTCTAACCAAAATGGACCTTTAGAAATAAAAATATCAAAACAATAGCCATGGGTGGTGTTAACCCATTTGGACCCATTTTAGATTAACAAGTTTTCTAAGGACTCGTTTTGACCCATTATATGATTTGAGTTGGCCCATCTTGACCCGTTGTCTATATTTAGTTGACCCAAATGAACCCATGTGCCAAATATTTTTGCCCAAATCAACCCATTTTGAAGGAATGGGTCATGAGTGCCACCTCTATTTATATGTTGTAGTTTTCTTCACAAGTCAATTCCACAATGAAATTTTGTCATCAGAACTCTTGAAGTTCTGCGAGCAATCAATCTGAGAAAAACATTCAAACGCACATCGATATCTAGAACACAAAGAGTCTAGTCGGTGAAGTTCAATCTATAGAAAAATGAAAACCCGGTTAGGTATTGTGTATTACTGATCAACTATTTATAGGATTACAATGAGGATAATTACAACTGAAACCTAATCAAATCATATCTCCTAATTACTGTAAGGATTATTACAATAAACCCTAACTAACATATTCTCCCTAATACAATCCAGTTGATATTGGATATCAAAAAATCAAATTGATTGCTATCAAGCACAAATAACAGAGGAGACATTTCAACAGACAGGTGGTGGGCATAAGCGAAAATGGTATTTTACATGAAATGTGCATATTAATGAACGATCAGACAAATTTATGTCTTTATTAACAAGAGATAACAATCAATAAATAAGTAAATCAGTCAATATTTCTGTGTAGAAGGTGATTATATCCAATTCAGTAGACGTACATTAAGTCAATCAAAAGAGGGATACCAAGCAAAAAGGAGAAAATTATAAAGTAGTACGATGACCAAAGAATTGTACGAACTTTTATAACGACAGAGAATTTCTTGTGGCGAACAGGGAAAGAAGAGCTTGAAGCATCATCCATGGAAGCAAGGGACTGAAAGCTCGAACAAGGATGATATGGCTCCTTCCTATTTGAGTTTGTGAGATACACGAGAAATTGATTGACTTGAACAACAATTCATGTAACTAAAATAATGTCTAAATGTGCTGCGGCCCTTAAAACCTTCGAAAAATTAGCGTCTTTTAAAACTTATAAAATAAAGTGAGAAAAACGAAACCGTTATAATAAGTTATTGTCTACGAAATAAAAAAAATACTTGAAACTTTATATAAAAGACAACTTTTACACAAACACACAAGTTGCAGCTAAATATCTAATAATATTCCAAGAAATTTATACAAAAATATGAGGATGTAAAAAGGCTGTTAAAAAATGTTAACCGGTCAAAATTAGAAAAAGAAAACAAAATTATTTTAAAAAAAGAAAGAGTTAAAAAAAATTCATAACGACGTTGTTAGGGCTAGCAATTTTTTGCACGTACATGTTAACACGACACATGATTAACATTCACGTGCTTGATCTTAGCATGTTTCGTGTCTTAATTAGGTCGAAAGGTTAAAGACACGGTTAAATTTGTGTCTAAAAAGGTTAAAGACATGTTAACCTGTTAAGATCCGTTAGTGACATCTTATCACTTAACATCTTATTTGCATCTAGATTGTAAACCCAACGCCCAAGCCCAAACACCCTGCGTTGCCCGAGTCCATCCAGTCAACCAAACTTTAACCATGCGTCTGAGTTCTTACTCCATCAGTCCATCTTTTGACCTAATTTTTTAAACAGTCCATCTCCATCGACTCCTCAGTCATCGGTTCCTCACCCATCTCAGTCTCCATCGTCCTCGTCATCTCCTGTGTCCATTAGTCTCCACAGTCACCGGTCACGCCTCTCCATCGTCGCTCGTGATCTCCATTAAATTATTGCGCTCGTCATCTTCCTTACGCAGGTCAAGTACTGCGTTCATTCACTTAGAGGTAAATGTTCAAACTAATTAACTATTCAAAATTATTAGGTTTAGTATTGCAACAATAAGCTTCTTGTTGTGTATTATTTGTGTGTATGACTTCTGATTCTCCATTCTATTATATGTTAAGTGATTAACTACTCGTCATCTCCATTCTATTAACTACTCTTCTGATTCTCCATTATATTAATTGATTAATCTGTTATTGACTTATTGTAGATGGATTCTGATCATATTAAAATTGACTTGGAAATGATAGCTCAAAGAATGTGGATATGGAATACGATGGGGTTGAGTATGTGGATTTACAAGAGGAAAAATCAGGTGCTAAAAAATCAGGGGCGAAAAGACAAAGAAAAAATAGAGCTATTGTGTGACAGTACTTCATCTACAACTTCAAATGTTGCAAGTAGTTCAAATGCTACCAATGAGTTTGACAATACAAGTGATGATTCAACATGTGTCTATGGAGTTAGAGCACGACTTAAGGTAATTTGTTTATTTGTTTGCATATATTTTTTATCTATTGTCTTCTAATTTTAACTTACTAATTTTCAATTATTTATATTTAGATTTTGATGAGTTTGAGAGTCCTGATGAATATACTAACAAAAAGTCAGAAATGCAATTGTATTTGGATGAGTCAAGATTTTCTAAGAACTTGGAAGTAGATGTATTGACTTTTTGGAAAGCTAATGAGTTTAGATATCATATACTTGCTAAGATGGCTAGAGATTTTTTGGCCATTCCAATATCTAGTGTCGCCTCGGAATCCACCTTTAGTGCTAGTGGAAGAGTACTTGATTAACATCGAAGCTCACTTAGTAAAGATACCGTTGAAGCTCTAATATGCACAAAAGATTGGTTATTTGCAGATTGTTGTAATGTCTTTTTCAGTTTTTCCTTTGATTTTTATTAGTTTTTTACTTAATATTTCATTAATAATATATATTTGTTTGTAGGTTCTAACGAAGTTAATTTATATGAGCTCATAGAATATATAATATTCTTGACATTAGTCGTGAATCAGATGCTTCAAACTCATTGAACAAATATTAAGATACCAATTCCAAATACTACATGTAGAATGAGAAGTTTAGATGTTGAAAATTCATTGATGTTGACATTTTTTTGTCGTTTGTGACTAATTGATTGGATTAAGAATGAGAACTTTATATGGGTAGTTTAAATGAAATACTAACATGCAATAATTATTTGTGTGCATGTTTGAAATTGAAGATAGGAGAAGAAAGACTCGTTGGAACATGGAATTGTCTTTAATAGATGTTTTCATTTGACTTTTATAGGTTTTTGTTTTTAAAATTTTTTTAGAATTTATTATTTTTTTCTCTAAACATGTCCCTTAACATGTGACCTGCTTCTAAACATGTCATGTTCGTGTTTGAAAAAATGACACGATTAGTTATCGTGTCGTATCTAACATGTTATGCCAGCCCTAGACGTTGTACGCAAGTACTTAGATAACATGGAAATATTCCAAAAACCTTATACAAAAAAAATGTAAAAGCCATTTAAAAAAGTTACCAGGTAAAAATTTATAACAAGAAAGCAAAATCGTTTAAAAAACTCATAAAGACGTTGTACGTAAATGCTTAAATAACATTTACGTAATCACGCGTAGCTCCGATATAATCGTGTGTCTGTTCGATTTAAAACTGTGAAACCGGCCAAATCGGTTTGGTTTCGCGGTCGCTTTTTTTTTCTTAAGTTTCGGTCAGTTTCAAAATTTTCAAAACGTAGTAAACGGTTTATATCAAAAACCGTAGATTATAACTTAATTATATATATATATATATATATATATATATATATATATATATATATATATATATATATATATATATATATATATATATATATATGGTGAGGTTCAAATGCTAACCAAGATTTATGTGATAACCATTCTCAAACATAGTGTTACGTATATGTAACAATTATCATTATGTTAATGTTACATATATGTAAACACTATGTGTCACGTATATGTAACATTATTTGGTACGTATACGTAAAACTCATCATTTCCGTATTTACGTTCAAAATATTTATTCAAGATAAAATACTATTTTATATGTGATTGTTTTATAGTGGTTAGCATGGTTATCACATAAAAAGTTAGTTAGCATTTGAACCCTTCCCTATATATATATATATATATATATATATATAGGGGAGGGTTCAAGAGAAAACCAAGAGTTAGATGAAAACCAAGAAAACCAACTTTTGACCGTTGATTAAAATTGATCAATGAATAGGATTAATCAATGGCAAATCTGTAAAAATCATGAGTTTTATTGATTAATTTTAATGATTCAGGGGTAATTTAGGTATATCAACACTGTTTAATTACTTTTTATTTTAACAAATCACTTGAAAATCTCATTTTCTCACTCCTATCACTTTTTTTTATCTAGACATCTCCTTGATCATCTATCTACTTTTTCTAACTTATTTTTCTATAAACAATAAAAGACATAGTAACAAGAAATCAACTGGTAAAACTTTTCAGAATTTTTCGATATGTTTACATTTGTGTTTACGTATACGTAAACAGATTTACATAAGTGTTTTCTTATACGTAAACAAGTTACATGTGTGTTTACGTATACGTAAACAATAAACTATAATGAAAAAGAAGAAACCCACAAACAAATTACGTACATAACTGATATAGTGTGTTTACGTATATGTAAACGATAAAAAATAACGAAACAGAAGAAACCTACAAATGAGTTATGTAAATGATATATGTAAACATACGTATATGTAAACATATGGGTTTACGTATATGTAATCTATTGAAGTGTAATTGAGAATAAGGTATACACGGAGAGGAAAAGTTCTTAGGGAAATTCAAACAATAATAGAAATAAGAAAGTGGGTTGGCTCAGATGTCTCCTGGGTTCGTTGAACATATTAATGAACTTTTCATTCAGGGTAACCAAAGCTCTAAAATTCAAGCAGAACCATAGATAGGATAAGACTAAAAATCATGGCCAAATCAAAATCTCTCAACCACTAATTCGAGCCCGGCCGCCAAATCAGAAGGTGAACCAGATTTGTTTTTGATTCCCATATGCAAGTCGCCGGAATACATACATTGCGTCATCGGAATCGTAGCTGATATATGTAAGGACGATGATGGTGGTTCTTGGTGGAGCATAGAGTGAGTAGAGAGGGATGGGAGATGAACGTGAGTGTGATTATAGGATATGAAGATCTGTGTATATGAAATTAGGGTTCTTAAGAAAGAGACGAAAAGAATAAATAAGAAAAAGATCCGGAGAAAATAAAGGGATTTCTATGGAAAAAATAATAAATATTAAATATAAATTAATACACATTTACTAAAATACCCTTTTATATAAAAAAAGAATAATTAAAGTTTAAATTTTCTGATTGGTTGAGACTGGTTTTCTTGGTTTTCGCCTAACTTTATGGTTTTCTTTTGATACTCTCCCTATATATATATATATATATAAGTATGTTCATTTAAAATAAAATTGAGGTGTATTGTTTACTTGAATTACATCTTAAGCTTGTAATTTAAGCCCATTAATTTAATTTCAATTGGTGTAGCCTTTGTGAATGAAATTGGTTAACCTAAAAATTTTCTAAGTCTTGCTTCTCTTTGTTCCATCGTATTGAGCATTGTAAAATCTAGCTTATCTTCATTCCTAACGCACTCGCTCTCCTCCTAGTCATGCTTCAGGACGCCAAGGTTATCTATGATGGTTTGTGAGACCGCATCGCGACAAATAGAGGAGAGACAAGTGTGGTTTCTCAAAACTGTTCGTTGTCCTAAACACGACATGGAACGTTGCCTTCGTGGAGGTTTCGGTGGTTGTGTATTTGCACATTGGAGGAAAAATCAAGTGTGTCGGTGAGGGTTTAATTTCTGATTAATCTTTGCAGTGTGGAAAGCACATTGTCTGGTATGATTGGGGCTTTTCTGATTTAATTAGAAGTCAAGAAAGCCCTAATCATAACAGAGAACGTGCTCTCCACACTACAACGAATAATCGGAAAATTAAACCCTAACCGACACAATTGATTTCTCCTTCAATGTGCAAACACACAAGGAGCGTGCTCTGCACACTACAACGAATAATACGCAATGTTCCATGTCGTGTCTAAGGCAACAAACAGTTTTCCTCTAATTGTCACGATGCAGAAATCAGCAGAGATACCCTTGACGTTCTGAAGCAAGAATAGAGGAGAGCGAGTGCTTTAGGAATAAAGATAAACAAGATTTTGCAATGCTCAATACGATGGAACTAAGATAAGCTGGACTTTAAAAATTTATGTTACCAATTCCATTCACATGCTACACCAATTGAAATTAAATTAATGTTCTTAGATTATCGGCTCAGTAGTAATTCAAGTAAACTAATACACCTCAACTTTATTTTAAGTGAAGATGAATATAAAGTATAAATTGTTAAATAAATCTACATAATTTAAAAAAAAAATTAAATTATAATCTATGGTCCGGTTTTATACAACAAGTTTTTGATATAAACCGTAAACCAAATCGTTCTCTACAGTTTGAAAATTTTAAAACCGAGCAACCAAAACTTTAGAAAAAAAAACGAGCACGAAACTAAACCGATGACCAGTTTAGGCGGTTTCACAGTTTTAAAACAAACTGTGAATACCCCTAAACAAGTATATGATTTCGGGGAATCAAGTTGTTATCAGCTAATCTCATACCCATGAAATATTTTAAAACTAATTTCATACCCGATCCCATACACGTCAAGTTACAGATAAATAGTCCCAAAATTTTTGGTATATAAACTTAAAAATACAAAAAGAAAATTAATATCTACTTTTCACGGTCGTTGGGAAATAATTCTCGAATGTGCCAATTTCTTCGTAAGGCAATTGAATATACTTGCTCCATTGCTACTTCTTAAACTGATTTGATGTTTTTAGTTTATAATCGGGTACCCATGCCATCCTTATATAATGCATATATACATTATGTTCCTTATTTTTTTGGGTGCTCATGAATACACAAGATGTTTCAATGGGTGCCAACAGCAAATGCGCATTCTCATTCAATTGCTACTGCTTAATCATGTGGTATACAAGCGTTAAGCTTACCCGTGAGCCTCACTCACACCGTGAACCACAATGGCACCACCCCTTTGTTTTTCGTGAGGGGGTTACTGAGCATCATCCGTGAGGTTCTTCACGGGAAGGAGAAGGAGAAGAATATGTATGGTGTACCTTGTGTTTGTACATTTGTACCATTTGTTTAATGTATTTAATTCTCTCACCACCCTCACTCACTTGGGTATTTTCTTTGCCAAGTGAGGTTGGTGTGAGATTTGTAAAATTTGATGTGGCGTCACGTGGGAACCACTTTTTCCGTCCCCCACTCACTTGTGTATACCAGATGATCTAAGTAACTTTGAATTTTTTTAGTTTATCTTGAACATGTGAACAATTTGACAAATACAGAATACATAATAGTCAAGAATTCAAGACTATTATTTTTTGTTATTCTTTTGTTAGGACAAATTTGGTTTTGTTATTTTTTTTTAATTCGACCCAACATTTTCCATTTTAAACCAACCCAAAGACCATAACAATAATACTTGGAACCCCCAACTGCTATTATATAAAAACGTCATAATTCGTTTACAAAATTAAACATATACGATTGTGATCACGTGAAGAGTGGCCCAATATTTTAGATTAATTAACTCCTATCATTCAAAAAGATTAAAAACTTTTACTTAACCTTCAAAGACAGACAGGTCGGTAGCCAATAAGATTGTGTCACACGGCCTGCCTTTACTCTACATAAATAAACTAAGGTAATTAAAATATAAATTGTCCTGTGTCCCATTGGAAGACAACATTCAAGTGTAACTAAGGTAATTAAAATATAAATTGTCCTGTGTCCCATTGGAAGACAACATTCAAGTGTTACCGGAAGACCCAAGTTCTAATCTAGCTTGCCATCTTCTTTAGAGTTTGGTTTATTTATACATTTTCAAATAATACCCTTAACTTTCTAAATTTTCAAATGTCTCCTCTACTTTCTAAAGTCTCAAGTTACCCCTTAACAAAACTTTTAACTTTACCTCTCAAATTTCTAAAGTCTCAAATTTACATCGGTAATATACACAAGGGACCTACTATTGTCACACGGAGTCGCTATTTGGACACAGAATTTTCAAGCTATACGCCTGGTATAGGTCAATACATATAGTCTCTAACCTTAAAAAACAGACATGTAGGTGTCAGTTCTTTCCATGCGGCTGAGCTATTCGACCCTTATAGACCTATACATCACCTCTTTTTTTCAAACTTGAGCTAATTTCGATTTGTATATGCCGAGTATAGCCCTATACACAAAAGCGTATACGCCCCATATAGGCCTATATGACCCCAAAACGACCGTATACGACCCATATAGGTATACGCTAGATATTTTTTTCAAACTTGATCAAATTTTGATTTGTATATGGTGAGTATATCCCTATACGTAGAAGCATATACGCCTAATAGAGGCCTATACTACCCCTATAAACTACCTATGAGATTTTTTTTCCAAACTTGGTCTTACTATGTATAGAACAATGTAGAGTTTAGCTCAATAGGCCTATATGTAAGTCATATAGGCTATACGTGACGTATAACACAGCCCAAATAGAGGAGAGAAAAGTGTGGTTTCTCAAAATTGTTCGTTGTCCTAAACACGACATGGAACGTTGCCTTTGTGGAGGTTTCGGTGGTTGTGTATTTGCACATTGGAGGAAAAATCATGTGTGTCGATGAGGGTTTAATTTCTGATTAATCTTTGCAGTGTGGAAAGCATATTGTCTGGTATGATTGGGACTTTTCTGATTTAATTAGAAGTCAAGAAAGCCCTAATCATAACAAACAACGTGCTCTCCACACTACAACAAATAATCGGAAAATTAAACCCTAACCGACACAATTGATTTCTCCTACACTGTGCAAACACACAAGGAGCGTGCCCTACACACTGCAACGAATAATACGCAATGGAGAGCACAGCCACCAGACAAGAACCAACACTTGCAAGTCTGCTTTTTAAGGTTAGTGACTATACGCCCCCTTAGAGCATTCACAGTAGGTTTCCTATATTTATGTGAGTGAGTTCCCTATATTTTAAAGGGTAGTTTAAAATGGTTGTGAGTGGAGGAGAGAGAAAATGTATAAATTTTTTGTATATTTAAAAGAAACACTGTTCACCCACATAATTTTTTAATATTTTTTTAAAGTGGTTGTGAGTGGAAAAGAGAGAAAAGATAATGATAAAAGTATAAAAAATATTATTTAATTAAAAAGTAGAGATAAAAAATAGTGATTTTAGTGTAATTATAGGGATGAGGATAGGAGAGCTACTGTGAATGCTCTTATTGAGCTAAACGAGGCGTATAGCTTTTGAGAGCGTGTCCAAATGACAAAATTCATTGTCGCATTAGAATTGCCCATATATAATCTACACTTTTAAGTAATTATTTTTTTCTTATTTGTTTTTCTACAATAACCATGTTAAACCCGCCTACACCAGTTTGAGCCTATAGTAACAAATCGGATTCTATCGTTTTTTCTTTTACTTTTTTTATATTCATTGTAAAAATTACTTTTTATATTTGTATTATGTTTTTACTTTATTACTAACTTTTTTACGAATTATCGTTAAAAATTACCTCCTATTTACATCATAATTTATTTATTTTTCGATCTACAGACCCAAACTCACGGCAACTTCATAAATATCTTTTTTTAATTCACTCACGTTAATATTACCACCAACAAAACTCGCAAACCAATGGCATCACGCGGGATTAATTACTGGTTATAAATAAATCTCAACAAGAAAACTAACAAAATCAAAACAACGACTGAAAATAAAACTATAAAATGTATTTTTGCTTACTAGACCAGCTTCATAGACTAGAAATCTCAACAAGTCTGAAGAGCAAAACAAATCAATTTACGAACAGAACAACACCTACCTTCCAAATTATTTACAGAAAGTGGTTGCCTGAATTTCTGATCGATAAATTCAACATTAATAAAACGAAATCATTAACAGAAAACATTAGATCTGAAAGAAAAAGGCTCAGAGTGTTGCTGTATGTGCTCAAAGAACAGCCTTTGAGGGCCGTTCTCATACAAGAGGTGTCAGAATATTAAGCATCGGTCATCTTCGCCAAATCAGAAAATAAGAATATGAGAAAGAAATAAGACCAACAGCTTCAGAGAAATGATTCTGCGGCTGCTTAAAATTAAGAGTCTAGGGTTTATGTTTAATTTGGGTTGTGGTAATGGAACTGGTAAGGTAGGTATTTATAGATTTTAGATGGGCTTTTTACAAGGCCGGGTAAGGTTCTCAAATGGGCCGCAAGGGCCCAAAACGTTTTTTCTTTCAGCGCCATTGGATTGGAGTAACGGCTCGCCAAGAACTAATTTGAGTCCGACTATGCCAAAGTAGAGGTGGATAAACCGGGCTTTTTAACAAACCGGTCCGGGTTATAACCGGTCCCCTATACAAACTGGTTTGGGTTGGGTTGAAACTGGTTTGGGAGAGCGAGAACATGAACTGTATACGGTCCAACAAACTGGGTCAGGTTGAAACCTGTTTGGGACAAACCGGTTTTTTAGGGTACCGGATTAGATTATGTGAATTTAATACGACTAGTATGCACTATATCTTTTTAAACTTTATTTTTTTCTATTGGGAACTTAATAAAACTAGGTAGATAGATACATGAAAAAAATATATAAATTAGCTGCTAGTAATAGGTAGTACCTAAAAGACGGTAGTGTATCATACCTTCATGTTTAACTGAAATAAAACTTCTATATAAATGGACACCAAACTTACATCTTTCAACAATTTAGATCCAAATAATTCACCATTTGCTCCTACTAAGATCAATACTGTCAATTTCACAAAACCCATCAGGCTCCATTGGATTTTTTCTATGATGTTTTTGTATGAGTTCTTGTAGTCCAATTACCGTCTACATTCGACTATAGGCTCCACTCAACATTTTAGGCCTCCACACCATGCTAACCCATCACTTCCATCTCCATACCAACCCTTCGACCACCGCCACCGACTACCATCGTTTGAATGTCGGATACACATTTATTAACTTCACGACATGTGGAGTAGCTTGATTGAGGTTCATGAGTAAAGGTGATAAAGTGTATGTGTGAAATGTATCAGATTCTGTGAGAGGTTCTTCTACAACGTCAAATAAATGTGGATATTGTCTTTCACATGTAGTTTGGTCGAACACAAAACAGTCAAACACCATGTTTCGTTAATGTGTGAACACAATAAAGTCAAACTCTTGCATTTCATTGTTTATCACAAACTTCCTTCAACAGACACCAAAAACCCTTATGTCAGCAATGTGCACCTACCATTTGTGATGCCCTCGTCTCAGTATTGATGTCAGTGTAAAGTTAGAATTCAAATATTTAACATCGAATTAGTTGACCAAACATCAAACATCTCTTTCTTTGCCTGATTATAAATTGAAACTTTTAATGGTTTTGATTCAAGGTTCATGATCATGCTCTTTAATTTGTTTATTTGTAACATCATAACAGAAGCATGACAAAGAAATTACAAGCGAAAATAGTAGGTATTTTAACGTAAATGATGAAATTAGTAGGGTATACATAAACGAAGAAAATTAGTAGCGAATATTGCGCTTTTGATCTTAGTTATTCATGGTATTAGAAAATGCAGAGATGAAAATAGTAGGGATTTGAACGCGCCATGTATACGAGGGTATTTTGGGGCTTTCACACATAAAATGACTATTCTTGTAATTTGTTTATATGAATGATGGTTTACAGAAATAGTCCTTTTATGGTAAAAAGATCAAAATACCCCTCATGTGTCTTGCACATTACCCGACTCAACGGTAAAGTTTAACGGTCGTCAGGCTAAAATACGTAACATGCAAAGTTTTTTAAACATAAAGAACGTTTTCTGTAATTTACTTAGTTAAATAACGTATATTGAAATTTAGGTAATATTTAAATAAGGTAATTTGTAATTTGCTACAAAAAAACATCAACAACAATACGGACCGTATGATACAATACGACCCGTATGTAACAACGTCAAGGTGATCATATACAACATTACGGCCCGTATAACACTAGACTATATCATATTATACGGGTATACGACCCCTATGTAAAAATGAATGACTGATGTCAGATACGACATCTTTTGTCGTTTGACTAAAAGAAATATGACTCGTATTAAGCATGTACGAATAACAATTTCACGTCTAACTATAATCGTACTTTATTTATTTGAGCGTCAGTTACAAAGATACCTAACAAAAATCTGTTAGGTAAGCTCTGTCGTCATTCATGATTCCGGGATATTATATAAATATTCTGTCTTCACTCCATCATTACCATTCATTTTATACCATATTATCATGTCAGGCCCTCAGTGCTGTCAAAATCCACCGGCGGTCGTCTCCGGCAGCAGACAAGATGATTGTATAGAAGTTATCGGAGGCTTAACATCATACACTGCCGGCTCCCTTGCTTCCAAGCTTGCCGTCGTTCTGATTGCCGATATATATGGTATTTTCATGGCTATATATTCTCTAATTTTGTATGATTTTGTAACTGTTTAAAAGATAATAAATATTGATTCCAGAGAGAATTAATTTAACTGTTTTCAAGCTTCATGACCAAATTAAAGTTTCTGGACTGGGGATTTCCTTACACCAAAAATTGGGAATTTCTGAAAGTGAATTTAAATTTGAATAAAATATGAATTAGAATTAGAGAAATCAATTAGAACTAGGGATGGCAATGAAACCCGAACCCGATGGGAAAACCCGAAACCCAAAGTATTTGGGACGGGTATGGGACGGGTAATCGGCCCGAGCAATCGGGTATGAGACCGGGTTTGGGATTACATTTGAAATTTTTCGCGGGTTTGGGACGGGCATGGGATATGGTGATATACCCGCCTCGATTATCCGATAACATATACCCGTTTACCCGATTATATACCCGACATATCTTTCTTTATTTTTTTATTTAATTTAAGTATATATACCGCGTTTATTTTAAGTATATATACCATATTTATTTTTAATGTATATACCAAACATGATTCTATCTTCTTTCTTTTTTATTTTAATTGCATCTCTATATATAGCCGATAGATACCCGGCGGGTTTGGGTCGAATATACCCAATGAGTATTTTTTACAAACTAACGGGTTTACCCGATACCCGATGGGTTTTGGGCCGGGTATGGGACAATATTTTATAACCGGGTATGAAGTTGGGATTACCTAAACCCGACCCATTACCATCCCTAAGTAGAACTCGAACAAACAGTAGGAAAAGATGTAAATTTGTAACCCCACTTGGTTGATTTGAATAAACCCTTATATGTATATATATTTTTATTTTATATAAAAATAACTAATATAAAAGTGGGTTAATGTACAAAGTGTTTTGACGCCATAAGCATCAAAGCCACTAGAACGCGACACGTGTTTTAGTGCGATATGTTTTTGCGTCAGTATAAATTTACGATGTAATCATTTTACATACAACACGCTATTCATGTTGTAGTTACGCTATTCCCGCTATAATTAACGTTTTTTTAATAAAAATTATATAACAATACTATACCCATGTTAAAGATAATAAAGCTTTTGACTTTTTATTATAATTTCTTAAAAAAAAAATAATGCAATATATAAAAGTTTTTTTAGTTTAAAAAAAACAAGAAACTAGATAAAAGTTAACAGTTTTGGCATTTCCCATTTCGCCCCTAACATCTCAACCATTGATCATCTTGATATATGACTCATATCACTTCCTACACTTCTTACATTAACTTCACTTTGTATTTGTTACTTTATATTTAGTTTGGTCCAGAACTCGTAAATTATTAATACATTCAAAAACTAAATTCTGGATTAGAGTTATATCGTGATCCGACTTGATAAATTGAATTCGAATTCAGTTTGATTCGGTTCAAATTTTGGTTTTTTCGAGGCTGTGAACACTGCTAGATAAAAATGTGGGTACTGGATCAAAAGACTTATCTTCAAAGAAGAAATTGTTTCATTCTATATATATCTGCATTGACATCATATTTATAATTTTTTGCTGCAGGCTATGAAGCTCCAAAACTAAGGTATGAATAAATGTCCACATTTTCTAGCTATTTGTCTCATATATATTATTTTATTTTTCTCTCAAAGACGCTAGCTTCTCCTGCTGCGTGTGTGTGTGTGTTATAATTTGATCCAAAAGTTAAGGATTTGTTGTTTTTTGTGTTAATTATGAAGACAAATTGCTGACAAAGTAGCAGCAGCTGGATTCTATGTGGTGGTGCCTGACTTCTTCTATGGAGATCCCTATGTGCCTGAGATGCCACTATCTGCCTGGTTCCCTAATCATCAACCGGTGAGTTCCTGACTGTTGGGTGGCTTGCGCTCAATTTCATAATCTTAATCTTCCTTGATTGTTGATTGGATTTAGGTGAAAGGGTGTGAAGATGCCAGAAAAGTAGTTGCTGATTTGAAAAGCAAAGGAGCAACTGCTATTGGAGTAGCCGGTTTCTGTTGGGGAGGTGCAGTTGACTCGTTTACATATGGATCGATTTGGGCGATATTTTATCTATTTTTAAACTTCAAATAGGTTATGCTAATAATTTTAGCCAAACAGGAAACGGGTCAAGGTCTGACCCGACCCAAACATTTTGCTCTAAGCTACTCTACTTTTAAATATGAGAAAATCACAAATTATCCCTGATGACTAACTTACCAAAATGATCATTGACTTTTTAACTTTTGCAAATAATACAATCCAATGAGAACGTGTCATGTGTCATTCTTGGCACAGCAGATCGATGCTCTTGCACCGCCCGGTTGTGCTGCCCGACACAGGAGATGTCTTGTCAACGCATAAGGACGCCACATGGCATTTTACCATTGGTCACGTTATTTTGAAAAACCTTTTTTTTTTGCGAAATATGAAAGTCATTGGCCAATTTAGTAATTTTATCAGTTAATAAGGATAATTTCATGATTTTCCCTTTAAATATTGCATTTTTGACCTGTTACACAACCCGCAGTAAATAGTGTCTGTTTGTGTACTTGTTTTATTATCACTTAATTTTCAAATTATTATTCTCTTATTTAGGAATGACGGTGTCAAAACTGTTAGCATATGGTGAGATCGGGGCTGCTGTTATACTACACCCTGGTCCACTCTCAGATGATGATATTCATGGTAATTTTTCAGTATTTACAACTTGTAGCAACAATAATCACACACATTCTCATGCATGATGTTGCAACCTTATATTCAGCAACAAAAGTCCCAACAGCAATCTTAGGTGCTGAAATTGATGAGTATTCTCCACCTGAAAAAATTAAAAAATTTGAGGAAATTTTAACAGCAAAATCAGTAAGACTTTCTTTTCTTTTGGCTTAGATCCTGCAAGAATTACCATTATTATATTCCAAATGATATTTGAATATATTTTTTTTTACTTTTTTTATTTTGCAGGTTGATAATTTTGTGAAGATATACCCTGGCGTTGTTCATGGTTGGACGGTGCGGTACAAGGATGATGATGAACATGTTGTTAAATGCGCGATGGAAGCACACGCAGACATGTTGAACTGGCTTACAAAGTACCTCAAATAAGGATGAGCTGGACACAAATGCTTCACATATTATCTTGTATTTACTTATTTAGATGCATTTCATTTGAGTATGATGATTCAATTAGAAATTAGGGATTTTGATGGATGGTGTTAAACTATTTTGGAAATGGTTATTAATGTTAAACAAACTCAAGTGTGATGTGGATTGGTGTGAAATAATGGATTAAAATCATCACAAAGGAAATTATGAGATGAAAGGTTTGATATGTAATTTTCTTATCACCTCTGAAATTAAAAGTATCCTAGTTGCAGTATGTGAACGTAGGTCAGATTAGACCGAACCACGTTAATTTCCTGTGTTATTTTCCGTTTGTAATTGTGTTTGTGTGATCGTGTTTAACAAACCCAACCCCAATCACAGTAATCAATCACCAATCTGAAAAGAGGATTTCGACCAGTCTTTAGGACGCGACCAGGCCACCTCCGATCAGCAGCCTGTCGCTGCAGTTGATATCGCTGGCCACCTAGTCGCTGCTAGGGTTCCGCCGCCTGACTGCCTTACCGCCAGCCAGTTTTTGGGCAGTCTCTGTCTAGTTTTCCGGCAGATTTGATACGAGAAGAACCACCTAACAGAGGGCTACACTAAAAAACATGTAACTATATAAAGATGGATGTTTGAGTATATTTGATCTAAGCATGAAAAGTTGGTTTTAAGTGATTAAATGCAACTTATAGGGTATATTAAAGTGTCTAAAATACTTGCATATGGGGTATGCAAATATTTACACTAATGGTTGTGAAGAGTAGTGTGAGAAGTCAAAATTAGTCATGTTAGATTGTGGCTTGATGAAGTGGTTGAAGTAAATTGCTTATTATACTTGGTAGTCTATAGTAGTTATATAAATTATCTAATGATGTGTCTTAAATCTATATTGGTAAAATATTCAAGTAATTACTGTGGGTGAATACCTAATGGTAAATGTATGAAAATGTGTTGCTGATTTTAGTGTCATCTAGCTAATGATCAAATGAGAAGTCATAATGAAACATCAAATAAGTCTGTAAGTGTAGAGTGCACCCTTATTTGATGATCTTATGACTTCTGGTGCTAAAGACACCTTGTAGTATCAATGGGACGAACCCCGTTGAACAACGGAGTCCAGGGGCAATGCCTCTTGTTAGCAGGGTCCTGCCCTAGTGGGGTCCAAGAGGCAACACCTCTAGCTTGGGTTACTCCTCTTGTAAGCGAAAATTGCTAAATGATGGTTCTCTGGACCAGTTTGGTCATGCTGACCAGTTTACTCCTTCGGATTGCCTCTCCAAAGTAAATTGTTCCTTCAGAGTAGATTGTCTCTCCGAAGTAAAATGACTTAATAGTTACGGATTAATGGTTGTGACGGTCTTCCACGCCTTCACTACACATACTCTAACTACTTTTGCATAAATTAACAAAAAAAACCATTGTTTTTTTATGATAATCCTCTTATCATAACTTGATCATGAAAATGGTTATTAATTTGACAAAATATCCTTATTATGTGTGGAGAGGTGATAATGCCGGAAGACGTCGAGCCCCACCAGGGGACATAATCACCGGAAAATGATATGTTAATAGAATTTAATTATTTAAAATTAAATATCAATATCTCCTCCACCTGGCAGGATGATAACCCTTTTTAAATCAATATAAATAATATCTTTTAAACTCATACATCTCCTCCATTACTTCATTCCAAGTTTCATCCAAATTCATATAATAATAATAATATGCACATTAATTATCAAACTACATGATCATCTCCTCCAAATCCAAGGCCACAGACGTTTGTGATTTGCAGATTACCGGATGATCAACTGTTAACTAGTAGTATTCCAAGGGTGATATTTGAGGTAATTATATATATTTCAATGTTTTTAATTCAATTATATGCAAATAATATGTGATTCATTTGAAGTTTTAATCGTGTCTTGAATCGATGGATCTCTATTTTTTTGCTACCTTTTTGCATGTATATGGTAAATTATCGATCATTCGTGTCATCGTGTTACATTGTTTGATAAGTATGCTACATTATTTGCGCTTCACCCTCCATTTTCATGGGTGGTGAATCGCAGGTTGTTGAGTAGACCGTAACTAGAAGCTCAACTCATGTTTTTATATATAAAAAAAAGCTTAGGTTTTATAAAAATTCAACAAAATCCGGTGACCAACTGTTAGTAGACACAATTGACTATTATTTGTTGACATTTATATTTGGAAATTGATATGATAAGGGGCGTGACCAACTGATATGGCACCCCTATCACACCTTGCAAACCGCACCCTGGGCGTGATGGACCTCCCCGCGATAGCTTAAACGAGAGTGACTACCTGGGTGTCTGCGTGAAAACATTTTTTCATCGATATCACTAAACCATCACGGATAATCTAAAAGAACAAATATTATAACTAACTACAATTATGCTCATGGCCTAGTGGCATTGGTGATTGTCCCTCATAAAAATTAGGTGAATTCAAATCCTACAAGTACATGTTATGTGCTATATATGAGTAAAAAAATATTTTTTTTTTAATTCCTAATCAAAATTGTGAAAAAGATTCTACAACTCATTTGTTACAAAAAAAAAAGATCCCATTAGTTTTTGAAATTTAAATCGATTTGTCTTTTGTCGTTACATTTTACAAGATGGCTTTTAAATCTTTTAAACAATTTGTTATCTAAATACATATGTTAACTGGGCATTTATTTCATATTATTAAAAAAAACCACTATAGTTTCTTGTTATTTTTTTAACCTAATTTTGATATATTAGAGTCTTTTAACCTATTTAAAAACAACTCATAAATGGTCGAGTTTCCGTTTAAAAGATAACTAGATGGAAACCCCGCGTGTTGCAGCGGCCTCAGCACGATAACGCTAGCTTTTACCCAAGCGAGTTGCAGCGTGTTAAACCGCGAAAGAAATTAACGCCCTTAAAAACTTATAAAATAAAGCCAAAAGCTTTAGGTAAATTTACCTTATGCGAGGAGAGCATATAAGTTTTATGGTTATAAATGAAAACGAAAAAAAAAATCAAAAGTAGCAAAAAAAACTGAAAAGAAGAAAAAAAATTTGGCAAAGGGAGGATCGAACCCACGTTCCTAACTTATAGTATCCTAGGCAAGTATACAACTACATCAAATCTTTTGTTTGGTTTGCTAAAGAAATTATTTAAATCTTAAAAACACTAAAAAAGAAAAAGGAAAAATGCAATAAGGATTTGTAGAATATGCAAAAGAATTTATAAACTTTCTACGGTAACTTCGACTTACATGACAAAGTTACCTTTTAATATTTATTTAATTAGAAGATATAATGATTTTAAAAACAAAAAATTAATATATTATATTTCAAATTGAAGCAATATAAACTTAAAAAATGAAGATCGTAGAATATCCCACAGTTTGAAAAGCAACAAAAGGGTGGAAATAAAGAAGAGTTGTAAAGAGGACAAATGTACGAATACGACGGGACAATTGAAGTTGTGATTTGTGACACCACTTTCACAAACTTAGCTTCCATTCCATATTTGTTTCTCTCACGTGCGGAGGTCTCACAAATTATAATTATTCCTACCCACGATTCTATCATACATATTACTTGTTTTGTTTAGACTGAGCGGAGTGGCTAATCCTAGGGATGAAAATGAGTCGAGCCGAGCCCAAGCTTGACTAGGCTTGAATTTGGCTCGTTTAACTTTCTGTGAGCTCGAGCTTGGCTCGATTCGAGCTTTATTTCTAAAGCTCGAGCTCATTTATTATTTATTAATTAATTTATATAAATTTATATATAATTATTTTGTATAAATTTTATTAAAATTTTTATATAACATAATATAAATTATTTAGTTATTTTTATCATAATTTTATATATACTAATTATTATTTTATAAAAATATATTTAATATATTATTTAAAAAATATATATAAATAATAGGCTCGCGAGCCGGCTCGAGCTCGATAAGTGAAAGCTCGGGCTCGTTTATTAAACGAGCTTTTTTTTAGACTCGAGCTCGGGCTCGGGCTCGTTTAAGCTCGGCTCGTTTCGAGTTTTTAACGAGCCGATCTCGAGAGCAGGCTTGGCTCGTTTACACCCCTAGCTAACGTTCACGTGCACATCTGTCAAATTTGACATTAAATACCGCGACATGGGCTTCAAAGGACGGGGCATGACGGGATTAACGGGCACGAGGGTAGGAGGTTGTGTGTGTTGAGGTGGGCAGATGAAAGTGTGGGTATCAAAAGGTTGAGGACGTTTCCCATTACACATAGTCTTAGTAGGAATTTTTGTTTATTTTGTTGTTTTGTTATTTTTCATTTGCTTTTCTTTTCTTTTAGTTTTATTTGCATTGAGTTACAAAGTTACAATTTTAAAAGTTGTTTTTATTATAAAGTATATATATCTATATTACATAATAAACAAGTAACTAATAGGACACTTGTCACAATTTCAGTTCTCATCATTCTCATTTTTTCGTTTTTCTCTCCTATTAATAATCAACTTCAATATTTTAGGCAACAAAATTAATTATTTGTTTCAATTTTTATCTACACATTTTTTTTAATTTAAAATTGTGTTTATCATCAATTAATTTGTTTAATCATATTTTTATGAATTATAAAAACTGAAAACATATTTATAACAAACTAGGATTCAAATAAAAAACTTTTAATCATATATTTACATATTTACATTTTTTCATTTTGACGAGTGTATATATTAATAGATTACATTATATTTTATTCAACCCGTGTAATACACGGGTTTATTCAACTCGTGTATTACACCGGTTTAAAAAAACAAACTTTTTATTACTAAGTATATAATATTACATTTATTCAACATGTGTAATGCACGAGATTCTAACCTAGTAGTTATTAACCGATTATATAACTTCTTATCCATTTTAAAGGTTTAAAAAGTTTGGTGAAATGCGTTATAATGTAGTCAATATATGTGTCTATAGGAATGCATATATATAGTAAGAATTGTTTTTTTACTTTGAGTGAAAAACAAAAGTACATTATCTAAAGAAATAAAATATGAAAGAAAAGGCTAACCGTGACAACTTTGTTGGCCTTTTTTCATGTTCATTTTTAATCAATAATCGCGAGTGGCATTCGACTAACGGGTTCAAATTGATGACTTGAACAATGTGTTATAAACACATCAATCTAACACAACAAAAACCTTTAACCTGAAAATGAACCGTGTGTCATGTTTATCTAAATGGGTTGTAAATGACTTCAATGGATTGTAAATGGGTTGACGAGTTATAAATGAGTTGTAATAAAGTTACAAACATGTCAGTAAACAAGTCGACCTTATAAATTATGGACTTTTTAATATTTTTAATGTAAATTTTAAACTGGGAACTTGTTTAATGTTACGATAATCCGCACAATTAAACAGACCATACAAATCAACTGTTGTGAATTTTCTCACATCTCAATCCTCACATATTTCTCTATTAAATTAAACAATACTTTTTTTTATCTTTTATTATTATTTTTTCTCCTTTTCCACTCATAAAAATATATGAAAGATAAATACAGGAAATGAATAGTAAGTCCCCATTTTTAGGAAACTCTTAAAATTTTCCTTCAAATGTTAGGGACGAGGATCCTGATATGAAATAAATAAATAAAAATTTCTCGTATTCTTTCTAAGTTTTAGAGACGAACCAAACGTGAATATTGAGCATTCACAGCGGCATCCCTATCCTCATTCTCATAACTACACTAAAATCACTACATTTTCTCTCTTCTTTTCAATTAAATAATACTTTTATACATTTATCATTACTTTTTCTCTCTGTTTCACTCACAACCACTTTAAAAAAATATTAAAAAATTTATACAAATGAACAATGTTTCCTCCAAATATAATACATAAAATTTATTTTTTTTCTCTTTTCTTCACCTACAACCACTTTAAATCAGCTCTAAAATATAAAGAATTCACTTATATAAGGGGGTGTTTGGGATTACTTTTCAAACTACTTATTAACTTATTACCTTTTCCAAAAAGGTAATAAGTTAAAAGTTCGTTTGGATAAATGAGGAAAAAGTCAATTTTATAAATGATGAAAAGTTGTTTTTCAAAAATAGAAACTTCTTACTTTTCCAAAAAGTCATAAGTAGAAGTTAATAAATAATCCCAAACACCCCCTAATTACAAGGAAGCTCCTCTGAATACTCTAATGCTAACAAATATGCAAATTGAAAAGGGAGCGTGGTACTAACGTAAGCTAACGGCGAGTGCTAATGGGTACTTCATCTTCCATTTCTGGTATATACTTTTTTAAGTCCCACATCATTAAATTACATGGACTTCACTACCCCTTTGGAAAATCCAAGAAGGCAAGAATCACGACCCACGATTGCATGCCAAAAGAATAAAAAATAAAAATAAATCATAAAAAAAAGTTGGCATAAATGATAAAACCCTCTTTCCTCATAATCCCAATTCCCAACACAACAACAGACACCTGATGATAATCCGATGAATCATTTGTCCTAGGTTGAATAATCATTTGTCAAGAATTCAAGATTTCAAATGGGTCGTGAAATACAACCCGCCGAAATCAACAAAAGACGCAGCCGGAGGCAGGTGGAAGACGGCGGAGGGGAGTGTTCCGGGAAGGCATGTCAGTCGTGCACCGCCAGGGTGATCGCGGACTGCATGGCGGTGTGTTGCTGCCCGTGCGCCGTCGTCAACTTCTTCACTCTCACGTTTCTTAAGCTTCCATGGATGATGGGGAGGAAATGTTTGCATCATTTGGGTAGCAAAAGGAAGAAAAAGAAGTTATTGAAGAGTGAGGGTAAAGATGTAATTTCAAGAAAAGAGCAGGGAGAGAATGGTAATTCAAGGAAAGTAAACACAATTGAAGAAGAAAATGATGAAGCAGAAAGTAGCAAGTACAGTGCAAGGTTTGAAGCTGAAAGGGTATGGTTGGAATTGTATAAAGTTGATAATTTGGGTTTTGGTAGGGTTTCATTTAATGGCATCCAATCACTTGGTTAGTACAATGTTTAGGATTTCAGGTTTAAACGTGCGTTATTTTTATAAAATTAACGCACGTTAAAACAAAACCTGAAAAACATATTGCAACGTTGTTGTATATTAATTATCTCCATCCAAGTAGGGGGAGGGTAAATTTATGTGATGATTTCAAATGCGAGGATCGTGCTAATTTCCATGGTATATATCGTTATTAACTTATTATTTGTTTATATTTACATGTCAACGTTTAGTTGAAACAAGATTGCTTTGTAATTATTATGTTTGGCATTTCATCAAACACCTAAAAAGGACCGATTTCTTCATGTCACAATTCATGTACCCAATCATTCGTTACAATCTCAAACTATATATCTTCACTACTAGACTCTTGAGAATGACCACCCGAGCAACTCGAAACTTCAGAAATGACAACAAACATAATGAAATTATATCAATTTAAAATGATAAACAAGATCCCATCAACATGCTAGCCATCCTTTTTCAAACCATGAAACCGACTTAAAATCATTCAACGATAGAGGTTCCATTAGGCAAAGACTGATTTGTTCACATAATCACATTGATTATGAGTGGCAAGACAGTCAAGACAGGTTGGGTTGGGTTGTATCAATCGTCAAAACGGTTCAGGTCAGAACGGACAACTTTAAAAATTGATCAAATGGTCTAGTAAAAACAGGTTGGTTAAAGGAGATTCACCCCACTATATTTGTTTTAATGGCGGCAGAGGCGGCGAGTGCAACAACAGCAACCACTGGCGGTGGAGATGGCGCTAGAGGTGGCAACGATTGTGGTTGTGGCATTGAAATTGAAGTTTGATTTTATCATAAACTTCGAGTGATTCTATACATTTACCTTTATATGGTACTTCTTAATCACATGTTTCAATTCTCTTGAAGAGTAGTTATTTAGGGTTAACTCCAACTTCATCACCAAATTGTTTGGCAATCTATCTAGCGGCCAAAAGTGATCCCATCCCAAGTATTAATGCCTTGAACAACTATGTCACTTTCAAATACTTTATTTCTCATCCATGGCCACAATCATAAGGATAATGATTACTTTTTTGCAAATGTTTAATCATAATCATAAGCGTTCTTTTCGTTATCTTCTTTTTAACGACAAATTTGGATCACTGAACCTTAGCCCACCACCAAGATGCCGTTGGGCTATTATGCCTTTGGCAATTCTTTTCGTTATCTTAATCTTCATATTTCCTCGCATTATAAAAAGCCACTTAAGCATGTTCATCAATGGGTCTATGACACGGGTCTAACCTACAATTGAATGGCTTATTGCTTGGCACAACTATTCTCCTCTTTTCGACTTAAGGACAGGTCGTTTCTTTGGACGAGCAGTATTGATACGATTCCAATGGGTCGGGTCAACCCACCAGGGTTCGGGTCCAGGTTTGACCCATTCAACTTCAGTCAAGGCAGTACACAAGAAACTGCCCAGTTAGTGGGGGAGTTGAGAGCAGTATCATACCTGCCCAGTTAGTAGGATAAATAGCTGTTTATTTCCTTTGTTTTGGTTTTAGCTTGTTTTATGTTTTAAAAGTCCAGAATTGTATTCTGTATTTACTATTTAGGAGGCTTAATCCTTCTCGAATTGGATTAAAATCTATAGCCGACCGGTTCTTAATTCCATCTTTTGTTCCTTTGATTTTTTGGGTTCTATCACACCCTTTCTTATATATCAAATCCTTATCTTCGCGTCAAATATATAACTTGTAACAATATAAATACACTAAAGCAAGCAGTAATTCACTGTTATCAATTTAGTAGATGCCATTGTTATGATCCTAAAACCTGCAATTTATTGTCAATGGCATAATTCATAAACAACTACAGACGGATCTGGAAATGGCTCTCCTAATCTTATCTATTTCTTGTAGTACAAGCTGCATGAAAGATAAGGTATTCTTCTCCCCTACAGATCATTGTGTACGAACCAGAACGATTGAATTTCAAATTCCTTCGTGATTAGTAATTACTGATCAGATTCGAAGATCAACATCTAAAAAACTTACAGAAATCTTCTAATTTGATTTTATAGAAACAGGAATAATGAAATTTGATAAGTAAAATGATGAGATTCAACTACAAAAAATTAGGAACAAATCAAAAAGGAATAGTTTACCAGAAATTTGAGATCTAAACGATTGAAACTTTAGCTCCGGCTTCTTCAAGCTGTTTCTTCGCATCTTCAGCTTCATCTCTCGATACTCCTTCCTTGAATTTCTTCGGAAGTCCTTCAATCAGCTCTTTCGCCTCCTTCAGCGCCAGGCTAGTCAATCCTCTAACAGCTTTAATCGTCGCAATCCTCGCGTTACTAGGAACTTCATCAATCACAACGTCGAATTCCGTCTTCTCCTCCACGGCTTCGGCCGCTTCCGCTCCGGCGCCGCCAGGTGCGGCTACGACGGCGGCAGGAGCGAAGGATGCGGCGGTGACTCCGAGCTTGTCCTGAAGGTACTCCACCAGTGACTGTGCCTGTGCTAGGGTTAGGTTTGAGATTTCATCGCCTAGCTGTACAACCTTCTCCTCCGCTACGGCGGCGACGGGACGGAGGAATGTCGGCTGGTGGCTGGATTTGGGGGTTCTGAGGGAGAATTCGAAAGATTGTTTGGTGGAAAATAGTGATGTAGATGCGGCTTGAGTGGCGGCGACGTGTGGAGGATAGGAGAAGGAGCGTAGGGTGATTGTAGAGAGAGTTGAAGACGCCATTAGAGCAGCCTGCAGAGCTCGGGAGAGACTGAAGAAGGGGAAGGGAAGGGAAGGGAAGGGAAGGGAAGATTAGATAAGAGGATTGAGAGGTTTGGTTGATTTTTTTATGATAAAAAAGAACATTTACATAACACACCCTTGTACTTGAATTGGTTGCAAGAAATTATTTTTAACTTCCAACAGAAAGAGCGAACCAAACCGTATATATGTTAAACTGGCCGACTTGCTTTAGTTTGGACGGTTCGTTCAGTTTCAATAGTTTATGAACACTCCTAACTGAAAACTAGTTGTTGTGAATCTCAGTTACGATCGTTGTTTGTCTATTATTGTCTAATATACAGTAAATTGTTGATCATATCATTGTATTTTTCAAACTCTCCATATAAGGATCTCTTAACCTCTTTTCTGTAGCAACTAACAACTTTCGAGTTGTGTCGAACATGGGTAAATTGCTCACCACAACCACAACTATGGTTAGGGCTGTTGGGTTAATCTTGATGATGCGGGTCAAGTCGGGCCAGTTTACGGGTTTTGTTTAAATGGGTCACCGAATAGCAAATGGGTCAGCAGAAGAAGAGGTCTAGGTTGACCGAGTTTTATGGGATGTGAACAAGTGGACGTTGAGCTAGTGGTTGCTGAAATGAAGGAGGAATACGTGGTCAAGTTTTTGCATGTGTTATTTAACTATTATTATAAATAGGAGTAGTAGCTAGTAGAGGTGCACAAAACGGGTTTTTAAACCGAACCGGTTCCAAACCGGCCCGAACCGGTTTGGTCAACGCAATTGTTAAACCGGTTTTGACTAAAACCGGTTCGGGTTAAACCGGTTTATCATATATAAAATCTCGAACCTGTTGAACCGGTTCGGTTCGGGTTGGTGAACCGGTTTAAACCGATTTTATTAAAAAAAAAAAAATTTAAAATAAATATTTAACAAATAAAAACATAAAGTTCAACGTTTATTCATATTGTAAGAGTTTGGAAATCACAAAACAATACAAAATTAAACATTACAATTCGACAAAAAGAATAATATTTTTTTTTTTGAGTTTTTTTGTTTAATTTTCGCCGTCATTCTCGGAGTTACTAGTGGATCCTCGTAGTCTATCATCTTCGGCGAATTCTTCATTTGTAAGTGGGCTCGCCAATCCTTGGTTGACCTCAGATTCGTGTATGAATTCTTCAACTTCAATTTCGTCTTCAAGCGAACTCCTATCTTGTCTCTTATCTACCGCATCCAAATGGTCTTTCAAGCAAATGCACATTTCCATTGCCGCGGGAGTGAGTCTAGTTCTTCGAATAGATAAAACCCTGCCACTAAGAGAAAAAACGGATTCCGAAGCTACCGTGGAAGCTTGGACGGTTAGTAAATCACGGGTCATGACGGAAAGGATCGGAAAAGTAGATTCGTTTCCTTTCCACCACGCCAAAATATCAAAGTCCTCAAAAACATTCGGACTCATAAATGATAAAAAGTTTGTTCCCGTATACCTTCCGAGTTCGCTACTCGGGGTGGACCCTCTAGCCCGTTTAGTAAATTCATTTCTCATTTCGTTATACAAATTTAAGTTCACATTCCTCGAGCTACTACTTGATGCGCCCGCACCCATCGTATCATGTGGGGTTTGTGTTGTACCATATTTATGTAAATAAATATCAAACAAATCTTGCAAACATTTGTTAAAATAAGTTTTTGTTACGGTTGAAAAATGAATATCTTCAGCATTCAAATCCAAATCGTAAATTATTTTATCAATCAAGGTTTCAACACCGTAAACATTAATTGTAAGTTTAATGCGGCGGCACAAGTTATAACCGGAGGCATTTCTTTAAAATATTTAACAAATTTTTCTTTCATCGGTTTTATCATTCTCGTAAAAAGAGTATTTTTATTTTCAAGTTCGGCTAATTTGTTACACATTAGAAATATTTGTTTAAGAGCCAAGGGACTTGTGGGGTAATAAACCCCGGATAAAAAAGTAGTGGCGGTTTTGAAAACCTCGAGCAATTCGGTTATATTTTCAAGAATGTCCCAACTCGTAGACGGAAAATTTTGAATTTTACGACGCAGTTTTGAGGAAAGCATATCATGAAAAAATTTTAAAGTATCTTTTTGACGTATAGCACTATGAAACATTTTATAAGTTGAATTCCATCTTGTTGGGAGGTCCCAATTGGGACCTAAGCAAATCAAACCCGTATCGTTACATAATCTAATATATTCATGGTATCTTTTTTTACTACTACTAAAAACGTCTTTAAGCATGACTCGAAATGCATTACTTAATTCAATAACGGGTTCAACCGCAAGCCCGTCTTGCACGGCTAAGTTGATGATATGTGCAATACATCGACTATGGAAAAAAGCGCCGTTGCAAATCGGATTATATTTTAATATTAATTTTTGAACCGCGTTTGTATTATTTGAGGCATTATCAAAAGATATTGAAAATAATTTATTTTGTAATTTAAAATCGGTTATCACACCATCTAAAATGTGAAATAAATTTTGACCCGTGTGCGGATATTCAAACATCTCAAACGCGATTGTACGTTTCATCATTTGCCACGTATTGGGATCAACCCAATGAGCGGTAACGCAAATATATGAGTCGGGAATACCATGTGGAGCCGACCAAACGTCGGTGGTTAAGTTCACACCGGTTTCTAATTTTTCAAAACCTAAAATTAATTCTTTTTTTGCTTTTTTCCACATTTTTAGACAATCACGTCTAAGAGTACTACGACTTACTTGATGATGACGTGGTTGAAGGGCTTCTTGAATCATCATCTTCGTGAGCGGGTTGTCGAAGTGGTTAAACGGCAAACCTCTTTGAATAACTAATTTCGCCATTCTATCTCGAACAATATTTGGATCGAAGTTCCAAATTCCACCCTCGCTTGTCATAGATGCTTGACCCTCACCCGAAATTTTCTTCAAACTCGGGCAAGATTTTTCCATATGAGTTTTTAGAGTTGAGTTTGAATCCTTTTTAAAAAACCCATCACAATTTTTGCAACGAGCACGTTCCAACCAGTTAGACATCTCACATAGATCGTAGTTTGACCAAATTGCGGGGTTCCTCGTTGTTGGTATGATTTTCACAACGCTAACTTCGGAAGAGGAAACACCAAAACTTGAAGAACCTGCTATAGCGTTTTTTGAGCGTTTTCGAGCGTTTTTTTTACAAACGAGAGTGTAGAGAGCGGGTTTGAGAAGTGTGATTTAACCAAAACACCCCCTACCTATTTATAATGTGTTTGGGGGTTAAAATGGGTCAAAAAAAGGTCAAAAATTGGTTCTAACGGCTATATAGCCGTTTTTCAACGGCTAGTTTCGAAATATTACCGTTAAACCGGTTCGTCAAACCGGTTCACAAAAAACCGGTTGTAAACCGCTTGTCGTGCAAAATACTTAAACCGGTTATAAACCGGCGGTTCCTACAGGTTTGAAACCGGTTCACCAAAAACCGGTTCTAGGACGGTTCGGGTTTCGGTTCCGAACCGGTTTGTATTTCCAAACCGGTTTTTTTGTGCACCTCTAGTAGCTAGTGTGTAAAGTATCCCTTTGTTTAATTAAAATATATTGAGTTTGAGAAGCAGTAAACAATATCCTCTCTACGTGAGTTTGAGAGTCAAATCTGGGCCTGAACCAACAAAGGCTTTATTTGTATTTTTTTACTGTGAAGTAGCTCTTGATTGTTAAAGGGACTACTAATGGCATACGAGAATTGCTATTTGGACTTGGCTATATACGCATCGTATAGGGCAATACGATGCGTATAGCCCTTCACAATTTCTCATACCGGACATTCTCTTACAACATGGTCATTCCAATCCTATACGCATCGTATAGGACAATACAAGGACGTATAGCGTACGAGGTACTTTCTGCAACTAGTCATCCATCACCTCGCTATACGCCTCGTATTGACCTATACGCGGCGTATAAAGATGTGATGGATGACTTGCAAAAAGTACCTCGTATCCTATATGTACCGTATTGCCCTATACGATGCGTATAGGGCCCAAAATTTGTGTATTTAACCATAAAGAATTCTCATTCGAACGTATCATTTCTTACAAAAAATTCAAACAATCTCCCAAAAATTATAAAAATGTCTTGGTGGTGGGATGGTAACTACGGTTTTCAGGTAGATTCTAACGAGTCGCTGGAAAACAACATGCAAAGTTCTGGCGTTCAAGAGGTGAACTGGGAGGAGGTCTCGTCCGACATTTATTCTAATCAACGGGTAAGGCTTCCAGATTTGAACGAGCCACTGAGCAATCCCGAGTTCGTATACGGTGAACCATCTTACCTTACACAACCCACGAACGACTCCGTATACGGTGAAGTCTCTTACCCGACACAACAAACCGACGACTCCGAAGACGAAGAACAAAACAATCAAAATGTGTCTTATAAAACTGACCAGAATTTTCAGTCTCGTGAACAGTTGGTTGATTGGGCTATCCGGAGAGGTCGTGAGAATGGTTACGTCCTTGTCACCCGACGATCGAGGAGAAAAGGCGACAATCCGACGGAACCGTTTATCAAGGTGTGGCTTGTGTGTGACCGTCACGGCGAACGTGCGTCTACTGCCACGGTTAGACGTGCCGGTAGCAAGAAAATAGGTTGTCCCTTTAAATTGGAAGGAGAGTACCAAGAAAATACTGGTGATTGGAAATTAACGGTGAAGGTTGACAGTCATAACCACGATCCTAGTCAACATCTTGTGGCGCACTCGTTTGCAAGGAGACTGTCTCAGTCGGAACAACTTTTGGTGGGGAAGTTGTATTCGCAAAACATGTTGCCACGAAACATTATGGCAACTATAAGGGAACAAAACCCAGAGAGTAGTTGCATTAAAAAGGACATTTATAATGCGATACAAAAGATAAAAAACGAAACGAGAGTCGGTGAAACTCCAATACAGATTCTAGAAAACCTGCTTTCTTCTAAAAAATACGTCTACTATACTCGAGAAGATCCTGTCACAAATAGTGTGGAGGAGATATTCTTTGTTCATCCGAAATCGTACGAGATGTGGCGTGCATTCCCGCACGTGTTGATACTCGACGCGACCTACAAAACAAACATGTATAAACTTCCATTTGTCCAAGTGGTCGGTGTGACCTCCACACACCAGTCGTTTTGCGTCGCTCATGCATTTATATCAAAAGAACGGGAGGAAAACTTTAATTAGGTGCTACTTCAAATAAAAGCAATGTTGCAAAAGTGTATGGAGCCGCGTGTGATAGTAACAGACAGGGACAAAGCTCTTATGAACGCGTGTGATAAAATATTTTCGGGTTGTTCCAAGAACCTATGTCGGTAGCACATACACGAGAATATCGCAAAACATTGCAGGGCATCATTTACAGAAGAAGACTGGAAAATTTTCAAGTATTCATGGTCGGTATTATGTGAGTCTCCCACGCCAGATATATACCAGTACAACTTCAACCGGCTTTACGAACGTCTGTATGCAGCCAAACTAGGAAGTAAGTATTAAATATTAAATATTTTCAGTATTTAAATATTTATTCAATATTAAATATTTTTCCAGGAGTTATAGATTATGTGACTAAAAATTGGTTGGACCCGTATAAAAAAAAGTTTGTATCCGCGTAGTCCAACAGAAACCTCAATTTTTGTCAACATACAACGAACTGAGTCGAGAGCCAGCATTCGCTCTTAAAGAGCTATCTTAGATACGCTAACAGCTCGCTAGATAGACTTGTTGGGTTTGTTGATGAAATTGTATCAGATCAGTATTATCAGTTACAGTTTGGGTTTGGAACAAGGCTCATAAGGAAAATGAACAGCCACATAGCTATTGAATTGTTTGATAACCTGCACGGTAAAGTTTCACATAAAGCTCTAGATTTGATAGAAAACGAGTGGTACAAGTTATCAAATATACGGAAACAAAATGCAACGTGTGGGTGCCAACTTTTCAGTAGTTGTGGGTTGCCATGTGCTTGTCGTCTGGCAAATATCGAAGCTACAGGTAAAATGTTATGACTATTTAGTAGTTGTGGGTTGCCGTGTGCTTTTCAAAATGTTCTGACTATTCGTTTAAAATACACGTGGCATAATCCCTCTAGATGCGGTGGACGTCTTCTGGAGGAAACTTGATTTAAAACCGTCGTTTGTCGATGATGAAAATGTAGACGTGGATAAGGTACTGGGTCAAGTGAGAAACAAAATTATGTCACAACCCGATCAGGTTAAAAGAAGTATGCTGTCGAGAATCACAGGGGTTGTCTTTCCGAGCAAAAGTAACAAGAAAGCGCCTATGGTACAAGAAGATACTCGCGGTCGTCCAACTTTGAAAAAGCAACAACAAAGGAAACAGGATGTCGCGAGAAACAACTCATTCACAGGATCCCAGCAAAGCAAATGTGACCATGCGAGACACAGTTCGTATATTGTGTCACAAAAGTCTATACAAGCGAGTTAGGTCTTTCAACACCGTCGTTCAACGAAGGGTAAAGGAAAGCAACCGCAAGATGATAACGCCCATCTTGGGTTTCCATTGATTACGGGGAAAGATGCGGTTAACAATATAAAATGTTTTAAGGCTTCGATACCGTCTTTATTTTATCCATACATTTCACTTATACAGGATGTAAATCCCGACGGTAATTGTGGTTTTCGATCGGTAGCTTTGGGCTTAGGGTTAAATGAAAACCGGTGGCTCTTTATCCGACAACAACTTCTAAATGAGATGGACAATAAAGAGGAATGGTGGAGAACTGTTTTTAACAGAGTCGCCTTTCAAGAGTATGATAGGCTACGTCACACAATAGATTGGCAGGATGTGAAAGCCGCACCAGTTAGTCGTTGGATGTCGATGCCATACAGAGGACTCCTAATTGCTCAAAGATTTGGGGTGATTGTTCATCTTTTAAGCATCAACGGTGATCAAACATTTTTTCCATTGTGGTTTGGTCCTAACGTTCACGCTCAACATCAAGTCGTATCGTTAGTTCAAGTAAAAAATGCTCATTTCATCCACGTCAAGTTAGACGGAGAATTTCCGATTGATCTATACGTGGCGTATAGAATACCAAAGGTTGGGGGAGATACGACACGTATTGATCTATACGTCGCGTATATACTTTTGTTATATGAGTTTTTACCCCCGTACTGTACCAAACGAACCAAACAAACAAACACAAAGCCATACGCGACCCGCTTATAAAACGCTCGTTGATTTGGATTGTGGGCTCAAAAAAACTTTGTAAAGGCACGTGTCTCAACCCACGATCATTAATGTTAGGTTTTTATTGAATATTAGCGGGTAAAACTGGGTAGATTAGCGATTTGTATAGATATTTGCACCGGCTTATTTCGACGTCGATCGCACCGCGTCTGAAAAGCCGTGAGTGGTGAACTGATAGAGATCTTTTCTTCCTTTTCTGCCTGCTTACTGGGAGGCGGTGCGACCTGTCCACGAGCATGGCGCTTTATTTTGCTTTTGTCTATATGCGACAGAAGCGCGGACTTTTATATGGCGGTGCTTTCATCACGCATATCATGCGGTCGGTCATACCATTTGACCACCGTGAGCCTGCGATGTTACCGCCTATTCCACCTGTCCGATTAGACTGTCGCACAGCGAGCGGCATGCGCATCACGCACCGATTCCCGTAGAGCCTTCGGTTCGTAGGGGCCGTCCAGGACCAGATTTGGGTCCCGGTGCCATTGCCGCTGATGCCTGGACAGGGGGACCCGCCTATGCCTCAGCCGCTATAGGGTACGGCGATTGAGGACGAGCCGCCACACGTCGAGCAGGTCCACGAGCATCCGCCACAGCATCCCGACACGTACGTCGGTCTGTTAGGCTGGATAGAGCTACCCAGGCATTGCTTGGTGGCCTTGTTGCCGACTCACGGCGACAGGGTCGTCAACTCGATCGCATGGAGGACTTGATGATGTGGGCGGTTGGACAGCTCGTGAATCAGTCACAAGCCGCCGGCATCGAGCCACCCCCACTACCACCGCCACGTCATTATCCGGACGACCCCGTTCAGGGTGAGGGCGGGGCGGGTCAGGGTGACGCCGGAGCCGGTCAGGGTGACGGCGGAGCCGGTTAGGTTTAGTTCTTTTATTTGTATTTTGTTTCTTTCGTTGTTATGTATGTAAAACATTTTGATGTATATATTTAATTTTTTGATGTAATGTATATAATTTTAGTTTATTTGTTTGGTTGTAAGGTTTAATATTTTGTTTGGTTTGTAATGTTTAATATTTTGTTTGATTAACAAACTTATATTAACAAAATTATATAAATTAAAATAAAAATAAACAAAATATAAATAAAATAAAAAAATTATAATTAAATAAAAAACACCTATACGTGACGTATAGGTCAATACGCCACGTATAGGATTCTTTAATATCAAATCTTCCAACTTTTGAAGAAAATTATTGTGTCCTGCCACATACGCTGCGTATAGGGCAATACGAATCGTATGAGACATATACTTCAGACAGAGAATGACACCTGTCATTCTTATGTCAGAGAGTGCGACGACGGGTCCAATTAGCAATATTCCGTATGTGGTTAGAATTTCTCTTTTTTAATCTATAATGCTTGTACTAGTTTCATAATCTATTGTTCTTTGGAACTCAGTTACGAAGCTTTCGTGGTTTGAGATTCATATAGTTACAATATTATATTTCTGGATAAAATTTTGATTATAATAATCTTACAATTTAAAGCATGTTGGGTCATATAATATCTCTTTTTCTTATAATACCAAAAAAAAAATGAGAGAAAGACAAAAACTACTTTTAGAAATATTGCAAATAGCACGAAAAAGTTATATGTTTATAAAAGATTCTATGTAACTCAAATGTTTATCAGAAAAATCTCTCGAAATCAAACCCGAACTAATTGAAAATCCGAATTATCCGAAAAGTCGAATATCCGAATTTTCAGATTCGGATAGTAATATTCGAAAATTTCGGATATTTAGGATATCCGAATCCGAAATATTTTATTTTTAATTATTTATTATTTTAAATATATATACATATAACACACTTAATGACTCAAACTACAATAACAATACCAAGCAAAATCCCACCTATAGTAAAGCTATTGGTAAGGTTTGGAGGTGGGATGTATGCAAGCCATATCCATATCTTACATGATAGAGAGGTTGCTTCCAAAGAGACCCTCAGCTCCAAAAACTTTGTTAGGACCTGAAAAAGTATATTAGTACCATAACGTTCACCACATTGCATCTACACATCAAACAATAAGTGCGCTGAAAAAAATAGTATTAATAAGAGTAAACTCCGGTTTTAGTCCATGTGGTTTGCACCAATTCCCTATTTTAGTCCAATAGTTTATATTTCTCTTTTTTAGTCACTGTGGTTTCATTTTTGTTCCAATTAAAGCCAAATGGCTAACATCGTTTGATTTTCTGTTAAGTTTTTTTATAAAAGGACAAAAATACCTTTATGGCCCACCACCACTGTCCTTCATCTTCATAAAACCCTAAATATACAATAACCACCTCCACCTCCACCTCCACCTCCACCTCCACCTCCACCTGCGTATTTCTTCAAAGAGAGAAACCACCGCCTCCACCTGAATATCTCCGATTTGGGGCATCACCACACCACCACTTGCAAGACCACCATCTCCCTCGTTCTTTCTAATCCCTTTTTCATAAATCCGACGACCGGCAACCCAATCAACCCATCAGAACCCAAACAATGATTTGAACCAAGCTTCTTTAAAACACGAATTTTAGAAACCAAAATCGTTAATTACAATTATAAGAGGTAAAAATCAAAATCCCCTAACCCATTTATTATTGTTCCCATAAGAGGTAGAAATCAAAATTTTAGAAACCCCAAATCCTGCTGCCTCCCACCGCCTGCCACCGCTGCGGCCACCACCATTGCCACCCTCAACCCACCTCTCTCCTATGCAACCTTCAACCCTGCTGCCCCCCACCATTCTGTCATCAACAACCTTCAACCATGTTAACCCAGATCTGGCTAAAATGGAATCTACCATTCCCACTCCAGTTATCCCGTTCATAGGCCATATAATGCTTGCAACATCAGCCACTTTTAACCGGTCACCTAGCAGGTTACTATAGAGAAGCATATTCACCGGCTACTATTATGTCTTCACCGTTGTTGATGAGGGTGAAGAAACAGATATGGCTGAAGAAATAGATCGTGGAGGGGGATGGTGTGTTTCAGGCGGTGGCGGGTGGCGGCGGTCAAAGGGTGGTGGGGGAGACGAATATCTGAAAGTAGAGAGAGATAATGTGTGTGTGGAGAGAGAGTAGGGATATCTTTTATTTTTTTTTTGAACTTTAAATATCTTTTTATTTTTCTTTTATTTTTTTTATCTCACAGGGATATTATGGTCAATTAAGAAAAGTTAACAGAAAAAAACTAACGGTGTTAGCCATCTGACTTTAATTGAAATAAAAATGAAATCACAGTGATTAAAAAAGAGAAAATAAAACTAATGGATTAAAATAGGGAATTGACTAACCACATGGACTAAAACCGAAGTTTACTCTATTAATAAAGTTAGGAAAATGTGAAAAAGTGTAACTACTCAATGACTCAAACTAAAAAACCCAATTACTCTACATTGACGTCCGCCCGTCCCAACTCCAAAACATACTCACGCTCGTCCCTACATTCCGACTGGAAACCGCCGCTGCCGCCTGCCACTTGCGTTCCGACCGACGACCCCTCCGCCTAACTTCTTTTCTCTCCGAACTTGGTAAACTTATTACAAAATGGATTGAATATTTAGCTTCCACGATTGCCTTTATTACTTTTCGTTGGTGAAAAGCAAAATGGATTGAATATTTAGCTTCTATAATTTTTTTTTCCAGATTTCGGATATCCGGTCTACTATCCGAATCCGTATCCGAAATTTCAGATATCCTACAGATTTGGATAGTAGAACCCACTATCCGAAATTTCCAGATATCTGAAACTTCGGATATACGTTTTGAACACCCCTATATATATAGGCAAATAGTAAAATGAAAACCTTCTCTACTTGAGAAAACCCACTAAACCCTATGGAAAAAAAATTGAAAAAAAGTTTTTAAATTTTTTTTTGGGATTGATTATACACATAAAAAAAATCATTTTCGTCAAAAAAAAAATAAAAAAACGCTGAGTGAAAAAAAAAATAAATAACATATAAAAAATAGCAAAAATTCACGTTTTCTCTTTCTTACGTAAGCAACACGTCAACAATTTACATATGTAAAAGCGTCAGATTTAAAAAAAAAAAAAAAAACGCACGGTTTTTCTTCCAACGAAAGTGATAAAATTGAATGTGGAATCCATCCCAAAAATAAAAAGTCTTTGTGTTTGATGTGTTACATATGTAAAAATAGGGTCTAGTGGGTTTTTGTTATAACTCTCCCCTATATAGGGGATGGATATTTTGAAAATCCACATGAGTTGAGAAAACACTGAAAACTCTCCCAAAAATCGTGTTTTTACATGTTTTTTTTTAAATTGGAAATCATTCAAAGCAACTTTATAAAATTTTCGTCAAAAAATACAAAAAACGTCGAACGGTTTTTATTAAAATGGACAAAAATCCTCGTTTTTTGTGTAAAATATTCGTGTTACTTATGTAACATAACATGTTACATATGTAAAAACAAATGTTACATATGTAAAACAACTGGGCAGAATTTTTATAAAAACATCTGGTCGGCGCTTTTTTGATTTTTTTTTATAAAAGTTTTCAAATTACATATAAAAACTTTAAAAAAAAACCCTTGTAAAAATCCATTTTTTTTAGAGTTTTCAATGTTTTCACAACTTGAGAAAGTTTTCATCCTATACATTCCCTATATATATATAGGGTTAGGATATGGTAAAAGGTGTTTTAAAAATAAAAAGGGTAAAAAAGATTCTGGACTTGACATGTGTCATTTTATTGTTTTTGAAGGGAGGGCATTTTGGTAATTGTGTAAAATATATCAAGTCATTGTGTAATATCAGGTCTGGTCATTGTGTAATGTCAGGTCTGGTCATTGTGTAATGTCAGGTCTGGTCATTGTGTAATGTCAGGTCTGGTCATTGTGTCTAATGTCAGGTCATTGTGTCAAATATTTTTTATCATTGTGTTATATGTATTCATCACTGTGCTTTACATTTTATATTAATTTCGTGTTATGTTAGATTAATTTTGTCACTGTTTTTTATATATTATATATAACACAGTGATAAAAAATATTTGACACAATGACCTACATTAGAAAAATATTTGAAATTAGATACAATGATAAAAAATATTTGACACAATGACTTCACATTAGACACAATGACCTGACATTAGACACAATGACGAGCAAATTACACAATAAGCTGAAAAACGTAAAAAAAATTCGTTTTTTATATATAACGACACTATACTCGTTTTAAAGATAAAAACGTTCGTTTTCGCAATTGTGTTTTACATTTTAAATAATTTCGTGTTATTTTTGTCATTGTTTTTTATGTATTATATATAACACAGTGATGAAAAATATTTGACACAATAACTTGACATTAGACACAATTACCTAACATTAGAAAAATATTTGACATTAGACACAATGATGAAAAATATTTGACAAAATAATTTGACATTAGACACAATGACCTGACATTAGACACAATGACAAGCAAATTACACAATGAGCTAGAAAACGTAATTGTTTTTCGTTTTTGTATATAACGACACTATACTCGTTTTAAAGTTAAAAAAACGCTCGTTTTTATAGTGTCTAATGTCAGATCTGGTCATTGTGTCAAATATTTTTCATCATTGTGTTTTACGTTTTAGATAACTTCGTGTTATTTTTGTTACTGTTTTTTATGTATTATATATAACAAAATGATGGAAATACTTGATACAATGACCTAACATTAGACACAATGAACTGACATTAGAAAAATATTTGACATTAAACACAATGATGAAAAATATTTGACACAATGACTTGACATTAAACACAATGACCTGACGTTAGACACAATGACGAGCAAATTACACAATGAGCTGGAAAACGAATTTTTTTTTCCGTTTTTGTATATAACGACACTATACTCGTTTTAAAGATAAAAAACGCTCGTTTTTATGGTGTAATTTTTTTAAAAAAATAATGTCGTATGTAAAAATCATGAACGTTTTAAAAAAAGGGGAACTTGATAAAAAGTCAACAAAAATGGTCATTACTAAAATAACTTTCCAAAACCTTTTCTCCTACAATTTGATCATAACATTAAATCCTTGTCAATTTGATCTAATGGCTCTAAATCCTTCTCACCATTTTTATTTTAAAAACCCTTTTTATTTAAACTTTTCCTATATATATATATATATATATATATATATATATATATGGTTAGGTTCAAATAAAAAAGGTTTTTAAAAAAAGAAGGGTGCGAATGATTTAGGGCCATTAGATCAAATTGTAGAAAAGATTTAATGGTTGAGATCAAATTGTAGGAGAAAAAGTTCTTGAATACTCGAAACCGGGTACATAGGAATGGGTTTCAACCAAAAACCGGACACGGAACCAGAACCGGTTCCTTCTAATACCCGGTTTTTCGTAACTGGTTCTTGAGAATACCCGAAATGTGCACCGCTAGGCCTAAACCCTAAAACCATACCCGGTTCTGGAAACACTCTAGTTTTTTATATAATTTATCTATATTTTATGTCTTTATGTTTTAAACATTTATCTATTTTGTAAGATTTTAAGTTTTAATGTAATTATTGGACTTTTTAAGTTAGTTATTTATATGTTTAGTTAATGTATTTATATGTTTAACTAAGTTTTTTCGAATACCCGAAAATAGGTTCTTGAAATACCCGCCTTAATACAGGAACCGGTTCTTGAATACCCGGGTACATAGGGTATGGTTTTTCAACCAAGAACCGGACCCGGAACTGGTTCTTGAGAATACCTGGTTTTCCGAAACCAGTAAATTGAAAATACCCGATTTATGCACCTCTACATAAAACAGTCGCGTTTGTCATTTTCTTTGTATACAAAAAAAATTGTGTAGTATTGATATATGATTTTGAAACATAAAACATTGATGTTTGTCAAAAAGATGTTGATTAGTGTGCCAATACCTACTCATGTTAGTTATTGTATTACATTGGGGTTGGTGGCCCAATAAGGAAAATTTTCTAGCAACACCAAGTTTAAGAAAGTCATGAGTTAAAGTCTCACTTCTAATAAGAATTAAGAAATTTACATTTAAAAAAAATATAATGACCAAACAATATACTTTTAATGTTTTTTGCAGCTCACGGATTTGTTTTGGTTACCTTACTCATCTGGTATCACTCCTATCCGAGCACGCATAACTGTGGAGTTTTCCAAAATACATTAGTGATATTTATTTAAGGTCCGGTATTACCTGTGAACTAAGCATCTTTATTATCCACGGTTGATGTGAGATTTGTCTAGGTGTTACAAATTTGTACAAATCGAAAGAGTATCTTGGGATTGGATTTATAGCTCGTTCTTGGTGGTTTATTGTTGTACTTTGCATATATGAAGATTAGTAATAGGCCTATATGGTCACTTAAACACAACTTCCATACGCAATAATATTCCTGAAGGAGAACAAGAAGAGCAAAATAACTTCTAATTTGATGTGATAGAAACAGGAATCATTGAGATCAATTTCATTGTTATTCACTACCTCATGTTCAACAGAAATAAAGCTTCGGATGAATAATTTACGGCATGAATTCGTGACATGATAAGATTCAACTAAGAAACTCAACAACTAATAACACATTGCATCAGGAACAAATCAAAACGGAAAAGTTTACCAGAAATTCGAGATCTAAACGATTGAAACTTTAGCTCCAGCTTCTTCAAGCTGTTTCTTCGCATCTTCGGCTTCATCTCTCGATACTCCTTCCTTGAATTTCTTCGGAAGTCCTTCAATCAGCTCTTTCGCCTCCTTCAGCGCCAGGCTCGTCAAACCTCTAACGGCTTTAATCGTCGCTATCCTCGCGTTACTAGGAACGTCATCAATCACAACGTCGAATTCCGTCTTCTCCTCCACGGCCTCGGCCGTCTCCGCTCCGGCGCCGCCAGGTGCGGCGACGACGGCAGCAGGAGCGAAGGATGCGGCGGTGACTCCGAGCTTGTCCTGAAGGTACTCCACCAGTGACTGTGCTTGTGCTAGGGTAAGGTTTGAGATTTCATCGCCTAGCTCTACAACCTTCTCTTCGGCTACGGCGGCGATGGGACGGAGGAATGTCGACCGATGGCTGGATTTGGGGGTTCGGAGGGAGAATTCGAAGGATTGTTTGGCGGAAAATAGTGATGGAGATGCAGGTTGAGTGGTGGCGACGTGTGAAGGATAGGAGAAGGAGCGTAGGGTGATTGTAGAGAGAGTTGAAGACGCCATTAGAGCAGGCTGCAGAGCACGGGAGAGAGTGACGAAGGGGAAGGAGGAGATTGGATAAGAGGATTGAGTGGTTTGGTTGATTTTTTATAACGTCAGTTTAATTTTTCGAATATTTACATAAAACACCCTGGTCTTTGAAATGATTGTCAAACACATCGCTTGATAGGCAAATTTTATGAATAAATTCTTAGTTTTATCCTTTTTGGAAGACGTGAAAGATAAATTTTAAGGTCATGCAAAAATCTATGCATCTCTCTAAATTTTGTGTCCAATGTATGATGCAAGATATAAAGTTCAAACTTATATTAATTTTCTCAATCAAAAATAGGATTTACTACGTATTTGAGCCGGAGCATATGGTTTCATAAAAACACATGATTTTTTCGATCTAAATTAAGCAGGTTTACATGAATAAGATTTTAGCTCAATGTGTTCTTTTTTTTTAACGGCGAACATTGAATGTTGTGACGTCGCACCCCCTCGTCATATTGGAGAGCCCCGTCCAACTCCGGCCAATATGTTGTCTTAACCGGGCCCACTTGGCGTCAGAGTTGGAGAGCATCCAAGGAAAAATCCCACCCAATACGGCCCCTTCCGGGCTTAAGGGAGAGCCGAGGCTCAAACCCTGGATCGGCGTGGGTAAAACTCTGGTGCATCAGCCTAAGAACTAGAACTCATTTGCCTGCCTAAAAAATTAATAGGAAAAGCAGGAATTGAACCTGGGTCACAAGGAACATCAGGTCTCTTCCTTACCACTCCACTATCAACTCATTGGCTTGATCAATGTGTTCTATTCGATACGGGTAGGAGAAGAACCCGATCCGATATTATTAAAATAATAAAGGAAACAGAACCAAGTCAAGATGATACGAATCAACACCCTTTTTTTCGCACCAAAAAAACATTGTTAAACTCTTTGTTAACATGAAAAACCAAAAGCTTTAAAGTTTTGCTCTCCCTCTCTACCTATCCAAGAGATGGAAGGGCATAGTCCTTTGGTGTCTCCCAGTCAAGAATTATGGCCTCACAATCACTATTTTATCTCAATCATTTTTTCATCGTTGCTCGATATTACGGTGTCTTGAGCGTAGAGGAACCACAAAACAACTTTCCTATCACTTGAATAAAATTCCACCTATAACTCCCTGTGGGTATCAACTCATGTTGGGACTAGCTTTGATACATAAAGTTATATACATCTATATCTATACATATCAACAAATAAAGATTTTTGGGGGTGACACATTTCATTCTTATGTTTATCTTTAGGATTTTTTTTCCGCCTCTCTCTCCTATTAATGATACAAGTTTCTATAAAAAATTTATAATTTTTGTTTCCCGCCTATCTCTCCTATTTAATAATAATGATTTGTATAACTATTTTTATAAAACATTTTTAATTAAAAAATATAGCTTTGTTCATAAAACATTTTTATAATTTGAAGATTTCTTTCATTCTTTTTATAAAACATTTTTAAAAAATAACTATATAACGTTTCTAAAATTTGTATTAAAAATTATGTAATATTATATCTTCATTACTGAGTATATATAACACTCAATTTATTCACCCTGTATAATATACAGGGTTTCTAACTTATATTATAATAAAGGAATAACTATATACTCGCTACGTGTCGACTTCTGAAGAAATCTAGATTTTTTGTTTTTCGCCTTGCTCTCCTATTAAATATTGATGATGTTAAATAATTAAATATCTAAAATTTATTCTAATATTTTATTAAAAATTACTAATTCATAAGAAAATTTCAGTTATATCTTATTTTAAAATATAATTTTATAATTCTTAAATCTTCATTATTTGTTATTTCACAAATGACTAATGACATTCAACATACAAATATTCATAGAAAATACTGTTTCATAATAAATGTAAAACATGGACTTTAACCTAGTGGACAATATATTAAGCATCTTAAAGACAAGATAATAACCATAAACATCATGATTTTAGGTCATTACAAGACTTTAGGGTGAAAATGAAGGATTCATATTAACAGATCAAGAAGATAGTTATACATAATAATTGAATATTGATCATGTTATCGTTTATCAATCCCTTACATGAGCTTTCTCCTTCTTCAAACCACCTAACCAAATTGCACAACAAGGGTAACGGTATCAAATAGTGGAATCATGGAAACAAATCCCCTACCCACCCATCCACCCACAGCCCTCACCATCTCCGACGTCTTCGCCCGTACCAATAAGCAAATGCTGCTATAGACGCTGCCACAACCACCCCAGCAGTCGCATGCCAAGCGTACACCGGCTTCTCTAAAACAACTGTCGACATTGAACCACCCACATTAATTACCGGTGCCACTGGTAGTTTCTGGCTCAATGCCACCACAAACCCCAGCCCCTGCCGCTCGAGCTCACTCAAATCATCAACCGCCGGTTTAAGCCTCGTCACTTTGGCTATAGCTTCGTACTCTTCTTTACTCCCACCTTCGAGAAACGATCCAATGAGATGACCTTTATGCACCCAGTAAGCACCGAAACTAGGTCCTGAGAAGTCACCGAAATAAACGGTTTCCCCCACATTGTCTCCGTAGAACTGCCAGGAGAATGAGAAAACCCTAGAGTAGAAAAATGGCAAGTAATCGAAATCTGGTGTGGTGTCTGGTTCCATTATTGCGGCGACAGCATGGCGAGCTGATTTTCTGGCTGCATCGACGTGTTCGAGTCGTCGGCTTTCGCCAAAAATCTTGACTGGAAATGATGCCACGTCACCGACTGCATAGACCGAGGTGTTGCTCGTTTGCAACCGGCTGTTTACTTTGATTCCGCCTTTCTCTAGAGTGAGTTGGCCTTCAAATAGGCTTGTATTTGGACGGATTCCGATTCCTACTACCACCAGGTCAGCTGGAAGATTGCTTCCGTCCTTGAGGTTAACTCCGGTGACCTGCGTGTAACCAGTTCGATTAGTGGATCAATCTTGACTCGGATTCGACTCCAATGGATTATAACCAAGTAACCAACACACAAAGATAGAAGCTGCAGGCCATGCAACCAACGTGTTCATCTTAACCGAGCACAAAGGTGTGAATTTCTGACACGACACGGTCCAAATATGAGAAATTTGACATGACGGAGTTCACGGGTTGACCCATTTAACCAGTTTGCTTTATTCTTTTTTTGGTAACAAGTGTTTATATCATCATTGGGTATTTTATGCTGAAATTTAAAAGAGAAATTTGAATCAAGTTTTATAAGTTAAACATAATTGTTTTATCATCTTGAACTTTTAGTTAGAAACTTATAATTTTAAGGTATTAAAATGCAAAATAATAATAAAAGTCAGGTTAAACGGGTCAACATGTGTCCATGTCAGCCCGCACATATTCGTGTCGTGTTCAGGTTCATGTGTCTGACACGATTTCCGGGTTCGTATCGGGTTGGACCCGCCAGCCCGCATACATGGATTGTTTAACATCACTAACTGAGCACAAACGAGATAAATGAGCTTAAGATTTACCTTCCCATCTGGATTGAAAACAAATGATGACAGAACTGTGCCTTTGACAAAGTTTACACCCTTAGATTTATAAAAGTCCTCATAATAACTTGCAATCTTGGGGGTGAATAAACGGCCCACTGTAAAAAGGTAAGGAAATTCTTTAGCTTGACTAAAACTTGTTAGATTACATAAAAGATATTATAGACGATGGGAGAGGAATAGAAAGAAAACGGTTAGGTTTTTAAAATGTAGGTGCTTACTGCAATGTGGCTCAGGGAACACCATTGAAACATTAATCTTATTTATGACCAGGGATGCAGCAACCTCCATCCCAATGTAGCCACCACCAATGACCACCGCATTGTCGCCAGTAGAGTTTTGCATCACGTCCACAAGCCTGGTTGCATCAGCTAAATCACGTAGATAACATACATTTTCAGCATCTGATCCACTTACACCAAACTCTTCAAGTTTCAAAGCCTATTAAACCCATACAAATCATTCAGGAAGTATAGTTAAGAAATAAAAAAAATGAAGCATAATACTATTTGAGAACCAGTTTCAGTACCCGAGCACCTGTTGCAATGATAAGAAACTTATAACTGATGGTTTCTCCTGCTGCAGTGAGTAATGTTTTACGTCTCACATCAGCAGACTTTACCCGAGTACCCAGAATCAGCTCAATTCCTGAAAAGGTTTATGCATTATGTTTCCATTTCAGGTGAATCTATAACGTATGATAATATTGTAACGGAGCTTAATGATCAAACATATTCAAGAAAGAAATATTTACCATGTTCCTTGTACCACTTCGGTGTTAACCTTTCTTCGTTGGCACCTACACAAGTGTGAAATGCAGGAAGACGTGCAGGAGCTGTGTGTAACAATTACAGAACACAAACATAAAAAGAGGAGATTGATCAGACAATAAAGCAATTTGTGATGATCTTGAATTTCATAAAGAATCAACACTAAAAAAATAGTGATAAATGATCGCGTTGGCATTGTTATATTCTTGAGATGTGTATCAATTTGAAATAAAAAAGAGAAAAATTTAACATGAGACACCTTCTGGAAGTAGAAAGCCTTTGCTGAGTGCAGGTCTCTCATAAGGAGCCACCTGCAGATTACAACAAATATACATCAAGAAAAACCAATACCCATAAATGGATTACTGGACCATTTTGGACCAGGGGCCAGCAGCCTCTAGCTTGCTATGAGTGTGATTTTACTGGGTATGTTTGTTTGTTCGTAAATTGCAGAAGGATAATCCGTTTAGGAACCTTTAATTGAAATTACTCCCAGGTCTAGTTGATCATCAAAACTAAAGATGTGGATTTACATAAGGAGAGAGCTCTTGCAATCTCTATCCATTATTAATAAGCATATTTTTCAAGAAGAAGAAAGCAAGCTGAAACTTCTATTACAGTTAACTATGCATATCAGTTATTATGACTGGTGTACCATGGCAAGAAAACATAACAGGTTTCTTGAAAATGATTATGTGAATTACTCTCTCAAACATATTGCACAAGCATATATTTCATCAAAATTCACTGGCTTTTTAGAGTGCAGCTGAGCAGCTGGGATTAATCAACTAAAAACTGCCTAAAATTAACTTGAATTTCATCAAAATTCACTCAAACATATCAGATTTCTTGAGTGAATTTCATCAAAATTCACTGCCTTTTTAGAGGCGTAAGTGTAGCTGAGATTAATAAACCTAAGCCTACCTAAAATTAAGTCGAATTTTGCTCCAAAAATCAATTAATATTCCAAAAAAAATATGATATAAGCAAGCAGGCACGTGAGGCAAAACATCAAACACTTGGCGTGCAAGAGAGTGAACCAAACACCAACGACCAATTTCAACAAACGCGATGAGGAATGAAAATCAAGACGAAAATGGATGAAACAGATTAAGTTGATACGATTGTTAAGTATGAAATTCGATGAAAACGAGGATGGAAAATTACAGGTTCTTCGGAGATGATGCAGAGTTCACCATTAGCGACACCTTTCTTGGTGAATTCAAGAGCTGCGTAACCGGCGGCAACTCCGCCACCAAGTATCACGTACACAAACGCTCTTCCCATATCCCCCTGTTTCTCTCTCTATCCCCCTCCCGCCCACCTATCCCCTCAAATTCTTTATCTATTTCTGACTTTCTCTCTCTAGAAAGCAATAAATTAGTTCTCTCTCTCTACAATTTGGTGATTGAAAAGTGTCACCCAATATTTCTATTCATTTAGATTTACTTATTAAAACTATCTATAATAATATTCTGACATCTCAAAATTATTTATTTACTCAGATTTTATTAAAAATATCTTACTCATTTACTTATTAACTTTTTTTTCTAAATATTTAAAACGAAAACATACTTTTTTATTAATTAAAAATACAAAATACAATAACAAGTCATTTTTTTTACAAAAATACATTTACTTTTAACATTGTTAACGCCTTTAATTTAAAAAAAAATAATTTAAGTGTTTTCCTTTTACAAAACAAAAAAATATTTATCAGAAGGCTCAAGTTTAAATAAAATCAATAAATATAACTTTGTTATGGTAAAAAAAGGAATCACGTAAATAAATAAAAAATGTGAAGTTTCATTATATTTAGAGTAAACTGTCATTTTCGTCCATGTGGTTTGGTCAAAATTGTCACTTTCATTCAATAGTTTGTTTTTTTGTATCTGGGTCCTCGTGGTTTTAAAATATTGCCATTTTCATCCTCGTGGTTTTAAAATATTGCCACTTTCATCCAGTCAGCTAACACCGTCCGTTTTTCTCAATTAAATGAGGGGTATTTCAGTCCTTTTACATATTTGTTTTATTTCTTCATCTTTTTTACTCTCACTTTTTAATCATAGAAACAAGCGACGGAGGTGTTCCAGTGGTGCTCGTCGGAAACTGGTCAGGAAAAGAGGAAGAAGGCCAGCAGGTGGATGATTAAATTAGAGGTTAAATTGAGGATGATTAAAAAGTGAGAGTAAAAAAGATGAAAAAATAAAACAAATAAGTAAAAGGACTGAAATACTCCTCATTTAACTGAGAAAAACGAACGGTGTTAGCTGACTGGATGAAAGTGGCAATATTTTAAAACCACGAGGATGAAAATGGCAATATTTTAAAACCATGAGGACCCAGATACAAAAAAACAAACTATTGGATGAAAGTGGCAATTTTGACCAAACCACAGGGACGAAAATGACAGTTTACTCTTATATTTATGAAAATAAAATAAAACAAATGGTGCATTTATGACTTATCCTTCTCTTGCGGCAGAAGACTCAATTCCATTTCCCACAAACGAGTTAAATTACTCGATCCGACTTCTCGATCCAATTACCCAATTACTCGATTGAGCTACCCGGATTAAAGGGGGCGGTGTACCCATTTTACCCAGCCATTCTCTTCCCTACTCAACCATGCCCGAGTAGGGCCCCCCCATCACCCTTAGTGCAAATGAAGTCTAACGATTATGGAGTAATTTTTAATAAATAAGATAATGATTTAAAATAAGGTTACAAAGATATTTATGTGAAAATTATTGACATGTAATTTTAGCCTAGACGTTTATAGTCGTCATCTTTTTACGTTATGCTCTCAAGTTAACTTAAAGAAAGTCTTTTCTTTTCTTTTCATTTTCTTTTCATTCTCTTTATTTCTTTTCAATTTAGAATTATAGATTTTTGCCTTAAAACCTCTTCCTTTCTCTCCTCTCCATAAAAAAAACTCCGAAACACCAATTTTCTCTAATTCTTTTCAAATCCTTTATCTTCTTGACTTAAATGAAACTCGGGAACACACCGTTAGTCTAATCAGAGTGTGTCATGTTAGTCAAGTAGGCTAAGACGGCTAAAGCTTAGTCGTCGCTTTTAGACATTGAGAAATATAAAAAGTACAACGGGGCTCACTTTTTGATCACTCAGAGAGTGACACGTGTCACTCGTAGGCTAAGCGTCGACGTCTATTTTAGGGGCTAATTTAGCCTACCAATCCACGTGGTGTTGCCGGCTAATGAGGTAGACTGGACGTGTCACTCTCAAAGTGATTGTAATGTGGTTCCTGACCCCGTTGTATTTTTCTTATTTTTCAGTGCCTAAAATCAACGCTAAGCCTTGGTTGTGTTAACCTACTTGACTAACGTGGCGTGTTTTGATTGAGCTAAAGAAATGATTACTATAAACTTGTAGGCTAAAATTCAATGTCTCGATTGTAAAAAGAATATAGTCAACATGACTACTTTGGTAATTTTCTCTATAATTAGCTTATTCTTGAGTAAAATCTATTTTATATATGTATGGTATTTTGATTAATTCATATAGTTGTTTATTATTTTTAAATTTGTTTATATTGTTATTGATAAGTTTTATATTTTTATTAGAATGGCTTAAAGTAAAAGGTGCATATGTAAAAAGTCAAAAAAAAAAAATTGTGAGAAAGGGTTTGGAACGTATTTAAACTATAACAAAACTAAGATTATTTGTGATATATTATCCATACAATTGTTAATACTATTGTTAGTTTAGGTCGCATCAAAATTAATTATCACTATAATTCTCTAAAATACATTTGTTCATATGATTATTTTCACATTTTTAGTTGAGTTCATTTTCTAAACATATCTCTATCGTATTGTAGGTGCTCTAAATTTCGACGGACATGTGTTCATCGGTTATTCTTCCGGTTTCAAGAATAAAATAAAGATAAATAATATTAAATTTTCAATCACGTATAGTGTTATGTATATATACAACCATGTATCACATGAGTTATTTAATAGAAAAATGAAAGTATAAAATGTATAAAAAAATTAAAATAATGTGTAAAACAAAAAATAAAATTATTTGTTTCCTTAATTAAGTAATACTTAGAATTCAAATTTTATATTTTTTCCTAAAAAAATATTAAGATAATTAAATTTTATAATTCAAACTTACTTAAAATTGAGAAAATTAAAAGATTTTAATAAGAAGAAATATGGTGATAACATGTATCATTTCTTGCAATCATTTATTAGAATAAGGATATTGATATATATATACATATATTAAAATTTCTTGAAGTATTATGGGTGATTTCTAAAAACAAAATATTAAAAGGGATAAAAGTTTATGAACAATTCTCTCTTCGCAACTTCTTTGAAATATGAAAAATAAAAAAAAATTGAGCCAAAGTAAAAAAGAAGAGTTCAACATTGTCATACTATTAATTTCAAATAATATATTCCACGTAATAAAAGAAAACTATTAAAATTTAAAACATTATTGCCTCTTTCCTTTTATTTCTAAAAAAAGATAATTATAATTGTTTTTTTCTCATCACCTCAAGACACGAGAACATAACGTTGGAGTCGATTGGGGTGACAAATGGGTTATCCACAACGAGTGGGCAAATGGGTTTCAACATTAAAGATAAGAGTGGGGTGGGGTGGGGTGGGGTCAAAGGGTAAAGATAGAGATGCATGCCATCCTAGGGAGTTGTGAATACCAAGAAATTAGATGAGATTAGATGAGAGTTGGATCGGAATGGGTGTTGCAAGAACCAACTACATCTTTTAGGTTTTTTTATAAAAAAAAAGTTGTAAATTTTATTTTACAATCAACTTTTATCTACAAAAAGAAGTCATAAAATAATCATTTGTTTTGATGGATGTAATATTGTGATACTTATATTAGTATATTGTATATCATTATTTAACATATCATTAAATAATCAACTTAGATAACAAATATAGGTTTTAGACTTTTAGTGATACAGTCTTCTCATGTGTTCGATTGTTTAATAGGTATGACATTAATTATAGGGAAAATTACCAAAATAACCGTTTTATCAATATAAAATGTCAATCTAGCCATTGACATTTTTTTTTGCCAAAATAGTCATTTTGGCGAAAATTTCCCATAAATTTTCGCCCCAATTTTTTGCCGGTTTTTATTTTTTTTTATTTTTTTTTATTTTGGGACCGATATGCAATTTGGTAATTTTCTCTAAACTAAATGAAAATCATATTAATTGATATCTTTTTTTTTGGAAAAGGCAAAAATTTGAAGATATCCTTTAATTGATATCGTATTAATTGATATCGAAAATTAATATCGTATTAAAAAATATATCATTTTCAAATTTTGAAAAATGGCGAAAGATAACCTTTAATGATATCGTATTAATTGATATCGAAAATTCAAAATTTGAAAATTGATATCTTTTTTTTTTTTTGAAAAATGATATCTTTTTTTTGAAAGATTGGGCGGGGCGATATTTTTGAAAATGGCGAAAATTTGAAAAATGGCGAAAATTTTGAAAAAGGCGAAAATAATATTATAGGAACAATACTTAAAAATAAGTTGTAAGTTGATAAATAAAAGGAAGAATTTTATAAAGTGGAGAAGTGAAGAAAATGTTTAAGTGGATGAAATGTGAAAAAATGAATGGTAGGGAGGGGTATAAATATTTTTTTAAATAATATTTTATTAAAATTCGTTTTTTAAATAAAAATTATATTTTATTGTTTTACAAAAAATGAAAAAAATAATAATTGAAAAAAAAATTAAAATATAAAAAAAAAATAAGGCGAAAATTTAAAAATATTAAAAAATAATAATATTTTAATATTAAAAATTAAATTATAATTTAATAATAAATGGCGAAAATATGCCATATTTTTTCGCCATTTTTCAAAATGGCGAAAATTCAAACTTATCTGATTTTTTTTTTGGCGAAAAATCAAAAAAATGGCGAAAATTTGACTAAAATTTTCGCTTTTGGCGAAAATTTGGCCCAGATTTTCGCCATTTTGACACATGGCACAACGTGATTGGTTGGCTATTTTGGTAAAACAAAAAGTCAATGGCCATTTTCGCTTTTTAATCCGGTCAAATGGCTGTTTTGGTAATTTTCCCTTAATTATATGTGTTGACATGTTTGAAAGCTCGAAGTATTGTTTTCTCTTTTCCGTCTGTGCTATGTAAAGAAGATGTGTGACACGCGACTTACTCTTACGTGTATATTATTTTTTTCAGCTAACTACTACCAAAAGGACATTTGATGATACCATGATTAACTTGAAATTAACCGAAAACTGATTAAACCGAACTAAAATTAACTGATTAACCTAAAACCGAAGATCGGTTATCGGTTTTTTTTTGCACCCTCTGTTAACCGAAATTAACCGAACCATCCATATTTTCATATATTTCTAGCTTTATACCTCCATTTCATGTATTTATACATCTATTTCTTGTATATATATACACATTTCATGTATTTATACCTCAATTTCATGTATTTATATCTCTTTTTCATGTATTGCCAAGCAAAAATTATAGCCGAAGTTTAGTTTTGGTTATTAACCAAAGTTAACCGATCTGAACCGAAAACCGATAAACTAACTAAATCCGAACCGATTAACCGAAAACCAATCGTTTAATAAAATAGATCCAATACATAAAATGGTTATGTAACTCAAACTCATGCCCATGTGTTATTTAGAGAGAGCGAGTCAATGGGTGGCAGAGGTGTACAAATCGGGTTTTTTAACGAAACCGGTTCGGGTTTAAAACCGGGTCGGGTTGGGCAAAACCCGCTTGGACCGGGTCGACGTACGAACCGGTTCGGGTCACGAACCGGGTTCAAGGATCATCGAACCCAACCCTACCAAACCGGATCGGACCGGGTTGGCTACTAAACCGGTTCGGGTCCAAAACCGGTTTACCCGGATTTTTTTTATAAAAAAAAACCGTTAATTTTTTAAAAAATTAACCGTTAAAGATATTAACTTAACTTAAAAATTACAAAACATACAAAATAAAGTTTAGAAATTACAAAACAAATAATTAAAAGTTTACAAATTAAAAATACATTAAATATAAAAGTCTTCTTCGTGGATATATTGAAAATCCGGGTAGTCGGTACTAGTCGGATCCCGAACTCCCTCGTAGGAGGTCTTCGCCGATTGCTTCAATCAATCCTCCTTCCACCTCGTCCTCGTATATCTCTCCCTCGACTTCGAGTTCGCCTTCAAGGGAAGATATATGTTGTATTCTTTCCGCCGCGTCCAAGTAATCTTTTAAGCAAATGCACGTTTCCACCGATGGCGGAGTTAGTCTTGTTCTTCGTAAAGAAACAACCCTGCCACTAACAGAAAAAAGCAGATTCCGAAGCTACCGTAGAAGCTTGGACGGTTAGTAGATCACGTGTCATAGCGGATAGGACGGGAAATTGGTTTTCCTTCCCTTTCCACCAAGCCAAGATATCAAATGTCTCAAAATCATGAGCATTCATACCGGTTAAAAAATCTGAACCGATATATCTACCTAATTCGCTACTTGGGGTATTACCCCGTTGACGTTTACTATTTTCATTAAGTATAGTATTAAATAAGTTTAACATTGAACTCCGACTAGTACTTGCACTTGATGGAGCGTTTCTAAATTGCTCATGAACGGTAGATGTTGTACCATATTTTTCAACATAAACAATAAATAAAGTAGACAAATTTTGTGTAAAAATAGTTTTTGCTCTATCCGTTAAAAATACGTCTTCTTCGTATAAATCCAAACCGTAAATTATTTTTTCAATTAAAGTTTCAACACCCGAAACATTTAAGCACGGGTTTAAGGCGGCGGCGCAAGTAATAATCGGAGGCATTTCTTTAAAATATTTTCTAAATTTCTCTTTCATTGGCGGTATCATTTCTTTAAATACGCCGCCTCGCATGGAATATTCGTTTAATTTTTCCACCATTAAAAAAAGTTGATTTTAAACCAAAGGACTTGTGGGATAGTAAACTCCCGATAAATAGGTTGTAGCGGTTTTAAAAATATGGAGCATATCGGCTACACCTTCAATGATACCCCAACCCGCTGTCGGAAATTTTGTTACTTTATTTTGCCTTGCTAGTTGGACATGAAACATTTGCAAACTTCGTTTTTGTTGAATGACTTTTTCGAACATGTTACACGTTGAGTTCCAACGTGTTGAAACGTCCCAATTTGGACCTAAACATTCGGTTTCACCGTCTTTACAAAATTTTATATATCGATGATATCTTCTTTGACTTGTATGAAAAATGTCACGCAACATTTGTTTAAATTTATTTCTAACATCGTCAATGTGTTTAAGACCACCTTGCACAACTAAATTAATAATATATGCAACACATCGGCTATGGAAAAAAATACCATTACAAATCGGGTTATATTTTAAAATAAGTTGGTTTACCGCGACGGTATTATTCGAGGCGTTATCAAACGATATTGAAAAAACTTTTGTTTCTATTTTAAAAGTTCTTATAACTTTGTCTAAAATATAAAATAAATTGTCACCGGTGTGGGGGTATGCAAAAATATCGAACGCAATAGTACGTTTCATCATTTGCCAATTTTCCGGATTTATCCAATGAGCGGTAACGCAAATGTAAGAATCCGGCAAATTGTGGGGAGCCGACCAAACATCACAAGTTAAACTAATACCGGTTTTTAAATTTTCAAATTCATTTATTATTTATACTTTAGCTTTTTTCCACATATTTATACAATCTCTTCTAAGAGTAGCACGACTTACATGAGTGTAGCGAGGTTGGAGCGTTTGTTGAATAAGCCGAGTCAAACGCTCGTTGTCAAAGTGTTTGAAAGGTAGACTATCTTGAATCACAAAATGCGCCATCCTCTCCCGAACCAAATCAACATTATACGCAAAAATATTACCTTCGTTTGTCATACTTGGTTGACCTTGCGAAGCTTGAGACTTTATAACCGAACAATAGTTTTTTTCAATGTGATTCTTCAAAGTTGTGTTTGCGTCTTTTCCAAAAAAATGCCCGCACAACTTGCATCGAGCCTTATGACCACCATTCGACATTTCGCATAAATCGAAATGTTGCCAAACATTGGGATTCCTTGTTGTAGGAATAACCCGCACAACCGTGGGAGCACTAACACTTTGAGAAGCACCAACAATATTAGATTGTTGAGATTCGTTTGCCATTTTGGGAGTTTCGACTTTCAAGCGTGAGCGTTTTTGATAAATAAGAGCGTTTTTAAGAAATGAGAGCGTTTTGGAATTGTGTGGTTGAACCAATACAACCCACACCTATTTATACAAGTTGTAGGGGCTCCAAAATACAAAAAAACAAAAAAAAACGGTCATATAGCCGTTCCAACGGCTATAAAACCGTTAAAATCGAAGTTTACAACGGTTCGAACCGGTTTGAAACCGGTTTGAGAACCGGGTCGGGCCCGAAACCGGTTTGAGGGTGAAACCGGTATCCAAAATTTTTTTAAAAACTGGTTACACACCTACGGGTTTCGGATCAGGTTGGGTGAAACCGGTTTGTTTGCGAACCCGGTTCGGGTCGGGTACCGGGGACCCGGTTTGAAACCGGTTTTTTTTGCCCACCTCTAATGGGTGGGAGACTCTTTAGCTTCCGGATCTTCCACTAAGCTCAACAGATCACCTCCACTTAGCCCAATCGGTGACAATCCAGCCCACCAGCAGCTTTGTGTCCAGCCCAATCCATTTCTCATAAGAAAACAACATTAATATCTTAAATAAATATAAGTTTGACTATGAAATGAATACACATAATACTACGACTATTTTCAACAATATATTTAAGAATAAAGAACCGTGTTTTGATTTCACATATCAGTAAAAGCTTCATACGAGTGATTAGCATTTCAAGCTTGTATTTGGTCCTTCATTTACGTAAAGATGTGAATAGGAGATGTCGGATTCGAAAAAGTTAATGAAGATAACACTATAGTTAGTCGAAAATTTAAAGTATGGGAAGAACTAATTTGAGCTTTTTATTTTTGTTGTTCTCTACCACTGCACTTATATTTTTCATAAATAGATTGACATGTCTAACTTGTATAATAAATTGGTCGTATTCGGTTTACATCATAAACATATGAGCTGACTTTCGACCCTTTTCAAATTAAAGTTACAAAAATAAAATACATAACTTATAAATTCAACCCGTAAACTCGTTTACAAGTTCAATAAACATTTATAGCCCGTTATATTAGTGTGTCCACATAAATGATGTCATTGGGCTCTCAGTTCTCCATGTAGAATTAACGTTCGACTTATGTACGATAGTTGTTGGTGAGCGAGGTGAGGGAGAGCACACTATTACCATAAATTCACGTGTCACCAGATAACATAGTATACCTTTTTTCAGATTGATTCGTTTTTATCCAATCCCTCTTATAATAAAAATCTAAATCATTTTGTCAAGTGTCAAGCTAATATTCATTCTCACCCATTTTCCATCCAAAATCATTTTATACCCATTATTCATAAGCGGGTCAATAAGTGGGTCATAACCCAATTTTTTAACCCATCACTCAGATTTCAAATTAATTTAAAATTTAAAATTTTTTATAACCCAATAATCTAGTTTCCATAAACAGATTTCATTTCAAATTAATTTAAAATTCTCTTAATTGTCAATACTAACATTTATGTTCTTAATCATTCCTTATTTTCATTTTTTTTAATAACTTCAAATCCTTTTAATGCAAAATGAACTCGGTTTTATTGATCTTTTAAAATTCCTTTATGTTTTGTTTTATTTATTGAAGCCATATATATTTTAAATCTGTTACATTATTAATATAATTTAAATTTAAATTCTTCATCATCTTTGACTTGCTATAAGGGTTTTTTGAAATTTGAAGGTCATTCCTTTCTTAGTTACAATATTCAAATTCGACTGTAAAAGTGGTTTTCCATAAATTAGTTTTAAATTTAGATTAATTTTAAATTTAAATTTAATGAAAATTTCAATACTTCCATTTATGTTCCTAATACTTTCTTAATTTGTACTATTTGAATAATATCAAATCCTTTTAATACAATATTTATGCACTTAAGTTTAAATTTCAAATTCCCTATTATTTATGTAAGTTTGTGATTTGGATGACAAGATCAACAACAACAGACAGTTTCATGTTTCTAAAACATGGTTTAACCTTAAATTTCAAATTCCCTATTATTTATGTAAGTTGGTGGGCCCTAAACACTAGAAGTGTTGAAATACTAAATGTAAGATGTTGGTCAACAAACGGGTTAAAAAGGTTTTGTGTCAAAATGGGTCACTTTTAATACATGTCTAAATGGGTTGGGCTTGGCTGGTCGACTTGCTAATGTTTATCTTTAAATATTTATTGAAATGTTATTACGTTAATTATGATTTTCAAATATATTATTACTACAATTTTGGTCAAATAAAATATTTTAGGAGGCTGTTTACAATATTATTACAACAATAATTTAATTATGTTAGCCAATATGTTCTTAACGTTTAGTCATATTCTTTAACATTTGACAATATGAAGAAAAAAAATTACCAGTACATCATTAAATGTTGTATAATAATACATGTTTATATATTTATCAGTCTAATATTAAGGTTTACACTGTGTAACACACATGTTTAAAGCTAGTCAAGTAATATATATGTTTAATTGTATATGATAATGTATATGCCCTTGTGAAGGGCATAATGTGTTAAAGTGTGATAAAACAAGGGTTGGTTACATGACGGGTTAAAATGAGTTAGGGTTGGAATGAGTTTGAATAAATATGTGTTGATCAAACGCTATATTTAAAAAGTACCTATTTGGTTCAGGCTAAAATAAGTTATGACCAAAATGGGCTCGAGTAGAAACGAGTTGTTTTGGAAATAAAAAGTGTCAACATGGTTTTACCTGCTATGTTTATTAGGCAGCTAATAGCTGCACTAATGACGGGGCGGTGATGGTGGCGACGACAAGGCGTTGACCCATTTGAGACTCGCTTTAAGTTAGCAACTTTATAAGAGTTGCTAGTTTTGGTCTATTGTATATAATTCGAGTTGACCCAAATTAACTTGTGTATCATGTAAGACCCATATGTAAATTACTTTTACCCAAATAAACCCATTTTTAAACCGGTCATGATTGTCACCCTTAGTGTTAAAATTTATTGCACACGACATCACTAATGCAAGGTTTTCAGTTAGGTTGTCACACCTCCCATCTCAACCCGCTTTGTTGGAATGATTTTTGTTGTTTAATTGATTTATTAGATTCTACGTAAGTCATAATATAAGTCAGAGAAATCTTACAAGATTAGAACGTGTCAAACCAGATTCATTATTATTGACTGACTAAGCATTAGTGGTGGGATTCAAACCAGGTTCATTAATCTTTAGGGATTACTGAATGCTTTAGTCAAGAACCATAAGGTCATATGGAATTTTAATAATGGTCTCGGATTTTCATTTCTCTTTTGAACCACCCCTGACAACTATATATATATATATACTAGGTTAGAATCCCGTGTATTACACGAGATTGTATATTAAAAAAGATAAAACTTATAAATTTATAAATACGTCATAACTTGTCAGAATATTATGACAATCTCGAGATATATCAAGTGGAAATATGTGTGTATATAACAAATTAGTATTTTTCTTTAATTAGTTATATTTTGAATTCTTATTTAATATAATTATTATTCTTCTTTAATAATATATTTATAATATCATTATTATTTAATAAGATAGTGGTGCATTTATTAGGAGAGAGAGGCGGAAAAATCAATATGAGGAGGCATGAGGGAGTGACATGTGGCACCCCAAAACCTTTATTTATTAGTATGTATAGATATAAGGTGAGGTTCAAGAGAAAACCTCTTTTTATGAAAAAACCAAAAAACTAATCTTAATCATTGATCATTATTGATCAATGGCTATAATCAATTGATGGCAAATTTGTAATAAAATTCATGTTCTTTAATTAATTATAGGGATTGAGGGTAAAATAGAAAAATTAAGTATTTGAAATTAAAACCACCCCTGTAAAAATGGAAACTCAATAATTCTCTCATCTTTCTCCTATCTATTATTTAAAAACAATCAAATCAACTTATTAAAATTACTATAAGAACTTTTCATTTGAATTTTTTGATGATGAAAACCCAAGTTTTATGTAATGCATGGTTTACATATATGTTTATGTATATGTAATCATGCTTAAATATATGTAAACACAATATTTCTATCCGATCTCTCCTATCTATTATTTTAAAACAATCAAATCAACTTATTAAAAATAATATAAGGACTTTTCATTTGAATTTTTTGATGATGAAAACCCAAGTTTTATGTTATGCATGGTTTACATATATGTTTATGTTTATGTAATCATGCTTACGTATACGTAACCATGCTTACAAATATGTAAACATGTTTACATATATGGTTACGTAAATGTAAATATGTTTATTTATATGTAAACTTGTTTACATATACCTAAACCGAAACTATTTACGTAAATGTGTGCTACGTTATTATTTCTATTTCTTTTATTTGCATTTAATTTCATCAAAACCCATTTAATCCAATTCTACGGTTTATTTATATGAATAACTTTTGTATTTATGTCTATTTATTTCATTTCATTTTAAATTCATTATTCAAATCCTTTATGTACATGTACATGTAACTGATAAAGAAAAAAAGTGGAGGAATTCATACAATTATAATTTATACTTTATAAAGTAAGGGATTTAAGAGTTATCCAAAATTTAGATCTGCTAATTTTGAAAATCTATACTATATAATAAATAAAGGTTTTTTCATGCCACGTGTCGCCACCACATTCATTTTCATCAATTTTTTCCCGGCTCTCTCTCATATTAAATGCACCTCCTATTTTTAACAACAATATATATTTAAAAAAAATATTAATTATACTAATAAAACACAATTATTTTAAATTATCACTTATGAAGCTTTAAAAATTTAATTATTTAAATTTTATTTTCAATCAAATAATAAATGAAAAATAAATTACATTAAATAGTATTTAATTTATTTTTGAAACCCAATTATTTATTAGTTTTTGCATATTTTGAGTTTTGTTATCTATCATTAGTATATGATATATTTTTATACGTGTAAAATATACACATAAAGATTTAAAATTTTTATTTATTGATATTTTTCACCCGTGTGTATACACGGGATCTAAACTAGTATTAGATATAGTCAAACTAAAAACATGGGATTTTGATTAGAAAATATAAATTTACCATAATTAAAGATAGATAATCTTACTAATATACCCTTATTGATTTAATAAAAAAATAAAATAAAGAAATTTTCTGATTGGTTGAGACTGGTTTTCTTGGTTTTTGTCTAACTTTGTGGTTTTCTCTTGACCCTTCCCCTATATATATATAGGGTGTATCAAATAAGAAGTAGGTTTTCGCTAACAAATCTAAGAAATGATCAAAACGCTTAGAAACGATATCAAACGAACTCTGATTGAGCTCATTTCAGCGGCGTTGGAACCGTCTCGTCGAACTCTACCATATTAGCTTTTAGGGTTTAGATTTTATGTTTGAATTTTAGGGTTTTAGCATTATAGTTTAACCTTAAAATTTAGCTTTTAAGGTTTAGATTTTATGGTTTAGGTTTTTTTGGGGGTGGGGGGTTTAGGTTTTTTTTGGGGGTGGGTGGGTTTATGTTTTTTTTTTGGGAGGGGGTGGGGGGTGGTGGTTTTAGGCTTTTTGGGGTGAGGTTAGAAGGGGGGTTTAGGTTTTTGGGGGTGCGGGTGGAGGGGGGTTTAGGTTTTTGGGTCTGGATTAGAGTTCGATGAGACGGTTCCAACGCCGCTGGAATGAGCTCAATCGGAGTTCGTTTGACCCACTTCTTAGCGTTTCTTAGCGAAAAACCACTTACTAGTGGAACTTTCCCCTATATATGTATGTATATATAGGGAAGATTCCGATTTGGTGTTCAAGTAATGAGAGGCAAGGGGTTTCGATCCATACAATTCTCAAAACTAACGGACATAAACCGTAATTCTTAGAAAACCCCAAAAGGAATTTTACAAAATATTGGTAGTATAGGATAATAATTTTTTTTTTTTTTTTGTTACTTTTTGAATTTTACAAATACCTAAATTAACTAAAAGTTGAAAGTTCGTAAAATAAAATCAAAAGGAAACTAATGGGTCGACTTGATAAAATACAATATGGCTTTGACCAAAACCGTCTCAAATAATGAGACCTATTTTTTTATTCCGGCAAAGGCCTGGACACCCGGGATCATTCTGGCAAGCGGATCACCCTTTCGTTCGAAGAACATAAGCGTGGTGACCCGACCCTACACCACCCAAAAGAAAACCCATAACTGGAAAAAAAAAAACCCTGACTCAACCTGAAATATTTTGTCCCAAATAAGACTTGAACATAACTCATAACCTACCATTTGAAAAGTTATGAGCCATCACTTAACAAGAAGACCATCTTAAACGATACTTGAACTCATAACCTATCATTTATCCTAAAAGAGACTTGAACTCATAAGTAGTTGACTTGTTTGACTCTATCAATTGGCCATCGCTAATCAATATCTACTATTTGGTATTAGACTACAACCAACAAATTTTATTTTTTACTATAACAATATCATTATATTTGATTACATTGATTACAATGTATATGTAACCTTACAACATGTTTTACAACATCTCATCCTGTTATAACATGTTAATTATTTGACCCTTTTGGAGTAACGGGTTACACTGATATCTCCCACTTAATTGATTTTTTTTAAATCACAACCTAAATTTAATTAATTTAATTTTTTATGTCTGTCGTAACGGCTAGTCTACCCACACAAAGTCACAAGCACCCAAGCGCCCATGATTCAATTCTCACCTCTTCAAAAAAACACCTTAATCACGTCTCCCGGGACGATGTTCCACACTTTCACGCCCATTTACAGACCATGTAGATCACGCCCCGGTGTTGAATGCGAAGTACACTTAGCCTATATCATCGACATTAATGACTTTAATCAAAGCTAACAGCATAATATTCGGTAGTAGAGACCGCACTGTATTCCAACCGTTAAAACCTATTTTCAGCAAAGATCAACTGCCACAACACGTTCTACACAAAAATTTATAACAAGGCCACCATTCAACAACTTACACGTGTCTCCGGGCCCCAGCGGCCAATGTATACGGACCTCTAAAGTCTCTCCAAATCAGATTTCATAAAACCATTTCAAGTCCGCCCGGCAACAAATCACGAAAGGTGAAAAACGTTCAACTTCATCCCGAGAAGATACAGAGAGAAATTTCGAGGTCTTTTTCGTCTGGTGTTGAATTTGATCGGCGTTTTGCAGATTCCGAGCAGCTTTTAGCTACACTTTGCAGGTTCGTATTTAATTCCTTTTTTGATTGAATCAGTTGGTTTTTGTGAGGTGATGGATCAGAACTGAGTATGATTTTGGAAGTAAGAGGATAATGGAAGTTTCAAGCTCATGATTTGACCTCAGACCTCAGAAATTATGGAATTTCATTGTCTATGGGATCAGTTTTACCATCAGTTTCTGTCATACGGTTATTGGAATAGCTTTTAGTCGTTTGTTGTTGGTGTTTGAAATTTAGGTTAAGCAGGTAGGCCACACATACACATTCATTGAGAAAGGGTAATTTCGGTAGAAAATTTAACTGCAAAGAATGGAGAGTGTATAGATATTGATATGTTGTGAACAGATTAAAGGATGTAGCCTCCTGGTTTGAAAATCAAGCAATAAATAGCTATCTATGACCAACGAATTGCAGCTAGAACTTGGAAGTGATTATGGAGAGAGGTCTGAGGCTTATTAGATAGGTTGCCGTGAGTTATAAATGAACAGCTTGATTACAAGAACATGACTGCGAAAAAGGTAGTAATTGTGATTGAAGTTAAGTAATCTGTTTCCAGGCTATATATAAATTGGTTGACATGGGTTCTGCACTTGTCCTTTAGTCCTATGCATTTTTGTTACCTGATCCTATGTTACATGTTTAGTTTGGTTTAAAAAAGAGCGAGGTGCTTTGAGACGTTCAGGCCCCAAAAGCCGAGGTGCGAGACGCTGCTCAATGTACAACCAAATAAGCTTTATTTACGACCAGAATTTGCAGCTCTTTACATATCAACCTTTTTTATCAAGTAAATCTTTCATAATTTCTTCATCCCTTTGGATGATTTTACATATAAGCCTCCTACAGACAAATTTTTGACCAATTTTTACTTGAGCTGCCGCGTCAAGCCCCTGCTGCTTTTTCCTGAACGCCTCACACCCGGGCGCGGCTTTTAAAGCCAAGATGTCTAGGTGGTAGAGCTTTGTAGACACATAAAAATGTATGCATGATGAGGTTATTGGATCCCATAGGCAGCTGGAATTTATTGGTGATGACATGTATAATGCAATATGTTTGTATGGTTTGATAGTTTGTAGGTGGTTGTGCTTTTGTCATTTCAAAACGAGCTTTTCTTGAGAAAGTAGTGAAGTAGGACTATAGGAGCATAGCTATCTAATTATTCGGGACTTTGGGAGACCATTAGTTATGTTATGAGGTTACATATTTCAACAATCACCTGGTGGTAGCTTTTGAAAAGCCCAAAATGACAACAACTTTCAATAAAGGGAGAAGGATGTAAATGAGATGGAAGAAACATTTCATCTAAGCAATGCCATTTAGTGAAATGACTCTTTTGTAGGTCTTCAATAAGCACAATTAATTTCTTTTCATGGTGCTCTAGATGCTACACTCATTATAACTTGTTTTAGCCACTATGCGATTTTGATCCATGCTTCTGGATTACAGGGGTCTCTTTATAACTCTGAAGTAGATGTTATTTGATGATGTCTTATGATTTTTTGTTGTTTTGCAGATGCTTTTAATACGAGTGATGCTTAAGTGATACGAAGTACACTTTTTCTATACTTTCTTCCACAATTATGGCTTCTGGTGGAACGGCTCATCGAACTGTTGAAAAAGTTGATGGTGATTCAATGTTTGTTGACAAACTGCCCAAGGAAATCAATGAAATGAAAATCAGAGATGACAAGGTGGAAAAGGTTGCTCCTGGTGTTATCTGCATAATTTTTATTTATTTATTTTGCCTTACGTTCTTTGGGTGCATCTCTACCACAAGTTTTACATAAAAATAGCCTCTTGTAGGAAATGGAGCCAACTGTGGTGGACGGAAATGGCACTGAAACTGGTCACATTATTATCACTACAATTGGAGGAAGAAATGGTCAACCCAAACAGGGAACCATTGAAAACCTTGTAAAGTCTATAACATAAACTGATTGAAAAACACTACCTTTGAGACTCGAAATTCAGTTACCTCAAGCTTGAGAATCTCAGTTGTTGGTGTTTATTGATTTTAATGATGGAAGTGTGTCAATGCTTCATTTAGGTATATTGTTTCTTATGTATTGTTTGGTTTAATTAAGGTTTCCAAGTTAATGTGTTTAGTTTCGGTCCTAGGTAGTACTTTAGCTGGAACTTAATATAACTTTATATATTATATATGTGTGTGTGTTTAAGATATACTTTAGAAATGCTTCCATTCGTTGTTTAATTACTTTCTGGTGCTTGGTCCAATGCTTACTTGTTTGACTGTTACCTCAGACAATAAGCTACATGGCAGAGCGCGTGGTTGGCCAGGGTTCTTTTGAAATTGTGTTTCAAGTAATATCCTGAGTTACCACTCTGAATTGTCAAGCTTTGGGATTTTAATGGAGGTGGCAAAATGGGCGAATTGGATAACGGGTCAAAACACATAACGCTTTTGTACAGACTTAACTGAGTAAGACCTGGTTGACCCCGAAAATACCCCAAAGAAAGAATTTTTTGTACATCATAAACAATTGTTGATATGACTACAAAAATCATACTATTGTAGTGATAATCATTTTTTTTACCAAAGTATAGGCGGTTTATGCATTAAAAATACACTTTGGGTGACTTTTAACCGGTTTCCTTTTAGCAAAATTTTTATTTCACTTTATTGGCCCATCACATTAGTTGAACTGACTAATTTATATGCCAACAGGTTAAGATTGCACCCCTAAACAATGTAGTAGATTGGCTGTTACCCCATTAAATTGTGATGTCCACAGGCCAAATGCTTAGAAACTGGAGAGGCTGTTGCAATTAAAAAAGTCTTGCAGGATAAAAGATACAAAAATCGGGAATTGCAAACAAAGCGACTTCTCGATCATCCCAATGTCGTTTCACTTAAACACTGCTTCTTTTCAACTACAGACAAAGATGAACTTTATCTCAATTTGGTTCTAGAATACGTGCCAGAAACAGCTTATCGTGTAGCAAGACACTATAGCAAGGCAAATCAAAGAATGCCTATGATTTATGTCAAACTATACACCTATCAGGTTTAACCTTTTCATGTAAAAATCTTTATTTATCCTCATTTATATTCACAAACCTTGTTGGTATGTCTCTTTTATGTATATTATGAAATATGAATTTATGTGATACTCTGGTGTCTTCAGATTTTCAGAGCACTGGCTTATATTCATGCAATCGGTGTCTGCCACCGAGACATTAAGCCTCAAAATCTCCTGGTATGCAATGCATCTAACTCTCTTCTTCCCCCAACACACACACACACACACACACACTGACACAAGCACACAAAAAGAATTCCCAAACAAAGGAATAGGAAAAACAGGGGTAAAAATGTTACAATATGAAAAATATGTCTTGCAGGTCAATCCTCATACCCACCAGCTCAAACTCTGTGACTTTGGAAGTGCAAAAGTTCTGGTAATATGTTTGTATGGTCATTAATTGCAATGTTATAGTTTGTTATTCTTTGTGTATCTTGTCTGTATATGTAACATCCGGCCCCTCATACCAACAATATTGTCCGCTTTGCCCACTAAGAGCTCACGGATTTGTTTTTGGTTGCCCAGGTGAAAACTTCCGAGGGGGTCACCCATCCCTGGATTACTCCCACCCGAGCACGCTTAACTGTGGAGTTCTCCTCTCATCCACTACATTAAGCCCCAAAACGCGTTGTTGATTTAAGAGGCAGGCCATTTCTTATGAACCAAGGATCTCTCTTGTGCACGGACGATGTGGGATTCGCCTAGGGTGTTACAATCACCCCCCTTTTGGACTCATCGTCCTCGATGAGGTTTGCCCCACCATCCAATTCAGGGATGTGGGATTCGCCTAAGGTGTCCTTCTGAACACCCCCGGGGACTCAACCGTGATCGCTGAGGTTTGCCCCACCATCCCGAACGACACAAGAGTGGCTCTGATACCATTTGTAACATCCGGCCCCTCATACCAACAATATTGTCCGCTTTGCCCACTAAGAGCTCACGGATTTGTTTTTGGTTGCCCGGGTGAAAACTTCCCAGGGGGTCACCCATCCCTGGATTACTCCCACCCGAGCACGCTTAACTGTGGAGTTCTCCTCTCATCCACTACATTAAGCCCCAAAACGCGTTGTTGATTTAAGAGGCAGGGCATTTCTTATGAACCAAGGATCTCTCTTGTGCACGGCCGATGTGGGATTCGCCTAGGGTGTTACAGTATATACTTGCAAAAAATTTCTTGTCCTTTTACTTTATTTTATCTTGTCTGCATGCACAAGTGAAAGGCGAACCAAATATATCATATATATGTTCTCGGTATTACCGTGCACCTGAACTCATTTTCGGGGCAACTGAATACACAACCGCAATTGATGTGTGGTCAGTCGGTTGTGTTCTTGCTGAACTGCTTCTAGGACAGGTTCTTTCAATAATATACTCTCTTTAATTGAGCTTTTAGTTACTTTCTGGAACCTTTTGTGTTTGTTTGATCAATTTCCTTTATGTTTTTTGTACTCTTTAGCCACTGTTTCCAGGTGAGAGTGGAGTTGACCAACTTGTAGAGATCATTAAGGCAAGTTTCGTCATTTAAAAGAAAGTGTATTTTCTCGAAGTTCTTCGTTCCTGTTTTCATTTGTTTGTTTCTTTATCATCTTTTTAGGTCCTTGGTACACCAACCCGTGAAGAAATCAAATGCATGAATCCAAACTACACTGAATTTGCATAAAGTGAGGATCTTTACTTTTCATTTTCACACTCACCTGCTTTTTTAAACTGTGATTTATGCAAACTTTACTTCTCATACATAGATTTTTCACAAGCGGACCCCACCGGAAGCTGTAGATCTTGTTTCAAGACTCCTCCAATACTCTCCTAGCTTGAGGTGCACTGCTGTAAGTCCACATTATCTTTTCTCAAATTTTACCTCACTGTAAATCTTTGTAGTTCCTTGTGAATCCCTGTTCTTGCTTCATAGATCAGTCTGATAGCCCATCAAATTGGTAATAAATATAGTAGATATGTTATTAGTATCCCATGGAAGTTGTAGTATCATACAAGCCTATTTAAAATTCTATACCGGTTGTGGTTTTAGCAATCAACCTCATTTCACCTTCAAGTTACTGTGGTGACATGATGTCATGCCAGCAGCGGTCACATCAGACGCCACACATGTAAAACATGCTTACATGGAAAAACATATTAAAAACATAAATTTATTTACAAATTTGATAAAAGATCCTCTTAATCATATTTTTTTTAAGTTATCGAAGGGCACATCAGATGCCGTGTGGTATATACATGAAAATGACAAATAAAATGCCACGTCAGCAGTTTTTAGAAATCAACAAAAACTGACATGCTAGCGCCGGTGATAAAATGCAACTTGGTTACTACAATTGGAAAAATGGAAATCTGTTTCTATTTTCTTCAGTTTGCCCTCATTAAAAGTCAAGTGTTTGACTCTTCATGGGATGTGGCCATGTAAAACATATACGTGTGTGTATATATGACTTGCGAAATAACAAATTATTTTGAGCAGTTGGAGGCGTGCATCCACCCGTTCTTCAATGAACTTCGTGATCCAAACACTAGTCTGCCAAACGGGCGGCCCTTGCCACCCCTCTTTAATTTCAAGCCTCAGGGTTAGTTATTATATCCTTATCATGTAGTTGTCACCATTTGCATTGGAATCATTAACAACTTGGTTGATGGTCAATTGACAGAGCTGAAAGGGGCATCTTTGGAACTTCTGGCTAAACTGATACCAGAACATGCTCGCAACCAGTGTCCCTTCCTTGGCTTTTAAGTCACCGAAATCGTTATCGGCTAAATTATTATTATTGTTGTGTTATGTTATCCTCATATGCTTATTTCATTTTCACTTCACATCAGGACTCGAATCTTATGTAGTATGTTACCCTCTGATAGTCTGATATGTATAATATTAGTTTTGTCTATCAACTCTTTAAATGATAAAAAGTTGCTGATATACACTAGTGAATACAAAAAAATAATTATATTACGACCCTCCTATTAAACAATTAAAGTTCCTTCACTTATAGGATGAGACATCCATAAGATAATATACACAAGGCATAAGACGCGTTGGGGTAGAGCATACCGAGGGGATGTCTTGCCCTAGATAAGGACTTAATTTTTTTTATAAACGAGATCTTATCGTGATTCGTGAGTAGTCTTTTTATTCATGTACAATATTCTTTATAATCCTGTTGCTGTTCGTGTATAAAATAAAAATATTTGCGTGTAAAGAGTTGAAGATGGAAACATAAAAGACGAGGGCATGAGTGCATGCATGCCACTTGAAGTTATGGTTTTCTTGGTCAATCAAAGGATAAAAAAGAAGGCACTGAATGAAAAACATAGAGGATCACAACTACATTGTATTAATGGTGTAAGCTTCTAATAAGCTCTTTTACTACGCTTAGAGACTCGTTTCTTTTGGTCCATTTCTCAACCACTTTTGCCTCAAAAAACAATGTTTTACATGCCCTTCACCTTGTTACATTTTGGTGTCTGTGGTGTGCAAGGAATGATCTCATTTTTAATGGCAAACCTATCTCTCCAAATAAAACTTTGGATGAGATTAAGGTCTTGGGCTTCTTTTGGATTATCAATTGTGGCAAGTTTTCACTTTTCATCGATAGATTGGAGTAACTAGATTTCTTTTAAACATTTTAATCTAAACTATTGTGGTGTTTTGGTGTTACATTTTCTATCTAGCTTCTTGTTAGACTTTGGTGATCAATAACTTTTTTGCCGTTCCAAAAAACATAGATGCACACTTAAAACAAATTAATAAAACATTTATCGTGCAATGTATGTCCTTTTTTATGTACATTTAAAATATAATGCAATTATTCAAGAAAGCAAAGTTATGACTATTGGGCTAATCTTGTCATTTAAAATATCCTACAGCCCCCTTTGGTATTATCTTTAAGTATTTGAGTAGGATTAGAAGACTTGGTTATCAAGGTTTATTTTAGTATAAATAGATTGGTTAGGGATCATTGTAAGTGTGTCAAGATTATAAACAAAAAGAGTCGATCTTTTGTTGAGATCAAATTTTGTGTTCGTGTTCCTTGGGCCTGATTTCCAACAATTGGTATCAGAGTTTGATGAAGGATAAGGTTGTTTTGAGAGTCGTTTTTAGGAAGGGAACAGGGAGCAACCCCCTTTGGCTGCAAGGCTGATAACGAGAACGAAAGGGAAGTCAGCAACAACATATTTTGAGGAGTCTTTCACGAGAAGGAAAGCATGTGATCTGATCTAGTTGTGATAAGACTGCTTCAACACTTGATCAATCGACCCGGTCCTTCCCGCCAAGGATAAAAACGGAGTAACGGGGGTAGGTTGTTTTTTTGGAAAAAGATATCCGATCAGATTTGCGGGTAGGGGGACGGGAAAAGATTCGTCAAAGCATGAGACTTTGAATCTAGTCTTGTCTAGCAGGTAAAGAAGAAAAACGGTAGAAGCAGCAGGGTAGCGGGCTTGTTTTTTTTCTTTGATCGATGGTCAAGAACGGGGTTGTTTTGGTGACCCGGGAAGAAGAAGATCGATAGTGGTCAAGTGGGATTGAAGTCGTGAAGAAGAGAAGATAAAAATGGTCTATGCAAAGGAGAAAAAGCATGTGTGTGAACATTATGGTTGTGAAAGTTCATGTCGGGATGATCTAGGACGAGGCCAAGGGAAGGGTCGGTGGTCTAGGAAGGGTCAAGATGGTGAAAAAGTCCAAGAGAAGTGCATGACAAGATTAGAGGGGTAATTATTGGGCTAATCTTGTTATAGTTTAATAGTCTAGATTGAGTTGCAAGTTTGTTAGTCATAGTAGGAGTCTAATATTTGTTTATTTTATTGTTTGGTATTATTTTTAAATATTTGAGTAGGATTAGAAGACTTGGTTATCAAGGTTTATTTTAATATAAATAGATTGGTTAGGGATCATTGTAAGTTTGTCAAGAATTATAAACAAAAAGAGTCGATATTTTGTTAAGATCAAATTTTATGTTCGTGTTCTTGGTCCTGATTTCCAACAATGGCTTTGTAGCAAAATTTTAAAAGTTGATAACTTCATTGTTTACTCAAAGTTAGGTTGTACAAGACATGTACTTAATTGAATAAACAAACATATCATCTCCTCTCTTGTTTCAAAGAAACCCATTACATTCACAAAAAAGCTACAATGCACTTTACCACTAAAAAGAGAAAAACATGGTACGAGCCATCAATTTTTGTCCAAAAGCAATATACACATTTATTAAATCAAGCATGCATTGTTCTAGTAGCAATGGAATAAATAAGAAACAAAAATTCTCATCCTTTGCCTTTCATAGAAACCGATGATATGACTTCTTGAGTTGTTTAATCATATAAATTTCAGGAATCCAAACGTCCGGATATTTGGGATCACCCTGGTAAACGGATCACCCTTTCGTCCGAAGAACAGAGGCGTGGTGAGACCTGACCCCACACCACTCAGGAGGAAACCCACAGCTGGAAAACCTTCTTGCTCAACTTGTAACATTTTGTCCAAGACTCGAACCCATGACATTCAATTTGAAAAGTCATGAGACTACCACTTAAGCAGAAAGCTGGTGGTATCCATAACATTATCTATTAAATATATATAAGTATTTATATGAACTTTGCAAATATATAAAATTCTATATAAAAATTATGTATTATACATAATGCATGAATTTTATTAAAAAAAAATAAGTAAATGCTTAAGTACTTGTATACAATCATTTAGTGGTGAAGGTTGAAGAAAAACGTTGGAGGGGGGTGGGGGAGCTTAATACCTATAAATTTTTCAGCCGAATGTGTAGAAATTAACACTTATGAGCGAAAAATCAGGGGGGGTGGGGGAGGGCGCTTTGCGTGAAAGTGCAAGACTCCCGTCCATAATAATATAAAACAATTAAATGAAATTACAATGCGAAAGTAAAATTGAAATACATTGCTACGGATTCATGTTCAACAAAGATCTTTTAAAACATATTATGAGTCTCCCGTAAAAGAATTCGTGTATCTCCCATGGTACAACATATAAAGCAATGTGTATTGTCGGAGAAGACTCGAGTGCCTACAAATGTAAACCAGTAGCAACTCTAATTGTTGGAAGCTATCTTTAATGTGTGTGTTTGCTAGGGATTCGTGAGCGTATTCAAAGGTATCGAAGGGTATATGTAAAACTAAGGCATCACCTTAGTTTTACACTCAAAGCCGAAAGGTAAAACATCTACATCATTTAACTCTATTAAATTGTATTAAACGTCTTTAATACAATTTAATCGGTCTATAGTTCTGACTACAATTAAAAAAACTCTTATGCTTCAATTGTCTACTACTTCCCATCTACAATAATCCTCGGTGAGAACTACATGAACTTCAGGCTGCTTGGTAGGAACTCGTCAAAAATAACTTACCAATCTCGTAAACGTGCGTGCGTACGTGTAATGAAAGTGCATACCAAAACATACCAGAACATGAACTTCTTGCTTCTTGGTAGCGTGCGCGTGTGTGTAAGATGCTTCCCACCCTTTAAGTTTCCACCTATTTCTTATTACTAAGGAAAAACCTCTTGAAACACCAATGTTTGAGATCATGAATTTAAGTCACCACTTCCACATAATTAAAGAAATTTACCTTAAAAAAATATGACTTAAATTAATTGTTTGTCATTGGGGTTCTGCCCTAGTGCTTAAGGAGTTTCGACATTGATGGCAATGGGTCGGGTTCAAGCCAGATATCGGTAATCCCAAACTCATACCCGGTTATAAAATCATGTCCCATACCTGACCTGTTACCCATCGGGTATCGGGTTATTTTGACATCCCTTTGCTTTGAGCCAAAGCCATGTTCACAAGGTTTGACCGAATCCGACCGGTTGAGACGAAACCCCACTACATTCATAGTTTAAACGTGGTCCGAAACCCCTGAACTATTCATTCTTCTTCTCTATGTTTGATGCACATCAATCAGAGAGAATTTGGCAATTTGCAAATCGTCAGGTTCACTCTGCTTCACTCTACGTGATTTCGTCTGTTCTTTCTTACTTTAAGCACTTGAGGTTTCAATTACAGTTCGAATTATGGCATTACATGTATGTATTTCTGCATTCCGAAGGATTTAGAATGCCCTAATGTCAATTAGAGTTCAAATTAGGGCATTGCATGTTTGTAATGCTGCATTCCGAAGGATTTACAAATGCCCTAATTTCATTTAGAGTTCGAATTAGGGATTGCATGTTTGTATTTCTGCATTTCGAAGGATTTAGAATGCCTAATTTTCAGTTAGAGTTCGAATTAGGGAATTACATGTTTGTATTTTTGCTTTTTCAATTAGAGTTCGAATTAGGGAATTACATGTTTGTATTTCTGCTTTTCGAATGCCCTAATTTCAATTGTTCGAATTAGGGAATTAAATGTTTGTACATTCCAACTCAGATTCATCTACTTATCTATAACTTGGAAGGCATTTTCATATAAAAGAAAGTGCTCCTCAATGCTATGATATGCACAATCAATCCTAGGTGAATCACATTGCACAACTTATTTTGCATGTAGTACAAGTCAAGCAGCCTTTGGCTTTGGTTTTATCCTCTTTGCCTTTGAATACAAGAAGACTCCAGCAAGGGCCAAACCAGTTCCTGAAATTAAAGCAGTCCAGTTCCATAAACATGTCATAGAAGTTAAATTTTATTGTATCAAATTGTAAACATTTGTACCAAGTGAATTGATGGGAGAAACTGGTGTCTGGAAGAAGAGGACGGATGACACGATGACCACCACTCGCTTCACACAGTTCCCCACAGCATGTGTAACTGGTGACACCATATGTAGAATCATGTATGACACCTGTTTGCCCAAGACACATTGTTATAGTCGAATGCTCATGAGATATAGAACACCCAAGCAAATAATATCAATGATGGTTTTACCATTATGTTAAGAGCAAATATCACTAATAGCAATCAAGTTTCACACTTTCTTTCAATGTGATGACTCTTTTTTTGAAAAAAATTGACCTGCAAGCTGCAACCTGTACATATGCTGACGTGACGTGGCGTGTCAGTTATGTAAAATAACTTATTTGACGTGCCATTTTGTTTAAAATTGATGGCATGGGACATCAACAGTTGTAATTGACGATTTATGACACGTCATCATGCTTACACAATAGGCATGCTTTGTCAGCATATGTAAAGTCAATTTTGTTTTAAAATTTTTATAGCAATTGATAATTCTGGGGTTAAAACTTGGAGTGACCTTGGTGGAACAATTATGAAACTTGTTTACTATTTAGTGACATTTGTGTTTGATGGGTACATGGGAAATTTCTGTATGTTTTAAAGAATTATTGTTTTGTACCTGTTGATAACTATGGAAGCAGATACCGGTCAGGACAAATCTCACACATAGGTCTTTAATATTTACACCTTTACTTGCCTAAAGGAAAAAGGTTACAAATATGTCAAGATACTAAAAGCAGTTCAAAAGGGCAAATTGAGCTAATTCATTTCTATAATTATACTCACAGCAATCTGCAGGTTTTCAGGAGTAAGCTTGAAGCCTTCTAATAAAAGTGCAACAGGGATCAAAAGGAAAAAGGAGATGATTGTCATAACCGAGAAGAGATTGATATTGTCCAAAGCTTCCTGTTCAGGTCAGCTTGTTAATTAAATACTTGATTGTACAATAAAATATATGGATGGTTGGTTCATGGTTGGTTGATGAGAATTTACCTCTTTCCTGACCATAAACTTTTTGCTAAGCACATTACGCGACTGGTTGGTGACATTTGAAGCCATTGCACTTCCAAAACCAATCCTGTATTTGTTCAAAACACTCGCATGTGATGGTCAACTCTGACTGCATATATTGTAGTCAATTTGATATAAAAGTTAAAAATTCAGTTTCAAACCAGTTAAAGGAAGCCTCAGTGAAGGATGCTAATGCCACACCGCCCACAATAGGTACAAGAGATGAAATAACCCATATTGTCGGTCTCTATACATGCATACATACATACAACAAGTAAGAAATACAATTTACAAACTATTCTTTTAGAAATCCCAATATGAATAATGATGAATTTAAAAAGTGTATTCGTAAAAGTATGTGGAAAAGGAAAGGATATGGGGCGGCGTTAAAAGCTCTGTCATTAGGGAAATCTCTTTCTACAGGGAATTTAGAAAGTCTTTTTTGTATGACAAACAACATGAATTACTAACCTCTGAAAGTAGTAGGACAGAGAAGACAACAGTGAAAAAGGGCTCCATGGCTTTGATTGTGTGAGTGAAAGAAACCGCAACTTTTCCCAGACTTATATTAGTCAAAAGGTTGCCCATTGTATGTGCCACTCCCAGCATTAAAACAGGTACAATCTGACATAATTTAAATATTAGTTACAGAAGGAAACATTAAACATTCATCACACTTGCACAACGAATTAATAGAAGTTTACCTGTGATTTATAAAACTTTGGTCTTGGATGAAGTTTAAGTGCCCACATAACCAAAACCATGAGCGTACCACACCCAAACTGAAACGTTGTAATTGTGGTTGGGTAGGGGAAAACCTTGAGTACCTGTAGGAAACCAAATTTAATCTGTACAGTTAATTCATTATAATTGTCATTAAATTATTTGATTACTTTTTTTGCATTTAATCTGTCCATTTATTCATCAAAAGGAAAAGTATCCCTCACTTGTGGAGTTGTGGTCATAACTGGATGTGGTCAAAGTTGTAACACAACCCCACCCCAGTGGAAGATCTTACAAATATTTATATCTTTTGACCACTCCATATGAGAATTTAATAATGGTCAGAAGTTATGTGACCACGAAACCACTTTTGACTAGTGGTTTATAACAAAAGTCAGATTTGGAAGGTGTTTATAATATGCAAATGCATACACTAATGAAAACCCTTTTTTATCTTTTTAATTTTTATAGTAAAAACATAACTTGACTTATGGTTGCTACTTTATGCATAACAAAATAACAAAAGTCAGATCTGGAAGGTGTTTATAATATGCAAGTGCATACATTAAACCCTTTTTTTATCTTTTTAATTTTTATAGTAAAAACATAATTTGACTATATACATAACAAAAGAACAAGTTTCAGATTTGGAAGGTGTTTATAACTATGCAAGTGCATACACTAAACCTTTTTTTTATCTTTTTAATTTTCATAGTAAAAAACATACTTTTTGACTTATGGTTGCTACTTTATAATTACTCAAGTGATGCATAGCTGCATACACTGATTAAAAACCGGTTTACGTTACGTGCCACTGTAGGTAACCACTAATGAAAATAGGAAATAGCAAATGAGATGGAAAGCAACCTGCTTGTTGAAGATGTTGAAGTAGATATTCAACATGTACCATACTCCAAACATGACGGCGAGCTGTAAAGTCCGGCCAACTTTAGCCGGACTTTTAGCCTCGCCGGAGGGTTCAGATGCAGAAGCAGCAGCTCTGACAACCGCCAGATCATAGTGAACCCGTTTCGGAGAATTATTGAAGATTGAGTTAGAGCGAAAAGAGAGAACAGAATGAGTTGACTTTGCAGGTTTATAGTTGATGGTGCTTAAAACTGGTATGATTTTGGGTATGGTAATTCGGTTGGTATGGTTTAAAGATTTTGGATTTAGAGTGCAGCTAGAGAGCGTTAATGCACAACTCTCCATGGCTTGTTTGTGCAAGAAAACACAGAGATTTTGATGGTGGATATGTGGGCTGGAGTGTGTGTGAGAGAGAGAGAGATCTTGTTTGTGGCATAGTTTGCATGTAATATAAATCCAAATATAAATCCAAATTTACAGGTCAACATAGTCAGGGAATACGTCTATACATACATTTATGATTTTTTGCTGTACCTTTTAACTCACCACAAATGCTTTTTTTTTCTTTCAGAAATAAAACGTCATCGGTGTTTATTTTAAAGTAAAATAAGAAAAGATGTTAATAATGAACAAACTTTATATATTTCATCACTATTTGATGCAATTGGTTTGCTATAAGGGGGGTGAAGGTGGCGTTCTTGTGTAACTGTTGCGGGTACCCGCAGGTACACCGCCGCCGACCTACTACTTGACACTATTTGGGGACTTTTGCGGGTATATCTACCCGAATGGAAATCAAACAAAAAAAACGGCTATAATGCCGTTGGTCATTAAATATAAAAAAATTAAAAAAAAATTATCATTATAAATACCATACAACTAAACAATATTTTTCATACCAAAAAAATTTCTTTCATCTATTTTTCTACTCAATATACACTATAATGGATCGTGAATTGTTGATTCTTCCTGAATCATCCGGTGACTACGAGTTGCTATTTCCTCACGATAGCGGGTTTAGTCTCCAATTTTTTACGAATACTGTCGCTCAAGCCGAACAAGAAGACACGACAACCTCTAAAAAAATATATGTGCCACGTGATCGTGAACAAGCTCTTGAAACTCTAATGAACGATTATTTCGTCTACGAAAATCCAAAATTTGATGAATGTACGTTTCGTGAAAGATTTCGGATGTCAAAACGTTTATTTTTAAAAGTTGTTGCGGATATAGAATCAAAATTTGAATGTTTCCAAGAGGGTTTAGATGGGAGGATGAAAAAGAGTTTCGTGGTGTTACAAAAATGCACATCTGCTGTCAAACAACTCACAACCGGTAATCCTCCCGACGAATACGATGAATATTTAAGTATGACTTGTAGGACCTCACGTGAATGCCTATAATATTTTTGTAATGCCATATTTATAGACGAAGATTAGATTGACTTTATGTTATTTTAGGGTTGTGCTCCCTTTACTTTAGGGTATTAGGGTAGGAAAATGGTAAAAGTGACATGGCACAACCTCATTGGTTAGTTTTGTTAGGGTAGTTTTTGGGTGAGTGTTGTGCCCCCTTCACCCTAATACTGTAATAGGATATAACTAGTAGAACTTGCTCGTGCCAAAGTTTACATTGAAACGTTGATAAAAAAAATACGCACGTCGTGACGGTATATTCTAAATTTAAGAAAAAAATATCATTTAAAACTTATAAGAGAAAAACAAAATTCAAATTAAATTTAAAAGCTGTGAAGACAAGCGTAAAGAAATAAAAAATTTAAGAGAAAATCACCAAAATGTACATTTTGACAAAAAAAAATTGGCAAAATGTACATTAACTTTTTCAAACTTAAAAAATATCCATTCAAAATTAACTAATAGAATTCTGACACGTAAGTTAAAATAAATTTGAAGGCTCCAATATAGCCGGCCACGTGTCATACTAGAGAGTGTCCACGTGTTTTTAGTCGGCTAAATTGTAGCCGTTAACTCAACCGACGGCTTCACCCTAGCTGGCAAAATCAACGATGAATGAAATGATGCCACGTGTCAAAATTAAAAATTGGCGGCTACAACATAGACGGTAGGCTACCGTATATCCGTCCAAATTTTAATTTTGGAGGCTATATGGTAGCCTACCGTATACTGTGTAGCCTCCAAAACTAAAACAAAGGCTATTCAATGACACGTGGAATCATTTCATTGGTTTTGATTTAGCCGGCTATGGTGAAGCCGTTACTAGAGATACGGGCTACAATTTAGCCGGCAAAAATACGTGGATATGCTCAATGATTGACACATGGCCGGCTATATTGGAGCCTTCAAATTAGTTTTAACTTACGTGTCAAAATCCTATTAAAATCCTATTGGGTCATTTTGGATTTGAATATTTTTTAAGTTTGAAAAAGTTAACGTACATTTTGCCAATTTTTTTTGATCAAAATGTATATTTTGGTGATTTTCTCAAAATTTAAATCTAAAAGTCAAAAAGTAAAATTATATTATAGCCGATCCGAATTATGAGAAAGTAAAATATATTATATTGTACCCGGTTTGATAGGATCGACTATCCTGACGAACCACGAACGATCCCTAGCTGTTGCTAAGGGGGGCGGATCGAAGTGCATTAACGGGTCGTCATCAATCAACGGAGCAGCAACTAAATGGGTCAGCCGGTTCGAATCGCTTGACATAGGATCTCCTGAGGGTGCAAAACCGACGTGAAGAAAAGGTCCATGCAATCCAAGTTTCCACTTCATGCAACAACTTTCACTTTGCTTTAGTCCATTTTCCCACATGCTATTTGTTTTATTTCCACATGTATTTTTTTTTTAATTCTATATGATTTTGATTTTTTTTATTCGTCAGGTTAGCTTCTTTCCTCCACTTCCCTAATTGTAGCAACGTGGGGTTACAATTAAATTCCTCCATGTACCACCAAGTTTAAAAAAAAAAGTTTTATCAATGGCATGTAGGGTTGACCTTTGGTGTTAGGTTGCTTTACCTGTAGGTATTGATGCTAGCTTTGTTGTCCTGAGTTGCAGGTGAACCTCTAATCTTTGATTTTTTTTTGTTTTATCTACTTTAGCCTTGTCACAGTGGTCTTTTGTACATGGTTATGACACATATTTGTATGTCTGGTTGTTCTCGTATCTGTTATGACTACTTGATTATATGGTTATGACATGTAGTTCTTGCATGTTTTCTGTATGCACCATTTTTTAGATTTTAGGAACTATTATGCATGTTGCACCTTTTGTCTACTTATGTTACAATCTTATATGTCTTATTTACGCTTTTGATACTATATATTTGTTGTTTATTGTATGCATGTTTAGTATGTCTTTCGAGCCTGGGTCTCTCTCGATGCAATTTGTCTACTTTATGGGGGTAGAGGTAAGGTTTGCTATTATCCCACTCTACACATACCTTACTCTTTCAGTGAGACTTTGCTGGGTACGTTTGTTTGTTTCAATTTTTATCTACATATTTTTAAAATTAAATTTTGTTTATCATCAGTTTAATTGTTCAATCATATTTTTATGAATTCTACAAAGTTAAAATGATTTTATGGCCATATATGATCCAATTATGGATTTATAAGTCCTAAATCCTTATTATTAAGTATATAACATTGCATTTATTCAACACGTGTAATATACGGGTTTATAACCTAGTTGGTATATTATATATAAACAAAAAAAGAAAATTATTCCCTTTCCTAATATGATGTTTGAAATTGGTATATAAACAAAAAAATTATTCCATAATGTGTTGCTGTTTAAAACTGGTTTTGGAGCCGGGGGTCTCTCTGAAAGCATTATCTCTATCACTTGCGATAGGGGTATGATTTGCCTACATTCCACCTTCCCAGACTCTACCAAGAGTATGAGCTGGGGGTCTCCTTGGAAGCATCCTTTTTCATGTTGCAACGTGTTACAATTCTAGCTCTCCAAGATTTTTTTTCTCACTTCTTTTCATTTTTAATATTATTGTTTTATTACGTACTCAAAATTGAAAATATCGTTTTATAATTCCAAAATTTTCATTACTAACTATTTGATTTTTCATTTATTCAACTTATATAATGCATGAGTTTCTAACATGATATATGATTAGAAGTAAATAAAATAAAAATTATTAAAAACATTTGTTACTGTTCATTCTCTTACCTTGTTAACGATGACACTAATAAGAGTTATAATCGGAGATAATAAGACGTGACACTTGCTAACAGGGCGGCTAAACATTTTTTGGAGCTAAGCAAAATTCAAACCTGAAAAATTTTGTATGAAAAACATACTTTTAGCTAACAACAGTTTTCTTGAATCTCTTGGACCGACAACAATATACTAAAAAATTTATAGTTTACAAAGTTATAAAAAATTTATATATGGTTACAAATATATAATTAATAATATAATTTAAAAAACATAACAAAATAAAGAAAAAGATTTTTGAGGCCCCTATAAAACAATTGCTTTAAAATTATATTTGTGAGGCTGGAATGTGTGTGTAAGATATATAGAGATCGATCTTAATTGGTGAATAGTTTGCATGTAAATAAATCCAAATTTACAAGTCAACATAGTGCGGGAATATAAATCTACTTACTAAACAAACACATTTATGATTTATTGCCGTCCATGTAACTCACCATAAATGTTTTTTTTTTCTTTCATGAAAAAACGTGATTGTTGTCTGTTTCAAGATGGGTTCCTTTGTCATTAGACAAAAAGAATGGGTCATACTCATAATGTAGGAGATAATATGGGGTGTTCAAATTCGGATATCTGAAATTTTTGGATAGTTGAATTTATTATCTGAATACGTGTCCGAAATTTCAAATATCTGAAATTCGAATATTCTAAATTTCGGATACGGATAGAAAATTCAGCTATCCGATACAGCTAAAAAATTAAAAAAACAATTAATTTGAAATACGTATCCGAAATTAGTAATGAAGTTCGCAAACCCGTCGTATCACACGAGCTTAATTTCTAGTTAATAACTAATTTGAAACTGAATTTTGCCATTAATTGGAAACACTGGTAGGGGATTTTTGGCTTTGAAGGGTGTTTGATTGTCTACCCATTTCTAAACTGGTGAGGGTTTTGAATTTCATCAATTAAAGGATTTGATTAGAACTAATTTCAATTTCTTTTTTTAACCAACCAAACATGCAAATGAATTGAAATTTAAAGGATTCTTTTGAAAATCCATAATGTGTTTGGTTGATACATTTTTTTAATATAATTGGAATGTGAAAATACATAAAATGACAAAATTACCCCTTAAAAATCCCTATTCTAATAAAAAACTAATTTTTTTTGTCACTTGTCATCACCATATCCATCCTAACAACTTTTTTCCCCCTATAAACACATTTAAATCCACTATTCAATCTTTTCATATTTTTCTTAACTTTTTCAAAAATTTTCTTAAATAAACATTTTACCAAATTAATTCATCATTATTATCATTAACTCAAATTTATTATTAAATTTTCATCAAAAGTGAATATTTAAAAAAAATCAAGAAGTAAAAAATAGGAGATTTGAAAAAGACTACTTTTGTATTTGAATATATATGTGTGTGTGTGTGTTAAAATAAAGTTTACCAATATTTAATTAGTAGTTTTTTAATTAAGTTTAATATTTATAAATAAATTTTTTATTTTGATTTTAAAATTTTAATAGTTAGTTTTTAATTAAAATTAAGAAATTTATAAATATTTATTTTTAAAAGTGTATTATATTTTAAACTTACTTTTTATTAAATGACGAGATTTTGTTTTCAAAAAAATATGTTTGGCTTCAATTGTAATATATTATTTTTAACTTTTTTCATATTTAATTTTGTAATTTTAAATTTAAATTGTGTCGATATAATAAGAAGTGCGATTTTTAAATTTTGGAGTTTAAATTTTTTAATTTAAAAGACGATATATTGTTGAAATTAAAATTTTATTTTATTTTAAATGAGAGATTAAATATTAAAGGTTTAGCGAGATTTTCCGTATAAAATACGAGATTTAAAAAAAATAACTTAAGTTTGATATGTAAATTTAATTACAACTTAAGCATTTGTAAATATGTTACAACATCAATGTTAAAGTTTATACAAAAAGACCGATAGAGTTCAGTTAACTAATAAAATGGAGAAACAACGTATGCCAGGAAAACGTTGACCAATTTAATTATCTTCGATTTCTTTGACTCACTACTGGCTTCAATCAGGTTCGCACCGTTTGTGCCCTGTTTTTCAAACGGTTTTGGCACTTTTGTGGTTTCAGTAATTGAGGAAAAGAAACTCTATTTTTTGTTGTATTTAGTGGGTGTTAAACATTAAAAAGTTACCAATATTACGTCAAAGGTTGTATACAATGAAGTATTTTCAAATTTATAAATCATTATTGTAAGGTTTTATTTTACATGTAATTTAATGTATTGTAAAAATACATCACTTATGAAATGTATTTTCATGTATTATTTTTTTTATGTTTTGATTACTATCATCCATATAATCTTAACATTTAACAAAATAAAAAAGTTACCAATACAATATCAAATTTGTATAAAAAGATGTGTTAAGATAGTTATCAATATAATGTTAACGTTTCACCCTATGTAAGACATGAGATTAAAGCTAGTAACAAAATATAAAACAATGATCCAAATTCAAATATCTTTAAAAATATGTTTAAAAAAACGAAAAATGCCTAGGATACATAAATTATAAATATTTCCGATGATTCATTTGAAATGTTGAGGAATTCTGATTGATTTTGTTGAAATTAATTTCAATTTTTTTTCTTAGCCACCAAACATGTAAATAAATAGAATTTTTAAAATTCAATTTCAATTAATTCTGCCAACTAAACACTTAGGTTCACAATATTACATGCTATTAAAAAAAAGTAAATTTTATTACAATTTGGTATTATAAACAATCAACTAATAAAGGTTTTGAAATATACTTTAAAAGCTAACATAACTCATCTTTACCAAAAAAGATTTTGGGTAAAAGATTAAAGGACGATGCAATACACGTGAGAAACTGAAGTCACGTGCAATACACGTGAGATAGGCTAGTGACCAGTAGGTGGGGACAAGTAGTTTCGATTAAATTGAGCCACTACTTGCGGATGACTGGTAGGTGGACAACCATCCTTTTTTGATTTTACGATGTTTTGATTATCTTGGAAATTAATATTAATTTAAAACTAAAATATGTTCCAAAAAGAATCAACATAAAAGGGTATTTATATTTTTTTCTGACTAAAGAAAAGTGTACACTCTCTAATGTAGAAAACTAGGAGGGAATTCATGCTATGAGGCGGTGCAGTAAATCACGGTAATGGTTATAAAACGAAAATGTTAAGATTTGTAATATTAAAGTAAAAATAAGTACGAATAACAAAAACATAAGGTTAATAAAAACTAAGAAAAAATAGAAAAAAACCAACTAAAAACACCAAAAATAAACCTCACCCCCAAGGTTCGAACCTAGGTGGGTGAGGTGGAAGTGAGGTAAGATGAAAATAGCTACGACTACCAAACCAAGTAACATTTGTACGGATAGTTATCTGCTATGATCCCTAGGTTTGAGATGTTACACTTTTGATCCTCGCTGTTAACTCAAACGTAACATATTTGGTCATTTTCATCAGCTGACGTCTGACATTAATTTTTCTGTTAAATATGTGTAAAATTATCAATATATTATATATCCTTGATGTTAACAAAAGAAAAAAATTCATTTATAACCTACAAACTTAAAAAATATCATATATATTCAAACCAAATTTAAAATCTCATATATATAACTCTAGAACACTTCCCAAATATCATATATACCCCTAAAAACTTCTCTTATATCATATATGTCAAAACCAAATTCAAAATGCCAATATATACACCAAAAAATCTCTCTAAATGACATATATCTAAACTAAATTCAAATTATCATATGTACCTTTCTTTAATAATTAAAATAACAAACTTATCAATTTAATCTTTTTCATAAAAAAATTCAGAATATAACAATCCAATCTTTTTTTTATCTCAAAACTTAAAATTTTAATTTAGTATTTTTTTTTATTATTAGTTCTTATTATTGTTGGTACTATATTACTATTATTTTTATTAATATATTTTTATGATGACAATTAATTATTTTTAATAAATATTTTTATCTTTTAAATTATGAAAAATGATATTAAACATCAATAAACTAGTTAAAAACCTTGATGAATATATTTACAAAAAATCACTTAATAAATTGAAATTATCGTTATTCTTAATTACAAGTGTTGGTGGCATTTGCAACTGACCAATCTCCCCTCTCAAGTTTAATAAATGGCAAAAATTATCCCTTAACTTTATAAAATATCAATTTGATCCTATCAAGTTTTTAAAATTTTAAATTTACTCCCTATAGTAAATATTATCTGAGTTTTTCTTAACAATTTTCGATTTGTTTGTTTAGTTTTTTTTCTTGACGTCTCGATATAATTTTTGTTAAAAATAGAGGCGTATTCAAAATAAAGTATTTTTTAAGTATCGTGAGTTATATCGACTGACGGTGTAAGACCCCAACCCGGGCATCCTACAGTTGGTCCTCATAACGGGTCATTCGCATTTGAAACACATTTATTGTAAGTCAAAATACAGCGGAAGTCTTTCTGAAATCATTTATAACCGATTAATGTTATTAGGTTTACCTTACGAATGCCTGCACACCGATCCGAGTAACACCGCCTCCAAGCCAAGATACGTAAACTCTACGCTTACCTGCAAAACAATCTACCGTACACACAAAGTCAACTGCGTTGAGTGAGTTCTAATAGTTTAGTTTGAACGAAAACCCTCACGTTACATTCATTAGTTTAATCCACGCCGGACCCTTCGGTCCTTACAAAATAGTTTTAGGATTTATTAACGAATAGTTAACCCCCTGACATCCCACGACATCCCTTAACCGTTCATCACCCGGGACTCAACTCGTACTACCAATAATAATAACCTTACAATCACATCGACATAGACTCAACATACTATGCTAACAACTCATACCCAAGAATACGCATTAACTCGAATTTGGGTTAACACAACCTACCCTAGACATTAACACATCCGGCCTTAACCAAGGCTCCCATAATTAACTGACACGGCTCTTATACACGTCACGTCACAAGTCCTGACTCAACGGTCAGTCTAACTCCACATATCACATTACTATCATCAACACATCGCATTAACGCTATCTCACACACAATAAATATAACTCATTACTAGCATGCAAATTAACACATATATACGTATGCAAACACATATCTTATCACTGCACCCTCGTCAAGGTATTCGACATAACCTGCTAAATATTGTCTCCTTAAGTGACTTCCCAAAGGACCTCGTCCTTCACAGTTCCCGTTTGCCGTGTCATAAACATGACTATGCAAACACATCACCCGTCGTGTCACAAGGACAACGACAAATAAACACACGACACAAATAGTGACATAAAATATCATACTATATTTATATGACTCGTTAACCACACTTGCACCTTACACATAACACTAAAACAATACATATATCCCACATAAAATCATAAGCATTTAGCTTAAGGCCCGACTCTCCTCGATCTATCCTTAACACGTCACACAATAATGACTCATATCTCTAGCTAGCACATTCCCATGGACACACCATAGTCCCTACGACTCCTTAATACTTATTTAATTTCATAAACACGTCCGATTAGAATCTGAAACTCTTAACACGTTTAATAGATTAAGCTTGTCTCTTAAGTATGTACGATAGCCCCAAAAATATTAAAAACCTTTAAAGAAGCGGGGGATTAGAAACTCACCGGTTGTACCGGGTCTCGTTCCTTGTCTGCAGCCCGTCCGTCTATGCACGAATTTCAAACCTGGCAAACGTGTGGTCACATGATCAGAACACGTTCTAACCATACGTTGCATAACTTATAAATAAACAAACCCTAACCCTCGAACACACGCGTTTATGAGCCGATCACCTCCCAAGCATGCACGTGAGTGTGCATGCATTCACATGCAAACATCCAATCTAGTGCAAATCCATTCCCACCCCGCTTATCTCTCGTCGAGTTCCCCGTCGCGTTCCGTCACCTCATGCCACCATCATCTTCCTCGCTTAGCAATAGTTCTAATAGGCCAAGCACCACCCTCGTATCGCCACCATCGACTCCCACCATGAGCCGCTAGACAGGTCATTACCGAGCACCACCTTCTAGCACCACAACCTCCATCATTGGACAAACCTTAGCCGTGTGACCCCCCATTATTACCAACATGGAAGTCGCCATGCCCCCCGCCACCACTCATGTTCCTCGCCGTCGCCAAGGCCACCGGCCAAACTCGTCGGCCACTGCACCTTCGTCATGTTCCCCGGAGCTCCCTATAATCCAGTCGTAAGTTCGTCAGCGTAGGCCTTTCCTTCTCAATCACTTATGTGCACTCCTGCGCTTACCCTTCTCCCGTTCCACTTTTCTCATCATTGCTTTATCATTGTCGCATGATCCCTGATCGCGTCCCATTCCTCAGGCACGAACATGAAGTGTGCCCTATCTAAGCCCGAGCTACCCATCGCTCCGTTCAAAGAAAACATAACTCCTATTATGGAGCGTATCCCATGGAGACCTTATCGTCACTTTGTCTCCCAAAGTGGAGCATGGGACAAAAATTATTTAACCATGTTTCTTTTTATGTTTAGACATGTTAATATCACTGTATCACCCGTTTAAGGTCCGCTTCCCGGCGCGGAGCGCGGAACATAATTTGTAGTTTTACTTAACTTTTATAATTTATTACAAATGAAATTTTATTTGATAAATTTAAGAATTTTGAAATGTTAAAAAGTAAACACTTCATATATTACTAACCCTATTTAAATGTTAACGGGTGTGAATAGTAACTCCTCTAATGGGGGAGTTACATGTGTAGTTTTAATTTTTTTTTTAATTTTTTTAAACCCTTATACTATATATAACATACGTTTTTAGCACGTCTAATTTTCTAATAATTTCATTTTTCTGTAATAATTTTCGTTCTGTAAGTTTTTATAAAAACGGAAAGCGCGGCTTTCTTTACTTTTTTTTGTCAACGTTCCGGTATAAATTTATTGAAAAAGGAGTTTTATCAAAATTGAAATTTCCTTTTATTGTATGCCATAGAGAGTGTGCGTAGATTTTAGCCCCGCAAACAACCGATAACGATCATGTCCCCGCCGCGTTGCGAGGGGGAATCATTTTGAGCCCTTCATACTATGTATAATATACGATTTTAACCCGTTTAGTTTTCTATTAATTTTGTGCATATCAACCCTCCAACCAAGTTTAGGCATAACCCGCAGGTTACCCTTATAAGTCTCAAGTTTAAAAGTTTAATTCAGTAACAATCACCAAGGGCTCCCCCCGAAGGGTCAATCAATCAAGGTGGATTGGTCAAATGCAATAGATTTATCATTGTTACTATAGGCTTGATCAAAGTTAATGAATATGCTAGTTTTAAGTTTAATCTAAGCATACAAGTCTCAAGTTTAACATAAGAATAAGCACATAGTCATAGTTTGTACAAGAATTGTATAAGTTTAAAGTTTTGAACATGTTTCACCCAAAAAGTATAGAAAGAAAAAAGGGGCTAAGTATACTCACTTGGATTGATGAAGAGTATCCGACACGGATAGGTATTTGCAAGACTTTGAGGGAGAATATCCTCACAATAAGCCTAAGAATGCAAGTCTAAGATTTAAGTTTGCTTCTACAAGTCTAAGGCAAAAGATCCAGGATTTCATGATTCGACTAGGGTTCTCGGGTTGGAAAGTGGGAGTAGTCATGTTATAAAGTTTAGTATAACAAGTTTTAGATTATCATTAAGTTTGAAGTTTAAACGAATACTCATATGTTACATAAAGACCTCTAAATAGTCTTCGAAGCATTAAATTTATTATATTGGAAATTAAATAAACAAGTATTTGATAGTAGAAGTTACCTAGTAAGTTTAAGTAATATTTAAAGAATGATACCTATAAAAGGATATTAAGTTTCTTGGATATTTACCATTAAGCGTATTTTTTAATTATCTAAAAGGAAAAATAATCATTTAAATAAATGCATAACTTTTCAAAATAATTATTCATTTAAGAAAATATCACAAATTAATATTTAAAAATATTGGCTACGCTTTAAATAAGTAATAAATGTACAAGTATATATATGTATATTTTTTTGACTCTTTTCATACTTTTATAAAGTTTATAAGTTTTACATGTATCCCACTATCTATAAACAATTGTACTCATATATTTTTCTTACTAAACAACCAAGTAAAACATCTTGGTTGTATATAAATAAGTTTCAAGTGTATCAAATACATATGTATATATGTTTTTTTTGTTCGAAGTATTTTAAATCATTTTTGAGAAGTTAATTTATTACTAATAAAACATTTCAGAAAGTATAAATACCGTGAAAGTCTAAGATAAGTTTCAAAAGTTTTAATAAAATTTATTAAATTTTTAAAACTGAACAATTATTTTAAATTATCAAAAAAGAAAAAAAAGGGGGCTAACCGGATCGAACACCTGACCTGCCCTGGGTCACCATTGCACACACACACTAACCAACCCGGCTACGGGCCTCGCTGAGAATATAACCGAAAAATAAAGTTTTTTAAACATCATTTCAAACGACCCCCAAATTCCCGTATGAGCCCTAGCATGTCGATCCTCAAATACATGTCGAATTCGCCTCTGTCATTGTAATTTGACAGAGGGTTTTCGATCCTTGGGAAAAACGACGCATATGGATACACGATTTACCTGAAATGGTGTCGGATTGATCGATTTCGAGTTTGGCTTTGGCTTCGGCGGTCACGGGTTTTAATCGATACTTGCAGGTTCTAGTTCGGTAAATTGAGAGTGCAGGTAGTTTTGGTGTGGTTTTGCAGTCGCTATTTATAGCTAATTTGAGCATTTAATGATCGAACGGGTTGTGGATGGGTGGTTGAGCCGGTCGGAGTTAATTCCGACTTTATGCGCGGCCTCGATCGAAATTGGAAGTTAATGCACCTAGGGGACGGGTCGCATGCGTGACTGGAAGCCCGAGGTGCATCGCATTTGGACGGATTCGCAATTTCGGTCGATAAAGGGGCAAGGCGGAGGGTTGTGGATTTCGAACCCACGACCGGTTTCTGGGTGTTGGAAGTTTGCGGGAATGACATGCCAGGCCCCTGAGGTTTCCATTGTTTATCATTTTATGATAAACTTTGGTTTTTTGTTAAAAATCAGTTTTGAGAATTGGCAGATTTAGTCCTTGGGTTTTATAAAAATCAAATATATAAAAGTTAAATTGTTTTTATAAGTTTTATTATTTTATAAATTTATAAAACAATTTCTATGATTTATAAGTTTAAATTATTTACATAATTACAAACTTGCAAAGAATTTAAATGGTATTTTATTTATAAAACACACACATATAAGTATGATCGTTTTTCCTTAAATCCATATTAATTAATTTAATATTTCAAGAAAATAGTTTTAATAAGAATTTAAGTTTTTAACGTGTAGAAGTTTAGAAAAAGTTACGTCGTAAAAATCCCGGATATTACAACTTGAAAGTACAATTTTATTTTCCAATGAAATTCTAATAACATCATGATTTGAAAATAAAACTATGATTAAAGGTTAAAACTTGGAAATAAAATTTCCAGTGATAAAATTAGGGGTGTGCAGAAAACCGAATTAACCGACCCATAACCGAATTAACCGATAAAACCGTGTATAGACACGGGATCTAAACTAGTATGTAATAAAGGAACTTAAGAAGGTAATAGTAACTCCTCTAATGGGGGAGTTACATGTGTAGTTTTATTTTATTTTTTATTTTTTTTAACCCTTATACTATATATAATATACGTTTTTAGCACGTCTAATTTTCTAATAATTTTATTTTTCTGTAATAATTTTCGTTCTTTAAGTTTTTATAAAAACGGAAAGTGCGGCTTTCTTTACTTTTTTTGTCAACGTTCCAGTATAAATTTATTGAAAAAGGAGTTTTATCAAAATTGAAATTTCCTTTTATTGTATGCCATAGAGAGTGTGCGTGGATTTTAGCCCCGCAAACAACCGATAACGATCATGTCCCCGCCGCGTTGCGAGGGGGAATCTTTTTGAGCCCTTCATACTATGTATAATATACGATTTTAACCCGTTTAGTTTTCTATTAATTTTGAGGTATAACTTTTGTTAAAAATAGAGTTATATTTAAATTCGAGTTTTTTTTACTATCGTGCGGTATAGCGAGTCAGCGTTTCGACATAAGTTTTGTCCACCCAAACGAGCCGACCTTGATAATGACCAAACTCTCGCAACGAAGCGCGTGCGGAAAAAAATCTAGTTTACTTGAAAGTACAATTTTATTTTCCAATGAAATTCTAATAACATCATGATTTGAAAATAAAACTATGATTAAAGGTTAAAACTTGGAAATAAAATTTCCAGTGATAAAATTAGGGGTGTGCAGAAAACCGAATTAACAGATAAAACCGTGTGTAGACACGGGATCTAAACTAGTATGTAATAAAGGAACTTAAGAAGGGAATATATGTAAATGCCCCATTTAAAAAAGTTACTTAAAAATACAACCTTAGATATTTTTTTAATTATAAACTGACTACTTTTATGACAGCAGTAAATCCCGGCGAAATATTATGAAATATTTCGCTGTTAATGGCTATTTTGGCAAAGTATAGAGTCAATGACCATTTTGACAAAGTATTAAGTCAATGGCCATTTTGGTAATCCCATTGAGTCAAAAGGTCATTTTGGTGATTACCCTTTATTTTTACCTTCTTATACTTTCTATTTCTTTTTTATTTTTAACTTTAATTTAGTTGTAGTATGCTTTATAAGTTAGTTGTATTATAATATCATTTGACTTTTGAGTCAGATCCTATTATGACTGTTCAACAGATCATCCGGTTTTTAAAATTTGGCTGTAATTATTATCATAGCTGATTGGAAATAAGATTGATTTGTTACCAACAGACCGTGTTCTGTTTTGAAATACTAAAAAATAATATTTGGAAAGGTAAAATTTATATATATAAACTAATTTTTATTTTTTTTAAATAAACACACCTTACGAGATTTAAGCCTTTCACCTCTTGAAACTAACGTTTAATTGTATAGAAAAGTCAAGGACGTTCATGATTCGGTTTTAATTGTTTTATATGTTAGACAGTGAGTCAAGCCGCCAGGAATGGTTTATGACCATTATAAACCAAAACTAAATCAAATCGTTACTAACCGTTTGGATTCATGGTTTGAGCTTATTGAGTCTTTATATTATGAAATATATTATGAAAGAATATAGACAAAAAATAAATAAATAAAGTTTCAACAACTAAAACTAACTCAACTAGTAAGCGAAACATAATAATGTGTATAGTCCAACTTAAAATAATTAAAAGCATTAGTAAAATATAAAAAAGTTGCATAACCAAAAATCTTACCATCCAATTTTTTTTTCCTAACCACAGAGTATAAACATGTTTATTAAACATGTCATGGATTAGTAAATGGGTTATATTAGCAAAACCAAAACCTTTTTTTTCTTATTATTTTCCCTATTTATAATTTCATGCATGTATTCAGAAATTCTCAATGGTCTCATCCATTCCTCTTATTGGGAGGCTGTTCAATTTGTATCACATAGCAAAATCTCAAACACTTTCACACACTCATTAAAATATTATGAATTTTCGTTGGGTCCTTGATACATCTTCCTTGTTGGTTCAAATTATTACAATTAACAAGTAAGCTATCAAACCATGTAGGGTTAACCTGAAACATTATATCTCAAACAAGACTCGAACCTATGATCTTTCATTTAAAAAGTCATGGGGCTACAACTCAAACAAAAGGCTCGGCGATCCATCATTGCCGGCTTTTTTTAACAGCAAATTCACACACCATTTTGTCCACTATGGGACGTGAACTCTCAACCTTTTTGAAGAGAGACACATTTTGTTAACACCTTGATATCATTGGGCTACAAACCCTTTGGTATAGAAGGTTGTACCATGGTCGATCTTAACAATTGTGACCTTAGTGCACCCATTTAAAAAACGTTAACATTTCAAATTTGATTATGTGTTTCTTATTTTTTTTTTCTCATGGTTGAAAAGAGTGCGATTTTTGTTTAATAAAAGAGCCACACTTTCAAGTACGTCTATATAATACTTTGTTTAGTACACATTCAATTGTTAAAAACCATAAAACCACCAGGATTCCAAGCTTGGTGACCCGATTTTCATAAAAAGAGAAGAAAGTAAAATAGATTTGATTATTCCGTTTCCCATAATCAACTATAAAAAGGAGCCATGTGTATCCCTTTTCCTTTTGCTTTTTGGAGGAAAAGTGATAGCTACACCGGCAGTTTTGGTTTTGTAAAAGATGAAGAAGGAAAAAAAACAAAAAATGTAAAAAAATACTCTGTAAGTGTTAGCATTTTCTTGTAAAATTTTACTTGATTAAAGATATAATTGGATTTATTAATTGAAATTAGCTTGAATCCACCAACATCAAAAGTCGACCGAATTAATCAAATCATCCTTTTCCGATATCCGACCTAATCGAAATTTTTATAAACGAAACCGTCCGGTTATGAAATGTAAAAACCAAATACGTTGGTTATAGATTGCCTTTTAACCCACGACCGAATCGAACCGACCCATTCTCACCCATGTATATAGGGAAGCACCTCATTTCTTCATTCACTAGTACAACTCGTCCACTACATGTTGCAAAGGTTGTAGTCTCTATACCTATGGTCGTTTTTAGTTTCTTAAGTTCTTACAAATGTATCATTGGTGGGAGTTTCAGAAGAGGTTTAAAAATCGTTGTATACTTCTATCGCTTCCGTTGTCAAAAATTTTAGAACCCGTACATGAATCCTAACACTTCTTTCATATGTTCTTCTCTCGTGCACTTATTCATCATTATATGGATTAGTTGGTAATTCTATCGAACAAAGAACATAGTCAGGTAACAATGACAGTAGAATGTCACAAACTTTCTTCTTTTTGATTTTTTCTATTCGAGAGTCCTAATCTATATGGATGGCTACATTTAAACGACTATATTTTAATGGCTTTGTATTTTATTTTTAAAATTAATTTAATAAATAGCTTTTGTATTTTTAAAAAGTGTAAATTACATAAAACAACATTTATGTATATCAAGTTTGGCCCTTAATTTTCATTAATTATGTTGAACACTCTTAAACTAAAGGGTTTGTAACGCATTGCATCCTTTCCACCAACACATGTTACATTTTTATGTTACTTTTTACTAAATGACCATTTTACCCCCTTACCACTTAAAAGGACTAAATGTGTAATTTTTACTATTCTTTTTTCTTTTCCTTCTTTTGTTTTTATTTTATTACTTTACTTCTCATTCATTTTGTTTTTATTTTATCCACTTACTTTTCTTTGTTTTTCTTATAATTCTACATCACTTTTAGTTTATAAAATTATCTTAAAAATTATCAGTTAGTTAATTTATTTTTTCTATAAAATATAGTTTTATTTATATATTTTTATTTTGTTAAAAAAATTATTTTTATTTGCTCAAATTAGTTATTTACTTTTTTAAATAAAACCAATAAAAATTATAGACCTCATAATATTGACCTAAATTTTTAACTTTAAAATGTAAAAACTATAGACCTAAATTGTATTGGTTTTATTTAAAAAAGTAAATATGTGATTTTAGTAAATAAAAATAACTTTTGTAACAAAATAAAAATCAATAAATAAAATTATATTTTATAGAAAAAAGTTAAATTACATAATTAATAATTTTTAAGATAAGTTTATAAACTAAAAGTGATGAAAAATTTTAAAAAAATGAAATAAAAGTAAATAAGTAAAAAAAAATAACAATGTGAGTTTCATAATTTGTCATTAAAGTGGTAAAGGAAAAATTGTCATTTAGAAAAAATAACAAAGAAAAAGTTAATAATTGTTGATGGAAAAATTAAAATGTGTTACAAACCTTTTACTTTTAAAGTGTTCGTACATAAATGTTGTTTTATGTAATTTATTATTTTTAAAATAAATGTTAAATTTAAATATAAATATAAATATAGATTTTATTTAATTAATTAATCATTGATAATCAAAATAGCTAACGCAAATGGTAAGGGAGAGACTTGGTGTTCCTAATGACCCATGTTCAATCCATGCCCTTCACATGAGGCCTAGCTTAGAGCTTTCACAGCAGTTTCCCCATATGTTTATGAGTGGGTTCCCTATATTGTAGAGAGTGGTTTAAAGTGGTTGGGAGTGCAAGAGAGAAAATATATAATTTTTTTGTATATTTGGGGAAAACACTGTTCACCTGTATAAATTTTTTAATATTTTTTAAAAGTGTTGTGAACGGAGGAGAGAAAAAAAATAATGATAAGTATATAAAAAAGTATTATTTAATTGAAAAGAGAGAGAAAAGATAGTGATTTTTAGTGTAATTATAGAGATGGGGATAGAGAAATTGATGAGAATGCTCTTAGGCTGATGCATCTGGGTTTTACCTACGCTGATCTAGGGTTCGAGCCTCGGATCTCCCTCAAGCCCGGAAGGGGCGTATTGGGTGGGATTTTTCCTTGGATGCTCTCCAACTCTGACGCCAAATAGACCCGGTTAAGACAACATATTGGCCCGAGTTGGACGAGACTCTCCCATATAACAGGGGTACGACGTCACAACATTCAATCTTCGCCGCAAAAAAATCACAAGTAGACGTGGATATGATCCATCATTGAGTCCTGATTAATTTACTATGCAATATGCAATGAGTCATCTTTATTCATGGGTGTACACGTGCACATTGTTGTCAGACTATCCCGATGGCGCGAAAATCGACCCAAATAACACTTCCGGATTTCTCCGATCGGTTGGGCGTCTATTCTTGACGTTTAGCAGCTACCATCCAAATCGAAAATCTTTATATGGTTTTGATTCATAGAGATGCCCTCCAACTGTTTGATTTAATTCCCCTGTGAGGTACAACCCTCCCAATTTGCCATTTATATATTTCCTTATGTTTTGCATGCAATGGGGTTATTAGGGATTTGTTTTTATGCTTGTTCATTTGTAAAATTGATCAATTCATCTCTCAATCTTGCAATCGAATGCCATGTTGTTATGTAGCTTTGTGGTCTTTTCAATTTCTAATGTGGGTTGATCTTATCTTGAAGGTTATAGTAGACACAGATTAATCTTTTGGGGGCTTGTTTTTCAATTGATAATCATCATTTAAGATGTTCACTTATATGCCTCAGGGTAATTCACTTAGGTCGTCTTTAGTCGGAGTGTTGGTGTTAGCCACTTTCTAGGTTTATCTGTGATCTTAGGTGTCCCTTCAATTGTAGGTGTGTCTTTGGTCTTAGGTGTACTTTTAGTCTTAGTTACCATAGGTACTTTAGTCTTAGGGTTCTTATGCCCTCCTCTACGGCTATGTGTAACGTGGGCCATGATTGGGCGCAGCCGTGGGACAAATCATGGGGTGCGGGGCGAGTTGTATGTGTGTTATGTATTTTTTTAGTGATTACCCTCTTGCTAACGTGGTAGCTCGTGTTGTTTTTTTTCTTGTATATTTTATGTTTTTTTTTCTTTCAAGAGAAAAAAAATTAAAAGAAAGAAAATGAGGTTTTTTTGAGCTGAGGTCTCTTTGGGAGCAACCTGCTTATCTCATGAGGCTCATCTCACCCTCGCCAGACCCTACTATTGAGTGGGATTTTGCGGGGTATGTTTGTTTGTTTTGTAATCATATCAAGAGTTTTAACTCTTGTCAAAGGTCTCCTTCATATGAATGCCGTTTTTAATTTTTTTATATTTTCTTCAAAGGTTTTAAGCACCATGTGCATTTGCAGATGGAGCTTACATTGGTTAGTGACAGTACTAGTCTAAGTTACTGGTTGAGATGGGAATTCTTTTTCTGTTTGCTATCAGTCTTGACCTCCATGATTACATCATCAATTCTGATATGGAAATATGAAGGTTCATGCAACACAGAAAAAGCGTATTCTCTGTATGATGGTGAAGCATGGATGCCTTGTGTGAAAGTATTAAGCCCTGTTTGGTTATTGGCTTTCAGAATCATTGCATCTTGTGTGCTTTTAGCTGCTTCCATTGCTGATGTTGCTACTCATGGGGCCAACTTATTTTACTACTATACTCAGTCAGCCATTTCTTTAATTGCCTCATAGTTACAATCTTGAATTTGTATGTTGGTTTCATGAGCTATTGCTTTTATTTCACTAATTGAAAGTTTTGTTGTGTATTGTCTTTTGGATAGGTGGACTTTGATTTTGACAATCTTCTATTTTGTGGTATTTTTCGTTTCATTTTTCTAATTTTCTGTTCTTGTCATATTTTCATCTATGTTCATATTCCCAAGTGCCATTTTACTAGAGGTGACAAGATGAGTGGGTTGGGTAACGGGTCAAACCAAAAATGGGCTTAAGTTGAAACATGTTACTTTTTAGTACCCGTCAAAACGGGTCAATCATGGTTTCCTGGCATATAACCTCTTGAAGGCTACTTGCCCAACACAAGGTTCGATTTGCCTGATCCCATTGGCTAGGGGGGTATTAACGGGTTCTGTGAATTTTCCAGTTACGGGTTCTCATGGTTACAAAAAAAAAGAGAAAAAAATAAAACACGGGTCGGGTCGGTCAGGTTCAGTTGACATGCCAAAACTTCTCTCTCTCCATTTTAATATTTTTATAAACCAATTAATGTGTTAGTTATGATTGCAAGAACAATATTATCACGATAATAATCTAAAACTTCGAATAAGATAACTTTCAACCTGTTTGACCCGTCCCCCTTTTACCTCATTATTTCTATCCGACCCATTTGACTTGTTTGAAAGAAAACATAAATGGCCCCATTTGAAATAAAACAAATCGGTCGAAATTCAAAATTGCTTACATTTTTTTACCTTTAGTTATTCGATTATCATTTTCCTTTAACATGAATTTTATTCCATTTAATTCAGTTTGGATCAATGCTATCCGCTTGTGGATGTATAAGGCAACACAATATATGTAATGCTCATAGCAAACATACGGATGCAGAGAAAGGATTGTATGTGCCTCTCACCAAAGCAGGAACAGGTGTGTCGGTTAATGAGTTGGGGGAATGCTATTTCTCAGAAACAGGTGCCCTTTATGGTTACATATTTCAAATTATTTTCCAGGTATTTCAATCCCTCGTATAATTCACTAACATTACCCTTTACGTTTTATCATAAACGGGTCTAAAACTCAAGTTTTTCATAGTTTTCCCTTGTTTATTGTACACAGATGACTGTTGGGGCAGTGATGCTGACAGATGGCATTTATTGGCTTCTTATCTTCCCGTTTCTAACCATTGTGGACTATGAAATGAGTTTTGTGAGTCTATGCATTACACCATTTGGGTTTATCTTTTATGAAATCTTATTATGGGGATAATCACTTGCTAACTTATTTGAGACATTTTTTTTTGTTCTTGATCTAATACCAGTTGACAGTTGTTGTACATTCACTTAATCTTGTTTTACTGCTAGGAGACACAGCCATGAATAGCTTGGTAACTTCTCCATCAGCAATTTTTATTTTTCAATAGGGTTTTATACATAGAATACCAATGTACAGTGTAACCTCGATAAATGAATACCCTCAGGACCCAAAAAATAATTCTTTTATTGAGGTTATTTATCTATCGATGAAAGGTTTGAGGACCGGAGAAATTTATTCATTTGAGGAGGTTATTTATTGTGTGACAGGGTCAGTAAAAGATGGTTTTTTGTCCTGTTTGGGTCGTCCGATAACCTGGAAACCAGGTAAGCAGGTCAAAATGCTGAGTTGGCATGGTGATGTGTCATTTCTTGATTATTTGACACTTATTTTATTTGAAAATACTGATGTGTTGTTATCTTCAAACAGGTTTTTGAATAACAAAAAATGATAATTAATTTAGAAAATGACACATCAACATGCAAGTTCAACATTTTAACTTACATGATGACCTAAACAGGACTAAATGCATCTTTTAATGACCCTAAGACACAAAAAATAATAAACTGAGACAAATGAACAACTACATTGGTATTCTATGTAAAAAAAACCTTTTCAATAATGTTTTTTTGTCATTTTAATTGTAAACATGACATGAAACCCTTGTTTCAGGGGTTCCCGTGGTTCCGAATTTCATATTTCATCTTGTTCACTGCGTTTTATGTGATATTTGAGTGGATTGTGCACGCCTTTGTGGCCACATGGTATGTTTGTTATTAGAAGTGCCAATTTCTGTTAGGAACAACGTGGCGCAGCGGAATCAACACACACACATGCACAAACGATAATCATGCGGTACAGAAAAATAAACGACACAAGAATTTTACGTGGTTCGGTCCCAGTGGGGGACCTATGTCCACGGGCTGCAACTAGGTTATTTCATTAAGCTCAAAGGCACACAGATTACAGTTACAACATAGGGTATTTATAGATTAAAACTAGGGTTCCTAACTTGTTCTCCAAGTTAGGCCCAAACCGTAGAGATAGGCCCATTAGGGCCGGCTAACCCTAATTAGGGCCGACCGCCTCTAAACGAGACTCCACATCTAACAATCTCTCACTTGGAGGCTCGAGCAATCCTCAATCCACCATCCAAGCAGACCCTATACCAGTAACTCTAGTAATCTTCAATAAGAAATCCTCCAAGCCTCCAGTTCTAAGAACAAGCTAACACTTCACTATTAGAAGTTTTCAAGCCTCCAGCTCCCAAGAACAAGCTAAGATTTCAAATAACAAAAGTCCTCCAAGCCTTCAGTTCCCATAAACAAGCTAAGACTTTAATCCAATCCTCCTAGTTGCAGCAACCAACTCCTCAATTACCAGAAGAGCCCGTTGAAGCTCCCCCGAGCTCCAACCCAGCAGTCATGACTGACCCAGCCATGGCAAAACCCGCCATTGACTCATCCTCAATCTCAACCGGCACCTACTCACTCGAACTACCGACTCCAGAGACTTCCAGAGGAAACACCACTCTCCAAAACCTGCAAGTACCATGGAGAGATTTTCCCATTCGGAATTCCGGTCTTCAAAACCCAACGGTGTTTTGAACTGTACCTAGAACACGTCCCATGCTCCCACTATTCCCAAAACCCCTGACCTGGTTTAAACCTCCGAATGCACTCAGCTAACATCTCCGTGGCTCTAGGATTCACACTTGCAAAATGAATCCACTTAGCTCTACCCGATGCAGCGAGCCAAGACTTTAATACTCGAAAGTTGGTTCCCTTCTTCCAGCGATACATAAACCTGTATCTTCCCAAAGTATTCAAACAATAGATTCACCAATGCTTCACAGAGGTGAGTAATGAAGCATACCAGAATCTTGAACCCAAGAGTCTCCACTGCCTTCACTGAGTCCCAATGCATCAACCCAGACACATTCTCAGAAGCAGAATTTACTATCTTTGACATTGACTTTAAAGAATGTCCCACACCTCCATGCAACTCCACCAAGTCAACTATGCTCAGCTCCCACTGTCCCTGTTATCCCAACCCATGCCAAATGTCGTACCACTGATCACCACCGAACAAGAAACAACTTCACAGTTCTAGACCAGCTAACCGGCAAACAGTTATAACAGCAGCAGAGCTTTCATGAAAGCAAACGGTACCAAGGATTCCGTGATCGTACACCCGATCAGCTAACCCTAACCGAAAAATCTTTCAACCGAGCAATATCACCTGACTTCCCTTTTTTTTTCACTTATGTCGTCACCAGCACACCCGTTGGTTCCATTTTCTCCAGGTTTATCCAACACCAGTACCCCATTCAAGTTCCATTTTGACAAACCCATCAACCAAAATACATAACCGTCAAACCTTCGATTACACCCATCCCGTCTTCAGCTATAACAATAGCAAACATGAAACAAATCGAAACAGTGAAACAAACACAACACTTGCACGGGCTTGAACTTGACAGATGTTCTACAGAACATGTCAAATGACCGATTTGCACCTGCAATAAACCTCGCAGACAAATCTAAACCCGAATACTGAATTTCACATAACCCGGTTCCCAAACAGTTGATAATAAACAGTCAACAGAAACTAACCAAATCTCTAACCTTTACCCGACAAATCCAAGAGTTTTATAACCAAACCCTAATCGGCAGCTTCAAAGAGATTAACCCGGTACTATAAACAAAACCATTTATACCTGCGATATCATAACCCGAGACACCTGACCCGACGCTTCACCTGCAAACCCGAGTGAAACCAGCAACTCCAAGAGATCCACAACAGAAACTCTAATTGCAAAATCACTCCAAATCAGTCCCGAACAGCCTTGTTTTCTCCCGAAACAGCCCTGTTTTCCTCCCAAACAACCCTGTTTTCTTTCCCCTTTTGCGCAACCTAAGGTTTGAAAAAACCCTAATTCCGGCGGCCCAAAAAACAAGAAACCAGGCTGTGAATCAGCCTTGGAACAACAGCAAAAAAACGAAAATTTTCTGAAAACATTGTTCACTGCCGGAAAACACTGTAGCGGCGGTACTGTAGCAGAGGCGGCGGTACTGTAGCAGCAGATCTGAATCAATCCTCTATCAGCCTGTACCCTTTTTCTCGATCGAAAACCGTGCAGACCGTGTGTAAACAACGAGCCAAAGCTCTGATACCACTTGTTAGGAACAACGTGGCGCAGCGGAATCAACACACACACATGCACAAACGATAATCATGCGGTACAGAAAAATAAACGACACAAGAATTTTACGTGGTTCGGTCCCAGTGGGGGACCTACGTCCACGGGCTGCAACTAGGTTATTTCATTAAGCTCAAAGGCACACATATTACAGTTACAACATAGGGTATTTATAGATTAAAACTAGGGTTCCTAACTTGTTCTTCAAGTTAGGCCCAAACCGTAGAGATAGGCCCATTAGGGCCGGCTAACCCTAATTAGGGCCGGCCGCCTCTAAACGAGACTCCACATCTAACAATTTCAACTCACTTAATAACAAAACTGTTGATTTGGGGTATGTTTATTTGACCGGTAAAATGAGAAAGGGTAGCTAAAAGGGTCAAACGGGCCGCCCAAAGATTATTTTAAATGCTAATATCGTTTTTGTTCTTTATTTTAACACATTAATTGTTTATAAAAAGTGGACGCTGACCCGTATTAAAATATGACCTATTGTGACCCGAACCTTTTTCGACCTTTTACCTGCCCTGTGCATTATCCATCTATATGTGTTGTTTTCAACTTAATCTGCTTTTTGAACACAGGTGGCCATACCCATTTCTTAACATATCAGAGCAATATGCTCCAATGTGGTACGTTCACCAACGTCTAGTATATGGTATCAAATTTAGCGTTTCTTGATAAAACAGGTCATCAGACAATTATGTTTCGTCTCTAACGGGTCATCAAAGGGTAAAACAAAAAATAGCCTAAAAAGAAGTATAGGTAAAATGGGTTGAAAGTCACCAAAACAAACTGTATTTTTGCCATTTTTCTAAGTCCAGTGGCGCATGCCTGTTTTCGTTTATTCTGCTTATTATCGACGATTGACCTCTGTCTAACGTCGCACAGGTACTGGGTGGTTGCATGTTTGCATCTTCCATGCTATGTTATTTTTGCAGTCTTTGTGAAAACCAAGTATTTTATATTGTCGCGGTGGTTTCCCGAGTCTTACCAATGTTTAAGATGACATGTTATGATGGTTGATAAATGAACAAAATGCTAACACTTGAAAGTGGGTGGAGGGAGCTGTTCTTTGTCTTCAAAGATTGACAAGGATGTGTTGATTCAATGAATTGCTCAAACTATTTTTCTATGTTGGTTTTTTTAAACACCACATTAATTTTATTTATATTTTGTTTTTGTTTCTGTATAAAAATGTATCTTTTATCATAAATAACATTGGGATTGGAAAGTGATATAAACAACACAATTTGCTTTCATCAATTAACATATTTTATGTTCATTAAAGTCACTGAAATTAACTTAAAAGCCTACATTTTTGTTATTTTAGTTTTCATTAAAATATTTTGAATCTCTATATTTTCTTAATCTATACTATAAAATAAATAAAGGTTTTGAGATGCCACGTGTCGCCTCCATATTCAATCTCATCATATTTTTCTCACCATATTCAATCATACATTTCCATCTTTTAATAATAATATGTTTTTAAATAAAATACTAATCTTTATATTAATAAATCTCCTGACATATTTTGACGAGTGTATGCGTTAACAGATTATATTGAATTTTACGGGTTTATTCAATCTGTGTAAAATACGAGTTTTTAAAAAAATATGTTTTTACTTAATATATAATATTATATTTTTAACCTAGTTATACACTAAAGATGTCTTTCTTTCGACTATTATATCTACCAATCGCTAACCTCAACTAACCACAATAGGACCGGTCAATATGTTCTCATTAAAAGGTTTTTGTTGTAAATGATCAGATGTTGAAACCGTAATACACGAAGAACAAGGACGAATTTAAAGAAAACTCGTATAACTTTTGCTTGAATCTAAATTTAACAATGTCTCTAAAGTGTGGTTAGTTTACATGTAAATTGGATTAGTGGAGAAAACTAAAAAATTAAATTCCGTTGCCGGGACTTGAACCCGGGTCTCTCGGGTGAGAGCCGAGTATCCTAACCAACTAGACTACAACGGAATTGTTGTTAAGTCGTTTTCTTATTTTTATTTATCTTTTATTTGTAACGAATAGAAAATTATATATTTTCATTTAACATGGATTCTAAAACTCTTTTTTTCTTTGTTTGTGCATCATATCGTTACTTCTACCGAATTTTTAGATTCAATGAAACAATACATCTATATGTTCAATTTTTAGCGATGTACGTCAAATTTTCTTCACAAGTCTTCATTAACGTAGCTCTCCTTTCAATAGTTGATCGTTGTTTCCATCACCGTCATCATTTTGTTTTACCACCTTGATTGGTGACTTTGAAACTTTTTTAGTGGGATCACATATATTCGGTCTTTATGTGTTTATCAGAATGGATTTTTATTGGGGGTCGTCGAATTTTCTTTGTTGGATTGTGTTGGATCACTTGGATATATAGGGTTTTAGAGTGTATATATAGTGTTCGAACCCGAGTCTTTTCACTAGAAGGAAGGACGTGATTACCAATTCAACGTAATGGCTTTTTGTTACTTCTATTATGAAAAATATTTATAGACGTTATCGTTCCGACTATCATTATTATAAATCACATATTAAAAAACTCCGAGGTCAAGTGATCTGGCACCTATTGAGTGGATCCAACCCTGTCCACCAACACTGTGAAAGCGCCTTCTCTTTTTTAACCTATTTGTAAAGATATAGACTATAAAGTCGAAATCATAAAAAATTGTGGAGTCGAATATCTTGAAAAATTGAATAAAAAGAAGAAATAACATTTGTATTTATAAATAATATAAAAAAATCCATTATCTATATCAAATAAAACTAAAATAGAAAAGATTCTGTAATCAGAACCACTTACTCAAAATTGTTAGGTTTGAAAAATAATTTAGAAGAGATGAAACAATAGAATTGGTAAGAACAAACACAAACATAAATCAAATCAAATAGAAGTAATGAAAAAAAAACGTTGGAAGAAAAAGTTAAAAAAGAAATCTGGGGATTCACTTTTAAATTTTGAAAAATATTAAAAAGAAAAAAAAATACTAAATTAATAGTAAATTTTTCATTGAAAAAATATATATAAATATTTTTCCATGTATTAATACGCGCAAAAATATACTTTCTACATGTTAATATGCGCCAAAAAGTCACTCTACAAAATTTTCTTTTGAATTAAAAGAAAATATATTGAGAAATATATAAATAATCCTTAACTTAAACAATGAGTCTTAAAAGAGTTTTCCCGCTTAAACTGTTGCATCAAAAAACTACACGCGGATCTTAGATGACCCATTTTTGCTATTCACGGATCCTTCTTCATTTGACCCGACATATATAACATCACAAAATAACCCTAAGTTAATGGGAATCAGTCTCATCTCCTTCCTCAACCACCGAACCTTAAGCGTCGGAGTTCATGATCTCTGAGGTCGAAGATCTGATGAAATCGGCACGTCGTGGATCTATCTGGCCTATGACCTTTGGTATCGTTTGCTATGCCGTCGAGATGACCCATACCGGAGCTGTTAGGTTTGATTTTGATGGGTTTGGGATCATTTTCAGGCATAACCCTAGGCAATCTGATTGTTTGATTGTTTTTGCCACTCTCACCAACAAGATGGCTCCTGCTCTTCGAAAGTACGCCCTTCTCACCTACCCTTTTATCTCTGTTCTATGCATATATCTATATCTTCGACTATGAACAAATCCACTTGGACCGTAAGTCTTAATTTGGTGATTAATTTGATAAATAGTATTCTATAGAATTACAGCTTTAGTATGGTAGAAAATTAGTTTAGGGTTTCATGACTATGGATAGTATATGGTTTATGTTGGATCTTTTATCATAATTCTTTTGAACAACCAATTATGTTGTTGATTTGCTTGTAAACCTTTGTAAATTTCACATAATTGGTTATAATTGAAAAGTGCAGTTTACTACATACATAATTTGATACAACATGTTTGTTGCAATGCCCCATTGCCATCACTACAAGAAAAAGACCCTATGCCGACGGAACCTATCCCGACGACATTTGTCGTCGGCATAGGTCACCCTGTGCCGATGACATGTCGTCGGTATAGGTTAATCACAAATTTTGAGAAGTGAGACCCTATACCGACGACATGTCGTCGGCACAGGGTTGAGCCGTATGGAGGGAAAATTGGCTCCCGGTGAAAAATTGGGGAAAACCCTATACCGACGACAAGGTTAAATTCTATTTTTTTTTTGTTTTTTCTTTTATTAAAACGTTTTCGTCGGTGGGTTTTTTTTTTTAATTAAAAACAATTTTGGGAAAACCCTATACCGACGACATGTCGTCGGTATAGGGCATTTACTTTATTGACCGGTCAAAACTCTAAGAAGACCTATACCGACGACATGTCGTCGGCACAGGATCCTATGGCGCCGATAATCTAGGCTATACCGACGACATGTCGTCGGTATAGGTCTCAGCGTCCCCTAACCCAGCAGACAGGTTTCTGCTTCCCATTTTCACCCAAAAACGAAACAAAACTCTCTCATCTCTCTCTTTGGCGATTTCGCATTTTTGAAGTGTTTTGTGGTGCAATTTTCACTAATCTCTCGGTTTTTAAGGTTAGTTAACATATATGTTTCAATTTTGACAATAAAATCAAAATTTTTGGGTATTTTGGTTAATTTCTTTGTTTTTGGTTAGGTGTTTGAAGATTTGACAAGTGTTTGAGGATTTCAAGCTATTTGCAAACTTGGTTAGTAATTTTTTTATAAATTATGTTTAGATTATGTTTGTATGTATATTGTTATGTTTATTTTGTATGTATGTATATATGATTTAGATGTATGATTTTATAAATATTTATGAAATTTTATTATGAAATTAGGTTTAGATGTGAATTAGGTTTAGATGAAATTTGGAAATTGTTGTAGTGCATGTATGCTTGAGTTTTAGTATTTTGACAAGATATCTTGGTGATTTGTAGATTTGTAGTCAATGCACGGTACTATCTTATGTTTTAGACAACAGAATCTGGATGACTTGGTTTATTTGGTTAGGTAAATTGGCATTCTGATAATTACGTTTAGAAACTAACACTTTGTTGCCTCAGATGGCATGATGCAGGCACTTATGATGCTATGAAACCCAAATGGATCAATCAGGAACGAGGAAGAGTACATGCATGGAGCGAACAATGGTTTGAAAATTGCAATTGAGCTATGTGGTGAGTTGTCATTGCCTCAATGTAGTAAATATGAATGTTCTTTTGTCCCTCCTTGAGAAGGGTACTATTGTGACCACCATGTGAGAGGCGATTTATCTATTAGTATGTAGGACTTGAATTTTTTAAATTTCATTTGCATATTAGAAACCCAACTTATTCAAGTTCTCATCCTTTTAAGTTCTGACAATTGAGCTCAATTATAGAACCGGGTAGTCTGCAATTGAGTGAGGAGACGTGATTTCGAAACCCATCTTTTTCAGACTCTCTTTTTTATATACATTTTGGTTGAAAGGTAGATTTTATATACATTTTGGACCTGAGATGCTCTTCATCATTTGTTGTAAAGTGAACTTATAATTTTAAAGCATTAAAATGCGGGAGAAAAAAGGAAAAAAATCAGGATAAAGGGGTCGTGTTCGGGTTCATATGTCTGACACGAGTTTCAGGTTCTTGTCAAATTTTTGGGTCCGTGTCAGGTTGGACCCTTAAACCTGCGAACACGATCCATTTAGCATCCCTACTGAAAACAAATGCTTTGTTCAACAATGGAGCTTAGAAACATTCTTTTGATTTAAACCTGTTAATTTTAATAAAGGTGTTCCTTGAACTTTTGGTGTTCCCAGTGAAGCCGTTATGCTTCCATGATCTGCCCTTCCATTCTGAAGCCCTTAAGGGATCAAGACAGCTTAGGGAGGCACAACCCCCTTGGTTGGGTAAAAAGAATGGAAGTCGGATTCGCTAACCTTTTGGTCGGAGTCATTCACACCAACTGATACGTGATGAAATTTGCATAGAGGTTGATTTTAAAGAGGATCAATAAGGTTCTGTTCGGGTTCTGGTGATGTGGTGAATGTTGAATAGGTTGAAGTTGCAAAACAACACAAATATGAGCATGTTAGATTTTTTTTACACAACTCATAGTTGCATCAATGTAAGTACAATATGTTACTTTTAATATGTAAAAAATCTAACTATATTCCGTTAGCTAAGTTTTAAAAAAAACTCCAGATTCATGTCTAGCTTGCAAAAAATCGAACTGTATTCTATTAACTAAGTTGTAAAAATAGAAGCATTTTCTGAGTGTATTTCAGTTAGCTAACTTGTAAAAAAAGCTTGAGATTCAATTCGTGTAATACACGAGTTCATAATCTAGTAAGGACATAAATTAAGAATTACGAAAAGACTAATAAATAAAACAATCTAAAATTGACTTGATATCAACTATGACTAAAAATAAAGGTTTTTGATAATCTTAGAAATAGTAGCGGAAGTTGCATACCTTTTTTAATTTGTCACATAAATATGTAAAAAAATACCTTTAATAAAAAATAGTAGCGAAATAAAAAATATGTTTTTTAGATTTATTCTTTATTGTAATAGTCTCTCTTTTTGTTCTCGCTCACAATAAAAATAAAAGATTTTTTAGAAAATAAGAAATATTTGATTTCAAAACAAGACATAACAAACTTCTAAATTATGAAACGAGTCCATGAAAAAACTGATAATTGTCATCATCAATACGACTTATTCCGATTACATGGTGCAGATTAGTTCCAAAAAAATGACGAAATGAAAATAATAATAATAATAATAATAATAATAATAATAATAATAAAGGATCTAGTGTATTCAATGAAAAAGACCAATTAGTTGATTAAAAAAACTCGAAAGTCTATTTATCAATAAATAAATAAGAGAATTAAATATAGATGATTATTTGAAACAAATAAAAAACAAGAAAATTTCATTAGAAAAAAAAATTGTTAACATTACAAAAAAAATATTAATCTAGGAACGTGATATGAGAAAACTACACAAAATATTTTGGTTGCAAACTTGAATAAAAATACTAAAGCTTAAACCAAACAAGGAACAAATCGAAATACAAACAACAATCATACCCAATAAAATCTCAGCGATAATAAAAATTAATGGTAAGGTCTTGGGATTGTGGTATGCAGGCAAACCATATCTCTATTTCAAAAGATAAAGAGACTGCTTTCAAGAAGACTCTAGATCAAAAAACCAATCTGGACAAGAAACAAATGTTAGGTTAGGGCCAAAGAGTTCTACACATAGAATCTAAGCAATAGACAATCAAAGGATCTAACAATACAATATTAGTAGCCTACTAATAACAAAATATGATAAAAAAATGGTAAGTGGTGAAAAAAAGAAAAGAAAATTAGTACATGTAACTTCATAGATACACATGGTCATGCACAAAAAACATACATAGGACATTAAGTCCATAAGATGGAGCCAAGACAGATGTCTAGCGTTCCTCAACTTTTTGGCACTTTGCCTTTGACACATTTGTCTACCTTATCAAGCGTATCCCATCTCGCACGTCATCAAACATATCTCCGTTTGAACACATATTCAAACATTCTTCTGGTTACTCCTTTTTGCGTGTTTTCAGTTGTCATTGTTTCCCACATATCGTCCATATAATTGAAACAAAATGGACTTTCGGTCCACCCATGTGTTTTCCTTCACTTGATATCTCCACTCGGCTCTACATTGTCCGTCGTGTTTGATTTAACAAGAAATGCTTTCCTTTCATTCCAAATGTTAAACACCACTACTCCTACTACTCAACAACCCTACACCTCTTTAACACACCCCTTGTTGAGTTCGAAGCAAACCCGACACACACCACACCACACCACCCGCGTTCTCTTCCTCAACTCCCTCTCTACCCCTCCAATCTGCATGAGATTCACGTGACTCGGTGGATTCGGCATCCCCGACTTCCAGTTCAACACAAAACTCTACACACTCACCCGTTTCATCCCCACCCCTCTCTTTCGACTACCTAATCTTAAGACCGCTCGACCTTTTATTCCTCCACTTCTTCTCAACCATTCTCCGAACCTATTTCCTTTATCATTGCCAACAAATACCTACAATGGCGCCATGCCATGACCGAGGAGTTTCTGCTTTAGTTAAGAATGGTAATGTTGGGACTTCATGCATCGGTTTCAAAACTCTTTTCAAACACGCAACGGAAAACAAGACAGACCGATCTTGGCCAAAACCATAGATCGTCCACCATGAGTCCATGAGTCCATATGCATACCAAATACTCAATTAACCACCATAGGCGGTTACCTTTCGCGAATAGGAGACGGTAACCAAATTAGAACACCATTTGACAACAATCCGGTCGCTAAATCCGACAACAAGAACATGAAACTCACAACTTTAACCTCCTGTATAAATTCTTATCTTTGTCTGTTTTGTCTACGAAACACCGAACACTAAAAACGAATCTTTATTTGTTTTCTCCCAATCACCCAGTACACAACACGATAACGATGATGCGTAACGACTCACGACAGCCTACAACGTTTCACGACAACAACTGGCGACAACCCTAAGATGAGTTTCTCAGCGACGGCCCGACGAGGGATAGTGGCAGCCAGCTGAAAAAGGCGGCAACGGAGGTGGGTCGCACAACGATGACGGCGTGGCGCGATCGCGGCCAGAAGCGGCGGCGGAGCCAACCCTTGCTGCGGCAGCAGTCTCAAAGATTTCTATTTTTAAGATTCAAGCTACAGGCTGTTTCCCGACTTTATCTTGCAGGAAGATATTAGACCATAATTGTAATTAACATAGTATAGGGGTAGTCAATTGTAATATTACGCTCTCTATATATAGAACCCTAATGTAACCCTATTATTTACATAATACAACAATCATTATACAATAATTCACTAGTTTGACTAAAATAATTATTATTTACTTATCAAAAAAAGCTTTTATCCTCTGGATGTTATAGAGAATTCAGAATTCTAATTTCTAAAATAACGATCCTCATGGATAAGCCTCCCCTAAAAGGCTGCTCACAAGCGTGGGGCAAGTGAAAGAATTTTTATTTTTATTTTCATTCACCAAACAACAACACTATGCATCACCATCTTTTATATAATTAAATCTTAAATCCACACAAACACCATTACACCCCTTTAGTGAGTGTGAGTGTGACAGTACCCACTATCTAGGTGACGTCTACATGGTGGTACCATTTTTGTCACGCTCACTAACTATTACACGTAGCCTTATAAGAGTTCTACTAGGTACCAAATCATAACCACCTGAGACAAAAATCTTCGCGACCAAATCTAAGATAGCACGTGACGTGCGTAAAAAAAGGCTACGATCTCTACTGTCAGGTCTAGAGCAGGGGATAGACCAAGAGCGGGTCATAGGATGTACACTAAATGTCTAGCCATGAATTAAAACACATCTCCATGTATATCTTCCATTGTCCGGAGAATCAATAAACTTGTTCTTGATAACTATTTAAGAAATATGATATCGAGTTTGATCATTTAGATAGTTTTCCATTTTCCCATTAGTAATAACTTAATATTTATTGATGTTATTGATTTTGATTTCTCAATTTGTTCTTTACAATCACATGTTGCATTTATATTAGTTTGACTCTGACAAAAGAGTAAAGAGTAAAGACCTATGATCATAAAAATGTATCACTTAATAATAATCTTAGATTAATTGATGTTATTGATTTTTATTCATTTAATTTCTCCATTTAGTGTTTACAAACACATGCTACGTTTATAAACTTTTGACTTTTATAAAAGATAGTAAAATTGGAAAGTCTAGAGATACATCTATAGGTGCACAAAAAAACCAGTTTAGGATCTCAAACCAGTTTGTAAACTTATAGACTGAAACATATTTAAACCAAACAGAACCGATCCAAACCCCCTCAAAAGCTGGTTGCAAACCGGGTTGAAACCGATATGAAACTAATCAAAACCGGTCAAACCCTCCTCTGCCATCACCCTCCCTCCATAGCTCATGTCCACACTGCCAACACGGTCACCATCCCTCCATAGCTGACCATACCACCCTCATATTCACTGCACCCGTGGCGCCATGTCATTTTGCAACCATCACCGCCATAACTGCCACAATTACCACAACTATCACAGCCACCCTCACATCCAACTGATTTAACGAATTAAAAAACCAAACATGATTATTTTATAAACCAAATGCATCACAAATTCCAATTCGTTTCACAAATTACCACAACTATCACAGCCACCCTCACATCCAACTGATTTAAAAAATCAAAAAATCAAGTGAACCAAACGCCCGTAAGTCTCATGAGACTTGCAGGCACAATATCACATGAACACACTTCAAAATTTTGAAGTACAACAAACAAAAAAAGGTCAACTAAAACGACCTCAAATAAACAAACAAAAGGACAATCAAACTCGTTAAAGTGCCAACCAATACTTTGTACTGAACCTTATCGTCTAGACTGTTGAAGAAAAGAAAATAAATGGCATATCTGGTGCTAAGTAACCTGGGTTTTATCTAGTCCATAAAACAAAGTATGGCTCTAAAAAGTTAAAAAGTTCCATTAACCAGTTTCAACAACAAAAAGAATAGCCGAGCCGCTGAAATCCAAGTGGCTTCTACACTGCTGCAGCTTGCAGCAACCACCATTCAACTGAAAATGTCAAAATGGTGACAATAATACACATTTTCAGATATAATTAAACAGTGTCAATGAATATACAAAGTTTTCAATAAAAAAACAAATGAGATGTAACATTCAAATTTATTTAAAACTAAATTATGTCTTTGCAAAACTGCAAGCATTAGATAAAATAAGATTGACTAATCGCTAGATCAATTCGAGAATTTTGAGTTTAACTATTTAAGGCAGACTTGACATACCATTAATCTCGCTGTACAACTGCGACAATCAAGCCATCCCCAACAGAAACAGAACAAGGTTTACTCGACAAAATGCAGTTTAACTCGCATTATTACTATCACTGGGCCCCGTTTGTTCTTCATTGACGCCCTTTTGTTCAATCTTTTCAGACCCAACAGAAGCATCTGATTTTCCTTTTGAAGTGGATAAATGACTTTCATTGTCTTTACCAAGGTTACTAGATTTTAACCATGAAAACTGTAAGTTGTGACCGTTCCAGCATTTACCACTTGAAAATGCTTTTTCAGTTGAATGTCGGGTTCTGAAATAAACATGAGCTGAATATTTTCCAGTTCCAGGATCGTTACTGCCATCAGCTGGCTCCAGATCATACAATTCCACCTTGGAAAGATCCCCGAATTGTGAAAAGTGTTCCTTCAAAACTGCAACCTGAACAATCGTATACATTAATTACACTTGGTTTCCTGTGTATTTTTGTATGTATGAAAAATAAAACTAAGAAAGTAAAGAGAGAGAGAGGTTTACATTGGCAAGATCGTTTGGGAGAGTTGAAGTGATCTTAAATGCAGTGGGACGGTTGTCCAGTTTGAACCGATTGGTGACAACTAATGGACCAACAGGCGGCAATGAATGTAGTGATGGTTTCAGCACTGGCGGCTCCTGTAGTGCAACTGCAGCTGTTGATTTGGATCTTTGTGGCCCAAAAGATTGCAAAGATTTGTTTCCATTACCTATCAATTCAGCTCCTGGTGAAGATACATTGGTTTCAGCTTTTGTAGAATCAGCTACACTTCCTCGTTTCTGTTTCTTTGCCGCCTGTTCAGGTTCTCTCTCTCCTTTTAGAGCTGTAGTCTGTAGACAAAAAAAAATTACAAATTGCTTCATAAAATAATTCATATTAATAAGTGGAAGAAAGTGTTTACTTGTTTCTCAAGCTTGTCTAACTTGAGGCGAAAGTCATTTCTCTTCTGATCAAGCATTTCTTGCTTTTTGCGAAGCTCCTCTTTCAAAACCTCTAAATTCTCAAGCTTCTTTTGTGAAGGCGGAGGTGGTTTTGGGGTGTTAATAACGGACTTTGGGTGCTCAGAAGCAGGGGAAATTGTGTCACTATGTGGTGCTGATGAAGCTGGCATGCCACGTGAAGGTACAGGTGGCATAGTGTAGCCACTGATTGTTCCATTAACTGGAATGTTATCACGATTTGCCCACCATAATTTAATAAAACGATTACCCATCACGGCATCAGGTGCCATGATAGAAGCTTCTGCTTCTTCTCTTCTGGAAAACTGGACAAAAGCTCGTTCACCATTTAAAGGAATGTGAATATCAATAACTTCACCAAATTTATGAAAATGTGAAAGTAGGGTTTCTCGTTTGTTCTGTTGGAGGGGAACACCACTCACAAATAATGTACATTGTGCCTTTTGAGAAAGTTTACGGATGTTTTTTTCACTTTCACTTTGCATTTTCAGAAACGAATTTGCATCGTTACGTTTGTTATTTAACTGCCCCTGCTTTTCAGTTGAAGGATTTGCTTTAGAAACCATATTTTGTCTCATTTCTGTTTTGTTTTTTATACTGTTAATTCTTCCCATAGCGGTTCCGCCACTCTTCATCACATGTTCATCAGAAACATCAAGCGGGCCAACACGATGATCAACATATGGCCCCGGATCCAATAAAGGCCCACTTTCCTTCACCGTAGATTGATTTATCAATTGTATTGCAGGTGATGATTGAGAATCGTTACCCCATAGAGGCTGATCGGGATCATAAAAGTCAGCTCCAGCACCGCCAGCAGAATCAATGACGGTATCGTTTAAGCCCGTTCCATTAAGACCCACTCCACGTATGCTAGTTTTTCCATGTGGTGGTTTGAATGAATTTGTTGGGGTGCCAGAGGCAGGTAAAGGCACCAGGCCTCCTGGTGCTGCAGGCATGTTTGCATTTTGAAGTGATACTGGTAGGTTAAACTGAGAAAGGCTCTGTAAGTTGTAAAATAACCAAAGAAATAAACTGCAATTTCAGATACGCACTTTGGAAAAGATGATACTCGGAAATACACGACATAAGCATCAACATGATTTTACTCTCAAGCTTAAAATTTCATAGTTATCAATCTATTTTTGTATAAAATTATGAAGAACACATCATACCTGAACATCTTCAACAACAATACGGTTAACACCATGCTCCATTGGACACATGTCACCTCTTAAACAAAAACCTTGTTCCTCAAAATCTCTACACCTTTGACGTGTAAGTCCCAAACCCATGTTCATAGAAGGATTAATAGATCTATAAGCTCCTTGTAAACCAAGGGAATGCAGTGGATCTAGACCACCATTTGGTAACCCTGGAACCAACCCAAACACGCCCCAGGATGTACCATATGCATTTGGAACAGCTGGTAAACCCCTCCCACCAAACAGACCAGGACCCATCTGAGAAGCAATATCGTGCTGGGTCCAAATACCATGGTCCCTTCCTCTACCCCTATTTCTCTGGTTCAAATCCGAAGGTCTTCTTTTGTCAAACCTGGAATCCATAGAGTTGAAACTGTAATTTTTCCATGATTCACTGGACTGAGAGACTGATTCCCTGTAAGTATGTCCATTTTCAGGAGGTTTGTTTCCCCTCTTATACGGTTTAGTAAATACTTGTTCACCAGCTTCTCTCTCTTGTGATTGAGATCTTGCATCATCTCGTCTACGATGTTTATGGTTGCGATCATCGTCATCATCATCGCTGATCTCTTTCTCATCAGGATTGCTTTCAGATATGGAAGGTGAGTGACCTGGTTCTTGAGCTGAAGCTTTAAGCTCCATTCAGTGATTATGATAAGTTATGGCTGACAAAGTTATACAATAACCTGAAATATTTGAAGGGATAACATAATTGTTTGTTAACATAAGAAATAGGAAATCATATTAAAGATACGACTGCCGGGCCCTTGAAATTAAAATAGCAACTACAACCCAATAAGCAGTGTTGTAAAAATTGCTAGGCGCTAGTTGGGCGGTGGGGTAGGGCCTAGGCCTAGGCGGGATTAATCGGATTGGAATTTTTATATGTAATTTTCAGTTTTATACACACATTTTTATATGTAATTTTTATAAAAATGTTCATTTTTAAACCACACCAAAGGTTTTCGCCGGAATTTGGCCGGAAATTTCAGGTATTCGCCGGAATGTTCGCCGGAATCTGGCCGCCTAGGCGCGATTTGGACCGTCTAGCGATTTTTGGACCGACTAGGTCAAAATTCCTCCTTAGCCGAGCGCCTAGCGATTAATCGGCGCCTAGGCGCGACTTTTACAACACTGCCAATAAGTAATAAGTACTTGGCCATGGACTAGGAATAGACTTCATATGAAGCGTGTTAATTTGACCAACGATATGCGCGTGAATTAATAATTAGAATAGAAGCATGCAACATTGAGAATAACTTTTGTTCATTTAGCATTAAGCGATATGCACTCGTATTACTTTCATTAATATGCTAAAAATAGATATAACTCAAAACCCCATGTTGTTTGCTCTTTGACAATGATGTAGCATTGATTAATGATGCTATCTCAGATGCAGATACAATGAAAATTGAAGGAATCTAGACTCAGCTTGACTAAAATGCAGTCCATGCTAGAGAGGATGAGAACATAGTAAGCAAGATAAGGAAATAGGTATATAGGATTAACGCTACATGATTGGCAGTGATGTTAATGATAAGATGAGAATATAACAGAAAAATAGTGACAAACATGTTAAGTCTTGTGTGAATATAGAATCCCAATAGAGTGCGGAGACTAGTTCTGTAGAACTATGGTGATGCTTACTAACAAAGGGAAAATGGTATAAACTAAAAGGCAACATTGTGGCAAAAATCTGCAACTTGAGGAAAGATAACAAAAAATCATTTTCTCAATTGATTTAGTCAGAAGAATTTCAAAGGATGCTATTCATATGTGATAACCTTGAACCATTGATTGCATCATCAGGTTTATCTATTTCTGGTTCCATTTTTCAGCCTGACTAAACTATCGAGCAATTAAGGCTTCGTGTTGCTAGTTTGGGTAATCGATTGTTGATGGAACAATAAGTAGGATCTCTTGCTCTACATCATTAGATGCAGTTATTCATGATTGTGAACAAAAATATTCTATTAACACTCACAGAAGACAAACAATAAATGAACATTAACCACCATATGAGAACTTACAGTGTATTCTTCACCAACCATCTACTTACACATTTCCCCAAAATTGGCTCTCATAGAGATCAATCTACAAACATCTATCTAGATGATAACTCGTAGCAATTTACATTCAAAATTTTGCGGTCCAACAGATGTGCATAATCTATCTAGAAAAAAAAACAAACTACAGAGGATCTTAATATCTTATGCAGCAATTTCAATCAACGTGATAAAATCAACAGATCGCATAGAGTTTAAAATCAATCAACAATCATATACAAATTACGGTTACAAATTTACAGAGGCAACAGAAAACTAATTGAACATAGAAGAAATTAACCTCGGTCTAACGATTGCCCTAATTAGGGTTACAATTTTGTGTGCGCTGTGCTGAACTCCGGTTTGTGTCAAAAATGGCGGAGCTTACGACTTACTAGTGTATGTATAGGTATTCGTTTGTATGTATATCGTCTTCTCCCTTCCTCTCTTTCTCTCTCTAAATTCTGCAGTTTCTCTCTCTAGGACGCAGGAAAGGTTTTACAGATAGGAAAGGAACTATGGTGAAAATTAACAATTCAAGCCCTTGTACTTTAAAGTATGCACGCTTCTCGTTTAAACTTTGGTAAATTTCATATTAACCCCTCATACTTTACAATTGTTTTAACACTCGAGTTGCCTAGAAAGCACACCGCCACTAGGGTGTTCATTATTCGAATAAACCGAAAGTGGATTCGAATCAAATTTGAATAAAAATTTTGATTTTGAATTTTGGCTTATTCGATTCGAATAAATAAGTCGAATTCGAATCCTAAAATCTCCAATTCGATTCGATTCGAATAAAACGAATTTATATATTATATATTTTTTATTTTTTTAAATATATAATAACCTTTTATTTAGGTTGATTTGGGTTTTTTTAAGTTTGGTATGAGCTTCAAATTCAAATCCATAAAAATTTTATGCAGAATTTCAATATTTGGGACTGAGTATTTGTAGCTTTTTAATTTTTTTTTTCAAAAAAATAAATAAATAGTAAGTCGGTTTATTCGAATTCGATTCGAATAAACTTATTCCTATTGGTTTAAGTGATTTATTATTCGAATCAAATCGAATTCGAATCCAGAAAAAAAAAATTCAAATTCGAATAATTCGATTCGAATAAACCGAATAACCTGATTCGATTCGTTTGAACACCCCTACCGCACACACGAGTGTGAGAAATGTGGGTCTGTATAGGTGTACAAACCGTTTTTTTTTCTTTCAACCGGTTCACGTTGCAAACCGAGTCGGTTTAATCAAATTTGGTCAACAACGAGTTAAGACCCAAACCGGTTCGGGTCCAAGGAGTCGAACCTATCCGATGCGGCTTAGATTGGGCCGGAACGGGGGTTTGGGTTAAACCGGTTTTTTCTTTTACTTTTTATTTTTTTAATTTAATTAATAAAATACAAAATAAACTTCGAGTTTTTAGTAAATATTTAAAAAATTATAAAAACATAAATTGAAATACGTTACAAAAATAACCGGCGGGGGGAGGGTCAATTTTTTTTGGCAAAAAAAGTCAAAAAAGGGCTCCAATCCAACGGTTATTTTAACGTTTATATTAACATTTGAAACCGGCTTCACCATATGAACCGACTCGGGTCGGGCTCCAAACCGTCGTCCAAAAAAATGTACAAACCTATGCTAAACCTACGGGTTGGGCCGGGTTCCAGGCCCATTTGATTCAAACTGGTTTTGTCCTACACTCGAGTTAAAACCGGTTTTCTTTTATATACCTCTACATAGCTCTACTCGTAAAGGCATCTCGATTGGGCCGCTATTTTAGATGGGCCCTCCCAACTAAACCCAGTAGGCCCACATACGTTACCAGTCTTTACTCTTTGATGCTGCAAAGGTGAACCGGCTACATGTAAATTGTTCCCGGTCCTTTTGAGTGCAATCTGGCCAGTCCTTTATTCTTAGACTCGTAGGTCTATTTAAACACTTCAAAATTCCAATAGAAACGGTAGTGAAACGAGTGCATTGTAATGCTTTTTACGATGCCACGTCATATTTTCTTCATCAACAAACCTTTAAAGGATGTATATTAAATTAATGAAAATCGCGTAAAAATGAATCAAACTCTCAAAAATCCAAACATTTATCTATAGGTGTGTCACAACCCATTCGGCGGCGGAATCACCGAACGTGACGTATAGGATTGTTCAAAGGCATCGTGGAACTATTGTTGAAATATAAATTTAACCGATTTCATTAAACTAAGAATTTCAAATACAATTGTTTCAATTAAAGGAAATACATTGATAAACAAAAGACAAAAATATTTAAATTTGATATCTAAGGCAAAGTCCCTAGATTCCATTTCCATGGTAGCATCAAACATCTCCTGAAAACATGTAAAATAATATTTGATCAACAATAAAGTTGGTGAGTTCATACAAGTTTCATACATATAATAATCATGTTTAAAGAAACAATTCACATGCATAGACATACTTTACTAATGTTCATACAATTTGTAATGATATAGTTCAAACCTATTGTTGACATAGCATACCTAGCATCCAAAGAATACTAGTCGAATAAATAACATAACAAGATCGGGGGCTCCATAAAGGTAACGAAAAGCCGACGGGTGTCAATCCTATAGCGCTACACTTGTTAAGTGCGGTTTTGCAAGAATTAATGAACTATTGTATTAACAAGTTGTATTTAAGCATGTAGTCAAGTTGTTGTCACATGAGCATGTTAATGAATTGTGTTTGAATAAAGTGTGAATCTTGTAGTGTATGGGTTTTGAATATGTACATGTTTTCAAGTCCCAAAGTGCAAAAATGTAAAATGGGCAAGTATGAAACTCACGGTTTGGCGTGGTAACGAAAGGATGAACGGGAAGGTGAAGAATCGGGAATGCCGGTTAACCTAAAAGGTAACGTAGCCATAAGTTCGGTGGAGAAGAAATAATAAATAATATATATGTATAATAGTATCAAGTTGGTCATACATCGCCGATGGCGGACCGAAACACAAACCCCTAACTTAGTTAGGAATTTGGATGGTCAAAAGTTAGTATAGTTAGTAATATACCACTTGAAGTGGCCAAGAGAAAGGTTGGGAAATCCACAAACCTTGTTAGATTTATTTATAATATTTATGTATAGGATTTGAACACCTTATGGCTATTGGATGTCTTATGGTTCATCTACTTCATCCAAATACCTTAGCACAAGGCTTCCATCATAGAATTTTGATTGAGGCTTGGTTTGGTTTTACCACAACTAGATGTAAAATATCCAAACAAGAACATGAAAAAGAAGAAATGTTAGTTGAAAGACCACAACTTGGACCTCAAATGGTGACTTATCTTAGATGTTTACCAAGGTAAACAAATGATAAGATCCTAGAGGTTTATCCAAGAGGGTGAAGGAAGAATTGTTAAGAAAAAAAAAGGAAGAAACTTGAAGAAAAATAAGGTTTTTACCTTATAAAATTCTGCCAAAAATCTTGGAAGAAATGGAGCACTTGGAGAGATTTGTGAGAGAATTTGGAGGGTGTAAGGGTGGAGGAGTGAAAGAGAGTGGGTATTTATAAGTGTGGATTAGGGTTTGGGGTATTAAATGAGTTAGTTGGGAGTTGGTGGTTGAAAGGGAGGTGATTCTTTTTTTAAAAAGAAAAAAATGAAATAATAATAATAGTACTAATGATAATAATGATAATAATACTACTACTAATAATAATAATAATAAACCGAGCGTGTATGGACGTGAAACGAGAATATAAATGTAAAAAAAGTGAAACGCGTGTTTGTAATATATAATTTTGTAATATTGCACGTATGATGTTGTCTTGCATATGTATAAATGTAATGTATGTTGTAAACATGTAATTGAATAAATCCAATAAATTCATTGATCATAAGTCTCGGGTTACAATGGATTCAAAAATGAAAATACAAGGGTACAAAATGTAAATAAACGATGATGTGAAAAGTACGGATATTACAAGGTGTTTCTATGGGCTTTGTTCACATCATACACAATAACCCACACGAGTTATTTGGTCATCTTCAGGCATCATATTAGTAGTTAACGCAACGCTACTCAAGGGGTGCTCTTGGGCTGATGAATATCCTCTTAAGTTTTAATAATTATAAGAATTTTTTAAAAGTTCATTGAAGAACCGAGTGATTTATGTACATGGTTAAGCATGTTAACGATCAAACAAGCTCTAAAACTTTTTAGTCAAACTTCACTTCAACAAGTCTAGAGACGGAAGTATGACACCCGCACGCAGATACCGAATGTATTAGTCTCTCCAAGGAGGCAAAGCACTACGACTAGAGGCAGTTGGTAGTGTGAGCATAATAATATCAAATAGGTTCTTACAAGAACCTTGTATGAGGTTACGAAATAAATAGTAAAAGGGATTGTTGAATTAATCTTGTCAAGTGTCAAAAGATGGAGGGACAGTTTAGCAAGTTGGTGTTTTATTTGGTCTTTGAGTTCGAGTTTTGTTCTGAAACCGGTAGAAAGTTGTGATGGTTTCAGGTTTCTTAGAGTTATTATTTGAGTATTATGTGTTTGATATTTATATACAAAGGTTAAAGATAATTAGAGGTTTTGTTTAGTATTTATCTAGCTTAAGTTTGAGTCATAGTTTGGTTGCAAGTCTGATTAGGATAAATAGGGAATCATCGCAGGTTGTTAATCCATCTAGAAGTCTACGAATCGTTCAATAAATAGAGACGAACATCTTGGTTTTGTTCAATCTTCTTGTTCACATTTTTGTTGGATTACAGGTATGTTTTGATCAATGTTTTCAGAACTGGACAGGAGAACGAACCGGTCGTCTTACCGGTCCGTTGGTCGGACCAGATTCAAGAACCGAATGATACCATAATTAATTTAAAACTATTATTGTAAGGCCCCAAACACGGGAGGCCTCACGTATTGGATTTACTCATCAACACATAACACTTAAACATAAGAAATTCACTAACACAGCGGAAACGATTTAAAACTTCAACATACGCAGCGGAAACATAACATGTCTAAACATAACTTGACAAATACAACTGAAACTTGTCTTAACAACATAATCAAAGGAAATATAAACAGGATGCCAGATGCTGAATCTTCGAGTAACTTCTCTCGCCAAGCCAAGCATCCACATCCATCAACTGCCACCTACACTTATCTGATATAAATAATAAAAATCAGCAACGCTGAGTGATTTCTAACGTTTATTTTAAACCAATTATGCAAAAGATTTACCAAAACATACTGCCTTTATGGCCAAAACATTACATACTTCACCTTTCAAAACAGTTTAAAACATTCATGAGATAACCGTCAATTCATTGTCACTGTTGGTATTGTCCTCGTGATCAACACTGCTTACCGTCAAATCCTTGTTGCTACTAGTATTATCCTCGTGACCAATACCGCTTAGCATGATGTTGTCCTCGTGATCAACAATTGATATTGTCCTCGTGATCAATACCGCTTAGCATGGTTTGGTCCTCATGACCCATTGATGTTGTCCTCGTGATCAACACCACACGATACGATGTTGTCCTCGTGATCAACACCACACGACACGATGTTGTCCTCGTGATCAACACCGGGTATTGTCCTCGTGATCAATACCGCTTAACAGTTACATAGGAGTTGCGTAGACCCCCGAGCAACCGCCGTCACTCATCCCAATTGTACAACTGTTAACGAGCCACCAAGACTCTTACTAATGGGAAGCACCCATAACTGGCATCTTGTACAAGTAACATCTGTCCCAAGGACCTTAACAAGCTGGTACACTTCCCATAGTAAGACTATTCACTTTATGTTCATAAACTTCATTTAACTTGATCATACTAACATATATATTTGCCTTTGTTTATGTATATAAAAATATAGTAAACGCTTGCCAATGATATAACTATACTTTGCTCAAAACGTACATTTGTCTCTTTTAAACTTTACACTAAAACATAGATTTATACTTTGTTTATTAATATAAAAATATGTAATAAACACTTTACACTAAGTATACACATCACCCCTAAAGCAGACAAAAAGAGGATTAGAACTCACCTGGTATCTTAGTTGGAAAGTACTAGTTGAATCTCACAAAATCTAAACAACCATAACAATTTGACATATATCAGACTTATCCCGACACTAAACGGTTTTCACTACATTTCTGACTAGGCGAACTTAAGACAAGTTCGCCTCCCCTGGCCCAGCGAACTTATCAAACGAACATATCAGGTTTGCTAATACAAGGCCTGGTGAACTTATCAAGTTCGCTACAACAAGTTCTAGCGAACTTATCAAGTTCGTCCCACTTTGACCCGGCGAACTTAGCAAAGTTCGCCGGCGAGCCTCTTCCTCCCACTCAAACCCTAACCGTAATGAGAACGCCCAGGTAATATATACTACTTTATTTGTAATGAAAATCGAACAGAGTCCCGTTTGTTTTTGGTCTAATCCAGACAATTCAAATTGTCCATTTCCTACTCAAATAAATCAACAATACTTTATAACAATCATGTTTTAACTACTAGCGCAGATAACCGTCTTTCTATACGTCTATCAAGTGACCTTTATTAAAAATAATTAGTCTTTGCCGGTTATTATTTGTCATAAATATATTCTTTACACGCCATCCTCAACACGGTATTCATAACCCGAACCAGTGTTAATTATTCTACGGGTTGAAGAGATTTACCTTCCCGAACACGACATCTAGAATATGTCCACGTATCACGAACCCGTCTCGACACACCGTTACATCATCCTTTATCCTACCCGTTTCCGTTATGCAAACACCACACCCCCTGTCACGGAACCACCACCGGCCACCACCGTCTTGACCTGGGTACTTGATACTACCACCACCTTTGTGAAGCCTAATACCACCTTAACTTCTACCATTGAGTCATACGGCCACCCCTAACCATAGTACTTCCACCGCCATGAAACCGCTATAACCACCATCAACTACCATCCCTAACCGTCACTACATCGCCATGGCTAACCACCATCCCCGAAACAGCCTACTAACAACCCCCGCACCACCACCGTGAATTTCATACCGCCACCACAAGGTCGCCCGTAGCCACCACTACCACCATTCCTCCACCGCTAACCGTCATTATCTCCGCCGAGCCTTCATACTACCGCCATGTAGCTCATACGACCACTCCCCACCCACTGTCATGAAATCACCGTTAACATCACCCATTGTATCTCCGTGAACCACCATGTATTGTTATGGAACCACCATCATGAAGCTTACCTCCCTGGGCTGTCGTTAACGTCACCACCGAATCACCACCACCCTTTCTGCCGTGAACCATCGCTGCCATCATCCCCGTTACAGCCTCCATTGTACCGTCAGGTCCGTATCACTCCACCGTGAAGTTTCTCTTCTGTCTTGCGTGATTCCGGTCCGTCGAGAGCCCGATCGATGGCCATATGGTTGGGTTTTAGAATGGGGGTGAAGGTGGGTTCTTGGGTGGAGTCGACGAAGGAGATGAAACAAAAATGAGGGTGGCGGCTGTTGTTAAAGAATTAGGATTTAGGTTTTAAAATATTTTCAAGTGTCCCCCCTTACTTTTCAGCATTTACGTTATCAACCCTAAACTATCAAGGAGTGTAAATTTCGGATGTTATAATTACAATATATGTGTGTGTATATATAATTTTAATGACAAAATAGTCTAGTTTGATGATTATTTTAGTTATAGAACAGTGACATTGATCCAAATTAATATTTAGTATTAAAATGTTTAATCTTTTAGGCTGAGATTCATTAGAATATACTTAATATATATTTTACAGTCAAATTGCTAACAATAAATTCAGTTTGATTGAGTTGGCAAACTTCAATTACTTCGAATTCTTATGGAAGGTCTTAGGTTCGAAACTTGTAATCAACAAGTTATTTTGTAAAAAATTTAGTTTATGTTGATTACTACTTGAAGCTACTAAAAACCAATATTTTACATCCTTATAAAAGTCATCTCACATCTTCCAAGTATGAAAACCTAGAACTCTTTCCACCTCTATAAAATAGCATCCTCCTTTAAAATTTCAAATAACATCCGGTTCGACCGTCGGTCCGACCGATTCGATCACCTGGTCGCTGCAGGACCATTTCAACACACCTAACCGGACAGGCCAAGCCTCCGGTTCCCGGTCCGACCGGACAACACTGGTTTTGATCACCCGTCTGATCGTAATATGTTAAGGGTTTTGGGATTCAATTGGTATCAGAGCCGACTAGGCTCTTGATATTTGGTCTGCAACAGCAAGCAAAAGGATCGAGCTGGTCTGGTCTTTTTTTTTGGGTTTCCTCGGCCTCTAGGTGACCAGTGCAGAAGGAAAAAACCAACAGCAAAAGAAATCAACTAGTTTTTTTGATGGTCCAACAAGTCAAGTAGTGTTTTTTTTGTTCATCTGAATGGGTTCCTCTGGTTGGATCGAAGGTTGTGACTGACTTGGGAGGGGGGGGTGTTCTAAACAAGAGCAAGCAACAACATAGAAAAGAAAGAAACAATGATCTTGATTTGTTTTTAGGTATGCGGTTTTGTGTTTTCTCGGTTGAATACTGTAAGAAGCAAGGAGCAATACGGTTCGTTTGAATCCGTTGAATGAAGCAAGTTTAGCAAGAAAGAAAGCAAGACGATTTCAATATTTGAATCCATGTGAAATAGCAAGCAAGAGCAAGATATTCAACACGAAACCTACAAGAATATAGCATAAGAATGTAGCAAGAAAGCAAGAACACAGCAAGAACGAAACAAGTTAATCAACAGAAGAGCAAAAAAAGAGAAAGAAAGCAAGTCAAACAAGAAAGAAGCACATTAGCAAGTTCAAAGAAAGCAAGAAAGTATGACAGACAATGCAGGAAACAATGCAGTTGTAGCAATCCGTGAGCAAGGGGACGTGACCAAGTGGAAGGATAAGAAGGAAAACGATCTTGTTCAAGAAGAATATGTGGGTCCAGTGTTGCTGTGAAGGATGATATGTCCATAAGAAGATTATGGAAGTGATTGTTGAATTAATATTGTCAAGTCTCAAAAGATGAAGGGTTGTAGTCGTTCCCAAAGAACTAATAATAACGAACTAGTTAGGTCGTCAATATAACAGTTAGTTGTTAACAATAGTATTTAAAGGGTTGTAGTCGTTCCAAAGAACTATAAATGAATACAAACAAGCCTATTCTATTTCTCTTCTTTCATAAAATATGATTGTTCATAAATTTTTTTTATAAATTACACATTTCTTTCATTCTTTTCATAAAACACTTTTAAAAAATAACTATATAAAGTTTCTAAAATTTATATTAAAAAACTATATAATATGTCATAAATATGTAATACGTAAAATTTTATTACCAAATGTATAAAACTGTATTTATTCAACCCATTTGATGCACGAGTTTTTAACCTAGTATAAATATATTTAAGTAAACTATAGAGTAAATTTCGTTTTGAGTCCCTGTGGTTTGCTCAAAAAGTCGCTTCGAGTCCAATGGTTTCAATTAGACTTTTTGAGTCCTTATTTGTCAATTGTCTCAATCAACTACCCCTCTCTAACATCATCTATTTCTCTGTTAAGTTTTTTTTAAAAGACGAAAATACACTTGTTAAAAAAACAGAGTACAATGGGGTGGGGACCCACCCCACCCCACCCCCGATATTTGATATAAAATACGCTTTTGGTCTATCAATGGTACACTCCAGGGACGTCTTCAAAAATTCAAATGCCCAGCACGACTGCAGAGAAATGCCCCTTGAAAACCATTAAAATATTATATATATATATATATATATATATATATATATAGTTTTTTTATAAAATATAATTTTATATATAATATATATATATAAATTTTAAAAATAACAATCAAAATTATATGCCCCGTGCGACGGCACATGCCGCACATACCACTAAGCCACCTCTGGTACGCTCACCACCACCGGCATCGCCCAATTCCACCACCACGTCGGCAGCACCACCACGTCGCCGGCAAATAGCGCCTCCAACACCACCACAGCAGCACCGCCATCTCTTCACCGCCAACGATCTCCACTGTAGTTCAGACGGCGGTGGCATCAGTCCCCTTTGTAGTTCAGACGGCGGTGGTGGTGGCGGTGGCATCAGTCCCCACTGTTGTTCAGGGCAGCGGCGGCATCAGTCCCCACTGTTGTTCATCCCCATCGCTGCTATCGCCTACGCCTCCACCGCCAACATCGATTTGCAAGGACAATTAGGGGATTTTGTTTTGGTAAACATAAACCTTGTTGTTACTAAGATCCAGGAGTATTAGATGTTTCAAATTGCAAATCTCATTTGGGATGTTGCATTCTTATTTAAATGACAAGTTCTTGAATTTATCTTATGAAGAAGATGATTGGTTTTATTGTTTGTGTTTGGATTTAAGATTAGGCTTATAAAGAAAGATATTAGAGAGAGAAGAGAGGGTGAGAGAGAAGGGGTGGTTTTGATTTTATAGAAAATTTGTTCATTATTATTTTGTGGAAGAGATGAACATTTGATTTGAGAAACAGAATTGGGAAGTTTTGGTTTTGGCTATGGAGGACTGGTTCGATTAGAGTTATTTGTGGAAGAGATGAACATTAAACGTTTGTTTATTTATGGAGGACTGGTTGCCGGAAATTACAGGTTTCAGGTGAGGGGGTGGGTTACTGATTTACGAACGCATGTTTCAGGTGAGGATGATGAGAGGATGGGAGAGATAAGAAAGAAGAGGATGATGGGGCTTTTTTTTATTTTGTTAGTATTTTTATTAATAAAAATAAAAGGTATTTTAATCAATTTGCAACTAAACTAGTTATCAGAATAATCTACCGGTGTTAGTGTCATGGGTTTAATTGAAAAACAAATGAAACCACGAGGACTCAAAAAGTCCAATTGAAACCATTGGACTCAAAGCGACTTTTTGAGCAAACCACAGGGACTCAAAACGAAATTTACAATAAACTATAAGTTAAAAAAAAAGTAAACTCCGGTTTTAATCCCTGTGGTTTGGGTCAATTCCTTATTTTAGTCTATTAGTTTTAATTTCTCTTTTTTAGTCACTATGATTTTATTTTTATTTCAATTAAAACCAGATGGATAATACTATTAATTTTTTTTTCTGATAAACTTTGTTATTTAACAAATATACCCTTATATAATAAAAAACAAAAAAAATTAAAAAGATATTTTTAATTTAAAAACCCTATCTCTCAGTGCCTTATCTCTCCTCCCTCTAAGCCTTCAATCTTCTCTTTTTTGTTATTTTTTCCCCAAACCTAAGACCACCATGAAGCTGCCATGGCTGCATAACCGATAGTGAAGATGATGTTTCCAGTGAAGATGGAACGAAGACCAAATCAGTCCGATCATCACTACTATCTCGGTTTTTCGACACTTGTTCGTCTCCACCATATCCACCAAATGAAACCACAGTGACTAAAAAAGAGAAATTAAAACTAATAGACTAAAATAAGGAATTGATCCAAACCATAGGGACTAAAACTGGAGTTTACTCTAAAAAAAATTCAGTTATGGGCCAACAGACTTCAAAAAATAAAAACAATCAAATATCCATTAGGCTTTTAACCTTTTGGCTAGAGATGCACAAATCGGGTATTTTCAAGAACCGGTTTCGGTTCTTACTAGTTCGGTTCTAGGTCCGGTTCTTGATTGAAAAGGGACCTTATGTACCGGTTCCGGTTCTTACCACTTCCGGTAATTCAAGGCGGGTATTTCAATAACCTATTTTCAGGTATTCGAAAAACTTAGTTTTTTTTAACGGCAACCCCTAGATATTCTAGGATAATTGGGTTTCCCCGGAGCAACACCTATAATATCCAGAACAACCCACCATAGGAGGAACCCCCTAACTGGGTAAACCCTCCAACTAGGAAAAACTTAGTTAAACATATAAATACATTAACTAAACATATAAATAACCTGAAATCCGCCTTCAACATAGTAACATAATGAACGCAACGAGCTTTGTTAGGACCCAAATACATTTTTTATAACTCTAAATGAACAAAAAGACTTGGGTATCTCGTTGTGGGAATAACTTCCACCACGTTTGGTTTGCTACTAGCCGAGGCGGAAGCGGTAGCTAGGGGTGTTCATCGGTTTGGTTTTTTTTGTTACAGATACGAATTGGATTTCGGTTTTCTTCGGTTCTCGGTTTTTTTGCACACCCCTAGCGGTAGCCGATTCTGAAGCCATTTTTTGTTGAGAATTTGATCGTTTTCGAGTGTGGTAATTAAACCTAAACATCCATCAACTATTTATACTAAGTTAGGGCTATTAAAAGGTTAAAAAAATGCCTAAAAAGAGGCTATATTATCGTTATAAAACGGTCAAAAAGGTTCCCGCACGTTTTTCATGAGAGAACCGGTTTTGGTAGAACCAGGTTTGGGAGAGAACCGGTTTTGGGTATTTTTAGAACCGGTTTTGACTAGAAATATTAAAACCTATTCCAAAACCTATTTTTGGGAAGCGGTTCAGTTACTTGGACGGTTCCTGTTCCGGTTTTTTTGTTCACCTCTACTTTTGGCTCATCAAACTTAAGTAATTTAAAACCCCATTGAAGCTCATCAGACTTAAGTAATTTAAAAACCCATTAGGCTTCTTTTAGGCTTTAGCCTGTTAAACCAGTTTTAAACCCATTAAACCAATTTTTTTTAAATCAAACATATTCATTCTCACCATTGTTAATGCCACGTGTCGCCTCCATATTCATTCTCATCATTTTCCCTCGCCTATCTCTCCTATTAAATACACATTTATCTTTTAATAATTGTATATTTTTAAAGAAAATACTAATTATACTAATCAAACACATTTATTTTAAATTATCCCTTATTATAAGAATTTTGAAATCTAATTATTTAACTTTTATTTTCAACCATATAATAATGAAAGTCAAATTATATTAAATAGTAATTAACGTACTTTCGAATCCCAATTATAAATTAATTTTTACATATTTGAAATTTGTTTTCTAATTTTAGTATATGTAATAATTTTTTAAACCTGTAAATATATATATATATATATATATATATATATATATATATATATATATATATATATATATATATATATATATATATATAAGGGGAGTATCAAATAAGAAGTAGATTTCGCTAATAAATCTAACAAACGATCAAAACGTTTAGAAACGATATTAAACGAACTCCGATTGAGCTCATTTCAGCGGCGTTGGAACTGTCTCGTCAAACTCTACCATCTTAGCTTTTAAGGTTTAGATTTTACGTTTGAATTTAGCCTTATGGTTTAGCCTTAAGTTTTAGCTTTTAGGGTTTAGATTTTATGGTTTAGGTTTTTTTGGGAGGTGGGGGTGGGGGTGGGGGGTTTAGGTTTTTGGGGGTGGGTTTAGGTTTTTAGGGGGGGTGGGGTAGGGGGTTTAGGTTTTTGGGGGGTGGGGGTGGTGGTTTTAGGCTTTTTGGGGTGGGTTGGGGTTGGAGGGGGGGTTAGGTTTTAGGGGTGCGGGTGGAGGGGGGTTTAGGTTTTTGGGTCCGGATTAGAGTTCGATGAGACGGTTCCAACGCCACTGGAATGAGCTCAATTGGAGTTCGTTTGACCCACTTCTTAGCGTTTCTTAGCGAAAACCACTTCTTAGTGGAACCTTCCCCTATATATATATAAAGATTTAATATTTTTATTTATTAATATTTTTCACCCAGTGTATTACACGGGTTCTAAGCTAGTAACCTAATAAAAAAAATAAGTTGCGAACCTGGCTTTTGGAATTGCAATCGTCAACCAGGGAGCCAGCGACGATCAACGAGAAATAAACACAAGAGTTGACTAGTGTGTTGTGGGTTTCAATCGACTTTTTTGGAACAAAAAAGAAACTGACGCTTTAGAGTTGACGAGTGATTGAATAACGATGAGAACTCAATTATTCAATCAAGTACGTTTTTTTTTCCATCTTCAATCAAGTACGTTTTTTTTAGTTTCTTATGAGTTATGATTTTTGAAGAAAGATGAGAACTTGATAATTCTTTATTACATGATTATTGGTTTTTTTGTTGACTTGATTATTGAATATTTGATTTTTTGATTTATTGTTTAGTCAATCACACACTTAAAAGTTATAACTAATTTTTTTTTTATTTCTTGTTCAAAGTTAAATAGTTTCTATATGTTGTTGATCAAACAAGTGCACATCTTAACACAAGATTTGAAAATTACAAAGAGTACTTTAGTTTTTTTATTTCAAAAAAGTTGAAGGAAGTTGAAGACAGATTTGAAGTCATGTTGTAATCATCTTGAAGATGTACTCAAGTATGGTGAAGTATCAGATTTTCATGGTGATGAACTTTATATATATTTTTTTAAACGGCACCACCTACATATTCTTAGATAATTAGGTTTTCTCGGGCAACACTTATAATATACAGGACAACCCATCACAGGAGGAACCCCCCAACTGAGTAAACCCCTGACATGGTCACATACCCATTTTTTGTTGTAGCTAGGATTCGAACCCAATACCTTCGCTATGGGAAATATTGGTGTTATCATTTCACCAAATGGCCAACGATGATGAACTTTATATTGAGTTAAAGTTTTGACGCATTATTACGTAGTGAAATTATCTACCCTAGTGATGTTTTAAAAATATTTAAAACAAGTGGATTGTTTCCTAATGCATTAATTACATATAGAGTTTTGTTGACTATTTTAGTGATCGTGGCATCTGCAGAAAAAAGTTTTTGAAAGTTGTTGAATTCCCACTTACAATCCACAATGTTCCAAGAAAGAGGATTAGCAATAATAGATATTGAGAACGATTACTTAGAGGGTATGGATTATGAAGAGTTGATCACCAACTTTGATTCTAATAATGCTAGGATAACAACATATATCATTTTGCTACAAACATTGTTTTGTTTATTGCAATTACAATTTTCATCGTATTAATGGTTTTTTTGTTCATATATATAACTATATATTTTAAATTTTTAAGGGTCCATTTTTTTAAGTCACATAAGACACTTGAAATCTTAGGGACGACCTTGTTTATTACTCTCGACTCCTATCGGAGCCCAATTCCAATTTGATCAAATGACAAACAAGAACATAACTACATGCAATCAAGAGATTGATAAAACCTTGAAAGAACATGAAAGTTAGTTCGCGCCATTTGAGGCATCAGTAGGCATACAAGTCAATTTTTGAATTGAGATTGATGTTGAACGATTAATGAATGGCTTTGGCACGACGAATTTGAATCATAGTTTATGTGTTGCAAAGCACACATCCATTTCCATTGTATTTTGTATCATTTTTATGTAGTTTTAGAGTTGTATTGAGTCGTTTATGTTTTGTACTTATTTATGTGTTGGTTTGTAGGTAATCAAGTGAGTTTCATGCTAAAACAAGCAAGATATACAAAAGCATGAGCGAACAAGGAGAAATGGGACAAGACCGAAAACATATTGTCAAGGGGTACCTCTCGCGGTACGCGAGAGGTGGGACCCTCCCCTTCGTGATACGCGAGGCAGCCGCAGATAGGAAATCTTCGCGTGGGGCTGGTCTTTGGCGGTACGTGAGGGACTTGTTCTCTGGGCCTCGCGGTACGCGAGAACACCTAGTTACGGGTCTTTTTGCCTATTTTCAAGTTATAAATGGTTAGGGTCGATCCTAGGGTTAATGCATTCGATTCCAGACGTAAAGTTAGAGCCTTTAGGGCGATTTCAAGTGGGAGAATCATCAAGGATTCAAGGATCGAAGGAACTGGAAGCGTGGATCGATTGGATAATACCCGTTCGGTTTATGTTATTCATATTCTACTTCTTGATTTGTTTATCTTGTGTCATTATTATGAACTCTAAGTATTGTTTTACTGTTTTGAGCATGATGATTGGCTAGACATCGTTGAACCACCTAAATTGTGATGATTATGCTATGTTAATTGGTTTTCTTTCGGATTTCGGTTTCTTGTTGATGGATTAACGATAAAGTAAAGAACTTGATTTATATTGATTTTATGTGTATGCATATTTGATCTTGATTGATGATTTGTTGAATGTTCCATATGCTACTTTGTGAATGTCTTTCATGTATGGTTGCGTATTAGGTCACTAGCTGTGTGCATGTGATTCGTTTATGGTTTACTAACGTCGTATCCATAGGAACATCGATTGAGAGTCTGTTAGGGTTAAGTATTCTTCCTATTTCAATAGCTGAGAGGTGAGAAATAGTCGGGTAGTCTAGGGTGTTAGGGTCTTTAGGTCAATTGCTCTGAAAGGAGGTTTCCTAGGGTTTCTTAGCATCGTTGTTATTCAGTGTCTTATAGAGAGGATTCAAGTTACTCCTTGCACTGAAAGGTGTATTTGAGATAGTGAGATTGAGAGGTAATCTATCTAGCGAGTACTTTAGTGTTGTTGAAGATAGCTCAAAGGTGATCCGACTAACCGGTGAGTTTCACACGTCCCTTAGAGTTTCCTCTTTAGTCACACCCGGAGAATGATCTGGGATCCACTAGGTTCTCTACGTGTATCGTATTCTAAGAGCCCGGTTCCATCATAGTTTCCGTATTCGAGAGAGTTCCAAGGTACATGCATAGGATTCAGAGTCTAGGTAGTGCTTTCCCCCATTTGTGAATTGTCTAAATTCTTTTGCTTTATATCTAGTTGTCGTTAGTTAGCTATCCATTAGTTTGATAATAGTTACACGAATCCCCCCAAAATATTTCAGTTCAGTTAGTTGAGTTAGAGTCTAGGTTGTCACTAGTGTTTCGTGGGTTCGATATCCGGACTTACATTAGACTTTACTTCATTGATAGGTACACTTTTCGGTTGTGTGGTCTAGTATTAGGTTGAGTCTAGATTTATAAATTTAAAGCTAGAGTGTCTAGGTTAGGTTTTTATATTAGTTTTATAGACCGTCCAAGCGACATCAACAGTACTTTAACACGATCGTATGAAACTGAATTTCAAGTTGTAACATCTACAACAACAGAGGTTCGATGGTTCACCTCAGTTTTATCAAAACTAGGTTTCTGTTCTACCATCACACCCACCATTTACTATGACAACTTAAATGCCACAATACATTATTCTGCAAACCCGTTTTTCATTCACGGATGAAGCACCTTGCTTTGGATTTTCATCTTGTTCATGAGAAAGTTCATGCTCAATCGTTATGAGTAACAAACATTGCTAGTGATGATCAACTCGCCGATGCTCTCACCAAACCTCTTCTTCGTCCCAAGTTCAGTTTCCTAATTATTTCCAAGATTGGTCTCATCTACATACCATCAATCTTGTGTGGGCATATTGAGGATACTCCTCCTCCAAATACAAAGTCAAATTCATACCTTATTTAGTTCCTATCATTTAGCTTTGGGTTATTATATATGCTTGATCGTAGGATTAGTTAGATGGTCCTTGTATTATATATACACACAAATAACACTAACTAGTATGAACTAGTGTATATGTTAAGATTTATATAAATTTATATTATGAAAACGCAAGAAATAAATCGAAAGAAAGCGTATTTAACATTACTATTTTTTCTTATTGAAAAGAGAACAAGATCAAATAACAAACAAGCTTAATTATTTGACACATAAAGATAGATTGAAATGAAGTGCACGCATTTAACATCTTGAAGCTCTCACTTAAGAACTAAACCAGTGCCACTCAGTTTCTCATCCATTAGTTTGTCTATCTTTTCTTTCATCTCATCAGTGAAGTAGTTTTTCCAATCTCCATCCTTAGCTTTCCTGAAGAAAATTCGGTTTTCTACAACATAAACATCTTGCATCTTTCCAGTTTTATTCACTTCTAATTTGCTCAGATTCTCAAAACTACACAAGTTGATGATTTTGTCCACCACACCTTCTTTCTCTTCATCGATTGAGAAAGGGTACCCAATGAACTCAGCAAGCCTTTTCACATTGCTTGTAGGTTCCATTTTCAAATCTTCATATTTTAAGAGCAGTACTCTATGTGGCCTTTCTATACTTGCTTTCCAATATCCCAAGATATGATCCCAATATGGACCGGAACCTGAAATCCCCTGACAAAACTCTTCAAACACCTCCTCAAACGGTGCGTCTTCCATGGGCACCTTAACCATTTCTCTAAGGAAATGGTACCAAGAAACTATGACATCTTTTACATTCCGATAGATGTAAACTATCTTGCAGTTTGAAGCTGCGATGATTCTGGCAATGAAGCGTAAGGAAGGTGTGAGGCCAAGAGTGGGATGCTTGAGTTTTCGATATTGTCTTCAAATTCCTTAAGTTGTCTCTCTAGATAAGGAACACATTCATGAGCATGTTTTGTGAGCAACGGATTTGTGGATTCTTCAAACTTTTCATCGCGGGTTGCAATGGCGAAAGCCAAGGACTTTAGCCAAGTTGTGCCGGTTTTAGGGGCGCTGCACAGAAATACATCACTAAGGTCAGCCTCGAAGCTTTGTTGAGCCATAAATCCTTTCTTTAGTGTCTGTTCATCTGCCCAAAAATTTTCACACTTGTAATAGGTAATCTTGCCTTTCAACCAACTACAAGTGTGTTGAGGAAGTGTTTTTAAGATTTCCTCCATGCTTTAACAAGTTTGTGTGAATTTGGTGTGGATTGTGAATTTGTTAAAACCCTCAATTTATAGATAATTTAAGTGATGCTTAACAATGGGTGGTAGATGTAAAGTCATGTGGACTACTTAATTATTTGTGATAAAACTAAACAAACATCATGATTTCAAGAAACGTATTTTTCAAGATGCTTTCTTCTATGATAGTGAATTTAAGTTTATGGTATAAAAGAGCTTGCAATAAAGGACATTGAAAGGAATACAAATTCAAATATTAACATATTTAAACGACATTGAAAAGAATTAAACCAAAGAAATTGTAATATCTCACCCCTAATCATTTCATTGTCGTCACCGTCATACCGCAACCATAGATTTGTCTGTTGTGTTTTAGTTATAAACATATTTTTTATCGTTTTTATGCTACCTTTTTTATGTTATGAAAATATTACTTTTTTAAATTTTTGATAAAAAATAATTTTTTATCAAAAACGGATAAAAATAATAATTACTAACGATTTTTTAATCGATGTTCCCTTAGTAACCCGTCGGTAAATACAGTACAATGTCATATACTCCCATAGAGTGTCACTAACGGATTATTGACATTACCCACCTTCATTAAGGACTTCTAACAGATACACCCGTCTTTGAAACTCCCTGTTTTATAGTGAAATATTGGCTTTTGTGTTTCATAATAATTAATAAAAAGAGTTCTGACTCTCCTATTCTCTCTTTTTCTATATAATTATAGTAGGTTATAAACCCAGTGTATTACACGAATTAAATAAATACAATGTTATATACTTATTTAAAAAGTTTTACATTTTTTTTCAATTTTTACTTCTTTTTTTTGTGCCTTTTTTTTTATCAGTTTTTTACTTATTTTTTATCTACAAATGTATAAAAAAATGGCCAAATTTATAATCAATTCTGATACAAAAAAAAAACATGTCAAAAAACAATCAATGTTGGGTTGGGTATATGTGTAATTAGGTTTTAAAATAAAAGAATATATGTAATTTAAGTTTTGAGTTAGTTATATATGTAATCCGATATTATTCATAATATGTCTTTTAAAGGTTTAAGTAAGATATATACTTATAACTCCTTTAGTTTATTAAAAGTCATGACGTTACAAGCACGATTATTTAATAACTAATAAGGTTTAAATACAATAACGTTTGTCACGTTCTTAAAATATATGGTGGTATACACACTTGATAAATATAATGCTCATATACAATGTGTTACACATTTGTAGTAATCAAAAGGTTTCTAGAAAATAATCAAACACACACACACACACACACACATATATATATATATATATGTATGTATACTTTTATTTAAAAAGATAATAAAAACCCTTGAAAGTTTATAAAAAAAAATTGATTATAAAAAGAATTAGTTTCTTAACCATAATATGATGATAATAGTCGATAGTTATATAGATGTGTGTGTGTGTGTGTAAGAGTAAGTACAACAAAAAAAGATGGAAAAGGGGAAGTCTGCCAGGGTTAGAATCCGTGACCTACTGTGTAGGAGTAAAGGGAGTGAAGCAGTTGATCTGCTATCTCAGATTGATTAGGGATCCAGGAAACAAATTTAAAAAAACAAGTTTACTGCATTCAGTTTCATCCTTCCCAGCCCCAAACGCAGACCAGTCCTTAAATCCCTTGTTTTCCCAAATCGATTTTGCTAAGAAAGCAGGAAGGTGGTACGAGAATAACAATGGGAAATGCTTACCTGGAGTCAGACCTAGAGTCGTCGCCGATTGAGAGGCCTCCCCCTTGCCGATCGTAAACAGAGAAAAAAAATGAATTTGGAGGTGCTACTGATTTGTAACAGATCGGGGGTATTTATAGGGTGTTAGGGACGAACCCATACACGTTTACAGATTGATTGTGACGAGATTTGTGGGATTTGGGACTTGATTTCGATGATTTCGAAAATCTTATACCCATTTACGTGATTTTCGTTAGTGGTTTTCAAATCTTCGATTTCGGTCCAAATCCGTCAAATTGAAGCTTAATTCCGAGTCTTTAATAAGTCATGAATGGTTTTGATCCAAAAAGAGAAGGATTGAATGCGGATTGAAAGAGATTAGATGGAGATTTACGCGTGTTTGACTTTCAGAATTCAAACTTGCGTTTGATTAGTTCCAGGGTCCAAGTTTAGGAGGGTTCATCAAAGGGAGAGTTCAAGCATAGAGATTAGGGGGTTTAAAAGCTTAATGAGGGGTTCACTCATTCTTTTCTAAAGTAGATAGTTTATAAGTTTTTCTTTTTATAAAACCATAAAACTTTAAAATATATGTATATATATATATATATCATTATTTTCGTTATCAACTTTTATAAAATAAAACTTCATTTTATAAAACTTAAAGTTTATAATTAATTTAACAAAATGAATAGATATATATATATATATATAAAGAAATATAAAATAAAAGTTTAAAATCTCAAAACTCCGAGTCGTTATATGTTTGAGAATAATAATTGGCGCGACAACATGTACATGTATGATATAACAAGAAATGATGAGTCAAGATGTTATTATTGCAATAAATGAAATAAAAATGTTACATTTAAAATTCACGGATATTACATGCGAGGCCAAGAATGGGATGCCTGAGTTTCTGATATTGTCTTCAAATTCCTCAAGTGGTCTCTCTAGGTAAGGAACACATTCATGAGCCGATTTTGTGAGTAATGGAGTTGTGGATTCATCAAACTTTTCACTGCGGTTTACAATGGCGAAAGCCAAGGACTTTAGCCAAATTGTGCCACTCTTAGGGGCGCTGCACGGATATATATCGCTAGGCTCAGCCTTAAAGCTTTGATGAGCCGGAATTCCTCTCTCGAGTAACCATTTAGATCCCCAAAAGTTTTGATACTTGTAATAGGTTACCTTACCATTCAACCAACTACAAGTGTGTCGAGGAAGTGTTTTTAAGATCTCCTCCATGCTTTGACAATTTTTTGTGCGAATTTGGTGTGGATTGTGAACTTGCTAAAACCCTCAATTTATAAATAATTTAAGTGATGAAGAACAATGGTTATTGGTGTAAAATCATGTGTACCACTTAATGATTTGTGATGAAAGTAAACAAATATTATGATTTCAAGAAACATGTTTCATAAGACGTTTTCCTCTAGCATAGTGAACAAGTTTATGGTAGAAAATTTCAAGCTTTTAATATTGGCATTACTTTACTTGTCAACTTCAATGTACCTAATTGTCAATATTACAAAAATCTTAGTATTGTATTTAAGACGATAAGTATATATGTTTACAAACGAACATTGGCGGACCTACCCTTTGGTGGGTGGGTGGGTCGGCCGACCCCCATGAAATATTTTTTTTATTTGTTATATACGTGGTATAATCTCGATCGACCCCCATGAAATTTTGATACCGACCCCCATAAAATTTTGACCAACCCCAAAAAAGAAACAATTTTTTAACATCGACCCTCATTTAAACTAATAACTTAATTGGACATTTGGACAAAATGGACTAAATTTTAGTAGTTTAAACTATTACACTCACATTTAATTAACCTATTACCCATTTAGTCAATTACGTCCACATTTAGTTGACATGTTACCCATTTAAATCTTTAAATAATTTAACCTAATAAAAAAAAATCTAAGTAGCAACAATCCTTATCCATCAAAGTATCGACATTTCATATTCACGCTTCACACAATCTGAAGAAAGACAATTTGCTAATCACGATTCTCGCCATGCCTCCTCACGATTCAGGCCTCTTCGCTAGTTTACGATTCTCGCACTGATAGTCGGTTTACTGTTCACAGCCTTGCGCCGTTGCCTACTCACGATTTCAAGTAACTTCTTTTTCTCTAAGTTTTGAATTTTGCTTATCATATTATTTTGTAAAAATACTATGTCATATGTGTGTTATTTCCTAATTGTAATTAGTGACAATGTGTGTATAAATTGACCCGACCCGACCTGAAACAGACTGATTTTTTTTTAATATTTAGTGATAGACAACCGACCTAAAAAATTTCCGATCCCCATGGAAAAATTCATGTGTCCGCCACTGCAAACGAACATTGGTGTAACAATGTAATACAAATAATTTTAAAAATAATCAAATAACATTACTTGTGTAATATTTAATAATTTACTTTTAAATTTCTTAAATATACATCACTTCAATGCACCTAATTATATTACATAAAATATATATTATAATATTGTAGTTGGTTTAATCACAAATTATAGATGGCCAACCGTGGATCTTGATCAAAACGAATTTAAGCAATAAAATCTTCGTTTCGTAAGCTTTTAGAAATCATTGATGGAAATATGAACCTCAATTATTTGTTGATTTATTTATGTGCCCCTTTTAAAAATTGATTTATTTATTATTTCTTGCACCTCTTGAAAAAAAAAACTTCTTTCCTTAGTTGTTTAACCTATAAAAATATACAGTAATTATTTTTATAATTTTACAACGATTTTGAAAATATTTTATCTTAGTTTTAACATCCGTAAAATCATCATATATCATCTTACTTGAACTACAAAAATCTGGCCTCGCATCATAATATACATGAAAATGGTTTTGAATCTTTGTGTTATCCTCACGTATCGTACGTCATCAAACGCCTTTCACAGCCCATAGTACTATAGTAGTCGATACACAAAGTAACATTGCTTATCCACCCTAATTGTGTGTATCGTCTTCAAAAAGACAACAATACGTTGTCGCATAAATCATGGCTATAGGTGTAAAATCGTTTTGACTTGATCATATAAGTATAGAAGTAATGGAAGGTGGCTACTTTCATGAATTTTTTATAAAAGGATGAAAATACTCTTAATAAAATAAGTAAATAAATTACTAAAATAATATATAATTATATATATATATATATACATACTAATAAATAAAGGTTTTAAGTTGCCACATATCATTCTCATATTCATTCTAAACATTTTTTTCGCCTCTCTCTCCTATTAATGATACAAGTTTCTATAAAAAAAATTGTATTTTTTGTTTCCCACCTCTCTCTTCTATTAAATAATAATGATTTTTATTACTTTTATAAAACATTTTTTAATTAAAAAAAATAGTTTTGTTCATAAAACATTTTTATAATTTGAACATTTTTTCATTCTTTTTATAAAACATTTTAAAAAAATAACTATATAACGTTTCTAAAAATTGTTTTAAAAAATCATGTAATATATTATAAATATGTAATATTAGATCTTTATTACTAAGTATATATAACACTGTATTTATTCACCCTGTATAATATACAGGGTTTCTAACCTATATTAATATATTATAATAGATGAATACATATATTTGCTACGTGTTGACTTCTAATTAAATCTAGATTTTTGTTTTTCATCTTTCTCTCCTATTAAATAATGATGATGTTAAATAATTAAATATCTAAAATTTATTTTAATATTTTATTAAAAATTACTAAATCATAAGAAAACTTCAATTATATCTTATTTTAAAATAGAATTTTATAATTCTTAAATATTCATTATTGGTTATTTATAATTCTTAAATCTTCATTATTTTTTATTTCACTAATGACTGATAACATCCAACGTACAAATCTTCAAAGAAAATATTGTTTTATAATAATGTATATTTATTCAACATATGTAAAACATGGACTTTAACATAGTATATACTATATAATAAAGGAAAACCATGGAGGACACGTGTCACTCTCTTGTTACTCCTCACCTTTATTTTTCCGCTTCTCTCTCCTATTAAATATTAATTTTTTTGTTTCTCTCTCCTATTAAATAATAATATCAAATAATAATCTTTATATTAATAAATAAAATTTATAGACACGTGTAACTTTCTAGTTTATTTGTATCATTTTTTCATGCATCTCTCTCTCATATTTTTTTTGAACGGCAATTTGGATTATTTTTAGATTTATAATATAAATCTTATTACAAATACTTATTATTTAATTATAAATAATTCAACCGATGTAATATAACGGTTTCACGGGTTTTTAAAAATATAAAAGTTTTATTAATAAGTATATAACATTTTATTTATTCAAGCCGTGTAATACACGTGATTTTAACCTCTTATATATATATTAACTCACTGAACACATTTGTCTCAGCAAGGTTGCAACAAATATTTTTAAGAAAGGTATCTCTACATATGCGAAATAAGTACAAGTATTTTTAAGAAAGTGAAAGAAAATACTTTTACTTAAAAAATGATATAAAATAATTCTTGCAAACAATTTAGAGTAACAATGATATAAAAATATACAGCTTTGAGTTAATTACATGGATAGTCCTTATGAAATGTTCATATTGCATCTATGGTTCCAAACTTTAACAAATTAGAGGCATGGTTCCCAACTCCCAACTGTTTACGAAGGTGGTTCTATAACTTTTTTAAAGAAAGGCTAATGATAAAATTGACATCACATGGAGATGGGAGTATATTAAGTAAAAGAGTAAAATAGTATAATTTTAATAATTGGAGTGTTAAACGGATCGATTTTCATGTTTCTTGAGTTAATTAAATCGGTTTATTCGAACTTTAAGATTCTAAAGTTGATAATTTGTTTAGAAAAGTCTCCAGCCTTTTTATAAATTCATAATATTTGCTTCTCATATTAATTTATTATTAGAAGACGTAAATACTTCTACCATGCACATACAATTAATTGTATATATAGATTTATGTGATTAAATACTATCTAAATACCAAAGGGGTTTTGTCCTGGTGGTACCCCAGTGACTTCCAAATGGGAGGCTGCCGGTTCGAATCAGGACCACTACAAAAAAGGGGTATGTGGACTGGTCAGGGGGTTTATCCAATTAAGGGGTTCATACTGGGGTGGGCTGCCCTAGATGTTCTAGGTGTTGTCGTTAGGGCTGTAAATGAATCGAACGTTAAGCGATCAGTTCGTGAACCATTCGGCGGTAAGTTCGTTTACGTCCGTTCGTTTAATAAATGAACGAACATGAACAAGGAATTCCGTCCGATTAACTAAATGAACGAACATGAACAAAAGTCTCGTTCGTTCAATTGTGTTCGTGAACATTCGGTAACTTCGTTTATTAACGTTCATTCGTTTATGTTCGTTTACGTTCGTGTTCGTTCATGTATCGTTTGTTTATGTTGTTAATTAAAGATCTTTGTATATTTCTATTTTATTTTATCTAAACTATTTATATTCTTTAATTTTTATTTTATTTTTTACTCTAAAATTAACTAAGCAAAGTAAGTTCGATACAAGTACAAAAAACTTGATATTAAAATCATCTTACTAAGTGTTCATTTCAGAAGACATTAGGGTTGACATCAAAAGTCCTAAACTAGCCTTCGTTCGGTTCCGTTCGTGAACCATTCGTGAACAAATCCATTTCCTTAATGAACGAACACGAACATGAAATTTCGTTCGGTTAGTGTTCGTGAACCGTTCATGAACAAGTTAAATGCTTAACGAACGAACACGAACAAGGCTTCGTTCGGTTCGGTTCGGTTCGGTTACAGCCCTAGTTGCCGTTCAAAAAAAAATACAATCTAAATGCAAAAACCGATATCAATAAGATGGCTCAAAATAATACTAGACATAAAGAGATCCATCATGCAAAAGTTTGATTTCTTGTCTAGTCCATAACTTACCGGTGCGAATTGGTCCGGTATTTTGTCCTTATTTTCCTTAATTTTTAGTCTTCGATTTGATTCGAGTTGGTTCGGTCCGTTTTTTGTCATTTGTGCACTCCTACGCAACCTTGCCCCTGTATTTTTGCAATAGATTGTTTTCATCGTGTTTGGCATCGTTCTCTTAAAATAAATTTCATATCTCCACTCACACAACACATCTGTCTACAAGGTTGCCAAAATATCGGACACGAACTAGCAAGCCTAACCTAAAGTCGCACGTGAAAGCAGTATGTATTTGCTCAAAACTCTTGTGTGTTTCTTTATGTCCTTATCTAGAGCGTAGATAACTTGGTTTTGTAGCCATATCAAGAGAAAAACTCCCAAATCATTTAACAATATTAAATAAAAAAAGAGTAAACTGTAACTTGCACCCCTGTGGTTTATGTCCGCTGACATTTTGCAACCCTCTTTTAAAAGAAGTGCAATTTTACCCCCTGTAGTTTGGTTTCTCTCTCTCTTTGCACCCCTGCCGTTACAATGCCCAATAACTTTTTAACACCGTTAGGGGTATTATAGACTTTTCATCATAAAATGAAAACCTATTATATTTTGCACCACTTGGGTTTTCTTTCTTTCACAATTTGCACCCTCGTTTTATCGACTATCCTCTGATGTCCGCCGGTAAATCGTCTCAATCAACACCCAAAAGATGGACTACACGCTATTTGATGTTCAAATAGATACACTACTCATCAAAGGTAAGGATTTTCTACCTGAAATTCGTAACCAAATCCACCTAAAAATCCATCTCTTCTTGCAGCCGGAATCAGGATAACCCGCTATTTAACCTAGGCTGAGGATCAGTCGATAACCCGGCATCTGATCGTTCATCTGAAGATCAGTGTTAAGTTCTTACATAACCTGAACTTTTCGTTCAGATATGAACGGAAATCAGCTATCGGAGGGCCCTGATGAAGGTTAGCGGAGATGGCGATCGATGGCGTAGGCCGATGGTTTTGGTAGGGGTTTAACAGTAGTATTAGTTTTTGTTGGTCGGAGATGCTTTTGTTAGGTTTCCGATCGTCTCCAGCCATTATATTTTGATCGTAAAATGTAAATAGAACTATATTATCATGTTTTTAGCCAGTTTTTTTGTTGTTTCTTGAATATTTTGGCCAATGTGATAATCGAAAATGTTAATCCGACTTAGATTTCAGCGGTAATGTTCGCCGGAAAACCGTGTGTTCACCGGAGAAGAAAAGGGTAATTTTGGGGTGAGGTCAGGAGTATTATTGTCTTTTCATTAGAAAAGATAACGACAGGGGTGCAAAGAGAGAGAGAAACCAAACCACAGGGGGTCAAATTGCATTTATTTTAAAAGAGGGTTACAAAGTGTCAGCGGGCATAAACCACACGGGTGCAAATTGCAGTTTATTTTAAAAAAAATTGCAATAAGAGCTTTAATATGAAATTTAAATGGATCTTATCAACCCCTGGTTAATACCTTTATGCTGACGTTTTGTTTTAAACATGCTTTATAGATAAACACTAGAGTAGCGTAGAGACTGTTGTTCGAGATGGATAGTTGCTGGCTTGAAGGATTTAGAAGCTTTTGGTTTAGTGGAATAAACTTTACTTAGCTTCTAGTATGTGGGAAACAATTGTTCTAGAATTGCCTTTTTAAACTTCGTAACCATTGGGTAAACTAGGTTAGTAATGTAATATTTTGGACATACCCAGCCTGATCGGTTTGTTTTATCATTTTCAAATATCATAGTTAGCGGTTTGGTTTTGAATTTTTTTTTGTCAAAACCAACCGAATAGAGCAGTAAATACCCGTAATTTTGAACGAAAAGGGAATGGGGTTCGAATATTAAAATTTAGATCGACTATCTTAGTGTTATTAAATTTGATAACCGTGATTTTTGATTTATGACTAACTAAATCTATGGGTTCGAATCTAGTATCACACAAACTCGTATCGAGAGGTCTTCTAAAGAGAGACCATCGCCACCACTTAAAATGGAAACTAATGGTTCGACTCCTACCTTAAGCCATACTTTGCAACCCTTAATAGTAAGCTTTCAATTTATTTCTTGAGAGGGACATCTTTGATTTCTCGTTTAATCTTTATATCAATTTCAATTACATTGTTACGATTTTTTGAACTTCTTATACTCATTTTCATAATTATGAAGCTACTTTATATGTCACTCGATAAATATCATATCAAACGCTTGATGCAAAAAAATAAAAAATAAAAATTCACGACAAATACAAAGTTTTATTTATTAAAATTACAGTAATCATATTTGTAATTAACAACTTTCTAGATCAAAATCAACTATATCAACCTTTTAGATGCATTTTCAAAAGAGTGGGTAATAAGTAGGAGACAATATATCTATAAGTTTTGTGGCTAAAATTCAACTTCTTAAAATTAGGTGTCACGATAAGTACAAAACCAATCATGGAAATTAAATGTTGTCCCAAATTCCAAAATTTGTTTTGTTGTGTGATAAAAGCAAAAATGTAAATAAGCGAGCAAACTCGTGAACTACTTGAGATCAACTCACTAAAAGTTTGATAGAGTCGTGTTTAAACGAGCTCAAGCGTAGATTGAAGTTCGTTTATTTAACAAACTCAAGCATAAGTTTCACAAACCGAATTTTACCAGGCTTAGGAGTTTAAACTTTAAACGAGACTATTTTTTTAACAACAAACTTTTACTCATAAATGTCACCTAATCAACCTGCATTTACGGGGGTTTAAATGAGTCTATTATTTATATAAGTATAACAACTTTTAGTTTATATAATAAAGATATAATATCATAACAAATATTAAAAAAAAACAATAAAAAAAACTAAGCAATATATATTTTATTGTGTACGTATACAAATAAAAAAATTAACTACTTAATAGATAATAATCAAATCAGACATGAATCTAACTCAAGCTTGAAAAACTATTAACGAGTCGAGGTCAAATTTTAGACATAAAACTCGAATTAAGCAGAGCTTAAGATCTCTTAAATTGAATAAACCTAGCTCCAGTCGAGGTTAGCCAGCTCAAGCTCGGGCTCGGCTCGACTCGATCTGTTTATCCCAAAAGTTAAAAACAATAGTTTTAGCAAGTATGGGGAGTTTTAGAAGAAAAAAATAGGGAGGTAATTTGTAAATATATGAACAGTTCTTGTGTAGTGAGAGTGAGGGGGTGTTTGGGATTACTTATTTCCTTCTCCTTATCTCCTTTTATAAGTAGTTTTGAGAAGTAACTCTCACTTGCTTCTCAAAATCTCCTTTTTCCTTCTCAAAATCTTCTTTTATAAGTAGTTTTGAGGGGTAACCCAAACAACTTATTTGGTTTGAAAAGGCAATCCAAACACCTCTGAAAGTGAACACAATCTTTATACCTCCAAATACAAAACCCACAATTTCCCCCGAATGATCCGGCGAATTCTCATCGAAATCCATTCTGGGTCTTGATCTTGTTTCGATATGATCTGAAACGGTTGCACAAAACGCACTTTCTTTAAGCAGTTATGAATCTTTAATCCGGTACGTATTTTAATTTCACCATTTTCGCCCAATTTGTGATCTTGAATGAATGATTTCCACACTCGATTCAAGTTATTCTGTTGATTGTGTTTATAAATCTTTCAATGTAGTTTAATTGGATTTATGAATGTGTTCTTCCCCAAATTTGTATAGATGATAATTACATTTTGTTGTAGGGGGTGATTGTGTTTGATTCAATTGTGGTTGAAGTGGTTCAGATGGATTTTGTTATTGATGGTGTTGGTTCTTTGCCAACTAACTATAACTGTCCAACCATGTTAACCTTCAACCAACCCGAAAAATCTCCATCTTCGTCCCGGTTGATCGCAGGAGCTTCGACAAATTCGGTTGGCAGTTCAAGAATTTCCTACAAAACCACTTATGATTACACTCCAAAAGATGATTTGGTTGAAAGGGTCAACTCGCAACACGTTGAGCCCGATGAGGCCCGTGGTCAACCCGCAAAGGACTACTTTGGGTTGACCGCGGTTCCTGAGGGTCAGTTTGAGTTCCACCTGAGCCCTCAAAACAGTTTATATTCAAATACACATTTTACAGAAGCCAAAGAAAGCTTCACCAGCACGGAAGTTAGTGAATTTTCGAGTACAGTAGATAAGAGTGTTGAAAATGGTCAAACTAGCGCGTCGTTTGACTGTGATGAAAGCAACAGAACAAGTAGTATGTGTAGGGGAAGCACTGGGAGTGATCTAAGCGATGACAGCAGCTCGAGTAGTTACACTAGTGGGGCTTACAAACCGCACAAGCAAAATGACACGAGATGGGAAGCTATTCAGGTTGTGAGGTCCAAAATTGAAACGGGTTCGCTAGAAATGAAGCATTTTAGACAGTTGAAAAGACTGGGGTGTGGGGATATTGGAAGCGTTTATCTTTCTGAGTTGATAGGTACACGTCGTTACTTTGCTATGAAAGTGATGGATAAAGCTTCTTTAGCTAGTAGGAATAAGCTCTTGAGGGCCCAAACCGAGAGGGAAATCTTGCAATCGTTAGATCACCCGTTTTTGCCTACTTTATATGCTCATTTTGACACTGAGAAATTATCTTGTTTGGTGATGGAGTATTGTAATGGTGGAGATTTGCATGCTCTCCGCCAAAGACAACCCAGGAAATATTTTCCCGAGCATGCAGCCAGGTTAGTATTCTTCATTCGTGCGTTTGGACGTTATTTTCTTGAACGGGTCAAAACGGGCCGGGCCAGGTTGGTTAGAGGTGTCCATTTTGACCCATTTCCATATGAACGGGCTGATCCTAGTTATGTTTTGTGGTTAAACGGATCATATAAAAAAATAGTTAAAATAGAAACATGTCAAAATGGGTCGGTCCAGGTTAGAATTTTGATGTGTCCAATTTGACCCATTTCCATATGAATGGGTCGATGCTAGTTATGTTTTATGTGGTTATATAGATAATATAGAAAAAGAATAGTTAAAAGAGAAACAGGCCAAAATGAGCCAGGCCAGGTTGGGTTAGAGGTGACCATTTTGACGCAAATTTCCATATGAACGAACCGGTTCAAGTTATGTTTTTGTGGTTAAACGGATAATATGGAAAAAGAATAGTTAAAAAAGAAACAGGTCAAAATGGGTCGGGCCGGGCCGGGCCAGGTTGGGTTAGAGGTGCTATTTCTGATCATTTCCATTTGAACGGGCCGATTCTGGTTATTTTTATGTGGTTAAACGTATAATATTGAAAAAGAATAATTAAAAGAGAAACGGGTCAAAATGGGCCAGGCCGGGCCAGGTTAGGTTAGAAGTGTCCATTTTGACCCATTTACATATGAACGGGCCAATTCTAGTTATGTTTTATGTGGTTAAACAGATAATATAGAAAAAAATAGTTAAAAAAGAAAAGGGCCAAAATCCCTTTTAAAGTGTACTTGTTTGGCCCATAACCGAGCCAAGTGGCCCACTTTTGCACCTCTGGTTAAATTGTGGTTTATTCATGCAGGTTTTACGTAGCTGAAGTTCTCCTTGCTTTGGAGTATTTACATATGCTGGGGATCATATACCGAGACCTTAAACCGGAGAACGTGTTAGTCCGGGAAGACGGTCACATAATGCTCTCGGATTTTGATCTCTCTCTGAGATGTGTAGTGAACCCAAAACTGGTTCGATCCATGAACACGAAAGTGGAACCAAAATCCTCCAGCTCCTGTGTCCAGCCCGCTTGCATCGAGCCATCTTGCTTGATCCAGCCATCTTGCATCCAACCCTCGTGTTTCGGCCCGCGGTTCACAAACAAACCAAAGAAAGTCCGAAGATCCAAACCTAAAACCGAGATTTACAACCAAATGATCCCACTTCCGGAACTGATCGCAGAACCGACAAACGCCCGATCGATGTCGTTTGTCGGGACTCACGAGTATCTAGCACCAGAGATAATCAAGGGTGAAGGGCACGGGAGCGCTGTGGATTGGTGGACGTTTGGGGTTTTTCTTTATGAGTTGCTGTTCGGGAAAACACCGTTCAAAGGGGAGAGTGATCGGGCGACTTTGTTCAATGTTGTTGGGCACCCGTTGAGGTTTCCAGAGACTCCCTCGGTTAGCTTTGCAGCGAGGGATTTGATCAGGGGGTTGTTGGTTAAAGAACCTCAGCATCGGCTTGCGTATAGGAGAGGGGCGACGGAGATTAAACAGCACCCGTTTTTTCAGAGCGTGAATTGGGCGTTGATCCGGTGTACGACTCCACCGGATGTGCCGGTGGAGAATGGAGATGTGAAGCCTGCTGGTAACTACTTAGAGGTTGATTTCTTTTAGGCTTAGAAAGATTGGAAATTTGTAAAGAATTTGGTAGGAAAATGCATCTTAATCTGTGTGTTTTAGTCGAGTTTATGTTCATCTACTGGTAACTACAAATGGGACACAGAATTAACTAATTAATTACAATCTTGATAAACTATTTAATTTATAACTGCAAGCTTTTAATCACTTCTATCAACTATATAAATTATAGAAACAACACACCTGCTAGCCCTTCCCTGACTCCAAGAATCTGGTTTTCAGAAACTATATCAACAACATAACCTTCTTCCTTTGTCATCACTTCCAACGAGCTAAGCAACCCATGAATAGTCTCAGCCTGAGGGTGAAACCTGTCATTTGCAGTAAAACTATGAACCTCACTGTTGACCTCAATTGCACTTTGACCATGTACCTTGGTCAAACTATTTCTTTCAATTGTAGTTCTAAGTTTCTCTACATTATCCCAATCTTTATTCACAGCATGCATATTTGATAACAATTTGAAATAACCAGCATTACTGGAATCAGACAAAAACAAACTAGCTGCTGCAATCTCCCCCAGTTTTGTGTCATGATGGATCCTACATGCACCCAGTAACGCCCCCCAAATATGGGCCCCGGCTGGTATAGCCATATCGTTAATAACACCAATCGCGTTATCCAATTCTCCCATACGCCCAAAAAGATCAACCATTATTGCATAATGATTGGATTCAGGTGTTAAATGATACTCATTTAACATGATGTTGAAGATCTCCATACCGTCTTTAATCAAGCCTGCATGACTGCATGCTGATAAAACTGAAAGAAATGTCACGTTGTTCGGTTTTATTTTTGAAATCTTGACCATGTAATTGAATAATCTGAGAGCTTCATTCCCCTGCCCATGAATCCCATAACCTGAAATCATTGAGCTCCAGGTGACAACATCTTTATTTTCAGTAACTTTGAATACTTCAATCGCGTTATGCAAGCTACCACATTTGGAGTAAGATTCAATGAGAGAAGCCCTGATAAAATTATTATCTTCAAATCCAGATTTGATTGCATAACCATGAAGGCATACAACCTGTTTAAGTATACCTAATGCTGAACAAGCTGTGAGGATCTTCACCATAAGATTGACATCTGGCTGGATTTCATTGGACAGCATGTCGACAAAAAGCTCCATCGACTCGTATGCCATACCATTTTGTACACATCCAGTTAACAAAGCCATCCAAGAAACCGCATCTCTTTTAGGCATTTTTTCAAAGAGTTTAATCGCGTCATGAGGTGAAGAACATATCATGTACATGTCAATTAGAGCAGTGGCAACAAAAACATCTAGCTCAAACCCTGTTCTTGCAGCAACTTCATGAATTTTCCTGCCTTCTTTTAAGTTACAGGTGGATTCACATGCCTGGAGAACACTTATAATCGACACTAAATGGGGTTCAACCGCTTCACACATCATCTCATTGAAAAGATTAATCGCGTCTTCACCAGCCCCGTTATGAGCATAGCAAGAAATCATAGAAGCCCATGAAATGACATCTTTTTCTTCCATTCTACTAAATATCATACCAGCAGCATTAACACAACCAGATTTTGAATAAACATTTAGTAAAGCATTACACACTGATAAATCTTTAACAAATCCATATTTAATAACAAATCCATGAACACAGCTTCCAGACATCAGATCTGGTAACTGAGCCAACGCAGAAAGAACGCTAACAAGTGTTACTGAATCTGGACTTACTCGCGCGTCCATTAACATTTGTGAGAAGAACCCTAATGCTAAATCCGAATCACCATTCTGCTGGTACCCGGTAATAATATGAGTCCACATAACAACATCCGGTTTTGGGTACTCTTCAAAAACTCTTAAACCTTCATCGATCAGGCTGCATTTTGAATACATGTCAATCAGAGCAGATCCTACAAACACATCAGAATCCATCTCATACTTCTTTTTGACAAACCCATGAATCATTCTTCCATACCTAAGCTCCCACAATCCAGCACACGCATTTAAAGCAATCGATATTGTAGCCTGATCAGGGTTTTCGAGAGGTATCATGTCGTGAAAGAGTTGAAGAGTTTTTACATATAGTTTCTGTCTGTTGTAGCATTTCAGGATAGAGTTCCATACATACACAGTTCTTTGAAGCGTTTCGTCGAACACCTTGCGTGCGACCTCAAGCTTTGCATGTTTGGCATAGCAGTTGGTCAATTTACCGGCAATGAAACTATCTTGAATAAACCCCGTTTTGATGGTGAGAGTATGTAACTGTATCACTGAGCTGCAGTTGCTGCATGATTTAAAAAGATCAAGAACAAGCTCCCTCCTTTTCATGCGAATAAGTTTGTTTTGCTTGCATAAGTCGTTGATCTTTGGAGCCAATTTGCTGACATGAATGGGAGATCCAACTTGCTTATTTATGTCTGTATTAAATGATTTATGTAAATTTAGTTTAAAAAGGTCAGAACACGTCTTTTGGATCGGTTGAATAAAATAAATATTAAAAAGTTAGTAAGAAAGAAAAAATAAGCATATCAAAAAAAATCTTGGGATCACATGATTAGGTCATCTATAATTATAAAAAAAACCCGAAATGCACGGGGTTGTTTATTTTATTTTTCTGAACATCATGTATAAATTTTAAAGAAAACGGAGTTGTTTTCAAAAAACTTATTTTTTCTTACATAAGTTGTTTTTTAATGAGAAGTGGTTTTTTATTTATTTAAGAATGTATTTTAATATTTTATAATTTAGTTTTTTATTTATTAAAAATAAAAATTAGTTAATTATTAAAAAATAAACACAGGGCGTGAAACCACTACGCACCTTAGTGATTCTGGACAGTGAAAGCTCATATGTTGATGTCGCACTGACGTGGCAGGGCGTGAAATAGGGGGCGTGAAACCACTACGGATGACCTTATGACACGTATTAATATTGTTCTCGAAATATATCCTAATATCCCGTATTAACAAAAAATCTTGGGATCACATGATTATCCTGTATTTTACACGGGTTGAGGGGTCTTGGATTTAGGTTTAATAAATATCAATCTCTTCTAATTTCTTTTTCTTTTTAAAATTTAAATATATCCTAATATCCCGTATTAACATCAGTGACTGATCTAGAACAAAAGTTCAGGGGTAGCGAATTTTTTTTAATCGTACTTTCACGTAAATGAAACCAGTGGCGGATCCAAGAATTTTTTCTCAAGGGGTTCACTGTTTTTAGATGCTCCAATATCATAGGGCAGGACATAAAAAATCCGGGTCGGTTCAATGGTTCGTGTCGGTTAAAGTTCATCACATAGCAAAAATACGATAACATAATAAAAAAAGTCGTCATTAGAAATTAACATCCATAATAGTACCTAGGAATCAAATTCAAATTAACATCTAAAATTTAAATCAACATCTAAAATTCTAAATTAACATCTAAATTAACCCTAGATTTTCTTTTTCAAACAAGTAAACAAGAGGGAATAAAAAGTAAAATAACCTATGGGTTGTGGTGGAGAGACCGGCGGCAGCGGTGCGGTGGCCGGCGACGGCAGGGGAGCAACGCTGAGTAGTGGCGGAAAGCAGAGTTGGAGGAGGCTGCCGGCTATGACCTGTTGCTTTGCTTCTTTCCTTAATTCAATAATTGTGTTTTTTTTCTTTGTTATACATGTTACATTGTTATTAGCCTAACAAAACAAGAAGTTGCTGAAGACTCATCATTTTATATCTAAATATTAGTTATTAAAAGTCCAGAAGCTGCTGAAGGCCCATACGAAATATGGTTAAAAAAAAGGTTTTAAAAAACGTTAGGGAATGTTTTAATAAAATGTGGGGACTTTTTATAAAGTATTAGGTTTTTTATAAGATTTTGGACTTTTTATGAAATATTGAGCTTTTAAAAAAATTTGAGTGGTAACGTAATTTTTTCTCAGGAGTAACGTAAGGGGTAACCGGATACATAAAACCGTAAAAAAATTGCACTGCGCGTAAAAGTTGAGAGGTAGCGGGCGCTACCCCTACCCCATGGGTAGGTCCGCCCCTGACTAACATTGTCCTCGAAAACCTAATTGGTTTTGCTCAGACTGTTCCGACAAGTACAACTTAAATTGTTGGTCTTGCTAGTTCTCAGTCTTGTCCGATCTAGCTTTTAATACGTAACTTTAATTATCAATGGTTCGTGTATTTACATTATATCAAATTTTTATGCTAAATGGTGATGTTTTCTGTTTTCCACTTACACATGTAGTTGCAATCTTTCCGACAAAATCTAAAACTTTTATGCTTAAATTCTGGTTTCATGTGTTACCTTTATAAAACCAAAAAGTTGATAATTTTTTGTCTCTTTTAACAAGTTATCAAAATTGGATCCAAGAACAATCTAGGGGTCGTTTGTGTAATTTGATAAAGTTGGGGGGGCTATGTTTACATGTAAATTACTTGGGGAAGAAGTTGACTCCTTGGTCCCACAATTCCCTGGTGTTAGACAAAATAGGTTCGGGTTTAGGCTTGGTAATGTTTTAGTAATTGATTATTTTTATTTAAAACAATTTTAACATAAAAGTTATTTGCCAATTAATTATCTAACTTTAAATTTCTCCAAAATAAATGCAAGTGTCTTCCACAATGTTCCAAGTAGTACATAATAGTTATTTTAGTTTATTTAATTTATCGAATATTATATCCGTTAATGGATTATTAAATATTCTAAATTCAAATAAAATACACGGTTCATTTTCAGTTCTTTAAAATCATGCTTAAATAACGTTTTATATGCTTTCTACCAAGTATTATATCATTTTAAGTTCTTTAAAATCATGTTTAAATAACCTTTTATATATAATTTCTACCAAGTATTACTTTATTAGAAGACAAATAATAATATAATATCATTATTAATATTTATTTTCATTCAAAATAACCAAGTTAGTATTTCTCCTAGAACATACATGTTTATTTCTTTTTAACTTATTTTACAAAAACTAAAAATAAAAAAAGAAATGAGTTGCTCACTTCATAAAACATAAATTGAATGCAATGTTATTATTTTACATCTATTTATATATAAAAAAACGTGTCACGTATGTGACCAAACCTGAGGCTCGGAAGACCCCTTCTATATTTCCCGCTCATATGTGTCTTTTTCCACTCTCACGCGCGTGACAAACACGCGCTGACACTCTCTCACTACATTACTTAGTTCAGTAGAGAAGAAGAGGGACAATTGCGATATTTTCTCCCCGTCGCCGTCACCGGACCTGCACCGGCACCGGCTCTCTCTGTCAAATCTTGAATAATCTTTCGTCGATTTACATTCCATCAATGGCGAGGTAAGTGATTTTGTGTTACTAATGTTAGAAGCCTTTTGATCGTCGTCTGCGATGATTTTTAGGGTTTAGTCTATAGATTCTCTATGTGTACTGTGTGTTATTATCTATGTGATGGTGTAGGGATCCTGTATTAATGAGTAGCTTCTTTCCTTTTTAGATAGAGGGTTTTGATGGATATTTGTAGATTATGATCCCTCAAGTTTCTATATATACCACAAATTATCAGTAAATAGTAAACAAGATTCATATATGTTTCATTTGCCTCACTTAATAATTAACATTTATAAAAAAATTATACAAGATTGGAACACCTAAACTAAAAACTCGAGAAACTTGGTTACTGTTCTGTAAAGTTTACCTCTTGAACCAATAACGATTTGCCCATAGTTGTCAATAGCGAATAGCGGTAAATAGCGCCCGCTATTTCATGTTTAGCGGTAAAGTAGTAGAAAAATTTAGAAATACATTTAGTTAAGTATTCTGTTTATAAATCATAAAACATACAAACAACCAGAAATTGGATAAGAAGCGAAGAACGTGAAGAACAACCAGATTGGAGAAGAAATGAAGAACGAACCAGAAATTGGAGACCTAGCGCTAATTCTATTAAAAATAAAAAAAATAAAAACTTTATATAAAATCCGCTATTTTATCCCTATTACGTCGCTACAACCTATATAGCGGAGGATGGGCGCTTCGCTACATAGCGCACTATAGCGAGCGCTATGATCGCTATCGACAACAGGGGATTCGCCTAACTGCATTTTTTTGTATGGATGGAACAGAAGTTGGTTTTGTCACTAATATAATCTATCTTTTGAATATTGTAGAAGTTGGATTGTTGATGGTAGAGGTATTGCAAGAAAAGTTAAAACATCTAGTCTTCCTTTAGCACACCAAATCAAGGACTGTGGGGCGAATAGGGAATGCCCTCAATGCCACTGGAAGATTGATAACAGTGATGTAAGAAAGCTTCAAATTTTTCATAATCAGTCGCGTGTCTTTGATTTTGTAAATACAAAATTCACCTCTTGTATGCGTTTCATATCGCAGGTGGCGGTAGAGTGGCCTGGGCTACCCTTTGGTGTGAAATTTGAACCCACTGATGTGGAGCTGTTAGAACATCTGGCAGCCAAATGTGGTGTTGGGAAAGAAATGGCACACCTATTCATTGATGAATTCATCCCTACACTTGATGTAGATGAAGGAATATGCTACAAACATCCTGAAAATCTTCCTGGTGAGCAGAGTTCTTGTGATGTAATGTTTTCAGAAATTGCTAGAAATGGAAGTGGGTGGGCCAGACGGGTTGGATAATGGGTCAAAACAGGTTCGGGTCAATGTTACTTTTTTTTTGCTGCTGGTTTGGTTGGGTTGACCTGCTCAAAATTTTTATAAATGTTTAGTATCGCCGAAAGTTTAAAGCTTTATGGATATTTAATATGAATATGATTGCAAAAACTGTATTATTATACGATAATCTAATATTTGAATAAAATGATTTAGGAGGTTTTATGCATTATAAAACACTTTGGGTGACTTTTGGCCATTGCAACCCGTTTGATCCGTTTTCTATTAACGTAATCTTTTTTATTTTACCTGTTGAACCCGTTATAAATCAAATGGTTTACAAATGTGAATTCAGTTAATCGTTTTTTCTAGTTTCTACTGCGTCATTACTGATTTGTGAGATGAGAAAACCTTCTTTTTTTTACTTTTAACTCATTTGAATTAATACTATAGGTGCTAGAAAAGATGGAAACAGTGTTCATTTCTTTTATAGGACCACAAACGCCTACACCACTGGTCAAAGAAAACGTCGTAAGGTCTGCCAAGAATCTAGTTTGACCAAGGATGTTCGTTGGCACAAGACCGGCAAGACAAAAGCTGTTATGCAAAATGGAGTCCAGATAGGGTGCAAGAAGATAATGGTCCTTTATGAGGCTGTTGGTGGGGGTTCAAAACCTTATAAATTGAACTGGGTCATGCATCAATATCATTTAGGAACCGTTGAAGATGAAAATGATGGTCAATATGTGGTTGCAAAGATATTCTATCAGTCACAGAAAGAGATTGAGAAGGTGGATCATAAAGAGATTGAGAAGGTGGATAATCATGTTGTAACTGAAAAGTTAGATGCATTGATGAGTTTAACTAGTCCAAGAACTCCAAAAACCACCGCTCTTGATCCACGCAGGTCTGGAAAATCTGCTTTTTGTGATGGTGTCACCACTGATAATGTCTGCCAATCACCTCCAAAGGTTGGTATATTCTTGTTGCCTGAGTCAGTTTTTATCCGTTTACTTATGTATAGGCCAATTTCATTTGTATTGTATCTTAAATTGGTTATATTATTAAAAAAATTAAAAAGAAACAGATTAAAGAGGTTGGAAGTTGCTAAGAGTCTACTTTTGGTGCATACAATCTTCTAAATCCTTTTTTCAAGCAAATTTCACAAGAAACGTAACCAAAGATCCAAAATTCGTCGATGTAAGGATCAAGAAATTTTCTTTCTGTCACTAATTGGAGTGAAAGTACAATTTTTGACAAATTTAAGAGTGAAAGTTCAAGGGCAAATTGCATAAAAGGTAACATAATATGCAAAATTCTCTAATTTGGGGAACCAAGCATTTTCTCACCTAAATAGGTTTGTAAGTTCAATTTTACTAAATCAAAATTTGTGTCGGAAAAAATGCTGACATGGACTGAACATATGTGACAAAAACTGATTATGAAGACTGAATATGTACCGAACACAACCTCCATTTTCTTTCCGGATCATCATCCCTCTTTTTTAACCTCTCATTCCTCTTTCTCAAGGTCTCCCTACTGCTGCCACCATGCCACCACTCTTGGAAATAATGTTTTTAAATAAATTACTTTTTTTATAAAAGTTTAGTGGTTTGTTGTAGATGATGATGCTTTTTTTATTATTACAATTAATTTCTGTATATAATAAACAGTTTATAAATGTAAATATTGTTTTATTAAAAACAACAATCATACCCGGTAAATTCCCATCAATAGACAAGCTATTGGTAGGGTTTGGTGAGGGTGGGATGTAGGCAAACAATATCCCTATCCGCAAGGATAGAGGCTGTTTCCAAGGAGACCCCCAGCTCCAAAAACCTTTTGTGAGGACACGCCCATAAGTAGACAATGATGTGGACACGCCCCTAAGTAGAAATGCCGACATGGATAACTGCTAGGACTGTCTTGTAGGCTGAAACAGGATGAGACATTATCTTTACTTACACAAATTGGTTAGGTTCCCCTACATTTGTTAAGACTGAACTTCCAATCACATTTAGGGAGTGAAATTGTCAAGAAAGGTAACCTTTTTAGGTTACTTATATTTGTCAGAATTTAAACTTTCACTCTTAAAATAGTCAAAAGTTGAACTTTCCCTCCTAATTTAGTTGACTATTGAACTTGTCACCCCTATTGATTAGAAACAAAAGTTCTTGTTCGGTTGTTCACTTGTTCCCCACATTGTCTAATTTGGGATCTTTGTTTACCTTTGTTAGCCTTTTTCCTTTTATTTAAAGATTTAGATTATATTGTAAATTTGTAATAACATTGGTTTAAAAAATGGATAAAGAAGTGTTCAATGGTCAACCCTGGTACCCTACCTGGCCTATTTTGGCCAGTTCCAACCCAAACCCATTACCTAACCTGCTCGACCCACCCATCTAGCACCTCTAATTCTTGTTTCGAGTATTTGATGTTTTCTTGTGACAATGCTGACTGTTTTTATTTGATGTTGTGTTAGGAATCTGGGCAGTGTGTTGAGCAGAAATACCTTCCTGTGTCTTCTAATGTTGTAAATAAAGATAATATGGAGTTACCCATATGGGAAGATGATTCACAAGCAGTTGATTTAGATGCATTTGATGACTCATTGTTCTGCAATGAGAATCTTGATACTAATGACCCTGTTGGTGACTCAAAGCTAAATAATGGGCCTCAATCTGGATCTAATGTCAATGCTGACTGTGCACCGGGGACCAGTAGGGCTGCAAGTTCTGGAGTTGATGATCTTGAGGATCTGGACTTTGGTAGTCTACCAGATTTCAACCTTGCTGTAAGCCTGCTATCCTTTCTATGCAACAATAGTAATAATCTGGAAATGAGATTGAGGGGGTGTCTGGATGTGTTTTGAAACTGATTATCTGATTATTACTTATTATGTGTAGTTGTAATAAACACAAGTTAATAAATTGTGTCTTTGTAACGTGCATGCAGGACTTACAGTTTTCATCACAAGACAGCATTTTTGGCTGGTTAGAGCGGTTGTAGAGAATGCCAATGATTGGCATTGAGGGATATTTATGCTTCCAAATCCTGAAAAGAAACTGAAGGTATGATGATGCTATGGAGTTCTCTTTTTGAAATAGCTTTGTTTGAAACCGATGCTAGTAAGCAAAGCATGATGATCAAGTGTCACGAGGCTCCGATTTTGCTATTTGTTGTTGATAGCCTTCAAATTCCTATATGTATTGTAAAGCAAATATGTGATTGTTACTAGTAACTCTTATGGTTTAATAGTGTTTTACACTGTTTTGGCCATCTACAGTTAACAATTATGTCTGTGGGCGTCTTTAACTTAATGTGAAGTACATTTGTGAATTTTGACCTGTTTACTTGTGAGTTGGTTTATTTCGGTTGTGTGTTTATGTTAATGGGTCAAACAGGTTAAAAAGTTGTCAGTTTATTCTAACGTGTATAACCTCAGGAATGGTTAAAAGTGACACCGTGTATTTAAACTTTGGATTCACCAGTGGTTTTGACTGTTTTTTGCAGTCTGAACCTGTTTTGACCCGTCTACCAATCAAATGGATGCTCCCATTTTACAAAAGGAACCAGTAAACTTTATAAATAAGCTCAAATGTATGTAACTAAAACCATCACTGCCTAGAGGAAGGCAAGAACCATGGTGGTGGCACGGCGGGATGTGGTGGTAGGGGGCTAAGATAGCCACCACTGCAGGCCACCAGAAGACTCAGCCATCTTCCCGAATGCAATTTCCTGGCAGAAGATACCTATACTTATCAGCATTCTCCAGCAAATAAGACGGGAGGTGCACTGCCGAATACGAATGAGGAATGGGACCCATCTTCCCGATCAGCTCCTGAAAAGTGTACTCCTCAGGAAGCATATCGTACAAGTCGGCCCCATTGCAAATCACCTCCTGAATCCTTTTCTGGTCAAGATAATGAGAAAACCTAACTCTATCAGTATGACTGTAAGCTTTCATCTTGAACACAAAATCACTAATCTTTCTGAAACAAAAACTGCAATGCCAACCCGAATCCGCCAACAAATAATCGCTCTGGCGATAATGAACATATCGCGTTGTCCCCTTTCGGTACTGATGAACAGAAGCCCTCCAACTCTTATGATCCAAATTAAACTCAAAAGAATACAAATAATTGTTCAAATTCAAATGAACAATAGATGGTGGACCATCACACCATCTCAAAAGATCAATAGTATGAGCACTAGGAATCTCATCCACATCAGACATGATCAAAAGATCATCATCTTCAATCCCAGCTATCTTCAACAGATGATCAAGACCCACGCGTTGATACGCCTCTTCGATAAACGGGTTTTCCCCCTTTTTAAACCTCCCACCAATCGTCCCGTAGGTCAATCTCGACTCGATAAACTCAAACTTCTCTCGATTCATCGCAAAGTTAAACCTTTTCGGTATGCTAGTGAATGTAGAGTTGGATTCAAGAAGCACAAACTGAGTGATGTAAGGGTACAACTCTTTCCATCTGATCGTAAGCATGTCGATTTCGTTACTGAATAAAACCGCGTCGTATACTCGTCTCGGGTAGTCTCGAAGGTTCCAGCCATGAAGGCTGCATAAAGAAGCCATTGATACATTTGCATGGTAGTAATGTGGCATGTGAATGAAGGGTTTTGGTGGTGACTGCCATAAAGGGCGGAGAAAGTAGGTGACTTTTTGGCCGTGAAGGTATATTCCGGCGACAGCTGCCGGAAGTAAAATGAATAATATTATGAATGTTTTTGAATCCAACCCTCGAATCTTGCATCGGATTCTTGACATTCTGCTTGCCACCTGCAAATTATAAAATCTTCAAGAAAATTTAAAAAAAAAAGATGATATTTTTTTTATAAAATTTAACAAACCCAGAAGATGTAATGTAACATACCTTACAACAGATTTCATCATTCCTCTTGGAAGTTGAATAATCATCAACCTTCATGAGGGTCAAATCAAGAACACATAAAAATCAAACCTTTAAAGATGATGAATTGATTTCTTGAAACCCTGATGAAAGTGAAGCCCTTGTTTCCAAATGCAAAATTGGCGCCCAAAATCCGACAAAATTATTAGGGGTTCATTCTTCCTTAATCTAATCAAACTTCCAGATTCTTAGACTTCTGGTTCTGTTCCTATATATATGGACTTTGTCTGCCTCTCTGTGTCCCCTGAAATTGAAATGGCCATTGAAATAACAAGTAGAAAATATGCCCTCAAATTATCTGTTTTTTTATTATTATTTTTAATTTTAATTAGAGGTGATTAGTTAAAAAATTAATAAATTGGGAATATTTGAATTGTAACCTAAGGGCGGTTGATTAGAGGGAAACCGTTATCTATCTCACTATCCCACGTTGGACACGGGGTGGGTGGGTTTCTGGGATAATTTTTTAATTTGATTTTACATATTTGGTCCTCTTGTTTTGGGTGTTTTGTACTTTGAACCCTCTAATTTCCCAAATTTTGAGGGCCTCATCTCACTTTGTGGATAGGACAAATCACAAAGACACAAACGTAAGATTCAAAACATAAGAAGTATATAAACACGTATAACTATTGCTTGACGGCCTTTCTATCTCTCTATCTCTCCTGTTACATATGGTTATCTTACTTTTACTACACACGTGTTTATGTGGATCTCTATTTAAAATTGGTTGTATTAAACGCGTCCCTTTATAGCAGGGTCGTCCCTGAGATTTCAGGGGCCCTGTGGGACTAAAAAAAATGGGCCCCTAAAAATCTAAAACATAAAGTTCAATATATGGAAATAAAATCATTAATATGATGAAAATTGTAACAAAACTAGCTAACACTAGCTTTGATTTTTCTTCAAAAAATATAAATTAATTCAAAAACCTCTCTTAATTGAATTCATCCGATTTTATTTCGAAGACAGAAGACATCGACAACTGTTGATGAAGTAATTGTCGTATATTTTTTTATTAGGTAAAACTGTTAATTTGGACATGGCCCAATGATGGGGTTATTGACAATGGGTTTTTTAAACTCAGTTTATATGGCTTATAAGTTAATTATAATTTGTACATGGTCCATCAATTAATTTATTTTTTAAACTCAGTTTATATTAAATATATTTTTATATAATTTATCTAATTTATAATTTTGGGCCTCCAAAAAACCGGGCCCTGAGCGGTCGCCCACCCCGCACATGCTCAGGGCCGGCCCTGCTTTATAGATATGGATATATGTGGCGGTTATTGTAAAAGAGAATTTTTTTTTTGCAAAACTCGTAGGAATGATTCTATACGTGACACATGTGCATGCATGAATTTTAGAGTGAAGAATTTGCGATAATTTAATCTCGTGTAGCAATTTATTAGACGTTTCGTTGTAATGAGAGAAGAGTAATTGTGTAACCATAACTCATTATAACAATGGATCAAACTGGAAAGATGTGTGCATCGTTGTAATGGAGTGGACACCAGGGGCGGATGTAGTGAAGCGAGGGGGGGTGCACAGGAACCCCCCGAGTTTTGAAATTTTAGTGCAACGGTAGGTAAAAAAACTAGGGTGAACCCCCTAAAATATTATAGGGTGAACCCCCTTACGACGGCGCCCACTGCTGCTCGCTTGATCCGGTTGTGAAGCTATAAAACTAAGAACTCTTTCTTGAACTAAATGTGTGTTTTTGAGCATTCATATGATTAGAGGTAAAAAATTGATAGAAACAAATGAGTAGATGACTCTTAAATACAAATTAGTTGATTTTGTGAACATTTGAAGCATAATTTTCATGTTTTTTTCTTTGCTTTAGGCCTCCAAAAATGGTTGAGCCGCCCCTGCCCGACCCGACCCGACCCGACCAATCGAACCGAACCGAAAATTTTTATGTCCGGCCCTATGAAATTGGATCATCTAAAAACAGTGAACCCCCTGAAAAAAATTCCTGGATCCGCCCCTGGTGGACACGTCGTTATAAATAACACTGCGTCAAAACCCTATTAAATGAATCAAAACCGGAAAGTTGGATGAATTGTTATATTGCATTAGAAGCACCTTTGTAATGTGTTGACGGTATTATTGTAATAGGGTTAGATTTATTGCATCGACCTTTTGAAAAACGTTGTTTTTATGTAAAAATAGCAACACTGATATCATATTAAAAAATGAATTTAGCGTCATACTTTTTTAAAAATAGCAACACTGATATCATATTAAAATATGTAGTTTAAAAAATTAGTGAATTATTTTTGCCTACATCTAAATGAGAAGTCAAATATGCACCCACATTTTCCCTTAGGCCATTGTAATCATGTAATGGTTTCATAAAAAAAAATTAAAATCACATCACTGTCATGTAAATATAGGCATGAGTGAAAACCACTAAAGTATGTAATGGTTTCACTATCCATCATCAATTTTAAAATCGTTATGTGTCACTAACAAGTCGTTGTAATATACATTTGTTAAAATATAGATACTACATTTGACACACAATTGTAATAGCATAGACGCGTTGTTATATATCACCGACACACATGATTGTTAAAACATAGACAACTTGTTTATGTCTTTGACGCACATGTCGAATGATATATGCACCATTTACATATCATTAACGGTTGGTAAAATATAGGTGCAACCGTTATATATCACTCACGAGCCACTATGATATAAGAGATGCCCTCGTATATTATTTGATGCACAAATGTTAAAACTTACACATTGTTGCATATCACTAACACACCTTTGTAATAATATTGATGTCACGTTTTGGTTTCAGGCACTGCTCCTTGATGCATCATTGTAAAGTTAGATGTGCATCAAACTCGAATAAAAACATTGTGTTTTAAATGATACTAGTGTTTTTCTACGCGCTTCGCGGCGGAAATATGGTTGTTTTTTTTCTCGCGTTACGCGGTAGGAGTTTGCAACGTTATCTGCTTTGGTCGTTATCGCACTCTATTATAAGAAAAGCTAACGAACAAAAGTTATTAAAGAAAAACATAATTATTAGAAAATCAAACGAATAAAAAGTATATATTATATAGTGTAAATGGTGAAAAAAATGACCGCCATGTACCTCACTCATAAATTACTATTGTAGATGTCCTATTGAATTGTATAGAGTATATAATATATCATACGATATAATAATAAATAGTGGGTTGGCCCGCGTAAAGCGTCGGGCATCACCGAGACTCTTTTGGAGAGCGCAATCTAACCCGCATTGTCTTAAACACTGATTATATTTGGCTATTATTATTATTATTATAACTATGTAAATAATTGGTGTAAAGATTTTTAAAACGCTAGTTAACGGTTTGTCCCTAAAATTTTACATTTTTAATTATTATACACTCGATAAAAAATTGATGACAATGAACAGTAAATCCAACTAATGAGGTGTTGTCACGTGTAAACTTTTATCTATGTATGTACGTGTGTATATATATGAAATTGATTAAGAGCAAGAGTGAGCGTTAGCGTGAACCAAAATTGATTGAGAGCAAAAGTGAGCGTTAACGCAGTTTGTTCGCGTGTCACACAAACATGTATGTGGCGCGCACGGGGACAGTTTTTTCTTTTGCCAAGCTGCTTTATTTATTTATTTGTTATATACATATATTTGCGGAAGATGATGTAGAAAAGAAATGGGCGCCGACCCAGGTGGTTCGCGCGTCACACCCACATGCGCGCGCACACGACGCAGGTTCAGGCACCCCTGGTGGTTCTTCCCTTTTGCAATTAATATTATATTTCTATTTTTTTTTTCATTTCCTTAATATTTAATTAAAAATACAATTATAGTTTTTGGAAATCCTAAATTAACTTAATTAATCACATATTATTTAAAAAAATATACAATTTTAGTTTTTAAACCATCTAAATCTTTATAGTTAATTTTAGGAATATTTTATTTTCTCTTAATACTTAATTTAAATAGTATTTAGTTATAAAGATATAAATAGTAAATGTAAATCTAAATCTTAATTTTAATGATTATAAATAAAATAATATTTAATATAGTGAATTAAATAATGTCATGCCAAAATTGATTGAGAGCAAGAGTGAGCGTTAAACACAGTTGGTTCGCGTGCCACACCAACACGTATGTGGGGCTGGTTCGATCCCCAACCCCATCCCCCACGCGCGGGGGGCGGTTTTTCCCTTTTCCAAGTTGCTTCATTTATTTATTTATTTGTTATATACATATACTTGCGGAAGATGATGTAAAACAGAAATGGGCGCCGACCCTGGTGGTTCGTGCGTCACACGCACATGCGCGCACACGACGCAGGTTCGAGGACCCCCGGGTGGTTCTTCCCTTTTGCAATTAATATTATATTTCTATTATTTTTCTTTTCTTTTTTTTCATTTCCTTAATATTTAATTAAAAATACAATTATAGTTTTTGAAAATGCTAAATTAACTTAATTAACCATCTATTATTTAAAAAAATACAATTTTAGTTTTTAAACTATCTAAATCTTTATAGTTAATTTTAGGAATATTTTATTTTCTCTTAATACTTAATTTAAATAGTATTTAGTTATAAAGATATTAATAGTAAATGTAAATCTAAATCTTAATTTTAATGATTATAAATAAAATAATATTTAATGTAGTGAATTAAATAATCTCATGTCATTAAATAATGGTAATTATTAAGTGTTTAGTTTTAATTGTAGGGTTAAATGGTAATTGAACACATTTTTTGCATTAGTAAGATGTACCTTATACACAACAATTTGTGTTAGGTGTAGGGCTGTCCAAAATGCTCGACACTCGAAACTCGCTCGAACTTGTTCGAAAATGCTCGGAAATATGCTCGTTCGGATTCTGCTCGGTTTGTAAACGAGCCGATCGGCTCGGTTTGGTTTGTAAACAAACCGAGCACGAGCAAAGGTACGCTCGCTCGTTGCTCGTTCGGTTTGGCTCGAATTAATTTTTAATATATATATATATATAAAATAAATTAATATTTTATACATTTATAAATAACTCTTTTGGCCCAATCCAACATGGAACTTCCTATAGTGAGTCAAGAGTAGGCTAAATTAAAATAAAAAAAACCTTTTTTAGTAATTACGTTATTTCACTACTCCACCATGAGAGCCCTCTCATCAATTCAAGTCTCAAATCATCTATGCCTAAAATCCCTAACTCTAATCGGACGCTACCCTCACAGGCAGCCTTTGCAACTATGCGATTTAAGTCTTAAATCGTCTCTCCCTCTTGGTCAGCCAATCAGCCTTTGCGCCTCATGATCAACGACGTCGAGCGACGAGCAGCTTTTGCGACTCTGCAATTCAAAGGGCACACTAGACAGTAGGGTTGTCCAAATCGCTCGCCGCTCGCTCGAATTTTGCTCGGAAAATTAATGCTCGGATAATGCTCGTTCGATTTTCTGCTCGGTTGTAAACGAGCCAATCGGCTCGGTTCGGTTTGTAAACGAACCAAGCACGAGCAAAGGTCCGCTCGGTTCGGTTCGTGAACAGCCCTAGTTAGGTGTCTTAAAATTTAGAAAAGTGAGTACCGAATCCATCGGTACGGTACTCGATACAAAATGTTCATCCATACTTGTAGGATTTAAACCTACACCACGAGGCCACGGGCATTTAACCACTAACTAACTACAATCTTGATTAACGAAGTTATTTTGTATGCAAACTCATACTTTTAACACCAGTTTATTTAAATTACATGTACGAGAGTTATATAATCATTTGTGTTGATTTTGGATTAAAAAAGTGCAAGTGTCACCTTTCTGGAATTGAACTTGGCAAACTTAAAAAACTAAGAATAGTCTTAAAAAAGCAATCTAAAATGAGAACATCTCAAATGATTGGAACCAGTTGAAAGTCTTAAAAAATGTATCAAAATAAATGCATACAATATCGTATGTCACTTCAAAATGTAATAAATAATAAATGTATGTATAACATATTAATTACTTACTAAAAGAAAGAAAATAAAAAAATGGACAAAACTTTGGTACAGTTAAACTGATATCAACACAAGGTAAAATCAGTTTCGGAATTCAAAATTTGTCAACCAAGATGCCTTATCTAATACAAGCATTTTGGTCATCACTACAGGCACAGAGGTAGCTAACTAAGCTCTGTAAGACTGTAAGGGAAACCAATGTTCCATAATTTTTTTTATTTTTATAAATAATTAGAATGTCAAATACGATTATAGAAGTTATAATGTTAATGATAATCTAAGTTCTGAATAAAATAATTTAGAATGTTTTACGGATTGAAAAATATACTTTACGAAGACTTCTAACCGTTTCCTTGTTTACTTTTTAACTAACATTTTTTATTACACCCGTTTGATATCAAAACACTATCATCAAACACTCAGAAGGCCTAGATCCAATTATCAAACCCTATTTCCCTTCTTTGTTGCAATTTTGAACATGTAGAATAAATCCATTGCCATCTTATAACCATCATAATCTATTAATATATCAAAGAAACAAAAAACCATTGCTTAACCAGCCCATTCCTCCCTTAACATTTCTTGTTAACTTGACCGATTTTCAAAACTAACCGGTTTCTTTGTCTGCAAAATGAGTTGCTAGAGCAAGTCCCTTGGTCTTATTTGTTACTTTCTCTTATATCTATTGCATTACAAACAGTAAACTTGACCCATGAACAAGAATCTCTAAATCAACAACTTTACAATATCTCAAATAACATTCAAACCCTTGAACAAGATCTCAACAAAGTTGTTCTACTTCTACCCTAGTTCCTTACATTTAACAATGTGCTTCTTTCTCTAACCTAAGCAGCCCGGTATCCGCTCAATCATGGTGATATAGTTGACATTCAATGAATCTATCTATATGTCCACTGAACAAAAATATATTACACAACAGATTCTTGGTTAAAAGAGACTTACTTTCTACACTGTGAATCTGAAGCCTTATTCTTCTAACAGTGATGTAACTAGCTTTCGTGAGGACGCTTCCCAAATTGGTAGATCGAAAAACGGTTGCTTCAACCGTTGTTCTTCTGCATCACACAAGGCTTCCACAACATCACATAATCTTGAAATTTCACCAATACTGGCTTCCTGAGCTTCAACCTGCAAAATAATCAAATTCCCCCAAAATCACCTTCAAACCCTAGAAAGCCCTAAATGTTCAATTTTGGATATTGCAGTGGCACTTCTAAATGAAAAAACTGACGATGATTGGTAGAAATAGAAGATTATTTGAGGAAATTCAATTTCTGAGGGCTAACAAAATACAGTAATTATTGAAGGGTGGGCCCCATACCTGAGCGAGGAGGGTATCGGTGAGTTCGTTGTAACTAGAATCCAACGAATTCACCTGAGAAACGGAGACCGGTTGATCTGACGCCGGCGGTACTGTCGGTGGTTGTTGATTTTGTGTGCGGTCTTGCAATGCCTGCAAGGTGTTCGACAAAAGTTCCCAATGGTCGATCTCTTGCTGGTAATTTGTTTTCAGCTTTAATAGCAGCTTCTTCTTTCTTTCTCTGCGTGCTTTGGCTTCAGCTGCAGGGTCCGGCGGTGGGACGGCGGCGGTAGCGGTGGAATCAAGACGTAGACGCTTCGGACGCCTGTAGACGAAACCGTCGTCGTTGACTAGCTCCCAGTCTTCTTCGTTAATTTCCATGAATGAAGACTGTAGCTTTGGATTTTGAAGAGTTCTTGACGAGATTTGTTTTTAAATACGGAGAGCAATTGATCAAGGAAAATAAAAAATGTCAATCGCCAAGAAAACCCCTTTTTGAATTGTACAATCTGGGTGTTGTTTCTAATCATCAATGTTTAATTTTTAACGTTTTCAGTGCATTATTTGTTGTTCCCCCATTTTGGTTGCTTTAACATTAATAATAAATGAATCGGGTCGGGTAGGATCGGGTTGATGCGAGTTTCGATCGGAATGAGTTTGGATTAAAATAGATTGTTTTAGAAACGTATTAGTTTGGTTCGGGTTAATACGGGTTTTGAGTAAAATGAGTTCGGATCGAGACAGACTGTTTTAAGAAAGTACCAATTTGGTTCGGGTCAAAACAGATCATTTTAAGAAAGTGTCAATTTGGTTAAAGTCAAAACGGGTTCCGGGCAAAATGGAATCGGGTTGAAACAAATCGTTTTAGAAAAAAAGTACCAAAATAGGTTCACCTGCAATGTTTTTTATGGTGGTTCATGGTGACGGTAGAGGCTGCTACAGTGGTGGTGGTGGTGTCGGGGGCGGTGGAGTGGCGGCGATATTGTTGGCGGTGGACGTGTCAATAATGATGGTAAAGTGGCGGCGGCGATGGTTGTGGGCGTGTAGACATGGTGGCGGAGTGGCAGTTTCGATGACAATGAGTAGGTGGTTGAGATAAACAATTAGGGTGTGCAAAAAAACCGAAACACATAAAAAAAACAGAAAACCGAACTGTAACGAACCAACATCAAAAGGTGTCCTAAACATCTCTTGAATTCCATCTTTGGTGTTCTTGGTGGGAATTGGGGAAAATCTAGCTAAGGGATGAACTGGGTGGATGTGTTGGTTAATAGCTTGATTAAAGTTATTATCTAGCTGGGTTAAATGTTAATAATGCTAGATTACATCGTTTAAACATCCAAATTCATGAATTGAAAATTAGGGGTTTTGAGGTGAAATTGGGGTTTTTTGTTTTGAGAATGCTTAGATGATAATTTGAGGATTGGTAAATGTTAACGACGATTAATAGACATATAATTATGTATAAACCTCAATTAATTTGGTGATTTGTGAAATTGGAAATTTGGGTAGAACTTGGATAAGACCTAAGGGGGTGTTTGGTACAGAGAATGGAATTGTAGAGAAATGGAATAGAGAAATGGAATTGCAGAGAAAGGGAATTGGTCTGGAGAATGAGAATTGACTGTTCTGTTTGGTAGTACAAAGATTTCAGTAGAGAAATATAGCTGAGAATCATTTCTCTTGTTTGATACATAGGAAATAAACAGAGAATTATATCAACTTTATCATTAGCACAAGTCTTTTTTTCATAACAAATATTTATTAAAAAATAAAAAAACATATAAAAAGATGCATAAATTCCAACCAAAATATGCATTGATAAAACCAATTCACATACAAAACATAGTTTTTAAGCAAAAAACATCAACCATAGTTACTAGTAAAAGTACTTCAACCATGCTGAAACCAAAAAAGGTACTTCAACAACCACGGTGAAACAAAAAAAATTACTTCAACCATACACAACTATCCCATTGAACCATCGGTATACAACTCGACCATCTCAATTTTCTCTTCTATTGTCAACGCAAGAAAAGAACGTCCTAGATCCACATCTTTACCAATCAAATGAGCTGCTTTGAACCGTTTTTTCGTAGTGATACCTGGTAAAGCTTTCAACTCATCACTAACCTTTTCATAGATTTCACGAGCCTCCATACCTTCTTTGCTAAGTTGTTCACCCACCATCTCCCCAAATCGAAGCAAAACTTCCTTGATATCTTTGCAAGACTCTCGATATATCTCATCTGCATCCGTGCTTCTACCTCTTTTGCGCTTGCTTGTTACACTTCCTGTTTGTCCTTCAGATCTATCAACATTTGGAACGACTTCATCAACAAAATCAAAGTCTTCAATATCAACAGGTGAGCTTTTTTGCGTCTCTTGAACAACATCTTCTTCTCCAAGGTCAACTGCTTTACTACCAGTAGCTCTATCCTTACCGAATATGGTACACAATTTGTCATAGAAAGGAAATGCCTTGTCACGAAAATTCACAGCACCTTTGTGAGACTATAAGACAATTACAAATAAATTAGACTAAAATTTTAAAATCTAAAAAATATATTTTTTAGAATATACCTTCACGTATTCATTCCAAACACTATCATCGGCAATAATACAACATTTTTTTTCATCCCAACCAAACCCACTTGTATGCACCATATCATATACAATGCTAAAGTGTGTCTTCCATGTCTTCATCCTAGACTTTATATGTGGTTCTGCTTTGAGGCCAGAGTTAGGAAGACTTACATCTAGCAATTGTTGAACACCATTTAAATAACCTGGTTTGAATCCATTGTCAGCACCAGCATACTTTCCGGATGCATGTATCTCCATTAATGCATCAATTAGCTTTGCATCTTCATCATTTGTCCAGGTATGCTTGCTCCGAGTAACTCCTCTCACTATATTTGAATCTGCCATGTCTACGTACAAATGCATAATTATACAATTAAAAATCATAATTCATGTAACTACAAATACAAATATAACAAGAAACATTAATAAGAAACAAATAAAGTGCATAAATAAACATTAATAAGAAACATCCTTGGTTCTACAAATAAAAAATACATAATTGTCAAACATAATTAAGAAACATTGTTGGCACGCTGCGCACGCATCGCAATCCAACTATTAAACATTTCATTAGCAAGAAGGTCTCTACGATCGGTCCATTCTTGTGAGGGCTCGATCATAGAAATAACATTGTCATGGTCATTTGCAGGTTGTGTGTGATTTACTGGGATTTCGTTATCAAGAGGGTCTTCACTCATTGTTGTTCGTATGAAATTGTGCAATAAACAACATGCAATGATGATACGTGGCATGGACTCTATGGGATGATATGAGTTATCACGCAAAATAGCCCATCTATCTTTAATCATTCCGAAACATCTTTCTATAACATTCCTGGCCGATGAATGTCTCATATTAAAGAACTCCTTAGCATTCTTTGAAAATTATCATACTTACATCTATGTATATTCTTTGAAAATTGTCTATCACATACCCGGAGTTATTTTAAGACCATTGGGTCTACTGATTGCATCACGCAAAACTCTACTATCAGCTGCAGAACCCTCCCATCCCGCTAAGACATACGTAAATAAAAGGTCTCTCGTACATACTCCGAGTACGTTAGTACAAATCTGCCCTTTTCTTGTCCTATAAGGTTTTCTATCAATAGCAGGGACTTTAACTTTAATGTATGTTCCATCTAATGCTCCTAAGCAACCCTGAGTTAAAAGAAAACATTACTTACTAATTTATGTTAGCAAAAAATATCTTTAATAAAAAATGTGTTTGACTAACCTTAAACCATTTCCATCTTTCATCAGTTTCATTATCTGGCACTGGCACGGGTGACTTGTAGAGTTCTTTGTGTAATCGACATATAGCATTTAAGACTAACTTGAAATACCGACTTACAGTTTCCCCGGACCGATGAAATCTGTTGACTATTATCCTATTCTTTGCATTATGAGCAAGGGTATGTAAAAACATAGCAACTTGCTCATCGACTAGCATGTTTTTACTATTCTTTAGTCCCCCTCTAGTTTCTAGCATATCACAAAGTGTTGTAAATGCATGTATATTCATTCTTATGTTAACAACACTCGTAACATCACTTTCATAAACCATCCTCACCATGTTTTCACGCCTATTATGGTAACTCATTAAATATTTTGTACGTAAAGTCATTGACTCAATCGACTGACGCAAATGATAAGTACACAACATCCACCAACGAATCGTAACATAAATGACATAAAATGCACCTATGGCAACTATTCTTTGTCTGGAAGGTGATCTTGCCATCTACACATAAAAATATAAGAAAATTCAAGAAAAGCAAATAACTCCAAAATATAATCCAAATATTAGCAACAAAGTGATTGAACATCCAAGATTACATCAATATATATGTTATTTTGGATGAAATTGAACATCCAAGTTTCCATGTGAGTTACAAGTCAATGTTATACAAGATGGCCTTCTTTTGAAAAAATTCAATTCTTTGCAGCAAAGTTGAAGCTAATTTTTGGCCTCAAAATCGCATACAGACCCTGTTTAAACTCACTTGATTTCACCTCCACACAGTCACATATTGCCTACAGTTCCCATTCTTCATGAAAAAACACACCAAAAAGGAATCTCTCTATCACTGGCATGCATACAATTTACTCGTTTATGCCAAACCTAGTGCAAGTACAACATGGAATCATATAAAATCCAATGCATACCTTTTGTTATTTCTAGTACTTATTGCAAGTAATTAATCTGATTACAAACTCATACCAACAATTTAGCTAAATACTGATCACTTTAAAGTTTAACCTAACATATCCAACACTATCTCTGAAAATTAAATAAAAGCAAACAAATCAATCAAACTTCTTAATTTGCATAAAACAGCTAAAATCAACGACCTAATCAACCAGAAGCAGAGAAAACACATTCGCAAACAGTAAACAGGTAGGTATCATAACATTGTTAACCTTGTAGAGTCTAACCTTTTTGTATAAGCTGTTGATCAATGTATTTCTGTTAAACATTGTTTAGATAGTTTATTTTCATGTAATTTCTTTTAAACGAATTTACTGCTTTTTAGTCTAAGTCTGGGCCATCGAAACTATAGTTTCGAGTGAGATTTGTTCACTCGAAACTAGTAGTTTCGATCGATAGTAGTTTCGACAGGCACTTTTTCCACTTGTAAATGTTCACTCGAAACTAGTAGTTTCGAGGAACATAGTTTCGATACCTGTGAAACTACTATAAATAGCCTAGTTAGAGAATTTCTAGGGTGTGAGTTGCGGCTGTAACCCTGAATTCTCTCTTTCAGATTTGTTTTTGAATCAATACAATTTGCATTCGTTTAATGCTTGTTCTTACACTTTCACATATTATTTGCATTGATTCTTAGTGTGTTTGGCTGTCTTCTTCACCAAGTCTGTCTCTAATCCTCTGTTACAACACCATACATACAGATTCCGCCTGTGTGTGTGGGTAATCGATCACTTTCGTGATTTCCGACTGAAATCTAGACCTACAAACCTAACGAATCTGAATGCCGATTAATTCGATTTCTAAGCCCTAAATCAGACGAACAGATGACAGGATCTTAAATAAACATCAAATCGATCAACATAGGGCAAAATTAGGGTTTGTAGATGGAAGTTTGAGGATTTTGGTTTACCTGAACAATGTATTGACGAACGCCGGAGAAGAGAGGTGACTGCGGATTGAAATCGCCGGAGAAGAGAGGTGACAGCAGGGAGAGGCGTGAGAGAAATCAGACGAACAGATGACAGGATCTTAAATAAACATCAAATCGATCAACATAGGGCAAAATTAGGGTTTGTAGATGGAAGTTTGAGGATTTTGGTTTACCTGAACAATGTATTGACGAACGCCGGAGAAGAGAGGTGACTGCGGATTGAAATCGCCGGAGAAGAGAGGTGACAGCAGGGAGAGGCGTGAGAGAAATCAGACGAACAGATGACAGGATCTTAAATAAACATCAAATCGATCAACATAGGGCAAAATTAGGGTTTGTAGATGGAAGTTTGAGGATTTTGGTTTACCTGAACAATGTATTGACGAACGCCGGAGAAGAGAGGTGACTGCGGATTGAAATCGCCGGAGAAGAGAGGTGACAGCAGGGAGAGGCGTGAGAGAATTGGTCTGGAGAAATGAAACCCTAGAAATCCAATTCTCCGCTTTTTTTAGAGAAACAAAATCAGAGAAATGGAAATGGTTTATTTCCATTTCTCACCTCTTTCTTTCATAAACAAACAAGAGAATTCTTTCCAATTCCATTTCTCACCCCTCAATTCCCTCTACCAAACACCCCCTAAATGTGTTAATGGGTGGAATATTATTAAGAGGGTTTGAAAGGTCAAACAAAGTTGAATCAACCAAGCTTAGTATGAATTAGTATGAATGTAGATCCTAAGGTCTTGTGTGGGTGTTAACCCCTAATTTGTGAATGAAATTAGACCTTTAAATTGCTAAACGAGGTGTGAGTGTATAGGTGCTCAAGTTGCTACAAACAAAGAACAACCGGAGGCGTCTAATATGAATTTACGTGTTAATATCACCATGGTGGCGGTGGGGGTGGTGGTAGGGAGAAGATAGATGGTAGAATATATAATGTTTTTAACCATTTGAGTCATGAAGGTATTTTGGTCATTTCATAAAAAGTTAACTATTAAATCTAACGACGTTAGTCATTTGGACTCAAACATATGCAAAAATGCAACGTCAGGGTTCAGAGCGACGGTTTTAAACATAAGGGACTCAACTAGTTAAAATGGATAATCTTCAGAGATTCAAATAATAATTACTCAAAAAGAAAAATATACAACAAATAAAAATAGAAGTAAAAAACATAGATTCGAACAAGCAAACTATTAAGACAAATGTTTCTTTCTAGAAATTTGGCATTTGTATCCAATTTTCTATAAATTTGGTATCGGAAATTTTGGTATCGGCTGGTATCGATACCATCTAGAGATGAGCATTTTTTATCGAGTACCGGTACCGTATCGATAGATGCGGTACATTATTCGGTACCACTTTTCCAAAATTCGGTATCAGTATTTTTATGTATCGCATGCTATAGCAAGTATGTGTTTCGACATAAGCTTTATATCCGCAAACCAGCCAAACCGGTAACGATCAGACCCCCGACGCGTAGCGCGAGTGTAAAATACTAGTTTACATTTATTTTGAGATAAAAAAAAACGTGTCACGTGATTGTCATCGCGTGGTGAAGGATTGATACACACACAGACTCTCAACTCGTTCTCTCTTTCAAATCAGCAGCGACTCAACACCGGCGAGTTTCCATCCTACCTCCACACACACACACACACACGCTTCCATCCACAGCTCCAAACTCAATTGATCATGCTTTTGCCGATCGACTACTAATTTTATTCAAACAAAAACCTAGATATGAAATTTCCCCTGATTTGAATGGAAACCCTAACCCTAAAACACATCGCCATCCGTGGATCCTCTAAATGTGGTCGTTTCTGGATCCTCTACGCCTTCTGGAGACTGAACCACAACTCTTCTTAGCCGCTTCGTTGGTGTTAGAGTAACCGAGCAATCAGGTTTAGGTTTACAATCAGTTATAGGAAGCACAGCATATATATACATTATCTAGTTTTTTAGTGAAGAGATGGAAAGCTCAGATGCAGAGACAGGCATGGTTGCTTGCGGCGTTGGGACCATCGTTTGGGTTCGGAGGCGGAACGGGTCGTGGTGGCCGGGGAAGATACTTGGCCCTGTGGAGCTCTCTGCTTCTCATCTCATGTCTCCTCGATCTGGAACTCCGGTTAAACTTCTCGGCAGGGAAGATGCCAGTGTGTAAGATCTTTAACTCAGTTGTACATTCATTTTATGCTTTCTGTTTCTCATGTCTGTTTGATTGGAGTTAACATTTCTTTCTATACATGAAGCTAACTGTAATCTTCTTAGGCAGATGATAGATGATTTTCCTAGCAGTAATACTAAGATTCTTATTTATAACAAAAGTTTTATTTGTAAATTTTACAATTCTTGTAGATGGGCAATTGAATATTCGCTTAATGTCTTATTACTTAGTTTTGTGATTAATGAACATGTTTATATTGTTCGTTGTATATTTAATGTTTCCGATGGGTTTGTCAACTGGATGTAAATAATTTTGTACTTTTATGCTAGCTAAATGCTGGGGAGTGTCCGGATATTTTTAGGTGGGAGAAGTTAGTAAAGGGGGATATAAGATGTTTTTTTCCGGTTATACAGTGGATTATATTGAGTACACCTTCAAAAGCTCTTTGTTTGCTTTTGTGTGTGGATAGCTGAATATTTTTATGCTCTTAAGATGTTATTTTTGTAGGATCTGTTTGTTCCCCGGTTCTTTTAATTGCATATCAAGCCACAAAAGATTGATCGATATTTGAAGTGCTGCATAGTGTTTTCTTTTTGTTAAACCAACTTGCTCACAGGTTGTAAGTTTCTAAGAACATAGATCATCATGGCAATCTGATAGAGAAAATGCTACTAGACATGTACCACCGGTGGGCCTGAAAAGTCGGTAGCAAAGGGAGCGGTTGGGAGGACTAGGTGTAGGTTTTGTGAGAGTAATCTGTTATGCATGAAGAGAGATATCCATAGCTTGATTCTTCTTCTGATTTGTTCTTATTTTCTAGTTCAGTATCAAGTATCAGTTAGCTACTTCTGCATCATTTCTATTTCATTTCTTTAATTTTTCTATTTTAGATTCTATCACAACAGTTATTGCAAGCATCAATAATATGTAGCAGTGTCACTCTCCGGTCTTAAGTTCTTTTTACCAGATGATGCTGGTATCCATTATTGCTATTAGACATACCATCTTTCACTGCTTGTGGTAAATGCATTCACCGTTCCCTGATAAAGAGAACTTCCTTGGTTTTTTATAGCAGGGGATGATGGACATGTGTAAAGCTATGTTTCTTATGATCTATTATAAGTGGCCTTGAGCATATTCTAATGCTCAAGGAAGAATTGACAAGAAGTTAATAATGATTACGAGTGAAATTAAATACTTTGTTTATCTATATGTTCAGTTGATGTATTTGGTGCTTCTGTTTGTCAATGGGCAGGGATTGGTACAACCTGGAGAAGTCCAAGCGAGTTAAACCTTTTCGCTGTGGTGAGTTTGATGACTGCATCGAGAGGGCTGAAGCATCACAGGGAATGCCTCCAAAGAAAAGAGAGAAGTATGCACGTAGGGAAGATGCTATCCTTCACGCTCTTGAGCTTGAGAAACAACTGCTTGAAAAGAAATATGGGAAATCAGGTGTCCAGTCAATTGCCAAGTTACTAGAAAAAGACACAATCATAACTTCAGCAGAAGCTTCATGTGACAATGGTAAACATGGGAAGACAAAAATGGACCCATCTTTTGAGGACGATCTTTTGTTTCCAGCACAGAGCGGTAGTCAACTGAATGTAGATGATAAAAGCGCAGATATACGTCCTAGATTGAGAGGTTTGCAAGACCTTGGTGTGGGCGGTCCTATTCCTTTCAAGCATAATCTTTCTTCCTTTGCTGACTTAAACGGCTCCCATAAGAATGCTGATGCTACTGATGGGGTTCTTCACGCTCTAACACCAGAAAGTAGGATTCCTGTCGGTAGTAAAAACTTTTTGGAGAAAAGGAAAAGGTCACAAAAAGAGGGGAATGATATTGGGGAAACATTGAATAGGAGGCGTGATAGGCGTCGCCCTCTTGTTCAGGTACTCAAGAGTAGTGCTAAATTCCCCCACGTTGACCTTTTGCAGTCGCATGCTGATGGTGGCTCTCTTCATTTAGGGGAGGAGCAGATAGACATGGCAATAGATGCAGGTGGCGTAGGAGTTAAATCGCTTGACAGCTTTGACTATACACAAACTCTACCCGACCAGGTTGAAGTTTTAACAACCAAGTGTGAAGAAAACCCTGTTGAGTTGAATGAAGAGAACAACACTACTGGATCTAATGAAGATACTGAAACTGATTCTTCTGGCACTGAATCTCTGATATCAGACACCTATGATGCTATGGCTGCACTTTTAGGTTCTTTTCCTTCATATTCCTTTCTTTTTTCTTCCAGATAATGTCATTATTTCTTTCACCTTTACTGATGTTAGATCATGCTCATTCTTTGAAATAATTTGCACGCCTTTTCTTTTGGCCCAAGGGCTTTTTGAGATCTCCGTTTATAGATTAAATTACAGGACATCTGTTTTTTTCGAGAACAGATATTGCTAAACAATACATAGAAGGACATGTAAGAGATATAAATGCACCAATAAAGCTACAGCTAGCATATTTTTATGCCAAAAGATGCTGAGATTCAGTAAAAGACTTCATTCTGTTTTCTTGTTTTAGATTTCAGATGAATTTTAAAGGCCTAGTTAAGTGTGCTGATTCGGCACAAGTACATGTGTATGCATTTAACAGTGTCTGGAAATAAAATTCCCAGGGCCGTTTGGAGGGTTTTGCCTGAGCTGAACTAAGAGTACCACTGTTCTTGTGAATGTTGGCTCATGCATTGACCGAGCCCTCCATTGTGCAACTATTACCTGTTTGGGTGATATTTGATTCCATAAGTAATTTTGTGCCCATTGACTTACTAAAGTTATCCAGTAGAAAGTAACTCGTGTCGTGACCTTTTGATTTCTGTCACTGAGCTTGGATTGAGGGAGAAAATTGGGTAATCAGGCATTGGAGGCCGAATGGCTGCTTGCAAGTATGATTGATCTTCATTTACAATGAGCATGTTCCCCTTAATTTTCCGGTCTTACTTGTTCACTGCTTCTTGTATTTTGATATTAGCTAACTAATTTTTTTTATATTTTAATTTTGATTTGTGGTTAGATGGAGGTGAAGAAGATATGGAATTTATACCAAAAGCAATTGGAATTGGAAGATCTGAAGCCCAAGTAGAAGATGAGAGCACGAGTGATGAGTCGGGACATCCTGATGACAGCGGGGATTCCTTACCTCTACCTCTTCAAAGCAGCGTGACCGTCTCGAAATGGCAACTGAAAGGAAAAAGGAACAGTCGCAGGTACACAGAGAGAAAGGCGGTATCCTCTGTGAGTGCAGCAGTATGGATGGATGATAGTGTCCATGTGGGGCCTACTAGAGGAGGTTGGGAGGACCAGAACCCCGAGTCTTTTCTGAAAGGAGTAGTAGGAGGATACTACCATGATCCTGCTCCTGTACATGTAATCAGCAGCCCTTGCCAGTTTGGTGGTGGGACCGCGAGGATCAAGTCCATGTTGATTGATGTTGATGTTGGAGTCCAATCAGGTTATCAGAGAGAGCATGTACCCATGATTTCCCTCATGAGCAAGTTGAATGACAAGGCAATTGTAGGCCACCCTATCCCAGTTGAAACCCTAGAAGACGGTTCATCTGATTTCTTCCTACTTCTTCCTGCACCAGCTGATGAGGAATCTTTATATGATGTTGACTCGACACTTCAGCCCTGGCGGACCGCCAGGAGGACCGCCAAATGCCGCGTTCCCCGACCACCACATTTATCAACATTGGAGGAAGACCAAGAGGAGTATCTTGTTGATGATGAAGATGGTAAAGGGAATCGCAAGTCAAGAAAACTCGTGAAAAGGAAGAGCAGCACATCATCCTCTAATCAGAAAATAAGAACGCTATCTTCGATAGGTGGGACCCACCCCCAGCAGCATAGTGTGGATTTGGATGAAGGTGAAGGGGTGATGAAGCCGGAGCCATTGCCAACAGCAGTCGCTTGTATCCCTGTGAAATTAGTGTTCAGTAGGTTACATGAGGAGTTGGTCTCGCGCCATCAATAAGATAAAATCTCTCTTCCCCCCTCACACACACAGAGAGACAGTAGGCAGCAGTAGGTACTTGTAAATTGTATGTGATAAATAATTGATTATAAGATGCTTTCATTTGTGCATGTTAATGTAAAATAATTGATTATAAGATGCTTTCATCTGCCATGCTAATGTTTTTTTTTTTTTTTTGGGGGGGGGGGGGGGGGTTGGGGAGAGGGATTGGAAAGGGAAGAGTGTAAAAGACATATGAAGTGTAGGCTCTAGAGTAGATGACTGATTTGTAGATTGTATTTTCATTTTGCTTTTATGAATTGTATATGCGAGCTCGCATATTTGTAGTTCCATCTTTGAGGTTGAGGTCGAACTTGTGAACACATTTAGTTTAATGGAAGGGATCATGTGGTCACCTGTTTAACCATTTAGTTTTTATATTTATTGTTTTTTTTAAAATGTGCTAAATTTTATGCTGTAATTTAAAATTATGAAAGAGAAATGATTTTTTTTATAATGTGCTAAATAGATGGGGTTATTTATGTTGTAATTTAAAAATATGAAAGAGAGATGAATGAAGATTTGTTGTTTGAACGTAATTATTTTATATACATTTGTAATTTTAGAGAATTCGTATGTAAAAAATATAAAAAGTTTCAGGTTAAACATGTTATGTTTGTGTTAACTTACGAAAACTCGTGTCGTGTTTGGTTCATGTGTCTAATACAATTTTTGAGTTTGTGTCGGGTTTGACTTGTTAACCCGCAAACACGACGCATTCTTTTCAAGGGGAGATTCAAATTTGGTGAGTTTTGATAAGATATATATTTTCAGGTTCCTTGGGAACCGATCTACGCAAACGAAATGGTTTGGTTCGAAAAGGTGAAGATTTCCGTCCAAAAAGATGAATTCTAGCGAGTCGCAATGTTCTGGCGAGGGGTCCGATTTGGGGCTTTTCAATGAAAAATATATTTTCGGGCTCCTAGCTACCCCATCTATCCATAAGAAAGAGTTTGATTGCAAAATAGAAACATTTTTTGGTCATGTTTGGATTCCGGCCACTGCCATGGTGTCAGGCGACGACGACGATAATTTTGTAGCGACCGGCGAGGCGAAGTGAGATCATGGGCACTTGAATCACTCAATTCCGAGTTTGTTTGCTATAGTTTCGAGCTACTCGTATTTGATTAAACTCTGTACGAATCCCGTCTAGCCGTCAAACACATAGAGGTATTATCCTTTTTACTTTTAGGAGTGTTTATTAGTATTTGGACTCCGGGGATGGTTGTGTTGATAAGGACGGCATTTATGGTTATTAGAAATGCTTTTATGACGGGTTTATAATTATATTTCTATAAGGGCTGTTCAAAAAGCTCGCGGCTCGTGGCTCGCTCGAAAATAGCTCGAAAAAAGTTCGGAAAAAGCTCGGCTCGAAAAAAGCTCGGTTGTAAACGAGCCGAGCCGAGCTGGCTCGAATTGTAATCGAGCCGAGCTCGAGCTAGGGTTGGCTCGGCTCGGGCTCGGCTCGTGGCTCGGCTCGTCTAAATAACTAATATATATATATATATATGAAATATGATGTTTTGATTTTTTAAGTTCATTTGTTTTTAAGGACTATAAGTTTTGGACTAAAATTTTACTTTATCTACCATTGTATTTACTTTCTATTTTGTAAGTTTTAGGTTATCTATGTTTTTTTTTGTGTTTTATATATTGTCTCTTCCATCTATTTAGTTTTTTTGAAGACAATCAACTTTAAACCTAGAATAAAATATTTTTTGTTGTTTATATATATATTAATATGTAGAAAAAAAACGAGCTAGCTCGACGAGCCACGAGCTGGCTCGAGCTTTTTACGAGCCGAGCTCGAGCTCAACTTTTCAGCTCGAAAAAAAAATCGAGCCGAGCCGAGCTGGCTCGTTTAATTTCGAGCTCGAGCTCGAGCCAAGCCTGGCTCGGCTCGGCTCGTTTACAGCCCTATTAAACATGTTATGTTTGTGTTAACTTACGAAAACTCGTGTCGTGTTTGGTTCATGTGTCTAATACAATTTTTGAGTTTGTGTCGGGTTTGACTTGTTAACCCGCAAACACGACGCATTCTTTTCAAGGGGAGATTCAAATTTGGGGAGTTTTGATAAGATATATATTTTCAGGTTCATTGGGAATGGATCTACGCAAACGAAATGGTTTGGTTCGAAAAGGTGAAGATTTCCGTCCAAAAAGATGAATTCTAGCGAGTCGCAATGTTCTGGCGAGGGGTCCGATTTGGGGCTTTTCAACGAAAAATATATTTTCGAGCTCCTAGCTACCCCATCTATCCATAAGAAAGAGTTTGATTGCAAAATAGAAATATTTTTTGGTCATGTTTGGATTCCGGCCACTGCCATGGTGTCAGGTGACGACGACGATAATTTTGTAGCCACCGGCGAGGCGAAGTGAGATCATGGGCACTTGAATCACTCAATTCCGAGTTTGTTTGCTATAGTTTCGAGCTACTCGTATTTGATTAAACTCTGTACGAATCCCGTTTAGCCGTCAAACACATAGAGGTATTATCCTTTTTACTTTTAGGAGTGTTTATTAGTATTTGGACTCCGGGGATGGTTGTGTTGATAAGGACGGCATTTATGGTTATTAGAAATGCTTTTATGATGGGTTTATAATTATATTTCTATAATTATTATTGTTCAAACACGTTGAAAATGTGTACTTAAAGCTGGTAGCAATTGATTGGGGAAATTACCGATGTTTATTATTGAATTGGTGTTGAAATATGGACAACTTGAGTTGTCTGGTTTTAGGCAAAACAAACGGGACTCTTCCCGATTTCCGTTAGACCAAATGGAACATCTATTTAAACTGAAAACGTCCATAACACAGTATGGATGATGTTAAGGTAGACTAGATTATGAGATTGGACTGAATGACGGAATCATGAATTAGCCAAAAGTTTTGTGTTTCATGCCGAGTGTAAGTTTCGGCTGAAAGGATTAGTTTAGACCGAAAGTTCTCTAGTTTTAACCTAGTTCCTATTTAACTCTTCGTACAGATTGTTAGACGCTTCACATATATTTCCTCCTGTTGATTTCCTTAGCAAGTTAGCATGTGATTTCTACAAACATTTTTTTACTGTTTTTGGGGTGATATGCATGCTTGTTAAATGATTTACAAATAAAACGTTTTCACGTACGAAACGTACAAATGTTTACAAACATCTACGAATATTTATGAATGGATAAAAGTTAATGTTTCTAAAAGGAAGAAGGTAACAGTTTTATAAAGTCATTACATTGTCGAAATCTTCTATGGTTCTTTCGGGGAAAGACGCTATGTAGGGATGAGCATTTGGTACCGAGTAACGACACAGTACCGATAGCACCTAACCGGTACCATACCGATAGATTCGCTATGGTATTCGGTACCCACTTTTATAGAATTTGGGTATCGGTATTTTCGGTACCGATACCATCTAGAGATGAGCAATTTGTTTCGAGTACCGGTACCGTACCGATAGATTCGATACGGTATTCGGTACCCACTTTTCCAAATATTCGGTATCGGTATTTTCGGTACCGATCTCATTCATAACTCTATGTTATGTTATGTAAAAGTTATGTTATGTATGACAACACCTGTATAAGGCCTTTGTGGCTAGTCAACGGTTCTACAACTGGGAATCTGAAGTGATGACGATCGCTTTTGGGTGAACGTGACCCCTGTGGATGGTTTGTTTTGTCGGTTTATGGTTGTAAGATCATAGGGGAAAACGTTGTATCTGTCGGTCTATGGCTGTAAGACCACAGGGGCAATACGTTGTATCCTTCAGTTTATGGCTAAAAGACCATACGGACAATACAGTATAATGGTCGCTTTCGTGATGAACCAGATGTAGACACTCATGTATGACTTGTGATGTATGTTTAGTACGTTTCATTTCTTAAAACTTATGTTTTATGCTTAGGAATGAATCCATCTTCAAACGTTTTATCTAAATTAAAACTCACTCAATGTTGTTGATTTTTAGTATGCATGTAAGTTTGATTCATGTATTGAAAGATTTGGATGTGTTGGGTTGTGAAGGCTTTCGGGTCGGGCCTAGGTCACTTGGGCCTGTTACGGCCGGAAGACATGGACATGGGGTGCTGACTGCTGACCGTAGTTTGATATGTTTAATGGTTGCCTAATTAATTAACGACTAAATTACAATTTTTGTCCTTTATGTTTTCCAAAACTATGGAATGGGTCCTTTAAAACTTTACTTTCACTCACTGTCATTTATTTAAAAAGTTCTCTCATTTCTTGTCCTTTTGACTAACTAGAGTTAAATATTTCTGTTAAGTCAAGGGTATTATTGTCTTTTGGCCTAAAAGACAATTCTTGTAATAAAAAGTTTACTTTACTTTTTTTGTTTTCTTTACTTTTCTTTTATTCTTCATTTAATCTTTTTATCACTTTTATTTTATAATTTTTATTTAAAATTATATTAATTAACCAACTTATTTATTTTATAAAGATATATATTATTTATTTATTTATTTTCGTTTGTTTGAATAAGTAATATACTTTTTTCACTTTTATTATAAAGATTTTATTTAATATTTTATCAATTAATTAAGCAACTTATTTATTTTATAAAATATATTTTTTATATTTTTATAATTTATTTGTTGTCTTTTTTTATTAAGTTATTTATCTTTCTCATTTTATAATTATTATATTTTTTATACTATTTATTATATATTAGAGATTTAGTAATAGTTTAGAGTTTATTTTGTAATCATACACTTACTCGTGAGGGTCGTGTCTCCGGATGCATACATTTTACTCAGTTTCGTTGTTTTTAATGCTACTCAATTAATATTAATTTTATTTTATTATAAAACCCTTCTAAAAAAGATTGCGATGTACAATAACTCCCTATGGTTGGTCCACGTGTATTTTTATTAACATCAAACTTCTGTGTACATTAAAAGAATAGTTGATGAAAAAGTTAAACCAACTTCCATTTGGTTCACCTGGTTATGAAGCCCCCACCCCCACCCACAAATTCTATTCTTACCATCAACACAAGTTCGATTGCTAGGGATGGAATTTATTTTCACATTTTTTTCCTTTTTCATTTGACATTTTTTTTCTTTCGCTTTACCATTTTCTTTTAGTATCTCTAAGTGGTCCACGTGGTAAATATTTTTTCTTTCTAATTCCTTCCGCGTAATGCGGAAAAAAACCACGCTCCCGTCGCGAAGTGAGAGTATTATTTCATTTTAAGCCCTTGTAATATATATACAATATACGAGTTTAGCACGTTTATTCTACTAATTTTGTTTTCTGTGCTAACTTTCGGTAGTTACTTTTTTTTTAAAATGGGAACTTGCGGTTGTTTTTGGATTTTCTTTGTGAGCATTCCGGAATAAATTTCTTTAAAATCATGTATATATGTATTTTCCTGTTATATTTAGATTTTAAAAATCATTTCTAAATATGTTCTAGGGTTAGAATATATCAACTTCTCTTAATGGTTGTTTACACAACTTAATCAACTCAATCTCAAAAATCATATCAATCTTTATATTTTTTAGGTATATCCGTTTGCATAATCGTTCCTTCACATATTTATATTTTTGCATATTGGTTAATATAAATATACTATAAAAATTTAAAAAAATCACTTCAAATTCGTATTAACTCTCTAATATATAATAAATAGTATAAAAAATATAATAACTGTACATCATAAAAGTAAATAACTTAATAAAATAAATAAATTATAAAAAAATATAAAAAAGTATATTTATATAAAATAAAAAAGTTGTTTAATTATATGATAAAATATTAACGAAATCTTTAAAATAAAAGTGAAAAAAAGTATATTAGTTATTCAAACAAACGAAAATATATAAATAAAAAATATATATCTTTATAAAATAAATAGAGTTAAATACGGTTTTAGTCCTTATGGTTTGACATAAATAACCATTTTAGTCCAAAAGTTTATATTTGTCTTTTTTAGTCCAATAGTTTCAGTTTTGTATCGATTACAGTCCGGTCCATTAACTCCATCCAAATTTTTCTGTTAACTTTTTTTAAAAGACCATAATACCCTTATCAAAAAATAAAAATAAATATATATATAAACACATTCTCTTTACCCCTAACCTCCAAACATCACCACCGCCTCTGTCGGCGAGACCACCACCACTACTGCCACTATCGGCGAGACCACCGCCACTGCCGGCGAGACCACCGCCACCGCCCCTTTCTTTTTCCTCACACCAGGAACCCGCCACTACCGGCGAGACCTTTATATGCCAAGAATTTGAAAACTGGTATGAGTTGTTTGCGACTATATATTGAGGATTTTTTCAGCTCTTGAATAACACCGCAACCACCATCGTAGACCACCACCACCTCGTGCTCCGACGGCCTCCATCACAGCGACCACCCCCTTGAATACAGGGTATTTTTGTATTTTTACAATAACTTAACAGAAAAGTTAGATGGGGTTAAATGGTCTGGACTGAAATCGAAACAAAACTGAAACTATTGGACTAAATAAGTCAAATTTAAACTTTTGGACTAAAGTGGTTATTTTTGTCAAACCACAGTGACTAAAAGTTGGTTAATTAATTAATAAAACTTTAAATAAAATCTATAAAATAAAAGTGATAAAAAGAATAAATAAAGAATAAAAGAAAAGGAAAGAAAACAAAAAATAAAGTAAACTTTCTATTACAAGAATTGTCCTTTAGGTCAAAAGACAATAATACCCTTGACTTAACAAAAATATTTAACTCCAGTTAGTCAAAAGGATAAAAAACGAGAGAACTTTTCAAATAAAGGACAATGAGTGAAAGTAAAAGTTTTAAAGGACCCATTCCATAATTTTGAAAAACATAAAGGACAAAAATTGTAATTTAGTCTTAATTAACCCTAATCTTGTTACTATATACACTCAGTCATTTAATTGTAATTATTTGTAGCACCTAATAAAGAGATGTCACTAGTTGCACCTATGGATGTATGCTGCCTTGACCGAACCACATTAACTCTTGTGTTGTTTATTTTTCTTTCGTTTGTGCGTGTGTGTTCGCTGCGTACAGACTCTGATTAATACCTAAAAAGTGGTATCAGAGCTTCAGGCTTGTAAGTAGTGTTATAATTTTTTTTACAAAGATTGCGATTAGGTTTTTGATGGCAGGGTTATAAATCCTTGAATAATCGTTGTAATCAGTACGTTTCGTGAACATTGTTCGATTGCATTGTAGACGACGTTTGGCTTGTTCGTGATTAGTTTTGTTGCAACCCTTGGAATCACCGTCTATTTATTTTCTCGAATCTCCGTCAAGATTGAACTTTGCGATTTAGGGTTTTGGGTGCTGTCGGTTGTGAAAAGTCGACTGAATCGCTGGGAAACTCTTGGAAATCACGAGATCTTGTTTTCGAAATTGCAAGTTGGTTAGGTTTGTTGTGGTAGGCTGTCTTGATCGAACAATACAACTGTTGGAGCCGTGATACTTTTGACCGAAGGAAGGAGCATAGCCGCTGGATAAAAAAAGTTGCGATTACGGTTTGGACGAGAAACCCGTGTTTTTTATTGGATTGTGTTGTTCTTTTTTTTGGTTGGTCAAGATTGTTGGTTGACAGGGCACCAGTGGTGGTGGTCGAGAAACGTGATCGGTTGTTTGGGGCAAGAGGCTTGATCGAGACCAGGTACCAAGTTGAAACTCTTTGAAGCCGCCAATTAGGGTTTGGTTAAAAACTCTTGGATTAACCCGGTCAAGGTTAGGATTTTTTGTTTCAAGTTCGAGTTTTGTTTGTTTATTATCAACCGTAAAATGGGGAACCGAGTTACATGAAAATTCAACGTTCGGGTGAAGATTTCTCTACAGGGGATCATCAGGTAACTGTTTGTAGTATGTTTCTGATTATCGGGTTATTGCAGAAGCAGGTCGGTTTTTTGACAGTGTTTAGTAGAACATCCGTCAAGTTCAGGCCCGTGTCATTGTTGTGTTTGTTTCACCGTTTCAATATATTTCTTGTTTTCTATTGTTATAGCTTAAGACATGATGGTTGTGATCGAAGGGTTTGACTGTTCAGATTTCGATTATTTGGGTTGTCAAGAGAACTTGGATGTGGCACCGGCGAGGGATAAACTCGGGTTGTTGACGACAAGAATGAAAAAAAGGGAGCTCGGTGACAAGTCATGATTAGAAAAGCAATTCAAATGTGCAGAGATTAGAATCCGTTGGGATAGATTTGGATGAGGAGTTGAAAGCTCTAATGATGTTACAAGCGTTGCTTGTTAGTTGGTCTAGAATCGTTGATGCTATTTCTTGTTTGATGGTGATCAATGTTTTGACATTTGAGGGAATCTAGGATCTTGTGCTAGGTAAAGATATTTTCCAGGGAAGTACGAGTGGAAATTCATATCATAGAGTGTTGAATGTTGGCAGTGTTTGGGGAAATTACAAGGACAGTGGGAGTAGAATAAGAAGTTCGTTTAGAACTTGGTAGGGCATTTGAAGAGTCGATGTTCAAAGGATTTGTATTCTGCTTCTCATAATGTTCTGGGGTTGAAACATTGGTACTCTAGGTTGACATTAGTAAAGACTCTTGGGTTCTAGATTCTAGTATTTCATTTCATGAGACCCACTGTAGTGAAGTATTGGAGAATCTGTTGATTGAAGACTTTGGGAAGATACGGGTTTATGTATCGCCGGAAGAATCGAACCGAGTTCCGAGTAGTAAATTTTGGCTCGTGAATCAGTAGAGCTAAGTGGATTCATTTTGCAAGTATGAATTATAGAGCCACGGGGATGTCAGCTGTGCATGTTTGGATGTTTAAACTAGGTCAAGAGTTTGGTTAAAATGGGAGCATGGGACGTGTTCCGGGTACAATTCCAAAACACCGTTCGGTTATGAAGACCGAGATTCCGAATATTAAAATTTCTCTTGGGTACTTGCTGAATTTGGAGAGTGTTTGTCCTCTAAGGGCTTCTGGATCCGACATTTCGAATCAGTGGCATCCGGTTGAGATTGAGGATGGGTCTTTGGTGGTTTCAGCCACAGTTGGGTCTTTAAAGACGGTTGGGTTGAAGCTAGGGGGAGCTTCATCTCGCCCTTCATGTGCTTGATGAGAGGGATGGTTGCAACTAGGGGGATATGACTGGATTTTATGTGAAGTCTTAGCTTGTTCTTTAGGAACTGAAGGCTTGGAAGACTTGTTTTGAAGATTACTCAAGTTACTAGAAACTGGGTTTGCTTGGATAGCTATTATGGTATGTGAAAAGCTTTAAGTGGGAGATTGTTGGATTGTAAAGGCTTTCGGGCCGAGCTTAAGCCACTTGGGCCTGTTACGGCTGGAAGACGTGGACAAGGGGCTGCTGTCCCTAGTTTGTTATGTTTAGTGTAGGGGTGTTCATTTTACCCGAATACCGAACCCGACCCAAATTAACCCGAACCCAATTAAGATGGATCTCGAAGGTAGTATTCGGTTTGGTAATTGGGTTAAAAAAAGGTTAATCGGGTTAACCCGATTAACCCGAATAATAATAAAAAAGTATTTTATTATTAATATTTATTTGTAATATTTGCTCAGTATACATCTAACCATTTTTAATGCTTATTTTATTTCATTTTTTTAAAATTATGATTGAAAACGTACAAGCGGACATGAATGTGAGAATTTTAATAGTGAACATTGTTAACGAGTTTGTTGGTTGATACGATTAGTCGTTTTTTTAGTTTATATTATTGGTTGATACACTTTGGTTTTTTGATTATTTTATTTGGTGTTTTTTTAGTTAATATGTGTTTAGTGCATGGGTTTGAATGAAAAATCATATTGAGAAAGTTTTTATTTGACATTCTATGCTTATTATTTAATAAATATAATGTTAAGTTAAATAATAAAGTATGCGTTGCAACTTGTATTTAGAAACTCGAATACCGATTAACCCGACCCGAATAAACATGAAACCGAATAACCCGAATCTTATTTGGGTCGGTAAACGGGTAGGATTCTTATAACAAAAAACCCGAATAACCCGAACCGAATAACCCGAAAGCCGATTAAAAAAACCCGATGAACACCCCTAGTTTAGTGGGTTGCCTAATTACTTAACCTTACTATTATTATATATACTCAATCATGTAATTATAATTCTTTGTAGCATCTAATAAAAATAGATCCATAGTTGCACCTGTGGATGTAGGTCACATTGAACGAATCACGTTAATTCTTATGTCGTTTATTTTTCTTTCGTTTGTGCGTGTATGTTCCCGTGTTTCCGCTACGTACCGACTCTGATTGATACAAAATAGGATGCTCATTCTTGACATGGATTGAAGGTGGAGTGAAGACTCACATCCTTTATTGAAGGGCATTCGTTTATCTAGTAGTTAAAGTTTGTAACTGATGTAAAAAATTTTATGATCCCGTTGCAAGTTTTAAAATTTCTCATGTTTAAGTATTGTGTTGCTACGAGTTAAGTCCAATCGTGAGGTACCCGACTTCAAGGTTTTACACACCAACAACTTTCACACGGGATGGTACGAAACGTGTTATTTTTTAGCCAAACTCGTCACTGAACCAACTTCAACTTCAACTTCAACTTCAACTTCAACTTCAACTTCGCCACCGAGGTGGAACACCCATCATATGCAGCATCCAAAACATCAAAGTTGGATAAATTTTTATAAAAGTAAATCCTCATGAATTTATTTTAAGATAAAAAGAAAAACGTGTCACGTGATTGTCTCCGCGTGGTGAAGGATTAATACACCCACAGCGTCTCAAGTCGTTCTCTCTTCCAAATCAGCAGCGATTCAACACTGGGTGAGTTTCCATCCTACCTCCACACCCACACACTCACACACACACACCCCCCCCGGCACACGCTTCCATCCACAGCTCCAGACTCAATTGAATCATGCTTTTGCCGATCGACTGACTACTAATTTTATTCAAACACAAATCTAGATATGAAATTTCCCCTGATCTGAATGGAAACCCTAACCCTAAAACACATCTCCATCCGTGGATCCTCTAAATGTGGCCGTTTCTGGATCCTCTACGCCTTCTGGAGGCTGAACCACAACTCTTCTTGGCCCCTTCGTTGGTGTTAGAGTAACCGAGCAATCAGGTTTAGGTGTAGGTTTACAATCAGTTACAGGAAGCACAGCATATATATACATTATCTAGTTTTTTAGTGAAGAGATGGAAAGCTCAGATGCAGAGACAGGCATGGTTGATTGCGGCGTTGGGACCATCGTTTGGGTTCGGAGGCGGAACGGGTCGTGGTGGCCGGGGAAGATACTTGGCCCTGTGGAGCTCTCTTCTTCTCATCTCATGTCTCCTCGATCTGGAACTCCGGTTAAACTTCTCGGCAGGGAAGATGCCAGTGTGTAAGATCTTTAACTCAGTTGTACATTCATTTTATGCTTTCTGTTTCTCATGTCTGTTTGATTGGAGATAACATTTCTTTCTATACATGAAGCTAACTGTAATCTTCTTAGGCAGAAGATAGATGATTTTCCTAGCAGTAAAACTACTGATTATCTTATTTATTACAAAAGGTTTTTGTTTATGAAATTTAAATGCAAACAGTTTTGTTTTGCAAATTTTACAATTCTTGTAGATGGGCAAGGGGAAATTGAATATTGGCTTAATGCATTATTACTTAGTTTTATGGTTAATGAACATGTTCATATGGTTCATTGTATGTTTCCGATGGGTTTATCAATTGGATGTAAATAATTTTGTACTTTTATGTTAGCTAAATGCTAGGGAATTGTATTTTTGGGTGTTCGGATATTCTTAGGTGGGAGAAGTTGGTAAAGGGGGATTTAAGAATATAAGATGTTTTTTTTTTCTGGTTATACCGTGGATCATATTGATTACACCTTCAAAAGCTGTTTGTTTGCTCTTTGCTTTTGTGTTTGTATAGCTGAATGTTTTTATGCTCTTTAGATGTTATTTGTAAGATCTGCTTACCAAAGGTTGCTCAACTCATCAACATTTGAAGTGCTGCATAGGTCTTTTTTTTTCGTAAAACCAACTTGCTAACAGGTTGTAAGTTTCTAACAACATAGATCATCATGGCAACCTGATAGAGAAAATACTATTAGATATGTTTTAGATGTACCACCCAGTGGGCCCGGGGCGTGAAAAGTCAGTAGCAAAGGGAGCGGTAGGTAGGAAGGGCTAGGTGTAGGTTTGTATGAGAGTAATCTGTTATGCATGAAGAGAGAGAAGTTGAGGGAATAACAATATAGCTGATTAGGGTAGTAAAAGTGGCATCCAGAAAAATATGTTGTGTGTATTTGCCTGTATTAGCTTGGGCAGGGAGATTTCCATATCGCTAGGTTCTTCTTCTGATTTGTTCTTATTTTCTAGTTCAATTTCAAGTATCATTTAGCTACTCCTGCATCATTTCTATTTCATTTCTTTAGTTTATCTTTTTTAGATTCTATCACAATCATTGCACGCATCAATAATATGTAGCAGTGTCACTCTCCGGTCTTAAGTTCTTTTTACCAGATTATGCTGGTATCCATTATTGCTATTAGACATACCATCTTTCACTGCTTGTGGTAAATGCATTCACCGTTCCCTGATAAAGAGAACTTCCTTGGTTTTTCGTAGCAGGGGATGATGGACATGTGTAAAGCTATGTTTCTTATGATCTATTATAAGTGGCCTTGAGCATATTCTAATGCTCAAGGAAGAATTGACAAGAAGTTAATAATGATTACGAGTGAAATTAAATACTTTGTTTATCTATATGTTCAGTTGATGTATTTGGTGCTTCTGTTTGTCAATGGGCAGGGATTGGTACAACCTGGAGAAGTCCAAGCGAGTTAAACCTTTTCGCTGTGGTGAGTTTGATGACTGCATCGAGAGGGCTGAAGCTTCACAGGGAATGCCTCCAAAGAAAAGAGAGAAGTATGCACGTAGGGAAGATGCTATCCTTCACGCTCTTGAGCTTGAGAAACAACTGCTTGAAAAGAAATATGGGAAATCAGGTGTCCAGTCAATTGCCAAGTTACTAGAAAAAGACACAATCATAACTTCAGCAGAAGCTTCATGTGACAATGGTAAACATGGGAAGACAAAAATGGACCCATCTTTTGAGGACGATCTTTTGTTTCCAGCACAGAGCGGTAGTCAACTGAATGTAGATGATAAAAGCGCAGATATACGTCCTAGATTGAGAGGTTTGCAAGACCTTGGTGTGGGCGGTCCTATTCCTTTCAAGCATAATCTTTCTTCCTTTGCTGACTTAAACGGTTCCCATAAGCATGCTGATGCTACTGATGGGGTTCTTCACGCTCTACCACCAGAAAGTAGGATTCCTGCTGGTAGTAAAAACTTTTTGGAGAAAAGGAAAAGGTCACAAAAAGAGGGGAATGATATTGGGGAAACATTGAATAGGAGGCGTGATAGGCGTCGCCCTCTTGTTCAGGTACTCAAGAGTAGTGCTAAATTCCCCCACGTTGACCTTTTGCAGTCGCATGCTGATGGTGGCTCTCTTCATTTAGGGGAGGAGCAGATAGACATGGCAATAGATGCAGGTGGCGTAGGAATTAAATCGCTTGACAGCTTTGACTATACACAAACTCTACCCGACCAGGTTGAAGTTTTAACAACCAAGTGTGAAGAAAACCCTGTTGAGTTGAATGAAGATACTGAAACTGATTCTTCTGGCACTGAATCTCTGATATCAGACACCTATGATGCTATGGCTGCACTTTTAGGTTCTTTTCCTTCATATTCCTTTCTTTTTTCTTCCAGATAATGTCATTATTTCTTTCACCTTTACTGATGTTAGATCATGTTCATTCTTTGAAATAATTTGCACACCTTTTCTTTTGTCCCAAGGGCGTTTTGAGATGAGATGCCAGTTGATATTTAGGAATTAGGAATGCTGCAGGGGAATTTTCCAGCCTGAAGGACATGACAAATGAATTTGTAGAACCTATAATGAATTCTGAAGCCTGTTAAATAAATAAATAAGTTCAATTAAAATAGTTAAACTAAGAAATCATTACTTTTAATTTGTATATATGTATGTGTGTGTGTATTTACTTTTTAAAAGCTATAAAAAAGTTTCAATTACTGTTTTAAAAATTAATCATTTTAAAATACAACAGTTGTATGAAATGTGTATATGATGTTGAGGGTTTGTTTTTGCTAATAGTAGAAGAGTTTTTGTTTTGTACCTGGTATACTTATATCTGCGTTTATGTGTTTTGACATTTAGACGTTGGAGGCCGAATGACTGCTTGCAAGTATGATTGATGTTCATTTACAATGAGCATGTTCCCCTTAATTTTCCGGTCTCACTTGTTCACTGCTTCTTGTATTTTGATATTAGCAAACTAATTTTTTTTATATTTTAATTTTGATTTGTGGTTAGATAGAGGTGAAGAAGATATGGAATTTATACCAAAAGCAATTGGAATTGGAAGATCTGAAGCCCAAGGAGAAGATGAGAGCACGAGTGATGAGTCGGGACATCCTGATGACAGCGGGGATTCCTTACCCCTACCTCTACAAAGCAGCGTGACCGTCTCGAAATGGCAACTGAAAGGAAAAAGGAACAGTCGCAGGTACACAGAGAGAAAGGCGGTATCCTCTGTGAGTGCAGCAGTATGGATGGATGATAGTGTCCATGTGGGGCCTACTAGAGGAGGTTGGGAGGACCAGAACCCCGAGTCTTTTCTGAAAGGAGTAGGAGGATACTACCATGATCCTGCTCCTGTACATGTAATCAGCAGCCCTCGCCAGTTTGGTGGTGGGACCGCGAGGATCAAGTCCATGTTGATTGATGTTGATGTTGGAGTCCAATCAGGTTATCAGAGAGAGCATGTACCCATGATTTCCCTCATGAGCAAGTTGAATGACAAGGCAATTGTAGGCCACCCTATCCCAGTTGAAACCCTAGAAGACGGTTCATCTGATTTCTTCCTACTTCTTGCTGCACCAGCTGATGAGGAATCTTTATATGATGTTGACTCGACACTTCAGCCCTGGCGGACAGCCAGGAGGACCGCCAAATGCCGCGTTCCCCGACCACCACATTTATCAACATTGGAGGAAGACCAAGAGGAGTATCTTGTTGATGATGAAGATGGTAAAGGGAATCGCAAGTCAAGAAAACTCGTGAAAAGGAAGAGCAGCACATCATCCTCTAATCAGAAAATAAGAACGCTATCTTCTATAGGTGGGACCCACCCCCAGCAGCAGCAGCATAGTGTGGATTTGGATGAAGGTGAAGGGGTGATGAAGCCGGAGCCATTGCCAACAGCAGTCGCTTGTATCCCTGTGAAATTAGTGTTCAGTAGGTTACATGAGGAGTTGGTCTCGCGCCATCAATAAAATAAAATCTCTCTTCCCCCCTCACACACACAGAGAGACAGTAGGCAGCAGTAGGTACTTGTAAATTGTATGTGATAAATAATTGATTATAAGATGCTTTCATCTGTGCATGCTAATGTTTTGGGGAGGAGGGATATGCAGTGTAGGCTCTAGAGTAGATGACTATGATTTGTACATTGTATTTTCATTTTACCTTTATGAATTATTTGTAGTTCCGTCTTTGAAGCCATCTTATCTTTTCAGAGGCTCCCCAATCCCCATTATCTCCTCGCAACTTCAGTCCCAATCTGGTGGAACCCGACACAACCCAAAGAAATCCACGAAGTTCAGCCACTCAAATTTATGGATTCCTGCAAAACCCATGAAATGAGTTTTTAGATTTGTTGATCAAAATCGATTACGACTCGCCAAACCGTTAAGTCAACAGGTTGAGAAAGAGACTAATCGGCATATACGACGTTGCCATAGAGTGATCGTCATATACCAGATTAGATGTAATCAGTTTGATTTTTTACTTGGACAAGTGCTACAATCGTCGAGCTGAGGAGCAAGACTAAGGCCGACCGTTAGGGAGACTAAAGCGGGAGTCTAAAACAAATGTGTATGTCGCGAGTGAATTTAAGGTGTTATGCAGGACACATTAAGGACTAAATTCATTGGAATTTATAGTCAAGAGAATTCTTGACAAGAATAAATTAAAACAAAAACGTAAATGTTTAAGCAATTGAGTATACAAACACATACAACAACTCAATTACTAAACCAATTTCAACTAATTGCTATGTTTATCTCTCTCTGCTTTAATTAATTTCTCGAATATGGTTTTAGTGGACAATAGTGTTACAAACTGTAAAGTTGTAGTCCAACCATGTAATTTTCTCAAAGTTAGGGACGAAAAGTGAAACCCGAGCATACCACAAGAGCCAATGGTGTTACAAACTGTAAAGTTATGGTCTAACCCTATAATTTCTTAAAGTTAGGGGTCAAAAGTGGAATATGAGCATACCACAGGGGCATCCGTGTAATCAAGTTCGAACGTCATTTAAAAAATTTAACAGTTAAAGTTAAACGTTCATCTATTTTATGAGCCAGTTGTGTTACAAATTGCAAAGTTATGGTTCAATCATGTAATTTCTTAAAGTTATAAACCAAAAATGAAATAAGAGCATATCACATGATCATCCATGTAATTAACTCTTATCATTATTTCCTTTTCTCAATTTCCAAAGTTGCCCACTGAAAATATGTTTCCAACTCCAGCAGATCAAAATTCTCAATAACTCCTGGGGCGTTAATTTGAATTTAACACAACACAAAACTAACATAAAATTCATAGGTTTTAGTCTAAAAGGGGTTTCTGTCAGTTTCAGGCCGAACCCGTGATCATATTTACTTTGAATTGATGGGTTCACGGGTCACATGTTTAACCCGTTTAATTTTAAACTTTTTTCAAATGTGCTAAATAGATTGGGTATTTTATGCCGTAATTTTAAAATATGAAAAAAATGATAGATGAATGAAAATTTATAGTTTAAACGTAATTATTTTATGTACATTTGTATTTTTGTTCTAAATTTGTAATTTTAAAGGATTGATCAGCAAAAAAGTAAAATACAATAAATTTAAGGTTAAATAGGTCATGTTTGTGTTAACTCATGAAAACTCATGTCGTGTTTGGTTCACGTGTCTAATACAATTTTGGGTTCTTGTCGGGTTTGACCCATGAACCTGCAAACACGACGCATTTAACACTCCTATTTTCAAGGCGACGATTCTTCTCTCCGGCAACATATCCTTTCTACACAATATGGAGCTTTTTAAGGTCAACATTTCTGTCCTGTATGCAGTGCTCAATGCTCAAAATAAAGATAATCTCTAAAATATATCAACTGATACAACATATCACCTTAGAAAATTATATGAAATATACTGGTTAATAGGAAAAGGACCATAAATCCAAACTTCAAATTTCTTTAAATTCGCCAACAACCCACTCTATAACTACCCTATCAAAATCATCAACTACATATGACTGAATTCATATCAAAATGAGATTGATTCCAACTTCTGTAACAGTGATATCATAATCATCTTTGACGATCTAATCTAAGAGAGTTGGCGTCTAGCATAGGTATCTTGATGCACAAAAACAGGATCTTGGTCCGGGTGAGGCTGCCCCATAACAATGCCTGTTTGATCAACCGCCTTTGTTGAATTGAAGCTGAGATAATAGACGATGCCCAGGACGACACTCGCCAGTGACAAGCTTGCGGCTCCAGCAAAGACCCCAGGCTTTACCACATAGCAATAGTAGCTTCCAAAGTAGATGTTTTCTTCGCCATGCTCATCGTTTAGTGCAGCCCCACTTAGCAACAGAAGGAATGCTATAACAAATGTGAACCTGCAGCATATGCAGGGTCATTAAACCTTCAAAATCTCACCATTATATACGCGATATTTCGTTGAAAACTAACGAATTACCAAGAGAAAACAAAGCAGATAAGAGACAGTGTCCAGTTAGGGCTTGAATGATGGGGTCTTCGCGTGCAACAGATGCAACCGGTTGCAAAATTGATGATGATTTGGGCAAACATGAGAAATATAGCAGCAGTTAATCCGAGTGCCATTGCTGGACTCCGCGGGTACACACATTCAGATGGAGATGAAAACTTAACTTGGGAACCCTGCAGTTAAACAACTGGATGCACAGCTACAACCGTGTTTATATATGCATATATACTAATGTCTCAAACAAGCCGGGAGCTTCTTTAAGAGCGACCTCTATATCTCCTGGGATAGAGATCTTGGTTTTAAAATGCGCGCATCAGGGTGCATAAAGCGATGATAAAATGTTGAGATCGCAACGCTGCAGTTGATGCGAGGCGATTTCATGATGCACATGTGATGTGTTTGATGCGACGCATTATGCAGTTGACCAATATTTGAACAAATTAGACCATCGATTTTAATGAGTCTAAGTTTTTCAAATCTTATTGAACAAATATGACCATCGATTGTGCAATGGGTTTGAGCTTATGAGCAAACTTGACCATTGATTGAACAAATTTGACCAGCAATGATAAAAATGTCTTATATTTTAGTGTCTAAAACTTAACAATATAAAATAGTATCTACAAATAACTTTTAATAACGAACGCCTAGCATACGTGATGCGTACACATCACACATTGCGCATCAGCTTTTAGGATCAAAACGCATCTGACGCCGCACACTTTTTAACACCAAGACAGAGGTAAAGTTTGCCCTGATCTCACGACTCACCTCGTACTTTTGTTCATTTGTTTATATACTAATGTCAAACTCTAAACCCTAAACAACAACTTTATGAAACTTTTCATGAAGCTAAATGCATAAAAAACTTAATCTTGCCACCTTGGAACCCTGCAATACAGATCACATTCCTCATACCCAAATTTTCAACTAATTACTTGAAGATAACTGTATCAGGCGATCACTGTGAGACACTATAAATGAGTAAGAATTGCGAAATGAAGGATTGATTACCTTTATCCTCGTGGCCTCTGCAACAAACCCTAAAATAGCAGATAGGAGCCCTAGAAAGGCCACTAGCGTACACACCACTATGCTTCTTCGGTCCATTTCAATGGAGGGAGCAACGGCGTATGCTTTCTTCCTTCCACTCTTTGCCTTTGCTTTACCTTTACATTAACCTTTTCCTGCTCAAACAAATAACGTCAATGAAAATATATATTACAAAATAAAGTATTAATTAAGTTAATTCATTATAAAAAAATAAATAATTTTTTTTGAACAACATATATTAGTGGTTTACCCTTAGTCTATTTTAGACCAATAATTCTAAACTACTCCAATACACATGTTCGAATCTGAGACCTCTCGTCTAAAAGACATGTATTACACTATTACCTAACATAATTATACACACAGCAATTTAGAAACCATGAATAGTAACCTAGGATTTGGAGCTAATGTTTTCCTGGAAGCAACATTTGTATCGTTTTGAAAAGGGGTATGATTTTTCTACATCCAACTCTTTCTAAACCCTACTTATAGCTTTGTTATTAACGAAATTTTATTAGACATGGTTGTTGTTGTTGAATAGTAACCTAGGTAACTAAATTTTCACGTGTGTCTACGTGTAATATTATATATTATATAAATAATTTAAGAAAAAAAGTTAAACAAGATTGGGCTTTAGGTGTAGGCCAAGGTTCAAAGCCTTGGTTCAACCGGTTTTAAGCGATTCGTAACATTCAGAGGTGGCTTAGTAGAATGTGCGGTATGTGTCGCCATACGGGGCATGTAATTTTGATAGTTTTCGAGGGGCATAAAATTTTTAAAATTTATATATACATAGGGTGAGGTTCAAATGCTAACCAATATTTATGTGATAACCATGATAATCACTCTCAAACATAGTGTTACGTATATGTATCAATTATCATTATGTTAATATTACATATATGTAAACACTACGTGTCACGTATATGTAAGATTATTGGGTACATATACGTAAAACTCATCATTTCCGTATTTACATTCAAAATATTTATTAAAGATACTTAAATACTATTTTAACAATTAAAAGAAAAAAAATTATAATTTATGTGATTGTTTTATAGTGGTTAGCACGGTTATCACATAAAACGTTGGTTAGCATTTGAACTCTTCCCTATATACATATTATATATATAAAATTATATTTTATAAAAAAACTATAAATTTATATATATATATATATATTATAATTATATTTATATTTTATATACATTGATTGGATCATTTGAGAACTCTTAAATATTTTGAGAACTCGTTAAAAAAACCAATCAAAACCATTTTTTTGTTTTTACTACATTTATTATTAGAATACAACATAAAAAATTGAATTTATGTATGTAAATTTACATGTATTCATATATTAAAAAAATATACACATGTGTAAGTGATTACCATTTACACATGTGTTTAATTTTTTTTTAATAATTTAGAAAGAAGAGATGAATTAATTAGAGAGATAAATTATTTTTATGTTGTATTTTAAAAATAAAGGTAGTGAAAACAAAAAAAAAAACGGTTTAATTGATTTTTTGACGAGTTGTCGCGAGTTCTCAAGTATTTATAAGTTCTCATTTGATCATAACCCTACATACATATATATTATATATAAAATATATATTTTGATGGTTTTCGATGGTCCTTTATCTGTAGTCACGCTGGACATTTGAAATATCGAAGACGCCTCTGGTAACATTAAGGCTTATTGGGTGTGTGATTTGGTATTAAAGTATTATATTATAATGTGTATAATTTATAAAATAATAAGATTTTATATTTCATAAAATCTCTTTAATGGGAGATTTAAAAAATCATAAAGAGGGATGAAATATTTCAGGATGCAAAAATTTTTGACTTGTTATTTAAAATTTAATTTAATGTTTGATATTTACTATTTAATATCTCCATATATATTTTATAGTAGTTTAATATTTATTATTTTATATATTTAATAAGCAACATTTAATATTTTAAATAGTATTTAATATCTAATATCGACACTAATTTTTATATCTTTTTAATTAATATTTAATACAAATAGTATCATGACTAATCTATTTTTCACACTTGATAATAATGTTTAAAAGTTTTAAAACTTACATTTAGGAACACATTGGCTTTGGTTTAGTGGTTAAAAGCCACCTTGCAAACATGATGTCATTTATAATCAGTTTTAGTATAAAAATACGTATATTATTTTATTTTAAAACACATGCCGATATTTTTTTTGGGTATATTATTTTTTTTTGTTACACGGGACATCTTTGTGTAATAAATCATAACATACATGTTTCGCGCTGTTTCATGTGAGGAGAAGCTATTAGTTATTAACAATTGTGAAATTAAAAAAAACAAGTATATATTAAATTAGGGTGAGTACAAAACCGAATGGTTGAGTTGAATGAGAAATCGATGATTCAACTATTTATTTTCTGATTTTATAGTTTATGGTTTTATATGAATAAATAACTGAAATAACCGAGCCGAACCATTAAAACCAACTTTTATAGTTTTTATTTTATTTAAATAATATATTATATGTTAAAAAAGTTTTGTTATAATTCTTTTTATATATAAAATATTAACGGTCATTTATTCTCCTTATAAATTAAAAGAGTTGCTATATTTTTGGATTTAATAATTAAAACTAGCTAGAATTCACTCATGTCCAAAACTGATGACTAAAAATAAATATAACTGAAACCGGTTGATTATATAAATTTAAAAACAAAACATCATTTATAGCTTAAGTTTTAAGCCATAACCGAACCCAACCTAACATGCTCACAATCAAAATTCAAAGGGCAATCTCACATGTCAAAACTTACAAATTATTATAGTTTTCAAAATCACGCTCTAAGAGCATTATATATTATGTAATAAAAAATTAAATTATAAGTACATATAAAATTTTATAACATTTGTTCTCTTGGTTGGTATAATATTTTAAAACTAACTATTATTACTCTCACATGATACAAAAACATGTGCCCGTCTTTTATAAACAACCAAACAATATCATGATCTTTTGGAATGGATGAGTCATAACGTACAATCTATGAATTTCCAAGTTTGATTAAATTAATAATATGTAAACACAATTGCATAAATATAAAGAGTGTTAATCAAATTATTCTTCAAATACCATTTTAGATAATAAGTGTAAGAACTGAAATTGTCTACTTAATTGCACCACATAATTTTTTTAAACATCATGACGGTTAGGATGTCACTAACCCCTCCTAGTCTGGAAGTCAAAATTGCACCACATATGATGAGTAGAATATATTATTATATCTAATTGGATGGTAGTATAGACGATCAAAGGTCACCGATGAGTTGAACTCATTCCGTGTAGTCTAAAAGAAACTTTAATTTGCAAAAACTAAAGGTAAATTGGTTTTTAATAATCTAAACTATGACTTATTGGTAATAATAATCCGAACTAACAGTTTGGCTGGTGATAATCTTAACTTTCACTTTTGTTGTTAATGACAGTTTCAGTAGCATAATCAGCATAGATTTATACTCGATTTACACTTATTTTCGCTCAAAATGACGATCTTAAAGGAAATAGAAAAACGTACAATCGAAATCTAGTGGGAATCGAGTGTTATTTAGGTGGAAATATATGATGATTATGCTACTAGGACTGCCATTAACAACAAAAGTGAAAGTTGAGATTATCACCAGCCAAACTGTTAGTTCGGATTATTATTTGCCAATAAGTAATAGTTTGGATTATTAAAAACCAATTTGCCTAAACTAAAAGGAAAGTGAATTTGAAAAACAAGAAAGCAATACAAAATGGATTTAAAAATCAGGGGCAATACATATATCTCTACAAACTTTATAAATTACATATTTATCCAACCCAAAATAAAATTCCCTAAAACTAAAAATATCAAATATACTCATTTTGATTTATTTTATCAAAAATAAATTATACAATGACTATTTTACCATTTTTTTAATAAAACTTAAAATTTTCAAATGTAGCTTTTTAACTGGTTTTTTTTTCTTTTCTAGTTTTTACTTATTTTTCAGTTTTTTTGACTTTTTCGACAATCACCAAAATATACAAAATAAGTGTCAAAGTTTTGATGTTAAATGTTGGGAATCGGAAAATTTGAAACAATATAAACTTGATAACCTAAATTGTCACACCCCAACCGACGGCGGAATCATCGGGGCGGGACATGTAGACTGTTCATGAGCACAAGGTTCACTAGATTTCAATAATTAATCATCAATTTCATTTCAAACCATTCAAACACAAATAGCAAAATTCAACAAGTACATAAATAAAATACAAATTGTCTTTTGAATTTAAATTAACTAGGTCCAACTTAAGTGTAGCATGTCTTGCTCAAATTCACACGTTAGCACCTGAAACATGAATAAAATGGGGTCAACTAAAAAGTTGGTGAGCATACACAAGTTTGTATATAGATAGTATATAAATGTGAAAGACCAAATCCTTACATATCATGAATAAATAAGGCATTTATGGGGAGTAACTAATGTGTAACCAAAGTACAATCAAACCTTTGTAACTAGCATGCAAATTGTGTTGTCGGTAACAATCACTCCAATCTGGGTGAATTTGTCAGACTCAATAGATCTATCATTGTTAACCGTCGGCTTATATCGTTAATGATTGCACATGAAATTGCACACAAATAGTCAACACGTATAGCACTCAAACATAAAGCTCAAATTTTGCACACATGAATGTAAATAGGATTTGTATTTTGTATAGTTTGTGTAAGTGTAAATAGTTGTGTGTATAGCATTCATGTTTCACCCCAAAAGTGTAAAAGAGTAAAAGGGGCTATGTAATACTCACATGAATCAAATGTGTAGCTAGCACGAGAGTCTAAATGGCAAAGTAATCCTTGCAACTCACCACGTTAACCTAGTGTGTAATATATATTTAATTAATAGTGTGTACGATAGTCTTTGTCTAAGTCTAGGATTAAATTGGACATGTTTACGAAGAGTTGTGTTTGGGGTTTGTACTTAAAATGGGTGTTTGTAAAAAATGAACTATTAAACTAAACAGTTTTTAGAATAATTGGATTTGTGTTTAAATAACTAAATACAATTCAATAGTTGTTATTCATTTATTTAATTATGAAAATAGCGTGAATTATATTAAGTATAAAGTAAATAAATAATTTTTCTTTATTTATCTGTTTATAAAGTTGTGTAAAATATTGATGTATAAATAAAATAAATAATTTTTACTGTGTGTGTTGTACGCTTTACCGCCGGACCAAGGGATTAATCCTTGTAATTGATCCGGCTCGAAAAAGAGTTAACCCATGCCTGCAAAGGGGCCGGGTCTGGTTTAATTGTGTGCGCAAAAAGGGGCCGGATGAGTGGGCTGTGGGTTTCGAACCCACGCCACCGGGTCCGATGGAGCAAGGACTTAACCAGTCGGACCGGGTGGTTCGCTGGTCACAATAGGAACAAGAAAAATTAAATACGCTAAGTTGAATAACCCAATTTCCCCAAATCAGATTTCGAGCAAAACGACCAAGAACCCTAAATCCAATTGCTCTCAATAGATTATGATAGCTCGAATTGATAAGGGGCTAACGATCATGACTCAAATACGAACCTAATGATCTAAAACTTACTCATTAAGATTGGGCAACGAATGCAGTCGGCTACGATTTCAGTCTCGAAGTTCTTGGTGGTCGACAGGAATTCAGAGGTGTAATGGGGTTCGATTGAGAGTTGGGAGGGTTTGAGTGATCGTATACGAGAGTGAGAGAGGGATTTAATTTGATTAATTTCATTCGGATAAACAATTCGAATTTCAAATTGACTGGAAGTGTCGTGGCGACTGTTTACGCGATAATCCACTGAATTGGGGATGAATTGGGTCCTGATAAGGTCTAGGCACACACGAGATTTGATTGAGGAGTAAATTGCGGGATTAAAACTTGTTAATTCCTTGAACTGGATAGAGATTGATACGGGTTTGACTATGCGAGGTCAAACTCTTTTGAATCTGAATTTGGCCGCGTGTTTGATCGAATTGGCTTAATGATTGGGCCTGGATTGGGTTGTTTGATGTTTGTACATGAGATGAAAATCCATAGGATTCGATTGGGTTGGTATGGGGGCTTGAATTTGATGGATTTGGCCCTGTTTGACTTTTAAAAGTCAAACAGGTGATTTTATTTTGGTCTTGATCCAAAAATCGCGATTTCAAGGTTCAGCTAAGGTGTTAAGGTTCGAACCATTGTGTGGGATCACTTGTAAATCGTTTGTTTATATACGTGTATGTACTTGTGTGATGTATCAATGCATATATACATATATATGTTTAAATATTTATATATATAGGGATTTTTAGAATAAACATGAATCGAACTTTGTGGATTCGTACCGATACTAGGGTTTAGTTGTTTACACACGGAATTTAAACGTTGCACTAGAATTGGATTTGAAATGTTTTACATTGAATTGAAAATAAAGAAAATAAAAATCAGAAATGTCAAAGTATCCCCATGTTGAGGGAATTTCGTCCCGAAATTTAGCTAGTTGAGGCGACTGAATCAGCAAAGATGTGCTGGTACTTGAGCTTCATTTGGTCCTCGCGTTCCTAAGTGAACTCAGGTCCACGTTTAGATTCCCAACGAACTTTGACAATAGTGATACGGCTTCGCTTGAGTTGCTTGACTTCACGACCCATGATCTCTACCGGTCTCTCAACGAAGTGCATCGTTTCGTCAATGCGCACATCGTCAATAGGTATATGGAGATTCTCATCAGCAAGACATTTCTTTAGATTGGACACATGAAATGTAGGATGCACATTACCAAGTGATGGAGTGGCACTTTCCCAATCCTTTCAAGGATCTTGAATGGACCCACATGGCGAGGTGCTAACTTGCCTTTCCTTCCAAAACGGATTACACCCTTCCATGGAGATACCTTCAGAAGAACAAGATCACCGACTTGGAATTCCAATGGTTTTCGACGTTTGTCGGCATAACTCTTTTGTCGACTCCTCGCTACTCGAATGTTGTCACAGATTTGAAGGATCTTATCAGATGTTTCTTGGATTAGCTCGGGACCGGTGATTTGTGCTTCACCAATCTCGTTCCAGCAGATAGGAGAACGACACTTACGACCATAGAGAGCTTCAAATGGAGCCATGTCGATACTTGAGTGGTAGCTATTGTTGTAAGAGAACTCAATTAGGGATAGATGTGAATCCCAATTGCCACCAAAATCAATTACACATGCTCTAAGCATGTCTTCAAGAGTTTGGATTGTACGCTCGGTCTGACCATCAGTTTGGAAGCCGTGCTCAAATCCAATCGTGTGCCAAGAGCAGTTTGGAGAGTTTGCCAGAAACGGGTGGTAAAATGAGCATCTCTATCGGAAATTATGTTTAGTGGAACACCATGTCGACTCACAATTTCGTCAATGTAAATTCGGGACAGTTTCTCAACCCGATAGTCTTCACGAATAGGCAAGAAATGAGCAGATTTGGTGAGGCGGTCAATGATTACCCAGATGCTATCATAACCACTTGAGGTGCGAGGAAGTTTGGTAATGAAGTCCATAGCTAAATTTTCCCATTTCCACACGGGAATTTCCGGTTGTTCGAGTAAACCGGAAGGACGTTGATGTTCGGCAATGACTTTAGAGCAAGTTAGACATTTGGCAACATAGAGGGCAATGTCTTTCTTCATACCGGGCCACCAGTATTGTGGGCGAAGGTCTTGGTACATTTTATCTGCACAAGGATGAATAGAATAACGAGTCTTGTGAGCCTCGTTCATGAGAAATTGTAACATTTCTGATTTTCATCATGTAATCGTTTGATTTCAATAAACAAACACATTTCAGTTTCGATTCGTGTACAAACAAACTACGATGCAGTTACATATACAAACTATTCTATTACAATGACAAATTAAACAAAAACACCATTATCTCACAAGCCCCGAGGACCAAAACTGACAAAACTCAAAAACTACAAAACCAGGCAAGCACGGTCGCGCCTAGGACTAGGCACGGTCGCGCCTGATGACCTAAGCACGGTCGTGCCTAATACAGACACGGTCGCGCTGCTGAAACCACGTGACTCCGCAGAGTCAGGCAGTGGTCCATACTCGTTGAATCAAATGGCATGAAGGCCGGATTTCACGCGTCCGACCATACCCAACTGTACACCATCTGAAACACGTCTCCAATTTCGTAATCCAATCGACCCATTTCAAATCCACACCTACCCCACTCACGAATTCATGAGATTTCACATTATAAGGAGAATCCAATGCCTCCTACACCCACATCTACCCTCACTCAGTCTCTCAGAACTCTCACTCGACACTCATACAACTTCTGGAGCCCGATCGATCGCCAAGACGCCCGAAAACGCGACCCGTAGCCGACCGCATTCAATTGCCCAATAATCTCAAGTAAGTAATACTCCAATAGCTTTGTATCATCCTCTACTACGAAAGCCCTATGCCAATTCGTAGTAGAAACACTCAAGTCTGCCCGATTTCTGAACGAAAAGCCGAAACTAAACTTTTAGTCGAACTACCTTTTAAACACGAAATAAATCCAATTAAAACTCATAGATAGCTTCGAAATCATCCACTAAGTGAAAGCCCTAAGAATACAGAAACATTTAATATAAGAATCGACGGATTTGGGTCTGGAAAAGACCCGACACGGTCGCGCTCATCCCCGAGCGCGGTCGTGCCTGACCAAGCACAATCGTGCCCCAGGTGTGGCCCGGTCGTGCTTACCGAGCAAACAAGTCTTGATCAAAAACAAACACTAGACGCGGTCGTGCCAGATACGAGCACGGTCGTGCTCTATGTCCAGAACCTATGAAGTACTTTCTGACTAGACCACGGGCGCATTTCAGATCACCACGGTCACGCCCGGCAACGAGCGCGGTCGTGCCCTACTTGAGCACGGTCGTGCTCCTTGACCAGAATCAATTATTTTTCTGTTTTAAAGTCTATTTAACATATTTTAGCAAAAAAATTTCAAAATGTAATTATAAAAGTTACGTTATAAAATCCCAAGACCCGGGAATCATTTATAAACCAAATCTTTGATTTAGAAATTTAAAACGATTAATTCCCGATAGTTTCAAAACCGATGAAATCATGAGTTTATATAATCATTTTTATAAAACTATTTATACAAATATATATTTTGATTTAAACAAATATCGTTTATTTAAATAAATATATATCGCTACTAATTTATTATTCCAAAACCAACCCTAAACACACAAACCACCAACGAACCCACTTTGGACACAAAATAACACAAACAGTGACACGTGTTATACCCTCATTCGATAGGTCAAACGTAGCGACCTACAACACGCTTGGTATTTTTGTTGATCTGTGCAAACTACACGCTCCAACACAAGTGAGTTACATAGCCCCTCTTTTACTCTATTTACAAACTTTTGGGGTGGAACATGCGTTCTATTTACTATGTTTACAAACTACACAATATACAATTCCACCCTACAATCATGTGTTACAATTTTGAGCTTTGTGCTTGAGTACTAGGTGTGTAGACCAACACGCAGTTTGCTATTCACGTGCAATCATTAACTATTTTATAGCCTACAGTAAACAGTGATAGATCTATTGAGTCTGACAAACCCACCCAGGTAGGGTGACTGTTACTGCCAACACGCGTTTGTTTTGCATGCTAGTTACAAAGGTTTGATTGTACTACCAGGTCACACGATGGCATCTCTCCATAAATGCCTTAATTGCCATGTTTGTATGAATTGTATACACACAACACTATATTCTATTACATGACACGAAAACCTATGTATTCTCACCAACTTTTTAGTTGACTTTGTTTTTAACCATGTTTCAGGTGACAATGTTTGAAGTATTACAAGCTGCTACGTATAGGATTTGGACCTAGCAATTAATCTATACTATTTATATTTTGTAATCGCTATATTTGGTTCTTGTATGGTATGAACTTGCTATGTGTAATGAAAATGAATGTTTAAATTATTCAAACTTTAGCAACCATGAGCTATGAACAGTCTGCACAGCTTCACGCCCCGACGCTTTCCGCCGTCGGTTGGGGTGTGACAGATTGGTATCAGAGCCTTGGTTATAGGGAATTAGGTTATTAGACACCATTGACCTAGACTATAACTTTAGGACCCCCAACAATGCCATGCTACATGTTTTATGTGATACGTGCTATTTGCTATATGTCACATGCTTTATGTGTTAGTTATTTGATACTTAAAATGTTTAGACTACATGACTTAATAAGCATACATAAATAATAAATTAAATAAATCGTATACATACCCGTATCCTAAGCCGCATATCCTCCTTAACTGCTTCTATGTCATCATCGCCATAACTTGTGGAAAAACTCATACTCGTAGACATTAGTCTATCAAAAATATTTTTATATACCCGTTAAGGTTTTAGACTCTGTTAATTATTAAAGGACATGTGCAATCTGGAAGGGTGACACCTGTATTCTGGGTTTTCTGTCTAGGAAAGCATTTCATATAAATCCCAATCAACCGAGGGATCCGTATGCTTTCCTGGGAATTCCCGGGATGAGTGTTTACCTATAGGCTAAAGCACGTCTCCTTGAAAATTATATAAGTCTAATTAACCTTAATATGTCATTGTGTTCAAGTAGAAATGTGATTACTTGAAAACAATCCGAACTATGAAATAAATGTGTTATTTTTCCTCCTATCCTAAATTTCAACGGATTTTTATAAATTCTCACAACACTTTTGTATCATTCTCTTTTTATAGAATGCCTCCTCGTCGTAACATCAACCGCAACAACACCGACAACGCCAACAATAGCACCAACACCAATACCGGCAATGCCAACAACAACAATAATACCGACCTTGCTGCTCTCCTCACTCAGCTAGTAACTCAACTAACTCAAGCCAATAACAACAACAATGGGAACGCCAGTGGTAGTGCTAATACTGGTGGTGGCGGTGGTGCCAACCCGCCACAATGTACCTTCAAGCATTTCAACTCTTGCAATCCCCTGAAAATTTATGGTACCAAAGGAGCCACGGGACTCCTTCAATGGTTCGAAAATATTGAGGGCACCTTCCTCAATAGTGACTGTCCGGACAATCTACGAGTCCGCCATGCCACTAGTGTCTTCCAAAAACGGGCACTAACCTGGTGGAATGGGGAAAAGAGAACAAGGGGAGTAGAAGTAGCAATGGCTCTGCCATGGGATGAGCTGAAAAGGATCATGACGGAGGAATTCTGTCCTCGAAATGAGATGAAGAAACTGGAAGCGGAATTTTGGGATCTTACCCAAGATAGCGGTGAAAGCTTGGCGTACACCAACCGTTTTCACGAACTGAGCATGCTGGTACCTCACATGGTTACGCCTTTGTCTAGGTGTATTGAAAAATATATCGGTGGCCTACCGAGACAAATCCAGGATACTGTTTTGGGAAGAAATCCTGCAAGCCTGGAGGATGCTATTCGTCTGGCTGCTACTCTAACTGATAATCACGTTAAAGCAGGTACTCTTACCAAAAAGGGGGCCAAGAAAGTTTCTGACACCACAACTCCTCCTACTCATGTCAAAGAAGTTCAAAACGAACAGTATCGAAACACCAGGAAGAGAAAGGCGAAAAATTTTGCAGTAGTCACTCCGGCCACCCCAATTAATCAAGTTGCACCCTTGGCTCAAAATCCAGCCAAGAAAGCTTATGGGGGTACCTACCCACTCTGCAACAACTGCAACTATCATCACCCACAAACTATCCCATGTCGCATTTGCAACCATTGTGGGAAACTTGGCCATACGACCAATATCTGCCGACAAAAGGCACTTACTACTCAAGCCAACCCGGTTAATCAACCTGGAGCTAATCAAGTGGTTCCAATCAATGCAAATGGACGGGCTTGCTTTGAATGTGGCAACCCGAACCACTTCCGGAACCAATGTCCAAAACTTGCGAACAATGACGTGCTTTCAACATCAACGCCAATGAAGCTCAAGCCAACGATCATGTGGTCAACGGTACGTTTCTTGTAAATAAACAATTTGCATCTATACTATTTGATACCGGAGCCGATAAGAGTTTTGTGTCACTTAACTTTGAACCTTTACTTGCAAAAACACGATCCAAACTCGAGAAAACCTTCACCGTTGAAGTAGCGGATGGAAACTCCATCACTATTGACTCCATCATTCATGACTGCTCACTAGAACTCAATGGTCACACGTTTCCAGTCAACCTTATACCAATGCCGTTGGGAAGCTTTGACGTCATCATCGGCATGGATTGGTTATCTAAAAACCATGCCGAGGTCATGTGCTTTGAAAAGTACATCCGAGTACCTCTTCCACCGGGAGGCATATTGAAAGTCTTTGGCGAGAAACCTTGCAAAGGACTCAAACTAATGTCATGCATAACTGCCCAGAAATACATTCGAAAGAAGTGCATGGTTTTCCTAGCTCATGTGATTCAAAAAGAATACAAGGAGAGAAGAATAGAAGATATTCCCATCATTCGGGAGTTTCCCGAAGTCTTTCCCGATGACTTACCCGGTCTTCCACCTGTTCGGGAAGTAAAGTTTCGAATCGATCTTATACCCGGAGCAAACCCTGTGGCTAAAGCTCCATACCGGCTGGCACCTTCCGAATTACAAGAACTTGCAAGTCAACTTCAAGAGCTCGCTGACAAAGGTTTCATACGGCCAAGTCATTCACCGTGGGGTGCACCAGTCTTGTTTGTTAAAAAGAAGGATGGTTCATTCCGCATGTGTATTGACTATCGAGAGCTCAACAAGCTTACAATCAAAAACCGCTACCCGTTACCTAGAATTGACGACCTCTTCGATCAACTCCAAGGTTCTACTTGTTTCTCGAAGATTGATCTTCGATCTGGTTATCACCAACTGCGTGTCCGAGAAGAAGATATTCCAAAGACCGCCTTTCGAACAAGATATGGTCATTACGAGTTCACGGTTATGCCTTTTGGGTTGACCAATGCACCTGCTGTCTTTATGGACCTCATGAACCGCATGTGCAAACCATACCTTGACAAATTCGTGATCGTTTTCATCGATGACATCTTGATCTATTCCAAGACTGAGGAAGAACATGAACAGCACCTTAGACTGATTTTGGATCTCCTGAGAACCGAACAATTATACGCCAAGTTCTCCAAATGTGAATTTTGGCTAAAGGAGGTTCAATTTTTGGGTCACGTTATCAACAATAGGGGAATTCATGTCGACCCTTCCAAGATCGAAGCTGTCAAGAATTGGAGTGCTCCTCAAACCCCTACCGAGGTTCGTTCGTTCCTTGGTTTAGCGGGTTATTACCGAAGATTCATTTCCAATTTCTCCAAGATTGCTGTTCCCCTCACCGCCTTGACACATAAAGGTAAACCTTATGAATGGGGGCCGAAACAAGAAGAAGCTTTCCAAACTCTTAAACAGAAGTTATGTGATGCTCCTATTCTGACTCTTCCCGAAGGAAACGATGACCTAGTCGTCTACTGTGATGCCTCTAACCTAGGCCTTGGTTGTGTTCTCATGCAACGAGGCAAGGTAATCGCTTATGCATCGAGACAACTCAAGATCCATGAAAAGAACTATACGACGCACGATCTGGAGCTAGGTGCAGTCATATTTGCCTTGAAGATTTGGAGACATTATCTATATGGCACGAAATGTGTGGTATTTACCGACCACAAAAGCCTCCAACACATCTTCAACCAAAAAGAACTCAACATGAGGCAACGACGTTGGGTCGAACTCCTCAATGATTACGATTGCGAGATTCGTTATCATCCCGGCAAGGCTAATGTTGTAGCCGATGCGCTGAGCCGTAAAGAACGTGTCATGCTCCAAAGTGTCAAGATTCATTCCGACATTCAAACCCGTATTCTAGCAGCTCAACACGTCTCGATTACCGAGGGCAATATGTATGAGGAAATGTCGTGCGGTGCTGAATCCCAACTAGAAACTAAAAACAATGGTTTGCTTTATTTCTTGGATCGTATTTGGGTTCCCAATCGCAATGATCTCCGGGAATTCCTCATGACTGAAGCACACAAGTCTCGGTATTCTATTCATCCCGGTGCGGATAAAATGTATCACAATCTTCGACCACAATATTGGTGGCCTGGTATGAAGAAAGACATTGCACTCTATGTTGCAAAATGTCTAACCTGCTCTAAAGTCAAAGCCGAACATCAACGTCCTTCCAGTTTACTTGAACAACCGGAAATCCCCGTATGGAAATGGGAAAATCTAGCCATGGACTTCATTACTAAACTCCCCCGTACTTCGAACGGCTATGATAGCATTTGGGTAATCATTGACCGTCTCACAAAGTCCGCACACTTCCTGCCCATCCGTGAAGACTATCGGGTTGAGAAATTGGCCCAAATCTATATTAACGAAATTGTGAGTCGACACGGTATACCTTTGAACATAATCTCCGACAGAGATGCTCGTTTCACTTCCAGATTTTGGCAATCTCTGCAAAAGGCACTTGGTACACGATTGGATTTAAGCACAGCCTACCATCCCCAAACTGATGGCCAGACTGAACGAACAATCCAAACGCTCGAAGACATGCTGAGAGCCTGTGTCATAGACTTTGGTGGCAATTGGGATTCACACTTGACACTTATTAAATTCTCCTACAATAACAGCTACCACACCAGCATCAACATGGCTCCATTCGAAGCTCTTTATGGTCGCAAATGCCGTTCTCCTATCTGTTGGAATGAGATTGGTGAAGCACAAATCACCGGTCCCGAGTTAATTCAGGAAACATCCGACAAAATCCTTCAAATCCGTGACAACATCCGAGTAGCGAGAAGTCGACAAAAGAGCTATGCCGACAAGCGACGAAAACCCTTGGAATTCCAAGTGGGTGACCTTGTGCTTCTCAAAGTATCCCCTTGGAAGGGTGTGATCCGCTTTGGAAAGAAAGGCAAGCTAGCACCTCGTTACGTAGGCCCGTTCAAGATCCTTGAAAGAATCGGGAAAGTGGCTTACAAACTTGAGCTACCTCCAGCACTCAACAATGTTCATCCAACCTTCCACGTGTCCAACCTGAAGAAATGTCTTGCTGATGAGAACCTCCACATACCTCTTGACGACGTGCGCATTGATGAAACGATGCACTTTGTCGAGAAACCGGTGGAAATCATGGATCGTGAAATCAAGCAACTCAAGCGCAGCCGCATCCCTATAGTCAAAGTCCGTTGGGATTCAAAACGTGGTCCTGAGTTTACTTGGGAACGTGAAGACCAAATGAAACTCAAGTATCCTCACCTATTCACCAATTCTGCAGCCTCAACTAGTTGAATTTCGGGACGAAATCCCCTCAACAAGGGGAGACTGTAACATTTCTGATTTTCATCATGTAATCGTTTGATTTCAATAAACAAACACATTTCAGTTTCGATTCGTGTACAAACAAACTACGATGCAGTTACATATACAAACTATTCTATTACAATGACAAATTAAACAAAAACACCATTATCTCACAAGCCCCGAGGACCAAAACTGACAAAACTCAAAAACTACAAAACCAGGCAAGCACGGTCGCGCCTAGGACTAGGCACGGTCGCGCCTGATGACCTAAGCACGGTCGTGCCTAATACAGACACGGTCGCGCTGCTGAAACCACGTGACTCCGCAGAGTCAGGCAGTGGTCCATACTCGTTGAATCAAATGGCATGAAGGCCGGATTTCACGCGTCCGACCATACCCAACTGTACACCATCTGAAACACGTCTCCAATTTCGTAATCCAATCGACCCATTTCAAATCCACACCTACCCCACTCACGAATTCGTGAGATTTCACATTATAAGGAGAATCCAATGCCTCCTACACCCACATCTACCCTCACTCAGTCTCTAAGAACTCTCACTCGACACTCATACAACTTCTGGAGCCCGATCGATCGCCAAGACGCCCGAAAACGCGACCCGTAGCCGACCGCATTCAATTGCCCAATAATCTCAAGTAAGTAATACTCCAATAGCTTTGTATCATCCTCTACTACGAAAGCCCCATGCCAATTCGTAGTAGAAACACTCAAGTCTGCCCGATTTCTGATCGAAAAGCCGAAACTAAACTTTTAGTCGAACTACCTTTTAAACACGAAATAAATCCAATTAAAACTCATAGATAGCTTCGAAATCATCCACTAAGTGAAAGCCCTAAGAATACAGAAACATTTAATATAAGAATCGACGGATTTGGGTCTGGAAAAGACCCGACACGGTCGCGCTCATCCCCGAGCGCGGTCGTGCCTGACCAAGCACAATCGTGCCCCAGGTGTGGCCCGGTCGTGCTTACCGAGCAAACAAGTCTTGATAAAAAACAAACACTAGACGCGGTCGTGCCAGATACGAGCACGGTCGTGCTCTATGTCCAGAACCTATGAAGTACTTTCTGACTCGACCACGGGCGCGTTTCAGACCACCACGGTCACGCCCGGCAACGAGCGCGGTCGTGCCCTACTTGAGCACGGTCGTGCTCCTTGACCAGAATCAATTATTTTTCTGTTTTAAAGTCTATTTAACATATTTTAGCAAAAAAATTTCAAAATGTAATTATAAAAGTTACGTTATAAAATCCCAAGACTCGGGAATCATTTATAAACCAAATCTTTGATTTAGAAATTTAAAACGATTAATTCCCGATAGTTTCAAAACCGATGAAATCATGAGTTTATATAATCATTTTTATAAAACTATTTATACAAATATATATTTTGATTTAAACAAATATCGTTTATTTAAATTTTATTTAAATAAATATATATCGCTACTAATTTATTATTCCAAAACCAACCCTAAACACACAAACCACCAACGAACCCACTTTGGACACAAAATAACACAAACAGTGACACGTGTTATACCCTCATTCGATAGGTCAAACGTAGCGACCTACAACACGCTTGGTATTTTTGTTGATCTGTGCAAACTACACGCTCCAACACAAGTGAGTTACATAGCCCCTCTTTTACTCTATTTACAAACTTTTGGGGTGGAACATGCGTTCTATTTACTATGTTTACAAACTACACAATATACAATTCCACCCTACAATCATGTGTTACAATTTTGAGCTTTGTGCTTGAGTACTAGGTGTGTAGACCAACACGCAGTTTGCTATTCACGTGCAATCATTAACTATTTTATAGCCTACAGTAAACAGTGATAGATCTATTGAGTCTGACAAACCCACCCAGGTAGGGTGACTGTTACTGCCAACACGCGTTTGTTTTGCATGCTAGTTACAAAGGTTTGATTGTACTACCAGGTCACACGATGGCATCTCTCCATAAATGCCTTAATTTCCATGTTTGTATGAATTGTATACACACAACACTATATTCTATTACATGACACGAAAACCTATGTATTCTCACCAACTTTTTAGTTGACTTTGTTTTTAACCATGTTTCAGGTGACAATGTTTGAAGTATTACAAGCTGCTACGTATAGGATTTGGACCTAGCAATTAATCTATACTATTTATATTTTGTAATCGCTATATTTGGTTCTTGTATGGTATGAACTTGCTATGTGTAATGAAAATGAATGTTTAAATTATTCAAACTTTAGCAACCATGAGCTATGAACAGTCTGCACAGCTTCACGCCCCGACGCTTTCCGCCGTCGGTTGGGGTGTGACAGAAATGCACGGAGATCATCGCGATCGGGGACCCAAATACGGTTCAAATAGTAAAGCAAGCCATTGTGTTTAGATTCAAGTTGGAGTTCAACACCACACGACATTTCCTCGTACATGTTACCCTCGGTGACTGAGACGTGTTGAGCTTCCAGGATACGATTCTGAATGTCGGTTTGAATTCGGACACAATGAAGCATTACATGGTCCTTACGACTCAAATCATCGGCTACAACATTCGCTTTGCCGGGATGGTAGCGAATCTCGTAGTCATAGTCATTAAGGAGTTCAAGCCAACGTCGTTGCCTCATATTGACTTCTTTTTGGTTGAAGATATGCTGGAGGCTTTTGTGGTCGGTGAACACCACACATTTTGTGCCATAGAGGTAATGTATCCAAATCTTCAATGCGAATACGACCGCACCCAACTCGAGATCGTGCGTCGTATAATTCTTCTCATGAATCTTAAGTTACCTTGATGCATAAGCGATCACCTTGCCTCGATGCATGAGAACACAACCAAGACCTTGGTTGGAGGCATCACAGTAGACAACTAGATCATCATTCTCATCAGGGAGAGTCAGTATAGGAGCATTGCACAACTTTTGCTTGAGATTTTGGAAAGCTTCTTCTTGCTTTGGTCCCCATTCATAAGGTTTACCCTTGTGTGTCAACGCGGTGAGGGGGACAGCAATCTTAGAGAAATTTGAGATGAAACGACGATAATATCCCGTAAGGCCAAGGAATGAACGAACTTCGGTGGGGGTCTTAGGGGTATTCCAATTCTTAACAGCTTCGATCTTAGCAGGGTCAACATGGATACCCTTTTCATTGACGATATGACCTAGGAATTGAACCTCTTTTAGCCAAAATTCACATTTGGAGAACTTGGCATGTAGTTGCTCTTTCCTCAATAGATCCAAAACTAACCTAAGGTGTTGCTCATGATCGGCTTTAGTCTTGGAGTAGATTAAGATATCGTCAATGAAGACGATCACAAATTTGTCAAGATACGGTTTGCACACACGATTCATGAGGTCCATGAAAACCGCGGGTGCATTGGTTAACCCAAAAGGCATAACTATGAATTCGTAGTGACCGTATCTTGTTCGGAAGGCAGTCTTTGGAATATCTTCCTCTTGCACACAGAGTTGGTGATAACCAGATCGAAGGTCAATCTTCGAGAAACAAGTGGAACCTTGAAGTTGATCAAAGAGATCATCAATTCTAGGTAAAGGATAACGGTTCTTGATGGTAAGCTTGTTGAGTTCTCGGTAGTCAATACACATGCGGAATGATCCATCCTTCTTTTTGACGAATAAGACAGGTGCACCCCACGGTGAATGACTTGGACGGATGAAGCCCTTGTCGGAGAGCTCTTGGAGTTGGCTTGCAAGTTCTTGCATTTCGGAAGGTGCAAGACGATATGGAGCTCTAGCCACGGGGTTAGCTCCGGGCACAAGATCAATGCGAAATTCTACTTGTCGGACGGGTGGAAGGCCGGATAAGTCTTCGGGGAATACTTCGGGAAAATCCCGGATGACGGGGATGTCTTGAATACTCTTCTCTTTGACATCCTTTTGAACAACATGAGCTAAGAAGGCCACGTACTTCTTTCGTAAGTACTTTTGAGCAGTAGTGCATGACATCAGCTTGAGTCCTTTGCAAGGCTTTTCACCAAAGACTCTTAACGTTTCTCCCGACGGTAAAGGTATTCGGATGCACTTCTCAAAATAGATGACCTCGGCATGGTGATTCGACAGCCAATCCATGCCTATGATGACGTCAAAACTTCCCAGTGGCATTGGTACGAGGTTGATTGGAAATGTATGATCATTGAGTTCTAGAGAGCAGTCATGAATAATGGATTCAACTGTAAGCGAGTCACCATTTGCTACTTCTACGGTGAAGGTTTTCTCTAATTTGGATCGTGTTTTAGCTAGTAAGGGTTCAAAGTTATGTGACACAAAACTCTTATCTGCACCGGTATCAAATAAAATGGAGGCATATTGACTATTAACAAGGAACGTACCGTTGACCACATCATTGTTGGACTGAGCTTCATTGACGTTTATGTTGAAAGCACGCCCACGAGCTCCGCCTTGCCTAGCATTGATAAGCTTCGGGCACTGATCACGGAAGTGATTTGGGTTACCACACTCATAGCAAGCACGCCCATTTGCAATAGCGGGGACACCTTGATTAGCCACTTGCTGGTTGGTTCGGGTTGGTGGGTTGACTTGACCTGCAAATGCCTTGGCTCTACAAACATTGACCGTATGGCCGTATTTTCCATAATGGGTGCAAAGGCGGCATGGGATGTTCTGGAGGTGGTGATAATTGCAGGTGGCACAGAGTGGGTAGACCCCAACATATGGCTTCTTGGCTGGTGCTTGAGCCATGGGGGCAACTTGGTTAACAGGGGTAGCAGGAGTGATCACAGCATAATTCTTAGCCTTTCTCTTCTTATTATTGTGGTACAGTTCAGTTTTGGCTTCTTTGTTGTGTGTAGGAGGGGTTGTGGTGTCGGGAACTTTCTTGGTGCCTTTCCTAGTCAGAGTATCTGCTTTCACGTGGTTGTCGGTCAAAGTGGCAGACAATCGATAGCATCTTCGAGTGTGGCGGGATTTCTCCCTAAGACAGTATCCTGAATCTGCCTAGGTAGTCCACCGATGTACTTTTCAATGCAACAGGATAAGGGCGTGACCATGTGGGGCACAAGGAGACTCAGTTCATGAAACCGGGTCGTATAAGCCAGACTTTCACCACTGTCTTGGGTAAGATCCCAAAACTCAGCTTCCAGTTTCTTCACCTCGTTTCGAGGACAGAACTCTTCGGTCATTAGCCTCTTAACCTCATCCCATGGTAAGGCCATGGTTGCCTCTACACCTCTGGTTCTCTTTTCCCCATTCCACCATGTGAGTGCCCGTTTTTGGAAGACACTAGTGGCATGACAGACACGAAGGTCATCGGGGCAGTCACTATTGAGGAAGGTGCCCTCAATACTTTCAAACCATTGAAGGAGTCTCGTAGCTCCTTCGGTACCATAGAACTTGAGAGGATTACATGAATTGAAGTGCTTGAAGGTGCATTGTGGTGGGTTGGCACCACCACCACCACCATTAGTTCCATGGTTAACATTGGTGGCTCCATTAGCTTGAGTGAGTTGAGTTACAAGTTGTGCAAGGATAGCAGCGATATCGGTGTTGTTGTTGGTCACGGCAGCACGGCGGGGAGGCATTCTACAGATTTCACAAGACAAGAAATAATATGAGAACTTGTGAGAGTTGCTTGAATTTAAAAGGATAAGAAAATAATTAAAATGATTAATCATAGTTTGGATTGTACTCAAATAGTGACATAATCACTTGAATACTATGATACATTAAGGTTAATTAAACTTATATAACTTTCAAGGAGACGTGCTTTAGCCTATAAGTTGAACACTCATCCCGAGAATTCCCAGGAAAGCATACGGGTCCCTCGGTTGATTGGGATTTATACGAAATGCTTTCCTAGACAGAAAACCCAGAATACAGGTGTCACCCTTCCAGATTGCACGTGTCCTCTAATAATTAACAAAGTTTAAAACCTTAACGAAGAAATAAAGAAATTTTATAGATTTAAATCCATGAAGTTTCCACATGCTATGACGGTGATGACAGAGAAACATGTAAGAAGGTTATGAGGCTTAGGGTATGGGTAGGGATATTGTTTATTTAATTTATTATTTAAGTATAGTTTATTAAGTCATGTATTTTTAACAAGTAAAGCATCAAATGACATAATAACTAACATAGTAAGCATGTAACACATAGCATGTAGCATATATCACAAAATCATGAAGCATGGCATAAGTGGGTGTCCTAAAGTTATAGTCTAGGTCAAGAGTGTCTAATAACCTAGTTCCCTATAACCTGGCTCTGATACCAATCTGTCACACCCCAACCGACGGCGGAATCATCGGGGCGGGACATGAGCACAAGGTTCACTAGAGTTCAATATTTAATCATCAATTTCATTTCAAACCATTCAAACACAAATAGCAAAATTCAACAAGTACATAAATAAAATACAAATTGTCTTTTGAATTTAAATTAACTAGGTCTAACTTAAGTGTAGCATGTCTTGCTCAAATTCACACGTTAGCACCTGAAACATGAATAAAATAGGGTCAACTAAAAAGTTGGTGAGCATACACATGTTTGTATATAGATAGTATATAAATGTGAAAGACCAAATCCTTACATATCATGAATAAATAAGGCATTTATGGGGAGTAACTAATGTGTAACCAAAGTACAATCAAACCTTTGTAACTAACATGCAAATTGTGTTGTCGGTAACAATCACCCCAATCTGGGTGGGTTTGTCAGACTCAATAGATCTATCATTGTTAACCGTCGGCTTATATCGTTAATGATTGCACATGAAATTGTACACAAATAGTCAACACGTATAGCACTCAAACATAAAGCTCAAATTTTGCACACATGAATGTAAATAGGATTTGTATTTTGTGTAAGTGTAAATAGTTGTGTGTAGCGCATTCATGTTTCACCCCAAAAGTGTAAAAGAGTAAAAGGGGCTATGTAATACTCACCTGAATCAAAGGTGTAGCTAGCACGAGAGTCTAAATGGCAAAGTAATCCTTGCAACTCACCACGTTAACCTAGTGTGTAATATATATTTAATTAATAGTGTGTACGATAGTCTTTGTCTAAGTCTAGGATTAAATTGGACATGTTTACGAAGAGTTGTGTTTGGGGTTTGTACTTAAAATGGGTGTTTGTATAAAATGAACTATTGAACTAAACAATTTTTAGAATAATTGGATTTGTGTTTAAATAACTAAATACAATTCAATAGTTGTTATTCATTTATTTAATTATGAAAATAGCGTGAATTATATTAAGTATAAAGTAAATAAATAATTTTTCTTTATTTATTTGTTTATAAAGTTGTGTAAAATATTGATGTATAAATTAAATAAATAATTTTTACTTTATTTATTTATGTATAAGGATGTATAAATATAAAATTGTGTAATTAATATTTATGTATAAAAATCAAGAACTGTGCATTTAACCTTTTAGTGTAAATTATAATAAATAAATTTTATCCATTTATTATTTTTAAAGTAAGACTTGATTGCTTTAAATAAAATTGACATTTTATAAATTTTATAAAATCAATTGTGCTTATTTGGAGCTTTATTTAAATATCTAAATTTTTTATTTTAAATATTTAATATGCAATTTTTAGCCATAAATTTATAGTAAAATGAATTTATATAGAAAATTTATGAATCTGCTTTTATTATGTTAAAAATATTATATGGTTTATAAAAATAATTTTTATATAATTTTTGGGCTTTAAAATAGGTTTTTAAAAAATTAAAACAGGCCACCCGGTTTGAACCCGGGTGGTTCCTGTGTGTGTTGTACGCTTTACCGCCGGACCAAGGGTATAATCCTTGTAATTGATCCGGCTCGAAAAGGAGTTAATCCATGCCTGCAAAGGGGCCGGGTCTGGTTTAATTGTGTGCGCAAAAAGGGGCCGGATGAGTGGGCTGTGGGTTTTGAACCCACGCCACCGGGTCCGATGGAGCAAGGACTTAACCAGTCGGACCGGGTGGTTCGCTGGTCACAATAGGAACAAGAAAAATTAAATACGCTAAGTTGAATAACCCAATTTCCCCAAATCAGATTTCGAGCAAAACGACCAAGAACCCTAAATCCAGTTGCTCTCAATAGATTATGATAGCTCGAATTGATAAGGGGCTAACGATCAAGACTCAAATACGAACCTAATGATCTAAAACTTACTCGTTAAGATTGGGCAACGAATGCAGTCGGCTACGATTCCAGTCTCGAAGTTCTTGGTGGTCGACAGGAATTCAGAGGTGTAATGGGGTTCGATTGAGAGTTGGGAGGGTTTGAGTGATCGTATACGAGAGTGAGAGAGGGATTTAATTTGATTAATTTCATTCGGATAAACAATTCGAATTTCAAATTGACCGGAAGTGTCGTGGCGACTGTTTACGCGATAATCCACTGAATTGGGGATGAATTGGGTCCTGATAAGGTCTAGGCACACACTAGATTTGATTGAGGAGTAAATTGCGGGATTAAAACGTGTTAATTCCTTGAACTGGATAGAGATTGATACGGGTTTGACTATGCGAGGTCAAACTCTTTTGAATCTGAATTTGGCCGCGTGTTTGATCGAATTGGCTTGATGATTGGGCCTGGATTAGGTTGTTTGATGTTTGTACATAAGATGAAAATCCATAGGATTCGATTGGGTTGCTATGGGGGCTTGAATTTGATGGATTTGGCCCTATTTGACTTTTAAAAGTCAAACAGGTGATTTTATTTTGGTCTTGATCCAAAAATCGTGATTTCAAGGTTCAACTAAGGTGTTAAGGTTCGAACCATTGTGTGGGATCACTTGTAAATCGTTTGTTTATATACGTGTATGTACTTGTGTGATGTATCAATGCATATATACATATATATGTTTAAATATTTATATATATATAGGGATTTTTAGAATAAACATGAATCGAACTTTGTGGATTCGTACCGATACTAGGGTTTAGTTGTTTACACACGGAATTTAAACGTTGCACTAGAATTGGATTTGAAATGTTTTACATTGAATTGAAAATAAAGAAAATAAAAATCTGAAATGTCACATAAATCTGCCGACCTATTTGGATGTTGGAAATGCAAAGAAGAAACACACCTGCTGGAAACAACCGACTTGGATAAGAAGGTTGTATCACTGGAATAATCCGATTTGTAATCAGCTGATGTACTAGGATTGATGGAATCGAAATCGTTGATCGCTAGTTAGGAAACAATCGCCGGTTGAATCGTCAGTTAGATTTGAATCAAAAGGTTATATCACTAGCTTGAGAATTAGAAGAGGCATGCTTTCTTGTAAGCTTAAAAGGTTTTTTTTTGTCATAATGTAAAATTTTATAAAATAAGGGGTATATGTAATTTAAACTTTGGGTTAAATATATATGTAATTAAGTTTTAAATTAGGAGATATACGTAATTATGTACGTAGAGAATGGATCATTTGAGAACTCCTAAATATTTTGAGAACTCGTCAAAAAACCAATCCTAAATATTTTTTATGTTATACTTTAACAATAAAGGTAGTGAAAACAAAAAAAATGGTTTTGATTAGTTTTTTGACAAGTTCTCATGAGTTCTCAAGATCCTAACCCTATGTATGATTTAGATTGACATTTTCTTTCACAAAAATCTAATAAAATTAAATCATCTGCTAACTGTGTCACTTTAAAATCTAATAATAATTTATCAACATATAAGATACTTATTTATTGTATTATTTTCATGATTCAGCTTGTTAAATACACGAGAATCTAACCTAGTACACATATATAAATGATTTGATATTTGTAGTTAAGTGTGTAATAAAGAGGTAGGGGGGGATCAATGAAGTTGATTTGTAAACAGAATTTTTGATGTTTACACAAGAAAAAAAACATGATGAGACTAGCATTTTAAAAGGATAATCTAAATACATATCACAAATTTGTGTATAAATCACCACCACCCATATATCAAATTTTTGCAACTTGATGATAGACATGGACATGTGGTAATCACTAGAAAACTATGACAGACAGAAAAAGGTCAGAATATTCACAAGGTGTACAAGTGTTGTTGCTTGGTATCTTTACTTTTGGAGAGAATAAGATGCTTGATACCGGTGTAAGCCTTGAGCTCCTCCAAAGCATCAGATGTCTTTCGGGACATAAACAATCCAGAACTGTTGGATTGGGACTCGACATGATCACTGCAGCAACTAGAATCTTGTCTGAGGGGTGGTGCGGTTCTCAGCATACGAACGAGGGCACCTACGGCAGCATCTTGTGATTTTTTACCTTGTTTCCCACCAACACCACTCTGACTGTCAAATGCAACATCACAACACAAGACTTTAGTAACTTCATACATACATAGATTATGCATACTCAGAATAACTCCTATTTGCACAGCCTGTCTAAAACTAGTCCTGAAACACAAAAATAAGTCATGTTGTCACTTTCAGTAGGATATTAGGTCCCAAAAGCCGAGGTGCGCGGATCAAGTGCGCGAGGCGTTGCTCTATGCACAACCAAATACGGTTTATTTACAACCAGAAGTTACGTCTCTCATCTGTTTTACATATCAAACTTTTTATAAAGTAAATCGTTCATAATTTCTTCATCCCTTTGGTTGTTTTTACATATCAGCCTCCTGCAAACCTTAATTTTGGCCCAGAAGTACATGAGGTGCAGCCTCAAGCCGTAAGGCATTCCCGCTCGGCTTGTTACCCAGGCAAGCCTTTTAAAACCAAGGGGCTAACAACACACACCTGCCAACAAGATCAGCGACCTTCATGCAACTAGGTCAAAACCCACTTGGCATATAGTATTATTTAGGTTAAACTGGTTTTCAAAGAGGGTTTTACCCTTTTCCAACTAGAAAAATTTGTTTATATAGGTTTACAGCTAATCCATAACCATAAGATGTCTCAAGATAGCCACAGCAGCTGAAAATTACCTGTTTTCTAATTAGTTTTTCTTCTCCTGTCCACATTCTAAGTTTTCCTTTTAATTAACTTACTCTTGTGTGAGTACTTACAGTTTTAAGCACTAGTTCAGATTTGAAACACATAAAAAAGCAAAATAAGACTTTCATATAACACGCTCATGGGCATGCCGTCTTGGTAAAAGGATAATTAATTGCTTGAAGCAGCTCCCTGCTGTAGTTTAACAAACTATAGTGAATTTATTCAGATATTATTCTAAACTTTGTTGCAGACTAGATATCTTGAAACAATAAGAAAATTGAAGAGTATATTATATAATACGGCTTCTAACATTCTTGACAGTCGATTAATAGAACACTGCTTATAATATTCTCAGTTTTTTGCAGCTCCATGGCCCTTCTATAAGAATTTATTCAGTCATCATCATAAGGAAAGTTTGTAGAAGTAAGTTTCTCACTTTCTCTAACCTATGTTTTCTTTTTTGAGTTCAGTTCAATTATGGCTTTGGGAACTATTATTAGAAATAAAACCTTGAAAATATTCTCTAGCAATTTTCTCAGCACGGTAAGATCGTTACTCACAATACCAAATTCAATGGGCATGTGTCCCCAAAGTAATAAGCATTGCAACAGGCCACACAACAAGACCAAGAGGTCTAGGGCTGTGTAATACAACCATGATTATGATGCTTCCACTATAAAAGATCCATGATAGCCGTTGAAAAAAAATAAAAGATCCATGAGAGCTTGAAAATTGAAAATGTTTACTTTTTTACTTTGTTAAGTGTCACGAATTGCATTAAATCTATACCAACTTACCAAGTAATAGAAAACTAAGAGAGAGATAGAATAAAAGTGTGCATTCACAAAGCATTTGGCCTAATATTGAGTTGGTCAAACTAAAAAGAGTGGTAAAATAATACCTGACAGGGGAATCACAAGTATCAACATCATCAACAATAAATGGACATGAGAAGTCAATATCATCCAACTCATCCTGGAGAGACAATCTACTGGAGCTTCTGGAAAATCCAACACGAGGAGAACCACTTGATGATAGCAAACCAGAAAACCTCCCTGAATCATCTTTGTTATCCCTTGATACCTGTTGAATAAGCCAAAATGAACCTGAGTTGCAGTTGCTTGCTTAAGGGAAAAAAACGCATATGATATAATTACCTTGTGACTAGGAGAATAATGATTTGCTGATCCAGAACCAGAAGCAGAACTCAGATCCCCAACCCTTGACATCTCAGACTTTTTAAGGGACCTAATTGCAGAAGGAGATTCATGAGATGACACCTCATACCGTGTGCTTCTAGGCAACATGGGTGGAAGAGAATGCCGATTCGGATCAGATAAATTAGGAGAAAGGTATCTGGGAGTTGTGATAAAGGGATTAGGAATACTGACGGGGGCGGTCTCTGAGCGCAGGCGAGATTGCATGTAATTCCCCCCACTGGAAAGGTACGTTGGTGGAGATGGAGAGAATGGTGGTGAATCATCAAAGCTGTGGTGAGTTGGTGGTCTATAATTTTGAGTCCTTTGACCATAAACATCATAAGATGTAGGGGAAAAAGATAAATCATAACGCCCACTGGACGAGTGATGTGCAGGAGGCGACTGGTTATACATAAATGGACCTCCACTTGACCAGCTATGCGGGCGTTGTGGAGGTGGTATTTCTCTAACAGGAAAAGATGTTGCTGCTTTATGATCAGGGAAAGCCCTAAATGGATCAGTGGCAGGGCTACCAACATAATCTGTAATAATCTCAGGTGGTAATGATGCTGAAGTTTCCAAATTGAAATCAGACAGACTTTCACGATACTTCACAGATACAGAAAGACGCCCATGCTGGGCTTCAACAGGAATAAAACTATAAGGTTTCATCGCTTGTTCCTCTGACCTTGTAAACGGGGCACTAAAGGAAGACACTTTGTAAACTATATCAAAACCGCAAGCCTTACCCTTACTTGATAGTTTTCGGTAAGCTCTATATGCTGGAAGGAGCCTCATCATCGAATATAAAGACCGCAACAAAATGATAGACTTCTTATATGTTCTCTTATAAGATTCACTCGATTGATGAGACTGAGACGCCCTTGAATACTCGTATTGAACAACCCACCTCTCAATAACTGTCTCAACCAACGCCCCGTATCCAGATCCATTTTGCACCAAATCAGGCATCTCTTGAACTAGTATAATGTCTATTATCATGGGCTCCATTAAATTCCTGTGCCAAAAGTTCAAACTATCTAAAGCAGTCGGACGCTCGCCTAACGCTAGATTGAACCATTTGTCACTCTTTCTCGCCTGACTCCCCAAAGATAAGTTGCCTCTACAACCGTTAGGCCGAATGTAAGGAACCCTAGACTCCAACACTATATGCAAAGTTTTCAACAGAAACTGAGAAACTATTTGGTCGTTTCTTCCATGCTCATTAGGATTATTATTACTACTATTATACTGCAAGTCCATGCTCCTGTAAACTCAATAATCACACTAAAACCCTAATTCCAATTTTGACCACAACACATTCCATTAGCAGCCAAATTTCACGAGATCCACCACTTTTCAAGCCTAATCCAAGCCCTAATCACAGCAATGACTGAAATGCAACACGAGTAAATGCAAATTTAGGTATTTCATGTACTAACTATACACAAGTCAAAATTGATCGGCGTATGTGAAAGAGAAGTTAAATTTCGAAGCGATTGAGATATAACTTGAACAAATCAAGGTGACCTAAATTCAATCAATAAAAGCTAAGATTGGATTAAGAAGAAGATGAAACTCGATCAACAAAAAACATTATCAACTGCTGTTATTGGAAGCAAAAATGAAGAAATTGGATGGAGAACTTACCAGAGAGACGTGAGATCGAACAGAGGGAGAGAGATTGCGTACAAGGAAGACTGGAAGTGATGATAGATGGAATCTTAAGATTCTTTTGACTTTGTCTGTATTATTACAAACATTTTTTACTCTCGGAGGGGCCGTCCCGGTTCAAACCCGGACATGAGATGGAGGAGTTGAGCGGTTCAATTAATGGTTTATTTGATTTGTGTTACACCCCAACCGACGGCGGAAACGTCGGGGCGGGACATGTAGACTGTTCATAAGCTCATGGTTTACTGAAGTTGTGATAATTAAACAATAACTTTCATTTCATATCTCAAGTAATCAAGTATAACTCTTTCAAGAATAAAAATACATGAATAACTTTATTTAATTTTAAAACTAGGTCCTCAATCCTAAGTGAAGCGACTTGAAATCTTAACTCAAACACTGTACCTGAAACATGATAAAATGAGAGGGTCAACTATAAATAGTTGGTGAGCATACATAGGTTTTGACTCTAAATAGTATCAAAGTATTGTGTGTAAACAAATCCATACAAGTCATGATTAATAAGGCATTTATGGGGAGTTACTATTGTGTAACCAGGTAGTACAATCAAACATTTGTAACTAGCATGCAAAAATTGTGTTGTCGGTAACAATCACCCCAATCTGGGTGAGTTTGTCAGACTCAATAGATCTATCATTGTTTAGCGTCGGCTTGATTAGTTAATGATTGTACATGTAATTGCACATAAGTAGTTAACACACCTAGCACTCAAACATAAAGCTCAAATTGCACACAAATTGTAAAGTGGATTTGTATTGTATAGTTTATGTAAATCATCGTAAGCTGTGATCATGCTTCACCCTAAAATGTAAAAATAGTGAAAAATAGGCTATGTAAAACTCACCTGTATCAGAGATGTTGCTTGCACAAGTGTCTAGGTAGCAAGTGTTCCTTGTAACTTACCACATTAACCTATAGTGTAATATATATGAATCTAGATTAATAACATGTATAATAGTCTAAGGCCAAGTCTAGGGTTGTAATGAAAGTGTGCACAAAGGGTTTGTGTTGCATAATGGAATGTGTAAGTTATTGTATTTGCACTTGTGTTTTATAAAACGAAAGTTTGAAATGAATAGTTTAAAATGATTGGGGTTAGGGTTTGGGTTTTAAATAACTAAATAACATTAAATAGTTGTTATTTATTTATTTAGTTATAAAAATAGTGCATGTATTATATAAAATATAAATTAAATAAACAATTTCTACTTTATTTATTTATTTGTCAAGAAGCGTAAAAAGTGGTGTAAATAATATATTTGTGTGTAAAGTTTAATAATATACATTTAAATTTTTTTAATTTATGTTGTAATAAATAAATTTATTTATTTATTTATCATTTATAAATAAGCATTTTATTTTTAAATAAAGTTAACATTTTATAAACTTCATAAAAACAAAGTTTCTTTTTATTTGAAAATTAATATAAATATCTAAAATTTTGTTTTAAACCTTTAATATACACTTTTAACCATAAAAATTCATAATAAAATGAACTTATATTGAAAATTAATAATCTCGGTTTTATTCAGTTACAAATAATGTATGGTTCATAAAAATAATTTTTATAAAGTTTTGGGGTTGTAAAAACGGGTTTTAAAAATGAATGAGGCTTGCCCGGGTCGAACCCGGGTCTGCCTGGTGAGGTTCTCACGTATTAACTGTAACATTCATGATATTTAGTATTCATATTTCAATTCAATGTAATGCAATTTCGAATTCAATACTCGTGCACTGTCTTATTATTTTTCTCGCCATAAATTAAATGCAATGATTCAATACAAGTTCGCAAGTTTTACTCGATTATATACACTTAAACACTATGCAAGAAACTATGTTAATCAAACTTATCAAATCTGAAAAGTCAAGGACCAAAGTTGGAACGATCGCGCCCGGTGCCTAGGCACGGTCGCGCCCATTCTTGGCACGGTCGCGCCTGCGTAACAGTTGAAACGTAAATGCAGTTTAATCACCTGATCGTTCGAATTCAAATCCGTTATACGTTTTGTTCCCATTAACTAAGAAATAATACTACCAAAACACCCTCTTTACGACCAATTAACCAGAATTCGTGAACCTCAAAGAACTCTCTCTCAAATATTTTCCAAGAAAACTCTCTCAAGCAATTCGATCAGAACCCTCTTAATCCAGCAACATCGTCACGCCATTCGATCTCTCCTGAAGCTTCGGAACCGTTGAAGCAGACGGAATCGCAGTCGAAGTCGCCGGAAGCCGTTATCGCCGACGCCGGAACTTTCTTCTACCGCTTCCTATCAATCTGATACTCTCCAAGGTAATTATCACCTTTTTCTCAGTCGATTTAGTCCTCATAACAAAAGCCCTCTGTTAATTGGGGCTTCCATCATAAAAATCATCCTGAACCGGATTTCTCATTTTAATAAAAATGATTTAATCGAATCCATACTTAAACACGATTTACATACAATTAAATTATATGAAAAGACTCGTAATAACCCATTAATCAAAATCCCTAACAAATCCAGCGTTTAAAATACAAGAAATTGTCAATTCGTGTCTGATTTGGAAGAGACACGGTCGCGCTAATCATCTAGCGCGGCCGTGCCTCATGTAGCGCGGTCGTGCCGAATATCAGCGCGGTCGTGTCCTCCTGTCCAGACCTAGTCATGCCCTCTGGGCTAATCTCTGTTGTGTCTAAGAATCATAGACACGACCGTGCCGAGCTAAGACACGGTCGTGCCTCGTGAATTGTCCAAGTTGGCCTCTGTTTGATCAAACCCGGTCGCGCCCGTGGTTCGAGCGCGGGCGTGTCCTTCCCAGGCACGGTCGTGTCTAGGTCAGAACCTTTGATCAGAATTATTGTTGTTTTATTTTAATCTGTAAAAATTCCAGATTAAGTTTTTAAATAAAAATAGTTAGTTTTATAAAAAGGTATTTAAAAGATCAAATAATTAATCTTGGAATAAATGGAAAATCATTTAATTAAAAGTTTATAAAATTAAATTTGTTATTAAACTTTTCATTTAAAACATTTTATTTGTAAGTTACATACTTTATAAATAAATAAATAAAGATTATTTATTCTTCATTTTAAATAAAAACATTTATTTATTTATTAAATTACATTTAACACATACTTTATTTTCATAATCGATGATTTTATAAATATTCTATTTTACTATTTAATTCCCAACCTTAATCAAAATGTTTCAAAAATATTTACTTCAAAACTTTATATATGTTATTCAATACTTTTAAATACAAATCAATAGTTTTATACACAAATTCAACTTTCATTTTAGACTTAAACTTTATACATATATTTGATTCGATACACATTACTCTTTAGGTTAAATTGTGCATTTCGAGGAACATATTTGCTATCTATAATTCTTGTTAGCTACACTTCCATATCAAGTGAGTATTCACAACCCCTTTTTACTCTTTTACACTTTTGGGGTGGAACATGAACTTTATACACATTACACATTTCACCTTTACATTTACTCAAACAACACAAGTGCAAAATCCTACTTACATACATGTGTGCAAAATTTGAGCTTTGTGCCCGAGTGCTAGTTGTGCTAGTCTTTGTGAAAACTATGTGCAATCATTAACTATACAAGCCGACGGTTTTCATTGATAGATCTATTGAGTCTGACAAACCCACCCAAGTGGAGGTGATTGATACCGACAACACAATTTGCATACTAGTTACAAAGGTTTGATTGTACTTGATTACACAATAGCTGCTCCCCATAAATGCCTTATTTTTCATGTCTTGTAAAGGATTTGTTTTCAACTATATGCTATCTATATACAACTGTGTTATACTCACCAACTTTTTAGTTGACTTTATTTTATTCATGTTTCAGGCCCTAATATGTGAGAATGATTCAAGACGTGCTCAATATAGGATTTAGACTTAGCAATATTAAATCAAGAAGTTTATGAGCTGTTTATTGTTTCTTTGTTTGGATTTGGTTTGTACTTGGATTATGTGAAATGGAAACTTGACTTTAATATATTTCAATTTAGTCAACCTTGTGCTATGAACAGTCTTACATGTCCCGCCCCGATGATTCCGCCATCGGTCGGGGTGTGACTGATTGGTATCAGAGCCTTGGTTATAGGGAATTAGGTTATTAGACACCTTGACCTAGACTATAACTTTAGGACACCCACTTATACTATGCTTCATTATTTTGTGCTATGTGTTACATGCTATGTGCTACATGCTTACCATGATAAATTGTTATTATATTTGATACCTTACTCGTTAGAAATTCATGACTTATTAGGATCTTCTTAAATAATAATTTAATAAATAATATCATTCCCTATATTCTAAAACCTCATAATATTTCTATCTTCTTTTCTATCCTTATCATTTCTAAGCATGTGGAAAATTATTGAAGCAAAAATCTTTAAAATTTTTATTTCTTCGTTAAGGTTTTTAAACTTGTTAAATTATTTGAGGACACGTGCAATCTGGAAGGGTGACACCTGTATTTTGGGTTTTCTGTCTAGGAAAGCATTTCGCATAAATCCCAATCAACCGAGGGACCCGTATGCTTTCCTGGGAATTCCCGAGATGAGTGTTCACTTATAGGCTAAAGCATGTCTCCTTGAAAAATTATATAATTTTAAATTAACCTTAATGTGCCATAGTATTCAAGTGATTTTGTCACTTTTGAGTACAATCCAAACTATGAATATCTATTTTTTTTTTATTATTTTGTTATTCTATTCTATTAAATCCTAGCAATTCTCATAAGTTCTTACAATCTTTTCTTGTCTTGTGAAAATCTGTAGAATGCCTCCTCGTCGTGCTCCCGCAACCAACGCCAACTCCGACATTGCTACTATTCTTACCCAATTGGTGACACAACTCACCCAAGCCAATGGTGCCACTAATGGCAATGGTGGAAATGGAAGCAATAGTGGTAACAATGGTGGTAATGGTGGAAATGGTGGAAACAATCCATCTCAATGCACCTTCAAGCACTTCAATTCATGCAATCCCCTAAAGTTCTATGGAACCGAAGGAGCTACTGGACTCCTTCAATGGTTTGAAAGTATTGAGAATACCTTTCTCAATAGTGACTGTCCCGACAACCTCCGTGTTCGTCATGCTACAAGTGTCCTCCAAAAGCGGGCACTTACATGGTGGAATGGGGAGAAAAGAAATAGGGGTATTGATGTAGCTATGGCTTTACCTTGGGATGAGGTCAAAAGGCTTATGACCGAGGAGTTCTGTCCTCGAAATGAAGTGAAGAAGTTAGAGGCCGAATTTTGGGATCTTGCCCAAGATAGTGGGGAAAACTTAGCATATACAACTCGGTTCCATGAGTTGAGTCTTCTCGTGCCCCACATGGTCACTCCGTTATCTCGTTGTATCGAAAAGTACATTGGTGGGCTACCAAGACAAATCAAAGATACTGTCTTAGGTAGAAATCCTGCTACTTTGGAAGATGCCATCCGCCTGTCTGCTACCCTGACTGATAATCATGTGAAAGCTGGGACTCTTACCAAAAAGGGATCTAAGAAAGTTGCTGAAACCGTAACCCCTCCTGCCCACAACAAAGAAGCCACAACTGAACCCTCTCGCAATAACAAAAAGAGGAAAGTTAGAAACTTTGCTGTGGTTACTCCTGCTGTGCCCGTTAATCAAGTTGCACCCGTAGTTCAAGCACTGGCTAAAAAGCCATATGTTGGGATCTACCCTCTTTGTGCCACCTGCAATTTTCATCATCCTCAAAATATCCCATGTCGCCTTTGTACTCATTGTGGGATATATGGTCACACTATCAATATTTGTAGGGCCAAAGCTTTTGAGGGCCAAGTCAACCCACCGAACCAACCCAACCCTCGAGTGGCTAATCAAGGTGTTCCTGCCATTGCTAATAGGCGTGCTTCTTATGAGTGTGGTGACCCTTCGAAATCTATGTCCAAGACTTGCAAATGCTAGACAAGGTGGAGCTCGTGGGCGTGCGTTCAACATAAACGCCAACGAAGCTCAAGCCAACAACGACGTGGTTAATGGTACGTTCCTTGTTAATAGTCAATATGCCTCCATTTTGTTCGATACCGGTGCCGATAAAAGTTTTGTGTCACTTAATTTTGAGACTTTACTTGCAAAGACACGATCCCAATTAGAGAAAACCTTCACCATTGAAATAGCAAATGGTGACTCCCTTACAATTGAGTCTATCATCTATGATTGCTCCTTAGAACTTAATGATCATACATTCCTAATCAATCTTATTCCAATGCCACTAGGAAGCTTTGATATTATCATAGGTATGGATTGGCTATCAAATCATCATGCCGAAGTCATTTGCTTTGAAAAGTGTATTCGAATTCCGCTACCATCGGGAGAAACCTTAAGGGTTTTTGGTGAAAAGCCTTGCAAGGGTCTTAAATTGATGTCTTGTACTACCGCTCAAAAGTACTTACGAAAGAAGTACATCGCCTTCCTAGCTCATATTGTTCAAAAGGACGTCAAGGAGAAGAGTATTCAAGACATTCCTATCATTAGGGATTTTCCCGAAGTGTTTCCTAAAGATTTATCCGGTCTTCCTCCCGTTCGTCAAGTAGAGTTCCGTATTGATCTTGTGCCCGGAGCTAACCCCGTTGCTAGAGCTCCTTATCGTCTTGCACCTTCCGAAATGCAAGAGCTCGCAAGCCAACTTCAAGAACTCTCCGACAAAGGTTTCATTCGCCCGAGTCATTCACCGTGGGGTGCACCCGTCTTATTTGTTAAGAAGAAGGATGGATCATTTCGCATGTGTATTGACTACCGCGAACTCAACAAGCTTAGTATCAAAAATCGTTATCCTTTGCCTAGGATCGCCTCTTTGATCAACTTCAAGGTTCTACTTGCTTCTCGAAGATTGATCTTCAATCCGGCTATCATCAGCTCCGTGTTCAAGAAGATGACATTCCTAAGACTGCTTTTCGAACAAGGTATGGTCATTACGAGTTCATGGTTATGCCTTTCGGGTTAACCAATGCACCCGCAGTTTTCATGGATCTCATGAACCGTGTGTGCAAACCGTACCTTGATAAATTCGTGATCGTTTTCATTGACGATATCTTAATCTATTCCAAGACTAAAGCCGACCATGAAGAACACCTTAGATTGGTTTTGGACCTTTTAAAGAAAGAACAACTATATGCCAAGTTCTCCAAATGTGAATTTTGGTTAAAAGAAGTTCAATTTCTTGGTCACATCGTCAACGACAAGGGTATTCATGTTGATCCTGCTAAGATTGAAACGGTTAAGAATTGGAATGCCCCGAAGACTCCTACCGAAGTTCGTTCATTTCTTGGTCTTGCGGGTTATTATCGTCGTTTCATCTCAAACTTCTCAAAGATTGCTGTCACTCTTACCGCCTTGACCCATAAGGGTAAAGCTTATGAATGGGGACCGAAACAAGAAGAAGCTTTCCAAACTCTTAAGCATAAGTTGTGTAATGCTCCCATTTTGACACTCCCCGATGGGAATGATGATTTAGTTGTCTATTGTGATGCTTCTAACCAAGGTCTTGGTTGTGTCCTCATGCAACGAGGAAAAGTAATCGCTTATGCATCAAGACAACTCAAAATTCATGAGAAAAATTATACGACGCACGATCTCGAGTTGGGTGCGGTCGTATTCGCGTTAAAGATTTGGAGACATTACCTATATGGCACGAAATGTGTGGTATTCACCAACCACAAAAGTCTTCAACATATCTTCAACCAAAAAGAACTCAATATGAGGCAACGACGTTGGGTCGAACTCCTTAACGACTACGACTGTGAAATTCGTTACCATCCCGGCAAAGCGAATGTGGTAGCCGATGCTTTGAGTCGAAAGGACCATGTTATGCTTCATTGTGCCCGTATTCAAACCGATATTCAAACCCGTATCTTAGAAGCTCAACACGTCTCGGTAACCGATGGCAACATGTATGAAGAAATGTCGTGTGGTGTTGAACTTCTTCTTGAATCAAAACCCAATGGCTTACTATATTACTTGAACCGTATTTGGGTTCCCGATCGCGATGATCTCCGTGCATTTCTCATGAACGAGGCTCATAAGACTCGTTATTCTATTCATCCTGGTGCGGATAAAATGTACCAAGATCTTCGCCAACTTTATTGGTGGCCCGGTATGAAGATGGACATTGCTCTTTATGTGGCCAAATGCTTAACTTGCTCCAAAGTCAAAGCCGAACATCAACGTCCTTCTGGTTTACTCGAACAACCAGAAATTCCCGTGTGGAAATGGGAGAATTTAGCTATGGATTTCATTACCAAGCTCCCTCGCACCTCGAGTGGTTATGATAGTATTTGGGTGATCATTGATCGACTCACCAAATCTACCCACTTCTTGCCTATTCGTGAAGACTTCAAAGTGGAGAAATTAGCCCGAATTTACATTGATGAAATTGTGAGCCGTCATGGCGTTCCCTTGAACATAATATCTGATAGAGACGCTCGGTTCACTTCTCGATTTTGGCAATCCCTCCAAAAGGCTCTTGGTACTCGATTGGATTTGAGCACGGCTTACCATCCGTAAACTGATGGTCAAACCGAGCGAACAATCCAAACCCTTGAAGACATGCTTAGAGCTTGTGTAATCAATTTTGGTGGCAATTGGGATTCACATTTATCCCTTATTGAGTTTTCTTACAACAATAGCTACCACACAAGTATCAACATGGCTCCATTCGAAGCTCTCTATGGTCGCAAGTGTCGTTCTCCTATCTGTTGGAGTGAGATTGGTGAATCACAAATCACTGGTCCCGAGTTAATTCAAGAAACATCCGACAAGATCATTCAAATCCGTGACAATATTCGAGTAGCGAGGAGTCGGCAAAAGAGTTATGCCGACAAACGTCGAAAACCCTTGGAATTCCAAGTCGGTGACCTTGTTCTTCTAAAGGTGTCTCCATGGAAGGGTGTGGTCCGTTTTGGAAAGAAAGGCAAGCTAGCACCTCGTTATGTTGGTCCGTTCAAAATCCTTGAAAGGATTGGGAAAGTGGCTTACAAGCTCGAGTTACCTCCATCTCTTGGCAATGTACATCCTACATTTCATATATCTAATCTAAAGAAGTGTCTCGCCGATGAAAATCTCCATATACCGCTCGACGACGTGCGCATTGATGAAACGATGCACTTCGTTGAGAAGCCGGTGGAAACTATGGATCGTGAAGTCAAGCAGCTCAAACGAAGTCGCATTCCTATCGTTAAAGTTCGTTGGGAATCTAAGCGTGGTCCTGAGTTCACTTGGGAACGAGAAGACCAAATGAAGCTCAAGTACCCTCATCTTTTTACTAAAAATGTTGTTTCCTCTAGCTAAATTTCGGGACGAAATTCTCTCAACATGGGGAGACTGTAACATTCCTGATATTTAGTATTCATATTTCAATTCAATGTAATGCAATTTCGAATTCAATACTCGTGCACTGTCTTATTATTTTTCTCGCCATAAATTAAATGCAATGATTCAATACAAGTTCGCAAGTTTTACTCGATTATATACACTTAAACACTATGCAAGAAACTATGTTAATCAAACTTATCAAATCTGAAAAGTCAAGGACCAAAGTTGAAAAATATCAAGAAATTCTAGTCTAGCACGGTCGTGCTTCGTCCTATCACGGTAGCGCCAAGTGCTTTGGCACGGTCGCGCGACTTGCTTTGGAACGATCGCGCCCGGTGCCTAGGCACGGTCGCGCCCATTCTTGGCACGGTCGCGCCTGCGTAACAGTTGAAACGTAAATGTAGTTTAATCACCCGATCGTTCGAATTCAAATCCGTTATACGTTTTGTTCCCATTAACTAAGAAATAATACTACCAAAACATCCTCTTTACGACCAATTAACCAGAATTCGTGAACCTCAAAGAACTCTCTCTCAAATATTTTCCAAGAAAACTCTCTCAAGCAATTCGATCAGAACCCTCTTAATCCAGCAACATCGTCACGCCATTCGATCTCTCCTGAAGCTTCGGAACCGTTGAAGCAGACGGAATCGCAGTCGAAGTCGCCGGAAGCCGTTATCGCCGACGCCGGAACTTTCTTCTACCGCTTCCTATCAATCCGATACTCTCCAAGGTAATTATCACCTTTTTCTCAGTCGATTTAGTCCTCATAACAAAAGCCCTCTGTTAATTGGGGCTTCCATCATAAAAATCATCCTGAACCGGATTTCTCATTTTAATAAAAATGATTTAATCGAATCCATACTTAAACACGATTTACATACAATTAAATTATATGAAAAGACTCGTAATAACCCATTAATCAAAAGCCCTAACAAATCCAGCGTTTAAAATACAAGAAATTGTCAATTCGTGTCTGATTTGGAAGAGACACGGTCGCGCTAATCATCTAGCGCGGCCGTGCCTCATGTAGCGCGGTCGTGCCGAATATCAGCGCGGTCGTGTCCTCCTGTCCAGACCTAGTCATGCCCTCTGGGCTAATCTCTGTTGTGTCAAAGAATCATAGACACGACCGTGCCGAGCTAAGACACGGTCGTGCCTCGTGAATTGTCCAAGTTGGCCTCTGTTTGATCAAACCCGGTCGCGCCCGTGGTTCGAGCGCGGGCGTGTCCTTCCCAGGCACGGTCGTGTCTAGGTCAGAACCTTTGATCAGAATTATTGTTGTTTTATTTTAATCTGTAAAAATTCCAGATTAAGTTTTTAAATAAAAATAGTTAGTTTTATAAAAAGGTATTTAAAAGATCAAATAATTAATCTTGGAATAAATGGAAAATCATTTAATTAAAAGTTTATAAAATTAAATTTGTTATTAAACTTTTCATTTAAAACATTTTATTTGTAAGTTACATACTTTATAAATAAATAAATAAAGATTATTTATTCTTCATTTTAAATAAAAACATTTATTTATTTATTAAATTACATTTAACACATACTTTATTTTCATAATCAATGATTTTATAAATATTCTATTTTACTATTTAATTCCCAACCTTAATCAAAATGTTTCAAAAATATTTACTTCAAAACTTTATATATGTTATTCAATACTTTTAAATACAAATCAATAGTTTTATACACAAATTCAACTTTCATTTTAGACTTAAACTTTATACATATATTTGATTCGATACACATTACTCTTTAGGTTAAATTGTGCATTTCGAGAAACATATTTGCTATCTATAATTCTTGTTAGCTACACTTCCATATCAAGTGAGTATTCACAACCCCTTTTTACTCTTTTACACTTTTGGGGTGGAACATGAACTTTATACACATTACACATTTCACCTTTACTTTTACTCAAACAACACAAGTGCAAAATCCTACTTACATACATGTGTGCAAAATTTGAGCTTTGTGCCCGAGTGCTAGTTGTGCTAGTCTTTGTGAAAACTATGTGCAATCATTAACTATACAAGCCGACGGTTTTCAATGATAGATCTATTGAGTCTGACAAACCCACCCAAGTGGAGGTGATTGATACCGACAACACAATTTGCATACTAGTTACAAAGGTTTGATTGTACTTGATTACACAATAGCTGCTCCCCATAAATGCCTTATTTTTCATGTCTTGTAAAGGATTTGTTTTCAACTATATGCTATCTATATACAACTGTGTTATACTCACCAACTTTTTAGTTGACTTTATTTTATTCATGTTTCATGCCCTAATATGTGAGAATGATTCAAGACGTGCTCAATATAGGATTTGGACTTAGCAATATTAAATCAAGAAGTTTATGAGCTGTTTATTGTTTCTTTGTTTGGATTTGGTTTGTACTTGGATTATGTGAAATGGAAACTTGACTTTAATATATTTCAATTTAGTCAACCTTGTGCTATGAACAGTCTTACATGTCCCGCCCCGATGATTCCGCCATCGGTCGGGGTGTGACAGATTGGTATCAGAGCCTTGGTTATAGGGAATTAGGTTATTAGACACCTTGACCTAGACTATAACTTTAGGACACCCACTTATACTATGCTTCATGATTTTGTGCTATGTGTTACATGCTATGTGCTACATGCTTACCATGATAAATTGTTATTATATTTGATACCTTACTTGTTAGAAATTCATGACTTATTAGGATCTTCTTAAATAATAATTTAATAAATAATATCTTTCCCTATATTCTAAAACCTCATAATATTTCTATCTTCTTTTCTATCCTTATCCTTTCTAAGCATGTGTAAAATTCTTGAAGCAAAAATCTTTAAAATTTTTATTTCTTCGTTAAGGTTTTCAAACTTGTTAAATTATTTGAGGACACGTGCAATCTGGAAGGGTGACACCTGTATTTTGGGTTTTCTGTCTAGGAAAGCATTTCGCATAAATCCCAATCAACCGAGGGACCCGTATGCTTTCCTGGGAATTCCCGAGATGAGTGTTCACTTATAGGCTAAAGCATGTCTCCTTGAAAAATTATATAATTTTAAATTAACCTTAATGTGCCATAGTATTCAAGTGATTTTGTCACTTTTGAGTACAATCCAAACTATGAATATCTATTTTTTTTTATTATTTTGTTATTCTATTCTATTAAATCCTAGCAATTCTCATAAGTTCTTACAATCTTTTCTTGTCTTGTGAAAATCTGTAGAATGCCTCCTCGTCGTGCTCCCGCAACCAACGCCAACTCCGACATTGCTACTATTCTTACCCAATTGGTGACACAACTCACCCAAGCCAATGGTGCCACTAATGGCAATGGTGGAAATGGAAGCAATAGTGGTAACAATGGTGGTAATGGTGGAAATGGTGGAAACAATCCATCTCAATGCACCTTCAAGCACTTCAATTCATGCAATCCCCTAAAGTTCTATGGAACCGAAGGAGCTACTGGACTCCTTCAATGGTTTGAAAGTATTGAGAATACCTTTCTCAATAGTGACTGTCCCGACAACCTCCGTGTTCGTCATGCTACAAGTGTCCTCCAAAAGCGGGCACTTACATGGTGGAATGGGGAGAAAAGGAATAGGGGTATTGATGTAGCTATGGCTTTACCTTGGGATGAGGTCAAAAGGCTTATGACCGAGGAGTTCTGTCCTCGAAATGAAGTGAAGAAGTTAGAGGCCGAATTTTGGGATCTTGCCCAAGATAGTGGGGAAAACTTAACATATACAACTCGGTTCCATGAGTTGAGTCTTCTCGTGCCCCACATGGTCACTCCGTTATCTCGTTGTATCGAAAAGTACATTGGTGGGCTACCAAGACAAATCCAAGATACTGTCTTAGGTAGAAATCCTGCTACTTTGGAAGATGCCATCCGCCTGTCTGCTACCCTGACTGATAATCATGTGAAAGCTGGGACTCTTACCAAAAAGGGATCTAAGAAAGTTGCTGAAACCGTAACCCCTCCTGCCCACAACAAAGAAGCCACAACTGAACCCTCTCGCAATAACAAAAAGAGGAAAGTTAGAAACTTTGTTGTGGTTACTCCTGCTGTGCCCGTTAATCAAGTTGCACCCGTAGTTCAAGCACCGGCTAAAAAGCCATATGTTGGGATCTACCCTCTTTGTGCCACCTGCAATTTTCATCATCCTCAAAATATCCCATGTCGCCTTTGTACTCATTGTGGGATATATGGTCACACTATCAATATTTGTAGGGCCAAGTCAACCCACCGAACCAACCCAACCCTCGAGTGGCTAATCAAGGTGTTCCCGCCATTGCTAATAGGCGTGCTTGTTATGAGTGTGGTGACCCGAACCATTTTCGAAATCTATGTCCAAGACTTGCAAATGCTAGACAAGGTGGAGCTCGTGGGCGTGCGTTCAACATAAACGCCAACGAAGCTCAAGCCAACAACGACGTGGTTAATGGTACGTTTCTTGTTAATAGTCAATATGCCTCCATTTTGTTCGCTACCGGTGCCGATAAAAGTTTTGTGTCACTTAATTTTGAGCCTTTACTTGCAAAGACACGATTCCAATTAGAGAAAACCTTCACCATTGAAATAGCAAATGGTGACTCCCTTACAATTGAGTCTATCATCTATGATTGCTCCTTAGAACTTAATGATCATACATTCCCAATCAATCTTATTCCAATGCCACTAGGAAGCTTTGATATTATCATAGGTATGGATTGGCTATCAAATCATCATGCCGAAGTCATTTTCTTTGAAAAGTGTATTCGAATTCCGCTACCATTGGGAGAAACCTTAAGGGTTTTTGGTGAAAAGCCTTGCAATGGTCTTAAATTGATGTCTTGTACTACCGCTCAAAAGTACTTACGAAAGAAGTACATCGCCTTCCTAGCTCATATTGTTCAAAAGGACGTCAAGGAGAAGAGTATTCAATACATTCCTATCATTAGGGATTTTCCCGAAGTGTTTCCTAAAGATTTATCCGGTCTTCCTCCCGTTCGTCAAGTAGAGTTCCGTATTGATCTTGTGCCCGGAGCTAACCCCGTTGCTAGAGCTCCTTATCATCTTGCACCTTCCGAAATGCAAGAGCTCGCAAGCCAACTTCAAGAACTCTCCGACAAAGGTTTCATTCGCCCGAGTCATTCACCGTGGGGTGCACCCGTCTTATTTGTTAAGAAGAAGGATGGATCATTTCACATGTGTATTGACAACCGCGAACTCAACAAGCTTACTATCAAAAATCGTTATCCTTTGCCTAGGATCGATGACCTCTTTGATCAACTTCAAGGTTCTACTTGCTTCTCGAAGATTGATCTTCGATCCGGCTATCATCAGCTCCGTGTTCAAGAAGATGACATTCCTAAGACTACTTTTCGAACAAGGTATGGTCATTACGAGTTCATGGTTATGCCTTTCGGGTTAACCAATGCACCCGCAGTTTTCATGGATCTCATGAACCGTGTGTGCAAACCGTACCTTGATAAATTCGTGATCGTTTTCATTGACGATATCTTAATCTATTCCAAGACTAAAGCCGACCATGAAGAACACCTTAGATTGGTTTTGGACCTTTTAAAGAAAGAACAACTATATGCCAAGTTCTCCAAATGTGAATTTTGGTTAAAAGAAGTTCAATTTCTTGGTCACATCGTCAACGACAAGGGTATTCATGTTGATCCTGCTAAGATTGAAACGGTTAAGAATTGGAATGCCCCGAAGACTCCTACCGAAGTTCGTTCATTTCTTGGTCTTGCGGGTTATTATCGTCGTTTCATCTCAAACTTCTCAAAGATTGCTGTCCCTCTTACCGCCTTGACCCATAAGGGTAAAGCTTATGAATGGGGACCGAAACAAGAAGAAGCTTTCCAAACTCTTAAGCATAAGTTGTGTAATGCTCCCATTTTGACTCTCCCCGATGGGAATGATGATTTAGTTGTCTATTGTGATGCTTCTAACCAAGGTCTTGGTTGTGTCCTCATGCAACGAGGAAAAGTAATCGCTTATGCATCAAGACAACTCAAAATTCATGAGAAAAATTATACGACGCACGATCTCGAGTTGGGTGCGGTCGTATTCGCGTTAAAGATTTGGAGACATTACCTATATGGCACGAAATGTGTGGTATTCACCGACCACAAAAGTCTTCAACATATCTTCAACCAAAAAGAACTCAATATGAGGCAACGACGTTGGGTCGAACTCCTTAACGACTACGACTGCGAAATTCATTACCATCCCGGCAAAGCGAATGTGGTAGCCGATGCTTTGAGTCGAAAGGACCATGTTATGCTTCATTGTGCCCGTATTCAAACCGATATTCAAACCCGTATCTTAGAAGCTCAACACGTCTCGGTAACCGAGGGCAACATGTATGAAGAAATGTCGTGTGGTGTTGAACTTCTTCTTGAATCAAAACCCAATGGCTTACTATATTACTTGAACCGTATTTGGGTTCCCGATCGCGATGATCTCCGTGCATTTCTCATGAACGAGGCTCATAAGACTCGTTATTCTATTCATCCTGGTGCGGATAAAATGTACCAAGATCTTCGCCAACTTTATTGGTGGCCCGGTATGAAGAAGGACATTTCTCTTTATGTGGCCAAATGCTTAACTTGCTCCAAAGTCAAAGCCGAACATCAACGTCCTTCTGGTTTACTCGAACAACCAGAAATTCCCGTGTGGAAATGGGAGAATTTAGCTATGGATTTCATTACCAAGCTCCCTCGCACCTCGAGTGGTTATGATAGTATTTGGGTGATCATTGATCGACTCACCAAATCTACCCACTTCTTGCCTATTCGTGAAGACTTCAAAGTGGAGAAATTAGCCCGAATTTACATTGATGAAATTGTGAGCCGTCATGGCGTTCCCTTGAACATAATATCTGATAGAGACGCTCGGTTCACTTCTCGATTTTGGCAATCCCTCCAAAAGGCTCTTGGTACTCGATTGGATTTGAGCACGGCTTACCATCCGCAAACTGATGGTCAAACCGAGCGAACAATCCAAACCCTTGAAGACATGCTTAGAGCTTGTGTAATCAATTTTGGTGGCAATTGGGATTCACATTTATCCCTTATTGAGTTTTCTTACAACAATAGCTACCACACAAGTATCAACATGGCTCCATTCGAAGCTCTCTATGGTCGCAAGTGTCGTTCTCCTATCTGTTGGAGTGAGATTGGTGAATCACAAATCACTGGTCCCGAGTTAATTCAAGAAACATCCGACAAGATCATTCAAATCCGTGACAATATTCGAGTAGCGAGGAGTCGGCAAAAGAGTTATGCCGACAAACGTCGAAAACCCTTGGAATTCCAAGTCGGTGACCTTGTTCTTCTAAAGGTGTCTCCATGGAAGGGTGTGGTCCGTTTTGGAAAGAAAGGCAAGCTAGCACCTCGTTATGTTGGTCCGTTCAAAATCCTTGAAAGGATTGGGAAAGTGGCTTACAAGCTCGAGTTACCTCCATCTCTTGGCAATGTACATCCTACATTTCATATATCTAATCTAAAGAAGTGTCTCGCCGATGAAAATCTCCATATACCGCTCGACGACGTGCGCATTGATGAAACGATGCACTTCGTTGAGAAGCCGGTGGAAACTATGGATCGTGAAGTCAAGCAGCTCAAACGAAGTCGCATTCCTATCGTTAAAGTTCGTTGGGAATCTAAGCGTGGTCCTGAGTTCACTTGGGAACGAGAAGACCAAATGAAGCTCAAGTACCCTCATCTTTTTACTAAAAATGTTGTTTCCTCTAGCTAAATTTCGGGACGAAATTCTCTCAACATGGGGAGACTGTAACATTCCTGATATTTAGTATTCATATTTCAATTCAATGTAATGCAATTTCGAATTCAATACTCGTGCACTGTCTTATTATTTTTCTCGCCATAAATTAAATGCAATGATTCAATACAAGTTCGCAAGTTTTACTCGATTATATACACTTAAACACTATGCAAGAAACTATGTTAATCAAACTTATCAAATCTGAAAAGTCAAGGACCAAAGTTGAAAAATATCAAGAAATTCTAGTCTAGCACGGTCGTGCTTCGTCCTATCACGGTAGCGCCAAGTGCTTTGGCACGGTCGCGCGACTTGCTTTGGAACGATCGCGCCCGGTGCCTAGGCACGGTCGCGCCCATTCTTGGCACGGTCGCGCCTGCGTAACAGTTGAAACGTAAATGTAGTTTAATCACCCGATCGTTCGAATTCAAATCGGTTATACGTTTTGTTCCCATTAACTAAGAAATAATACTACCAAAACATCCTCTTTACGACCAATTAACCAGAATTCGTGAACCTCAAAGAACTCTCTCTCAAATATTTTCCAAGAAAACTCTCTCAAGCAATTCGATCAGAACCCTCTTAATCCAGCAACATCGTCACGCCATTCGATCTCTCCTGAAGCTTCGGAACCGTTGAAGCAGACGGAATCGCAGTCGAAGTCGCCGGAAGCCGTTATCGCCGACGCCGGAACTTTCTTCTACCGCTTCCTATCAATCCGATACTCTCCAAGGTAATTATCACCTTTTTCTCAGTCGATTTAGTCCTCATAACAAAAGCCCTCTGTTAATTGGGGCTTCCATCATAAAAATCATCCTGAACCGGATTTCTCATTTTAATAAAAATGATTTAATCGAATCCATACTTAAACACGATTTACATACAATTAAATTATATGAAAAGACTCGTAATAACCCATTAATCAAAAGCCCTAACAAATCCAGCGTTTAAAATACAAGAAATTGTCAATTCGTGTCTGATTTGGAAGAGACACGGTCGCGCTAATCATCTAGCGCGGCCGTGCCTCATGTAGCGCGGTCGTGCCGAATATCAGCGCGGTCGTGTCCTCCTGTCCAGACCTAGTCATGCCCTCTGGGCTAATCTCTGTTGTGTCTAAGAATCATAGACACGACCGTGCCGAGCTAAGACACGGTCGTGCCTTGTGAATTGTCCAAGTTGGCCTCTTTTTGATCAAACCCGGTCGCGCCCGTGGTTCGAGCGCGGGCGTGTCCTTCCCAGGCACGGTCGTGTCTAGGTCAGAACCTTTGATCAGAATTATTGTTGTTTTATTTTAATCTGTAAAAATTCCAGATTAAGTTTTTAAATAAAAATAGTTAGTTTTATAAAACGGTATTTAAAAGATCAAATAATTAATCTTGGAATAAATGGAAAATCATTTAATTAAAAGTTTATAAAATTAAATTTGTTATTAAACTTTTCATTTAAAACATTTTATTTGTAAGTTACATACTTTATAAATAAATAAATAAAGATTATTTATTCTTCATTTTAAATAAAAACATTTATTTATTTATTAAATTACATTTAACACATACTTTATTTTCATAATCAATGATTTTATAAATATTCTATTTTACTATTTAATTCCCAACCTTAATCAAAATGTTTCAAAAATATTTACTTCAAAACTTTATATATGTTATTCAATACTTTTAAATACAAATCAATAGTTTTATACACAAATTCAACTTTCATTTTAGACTTAAACTTTATACATATATTTGATTCGATACACATTACTCTTTAGGTTAAATTGTGCATTTCGAGGAACATATTTGCTATCTATAATTCTTGTTAGCTACACTTTCATATCAAGTGAGTATTCACAACCCCTTTTTACTCTTTTACACTTTTGGGGTGGAACATGAACTTTATACACATTATACATTTCACCTTTACATTTACTCAAACAACACAAGTGCAAAATCCTACTTACATACATGTGTGCAAAATTTGAGCTTTGTGCCCGAGTGCTAGTTGTGCTAGTCTTTGTGAAAACTATGTGCAATCATTAACTATACAAGCCGACGGTTTTCAATGATAGATCTATTGAGTCTGACAAACCCACCCAAGTGGAGGTGATTGATACCGACAACACAATTTGCATACTAGTTACAAAGGTTTGATTGTACTTGATTACACAATAGCTGCTCCCCATAAATGCCTTATTTTTCATGTCTTGTAAAGGATTTGTTTTCAACTATATGCTATCTATATACAACTGTGTTATACTCACCAACTTTTTAGTTGACTTTATTTTATTCATGTTTCAGGCCCTAATATGTGAGAATGATTCAAGACGTGCTCAATATAGGATTTGGACTTAGCAATATTAAATCAAGAAGTTTATGAGTTGTTTATTGTTTCTTTATTTGGATTTGGTTTGTACTTGGATTATGTGAAATGGAAACTTGACTTTAATATATTTCAATTTAGCCAACTTTGTGCTATGAACAGTCTTACATGTCCCGCCCCGATGATTCCGCCATCGGTCGGGGTGTGACAGATTGGTATCAGAGCCTTGGTTATAGGGAATTAGGTTATTAGACACCTTGACCTAGACTATAACTTTAGGATACCCACTTATACTATGCTTCATGATTTTATGCTATGTGTTACATGCTATGTGCTACATGCTTACCATGATAAATTGTTATTATATTTGATACCTTACTTGTTATAAATTCATGACTTATTAGGATCTTCTTAAATAATAATTTAATAAATAATATCATTCCCTATATTCTAAAACCTCATAATATTTCTATCTTCTTTTCTATCCTTATCCTTTCTAAGCATGTGGAAAATTATTGAAGCAAAAATCTTTAAAATTTTTATTTCTTCGTTAAGGTTTCAAACTTGTTAAATTATTTGAGGACACGTGCAATCTGGAAGGGTGACACCTGTATTTTGGGTTTTCTGTCTAGGAAAGCATTTCGCATAAATCCCAATCAACCGAGGGACCCGTATGCTTTCCTGGGAATTCCCGAGATGAGTGTTCACTTATAGGCTAAAGCATGTCTCCTTGAAAAATTATATAATTTTAAATTAACCTTAATGTGCCATAGTATTCAAGTGATTTTGTCACTTTTGAGTACAATCCAAACTATGAATATCTATTTTTTTTTTTTTATTTTGTTATTCTATTCTATTAAATCCTAGCAATTCTCATAAGTTCTTACAATCTTTTCTTGTCTTGTGAAAATCTGTAGAATGCCTCCTCGTCGTGCTCCCGCAACCAACGCCAACTCCGACATTGCTACTATTCTTACCCAATTGGTGACACAACTCACCCAAGCCAATGGTGCCACTAATGGCAATGGTGGAAATGGAAGCAATAGTGGTAACAATGGTGGAAATGGTGGAAACAATCCATCTCAATGCACCTTCAAGCACTTCAATTCATGCAATCCCCTAAAGTTCTATGGAACCGAAGGAGCTACTGGACTCCTTCAATGGTTTGAAAGTATTGAGAATACCTTTCTCAATAGTGACTGTCCCGACAACCTCCGTGTTCGTCATGCTACAAGTGTCCTCCAAAAGCGGGCACTTACATGGTGGAATGGGGAGAAAAGGAATAGGGGTATTGATGTAGCTATGGCTTTACCTTGGGATGAGGTCAAAAGGCTTATGACCGAGGAGTTCTGTCCTCGAAATGAAGTGAAGAAGTTAGAGGCCGAATTTTGGGATCTTGCCCAAGATAGTGGGGAAAACTTAGCATATACAACTCGGTTCCATGAGTTGAGTCTTCTCGTGCCCCACATGGTCACTCCGTTATCTCGTTGTATCGAAAAGTACATTGGTGGGCTACCAAGACAAATCCAAGATACTGTCTTAGGTAGAAATCCTGCTACTTTGGAAGATGCCATCCGCCTGTCTGCTACCCTGACTGATAATCATGTGAAAGCTGGGACTCTTACCAAAAAGGGATCTAAGAAAGTTGCTGAAACCGTAACCCCTCCTGCCCACAACAAAGAAGCCACAACTGAACCCTCTCGCAATAACAAAAAGAGGAAAGTTAGAAACTTTGTTGTGGTTACTCCTGCTGTGCCCCTTAATCAAGTTGCACCCGTAGTTCAAGCACCGGCTAAAAAGCCATATGTTGGGATCTACCCTCTTTGTGCCACCTGCAATTTTCATCATCCTTAAAATATCCCATGTCGCCTTTGTACTCATTGTGGGATATATGGTCACACTATCAATATTTGTAGGGCCAAAGCTTTTGAGGGCCAAGTTAACCCACCGAACCAACCCAACCCTCGAGTGGCTAATCAAGGTGTTCCCGCCATTGCTAATAGGCGTGCTTGTTATGAGTGTAGTGACCCGAACCATTTTCGAAATCTATGTCCAAGACTTGCAAATGCTAGACAAGGTGGAGCTCGTGGGCGTGCGTTCAACATAAACGCCAACGAAGCTCAAGCCAACAACGACGTGGTTAATGGTACGTTCCTTGTTAATAGTCAATATGCCTCCATTTTGTTCGATACCGGTGCCGATAAAAGTTTTGTGTCACTTAATTTTGAGACTTTACTTGCAAAGACACGATCCCAATTAGAGAAAACCTTCACCATTGAAATAGCAAATGGTGACTCCCTTACAATTGAGTCTATCATCTATGATTGCTCCTTAGAACTTAATGATCATACATTCCTAATCAATCTTATTCCAATGCCACTAGGAAGCTTTGATATTATCATAGGTATGGATTGGCTATCAAATCATCATGCCGAAGTCATTTGCTTTGAAAAGTGTATTCGAATTCCGCTACCATCGGGAGAAACCTTAAGGGTTTTTGGTGAAAAGCCTTGCAAGGGTCTTAAATTGATGTCTTGTACTACCGCTCAAAAGTACTTACGAAAGAAGTACATCGCCTTCCTAGCTCATATTGTTCAAAAGGACGTCAAGGAGAAGAGTATTCAATATATTCCTATCATTAGGGATTTTCCCGAAGTGTTTCCTAAAGATTTATCCGGTCTTCCTCCCGTTCGTCAAGTAGAGTTCCGTATTGATCTTGTGCCCGGAGCTAACCCCGTTGCTAGAGCTCCTTATCGTCTTGCACCTTCCGAAATGCAAGAGCTCGCAAGCCAACTTCAAGAACTCTCCGACAAAGGTTTCATTCGCCCGAGTCATTCACCGTGGGGTGCACCCGTCTTATTTGTTAAGAAGAAGGATGGATCATTTCGCATGTGTATTGACTACCGCGAACTCAACAAGCTTACTATCAAAAATCGTTATCCTTTGCCTAGGATCGATGACCTCTTTGATCAACTTCAAGGTTCTACTTGCTTCTCGAAGATTGATCTTCGATCCGGCTATCATCAGCTCCGTGTTCAAGAAGATGACATTCCTAAGACTGATTTTCGAACAAGGTATGGTCATTACGAGTTCACGGTTATGCCTTTCGGGTTAACCAATGCACCCGCAGTTTTCATGGATCTCATGAACCGTGTGTGCAAACCGTACCTTGATAAATTCGTGATCGTTTTCATTGACGATATCTTAATCTATTCCAAGACTAAAGCCGACCATGAAGAACACCTTAGATTGGTTTTGGACCTTTTAAAGAAAGAACAACTATATGCCAAGTTCTCCAAATGTGAATTTTGGTTAAAAGAAGTTCAATTTCTTGGTCACATCGTCAACGACAAGGGTATTCATGTTGATCCTGCTAAGATTGAAACGGTTAAGAATTGGAATGCCCCGAAGACTCCTACCGAAGTTCGTTCATTTCTTGGTCTTGCGGGTTATTATCGTCGTTTCATCTCAAACTTCTCAAAGATTGCTGTCCCTCTTACCGCCTTGACCCATAAGGGTAAAGCTTATGAATGGGGACCGAAACAAGAAGAAGCTTTCCAAACTCTTAAGCATAAGTTGTGTAATACTCCCATTTTGACTCTCCCCGATGGGAATGATGATTTAGTTGTCTATTGTGATGCTTCTAACCAAGGTCTTGGTTGTGTCCTCATGCAACGAGGAAAAGTAATCGCTTATGCATCAAGACAACTCAAAATTCATGAGAAAAATTATACGACGCACGATCTCGAGTTGGGTGCGGTCGTATTCGCGTTAAAGATTTGGAGACATTACCTATATGGCACGAAATGTGTGGTATTCACCGACCACAAAAGTCTTCAACATATCTTCAACCAAAAAGAACTCAATATGAGGCAACGACGTTGGGTCGAACTCCTTAACGACTACGACTGCGAAATTCATTACCATCCCGGCAAAGCGAATGTGGTAGCCGATGCTTTGAGTCGAAAGGACCATGTTATGCTTCATTGTGCCCGTATTCAAACCGATATTCAAACCCGTATCTTAGAAGCTCAACACGTCTCGGTAACCGAGGGCAACATGTATGAAGAAATGTCGTGTGGTGTTGAACTTTTTCTTGAATCAAAACCCAATGGCTTACTATATTACTTGAACCGTATTTGGGTTCCCGATCGCGATGATCTCCGTGCATTTCTCATGAACGAGGCTCATAAGACTCGTTATTCTATTCATCCTGGTGCGGATAAAATGTACCAAGATCTTCGCCAACTTTATTAGTGGCCCGGTATGAAGAAGGACATTGCTCTTTATGTGGCCAAATGCTTAACTTGCTCCAAAGTCAAAGCCGAACATCAACGTCCTTCTGGTTTACTCGAACAACCAGAAATTCCCGTGTGGAAATGGGAGAATTTAGCTATGGATTTCATTACCAAGCTCCCTCGCACCTCGAGTGGTTATGATAGTATTTGGGTGATCATTGATCGACTCACCAAATCTGCCCACTTCTTGCCTATTCGTGAAGACTTCAAAGTGGAGAAATTAGCCCGAATTTACATTGATGAAATTGTGAGCCGTCATGGCGTTCCCTTGAACATAATATCTGATAGAGACGCTCGGTTCACTTCTCGATTTTGGCAATCCCTCCAAAAGGCTCTTGGTATTCGATTGGATTTGAGCACGGCTTACCATCCGCAAACTGATGGTCAAACCGAGCGAACAATCCAAACCCTTGAAGACATGCTTAGAGCTTGTGTAATCGATTTTGGTGGCAATTGGGATTCACATTTATCCCTTATTGAGTTTTCTTACAACAATAGCTACCACACAAGTATCAACATGGCTCCATTCGAAGCTCTCTATGGTCGCAAGTGTCGTTCTCCTATCTGTTGGAGTGAGATTGGTGAAGCACAAATCACTGGTCCCGAGTTAATTCAAGAAACATCCGACAAGATCATTCAAATCCGTAACAATATTCGAGTAGCGAGTAGTCGGCAAAAGAGTTATGCCGACAAACGTCGAAAACCCTTGGAATTCCAAGTCGGTGACCTTGTTCTTCTAAAGGTGTCTCCATGGAAGGGTGTGGTCCGTTTTGGAAAGAAAGGCAAGCTAGCACCTCGTTATGTTGGTCCGTTCAAAATCCTTGAAAGGATTGAGAAAGTGGCTTACAAGCTCGAGTTACCTCCATCTCTTGGCAATGTACATCCTACATTTCATATATCTAATCTAAAGAAGTGTCTCGCCGATGAAAATCTCCATATACCGCTCGATGACGTGCGCATTGATGAAACGATGCACTTCGTTGAGAAGCCGATGGAAATTATGGATCGTGAAGTCAAGCAGCTCAAGCGAAGTCGCATTCCTATCGTTAAAGTTCGTTGGGAATCTAAGCGTGATCCTGAATTTTGATTTTTTTTACACCCCCTTACATGGGGTGAGTTATTTGATATATTACATACATAATTTGTTTTGAACACAGAAGAAAATCATGGAGGGTACTACTATGGGACACGTCTAATGGGTGATTTTTGGGTCTTTACAAGTATTTGAAGGTTTTGAGTTCTTAATCCTAAATGTATTATATTGTTTGTATATTTTTTGTTAATCTTTTCATAACATATAGATGGTTAGGTTAAACGGATGTTAAAACATCATGAACAAAGAACTACTACACATTGGAGTGTGATTCATTGGGCAATTCTCAAAAAAAAACATGTTTAACATTCTTTATGTTAACATTTTTCGTCCTTTAGGCTAACTACGTTAACTTTTCTATTATACTTTTTGAAATGACTACTTTGTCTTTACCATTAAAGACGAAATATGTAATTTCCACCATATTTGATCAACTTCATCTCGAGTTAAATACACCAGTCAACTGATTATAGAAATAACTAATCATTGCCCCAAACAATTTAATTTGGGAATACAAAACTTGATCCAACACCAATTCATCAAATCTATCATCAATCACTCATAAACAAGAAAACTCACAAATGCACATACAAATTAACATGAGTTAGTCATTTAACACCTCATTTAACAGAAAAACTAATGTCACTTAGCATAAAAGACGAATTGTTTTGTAAAATGTTAGCATAAACGATGCTAAGCGTGTTTTTCTTGATTTAATAACTTATCGTGCACATTCTTATGGTGATTTGTATCCATAAAAAGTATTGGTTCCTTATGAAGTTGCAGCATTGATCTTTTGAGTCAATGCTCTCTCACAACAATAAGATCTTTATTAATATGAAAGAAATACCTCCGATCACTAGTCGAATTTAAAAGAAAAACGGATAACGTAAACAAACAAAACTCATTTTGCAATGCATTATCGTCGGCCATTTGAAGCGTTACCCAACCACCTAACCACCTGTTTGCAACCAAACAACAAAGTGCTAGCTAAACTGGAACTTAGAAAATGAAGCAATAACTAAACACTGTAATTCTTCATCTCAACACTGATTTCCAAAACAAACATGACATTACCACTCAAAAGAAACTATCTTTAGCATTAAATTACGTCATCAACTAGGTCCACCTACCTCCTTTCCCTTTGCTCAGCTCAACCTCCCTACAGATAAGAAAACGAGTCCAACTTTACATCAAAGAAACAATATGATTATAGCAACGGGTCACGTTGGTTGGTGAAGTAGACTAGAATCAAACCTTTGGATATGATCAAGAATAAGAAGTCTCGGTCCAGGTGGGATTTTCACATCACGCAGCGCGCTATAGCAAGCAAAAGAATGATTATTAGTCACTAGTAATTATCATCAGATCAACAAAAGGAAGGGAGTTGAGGGTTAGAAGTTGCCTGTCAGTAAGCAAGGGCAAAGTTGCGTCGGTTAACAAGCCACTTTTGAAGTTTTTCTCGTAATTATGAAGACCAAGACTCGACAACATGCCTCTAGTTTTATTGTACAACACATCTTCAATTGGTGGCTTCGAGAATTTCTCCCCTAGCTGCACCAACACATAACAACCATTCTAGTTAGATAGATTCAATGAAATAAACTCAGAAACGCATAACATGATCCCATCACCTTGAAAAGACCACCCTGCATGAGTGCAAAAAGAACACCAGACGAGACCATGTTGGCAGGCAAATTAGGACCTCCTGGACCTCCCATGCCACTAACCAATGTGAACGCTGCACCAGAACCAAAAGCAGCTACCATACTGCAATTGTACTTCAATTATATAACACAATGAACCTACAAACTCAACCCATAATAAAGTAGCATCCTACAAATCTCACGTGGAATAAATTCAATAACCGTGATACAAAGATGAACATATTACAGCCCTAACAGTGTTCATGCTTATCACTCAAGATTTAATCAATGCAACCTATTAAATGTTAAGATAATCAAATATCTACAAGACTACAAGGAAGATAAAGCAAGTACTAAGATTTCATAACTTTTGATTAGTCATTCATTCCTCCCTCCTTCCCTCGAGAGGGGCGAGGGAGCTACCTTGGTTTTAAAAAGTGCCAGACTCTCCGAGGTGTTTAGGTCCCGAAAGCCTAGGCTTTATGTACAACCAAAAGATGCATTTGTCTCATCTCTTTTACATATCAACCTTTTTTATCAAGTAAACCATTCATGATCTCTTAGTCCCGTTAATTGTTTTTACATATTAGCCTCCAAGCTATCCTAACTTTAACCAATTTTTGATCTAGATGTGCATGAGGTGCAACCTCAAGGCCCTGAAGCGTTTTCACGATCACCTCGTGCGCCTCGCGCCTCAGGCACACTTTTTAAAACCAAGGGATCTACTATGATTATGCATCCACATAAGCGGTACCTTGATTGAACATCCTCCTTGCCTCTTAATCTCTTCATGACACAAGATATGCCTGCATTAACACCCGTCATAACAGCAAAATTCCGGGCCTGTATAAAAGGTCCTCCTGAAAGAGCCTGCACATGCAACAAACAGTTGACAAGAACATTTTAGTAAGAGTTGTAAATAAAGTGTCACGTCAATTTAAAAGATTTCAGACGAACATTCCATGGGTCCCTCCTTGATACCAGATATTCTTACATAGAAGTCAAATGTGAAACATTACTATTCCAACATCCAAAGATGAAGCATATGGGTTTTCCATCTCAAATGAATTAATCTTTAACCTAGAAATCTATGTTGTCAAAGGCTCACGCTCAGGCAAGGCACCGTGCAGGAAAACCGCCTCGTGGCAGTCCAGGTGAGATTCCAAGATTTCGGCCAAATCCTAGAAATTCCGGCCAAACTGGTCTAAACCATCCAAAAAATATCCTGGAATCAGCCTAAAACCCCTAAAAATGACAACTTTATATTGTGCGCCTTGCTTAAAGAAACCTTCGCTTTTAAGCGCGGCCCAAGTCTCACCCTCTGCACCTTGAATGCGCCTTTGACGATGTTGCTAGAAATCAATATAATTTCTACAAACATAATGACCACAACTTAAACCAGGAAGAATATTTGTATATTGATTTTCACATAAAGGCTCTATATATACATAAAAATACTACCTTTGCATACCTTTTAGATACGATAATTATATAACTAGTCTATATTTTGTGTTTCTAAACTGTTTTTAGGGTTTGAAAATCGGTCGGCGGCGGGTTCAACACAAAAAGATACATAAACATGATAATTATATAACTAGTTTAATATCCAACACAAATATAACAACATGTTATATCAATAAGATTGAATAAATTACTAAAACCTTCTAGACAATTAAATTAACATTGAATAAAATTAGGGCAGAAAGTGAACCTGAGCTTGCTGGAGGGAGGCTATAGCCTGTGGATTAGCAGCGACGCCGGGAGGCGTCGGAGGTTGTAAAGAGGAGAGGTCGCTTGTAAAAGTACCCATAAGCCCCCCGATGGCGGCTCCCTGGATGGAGCTGGTGGCGGTTACGACGGCGGCTTCAACGGGTAAAGATTGTTTGGCAAGCCAGTCCTTGAATCCAGTCTCCAACTCCTTGTACTTGGCCTGTAATTGTTGGACGGGATTATGGTTATGATGAGCCACCACCAAACCCTTGGCTGTATCCATCGCTAACACCGCTTGCTTTCGTTCCCCCATTCTCGCCGTCGCAGTGTGTTGGGTAGGATGGAGAACACGAAGTTTTTGATTGGGGGCGGAATACGACTTTGGTTTGGTAACATTATCTTTTTCTTTTCTTTCATTCTTTTAACAAAGTTTTGAGTTAATTGCAAGGATGGTCCTTTTGATTCACTCATATTGCATGTTTAGTCTTTAAAATCAGATATCACATGAATGGTTGCAAGCATGGGGGCTTTGACGTCTGCTGTGTAGGGTGGGCGATCGTACATGGCTCATATTTTAGAGGGTGTTCAAATTTTTTTCTCGTTTATGTGTCGTATGTCGATTAACATATATAAAAAAATATAATCTTATTAGTAATTACATGTTTTAGAGGGGTCCAATTAGGGCTGGCATAACATGTCAGACACGACACGATAAGACATGATGACTTGTTGTACTCAACACGAACACGACACAATAACGAATCGTGTCATTTTTTTCAAACACGAACACGACCTGTTTAGAAACAGGTCATCTGTTAAGAGACCTGTTTACAAACCTGTTTAAATATAACATATGTAATAAAAGAAAAAAAATTCCAAAACTTAATAAAATTTTAAAAATCCAATCATAACATCCATTAACATACTAAATCCAAAACTTTTTTAAAACAAAAACTCATAAAACCGAAATTAATTAATGGAATCGGCCTAGAATCTAGATGCAAATAGTATGTTAAGTGTTAACATGTCCATAACGGGTCTTAACAGGTTAACATGTCTTTAACCTGTTAAGACACTGATTTAACATGTCCCTAACGTGTCGACCTGTTTAAGACACGAAACATGTTAAGGTCAAACACGAGACATGTTACTTACGTGTCGTGTCGTGTTAACAGGTCCGTGTCAAAAATTGTTAGCCCTAGGTCCAATAAATATATATTTTTCTTGTTGAAAGGGAGCTTTAGCTAAAAGGGTCTGTAGAGGGACCCGATAAAAGTTATTTACAAATTAGGTTAAAATATATTTACTCTTTAATCTGTATTTTCTAAAAAAAAGAAGAAAAAATGAGATAGACTACGGGATTGCCGTCCGGTGATGGTCGATACTCGTTATATAAAAAAACCACGATAGTTGAATATCGATAATATAAAAAGCCAAGTTGATTGCGATTTTTGCTAGTTGCACAAGCATCCGATCTCAGGGACGGCTCTGGTTACTAGAGTAGATGGACGTTAAATTTCTTGTTAAGTTTTTAGGAATTAACTAAAGAGACTATACACGTTACCCATTATTGAACATTAAGGACAATCCATGTAATTTATGATACTTAGAGATCAAATTTACAATATTGGTAAAGCAAAGGGACCATTTATTGTAACTAACTCCAACAAAATAGATTACACTTAATATACTATTTTTCTTGATAGGCATAATCTATTTAATATATTTCTACTTGTTAATTTTTTTGGAGTCTTTAAAATTTAGTCCGAGTGTAAGTTTACATTTAAACACATTATGCATTTTTGTATACGAATATGGTTGAACCACAATGCAAATTCACATGCTAGTTGATTTACATATATTGATATGTAACAGATTTACACATTTGATTAACATCGGTCACATTGGCCGTGTTTAATAATTGTAATCTAATCATACTTAGAAAAAAACGATGGAATAATTAAACAAGTTATGAGTTTGGATTATACATCAAAAGTCAAAATAAGGACACAAAATGATTGTGTGTGGGGTTTGCTTTGATACTTAACCCCTTATTTTTAGCCTAGGCTTAACCCTTTTAGAGGACCAAAGCGAATTCTAAAATCCGGACGTATTTCATAAAAAAAAATCTTTCTTTTGCTTAGAATCCTAATATATGAAAATATAATAATTCATGTTTTTTATATACAATTTCTAAATACACAAAATCACACGTATTAAAGTTGGATGAGTTTTTAGTAAAAAGAAAAAGTATACTGATTTTATATTCTCCTTGCTAAAACCTGATAATTAAACAAAGTTCAATCATAAATTAGGCCCCCGTAAATATTGAGGGCCCTAAACGACAGATTATTTTTTTGTATAGTCGAGTCACCCCTGCTCTTTTTTCATTGCTAACCACCGATGAATGAAGTTCCTACAAATCCTACACGAACTCTAAAATATTCCTGCCTTCCACGTGTTTGGTCATAAACTATGTCCCTAAAACATGCCATTTGGATGCATAAGACCTCATGCACTATATGTTATATGAATATATAGTGTATTATTTAGTTAATACAATATAGTTTTACCGGTATATTTACAAGTGAATACACTATTGTAGTAAATACAACGTGTTTAGACGTCACTTACGATAATGTTAACCCGCTCATATCATGTATACAGATAAATACATGTGTTCAACAGTTAATACTCTGGGTTTACTCTAAGATTTATTATTTATGTCCACGAATCAAAGGCAAGTGACTCCAACTCCGGACCAATGGGGTGGCGAGAACTCGAGAAGTGTGAGCACTTCTGAGTTCTGACACACTTTTTCTTAATCGGTAAGACACTCCCAAAAGATACAGAGGAGTGACTAGGAACCCCAATTTCCGAGTAGAACAATTCCCAAACATATCGCCAGTCACAATAAGCTTACATGGCCACCTTGCTTCCTTACTAAGGAATGAGTAAAGATTACATAAGAAGATGCCTTTTTAAGACATTAAGATTATCAATGTTACTACACTAGCTTGTATCTTGTTTCCATGGCTTAAACTCATGACCTCAAAGGTCACAAAACAACAACATTACCAGCTGCTTAAAGGCACGCCCTCTGATTCCAAACATGAAACAGATCAACATCCAAAGGAGACGACGACGATGTTTTAGACACGGACAAAACAAGGCACATACATAGCTTGTTCCACATCCACTTCCACAGACCTGGGACGGGATGGCCAGTCAATGCAACCGACGCCACACACGTCATGATCGTAAATGAAATATCACATGAAAAGTAACTGTAGCATTAGATCCATCTGTTAGTAGAGTGTAGTGTAGCCTTAAATTGATGATTTGTATGATTATAACAGTACACTATAGGATGCTTCTATACACACACATGGTTCATTTTTTCGTGTGGTTTCCTTTATCTACTTATTTTTTACTCACTGTGTGATTGAAAAACATAATTCTCCTTTAGGGATCACCAGCTGTTGAATTCTTCTTACACGTGGAATCGATCACAAGCTTTTCACGGTGCTGTTAATTGATAACTTTCGGTTGGCTTCAAAAGTGTGTTCATCTGAAGGTTGCTCTGATATAAGGACTTTGCAAATCACCTGGTGCATATTCCTGTCAAAGCTGAATATCCGCCAGTGCCAACTTCAACTTGATGTTCCCGAATTGAACTAGTACTTCTTGTTTAGAAGGATCTACTTTCAACACGGATGCTTTCTTGTTAAATTTAGAAACATGCACCGTATCACCTGCCTTGACAAGTTTTTCTGCAATTTGAGTGCCTTTAGAGAGCGTGCGATTATTAATAAATATCATACAGAAGTTATTAGGTAAGTAGTCTCAAGAATCTGTAAAATTGTGATTAAGCATGACAAAACGGGTGGGTTGGGTAGCGGGTTAGAATGGGTTTTGACCAAAATGAGTTTGGGTCAAAACGGGTCGTTCTAAAAAAAGTATCAATTTGCTTCGGATTAGAATGAGTTGTAATCAAAAAGTGGCTCGGGTTGAAATAAGATGTCTTAGAAAAGAAAAGTATCAAAATCTGGTACCTGTTTGAACCCATTCTAAATTTACATAGTTTTTAGGTGACCCATCTTGACCTAAATTTTTTTAAGGTGTTACCCATTTCAACCTGTTTTGTGTTATGGTGTTACCCAATTCAACCCAAAATACAATTTTTTTACCCAAACCAACCCATTTCCCATACTTTGGGTCAAGATTGCCAGGTTTAATTGCGATGGACAAGTACCTAATGGCTGTTGCTTGTCATTCAAGATTACTGTTGTTTTATCTTTCTCTGTAACTGTAGTAGACTGACTGCTACTAATGGATATTATACGCGTATTATCATTTTCAGGCTTAGAAGCAGCTAAATTTGGGGTTGGGGATGCGCGGCGCTGTCTCACTTTCTTGTGAAGTATTGAGCGTGCTACTCCTCCTGCTTCTGATATTTCTTGGATTTTTCTGTATCTTTGACTGATGCCATCTTCCCTAATCCTACCCTCACTAATAACTAGTTTTTTATGGAGTTCCCTACCAAGCCTGAAACACAAGTGGTGGCATTAGCAGTTATATTCTATATAACTACCCCACCACTCATTTATATTCCTCACCTGAGATGATGGCGCGCTTCATGAATATGCTCTTCAACTTTCTGCTTCAACTTCTCCATATCTTCAATAACCTGCATGTCAAGAGGAATGAAGAACCTGTTTATGCATGTATGCAATTAACAACTATATAAATTAACATAGTATGGTACTGAACATAGAATAAGCAAACAAATAAATATGTTTGGTACTGAAGTAATGGATACGTTACAAACCAATCAGGAGAACTCAACGCAAAAGACCAGAATGATGGGTGAGAGAGCCCATTTGGGTTATAAACCCCTCATTGGTTGCCCATACAACTGATGTGGGACAAGTCTCATACCTTGCAATGGTTTCAGTCCATAACAGATTGGTCCCCGGGTACTTGTACAACATAATTACAAGTATTAGAGTATGCTGCAAGTTACCTCATTAATCTCTGCACTAGATGTTCCATGGAGTTCACGAGCATTATCTACAACTACATTAGGCAGTCCTAGCCTTTCAGCTATGTTTATTGCATTTGACCGCCCTGCATCGCATTTATATGTTATTAACTAACTAGCTACATGTGGCCAACCACTCACAATTCACATCATAAAGTGTTAGGTAGAAATGAAAAGCTAACAGCGGACATAACCTGGAATTCCCCAAAGAATTCTATATGTCGGCTTTAGGTTCACTTCATCAAACTCCATGCATGCATTGTCAAACACATTGTTGCTGTTGAGGTAAATTAATAAAAAATAATAATAATAAAAAACACAAACTCCTTTGTTTTCTAACTAAAGTCCATCTTCAACTACCTACCTATACTTGAGGGTTTTAAGTTCACCGTGATGGGTGGTAGCCATCGTCAATGATGCTCCAACTCCAGCTTCAGCAAAGCATTCCAGGAGTGACATTCCCAAAGCAGCTCCTTCTAGAGGATTTGTACCAGCACCAACCTAAAATTATGCACCTTGATACTCTTAGTTATGCGTATCGTCTTACATAAATAAAATAGAAAGATATCATAAAGTTTCAAATAATTATGCACAACTATATTTTAAAGGTATTTTACCGAATATGATATACCTCATCTAAGAGCACTAATGATCGGCTTGTTGAACGTGAGAGTATGTCCTGAAATATATAAAAGAAACACCGGTTTAGCCTTCCACCAAACCAATGCAACAAGAGTTATATAAAACACTTTGATATTCACAAAAGAGTATGTTGTTCCAAATTCAACCTTAACAACTTACACTAGTTTGTTTCAAATGGCCGGAAAAGGTAGACAAAGATTGAGACAAGGATTGTTCATCACCGATATCAGCAAATACGGAATCAAACCATGGCATCTTCACAGGTTCAGATGACAACACAAAAATTCCTGCAAAAATACCAGCTTAATACTTGCAGAGATAAGGGTGTTGCTACCATCAAATTTACTTTTTTTCTGACTAAGGCTACACATATGCAAAACGAAAGAAACCAGTGCATGCATGTCTAATAAATAACAAGTCTTTTACATTCCTTCTCTAAACAGACCAACTATTTTTTTTTTGTTATCAAGCTATGAAAACATATATTTGGTAATTCTAATGTTTCCTAATTTCAGAATAACGAGTAAGGTCAGAACTCAGAAGCAACAAACAACTTTTGCAGTTGCAACACATGCAGAAGGTTGATTTTGATATCGCAAATGCAGTGAAAATATTGAAAAAAATATATAATAAATTAATAATTTAAAACCCGTGCCTGATTTTGCCATCATAGCAGCCAACCCTACTGTCTTCAATAAAATGGTCTTTCCCCCGGTGTTTGGGCCAGTTATAACCAAAACTCTCGTTTCCTTAGCAACATATATATCTACTGGAACAGGGGATGATTGTTTCAATCTTGCAACCTGAAAACTTATAGCATTGAGTTAACGTTCAGAACAGAAAGATCAAAAACTGTAAACTATTCATTGTCTCAAAACAGTTACCTGTGCTTCTAAAGATGAGAGATTTGCATATGTTTCTTCTTCTCTCTGACTAACAATCCCTACCTGCTGCCTTCTCCTTCTAATTTCCTAGTGGAATACAAGGAATGAACGACATGGAGCCATGGATTTGAATTTGAGTAGTTTAAGGGCTAAACATAAAGTTTTATTAAAAACACATATTAGTCGTGCCACTTACAGCAGTAGCATCACTGACATCCTTCATAGCCTTCTGCATATTTTGTCGATGTTGTTGAAGTAATAGAGGATGATAAGCTTTTGGCATATACAATTTCCATTTCCCTTGTTCAACTAAGGGCGACTCCTCAGAAGAAAATATTAGGTCTGGACAAGTGCCACCAAATGAGATACTATACGTCGCCCGAGCATTGATCTGCATATGTTGCGGTACCAGGTGGACCAAAGTGGCAACACAATGTTATTTACACACAGACACAAAATTAAAAGGCAAAAAGAATACTGCTTGCACATTTACCACTGCAGTGAAGATAGATAGATACTAACCACATCTAATTGGATTATCGTGTTGAACAGATTTTCTATGTCCTCGAGATCTGTTTGCATCTGTACACGAATAAAAATTCATGAAAATACAGCAAGGGGAGAATAGAATAATGAATTTTGATTCAGTTACCTTGCGTGTTATTTCCAAAAGCACATCAGCCTCAGCCTTGGATACTGAAGCTCTTGCTTGTTGCAACTCATCATTTAATGGAACAGCAGAAAGTGGTTCCACAAGGCTTCCTGTGCCTGAACCACTACAACACACTATTTTATCTCTCAGAGTGGGAGAGGGCTAGCAACGTCTCACATCTAGGTTTTTTTTTCACTAGCACAGATGAAATAATCTAAAACACTTGCCCACTTGTTTGACAGAAAGAAACATAGCAAATATACATTGAAACATTTTTGTTGAAAAGTTCTACTTCGTAAACAAAAATCAAGCACATCACTTAAAAAAACATTCTGCCTCGAGTTCTTTGAGATATAAAAATAAATAATGAAGAAAACAGAACCAGGAAATGTGCAATGAAGTCTAGCATGATTCACCTTGATAACAATAGACCATCAAAGCTTTTTTTTGTATCGGTTCCTGATTTTATGCACCATCTTCCATCAATGTTGCTTACTTCCTAGATCAGTTAGGAAAAAAGATGAGGGTAGAACCATAAGAGAATGAAACATAGATATTACAGCACATCTTGGTATCTTACCATAGATGATGTTTCTTTCATCTCATTACTGATTAGACTGTCCATCAACTGGTATAACTGGATAAGAAGGAAGAATCTGCATAAGTGAATCAGATTCCTATGGTAGACATTAATTTGACACTAGACATTTACATGAAATGGTAATGTTTTTGGATATATTTATTAGACCATGTAAAATAAGCACATAATCCACCACTATAATTGTATTTGTGTGTAGGTGCACACACAGATTTAGAGGGAAAAAAAGGAGATTAGTCAGCCTAATGAGGATTGCCACATATGGGAACACGAAAACTATTATTGAAAGTAATCAGATGCATGTGGTGGCAGAAAATGTTTTAAGCTGAATTTTTCGTTTATGCTTTCTGTGGGCATGTGCTTTAGATTGGTTCTAATTTACGATAAGTGCAGAACTAGTTTCACCTAAATAGTAAATCCTTATTAAATATTAGGCAAAAGATAATAGATGGAACCTTTCTTTCAAGCAACCGCACTTGTTCACGAGATCGTTTCAAGGTAGGACTCTGCAAAATCAGGAGGGGGGGGGGAGATATGTAACAACCATGGGTTTACAAAATTATATTTGTAATGGATGTAACTATTATATAGTACGTTAGTGGCATACCGCAGAATCTTTTACACAGCCATCTTCATCTACAAGTTTCTGTATGAACTTTACCAATGGGCGATTAACAGTCATATCCATGATCTGCAAGTAGTATATAAAGCATTAAATTACAATGAAATTGCAGAGGGGAACATGCAAAGTAATAACTTATCATAAATGTACCATTTCAGCAACTGGCATGAAACGCCGAAGCCAATCTGAGTCTTCCTTTATTGCCTCTCTGAGATTGATCTGCAACGAGTCAACCAACTGTAGCATGGCTACAATGGCCATTGCTTCCACTCCATCAACAGGAAAGCCCCTGTGAGCATGTTGTATCGCAGACTTCACCTACATGAAAAATAGCAAAAATAAGCAACATAAAGGACTTTTCTTGACCGGAGCAAAGTTCGGCTCCAGTCAACTCTTGTTTGTTTTTATAACTTCCATTATTTCCAGTTGGGCTCATTTTTAGCCAAGCCAACTAGTTTCATCTAGTTAATTGGAATTTGGTGTCATTTAGGATCCAATAATCTACTAATTTGAACCTTATGCAACATTTAGTGACTGATTTTTCTTACTAAGTCTGCAGGTATTGCTTCTTAATTGCATCAATAGGAAACCTACCAAAAACAGCCAAACATACAGTCTGAAGCAGAACTTTATCCTATCTAATCATACTTGAACATATGACACATGATTGCAACAAAACAACTGTAAATATTGCTTCTTTATCCCGCTAATTTCTCAACCGAAAGTTAGTTCCTGTGCTTGATCCTTGAACTGTGATGCTAATATGCAAAGTCCGGATACTTCAAAATTGGTACTGGTATAATCGATTTCTAGAACAGACAATACAAGTACCGTAACTTGGAACTATATCATTTTATTGCTTTCAGAACTTGTTGGATGGATTGATACCAGCATGAATTATGTTATGATTATTAAAATCAACTTGAGGTCAAAATGCATCTTAATTAAGGGTGTGAATTTCTGACACGACACGAAATTCACGGGTTGGGTAGGTTTCAGGTCGAACCCGTGAACACGTTTAGCTAAACGGGTCATGTTCGAGTCAACCCCATTGGTTGGCAGGTTGACTCATTTAATCATTTATTTATATATATTTTTTAAAATGTGTTTTATCTAATAAATTAAATTTATTTAAAACTATTTAAATTACATTATTACACCAATACAACGTCATATTATTTTTTGCATTTTTGTAAATTCGCAAGTTTAAGGGCGTTTATACCCGGTGTAACTTTTTGCTAAAAAACTTACACTGCACCAGCTGTAAAATCACTTACACTTGCGAATTTACAAAAATGCAAAAAAGAATAGAACGTTGTATTGGTGTAATAATGTTATTTAAAAAAAATGATTTGGATCGATTTTCGCAGAGTTAATTGGGTTAACACAATATCAATGGGTTAACAATGGAACCTTACCCTATACATAAATTTGTAATTTTAAAGTATTAATATGCAAAATAAGTTAATAACCGTGAATACACATGTCGTGTACAGGTTCACGTGTGTGACACGATTTTCGGGTGTGTGTAAAATTTATGGGTTCATGTCGGGTTCGACCTACCAACCCGATTAACAGGCCTAGTCTCAAAATCTTGGAGAAAATGTCCTACAAGTGCTTAGCTACATGTTATAACTTGATAGCAATGTAAACAGCCCAATTGGGATAAAAAGGTGAAGTTAAGTTTAATATTGAGCAGTAACTAACCAATTCCATATCAATGGAAGTAAAATCCATAACACAACCACCATGATTGTGCATTTCAACTGCCGCATTCGTCTCCGCCAACAGTCTCAAACTCTCCTGGTATGACCGATCCAAACACCATAACTCTGCCTACCATAAACACACAAACAGTCATCATCAGTAACACTAATTCGCTCAACAATTGCATGTAAAATAGGTGGATTGGAGATAGAGGAACCTTGGTAGCTTGGCGGCCCAAAGAGGTACCGGAAAAAGAAGCAACGGAATCGGAGAGTTGATCCCACTGGAGCACCCTCAGAGTGTTTTCAACAACGGGAGTTTTGGATTGGGGCTTGAGGAAAGCTGTGGGCTTGAATTTGAATCGCAGGGACGAGGTGAGGATGATACCATTAGAGAATGAGGTTGAGAAAGCAGTCCAGAGAACAGAGGAAATCATCCCCTTGTTCGAAAGATGAGACGGGAAGAAGAAGAAGATGTGGTCTTCTAGACCTCCAAATTCCCAATATCCATTCCGACTCCCAACAATTACGAAATTCTAACATTAAAATATAGTGTAACAAAAAGATAAAACCAAACCAAACCAAACCAAACATACCCAGTATAATCCCACACATAGCTAACGATATTAGTAGGGTCTGGGGAGGGTGTGATGAGGGCAAACCTTACCCCTATCCCAAGGGATAGAGAGGCTGCTCCCGTTTAGACCCCCGGCTTCATGGGAAAGAAAAAGATAAAAATATAAATAAAATTAATGAGTAATAAAGTAAAATAAATCTAATAGTAATCTAACAAAAAGATAAAACCCACCCTTACCCACAAATCTTTATCCATATTTTAATATAAATCGATAACTTTATACTAAACGGGAACTCTATATTTTTTTCTCGGCTCTCTCTTTTATTAAATCTATTAATTGATAATAATCTTAATTAACTTTATAGTCACTGGTTGATTTATAGATTTTGTATCACCCAATAGACCATGACACTTTTCAATCGTGTATATTCCACTTTCAAATTTAAGTATTTTGTGGATATGAAATCAATAATCAGATAAGAGAGGAAGTTCTGCAAGAATTAGAATGTATTTCTTACAACTTCGTGTGTGTTCAAACATACCAAACAATTCCCTTTTATAAGTGAAGAGCCATTGCAACGTTTGAGTTGAAACGACGCAACTCTTTATGCAAAAGTGATTGGTTACATTAGCGAACCTTGTCAGGTCGAAAAATCCTCAGTTGTATTGGCATGTCAGTGCTTATCGTCGAAATTGCTACGGATGCACAATTGTTATTAGTTGCTAATGATGCCTGGTTGCCACTATACTAATTACCACTTACGTCGGAAAACATATCTTGGCTAATTTGGTTCGGCATGTACCTGTGTTAAGTGCAAATGAATGTAACGTAATGTGTGTAGGAATCATGGGTATGATGTTTTATTTTGATGCGAAGTTGTGGACTGTACTTTGACGATCGGCCGGAAATCTTGATTAAGTGGCACGGTAAATCATAAAAACTCCAACCCCAATTTCAACCCAAACTAAGTCGATGCTAACACGAACATATCGAACGCTAGTAAATCCAATTCGAGTCAAACTTTTTAATTGTTAACACAATATTCATGAATTAATCACTATTTAATCATTTAGCTTCCCAAAAAATCACTCTCATGATGAAATTTGAAAACTAAGCAATAATCAGGTTTGAAATTCGTCCAGACAATAAACACCTTTTTTTATCTCATGATTCTCTTTAGCATTACATAAATGGCAAATACATACCATACAGAAATGGCAGAGGCATACCACCCAGCCCCAAGGAGGAAACCCGCAACTGAGAAAAAACCCCTTACTCAACCTGAAACACTTTGTCCCAAGCGAGACTTGAACCCATGACCTCACATTTAAAAAGTTATGGAGTTACTATTCAACCAGAAGGCTCGATGGTAGCGGGTCATTAGTTTGTTAGAGTTTTATTTAGTTAACATATGTTTTGTGATTATCTTATGGCTAAGATAATTATAGGATTAGTTTGGGTTACCTATCCTATAAGGCCATCCACATTGGAGGGTGAAAGGGAGTGTGATCCACGATGGTTGGGGCGCGGAACACCGCCCCCTAGGGCGTGAATGGGGGCGCAGGCCTCATGCCGTGAGGGAAATCACTGGCAAATGACAAAGTTTATTATTATATATTATTATTTACTTATTATAAGTTTTTAGGTGTGATTAATCTCTACGACAAGAGATATTTTAGGAGACCGACTTTTAATACATTCAACAAAATAATATATGAGGTGAATGAAGTCGTACATGGCATTCCCACTATGCTTGGTAATCGATTACACACATTGGGATTTGGCGAAGCATATTTAGAGGAGTCATCCAAGCGACGGTTGATTTTTTGTATTTTAATATATTTGTTTTTTATTTAAATAAAATTGTATTTTGTTGTCTTTATTTTAAATAAATACTTGTAAACATTTGTTTTTTATTTAAATAATTAGTTAATGATTAAAAATACTATAGTGAAACCATTACATAGCAAACATGATTTGAATCAACTAGGAAACTAAATCAACCTAAATCTCAACTTACCAAAACTGATAAACACAAATAAATAAACAAAATAATTAAACCCAAATATAATTCTAACTAAATATCCCCTAAATTAATTAAACAATCTGAATTACTAAAATACCCCTTTGACCCAATCAGAAATTGACCTCACTTGAACCGACCCAAACATTGACCCGTGACTCATTCAATCTGTGAACAAACCCGATTAATTCCAACATCAGCAAATGAAGCAACAACTAACCATCTGCAATTCTTCATCTCAACACTTATTTCCAAAAGAAACTATCTTTAGCACTAAATTATGCAGGCAAGGCAACGATGTACTCCTACCACCTTTCCTTCTGTTCAACTCAGCCTCCCTACAAAGAAAAGATATGATTATAGTTGTTGAATTTGTAACTGTTAACTGAAAGTAGACTAGAATAAGACCTTCGAATATGATCAAGAATAAGAAGTCTCGGTCCAGGTGGGATTTTCACCTCTCGCAGCGCGCTGTTGGAAGCAAAAGAATGAAAATCAATCACTAATAATAATAATAATCTGATCAACAAAAAGAAGGGAGTTAAAAGGTTAGCAGTTGCCTGTCAGTAAGCAAGGGCAAAGTGGAGTCAGTTAACAAACCACTTTTGAAGTTTTTCTCATAATCATGAAGACCAAGTCTCCACAACATGCCTCTAGTCTTATTGTACAACACATCTTCAGCTCGTGGCTTCGAGAATTTCTCCTGTAGCTGCAACAGCACATAACAACCATTCTAGTTACATAGATCCAATGAAACAATCTCAAAAAAACATAACATGATCCCATCACCTTCCAAATACCACCGTACACGAGTGCAAAAATAACGCCAGTCGAGACAGGACCCCGCATGCCGCTAACCAATGAGAACGCTGCACCAGAGCCAAAACCTGCTACCATACTGCAATCATAATTCAATTATATAGCACAACAAACCTACATTCAGTTATTAGGCTGCATTTATTGAGTTTCATTCTTATCACTCAACATTCAAATCAATGCGCCTGTTAAAGGCTAAGATAATCTGATATCTACAAGGAAAATAAAACAAATACTAAGAGTTCTTCCATCCCTCGAAAGCAACAATGATATATCAGTACTAATCAGTGGCGGATCTAGGAAAAAAATTCAGGGGTATCAAACATTTCGTTCAGGGGTATCGGGAAACATAAAAACGGTAAAAAAAATTCCACTACGCGTCGAAAGTTGAGAAGTACCAAAGTTACCCCTGGGTCTAAGGTAGATCCGCCCCTGGTACTAATAGTGATAGTTGCAAAATATCACTAGCATAAAATGGTGAGTAAACTATAGTAGCAACAAAATAACAAGACAAAAAGATGTAGCGACGCCTCTTTATCAGGTTTGCCTTTATCCCAACCTCCCCATACCCTACAAATTAAATAGCTCTGCTAGAAGGAAGGTATGGTTATAATCCATCCCTCGAGAGGGGAGAGGGAGCCTATGTTGTCAAAAGCCCTTTGGCCGGCACCTAGGCCCTTAGGCGAAGGGAGGCGCAGTAAAAGCGCCTTGCTGCAACCTAGGCCCTCAGGCGACCTTCAAGCGAGATTTCGGCCACATTCTAGTCGGATTCCAGTGAGATTCCGGCCAAATCCTTAAAATTCTACAAATTCCTGGCAAATTGGTCTTAACAATCAAAAAATGGCCCGCAACAAGCCTAAAACGTGTCTGAAACCCCAAAAACGGTATATTTGTGCTATGCGCCTTGCTTATCTCGGGCGGGCCATCTCTTTTTAAGCGCCTAGGCCCAAGGTTCACCCTTTGCGCCTTTGACAACTTATTCTTGATGATATCCAAAGGTCTAATTCTACTATGATATGCTGCATACCTTGATTGAACATCATCCTTGCCTCTTAATCCCTTCATGACACAATATAAGCCTGCATCAACACCACTCCAAACTGCAAAATTACGGGCCTGTATTAAAGATCCACCTGAAAAAACCTGCACACAAGAACACATTTATTTTAGTAAGAGTTATAAATAAAGTAACAGATTCATGATATGAAACAAATATAAAAACAACAACATATATATGTTATATGAATAGGATTTAATAGAAAGAGAGTTAACCCTAGCATGTTGACTACTGGAGGGGAGGTCTTTTGTAATATAACCTATAAACGCCCCCATGACGGCTCCCTTGACGGCTCCCTTGACGGCGTTGGTGGTGACGATGGCAATCCAGTCCTTGAATCCAGTCTTCAGATTCTTATACTTGGCCTGTAATTGTGTCATCGGATTATGATTATGAGTATGATGACCTTTTGCTAAACACACCCTTTGATTTCCTTCCCGCATGGAGAATAAAAAAAAAGCTTTTTGATTAGGGATAACGGCCCCAATAATTCTCGAAACGTTTTGGGCCCAAGACAAGTAACAGAAAACTGGGCCTCAATAATTTTTTATATGTAATAGGTTTAAATATATATATTTTTGTGTTTTTTTTTGTTTTAGTTTAATAGTTTAAACAATTATGGGTTTTTGTATGACAACCTTTTAAAAAGAGAAAAAAAAGTAGAGAAAGAAGAAATAGGACAAATGAAAAATAAGTAGTGTTACCGATCTTTAAATATCTTCAAATGGTTTTTTCAGTTGCACTATGGAAACTTTGATGCACACAAAATGAATGTATAAACTAAATATACTATTTAAAACATGTACAAAATTTTCAAAAACTTCAGGCCTCTCAAAAGACCGGGCATGGAGCCGTCGCCCACCTTGCCCCTCTCTTTGGGCCGGGCCTCTTAGGGATGGAGAACGACTCTTTGAAAGTTGTGTTTGAGTTAGTTATGTAAATATTGTAAGTTAAGGGGGTCTTAATGTCACAGCTTGAAGTTAGAAATTGTATTACGTGACGTGTAGGAAGGATGTGACGATTGTAGATAGACACATTCCTTCCATAGAAACTCAATTATCAACGTCGGTGGCTTGTCACATACCAAACATACCCCCTAACTTTGTTAATGTATCATATTTAACCCTTTAATTTTTTAAAATGTCACTTTAACCTTTTCAAGTTTCTAAAGTTATTTGTCACCAATCAAAACTTACCCCCGAGTTTATTAAATTGTCAAAACTAACTCCTTAACATTGTAAAATGTTAGTTTGACCCCTTAAGTTTATAAAGTTTAGAGGTAGTATACAAAATCTAATTTTTCCTCAATAATTTTCGTTCGCTAATTTAAAAAAATAATAATAATTTGTAAACGTGCTTAATTTTTTTTCTTGGCATTTCAATATAAATTTTGGTAAAAACAGTTGTTTTTAAAATAGGGTAATTTTTAGGTACCGTGAGTTATTTCGACTGACGATAACGTGTCAGTATCATGAAGAATGAGACTAACACCGATTGAATAACATCGTTACCGTTATATAACTTCCTTTTGTATGTGATTTGATTTCTACAACCAACTCGACGTAACTTCATACGTTTCTTTTAAGTATTTAATGGCGTTTCTTTTTGTGCTTAGGCACGTTAATGTCATCGCCACAACCGTTTTATCGACTGACAGTAACGTGTTGGTACCGCTAAAAATAAAACCTATACCGATCGAAGAACGTCAGTGTCTTTAACGATTTTATATCCATGTTTCGATCTGCACAACCGAGCCGCCACAAATTCATATTTTTATTACCGCCACAACGTGTATAACTAAGTTTGCAAAGCGGTATTGACACTCTGCCGCAACGCGCGGGGACCGAATATTAGTTTGAATCAGTAAGAAACTTAACTAAAAAGGGAGTAGCAAACTATTGGGCAAGCATTACCTCGGCAAAGTCGGATATGAATGATGTTGGTCTCTTGGACTGTACAATGTCCAGGAAAGTGATTGGGGTCGGCTCCTATTCTTCATTCTGGAATGAAAGATGGTTCGGGTTGTTGCGTTTTAAAGACCTTTTCCCTAGTCTTTATGAACCAGATAAAAGAAAAAATTGTGCTATAAAAGAAAGGTGTGAAACCGCGGTTTTCAGGTCTTTACCGTTTCTCGATTTTCTTTTTATACGTTATATTTTTAAATATTATGATTTTATATAATTTTTTGTGTTTCTAGGAATTCTAGGAATACTACCTTAGACAAACACTAAGGTTCGAACTAGAAAACTCGGTTAAGTGCATATACTGCGTATACTGCGAAGTTAAATAAACGGTAAAAATTAAATTCTCGAAAATAATTTTTATATTTATATTTTAGTTAAGAATAATGTTTTATAATATTATATGTGCTAAATTTTGTGATTCTTGATTAAACTAACGATCACAAGTGGTTCTTTCGTTAAAAACCCGGTATAGCATTTTTGAAAAATTTTGAGTTTTTAGGTTTTAAAAATTTTCAAAATTCATTATTTTAGATACTAAATTTTTATGTTTGATAAAAATGTTTATTTTTAGTGTTTAGGGGTGTAATTTTTATAAAAAGTAGGTATATTTTATAAAAATTTCTTTAAAATTTCAAGACTCCACTCCCCCCTATAAATACCCTTCTCCCCCACCCCATTTTCCTCTTCTTCCAGCCCAAATTGTGAAACCCCCTTCTTCATCCAAACACCCCCATTTTTTCATCTTCTAGCTCAAGAACAATCCAATTCCAAGCTTGATTCTTGGTTCCAATGGATTCATGAGCTTGTTTTTAGTGTTTTAAAGGTATTTTAACATGATTTCATCTTTAAAATTTCTGTTTTGATTCTTGCATGTGTTCTCAAGAACACCAAGAACACACACACTACACACACTCACTTTGATTTTCAAGTTTTGTTGTTTTTAAAAGTTTTTAGCTTGAATCTTGTGATTTTAACAAGGATTTGTGGATAAAAACTAGTTGTAATCATCCACAATGAGTTATATAGTGAAAAGCTTGCAAGATTTGATGATCAAAGTGTATGAACACTTGGGTGTTCATACTTGCATCTTCTTGAATAAAAAGAGCATTTTGTTGATTTTTGAGTCTTTGATCTTGGAATTGAACCACATTGTGATTGTAAGTTAAAAATCAAGGAAAAATCAGTAGCTTAGCATCAAATTTCATCATCATTTGTTGAATTTGGAAGGTATAATCCTTGATCAAACTTGTAGTTTAGCTTATATGATCAAGAACAAGCATGTTTTTAGTGGATTTTTAAAAATGGTTGATTTAGCACCCAAACTAGTTTTTATACAGTAGAATATGTTTTAAAATGAGGATCTGGAAAATTTGGTTATCTAACTCTTTATAGATTATTTATTAAAATTCACACAAGTTTAATTCATGGAAATTTGGGAAAAATACTTCTGAGTATTGAAAAAATCTGGAAATTGGTCAGTGATTGTTATATGATGAACTAAGACTCCTATCCAAATTTTATGAAAATTGGAGTTGTTTAAGTATACGTTTAGTATTTATAAAGTTTAAACGGATGATTTAGGGTTTGTATACTTCTGGATAAAATCAGGACTTGAAACTGGTACGGGACCTTATACTAACTTAAAACTAATATGGTAAAAATTTGGGGAAGTTTTTATGTGTTTAACTATTTTTCCCGAATTTGTAAAATTTTAACAATATTAAATTCATATTAAATAATCTGAATATTAGAAAACTATGAAAATTGGTCAGAAATTTTTATTTATATACATGATCAATCGGAATAAATTTCAAACATTAAATTTATGTCTAAGTATGACTTTGGAATTATGGTCCATTTAAATTTTATAAAAAGTTATTAATTTTGGAAATTTTTATATAAAATTGATTTTATAAAAATTCTATGGAATTTTGAACAGAAGTATAACCTCATTTAAAACATAAAATTTAACTTTTAAATTGGGTGCTAATATCACACTAAAACCCTAATTTCGGACGAATCTGATTTTCAAACCGTAAACCGGACTTTACGCGCGTAATCGCGTTTTTGATCAAACGAAACCGTGACATGAGATTTTATCAAATGTGACTTTTTAACTACTGATGTTATTTATTAAAATCTAAAACTTAAAATTTTAAGGTTATTAATTCATATAAAAGCCGGTTTTACAATTCTTAACGGTTCGTACGCACGCGCACGGGTTTTGGCTATACAATTGACTGCATAGCCACTTTTGAATTTTGTTGACTTAGCTACGCATATTAGGTTTCCTAAATACATTTTGTGTCTACTTATTAGTAGGACTCGGTTAGGATACCAACGTTGGCTGTTTTACTGCACTTTTTCGCGTTTCACTCTTAGGTGAGTTTCACGGCCCCACTTTTAAATGTTTACTATTTTACGGGGGAAAAGCTGTTTCACTACATGTTGTTACTTGGGATTAGGGTTACCTGGGTTTACTTTTAGATGCATTAAGTCCCCACTTTAACGCAATCAATTAGCTTGAATAGCCGATGGGAATTATGAATAGTACTATTTGGGTCGACACCCCCGCCCAGGGTTGGTAGCGCCAACCAGACTTGTAGGGTCATTTGGGCGCATAATTAGCCATAGTAGGCGTTCTCATTTAACACCTGGATACAGGGGCAACAACTAGTCTGACGGTTTTGATTGTGACTCAGGGTAACTAAAATCTTAACACATGTACTTTATCATCTGCGAATGGTTACTTTAAATTTTGAAATTCATTTACTTATTTTATTGAGTCGTAAAATTTGCGTACTCACCAACTATTTTTATAGTTGACCGTTTTCGAAACATGCTTTTCAGGTAAACAGAATTGAAGCAAATGACTAGTTTGGTGAATTTGCTTTTGGGGACTTTCTTTTGGATTATGACTTGGTTGTTGGTTTTGTATTCTGCATTTGGGATGTTTGGTTTATGTAGACAACCTGAATTTGTATTTTGGTTTTCATGGTTTGTATGACACTTTACTTTCTTGGGTATGTTTGTAGTGGTTCTTTGAAATTTGCAGTGTACCCATTAGCATTCTCTTGCGCCTAAGTGTTCGATGCACCGCTCTCGTCTCATCTCCGTGTTTCCGCCTTCGGCGGGGTGTGACAGACTTGGTATCAGAGAACTGGTTATAGAGAATTAGGTTTACTCCAGACTCGAACCTAGACTATGACCTTAAGAAACATTGCAAAGAACCTTAGGAACTATGTGTGCATTGCATATCATTTCGCATTTCTTATTTTTACCAGCTTTACGTTCTCCGTCATAGCATGTCTTCGTCTTCTGCATCTTCATTTCAACAGTACTTCTCGGACGATGAGGCGGACAGCCTCAACAGCATCCCTCTTGTACCTGTCCCTACAGCATCAGGTGATTGGAGTGCGCCTGGGCCTAGTCATACGTCAGAGGAGGATCCGTCGGTGCACTATGTGCCCGGTGAGTCTAGCTACGCGACCAGCTCAGAGGATTTAGGGAGCCTTCTACCCTCACCTACTTCGGTCCTACCCCCTTCCAGGGTAGCACCAGTGACTGTTGTTCTACACCCTGCTACTCCCACTGTTGGACAGTCACTGTTTCCTGGATCGACCTTCGAGGTCGGAGGATCATCTACTAGGACTGCACCTGTTATTATAGAGTTATCATCAGATGAAGAGGAGGAGCCCGAGGACACCAGGACTAGTAGGGAGGTACAGATGGACGAGTTAGTGGAGGCTTACGCTGGACACGAAACGAGGCTGAATCATCATCATACTGTGTTGGAGGATGTTCTAGAGAGGATACCAGAGCTATATCAGTATGTTACTACTCTTCAGGCGTCAGAGCTGAACAGGAACCAGTGCATGGATCGATTTGAGAAGAGGGTCTACTCCAGATTGGCTATTTTTGTGGCTTTCTTTGTTTTACTGGTTGCTGTTGTGTTAGGTTTCTATTTCAGACACTGAGCGGGTTGTGCTCAGGTCCTTTTGAAGGGTTAAAAAAACTTTGTTTCTTTTGGTGTATCTTGGCATAGTTCTAACTAATGCCTAATTTTGTAAAAAAATAATTATTACTAACTCTTGTAAACCCTAGCTACTTTCTATGCTCGGTGAAGCACTTTTGTAAATTTTGGATGATGGAAATGAATTATATTTTGGATGAATTCTTGTATGTCATAAATTTCATTTTGTTATTATTTGTGTATTGTCATCATTCTTAATTGTTATCTTGTGTACATGGTTCAACCAAATGTTTATCATCCTTTTCAAAAACATGTCTTTTATGTATAGATTGTTTGCTATGTTTTGAGTGATTTCTAATCAAGTACCATCATTTACTCAAACTCTTATCAAATTCCTATCCGTTTCTGTTTTTAGACAATGTCGCCGAGGAGAGAACCTCAGCATAATGAGACAGAGAATGCTCAACCAGATCTGACCCAGCTGATAAATCAAGGAATAGATGCGGCTATACCAAGAATAGTGGCACAGATCACCGCAGGGTTAATCAGGAGTGCTGGCGGCACTAGTGGTGGTGCTTCTGGCAGTGGTGGAGCCGGTGGTGGTGCTGGTGGTGGCACAAATACTGGTAACACCAACCGCGGATACACTTTTAAAGACTTCTCTGCGGGAAAACCCCTGGATTTTCATGGAATTGAAGGGGCAGTTGGGATTGTTCGTTGGATAGAAAAGATGGAGTCGGTCATAAAAATCAGTAACTGCTTGGAAAATCAAAAGGTTAAGTATGTTGCTTGCTCTCTGCAGGGCGAAGCCCTAACATGGTGGAATTCTCAAATTGATGCGTTAGGAGAAAAGGTTACTGATAACCTGACTTGGGACGAGTTTAAGAAAATGTTGATTAAGGAATACTGTCCTTGAAATGAATTGAAGAAAATTGAAGTTGAATTTTGGAATCTGGAAATGGATGGAGCAGAGATCTTGGATTACACGACTCGATTTCAAGAGTTGTCTCGTGTGGTGCCACATCTAGTGACACCAGAACCTAAGAGGATCGAAAGGTATATATGGGGATTAGTGCCCCAAATTCGAGGAATGGTTACTTCGACCAAACCCACTACTATGCAAAGTGTGATTCAGTTGGCGGGTGAATTAACTGATGAAATGGTGAGAAATGGAATATTGCTTAAGAAAGGAACAGTTGGAAAGAAATCTGAGGAGAAGGCTGTGAAGAAAACTACTGGTGGTCCAAGTAAGAAGCGCAAGTTTGTGAAGAATTATGGAGCGGTGACACAAGGAAAGAAGGTGTACATTGGGAACTTACCTAAGTGTAATAGATGCAACCTTAACCATACAGGCCAATGCGCAGTTGTTACTTGTGAAAGGTGAAACAGGACCGGTCATCTTGCCAAGAACTACAGGGTCAACTTGGAACCTCAAAGATCATGTTATGAATGTAAGGATACTGGTCACTTCAGAGACAGATGTCCTAAACTAGGACGTAATGGTGGTAATACGAATCAAGCTAAGGGTAGAGCATTCGCACTTGGGGCTGGAGACGCTCGTCAGGACCCGAATGTGGTGACGGGTACGTTTCTCATCAATAATATCCATGCATCTATACTATTTGACACGGGGGCTAATAGAAGTTTTATTTCTACTGAGTTTAGATCATTGATTAGTCTTGAGTCAAAAAAATTGCATGATGCCTACACTATAGAACTAGCAAACGGTAAATTGATTAAGGCTAGTGATATTGTCCGAGGTTGCACTATGAATTTAAATGATCATCCATTTAGTGTAGATCTTATCCCGATTGATCTTGGTAGCTTCGATGTTGTAATTGGCATGGATTGGTTGTCCAAACACCGAGCCGAGATTATTTGTTCAGAAAAGATAGTTTGAATTCCGCTCTCAAACGGTGAAGTACTAGATGTCCATGGTGATAAACCTGGAAGGAGCTTGAACATTATTTCATATTTGAAGGCTTGGAAATTTTTGAAGAAAGGGAGTTACACATTTCTTGCTAACGTTATCGAGAAGAGGTCGGAGGAGTTAAAAATTCAAGATATCCCAATCGTGCGCGATTATCCGGAAGTCTTTCCCGAGGATTTACCCGGATTACCCCCTTCACGGCAAGTTGAGTTTAGGATCGACTCAGTACCCGGCACCGCACCTATTGCTAGATCCCCCTACCGTTTGGCACCGTCTGAATTGCAAGACTTGTCGAATCAGTTGCAGGAACTTTTAGAGAAAGCATTTATTAGACCGAGTTTCTCACCTTGGGGAGCTCCGGTCTTGTTCGTGAAAAAGAAGGATGGATCATTTCGGATGTGTATCAACTACCGGGAGTTGAATAAATTGACGATCAAGAACCGATATCCACTCCCGAGGATCGACGACTTGTTTGACCAATTGCAGGGATCGACTCATTTCTCTAAGATCGATCTCAGATTCGGTTATCATCAGTTAAGGTTCCATGAGGATGACATACCGAAGACGACATTCAGGACTCGGTATGGTCACTATGAGTTTTTGGTTATGCCTTTCGGGCTAACCAATGCTCCGGCAGTGTTTATGGATCTGATGAATAGGGTATGTAAGCCCTACTTAGACAAGTTTGTGATAGTATTTATCGACGACATCTTGATATATTCTCGGAGTAAGGAAGAGCACGAGCAACACCTGCAGTTAATTTTGGAGTTGCTTCGGAATGAGAAACTTTATGCCAAGTTCTCAAAGTGTGAATTTTGGCTAAAAGAAGTTCACTTTCTTGGCCACGTGATTAACGAGAAGGGAATACATGTGGATCCGGCCAAGATTGAGGCGTTAAAGAAGTGGGAGACGCCTAAGACCCCAACCGAGATCCGTCAATTTCTTGGTTTGACAGGCTACTATAGGCGATTCATTGAGAATTTCTCGAAGATAGCTCAGTCCTTAACTCTCTTGACTCAGAAAGATAGAAAATTTGAATGGGGTGACAAACATGAAGAGGCATTTCAATTATTGAAACATAAGTTATGTAACGCTCCGATTCTAACTCTTCCCGAAGGAACGGATGGTTTTGTCGTATACTGTGAAGCTTCACACCAAGGTCTTTGTAGAACCAAAGACTGATTGCTACCAAATTATTCTAAGTACAAATGCTGCTGATAGGCTTATCAGCAGCATTCATCACATATGGCTGCTGATAGGCTTATCAGCAGCATTCAACACTTGTTGCTGCTGATAGGCTTATCAGCAGCATTCAACACTTGTTGCTGCTGATAGGCTTATCAGCAGTGTTCAACACAAGTTGCTGCTGATAGGCTTATCAGCAGCATTACTCTCATATCTGCTGCTGATAGCTTTATTCACTGAAGACCAAACGTTGCAGCTGACTATCCATGTGAAGCGCCTCTGACACCTTTCTGCAAAAGCAACTGCCACACTCCAAGCAGAAGGAACCTCACTGGTGCAACCAATAAAGGACAATGACGCGCGTCTCCAAGCATACAAACAATGATGCCTAAGAAGACGTTTCAGTAAAGTTATCTAGATTAGCCTTTGCGTGTAATTTAGATTAATAAACAAGATCAACGGCTTGTGTTAGATCTGATCCTTAGAATCAAGGGTCTGTCTTGATTCTAAGTTACTATAAATACTGTGTAAACACTTCATTGTAAGTGTGCTTGCTGTGCTTTCATAGTGCTTCTTGATAGTGTTTTACTTGTAAACTTGTAATCTCAGAAGTTTAATACAACAGTGCATTTATCAGTATTTTTGCTGTTTACTTGTTTACTTTGTTGGTTGTTATTGTTTCCGCCAATATCAACTAGAATAGAATCACCTTGTAATCTTACGATCCTACAAGTGGTATCAGAGCTTTGGCTCAAGATTAAACAAACTAACATTTGTTTAATCACTTTCTGATTCTATTCAAAACTCTATTCTTGATCAAGTCACACAAAACAAAATGGCACAAAGTCACGGATCTGAAGACATCGGCAGTATCAACCGACCACCGAGGTTGGTGTCTGGGGAGGACTATGATATGTGGAAAAACCGTATGGAAAGCTTCTTCTGCTACCATGAATACGGAATGTGGAAATCCATAAGGGATGGACCTTATGTTCCCATGGTGGCCTCTGCTGACTCCGGAGGACCACTAGTTCCTAAGGAACCCTCCAAATATTCTGAAGAAGACATCAAGAAAATGGAGGTGGACTTCAAGGCATTAGGAGCTATCCAAATGTGCCTTCCAAATGAAGTTTTTCACAATTTCAAGGCTCACAAAACTGCAAAGGAATTATGGGGAGCCCTGGAAAAGATGTTTGCTGGATCTGAGGAGGTCAAGGAGAACAGACGTGACATTCTCAAGCAACAGTATGAAAACTTCGTCTGGAAAGAAGGTGAGTCACTAACAGTTTTATATAACAGGTACACGTACCTGGTTGGAGAACTGCAGTGCTCCAAGGTAAAGCTGGAGAATGAAGACATTCTCAAGAAGTTCATAAGATCTCTTCCTAGTTGTTGGACATTATATACAGTGTCCATCAGAAGAACAGAGAATCTGAAGACTCTTCAGATGACTGAGCTCTTTGGCATGCTCAAAACCTATGAATTAGAAATGATTCAAGCTAAAGAAAGGAGCTCCAGTTATCAATCAGCTACCACTTCCTCCACCACCACCTCAGCGCTTCACTCTGATCATTCTGGTCCTAGTGCAAGCAACTACTATCCTCCCATTGTTACTCATCCTCAAACACCAACTGCTTCACAATCCAACTCATCACCATTTCTTCTTGAGGCACCTCCTCAACAGCCAACATCTACTGCTTTTGTCTCTGACAACTCAAGCAACATGTACTTCATAAAGGAGGATCTGGAATGCTTTCATCCAGATGATCTTGAAGAAATGGATATTCAGCACTCATATGCCATGCTCTCCCTTAGAGCAAAAAGGTTTTATTCTAGAACCGGGAGATCAGTTCCAAGCAACAACTCAAACACCAGAGTTGGGCTTGATAAAATTAAGATCCGATGTTACAACTGTAACCAAATGGGTCACTTTGCTAGGGAGTGAAGGCACCTAAAACCAATCAGGGTGCCAGCCATCAAAGACAAGCTTACCAAGGTCAGCCCAGGCAGCAGCAGCAAGGAACTTCTCCAGCACAAACTGCAGCCTGTGCAAATGTTGGAACTTCAGACTTTGACTGGAGTTTTCAATATGAAGATGTTCCTACCTCCAACCAAGCACTTATGGCAGACAATGCAGAGATACCACCTCAGGTATTTGAACATCTTTGCTCTCAAGCTTGCATTGACAAAGTTTTAGGTTATAGAAAGCATAACCAAAATCTGATAGATCAAAATGAAAAGTTTCATCAAATGAAGTCTGAATTCAAAAAGGTCGAAGATACTTACAAAGAAAAAATTAACTGCCTTAAGAAAGAGATTTCTTCATTAAAACATGAACAAACCAATCTTGAAACTCAGATTGATGATCTATTAGTAAAAATTAAAGCTACCAGAGCTGAACTGGCTGAACAGAAAGTCCATGTTGAAAAATATGAATTTTCATCTAAAAAGTTACAAAGATTGTTAGATATTCAAGTCCATGAAAGGGTAAAAACTGGACTTGGATATCATAGTGACGAGTACCAGACAGTTCCTCCTCCTGCTGATTATGTTACCATTCACCAACCAAGCTTTAATACTGCAAACCTTGACATGGCAAACCGAAACCTTGATCCTTCAATGGATGCATGTTTTGTGGAAGACTGCTCCACCTCTTCAGAATCTGAGTCAACCTGCTCAGACCACTGTGAAACTAGTGCAGTCCCATCTGCTCCTTTCTCTGAAGCCGGTTGTCATGTTGTTACTCCAACCATTCCAGCTCCCATTCCATTCAAACAAATCAAGATTAGCTATCCTCCAGGTGGAAGAAAGCTAATCATTGAAAAGGGAGAGACATCAGGTTTCACCAACCCCAAATCTCAGTCAAAGTCAAAGGCGTTTGATATTTCTCATACACCTGGAGAAAAAGGTCCATATGTTCAAAGGACACTAGAAGAAGCCACCTTTGAACATAACAAAGCTCATCCCTTGAACTTCAAAGATTTGTTTCAAAATAAGAACTATGTGGACTCTCACATGGACAAGATAGCAGTATCATGCTTTGTGTGTGGCAAATACAATCACACTACCAGCACCTGCTTTCACTACCGTGAACACCAAAGAAACTCAAAGCAACATGCCTTTGAGAAAACAAACATAAACAAACAGGTGAGAAGCTATGATGCAAAGGCAACAAAGTTCAGAGAATCTCTATCCCCTCAAAGAGTGAAGATGCAGAAACCTCAACAAACTTGCATCATATGTGGGGAATCAAACCACTTTGCTGCAACATGCAAGTTCAACCCTTTTAACCAAGTTGCAAATCGTTCATCGGTGTTCAACCCATCAGCAGCAAACAAAATCGCTGCTGATAGAGTAAAGTCCAGGAAACCAAAGGCAAAGCCTTCAGCAGCAAAAGTCTCTGCTGCTGACAAAGCACAATAAAAAACAACGGCATCAGTAGCAAAAGTATCTGCTGCTGACAAAGCAAATTCCAAAACAAAGCTTCCAGCAGCAAAAACTGCTACTGCTCCAGCAAAGCCCTCAGCAGCAAAATCAGCTACGGATAAGCCAAAATCGTCAGCAACAACATCTTCTGCCGACAATGCAAAGAAAGCTAGAAAACCACCAACACAGCAATGGAAGGCCAAACAATCTCCAAGCATAACTATTGGTTCCATTGACTGCAAGCATGCTGACAATGGCAAATTAACAACTATCTTCTACAATGTTGCATGCTACAATGATCCTCCCACTAATTAGATATTTCCCATGTGCAGGGACAGCCAGGAAACAAACACAATACTTGGGTGGTAGATAGCGGCTGTTCCAGGCACATGACAGGCAATAGGTCCATCCTCTCCAACTTCAGACATTTCAATGGAGGATATGTTGCCTTTGGGAGTGACTCAAAAGGTGGATCTATCACTGGACAAGGAACTGTGTCCAATGAAAGGATGAGTATTGAAAGAGTCAACTATGTTAAAGAACTTGACTTCAATCTCATGAGTGTTTCCCAAGTATGTGATCAAAAGCATTGGATGCTCTTCACTGACAAAGAATGTTTTGTGTTAGCTCCTGGTCTATCTAAACCCCCTCCGGAGAAGATTCTCCTAACTGCTCGTAGAAAGGACAACTTATATGTGCTTGACATGAATGAAGCCACTCCATCCGGTAGTGTTTCATGTTTTCTGTCAAAGGCATCAGTTGATGAATCCGCTCTTTGGCACAGGAGGTTAAGCCATGTTAACATCAAAACAATCAATAAATTAGTGAAGGACAATCTTGTCAGAGGACTTCCTGACAAAGAATTCCAGCTAGACGATCACTGCATTGCCTGCTTGAAGGGAAAACAACACAAAAGTTCCCACAAGCCCAAGACATTGAACACAAATGACACCCCTCTCCAGCTACTGCATATGGATCTCTTTGGTCCTACGAATGTCATGTCAATGGGCAAAAAGTCCTACTGTCTGGTGATAACTGATAACTTCTCCAGATTCTCATGGGTATTCTTCCTAAGAACAAAAGATGAAACTGCTGAGATTCTCAAATCCTATATTCTTAGGGTAGAGAATCAAAGCAATCTGAAGGTAAAGATCATAAGGTGTGATCAGGGAACAGAGTTCAAAAATCACACCTTGAACAGTTTCTGTGAGAACAAGGGCATTGAAAGGCAATACAGTGCTCCAAGAACCCCTCAACAAAATGGGGTTGCTGAAAGAAGAAATAAGACTCTGATTGAATCAGCAAGATCTATGTTGGCTGACTCAAAGCTGCCCCTTACTTTCTGGGCAGAAGCAGTAAGCATAGCTTGTTATGTGCATAATAGAGTCCTTATTGTTAAGCCTCTCCAGAAAACACCCTATGAACTATGGCTCAAAAGAGTTCCCTACATTGGCTTCCTGAAGCCCTTTGGATGTCCATGTACCATCCTCATCACACATGGAGTTCTTCCTAAATTCGGTGCAAAGTCTGATGAAGGTTACTTTGTGGGTTACTCATCTCAATCAAAGGCCTACCGAGTGTTCAATTCTAGGACTCGGATTGTGGAAGAATCTGCTAATGTGGAATGCAGGGAACATGTTGTCTGTGAACAAGGCAAAGGTCCTAACTGGCTCTTTGATATAGACTCCTTCACCTAGATATTTGAGCCTCTCATATTCTCAAATATGGAGTGTTCTTCTTCAAAATCAACATCTTCTGCCTCAACCTCTTCTACCGACTACAGACTGGATTTTCCCAGTCCCTACATCAGGATGAAAAGGCCATCCATTGACCCTCCATCAGTGGCAGAAGCTATTGAAGCCGGTACAGGTGAAGCCAGTACTTCCAACATCACAAGCAGCAATCTCTCTGACCAAGAAATCTTTAATGAAGCCTCCTCAATCCATGCTGAAGAGGCCTCTGATGCTAATACTGCTGACAATGTGGAACACAATGATCAGAACCTCCAAGCTCCTCCCCTCACAACTGAAGACAATTCTGATCTAAACCAAAGTAATCTTGAAGAGGGAATACGGCTGGATGTGATACTAGCACAGAGAATAAACAAAGAGCATCCTCTGGAAAACATCATTGGCCAAGTCCACACAGGTATCCTGACAAGAAGTAAGTCTCATGAAGCCAACATTTGTTTGTTCTCTTGTTTTCTATCTCAGGTGGAACCCAAGAAGATTGATGAAGCTCTCAAGCACAACAGCTGGATTGAAGCAATGCAGGAAGAATTGCTGCAATTCAAAAGACAAGATGTTTGGAAGCTTGTTGATCTTCCACCTGGTCAAACAGCCATTGGAACAAGATGGGTCTTCAGAAACAAGCAAGATGAAAGGGGCATCGTGATCAAAAACAAAGCCAGACAGGTAGCTCAAGGTTACACTCAAGAAGAAGGCATTGACTATGATGAAGTCTTTGCTCCTGTTGCCCGTCTGGAAGCCATCAGAATCTTTCTGGCATTTGCTGCATCCAAAAACTTTATGATCTATCAAATGGATGTGAAGAGTGTCTTCTTGTATGGAAAGATTGGTGAAGAGGTCTATGTCAAACAGTCTCCAGGCTTTGTGGATCTTGCACATCCAAATAAGGTCTTAAAACGGGACAAAGCTCTCTATGGCTTACACCAAGCCCCAAGAGCCTGGTATGAAACTTTATCTGGATATCTACTTAGCAACAACTTCAGAAGGGGGGCCATTGATCAGACACTCTTCATCAAAGATGAAGGGGGAGAAATTTTGTTGGTCCAAATTTATGTTGATGACATTATCTTTGGATCTACAAGAAAGAAGCTCTGCAAAGACTTTTAAGTTCTGATGCATTCCAAATTTGAAATGAGTTCAATGGGTGAACTAAATTTCTTTTTAGGACTTCAAGTCAAACAGGTACCAAATGGAATCTTCATAAGTCAATCCAAGTATGTCAAAAGCATCTTGGAGAGGTTCAAAATGACTGACTGCTCTGCTACAAGAACTCCTATGCAAGTGCACCATCAATTATCTCCGGATAAAGAAGGACAAGACACTGATCAACATCAGTACCGAGCAATGATAGGGTCTCTCATGTATCTCATTGCCTCAAGACCAGATATCATTTTTGCAGTTTGTCTCTGCGCAAGATTTCAAGCAGCTCCAAAAGTGTCTCATCTTCAAGCTGTCAAAAGGATCCTTAGATACCTAAAGGGAGCTCCAAAACTTGGGTTATGGTATCCAAAGAATGGAAATGTCAATCTCTATGCCTACACTGACAGTGAGTATGGGGGTTGTAACTTGGACAAAAAGTCCACATCAGGGGGATGTCAATTTCTTGGAGGAAGGCTCATCTCATGGCAATGCAAAAAGCAAACATGTGTCTCCACTTCAACAGCTGAAGCAGAATACATTGCAGCTTCAAGCTGCTGTGCACAGGTCATCTGGATCCAAAATCAAATGCTTGACTATGGAATGACCTTCATGCAGACTCCAATTCACATTGACAACATGAGTGCTATCTCTATCACGAATAATCCAGTGCAGCATTCCAAGACTAAGCACATCGACATCAGGTATCACTTTATCAGGGATCAAGCTGAGAAAAAGAGAATTGTCCTATCCAAGGTTCACACAAATGAGCAATATGCTGATTTGTTCACTAAACCTTTTGATGAAGCAAGATTTCGATATCTAGTTGAATCAATTGGCATGATGAACTTTGAATAAGACATGTCTCTAATTTTTATCTTTCCTTGTAAATATGTCTATGTTTTTGTTCTTAATAAAAGGTTATAGTCAGCAGCACTTTTTCACTGCTGACAGATTTACTCTTCAGCAGCAAAGCCTTTGCCACTGATCGCTTTAAGTTATCAGCAGGAACAAGTTTCCTGCGGATAGCTTTAAGGCAGTCAGCAGCAACCTTTTTGCTGCGGAATGAATATAACAGTCAGCAGCTACCAAATCTGCTGCTGAAAGACTTAACTATCCGCAGCAACCAAGTTTGCAGCGGATAGCTCACCATCAGCAGCAACCAAGTTTGCTGCTGATAGGTAAAACAAGTCTACATTAACTTTTACCCGCTGTAAAAGTAAATATCGTCAGTCTTCACCATGACTGCTCGAGTGGTTTACAGCTGTAACAATGAAAAGTGAAACAGGTTGTACTGTACAAGTGAAGTTGCTTTTTCTTCGTCTGCCGTTATATCACAATCTCGAACGTTCCCACCACCTCTTCATTTTCAATTTCAAACCCTAATCTCCCATCACTTTCTCTCCCGTCCCCACAGCATTCAAAGCCCTCCATAATTAACCACCATTCAAACACCCTTCTCTCTTCCCTCCAACTCCATAAAATGGCAGGCGCCGACATAAACAACCCCAACGACAAGTTTTCCCCATATCACAACCTCACTGCATACCTAATAAAGGGCAAGAAATCGGAAGGTTTCGATGATATGATCGACTTCCTTTGTCGGTCCAAAATCCTCCATGCCCTAACAGTCAACCCAACCATCTACACTTCCCACATGGAAGATTTTTGGAGCTCAGCCGTAAGATTTTTGGAGCTCAGCCGTGTATTCTACTGAACAGGGCACTCCCCAAATCAGAGGCACAGTAGATGGCAAGGAGATGATTATCACTGAAGCAAAGCTCCGCCAACACCTCAAGCTTCAGGATGAAGGGGACGCCATCTCTTACCAACGAGACGTATACATGAGGACCTTTGTATACATAGGGTACACTGGGAATCAAGCAGAGTATACGATAGAAAAGGCACTCATGGGTCCCAAATGGAAGTATCTCTGCCACACTCTTCTCCAATGCATATCCCAGAAGAGGAGTGGCTGGAACCAACTCAGCTCCGGACTTGCGTCGGCAATTCACGGTATGATAACTGGGGTGAGTTTCAATTTTTCCCACCTCATCCTTGAAGGTTTGAGATACAACCTTCAAGAAGGGCTGAAATCACAGTTCTTCATGTACCCAAGATTCTTGCAAGAAGTGTTCAATATTGAACACCAAGATCTTTCAAAAACTGCAAGAATCTACTCAATTCTGGGACATAAGAACAACATTTTTCAAAGCATGAGAACAGTTTCATCAAAGTTCTCAGGGGCCGATGTTCCATTGTTGTCTACAATGTTGAACACGCAAAGTGCCCAGGGTTACAGCTCAGCAAACCCAGCTGATACTGATCCCACACCCTCCACCTCACTGCCACAAACTCAAACTACTGTTTCCCTTGATCGAACCCCTGTGCATTCTACTGAGGATGCACAGACACATACATTACTCACCCACAGTTTGATTGCTCAACCGGAACACAGGGCCCCGGTTGCAGCCAAGTATACAAGGAAGAGGGGCAAGAGAACTCCTTCTTCTCTTGCCTCCAAGGCCCAAACCCAAGCTAACATCCCTCACTCAGAATCACAACATTCTAGTGAGAATATCATAAGGGAAAGCTACATTGTTAGGGAGACTCCTTCGGAAGTCTCTCTATTAGGATTAGGATCACTTCCCGGATCCATAGAACAGCCCTTTGAGCCATTCCTATCTTCGTTGAACTTAAGTGTTGAGGAACCTGACCAAAGTGATGTACCTTCTCCAACTACCACTATCAAGGAGGTACTGATTGGTCTTGCTTTCGAAACACCCAACCCAAGTTCTTCACCCTTGAAGGTCCACTCTGGGAGTAATGATGGAGTGGATGTGGAAGAGGCTGTCACTACTGCTGGTCCATCAACTGACTAGGAGGACAATGACAACATTTATAAGACCTCAACCACGGAAACTCATGGTGAGGGCGTTTCCTTGGAAACTCCCCACACTGAGAGGAATCCCAGGCGCCAAGAAACCACGGGTGATGGGGATACTGAGGCTCGGCCTATGGCCCCATCTGGGTCCAAGGATTCCACAACTGTGGATGAGGACAGACTGCAACTTCACAACTTGGAATTGACGGCCAGGGTGGCTATGCTAGAGGCTGAAGTGTCCAAACTAAGACACCAAGTCTCTATGCATGAAGCCCATCAATGCCTAACTTTAGCCACTCCCTCTCTTGTATCAGTAGGCACCCAAACTGATGCTTACCTGTCTGCTGATGCAACCAAAAAGGGGGAGATGGTGTCTATGGAAGAAGATACAGACAGTCTTGACGACTGGATTCAAGAGCAGCTTGTACTTCAAAGCTCACTATTCAAGATAGCTTTTGTCCAAGTTCATGACTTGCCAGTCCCAGATAACGAAGACGAAGAGACATCTGAAGACTGGAAGTTGGTCGTCAGGGCTGTCGATGAAATGCTGAATGATGTTGAAGACACAGAACAAACAAATACATCATTCAGCATCCTTCCTGAAGCAGCAGCCATCATTGGTCAATCCTCAAACCCCCAACTATTCAGATCATCAAAGAAGCTAGAATTTGACTCCATTCTAGCTTGGGGGTATGATGGATCAGCTGAGAGGTTTTGGATTGGATGGGAATTCAGCGGAGTAGAAGAGCTGAACTGGAACTCTCTCAATGCCCTCCAAGTCCTACAGCTATACGCATCAAACTGCATCAACAACTCTGCAGATCTCTCAGCAGAACTTGCCATTGGCAGGTTCTATGACCTGATGGAGGATAATCTACCCCACTTCGAAAGACTAATTCAAAAAGCAAAACGGGTAGCTTATCCTGAATCCTCGGCGGCCGCAGAAAGGAGACTGACTCCTAGCAATCTTGAAATAACAAGGAGCAGTCTTCTCAATGAAGAAGAAGTTCTGGGCCTTCGAAGATTCCTGTATGCCTTCCTGGTCAAGGACTTGGACGTGCTAGGTTGGGTGAGCACTAAGTCCCTTGACCACACTCTTCTGCTCAGCAACGGCTCCTCTCTCATCATCAACACCAGGAACATCCTTCAGCTGCCCTCAAACTTCCTATTCAAGATTTTTCAGCTAAGAGCCAACATCTGCAATATTAACTCACTGGAGAGCCAGGCAATGATGGTCATCATCAAAGCCCATCTTGAAAAAGAAGGACTGATTCCTCAAGAAGAGACTGTGTCAAATTCTGATACTGACTCCAACTCTGATACTCCACAAGTTGACATCACATCTGCAGCTTTTGGCACAAGATCTTCTATCAGGGATCAACTGAGGGAAATAGAAGGTCCTGAGTGTCAATTTGATGAAGACAGTGACCGTCCCTTTTCAATTCCTCAACATGCCAATGAAGCTGAGGCAGAGATCCCAATAGCAGCATCATCATCTGCTGTTGTGATCAGTGAAGCTGAAGCAGAGGCACCCAATGTAAACAAAGGAAAGGGAATCATGACTGATGAAGATGAAGAGAGGCTGCTAAAAGAGAAAAGAGAGAGGGAAGAGAAAAGAAGAAGAAGAGAAGAAGAGGAGATGGCTGACCTGAAAAAGGCTCAAGAAAGAAAAACAGCCATTCTCCTAAGAGAACAAACCATCCAGCTGTATGCTAAACAGCTGGATGAGCTAAAAAGAAAGATTCCTGCAGTTGACCAGATTGAAGAAGATGCAGCTCTTACTCTTCAACTGCAGGAACAATTCAATAAAGAAGAAGAAGACTTGGAGAAGAAGAAGAACGAAGAAGCTAAGTTCAGAATAACCGATTCTGAATTAGCAAAAGAATTAAGGGAGGAGTGGACTGAAGCTCTGATCTCTCAAGGTGAGGATGCAGACTACCTTGAGAAACTTTCAAACAAAGAGATTTACAGAGCCTTCATGGGTCAGCAGGGTCAATTGGCTAGCAAGAAAAAGGCTGAAGAAGAAGAAAAAGCCAAGCTACAGTCCAAGAAGACCATTGCACTGAATAAAAGAACCCATGAAGAAAGGAAGGTCATGATTGACTTCCTTAAGGCTAGAGGAGATAGTGGAAAGAGGCTAGGTCCCATGAATTTCATGAACCTGCAAGCCCTCTACTTCAAAGTTAAAAAGGATGAGGAAGAAAGACTAGGGAAGAAAGCCTCCAAGAAAAGGGTACTTATCAAAGAAGAAGAAGAACCAAAGACAAAGAAACCCAAGCCTTCTCCCTCACCTACCTCTTCCTCAGCCCATCATCCTTCCACTCTCCTCCCCAAACCTTCCACTCCTCCACCTAACAAGTCCAAATCATCCCACCCAGCTCCCACTCATCAACAGCCTCCCTTAAAGAAATCCAAATCCTCATATGAACCTGAAGACTCAAGAAACATAGTTGAATGGGTCTACAATCCTCAGGATCAAAGGTTTGAGATCTTCAGGGGGAGAACTGAAAGAAGAAGATCTACATACAGGTCTGTTGATGAGGTTCTGCAACTACCAGATTTAGACCTAAGAAGAATTTTGGAGCTGGGTGAAGCTCATGAGCCTGCAAATGAGAGTGGGAAACATCTTATGCTAGCAATCAGACATTACTTCAACCCTAGAAAAGATGTGGTCATGGATGTCAAACCACTCAAGTCCCACTCTCCATTTGTATCTTGGTCCTACAACGCTGATTTGGATGAGTTCACTCTGATTGATGTAAAGAAGCAGCAGATGAGATGTTCAAGCAAAGCAATCTACAAAATGCCACACAAAGACATCAAGACTCTGTCTGAACTTCCACTGAACAATCCCAGCAAGGATCCAAGAGGCTATGAGGTTGAAAGGATAGTCAGCCACATGCAAAAGCTTCAGCAGCAAAGTAATTAGAAGAATTTTGGTTGCATCACTCTAGGGGGAGTTTGTAGAACCAAAGACTGATTGCTACCAAATTATTCTAAGTACAAATGCTGCTGATAGGCTTATCAGCAGCATTCATCACATATGGCTGCTGATAGGCTTATCAGCAGCATTCAACACTTGTTGCTGCTGATAGGCTTATCAGCAGTGTTCAACACAAGTTGCTGCTGATAGGCTTATCAGCAGCATTACTCTCATATCTGCTGCTGATAGCTTTATTCACTGAAGACCAAACGTTGCAGCTGACTATCCATGTGAAGCGCCTCTGACACCTTTCTGCAAAAGCAACTGCCACACTCCAAGCAGAAGGAACCTCACTGGTGCAACCAATAAAGGACAATGACGCGCGTCTCCAAGCATGCAAAAAATGATGCCTAAGAAGACGTTTCAGTAAAGTTATCTAGATTAGCCTTTGCGTGTAATTTAGATTAATAAACAAGATCAACGGCTTGTGTTAGATCTGATCCTTAGAATCAAGGGTCTGTCTTGATTCTAAGTTACTATAAATACTGTGTAAACACTTCATTGTAAGTGTGCTTGCTGTGCTTTCATAGTGCTTCTTGATAGTGTTTTACTTGTAAACTTGTAATCTCAGAAGTTTAATACAACAGTGCATTTATCAGTATTTTTGCTGTTTACTTGTTTACTTTGTTGGTTGTTATTGTTTCCGCCAATATCAACTAGAATAGAATCACCTTGTAATCTTACGATCCTACAGTCTTGGTTGCGTGTTGATGCAAAAGGACAAGGTTATCGCGCAAACATCCCGACAATTGAAAGTGCATGAAAAGAATTACACAACTCACGACTTGGAATTGGGTGCCGTTGTTTTTGCACTTAAGATTTGGAGGCATTATCTTTATGGCACTAAGTGCACTATTTTTACCGACCACAAAAGCCTCCAGCACATATTTGATCAAAAGATGTTGAACATGAGATAAAGGAGATGGATCGAACTACTTAACGACTATGACTGTGAGATCCGATATCACCATGGGAAAGCAAATGTGGTGGCAGATGCTTTGAGTAGGAAGGAAAGAATAAAATCTAATTGAGTGCGTGCTTTGGGGATGATAATTCAAACGAGCTTGAAAGCTCAGATTCTTGAGGCACAGAAAGAAGCGCTAGAGAGAAATAATTTGAAAGACGAACTTTTATGTGGTGCTGAGAGGAAATTCGAATAGAAAAACGATGAGTTAATTTATTATTTGGATCGATTGTGGATTCCGGATTCCCATAACTTGAGACAATTGATTTTTAATGAAGCTCACAAGTCGAGATATTCCGTACATCCCGGAGCTGACAAGATGTACAAAGACTTGAAAGAATTTTATTGCTAGCCCGTGATGAAGAAAGAAATTGCAAGTTATGTTGGGAAGTGCTTGACTTGTTCTAAAGTCAAGGCAGAATACCAGAAACCGTCGGGACTTTTGCAGCAACTCGACATCCCTCAGTGGAAATGGGAACAAATTACTATGGATTTCGTCACTAAGTTACCACGAACTTCCAGCGGTTATGATTCAATTTGGGTCATTGTTGACCGGTTAACGAAATCTGCTCATTTTATTCCTATCCGAGAGGATTTTAAGATGGAAAAGTTAGCCCGTTTGTACATCGGTGAAATTGTTTCTTGGCATGGAGTGCCCGTTTCCATCATCTCGGATAGGGATAGTCGTTTTACATCCCGATTTTGGCAGACACTACAACGAGCTTTGGGAACGCGCTTGGATATGAGCACGGCTTACCATCCTCAGACTGACGGTCAAAGTGAACGAACGATTCAGACCATGGAGGATATTCTAAGGGCATGTGTGATAGACTTTTGCGGAAATTGGGATACCCATTTGCCGTTAATCGAATTCTCTTATAATAACAGTTATCACACTAGCCTCAAATGCGCGCCGTTTGAAGCTTTGTATGGGCGTAAGTGTCGATCACCACTTTGTTGGGCCGAAGTTGGTGACAATCATTTAACTGGTCCCGAGATTATTCAGGAGACTACAGACAAAATCATTTAACTGGTCCCGATGGAACTCGAAGCATGGACCCGAATTCACATGGGAACGAGAGGACCAAATGAAGCAGAAATATCCTCAACTTTTTGTGAATGAAGCGGTCATTACCAACACCAGTTGAATTTCGGGACAAAATTCCTTTCAACTGGGGGATAATGTGACAACCGCGGTTTTTCAGGTCCTTACCGTTTCTTGATTTTCTTTTTATACGTTATATTTTTAAATATTATGATTTTATATATTTTTTTGTGTTTCTATGAATTCTAGGAATACTACCTTAGACAAACACTAAGGTTCGAACTAGAAAACCCGGTTAAGTGCACACACTGCGTATACTGCGAACGCGTTAAATAAACGGTAAAAATTAAATTCTCGAAAATAATTTTTATATTTATATTTTAGTTAAGAATAATGTTTTATAATATTATATGTGCTAAATTTTGTGATTCTTGATTAAACTAACGATCACAGGTGGTTCTTTCGTTAAAAACCCGGTATAGCATTTTTGAAAAATTTTGAGTTTTTAGGTTTTAAAAATTTTCAAAATTCATTATTTTAGATACTAAATTTTTATGTTTGATAAAAATGCTTATTTTTAGTGTTTAGGGGTGTAATTTTTATAAAAAGTGGGTATATTTTATAAAAATTTCTTTAAAATTTCAAGACTCCACTCCCCCCTATAAATACCCTTCTCCCCCACCCCATTTTCCTCTTCTTCCAGCCCAAATTGTGAAACCCCCTTCTTCATCCAAACACCCCCATTTTTTCATCTTCTAGCTCAAGAACAATCCAATTCCAAGCTTAATTCTTGGTTCCAATGGATGCATGAGCTTGTTTTTAGTGTTTTAAAGGTATTTTAACATGATTTCATCTTTAAAGTTTCTGTTTTGATTCTTGCATGTGTTCTCAAGAACACCAAGAACACACACACTACACACACTCACTTTGATTTTCAAGTTTTGTTGTTTTTAGCTTGAATCTTGTGATTTTAACAAGGATTTTTGGATAAAAACTAGTTGTAATCATCCACAATGAGTTATCTAGTGAAAAGCTTGCAAGATTTGATGATCAAAGTGTATGAACATTTGGGTGTTCATACTTGCATCTTCTTGAATAAAAAGAGCATTTTGTTGATTTTTGAGTCTTTGATCTTGGAATTGAACCACATTGTGATTGTAAGTTAAAAATCAAGGAAAACTCAGTAGCTTAGCATCAAATTTCATCATCATTTATTGAATTTGGAAGGTATAATCCTTGATCAAACTTGTAGTTTAGCTTATATGATCAAGAACAAGCATGTTTTTAGTGGATTTTTAAAAATAGTTGATTTAGCACCCAAACTTGTTTTTATACAGTAGAATATGTTTTAAAATGAGGATCTGAAAATTTTGGTTATCTAACTCTTTATAGATTATTTATTAAAATTCACAGAAGTTTAATTCATGGAAATTTGGGAAAAATACTTATGAGTATTGAAAAAATCTGGAAATTGGTCAGTGATTGTTATATGATGAACTAAGACTCCTATCCAAATTTTATGAAAATTGGAGTTGTTTAAGTATACGTTTAGTATTTATAAAGTTTAAACGGATGATTTAGGGTTTGTATACTTCTGGATAAAATCATTACTTGAAACTTGGTACGGGATCTTATACTGACTTAAAACTAATATGGTAAAAATTTGGGGAAGTTTTTATGTGTTTAACTATTTTTCTCGAATTTGTAAAATTTTAACAATATTAAATTCTTATTAAATAATATGAAAATTGGTCAGAAATTTTTATTTATATACATGATCAATCGGTATAAATTTCAAACATTAAATTTATGTCTAAGTATGACTTTGGAATTATGGTCCATTTAAATTTTATAAAAAGTTATTAATTTTGGAAATTTTTATATAAAATTGATTTTATAAAAATTCTAAGGAATTTTGAGCAAAAGTATAACCTCATTTAAAACATAAAATTTAACTTTTAAATTGGGTGCTAATATCACACTAAAACCCTAATTTCGGACGAATATGATTTTCAAACCGTAAACCAGACTTTACGCGCGTAATCGCGTTTTTGATCAAACGAAACCGTGACATGAGATTTTATCAAATGTGACTTTTTAACTACTGATTTTATTTATTAAAATCTAAAACTTAAAATTTTAAGGTTATTAATTCATATAAAAGCCGGTTTTACAATTCTTAACGGTTCGTACGCACGCGCACGGGTTTTGGCTATACAATTGACTGCATAGCCACTTTTGACTTTTGTTGACTCAGCTACGCATATTAGGTTTCCTAAATACATTTTGTGTCTACTTATTAGTAGGACTCGGTTATGATATCAACGTTGGCTGTTTCACTGTTTTACTGCACTTTTTCGCGTTTCACTCTCAGATGAGTTTCACGGCCTCACTTTTAAATGTTTACTATTTTACGGGGGAAAAGCTGTTTCACTACATGTTGTTACTTGGGATTAGGGTTACCTGGGTTTACTTTTAGATGCATTAAGTCCCCACTTTAACGCAATCAATTAGCTTGAATAGCCGATGGGAATTATGAATAGTACTATTTGGGTCGACACCCCCGCCCAGGGTTGGTCGCGCCAACCAGACTTGTAGGGTCATTTGGGCGCATAATTAGCCATAGTAGGTGTTCTCATTTAACACCTGGATACAGGGGCAACAACTAGTCTGACGGTTTTGATTGTGACTCAGGGTAACTAAAATCTTAACACATGTACTTTATCATCTGCGGATGGTTACTTTAAATTTTGAAATTCATTTACTTATTTTATTGAGTCGTAAAACCTGCGTACTCACCGACTATTTTTATAGTTGACCGTTTTCGAAACATGCTTTTCAGGTAAACAGAATTGAAGCAAATTACTAGTTTGGTGAATTTCTTTTGGGGACTTTCTTTTAGATTATGACTTGGTTGTTGGTTTTGTATTCTGCATTTGGGATGTTTGGTTTATGTAGACAACCTGAATTTGTATTTTGGTTTTCGTGGTTTGTATGACACTTTACTTTATTGGGTATGTTTGTAGTGGTTCTTCGAAATTTGCAGTGTACCCATTAGCATTCTCTTGCGCCTAAGTGTTCGATGTACCGCTCTCGTCTCACCTCCGTGTTTCCGCCTTCGGCGGGGTGTGACAAAAGGGGAAGACGAAATAAAAGACCTAGAGAAAATGCTTAAGAGTTACGGGTTCAATCCCAATCCGGACAAATGGCTTTGGAATGGGGATACTTTAAGTCAATTTTCAACTGGGCCATGCAGGAGACGAATAGAGTAATCGAAGCGCACAGTAACTAAGCAGGAGGTTAAATGGATTAAATGGGTCCCGATCAAAGTCAGATGCTTCTTGTGGCGGTTGTTCCAATATAGAATCCCAGTGGCATCCTCCCTTGCAATTCAGGGAGTCAATGTCCCGTCGATTGACTGCGCAATGTGTCGGCTGGAACCTAAAGATGAAAACCATCTCTTCATCTGTTGCCCGGTGGCCAAGGAAACATGGAGTCGTGTTTTCAAATGGCTCTCATTGGAGTTTTTTGGGATTAGCTCGGTGCAGGATTTGGTGGCCCAAATCCACCACTCGGCAGGCTGCATAAAGAGTAATAAGGTACGAATTCTAATAGCATATTGTACCTTTTGGGTGATATGGATAACAAGAAACAGATGGATCTTCTCCAACACAAGATTCCTAGTGGATAGCATGTCGGATGATATTAAGATCACGTCGTTTAATTGGATGGAGAATAGGGGGAAGGCCAGAGGTTGCAACTGGGATAAGTGGATTCATAAGTCGCTGTTCGGGGTTGGGTAGCTTTAACGCTTTGTTCCCGAGTTTACTAAAGGAAAGAAAGGAAATGATTCATTTCCATCCTTTTCTTTTCTCTCCTTTTCTTTTCTTTTCCTTTCTCTCCAAATCTCTCCAATTTTGGGATGATGGAGATAAGCCTTCTTTTTCCTTCAAATCCCTTCATTTCCCTCCTTGAAAAAAATCTCTAGAACACCCTTCCTTTCATTTCCTTTCATTTCCCTCTTAAAAAAAAACTCTGGAACAAGTGTTTCTTTCCCCTTCTTTTCTCTCCTTAAATGAGACTCGGGAACACAGTGTAAGTTTTATTCGATTGTTATTGTTAATTTGGTAGGTTTTATATGGGTTCAGCTTGCTTCGGTAATGGTTGTTTTGGTGTTTGTATTTAGGATTTTTGCTAGTTACCCAATATCTTTTATTTAAGTATATCTCATTGTTTTCTTTCAAAAAAAAAGATACACATCGTTTGACTCATGTATCTAGGGTTAGTATAAAAAACCAATCAAGTATGTAAACAAAAGGTTACGATCGTTCAATACTTCAATCAAAATAAAAGTTTGTTAGTTTATTGGTTTTCAATTAGTTGTTCATTAAGATCTTGAATTAGACCAATGTGAAGGTAGTGATGGTATAGAGTTGTTTATGTAATACCGTGGTCTACAAATACTACCTTTTATTGTAACCCTAATAACAACTTTATAATATATACATACATTTGGTTTTACTTCGTATCAGAGCTAAATCTCAACCAAATAAGAGTTATAAATGAAGTGTCACACTAATTGGCGGACCTACCTCTTTAGAGAGGTGGGTTGGCCGACCCCCATAATTTTTTTTTCTTTTTGTTATATATGTAAACAAAAGAAGAAATTTTGAGCCCCCCCCCCCCCCCTAAAAATTATAACAAAATTTTTTTGTTATATATGTAAACAAAAGAAAAAATTTTGACCCCCATAATTTTTTTTCTTTCTTCCCCCATATTTTTACGACCGCCCCCCATAAAATTTATAGTTGACCGTCAAGAAAAAATAATTTAAAATTTTAGATTTTATAAATAATACGATTGACCCATAAGTTCATAACTTATTAAATCTTTTAAATAACTAAACCAAACATTTAAATCTTTAACCCAATAACCAACTAACAAGTAAAAAAAATAAGCTCAATAAATAATTTAAACCCATAAAAAACAAACCCAACCTAATACCCATTTTAAACTTTTAAACCTAATAAAACTATTAGAAAAAAATGGGTAACTTTACACAATAGTAATCAAGTTTTTCAAAATTTCCAAGTGTTGAAAACTTTCAATTTCATCTTATCACCCTAACCAACGATGCTAAATTAGAAGGACTTATCTAACTAAATGGTCATATCAACAAAAAAGTCATGATTTTCTAAAAAAATAATGGTTAGTCACGAGGCAAGACGTTTTAATAGTGATTGGTTCGAAACTTATGCAAGTTGGATAAAGCGATCGAGTATTTTCTTTATATTGCTACTTGTTTAAGAACCTATTTGGGAATGACAAAAATGCATTTGTGACTAATAACTTTAGTGATTGGAATAAAAAAAATAGATTGGTTCGTCATGTGTGGATGTAAATAGCGGGCACAACAATGCACAAAAAAAGTGTGAAGATGATATAATGGTTCAGTTTTAAAAAATGAAAACTCGTAGAGAGCAATCGTAAGGATATTGTGTTTTGATTATACATTTCTAATGACAAACATCGTATTATTATTATTCATTTATAATTTTATTTGTTTTAATCATTTTGTTATGTGACCCGACCTGACCCAGGCCGGAAAAAAAATATTGAACTATTACAATCGACCCCGAAAAATATCCGACCCCCGTGAAAAAAATTCATGGGTCTGCCACTGGTCACACTCTAGACTCGAATCTGCGTAGGCAGGTTTAGCAGAGTTATTGTAGAAAAACCAAATAATAAAAAAAAATGAGTTAAAAACGTATATTATATATTTTTCAAGGGAAAACCTTTTTTTTAACGGCGTGGGCTCAACTGACACGTCCCACCAGGGGAGGCTCGTACATCAGTCTACCCGAATATCCCACATCGAATTCAAAATCTGCAGAAGGTGTTCTTAGTTTTTATGATGTGCACCTCGCAAGATTTGAACACATGACCTTCACAGAGGGAAACTCTTTGAGAAAACTCTCATGACCACCAAGGCAGAACCTTGATAGCTTTTCAAGGGGAAACGTGGAGAGTTTAGAAACTTGAGGGTGGAGTTAAAAATTTTGTCAAGAGGTAAACCTAAAACTTTAAAAACCTGAGAGGTATATTTGAAAATTTAGAAAGTTGAGGGGTATAATTTAAAAATATAAAAAAAACACATAGTAAAACTACCGAGACAGTTTCGAACCCCGGTCTACAGGTACACCTTTGAGGATGCCTACCACCGGGACAAAGGAAGATTTATATTTCCACTACTATAGTTTATTTATTTAAAGTAAAGGCAAGGTCGCGTGACACAATCCCATTGGCCATCGACCTTGCCTTTTAAGTTTAAGTAAACTAGTTTTTAACTCCCGCGCTTCGCGGAGGGAGCCTGGTCGTTATTGGTTTGACTCGTTTTTTTTTTGCACGGATAAAACTTAAATCGAATCGTAGACTCGTTATAGTGTATGATACAAAAAAAACACTCGAATTTTAATACAACTCCGTTTTCAATAAAATTTAAAGCTAAACGTTGACAATTTTAAAACGTAAGTGCAACGATAAAAAATATTATTAATCAAAGAGAAACATAAAGCTAAACAATAAAATAAGAAATAAAAAAATTAATGGATCGGGTCTTCGAAAACCATAAAAGCAAATACCGATACGGTTTCCGATAATATTAATACCGAAAATGATGTTGTTCGCTTATAACAGGTTCGGCTCGTCACGGTACGACAACGGTAATGGCTCTCGCTATAGGTAACGATAAAAAAACCCTTAGATTTTGAATACAACTCCGTTTAAAAAATATATATATATCGGAACGTTGACAAAAAAAACTAAAAACAGCCGCGCCCCTCATATTTTGAAAAAAAGTTAACGAACGAAGGTTATTAAAGGAAAACGAAATTAATAGAAAATGAAACGGGCTAAAAGCGTATATTATATAGTATAAGGGTTGAAAATGAAAAAAAAAATTATATCTGAACGTTGACAAAAAAACTAAAAACAACCGCGCCCTCCGTATTTTAGAAAAAGTTAACGAACGAAAGTTATTAAAGAAAAACGAAATTAATAGAATATGAAAAAGGCCAAAAGCGTATATTATATAGTATAAGGGTTGAAAATAAAAATATTAAAAAGGTAAAAAAAACTAAAAAAGTTTCGTGGCCAAAACAAAAAGAACCAAAACTTTACTATTCACGAAGGTTTCTTTTTAATCTTTATTGTAATGTATGTCATGACTAATGAGTGACTTAATGGGTAATAAATTATGTGTAATGTGATTAAAATACATGAGACAAAATAATGAGTTAAATAATAATAGAGAAATGAGTATAACCGTGACTAGGTGGTACATGATTCACTGCGGGTAGGTGAACACAGGGAAATGGGTATCACCGTGAGTAGGTGTTTCATAACTCACCGTTAGTCATTTGGTGCAATGGTAGCCCCAAGACTTCCCATAGTGGAGGTCTTGGGTTCGAACCCTGACAACAACAAAAAATGGGGTATGTGACCAGGTCAGGGGTTTCTTCTGTGTGGGCTGCCCTAGATGTTCTTGGTGTTGCCCCAGGGAAACCCAATTATCCTAGAATATCTAGTGTTGCCGTTCAAAAAAAACATAACTCACCACAAGTAGGTGAATACAAAGAAACTAGTACCGTCGTACGTGAGTCACCACGAGTAGGCAAACATGGAAAACTGAGTATCACCACTAAGTAGGATGTATCTTACTCACCAATGGTGAACAGGAAAATAAGTAAACGAGAAGGCTGTAATTAGTTTTGGGTGATTAATCGAACACCATCTTTGTAAATATGTTAACAAATTTGTCCAAGTTTGCGTGGTATGAAAATTTTGTAAACAAGGCTATAATTAGTTTATAAATAATTTGGCCTTTTTTTTATGGAAGAATCGGGACCTAAATTCCAATGCTGACGTTTTAAACGAGTTCTGAAAATGAGGACGTTACATATCACTAGTAAAAGAACCATCGCGGTCTCAACATTACCTCTTAGTGCAGAAACGCTGGGTGTATGTACCGGTACATACACCGATGCACGACAAAGCTAGGGTTCTGTGCGTTCGAAATTGGAGGCAGTGGGGCAGTATCAGGTGAGGTACTTGCTCATAAGTAACAGGAGATAATATTCAATCATAACAAAAATGCAATAGAGCACACTCATGCATGTGTTAAGATTATGCTAATATGTTCCTATCAACCACTTTAACCACATATGACATGTTCACCACCAAGCCTCTGAGCTGGCAATTAGCAGTTAAACATTAGTCAAAACTCTACTGAAGGTATTTGAGCCAAATACAAATATTATCTCATAATTCTAAAGTAGTGTGTATGTCCGGTAGTAACCATACCTGTTCAACATTCGTGATTCAAAACAGGCAACTTGCAAAGCGAAGCAGCCGATGTAACCAAATGAATAACATCATAAAGTAAATGTGTAGTTGTTCAATTCAATTGTTTTTTGCCTTGAAGGGAAAAAACTGGCGTTCCTAGGCTATAGTGGGTCTCACTTGCAGCACCGGGAGCAAGAGGCCCACTAGTCTTGCCGTCTGGTGCTGGTGTGGAGTCAGGTTCTTCCAGGATCCTGACCGATTAAGCTTTTGTATATGTTAAGAGCCTGAGCCATCATGCTGGCAGGGTTCGAAGCACTCATAGGGAGCAACAACGTCGTGCTCTACAATAAAAAATAGGCAGTAGGTTGTTAAGAAACGAGTAAACATGGGTTATCAAGAGCTTGTGACCACTTACCTCCTTCGCCACATTTCCAAAAGCGTTAATATATTGTTCTGCAATACGCAAGCTTGCCGCCTGCAAACCCAACCCATCTTTCAGATACAATTAAAAAATCATGTGCAAAATACTATTTCCACTCAGTTACTGTACAATTGGGTTTTTACTAGTAGATGATTCGTTTATGAGCTAAAACCCAAACTAGTTAAAAACTCTAATCTAGTTTTTTTTTTTATTTAAAAAAAATATATATGAAGCTTCAACTTCGAAAAGAAAATATCTATATCAACACTAAAGACATTCCGCATGATATACAGATCTGAGACCACAGGAGCTTACCTCAACTCCTCCACTTTCTTTAAGAGCTTGGGAAACCAGAGCAATTCCTTTGTTTGTTGCTTGTGCTCTAGCCAAAATAGCCTCTGCTTCTCCTGAATTAACACAAAAACAAATGTTGAAAGGGTTTTCAAAACCAAGAGAACTTCCAGATATGCAGATTAAGCAAGAACTAGTCATTCTTGGCTCTTGAAGTGTGAAATGCACGTGTGAACATTGTTTTGCCGTCTCTCTTATAGCAAAACCACTCAATGTTAAGTGGTTTCTAGGGAAGGATCGTGTTGCTTTTTGAAACAGAGATTTAGTAAGTTTTACAAGACCCTTGGTTTTAAAAGCACGCCCGAGGCGCAATGAGGCTCTTAGCGGGGCGTGTGCGCCTGTAGGTCACTCCTAGCGAGGCGTTTACGCCTGTAGGCACGCTTTTGCAATTTCATGTATATAGGCTATTTTGATGGTAAACAAAGAAAAAAAATCACCCAACAACCTCCTAATCCTAGCTGGAAACAAATCAAGAATCTGAGAGAAGAACCCTATTTTACAAAGCACATTACGCTTTCATCCAGGTACAGATTCTTTTTCTCCTATGTACGTCTTTCTCTTCTACTCTATATGCAAACTATTGTTTTCTCAACGGGAAGCCAGAGAAAGAATAATGGAGAAGTAATAAAAATTCAATGAAAACAAAAGTTGGGTATGAAAAAGGTTTTGTTTTTCTTCAGGGTAAAAATCAAAGTTGTGATATTTCTAAGAGAAGAACTGCAGTGAGTGCACGTGGATTGAGATGCATTGCAGTGTGTAAGTGTAATATTTTGTTTACTGGGATTGTTTGGTTGTACATAGAGCTTGTGTGGTTGTACATATAAACAAGAAATTTCACAAGTAGGGTATGATAGCCAGAGGCTTGGTATTTCAGGAAAATGGATGTAAATTTAATTGTACCAGTAAACAACAAATGGATTCGAGATACAGAAAATCACCACTCGATCTACTTGTTGGTCAGTTCCAATAGAATTGCGATACAAAAGACACCACGCAACTCACTCGGAATTCCACAGATCACCTTCTAATTGGCCAAAATTAGAATAGCAGTGGGAAGTAAAATCTCATGCAAGGGAGATAAAACCAATTTCAAGTAATTTCAGTCTCCTCCATTTCATTCAAAAGTACGATTACATAGGAATTGAAAAGAACGTGGGTCCACCACTCTTGCTACCACTTAGGGAAATAAATAACTAAAATAAAACTAGAATTAAAAAAGAACATGGGTAGCAATTGAGAACATGGCTAGTGATGCATGCTTTCATGCATGGATGGTCATGGGTTGAGGGGGTCGTATCATTGACCCGCCTGGGTCTGGGTAATCCACCACGGCTACAAGTTTTGAATCTCCCATCGTATGTCTATCATCCACCCCATCTTGAAAAAAGTTTGTCCTCAAACTTGGAGGAACCGCATCTGGGTTGTAGGAGGGTTCCAGAGCAGAAACGTTGAACGTGGCGACACCCAATTTGGAACAGAGTTGCTTTCGCCCTTTGCTTACTTGATCATTTATCTTAGAAATCCCGACATGGACCCGCTTATGGGGAAGAGTGTCTACCATAACTGTCAGTGGTTGGGGTTCGATGGGGTTGGACCCATCCCTGTCATCTAACCCAACTGGAATGAGGGCCTTAAATGGTGAAAACTCAAGTTGATCACACTGCAGAAAGGTATTAAGAGGCTGGGGTTTGTCTTTGGTAGTGTTGCAGGTGTTAACACAATCCGTTTGTGTCCATGAGCAAATGCATAAGTATTGTTATATCCATCATGTATGACGTGTTTATCAAAGAGCCATGGTCGGCCAAGTAGGACATGGCAAGCGTCCATTGGAACGACATCGCACCATATGTTATCCTCATAGCTCCTTCCAATACTAAAAGTTAACAAGATTCGGTTTGTAACGCTTATACCTTTTCCCAGATTAAGCCATTGAATGACATAGGGGGTTAGATGGGTTTCAGTGGGTAAACCGAGCTTCAAGACGAGAGTTTGGGATGCGACGTTGGTGCAACTACCACTATCAATTACTAATGAACACACCTTGTTCTGAACAGTACAACGAGTGCGAAATAAAGCTGCACGTTGCATGTTTTCACTGTGAAGTGCAACCCCAGTTAGTGCTCGTTGCACCATCAAAGATTCTCCATCATCAGGACCTAGTATGACCACCTGTTCAGCTGGTTTTGGCAATAATTCGTCATCGAACTTGGGTCCTGGCACGACTTCATAATCAACAAGGGTGATAACCCTCTTGTTGGGACAGTCAGAAGCTATGTGACCTAACCCTTGACAGCGGAAACAACGTATAGGAACCCTTGATGCAGTGTTAGAACTCTCGGCCAATTCTGTGGATTTTGAAGGATTGACAGTAGGTGAGTTACTTGCAGAAAAAGTAGAAGGAACAAGTAGTTTGTTAACGGGTTTCCCGACATCAGTTTTTCCTTGTGTCTTTTGTTGTAAATCAACCTTATAAGATAACATAGTGAGTTCAACCAAGGATGAGTATGGTTGGAGTTCGACCACATGAGCGATCCTCGGTTCAAGCCCTCCAAGGTACCGTACAAGGGTCTGCGGGTCATCTTCGTTAAGGCCACATTTCATCAACAATAACTCAAATTCCTGTGAATATTCCTCAGCCGTCTTGGATCCTTGCTTCAGAAAATGGAGTTTTGAAAAATTGTTTTGCAGATAGTGGGTAGGCATGAATTTTGCCTTGAGTAACTTCTTCATTTTTTCCCATTTTTTCACCTTCTCCTTCCCTTGATGTTCTCGTTTCGCACAGACGTTAGCCCACCAAGTAGAGGCGTACTCACGTAATTTCAAAGCCACAATCTTCACCTTCTTGTCATTGGGGGTTTGTTTATAATCAAAAACTCTTTCGACTGTGCGAAGCCATTCAACAAACTCGTTGGGATCGAGTTTTCCTTCAAATTCTGGAATGTCCACCCTGATATCTCCTTGGTACCAGTTTTCGAGGCAATGGCGACCATAAGGGTTGTAGTTGTCGGTGTCGGAATACCCATCAGAATCATCATCATCATCAGGTCGGTACCGAGGTGGCGTTCGATTGTTCCCTCTTCGTCTCTGCATAGCGAGAGTCAGTTCTTGCATTTGCTGTTGAAGGTCCCTGATTTGTTGCTCCATTGGTCACTGTTTGTAAGTCTTTACAGCGTTAAAAAATGACTGATAGAACGGAATAAACCGGTGTTGGAGATTTGGAAAACAAACGCAGTCGAAACGGATCGTTTTTCGTCTCTGATACCAAATGATAGCCAGAGGCTTGGTATTTCAGGAAAATGGATGTAAATTTGATTGTAACAATAAACAACGAACGGATTCGAGATACAGAAAATCACCCCTCGATCTACTTGTTGGTCAGTTCCAATAGAATTGCGATACAAAAGACACCACGCAACTCACTCGGAATTCCACAGATCACCTTCTAATTGGCCAAAATTAGAATAGCAGTGGGAAGTAAAATCTCATGCAAGGGAGATAAAACCAATTTCAAGTAATTTCAGTCTCCTCCATTTCATTCAAAAGTACGATTACATAGGAATTGAAAAGAACGTGGGTCCACCACTCTTGCTACCACTTAGGGAAATAAATAACTAAAATAAAACTAGAATTAAAAAAGAACATGGGTAGCAATTGAGAACATGGCTTGTGATGCATGCTTTCATGCATGGATGGTCATGGGTTGAGGGGGTCGTATCAATGACCCGCCCGGGTCTGGGTTATCCACCACGGCCACAAGTTTTGAATCTCCCATCGTATGTCTATCAGGGTAGTTCATGCTTTTTATATTATTGAATTGTGTGTATTTCTTTTGTTATCTTATTTTTCGGTGTTGGTTATTCAAGTGTCTAAGTTATAAGTTGAATTATAAACAAGGGTGCCTCAAGAACCTGATGTGTGCACTTTCACCTCTGAGAACCTATCAGGCTATCACCTCAAAGTGCCAAGCACTTTTTAAAACACAGACAAGATCTACTTTGCGCAGCTTTCGGGTTATGTCTACTAGATTAACAACTTGTAGTCTAGTTGACTAGCTGAAACTAATAATGCTAAATCCTAACTGGTAGTGGTAGCATGTCAGTAAGTACGTAGGAGTCTAGTGAGAGTAGTGGAAAATTCAGTGTGGCACAAACTCTAAAATTTTCTTACATTTCAGCAATCTTACAATATAGATCACAAATATGCAAAAGCAATGACATCAACACAGGCACTTATGAGATTCAGTTGATCATATTCTACATCCTGGTTAGAGAATTCATCTTCTACATCCAACATAATATATTGTTTATTTTAAAACTTAAAAGTCAGCATGTTCCCACAAACCATTAAGATAGTAATACACTTCACATGCTGATGATTAAGAAACCATAAAGTAATAAGGCTCCATACAAAGGGTCATTCATTAAAATACAGCAACAGACACAATTCACGAGACCAACCGTATCAGTTAAATAGATCTTTCTTTGTTTATATAACAACTTACCCTGAGCTTCCAGCATCATCGAGCTCTTCTTTCCATCAGCGATGTTAATGTGTGCTTGTCTTTCTCCTGAAGAATAAATAAACCCAAGTATAGCAAAACTTTTAAAATCATATACTTACTTGCGATTGCAAATGTCAAATTACCAACCCATTCCCACATTACACGGATTGACAGATAAACCATTAGGCTCTCTGTATTAGTGACAAGACATGCAAAAATATATGTCAAGGTAAAAGTGATAATTACCTTCCAACATGTCCCAATGAATTTACAGAAGAAGAATAGAATATGGTGTAAACCTCCAGAAATAACATGCATGCACATTTTAGCACAGCTTTGTCACTCCGATAAAAAATACTAACTATGATGATATGGTAGTACAAACGGAACCTTAGTGGGGTTCTATTACCTTCCGACTCCAGAATCTGGGCTCTCTTTTTACGTTCTGCTTCAGCCTGCATCTCCATAGCTGCTTTTACACCACGAGGAGGAGATATATCCCCTGTATATCAAACAGATTCAGATGTACACCATTAGCGTGAAGTTTTACCCTAAAGTATCAACTCAATGGCATGTTTGACTGAAATAGGTTTACTTATTTCGTAACGAAGACATTGCAATCCCCAATCTTTTGCAGCTTCATTGATTGCTATCTACAAAAATAAAAATACATTATTAAAGCCATAAATATCAATATCCGAGCTCCACCTCTTTTTACGATATTAATGAAGAGAAGAAGAAATGCAACAAGCTTGCTATAGTGGCATAGTGACACAGTGTATTCTAACAAATAATACTACATTTAACTCCTCAAAATATCTTGAAGTTTCAACACAGACACCATTAGAATCTAAACTTTCACCTACTTCAATCTCTCTTGGTTAGTCTTTCTTCATTTTCTTCAAACCATAATAGATTCTACAAACAACCCATTATCAGGTCATCAAAAGAACCATCAAGTTTCTTTACCCTCCTCCGTATTTCTATTTGGGGGGACTTATCAATATAATCTCTCTGTCGTCCTATGACTTCATATTTAACTAAAAAAATTATTCTTATCTTTGATGTGACTTAATCCAACCTTTCTTTTCTCTTATCTTGGCAGCCTAGTATTTCACTTTTGTCTTGGATCTGTTGTACAGTGTTCATATGCTTTTTCTTAGTATTTTCTTAGCTCTCCTCCTGGGTTATTTAACCTATGTATATCGTGTAAACACTTACAAACAACTATTTTTCTTGTTAACCTTTTATACATCTTAATAAACCACCATACTACTTTAGTATCTCACTGAGCAAATATAAGTTAGGGCTGTATCACCAAAAGCAACAGATGTACAAGCTTCTGAGATTGATTTATATGTAAACAATTATAGGGTACACATTATGAAAATAAACCCGTTGCAGTAAGAAGCCTACTTTTCTGGAATGTCAGATGTCCTTATGCATATGCTTAGGTGGTTTAAGTCATTATTTATTTTACAAAACTGAAATGTAAGGAGGTGTCTGAACATGTGCCAAAACCTTTTTAGAAAACCATTACGGATTTCATAGCACAATCATCTTTTATGTTTTCCTATAGGTTCTACGCCAACAGGCCTTTAAGCGTATTAATATGTTACCAGTAATGAACTTGTCACGTTTACAATTAAGATCACTTTGGTTAGAAAATAACGTATAATAAAAGGCCAACAGAAATAAGAAACCCACCACTATCTTTTCATTCAACGTGTCCCGTTCTTCAAATGTTTTATCAAGAGTGATCTTGCCAAGCTCACTACGCATAGTGGTCTGCGCAAGCTGAATGACAGCATAAAGTGGATTTTCCACTCCATATGAAGCCAACTTAGGGTCAACAATCTGTACCAAAATAGTCAAACATCAAGTCAGTTAATAGAAATGTTTAAACTGTAAACCTTATATCACCAATACTGCATTCCCACACCTTAACATAAAGCACACCATCTATCAAGATGCTGACATTGTCCTTGGTGATTGCAGATTGATCAGGGACAGGAATTGCCTCCTCTTTTAGAGAATGCACATAAGCAATTTTGTCAACATAAGGAATCAACAAGTGAATCCCAGGCTCCAAAGTCTTAGCATACTTCCCAAATCTTTCAATCACAAAAGCCTTCTTCTCAGGCACTATCCGGACGCCCCAATTAACAGGTGGTGGAGTTTCATAACTAAAATTTCAAGCATAACTTTGTTATTGAGTAAACCAAATCAAAATTACACAAACTAAACTAGCAGGCGGATAAAATAAACCCTAAAATCATGATCGTTATCATAATCATAACAAGAGTGGATGTATATATCTACGTGAGTGTGAATTGAGGTTACCTGTTGCTAGGATCGCGAGAGGCGCGGAAATGGCGGACGTAGGAAGACGGCGATTGACGAGGTGCCAGGTGATTGGAGGAAAGGAGAGAGGATTGGTTCAGAACGGAAGATGATGAAGCCGAGATTGCTCTAATCGGAGATTGTCGACTGTTGTTCAGTGACCTGAATGCGTTAATCGCTCCGGGGAATCTCAAAACCCTACTCATTGTGAAAGAAAAACAAATTGGAATGGAATGATGGGGAATCGACTGTTGAGGAAAAAAAAACCCTACGTAAAACCCTCTGTCGTGTTTTCCAAGAAAGCAAGTATGTGTGCGAAGAAAAAAAATAAAACCAGAAAAAATAACCGAACTGTGAATTCGGTTTGGTTATCGTATATATCCTTTTTTTAATTTAGTTAGACATATTTCTAATACGGTTTAGTTAGAAACATTTCCAGTTTAGTTAACGTATATGGGTTAAAAAGAATCAAAACCGAATAAACTGAACAAACCGTTAGCTGGACCGATGAACACTATTATACAGTATGCATGTATAAAAAAAATTATGGTGAGATCGTGAATGTTTTTAACAATGATGAGATACAAATCATATCCTCCAATGATGAGATAGAAATCATATCCTCCAATGATGAGTGTAGAGGCAATGAATCAAATCAATTAATAGAGACTATTCCTCTAATCACGTTTTTGCAATCAAGATTGTAGAATAGCATGAGTAGCAATTGTCTATAGAGTAACATATGATTAAAGTACACAAGTAATTGATTGGTTTTATGTTATGTAACTAATGTTGAGTAAAGTTATATTCATGTAAGCAACCGGTTGGAATTTGAATATGTGATGTTAGGTTAGATTCAATATAGAATTCAAATTTTACATATCATCTTTTTACACAATCTAAATATATTTAGGCTTTTAAAATTGAATTGCATTTTTTTATTAATTCAAATTGAATCAATCCGAATTTAAACCGATTTTCAATCTAATCAAAATTTTAAAATCGAATTTGAATCGACTTTTTTGAATCTAATATAAATTCATATTTAAAATTTTTAAAATTCGAATAACTCAATTTGATTAACTCAAGTAACTCGAAATTCAATTTGTTGAACACCCTAATCAGTTTTCAGGTGTATGAAACCATAAACCATTTGTAATTCAAAGCAAGATTTCAAATTTCCACTTCTAACTTTATTGTTTTATCTATAGGCTATGAGAATTTAGAAAACACATGAAAACGGTGATAATATGTAACAGACGATACGAATGATGATCACGTATAACATGTATTTATGTATTTACATATTTATTAGTGGACATAAAGTCTATAAAAGTATAAAACACAAACATTTGTTATCGTCAACTCATTCTACTACCATGTTTAGTCACACAAAAGAAACAAATAAAACATGGAGTACTAGACATTCAATAGCCTTTTAGTTTACTTGCAATGCAAGTAAACTAACATAAAAGCAAAGGTGTAACACAAATAAATAAACAAATACATAAATAGAGGGTACATTTAAATATTTAGGGGGTGTTTGGGATTACTTATGAAATCTATTTATTGACTTATTCTATAAGTTAATAAGTTATAAGTAATAAGTAAGGGTGGACTTACTTCTTAAAAATAAAATAAGTAGAGCAAATAAGTAGCTTTCCTAAACACCTTATTAACTTATATAAGTTAATAAGATAATAAGTAGGGTAAATAAGTAATCCCAAACACCCCCTTAATTATAGTGTATGCTCTTCTGTCCTCATACCACCCTCATGAGACTTTCTATTAAAATAAAAATATAAAATATAAAATTATTCCAATTACAAAAAAAATCAAAATAAAATACAAAACAAAGTTGCCCCCACACGCCTTTGCCTTCACCATCACCAATAAGCCATCACATATACATACAAGCCAGCCCTTGGATATTCACATCCACCAAAATTGCCCACCTTTCACAAATTGTTATCGATAAAAACCAGAAATTGAAATGAAGAACCCTAGAATGGCGAAAAAAAGACCTTCCAGAATCGGAAATTATGCAATTTCGTCTTCAAATGCAGACCCTAATTCGTTTTCCTGCACGACTTTCAACATCCTCGCCCCAATCTATAAACGCCTAATTCACGAGGTAAAATCCATTAATCCAGTTTAATCTATCGTATGTGAAGTTAATTAGGGTTTGCAGGCTTGATTTATATGTTGTGTGGACGAAACAGGATCATGCTTGCAGAGAAAGTGAAATTAGGGCGTATTGGTTGGATAGGAATGAAGGGATTTTGGATCTGTTGTTGTGTGAAAATTCTTCCATTATTTGTCTTCAGGTTCTGATTATTTATATACTTTCATGTTTCAACTTTCAAGCCCTTTGTTTTTGTTATGGTTTTCACTTTTCAGTTATTTGATGTTATTCATTTTGAAATAAATAGGAGTTTTGGGTTGGAAATGAAGAACTTGTGAACATGTATGATACAAGGCTTGGTGAAGCAGGATATGTTAATTTCAAGCTTGCGCGTACGAATAATCGCGGTGATGGTAAGTTATTAGTTAGTTACTAGTTTTGTTTACCAGTCATCAAACACTATGTTAGGTAGTTAGTTATATATGTGTACTTTTCATGTATGCTGATTAAACCTTCTTTGTAATCATACTATGTTAGGCTTGTTGACAGCGGTGCATAAAGACTACTTTCGGGTGATAGATCATCGGGAGTTCTTGTTCAATGATTTTGGAGACCGTGTGGCTCAGCTTTTGCATGTTGAAGTAATTGGAGGCTTTGCTCACAATGGTGGTTGTCAAGAGATTCTTATAGTTAACACTCATTTGTTGTTCCCGCACGATTCAAGCATGTGTTTGGAGAGATTGCGTCAGGTAAATTGTGCGCTAGATGCTCATGATGTCTTTTGTTGCTATTATTTGATGATATGAATTTTGGTGTTTAATAGGTGTACAAGATCCTGCAATCTGTTGAAGCTTATAGGAAGGAGAACAATCTTAATCCTTTGCCCATTATTCTCTGTGGGTAAGTATGATGGTCCCGAACTCGTTTACTTTTACTATATTACAAATACAATGATGATCATAATTATGATAATCCTTAATATCGCCTATGCAAAATATCGTAATTAGGATCTAAACAACAAACAACAAAGAGGTAACATGCTATATGCAACATCTGATAATCCCTAATATCGCCTGTTTGTATTGTGCGTTTTGCTTAAAAAAGCCCTTGCTTTTAAGCGCCTAGGCGACAGTCTCACCCTTTGCGCCTTCGACTACCTAGATGATAACGATAATGGTAACAGTAACAATAACAAAAATGGTAACTGTAATGATAATGATAATGACAGTGATAATAATAATACTGATAATTTATCTATGTTGTAAGTGACTGGAATGGGAGCAAGCGTGGTCATGTTTACAAGTTCCTTAGGTCACAAGGATTTGTATCATCATATGATACTGCTCATCAATACACTGATGCTGATGCACATAAGGTCAGTTGCAGTTGTTTATCTACAAATTCACCTACCCACCATGGCATGGTATAATCTAGATTTTATCCATTTATGCAGTGGGTTAGCCATAGAAATCATCGAGGAAACATATGTGGTGTAGATTTCATATGGCTTCTTAATCCAAACAAGTACAGGAAAGTACTCAAAACAAGTTGGAGGGATGCAGTCTTTGGACTGTTCAAGGTACAGAGTCTATTTTGCATTCTCTTATTTCTTTTGTTTATATATTTATTTTGTTATTGGTGATTACTTGTCTTTGATCTACAACCTCTATTAAAGAAAGTCAATAACTCTTAGATGTGGGTGGATTCAGTAGTATGCCTCATTGCTTTGTGATGCTGACTGGCAGTGTTATTAAGCAGTGAGTTATCTCCCATCCCATCTTTTTGATGCTTTTGAAGACGAACCCTTTCCTATTATTTATTAATTTATTTATGCTGATTACTTTTTGCTTGGAAGACATTATCATTTCATTCATCTCTAACCAAGACTTTGTATTTTTAGTATCATGTGCGACGGGCCTCGCTCACTGAGGAAGATGCTTTTGCATTTCTTAAGGCTGACAATGACGGTGATTATATCACTTACTCGAGTTTTTGTGAAGCATTGCGCCAGGTATTGTTTAGAATCATCCCAAGCTTGGTTTTAAAAAAGCACGAGGCGCTCCGAGGCGTTTAGGTCCCAAAAGCCAAGGCGCGAGGCAAGAGCTTCATGTATGTGAGGCACTCAATATTAAAAATGCAAAAAAATTAATTATACATGACATTTTTTTACTTATAGTTAAACACAAAAGCATACTTATAACACAACATGTCTGGTTAAGGATTAGGTGCTATTGTGCTAATAGTAATCTAAGAGGCTAGAATTAATGATATTATTTGACCAGACCCAAGAATTGTTTGACTAGAGTCGCCAAACCCAAAAATTTCGACCCAATACAAGAAGCGCCCTGAGGCGACGCTTCACCTGTGAAGCGCTGCTTCAGGACGCCTCCTATACACGCCTCGCATCACCACCTCCGAAGCGTTTCTGCCACCGCCTTATGCCTCAGGCGAGCTTTTTTAAACCAAGATCCCAAGTACACGCCTTGCATTACAAATATGAATTTTGTGTATGGCTTTCATGCAGCTTAATTTCATTGGTCATCCAAATGGTCTTAGTAAAGAGGAGACAAAAGACCTATGGTTTCAAGCAGATATTGATGGCAATGGTGTTGTTGATTATAAAGACTTCCAAGTACTAAGTTTCTTCCCTTTGAACTTGTTATTTAAGTAAGCAAAGCATGTATATACGCGTATTAAGTAACTAAACTAAAACTGGTTTTTGACAAAACAGCAACATATATGGAACCCTACAAGGTGTGACCAAACGGAAGAAGATATTGTGAGCGGAACAACGATAGGGTACAGGGTGAAGAATGCAGTACTGTACCCAAGTGAAGCTGAAAAAGGAATGTGGCCAGATGACTACTCGCTCTCTGATCATGCGCGTCTCACTGTTGTCTTTTCGCCTGTTAGAATGCCATGCTCTCGCCTACCTTGATACTTTCTTTCTCTCTTGATTATCAAGAAACAAACAAACGCGGTTGAATCATCATCATCATCATAATCATCGTCGTCATCATTGACCGTATATAAGAAAGGGTAACCTGCCTTGATTTGCCAGCATCTTTGAACAGATAAACATGGGAGCTGGTGATGCCACTGCAACCTTTCAGATTGGTTTGATTGATAGGAGGAGAAATAGTATTTGCAGATTGAGTGAGATTTTGGGCTTAATCACTACTCAAAGATGATATTTCCTTGTTGAATTCTGTCTCTTTTATATACTGACATAATCAACAAATATTAAGTACATGTTTTCTGATTATTTCCATTATATTAAAACTAATGACTGCAGCTGATTGGATTGAATGGGTTATTTATTACTTATTCCCATAATAAAAATATAATAATCTCCATATGTATTACTAATTCACCTAAATCTTTCATTAGATTTGATATTGTCACAATTACAATATAATTTACCGCAATTATTTTCTGGTTATAATTAGTTGATGATATTTAAAAAATTATTTATTTTAGAAGCCCTATTCTAATAAAAAATTAAATTTTTTTGCCACTTGTCACTCTCACATTCAATTTCACATTTTTTCCCCACCTCTATCTCTTATTAAATACACCTATTTTTTTTAATAATAATTTATATTTAAAGAAAAATATTAATTATACTAATAAAACACATTTATTTTAAATTATCTCTTATTTTAAAAAAACTTTAAAATTTAATTTTGTAACTTTTTTTTCTAACTAAATAGTGATATATGTCAAATTATATTAAATAGAAATTAATGTATTCAAACCGTGTATTATACGGGTTTTTAAAGATGTAAACGTTTTATTACTAAGTATACAGTGTTATAATTTATCAATCCGTGTAATACACGGGTTTTTTAAAATACAAAATTTTTATTACTAAATATATAATATTATATTTTATCAACTCGTGTAATACACGAGATTTTAACCTAGTTCGATGATAGAATAGAATGTGTACGGACTAAATCCATAATAAAGTCATGCCTTAATTAAATAAAATTAGAATCAGACAAAATCACTTTAATAAACAATTAAACATATTTTGACCTATCAAAACAAGAATGAATATTGATACTTTTTTATGTAAACATCGACTAATTGTACCAGGGGGCATCAGGTGTCCTGATTAGGCACAAAGGGAATAATTTATAATCATGCCAGCGTATATGACTCCTTTGTCCAATAAGAACACCCCACGTATAGGTGCAAAAAGGCAAAAATGACCGTTCGTATCCGAAATCGGTTTGAAAGCAAAGCCAAAACCTATAGCGAAACCGATCATACTCTGATCGATCCACCGGTTTGAGATTATAGACGTTGAAACCGGTTTGGATCCGATTTTCAACTAGTTGTTAACTAGCCGTTTTTTACCCTTTTTGCCCTTCATTTGTTAGTATATAGGTATTGAATGTGTAATGTCTCTAATCTCAAACTCAAAAGAGCTATATAATCTCTCAAAACTCATAAATACTCTCTAGCAACGGCATCCGAATTTGGTCAAACACAATCTTTCGTTGGTGTTGGATCTTTGTCAACCAACTTAACAGTTGTTGCGGCTGTGCCTACAAAAAGAAACCCGACAATTTGTCGGTCCCGTTTACCACACAAGAACTCGCTTGCGAAGAAGAACTACGCAACAACGTTGACGACGACTAAACTCCAAAGAACGACGATGCCTATTTTCGATTGATTGGAAATGCTTTGTTTTATGTTTCTAAGCTTGAGAATGTGTTGCAATTTTTTTTTCAAAAAAATATATATATATACCGGTTTTTTCAAACCAGTTTCACAGGATGCGGTCCCAAACTGATCCGATTCGGTTCCTATTGATTCAAATTATTTTCCTTAAAAACCGGTTCCTATCCGATTCAGATTTGGCCTAGATCCGGTTTAGATTTCCACTTACCAAATCTAAATATGTTTCAAAACTGATCCGGGTTGGGTCAAAATCCGGTTTGTGCACCTCTAGCGCCACGTCAAGGCGTGAACAAAATCATTGGCTACACCTACTCCGGCTCAACTGAGCCGGTTCCATCCCTCTTCTCCAATTATACCGTCGCATGTGTCGAGAGTTCGACACATTTACACAGGAGAAACAAATGATAAATAAAATAATTTGTAGTTCTTAAAACTAGTAATTATTCAATGGATTTATTTATATTTTTTATGGTTCTTTTCACGTTTAATAACTTAAAATTTTAATATAAAACTATAAATAAATCAACTACTCTTTATCTATCTTTTTCAAGCATTTTATATCACCGGCGTAAATGTGTCATTCCGGTACACATGGTGTATTATAATTGGAATTTGGAGGAGGATGGAACCGGCTCAATTGAGCCCTTGAGTGGTGGGTTTTCTCTGGATTAGTGGGTGGGTCAGGTCATCAACGTTGTCTGTATTCATAAGCATGTGTGACCTTTTGCCAATAAATTTATCCGGGTGACCGGACTTTTAGTATTCGCGGGCCTTTAAAAAAAACAATCAAGTTCAAATTAAACAAAAAATAACACAGAATTTTCACTTATTTAAAATTTAAAACAAAAACTATTGTCAACTGAATCTTCCCACACAAGACCGTCGCCGTCGTCATCGTCTACTCAGCTCTCATCGATTCTTCACCGGTACGCATCAACTCTCCGTTTTCATCTTCTGATCGCCGATTCATTACACCTTTCACTTCAGTTTAGCGTTTTAATTTTTCAAACCTGATCGTTCTTCTTCTTTCAGCTTGTAATTGTTCAGAAAAAAGAAGATGACGGGGTATTATGGATCATCATCGTTGTCAAATCTCTCTCCTTTAGCTCCTCCTTTTACCGTTGTTCGGTCTAACCACAATAAACCTGTCGTAAATTCAAACCTAGTTTCCGATTTCAACGATCCGCCTTATTCTCACTCGACTGCCGGACAAGAATTTTTCGGCGATTCACCGGCGATCGATCCGGCTATCGACCATTGGTCGACTTTTACCCGTATTTCAAAACGTGTGGACGATTCCTTGTTTTACAATTTCGATGAAGCTAAACCGTTTCATCGTCCGTACGCTTCGCGGGTGAAGAATGATGATATTCCGTTGGTGAGCTTTAGTGAGACTAGTTCTGATTTGTTTTCTACTTCTGGTCTTGTTTATAGTGGTGAAACTGATTATACTCGAAACTTGTCTGGATTGGAGTATAACCCTGACCCTAACCCTAATAAGGAAGTGATATTGAGTAGACTGTCACTGCCTGAGGAAAAATCAGCCGGAAAAATGGTAAAAGACGGCAGTTTTTTCTTAGGGGAGGCTAATACTGCTGCTTCATTAGCTTACAACAGTTATATGAATCAAGGTATTGTTGCTTTACTTTCTCAAGATGGTTATGAGTACTTGTTGCAATGTGCCTTGTTTATCTTGATAGGAGCTGGAGTTTTCATGAGTCCGGTTTACAACTTTCATTATTAGTATTCTTGTATTGTTAGTACTCTTGTATGGTTGTTTGCTCTGATTCTCTTAGCTATATTTTATGCTAGCTGGATTACCATACTTTACTGTACACGAAAATTTTCTTTTGGAGTTTTCTTTTGGAGCCTGGGGTCTTAGCGGAACAACCTCTATCCCATGGGATAGAGTTATGGTTTGCCTCTTACGACTTTTATTGTTAGTACTCTTGTATGGGTGTTTGCTCTGATCTCTTAGCTATATTTTATGCAATCTAGATTAGTATGCTATATTGTACATGGAATTTTTGTTTAGATCCCGGGTCTCAACGGGAGTAGCCTCTCTATACCCTGGGATAGAGGTATGGTTTGCCCCTATCACACCTCCCGGACTCTATCAATAGTGCTGCTACGAGTGGGATTTATACTGGTTACTTTTGTTTGTATTCCTATAATGGTGCATACATCACCAAGGAAGGCATGTTCTTGTCTGTTCTGATTTACTGTTTGTGTTTTTCCTTTCTTTGTTGCTACATGTATGACTTGATGCTACACATTCCAAAAATATTAGTGGAAATAAAATGATATAACAGCATGAGCACGCGTGCGTAGAGAAAATTTTCTTTGAAAATAGAAAAAAGAGAGATATCTTCTTCCTGCATCTAGACAATTATTTGAGGTTTTGATGCATTTTGATAAAGTATTTCGTGTAGCAACCTGGAAGAGTAACTGGACATTGGTGATCTAGAGGAAATTGTTTAAGGTGGTGCAAGCCTTGAGGAAATTGTTTAAGGTGGTGCATGCCTTGAGGAAATCGTAAGGTTACTTGTTTGCCATCAGAAGCTCACTGGCTTGAGTCATGAGAATAACAAAAACCTCTCAAGTAGGCCTAGAACACTTTCTTGTTTTACACCCCCTTAACTAGGATCGGATGAAAGGGAAACTTTGTTGAGTGTGGGATTAGTTTTATAAAGTTACTTTATAGCCATTTATTCTTGCATGTTGTTCATCGGAAAATGTTTTCATTAATCTATTCTTTATTAAAAGGACGTATATCTTGAATAATTTGAAGTCAACAATGCGACAGACTTTGAAGGCTCTTAGTTATCTGCAAATGTTCAGACTAATTGTTAGATAACCAACTAGGCTACTGATGCTGTTTACTTGAGATTTAGATAAGAGTATTCATTCATTTATCTTATTTTCCTGCTGTTGAGTATTTGTTATGGTTTCATTATTTTTATTATGTAATTGATATCATATAAATTTGGTTTTCCTATGTATAAACATGTAGGAGCTTATGGTACTGAGTCCTTGAGCAAAGGCAAAGATGATCATAGTGTGCTGCGCTATGCTGATATTATCAGAAGAGCAAACAACAATGGGAAGTCGGATGGTACATCATCTTTTGCAAATAATCACAGCCGTCTTGATTCTGTTGAGTTCCCAAAAGGAGATTCACATTTTAGAGCCTTTCCGGTTCTTTCAGAATCTCATTCATCACTAATACAATCTCCTGAAGACCCCTTCTGGAACAGCCAAAAGTTAAACCCTCCATATGAGAAAAGATACCGCCATATGTTTGAAGATTTAAAATCAACTACGAAATCATCTCCCATTGTGATCAAATCTCCAGCTGCAGCAGTCACTGCCTCCTCAGCTTCTTCCAAAAGTTTGGAGATTGGGAATGCTGCTGGAGTTTTGAAAATCAGTGATGTTGCTGTGGGTAGTAGTCATAAAATCTTGAAAGAAAAGGACGAGCTTCACCTCCCACAACTAAGCTTTCAAATTGGAACAACTGATGCTGCTCCTTTTTCAATAAAAGATTCCAAGTTGTCGCCTTCTAGTGATCAACTGAATTTTGAGTTCAAAGCAAAGCCAAGTGTTCTTCAAATTCCTGATATTAATATCCCAGATGCTGCAAATTCTTTGGATCATCATCACCCTGCAGAGGATTCTCCTTGCTGGAAAGGAACTCCTTCTCTACCATTTGGATCCCCAGAAGCTCAACCTTCTACAAAGAAACTACAAAAAGGTACAAATATTCAAGGAACAGATTATTCTTATAATAATCATTCTTCAGATGGGAAAACATCATCGAGTCCTATTCCCTTTCACTCTGGCGTTGGTGATGTTGTGGATTCCCTAAAAGTGAGAGATGGAGGAGATGATGCCAACTCACAAATCCCAAAACTGAATTTAACAAATACAGAAGAGGCTGTTTTATTGCTAGCTGAGATGTATGGAGAAACAGTTGATAAAAAAGTAAATGCAAGTGTACTTGTGAAAGCAATTTCTAATATCTCGGATTTGCTTTTACGAGCCTGTTCAAATGAAGCACTGAAGGAGCATGATCGCGAGGCCCTTGATCATGTCACTCGCAATCTTGGTATGTGCATGTCAAGACACGTTCAAGTGGCTGCTGCTTCCACAAACAAACCAATGTCGACTCACTCAAATATTTCTCAGGAGGTACATACACGCTCCACCTCATATCTCTATTTTGTTGCATCAAGATTCTTTTGTAGTTAGCTACTTGATCATATTTCCTGTTATTCTTCAGTCACAGGTTAGGAAGGAGACCAGTGGTATGTTGCAGGATGGTGAACAGCATGCTCATCATCAGAAAATGAAGTCTGATGTTTGTGGTGAAAGTGTGAAGAACTTGCTGGAACACGCTTCTCTGAGGGATTTGGATCCACCAAAAGGTGATAACATGGTCCAGGTATATTGTTATATAGTTTAACCTTTGGGTTGATTCTTGTACTTTGAAGGAAAAAAAAACAGTGGCTTATTATTGATGGATCATCATTAGGCGATAAAGAAGGTACTAGACGAGAATTTGGAATCTGAGATGGAACTTCCTTCAGAAACCACCTTGCTGTATAAGAATTTATGGCTCGAAGCTGAAGCAGAGTTGTGCTGTTTAAGTTACAGAGCACGCTTTGAGCGTTTGAAGAGAGAAACTCAGAAAGAAAAGCCACACAAATCAACAGCCACAGGAGGTACTCACTTCAATACTGTATTCTTCATACTGTAATTTAGCAGTGAATATCTTTTTGTGCTTCAGATGCATCTGCTATACAAGAAACCTCAAGGAGCTCCAATGGGTCTACTTTTCTCAAGGCTGATAATATCAAAACTTCAAATGCACAACACATTGATGCTGTTAATGTCTATGGAGGGCAGAATCCTGTTAAGAAAGGACACGTTGCAGATGTTAAAGTTACTGGCTCTGGAGTAACTATGCAGCATCAACTTCGTAAAGGTGAAAGAAGCTGTTTGGAATTTACTACATGGATGAGACTTGAGAGTCAACATGATGAAAATGTAAATATGATGCAGATGATGGCGACAGCGGTGTTGACTCTTTGGTGATGGCGCGATTCAACATTCTTAAAAACAGAGAGGACTCAATCACTATTGACCTTGAGGAAGCGGGAGCTTGTGGTGAAGGAGAGATTCGTTTCCAGGATCAAGGTAAGAATGCAAATACAGTATATTGTTTTACAAGGTGTATGATTGTTTTCACTTGCAGAAGCAGCAGCAGCAGCAGCAGCAATGGGGAGCGGGTCAGACTGGGAACACATACTCAAAGATGAATTTACTTGGTGCTGAGTTGATGAAGTGATGCATACGGTCTCAGGTATCTCATCTCTTAATGGGTACATACATTTATGTTAATATTTTTCTTGTAAGAATATGAATTTGTGTTGGTAATTTGTGTGTAATGTGTTATGGATGGATATCTGAGTCAAATGGTATGATAGTTGGGACTTTTGAAGGCCAATTCATGCAAATACAACTGCAATAATTGAGTTGGTGGTGGGTTAGGAACATTAATAATTGCCTGTTCGATTTGGGTACTCCAGTTGGTGTGAAGGTGACACCCAACCACTTCTAAAAAAGAAGATATACCTCTATATATTTATTGATAACCGAATCTATTAATGTATAAATTGGTGTGTACAATTTAACTCGGAGATTCTTGTGTTTGGGTGTAAAAAATCTCAAGCTCTATTTCTAAATCTCGGGTTTGGCTCATGGGCAGTAGCTTTTCAGTCTCAGGTTTGGTTTTGGCTCGTTTATTATTTGTTTGTTTTATTTATATATATTTATATAGGGGAGGGTTACAGAGAAAATCACATAACATTGTGGGACGAAAACCAAGAAAACCACTAAAAAAACCAATTCTAACCAATCATATATTAATATTTATTTTATTTTTATGTATTTATAAGAGTATCAATGTAACATAACACATTTCTTATTAAAAAACCATTTAACTATTGGCTTACGTATACAGAACACATAACAGAAAACAAAATTGTGGTTACGTATACGTGAAACACAATACGCAAAATGATTTTTTGGTAAATTATGTAATATTATATGAATACACTTAGAAACAAATTAAAAAAAATAAAATCTATAAATTTTTTGATTGGCTTATAGTGATTTTCATCTAACTTTCATCTAACTTTGTGATCCCTCCCCTATTTATATATAATTACTATATATGATTTAGTGATTTTTATCCTAATTTTATACATCATAATTGCTATGTAAATATATATTAAATAAAATTTATATGAATAATAGGCACAACTCTAGTCAAGCTCGATTTATGAAGTTTAGACTTGAGCTTATTCAATAAATGAGCTCTAATATACACTCTAGGTTGTTTAAGTTTGACTCAGTTCGAGGTTTTACCTAACTGATATCAAGTAGCTCAGGAGTGGTGTAGCTAGTTTATTATGATGTGTTATATGATTTGGTTATTTCATTTTTTATAAAAAAAGTTGATTGGACTGGCCGGTAAACTAATTAACGGAACCTGGAAATAAACAAACATAAAAGTAACATAAGTTCCTAATCTTTCTAACGTGGAAAATCATTCTTATTCATAAATAGGGTTAGGAGTACAAATTTAGCAAATGAAGGGAAACTTGTTACCTAACGTGTTAGAAGCTTTATCATAGTTTGGATTCTTTTGGGGAGCATGCTGTCCATTGCAGAGAATTACCGGGCTTCAAATACCGACATGATCTAGTTCGAGATGTGCTTTTTGATGTCCTTAAGCGGGCAGGGATCTCGGCTAAAAAGGAAGCCCCGGTGAACTTCTTGACCGACCCATTAGATGGGAGATCAACCCTTCGGCCCGCTGACATTCTTGTTTTTGGATGGGAAGGAGGGAAACACGCATGTGTTGATTTGACAGGTGTGTCCCCCCTAGTTGGGATAAGGGACCATGGGTTTAAGGCGGGTCAGGCGATAAACAAGGCATAGGCGGGTAAAGTAGCTAAGCACGAAAAAGCTTGTCTCGTGAATCAGCACGTGTTCGTACCGTTTGCCTTTGACACCTTTGGCGCTCTCGCCCCTGATGCGGTGCGGTTCCTTAAGCGGGTTCAGCGGGTGGTCAGCAGTAACACCGCATATATTTATGGGGGGAACTTTGTGTTTAGTAGAGTAGGATTTGCTATTCAGAAGGGGGTAGCGGCGCAGCTTGTTGCCCGTCTACCTGTCATTAGTTTGTAATTGTGACGGTCATCTTGTTATAATCCTTTGATTATTTTCTTGAAAAAAAAAAAAAAAAAAATTCTGAATTAAGTGTCATGTTAAGTAGAGTTGAACAAAAAAACCTGGGCCCACAAAACCGGTTCCAAACCCGATCCGGTTCTTGAGTGAAATCAATTTAAGCTAACCCGGTCTGGAACCCGGTCCAACCTGTAGGTTTAGGGAAGGTTTTTTAATTTTTTTTTTGGAGATTCTTTGTGACACTGGTTTATTGCTTGAGCAAAGAAACCAATGTCACATCAAGGCACCAAGCATGGGAGTTTCAGTATTATACGAGAATATTGGAGCAGTGAGATATCGCCATAAGCAAAATATATACAAATTAGATTCTAGTAGACTCGTTTACCAAGCTTATTATCTCAAGTTGAACATGATCAATAGAGCTTTGAAAAGCTAGTGAATGGATACGATTTATGTTTAATGTTTGGATGTTTTATGAACTGTAAGAGTAACATTTACTTGATATGAATTAATGGTTAAGTTATGTTCGTTAATGTTATTGTGTTCATGTTTTAGTACGTATAAATTCTTAAACAAGAGTTATTCTAAATGTACGTAGTCAATTGGATTTGTGGGACTAAATCTGAGTTAAGACTATTGTGAAGTGTTGGTTGGTTAATCGGATGAAAGGTTCAAGGAGTTGAACGCCAAATTCACAGATACTCGTTGAAGAATGAATATTGTACGTAACTCGATTCAAATATATTTCATGGAGTGCAATCATAAATAGGTTTTGAAAATGTTATTATCTTTGTATCCTTTGACATGAGATACATACTAGAACTCGATTTTGTGGAGGATTGTTCTTTGACATTGTATAACGTTGCTCTTTGACTATGTAGTAATAAGGATAATAGTTGGGAGCTAATATGAAGTTAGTGAGAGTTGTATTTAGCCAAGATGAGATCTGTTTTTTACTAACGTAAGAAGCTGACATCTCTCGGCCCCTCGTTGGTTCAAACTGGTGTAAACGCGTGGCCATGCTCAGACTAAGAGTCTGTTAGCCCACATTGAATCTCAATTGAGAAAGAGAATAGTTGCACACTATATGAGAATGAAAAGATGATCCATGTCTCATGTTCAACGAAGTGTCTACTATAGAAAGGATAACTGATATATAACCATGGAGAATTCGCAAAGAGCATTTACGAATACTCGAGGTTTACGTAGAGATCATTCCCTCCTCCCCCCTCGAGTTTGAGTTTGCACAAGTTTGAAAGGTGAATGAGGGTGAAAGAAGTGTTTGCTAGCACATAAGGGGGTATTCCCCTTCCTTTTAAGTCTTGCTCCTTTTTAGTCCCTCGACTTATACATAAATGCCTATTTATTAGGAAATAATTCGGATGCTACAGAAAGAGATCCTGATGTGAAAGTGGTTGTGAACGCTTAACCATTAAGGGTGTGATTGTTGGGTTTAATGGTTATGTTCACATACAAAAGTTGAAAGGTTGTTTTGGAGCAATTGGAATCAAATGGATCAAATGTGAAAGTTTGAATTTGAGTTATTGTTGGTGTCAAATGAGTAGCCGAAAGTTTCTGTTTGAATTAAAGGTGGAAGTCCTTTTATTAATTATTTTGATTGTTTGTTGGAGTCTTTATCTATCGGCAAGGTTTGGACAATTATTAGTTGGTGTTTGAGTAGGTTTAGAATAGGTTCGATTTTCTCCTATTTATTATGTCATGTAATCGCAAGTTTAGTATGCAATCTAAATGGAGTTTACGTAATTCTTGAATGCTTTCTATTTCATTGAGTCGAAATCTTAGCTCGTCACGAAGCCAACATTCTCAACCAAGGCAAATGATTTGGTAAAACTTTTATTACTTAGCAAATGTTCTTATACACAATAACTTATGCGTACAACACTACTAACTCTAATTAGCATTGAATTGGTGGCTAGCATGGTGTATCACCACTAGTATTGAAAGCGGTATACCAACTGAAGCCCATACACTCTATATCATTTTTTAACGACGTTCCAGCTTGATGGATGTTAGTACCCTTGGTTGAATGTAATCCATTATTATGCTAATAGTCCGATACAAAAGTTGAGCTCCTTAGAATAAAGCTCCACGAGGTCCTGCCATGTCCTACTCATGTAAATTGTGAGCCCATTCGAACGAAGCTCCACGAGGTCTGACCTTGTCCTACTCGTTTAAAGATTGAGCCACGTAGGCGCCACGTAGACACTGCCTTTTCTCACCCTCACCCTCACCCAGGTGCGTAATGGTAGGGTGAGGGTGACCAGTTTTGTAGTGTGCGTGAGAGAGAGAGAGAGCTCCTTTTGACCATTTCCTTGCCCCAACGCCTATGAACACCACCACCTTGCCACCCCACACCCACACCCACACTCGCCCCCACCCTTGGTGGGTGAGGTGGCACCACGCCCCACCACCACGATAGTGCTATGGATAGTCTAAACTAAGAGTGTACAAAAGTTATCCTTTCATAAACAAGATGCAACTGACAACATGTTATAACATAACAAAAACATCAAAAGTTATAAAGAATGCGAGGGGCAAAATAGCGATCTATAATGACATTCTACGAGAGAATACAATGTTTCTAATTGGTTGAGCTACCCTTGTACCACGACACTCATCTTCCATGATCGACTCCATGCTTCATTACCACCTTCATTAGTCAGATGAGCTATTCCTATCCATAACATTTATCCATGGCAAAACGGCTTCATACATCATTAACACCAAACCATAAAGCTGCCCATATTCCATGACGTGTCTATAGCAACCAGTTTAAAGCTTTAACATTACCACCGTGGGCGCCACTTGTTGCTACATCAAAATCCGGGTTGGGTCCTGACGTCGAGTGGAGATGCTACGAGCCTCACCGAGCTAGTGCCGAGCATAGATCCTAACTGCAAACATCAAATAACTCGTTAGAAGGTGACCCGAAGGCGGAGCTCCGGAACACCCTCCGACGCTCAAGTCAATGATTTGTCCAATAAGGATATAAGAGATAGAAGGTGGTCGGAAGGACAGGCTGAGCAGGGAAGGAGCTGCTCGATGGACCAGGCTGAGGAGGAAGAAGCCGCTGGAAGGACTAGGTTGGCAGGCTGAATGAGAAGGTCCAGAAGGAGCTGTTGGATGGACCATGCTGAGCGGCAAGGAGCTGTTGGATGGACTAGGCTGAGCAGGAAGAAGCTGTTGGATGAACCAGATTGAATGCAATAACTTCAAATTAAATCACTGACCACACAAATTTAGAGAGTGATAAGTGAATACAAGGGTTAAATATAGCAACAACTTCAAAATAAACCACAAATCTTTTATAACTTTTATAAAAGTCAACAAGTTAAGTTGGGACCATTTGGCTTATCGTAGCCACCCAATTTTCTATGTAGGATCATAAAGGCACTATAGAACATCCAGTTTAATTTTGACTTTCCACATATTCTTCCAATTCCTTAACCAATTTCTACATAAATGAAGATCATATGATCACTCGTATGCATCTCATAATCACATATAATTATATAATTTCACGTAGGGTTGAAATTTATATTCTTATCATATTGACTTAGCAATATTCTACCAACTACGCTTTGAAGCAGGAATTTGGATATCTATTGGCTTTCTCTTTTATTATTTTTAACCTTTTTCTGATTGAGCGGGTAGGTATTGACATTTTGAATGTATGAAAATGACTTAAAAAATATATTAATCAATTATCTCAATTAATTAGTAAATAGTTTTTAGTTTTAAAGAAAAATTCTTTTTTATTTTTCTTTTCTTATCTTTTATTATTATTATTATTATTATTATTATTATTATTATTGCCTAAATACATATATATAAGACATACATGAAAATATATGAATTCTAAATATAAAAACATGAATCAAAATATTAGACAATAATTTTTATTAACATTTAACCTAATATTTGAAAAAAACCTAAGAAAACATTCACAACAATTGATCTTGATTAATCTATGGAATCATGTAGTGACATGTATGCTAATGAGTGGTTTAGGGGTAAAAAAGGGGAAATCAGAGAAAGAAAAACAATAAAAGTTGTCGGTTGATGTAATTTACATATATGTAAGTTAGTATGTGTAATTTATGTATATATAAATTAATAAATTATATTTATGTAACTACAAGCTCTTCGTAGAAGGTTATACTTGGATTACTCCTTTTGGTTTCTTAAACATCTTTTTTTCTAGATTTGGACATCATGTCAAAACGTTATTTTAACCATTTCACTTCATAGTCATAACAAATGCCATCATTTTGCTCATGTTGATGTGATAACAAAAGTTCCTCTAAAATTTAAGGGAATGCATAATGCCATCATTTTGCTCATGTTGATGGGATAACAAAAGTTCCTCTAAAATTTAAGGGAATGCATCGACATGCATTCAAATACATTAAAACCACGCAATCATATCATAGGGTTAGGTTATAGTAAAAAATGTTTTAAATATAAGAAGGGTAAGAAAGATTCTGGACTTAACATGTGTCCTTTTATTGTTTTTAAAGTGAGGGCATAATGGTAATTGTGTATTACACAATGAACTTGTATTACATAATTAAGTTGTATTACATAATGAACTTGTATTACACAATGACCTGACTAATTACGCAATGAACTTGTATTACACCATGACCTGACTAATTACACAATAACCAAATATTACACAATGACCAGACTAATTACGCAATGAACTTGTATTACACAATGAACTTGTGTTACACAATGACCTAACTAATTACACAATGACCAAATATTACACAATGACTAGACGTGGTATTACACAATGAACTTGTATTACACAATGACCTGACTAATTACACAATGAACTCGTATTACACAATGACCTGACTAATTACACAATAACTAGATATTACACAATGACTAGACGTGGTATTACAAAATGAACTTGTATTACACAATAACTTGTATTACACAATGACCTGACTAATTACACAATGAGCTGGAAAACGTAAAACACAATGATAAATACATATAACACAATGAACTTGTATTACACAATGAACTTGTATTACACAATGAAATTGTATTACACATTGACCAGACTAATTACACAATGAACTTGTATTACACAATGATCTGGCTAATTACACAATGAACTTGTATTACACAATGACCTAACTAATTACACAATGACCAGACGTGGTATTATACAATGAACTTGTATTACACAATGACCTGACTAATTACACAATGAACTTGTATTACACAATGTCCTGACTAATTACACAATGACATGACTAATTACACAATGACCATATATTACATAATGACCAGACGTGGTATTACACAATGAACTTGTATTACACAATGACCTGACTAATTACATAATGAGCTAAAAAACATAAAACACAATGATAAATACATATAACACAATGAGCTTGTATTACACAATGAAATTGTATTACACATTAACCTGACTAATTAAACAATGAGCTGGAAAACGTAAAAAAAAATCATTTTTGTTTATAACGATACTATACTCGTTTTAAAGATAAAAAATGCTCGTTTTTATTGTGTAATTTTTTTGAAAAAAATAATGTCGTATGTAAAAGTTGTGAACGTTTTAAAATGAGGGGGTGAACTTGATAAAAAGTCAACAAAAGTGGCCAAGACTAAAATACCCTTCCAACAACTTTTTCTCCAACAATTTAATCTCAACCATTTTCTACAATTTGATCTAACGGCCCTAAATCATTCTCACCCTTTTTAGAATTAGAATCCTTTTTACCTGAACCTAATCATATCATAAACCATAACTTTATGTGAAAACTTCAGTGAAAGACCATTTGGCAGCTTAGGTTTTTCTTTTGACCCATTGGTAACTATCTGTCACATTTCGAAATCAGGGCGTGACATAAATGTTAGATTTACACAACACTCATAGCGGAAGACTTTGTAAAACGTTACATAATTCCATTACATTGTGATACACCTCTTAAAATAATGAAACTTTACACCTTAGGATGCCACTAAGCTTGTCACACCCCAACTGACGGCGGATTATACGTCGGGGCGGACGCGGTTGTTCAAAAGCACAAGGTTGACTATTAAAGTTTAAATATTTCATTTATGATTTTCAAAGGTTCATTACAAAGAATAAGACATCATATAACAAGAATACAATATCCATTTGATAAATAATCTAGGTCCAAAGCATCCTATGTGATCATAACAAGTCTCATGCTAGTGTACCTGAAACATGTAAGTAACCTGTCAACTAAAAATAGTCGGTGAGATACAAAGGTTTTATCATAGTTTAACAAAGTTTTGAAAAGTATTACAATTCACTATGTTATGCATTCTATAGTATAAGTGTGAGAACAAAACATGTTAAACATTGTACATATCAATCCTCCAACCAAGTTTAAGCATAACCCGAAGGTTACCCTTAAAAGTTTAAAGTTTAAATTCAGTAACAATCACCATAGGCTCTCCCCCGAAGGGTCAATCAAACAAGGTGGATTGGTCAAATACAATAGATCTATTATTGTTACCATAGGCTTGATCAAAGTTAATGGATATGCTAGTATTAAGTCTAATTTAAGCATGCAAGTCTCAAGCATAACACAAGAATAAGCATATAGACATAGTTGTACAAGAATTTTATAGGTTGGAAGTTTGTACATGTTTCACCCCAAGTTTATAAAGAATGTAAAATGAAAAGGGACTAAGTATACTCACTTGGATTGGTGAAGGAGTGTCCAACAAGATTAAGTATGGCAAGACTTTAAGGGAGAATCTCCTTACAAGAACCCTAAGAATACAAGTCTAAAGTTTCAAGTTTGATCCTATAAGTCTATGACAAGATCTAGGATTTCAAGATTGACTAGGGTTCCAAATGAAAGACGGTAATGATTGGGTTTATAAAGTTTAGGTTAAAGTTTTAAATAAGGGGTTTTGAAAGAATGACATAAGACTCGAATATCAAAGTTTGATAGGTTTATAGTTTAGAATAATTATTAATTAAAATAATTATTTAAAAAGTCTCGCCATTATTAATTACATAAAATATATCTAAGCATTTATGAATTAATAAATTAAGTGTAAGACTGAATAATTATTAAAGTTAAATAATTATTAAGGTCAAATAATTATCTATAAACATAATTATTTTATTTAATGTATATAAATCATTTAAGATTTATTTAAGTATTTAAGTGTCAAGCGTTTATTTTACAATTTAACTTGTAAATAAATAATGTTTAAAATGTAGTTATAAGTTCAAATAAATAATACCTAATTATAAGTTTATAAAAGGTTAAATAGGATTTCTTGTAAAGCTTATATTTTTAATTATAAGTTCATAGATGTTTTTAAAGTTTGAATGAAAATATAAGTCTATAAAGTCTTAAATGATAAGTTTATAAAGTTTTATGTTTTGAACTATAAGTTTATAAATATCCTAGAGTGTAAATATAACCATAAGTTTATAAAGTCTTAAATTATAAGTTTATAAGTATTCTAAGTTCACATATAAGTTTATAAATGTTTTAATATTAAAGCTTCTATTTAAGTTTTATAAAGTTTATAAATTTAGAAAATATTTGTTTTTAAATGAATACAAGTTTTCTGTTTTCTATAAAACATGGGTTTTTTAAATGTACAAGTTTCTAGTTTATAAAGTTTAAAGTTTATGCTTTTATAAATTTTATAAAGATATATTTATTTTATGTTTTAATTTAAATGATTAAACAAGATTTATGTTAAATACATTTTATATAGGAAGATGTATATGTTTATAAGTTTCTGTTTCTTCAAATAAATACATAAGTTTTATAAACTTTTCTGAGTTTACAAAAGTTATATAAGTTTTTTTTTTGGAATTTGAAACTAATTTTAAAGATTAATTATTTACAAGTTTTAACTAAGTTTATTTAATTAAAACAATTCTAGAATACCAAAGTGTAAATAAAAATCATTTATATAAGTTTAACTGATTTTATAAAAATTATTAAAAGATTTAAAACTGATTAAAAAGGCTAAAAATATAAGAAAGGGCAAAATTCGGCTTGGCCGGATCGAACCCGGGCCATCCGGGTCACACACAAGCATCTAACCACCCAGCTACGGGCCTCGCTGATGTTTATACCCGAAAAAGAATAAGATAAACGCAATATGAAATCGTCCCCCATCCCGTATGAACCCTAGAATTTCAAATCCAAATTACGAATCGATTAACCCTCTGTCATTGCGAATTGACAGAGGGCTTTTGTTCTTTGAATGAAAACGAAGATTTTAGCTTTTCGAATTACCTAAAATGATGTCGAGATGAGTGAGAACGAGTCTGGCTTCTGCGCGACTGACCAAGGAATCAAATTCGGCGATGTAGATGATAAACGATGAAATTGAAGGATTAGAGAGTGTGAGTGAGGTGTCGTAAGGTGTTTGCAACTGGTATTTGTAGCCGATTTCAGTGATTAATGCTCGTATGGTTAGGGAGATTACGGATGAACGGGACAAGTTCAAGTTTGAAATGCGCGGTGTTAAACTTGAAATCGGCCATTAAATTATCTCGGGTTACGGTCGCATGCTCGACTAGAAATTCGAGGAGCATTCAATTTGGCCGAAACACGCCTTTTCGATTATTCGGGCTCAAAACGGCCATTGCGGGAATCGAACTCGGGTCCAATTTCCAGAGTTGGAAGTTTGGTTTAATGACACTATTGGCCCCTGAGGTTTAAAAGTCTTGTTGTTTCATGTTTAAAATATGGTTTCTTAGTTTTAAAATAATTTTAGATAGTGGCAGTTCTAGTCCCTGAAGTTTATAAAAATAAATAATATGTTTTTATTTCTTTAAAACCCGAATAAGTCTTATAAGTTTTTATATTTTAAAATTTTATAAAATATTTTATAGGATTATTAGTTTATAAGTTTAAACTTTTAAGAATAGCTAATTATGTTATTTATATAATTGTAACTCATAAGGTTTTAAGAATTTAACATATATATGTGTAAAATAAGTTTCATATGTATATTTACAAAAATATATATATATCTCAAGTATAAATGTTTTCCTTAATTTCATATTATATTAATATTTATTGTTTAGGAAATTAGTTTCTTTAATAAGAATTTAAGTTTTAGATTAATAATACGTGCAAGGTTTAGGGAAAAGACAGGTCGGAAAATCCTGGATATTACAAAGCTGACATTCTTGTCGACATCACCTTAATCCGATTTTGGCTGATCACACCAAATATTTCATCTAAATATGATACCACCTGATCACCATACACCACATCTTAATTTGATACCAACTAGTCACACCACACATCTCCGATATCAATTGATAACACTAAACATCATAGCAAATCATATAACCAAACCACTGTGCTCTATCAATCATCAGTCTAAGTCATACGAAACAAGAATCAAATACTAACTGTCTCAAATACTAGAAACTGAAAGTCTAAACTCTAAACACCAATGACTAGAAGTTTCAAACACCGAAAAGTAAAAGAAAAAAGTCGCCATCAAACTGATACAACATTCAATTCCAAACACCGAAAATGATTTTATTTACTTCGTCATATGTAAATATAAAATTCCTAACATGTAATTTCACCAAGGACCTCACATATGCCAATTGGTTACTTATTCACACATTACACCAAAATAAACAGTTTCACCAATGCTATCATCTTCAAGCTTTTGGCAACTTATTCTAATCAAATATACTATAAAACCACCTATCATAATTTCACCATTTGTCTTTAAGATAATTGGTTACTTATACCCATAACCATGTGCTTAACAATTCCAATATATATTGTGCAAATTTCTCCAAGTAATCTGCCCAATCAGTCAATCACCTTATTACTTATCCTTAAGCACATACATAAAAAAAAAGGAAAATCAAAACAAGATACAATTTCACCAACTTAGACAAACATTGCACTTGGGTGATACTTAAAAAGACTTGGTTTTTAGTTTTTTTTTTTCATAAACACAAATTAATTTACAAAAACTAATTTTGACGTGTGTTTTGTTGATAAAAAATACGTGTAATCGTCTTTTTCAATCCAAATCAAATTTACTTAAATACTTGGAAATTTCCATCTTATAATCATCATAGATGCTTAATTCAACATATCTATACCTATACAACCTATATTTAATTAATTAATTTGTTTCAGTTTCATCCAATTACTTTAGCTTTAGTTTGACGCTTCAAAACTCTCTTAATTTTATAATCACTCAACCTGTTTTGTCAATTTTTAAGAATTTAATTTTAAGTCATGCTTCACGTTTCTAGTTTCTAAGAGTTTTCATGTTTAAACTAAATATATATAAGACTAAAATTGGACATATTTCACTTCATTGGACCGAAATCACTTTTCGGCCAAATTTAATCAAAATTAATGATTTTAACAAACTTATGAGTTCTTCAAATTTCAATCTCAACTTTTGATTCAATCTCTCTAAGCACTTTTAGTTACATTTAAAAAACATGTCTTACAAATAATTTAGTTTCTTACACTCCATATAATAAAATCTTATATTGATATTTCTTAACCCATTTCTATTGATTTTGTGAATAAGCATATCAAATTCTTACTTGGTTTTAAAATTATAATCCCTAAAAAGTTATAACAGCCATTTGAATCAATTCACATAGGTCTTACTCACGACCAGTATATCCCATACACTAAGGTATCAAAGCCTTGAAAACGGGTGCAACATGAGTTTTAGCATTTGTATGTTTAAAATCCCTTTTCTACTAGAATATCAAGAAGAAAACTTTCCTTGATGTACTCTTTATGCTTCTAAGACCTTGTATCACCTTCGACTCTTTCTTCCATCACCGGTTTCCATCGATCCTTAGCTCTTTCACGCAACAAGCTCCCAACATATATTACTTTGTCTTTGTTTGCACAATGACTCTTGTGAAACGACCCTTCTATTTATGTCACATTGTCACCCACCTTTTGCTTACCGAAGGGTTTGGTACCCTATGTTACAGTGGTGGATGACGTGGAAAATTCATGATTTATAAAATATTATTTCTCTGGTTTTTATCCTAAACTATTGATGATTTTAATGTCATCAATACTATTTTAGTTTAATTAGATTTACTATAAAATCTTGAACCTGACAGAAAGTTGCTTTCAACTTAGTTCTCCGGCCTTGACTAATATTATTTATATAATAATTTTACTTTGTACATAAACAAGTCTTATGCTGGTTTAAAACGGCCCGTTTTGCGTGAACCAAAATTATCATTATTAAACCAATCTGTTTAGGCTTGAATCCGATACGACTCCTTACTTCGCTCGCATGCTTTACCATTTATTTTAATATAAACAAATGATATATGAGAAAATAATTGACAAGGTCCGATATCTATTTTTTTGAGAAAGATGTGACCTGGTTATGGTTGTGGGTGAACTTATCTCATTGACAGTTGGTGTTCAATGTCGATGTATTTATAAATTAATAAGAGTACTATTTAATTAAAGGATGATTATTCCATCTTAACCAACAACGTCAACTGGCCCACTTTCACAGACACGTTTCTACGAAGGTATAGATGTAACAAAAGTTATTAATTTTTTAATTAACGTAAGAGTTAAAGATTATATTATATTATTCTCATATTGACTAAGTAATATTCTACCAACTACACTTTGAACCTGGAATTTGGATATCTATCGACTTTTTTTTCATTTTTTTTTCTGATTGGGGTGGGTGGATATTGACATTTTCAAAATTCAATGTACGAAAATAACTTAAAAGTTTTATTATATAAGTTAATTAATATTTTTTTAAATCAATTTTTAGTTCTAAAGAAAAAATCTGTTATTTTTTTCTTTTACATTTTATTATTAGTATATTCTTATCTATCAAAATACATATATTAATACATACATAAAATATATAAATATACAGGGGCCGGTTATCGTACAAATTGTTTTAATGTACTAAGTGTACGAAGTCACCAGCATGCGACACGTGTTCAGTGGGCGAGGGGTAAATGCGTACGCGTTATAATCACGCATGATTTATAATAACGTATGATCATAATAACGAAATCACGCATGTTATAATCATGACCATAATCACGTAATCATGTAATCACGCACGATATAATCATGACCATAATCACGTAATCAAGCATGTTATACATTTGACCATAATCACGCATGGTATACGCACATCACATCGACCTTTTAAAAAAAATTGTTTTTTTAAATAAAAAGATGTATAGCAAAAGTATACTCAAATTAAAGAGAATAAAATTCTCGATTTTACGGTGTAATTTAAAAAAAAATAACGTCGTATAAAAAAGTTATGCTTGTTTTAAAATAAAATGGGGGAACTTGTAAAAAGTCAACAAATGTAGGTTATTCCAATAAAATGGGGGAACTTGTAAAATGGGGGAGCTTCGCGGCGAGAGTCTGGTCGTTATTGGTTTGGCTCGTTTGCGTGGAATCGCAGACTCGTTATAACGTACGATACCCAAAAACACTCGAAGTTGAATACAACTTTGTCTTCAATAAAATTTAAACCAGAACGTTGACAAAAGAAATTATTAAGAAAACGGCGCATTCCGTTATTTAAAAAAACATAACGAACGAAAGTTATCATAGATAACGTTGTCGGCCCCATTGTTAATAAAATTTAAACGAAAGCATAGGCACAACGGTAAAAATAATGTTAATAGAAAGGAAACATAAAACTAAATAATAAAAAAGGGGAAAACAAATTAAAAAAATTACCGGTTCGGTTCGTCGAAAACCATAAGGCGAATCGATAATACCAATATCGACAATGATGTTGTTCGCCCATAATAGGTTCGGTTCGTCATGGTACCACAACGGTAATGGCACTCGATACAGGCAACGATAAAAAAATCGATTTTGAATACAACTCCGTTTTAAAACAAATTTATATCGGAACGTTGACAAAAAAAACGGCACACCCGTATTTTGAAAAAAGTTAACGAACGAAAGTTTATTGAACTTATGTGGCAAATCTATAAAAAAAATGGAGTTTTGAGTAAAAAAAATTACAGCTTATTTTGAACTTTAGTGGCCAGATTATAAAAAAAAGTTTTATAAGAAAAATAAAAAAAAACCCTACTATTCATCCCCAAGGGAAATAAATAGCAGGGTAATGTGGATTTGGAGTCTATATATGTGTGTTTTTTTTTGTTGCAATAAGTAGATAGTGACGTAATTATAGATATTGAGTACTCTTTTTGTAATCTTACCATCACATATAATGTAACTAGCTTAGAACTTGTGTACTATACGGGCTGAAAAAATATTAATACATAAAAATGTATTACGTATATTATCAATAGAAAATAAAATAAAAAAATATGTAAAAATTAATATATAAATGAGTTTCAAAAATACATTAAATACTATCTAATTTAATTTGGCTTTCATTTACTATTTGATTGAAAACATAAGGTATGTAATTAGATTTCAAACTTTCTTATAATATGAGATAATTTAAAATAAATGTGTTTTATTAGTATAAATTAATAATTTGTTTAAAAATATATTGTTATTGAAAATATGAAAATTTATTTATTAAGAGAGAGATGCGGGAAAAATTTTATAAGAGTAAATATAGAGGCGACACGTGTCATTAAGAAACCTTTATTTATTATATAGTTTAGATGTTCACTACATTTGCAATTATATGAGTTTGATGGTGTTAAAACTCTTCCGGACCTTCCAAAAAAATCTAGATTTGGACCGATTGTCAAACCTTTTTTTTTATTTTAACCATTTTCACTTTATAGGCGTATCAACTTTACTCACATATTCATGGTGATAAATCAAACTTTATGCAAAAAGATATATATCAAATCTAAGTGAATGCACATCTAAACTACATAATCACATCGTAAACCATAACTTTTATGAAGTTGACAAGCACAATCTAAAATCTAAAGACCTTACTTTAGATCGTTCTTACGGCTTAAGTTCTCTAACTATATTATTTTAGGAGATTCATTGCAAACAAAGCCCTATACTATTTTGGAGCGTGATAAATTATATCGAGCTTTGAAAACATTTTTGCTTCTTTTATAGGTTCCATCGATTGTTGTATGTTGATGATCAATACAACCCACAAGTTAATTTACTGAACACATACATTTTTAACTCTTTTATAGGTTCCATCGATTTTTGCTTCTTTTACAGAACATGATCACACAAAATTTGATCTCAACCAAGATCGACTCTTTTATTAATAGTGAAAACCAAAACCATACTTTACAATTAATCACTAACCATCTATTTATAACAAACCTTATACTAATCCTTACCCAACTCAAACTCAATTAAATAATTAAATAAATAAACAAACTCACTTCTAGTCTAATACGAACTCAACAAACAATTAGTAAATTAATATTAATAATTATTTTTAATCAAGATTAATCCTTCATTCAGCCTCTTAATCTTGATTTGTACATCCCAAATCACTAGGGTCAGGGCCGGTCCTGAGGATTTAAATGCCTCAGCCGAGCCGGAAAAAAAGTCCCCTACAAATAAAATATATAAACTAACTTTTTTTAAACGACGATTAACGTTATAACAATAAACATAGAAAAAATATAGTATGTTACATTACACTCCGTAATAGCTAACCTATGATTCGCGATGGCTTCTAATTTCTTTATAAAGATTAAAGAGGATCCAACCATTATAAAGATTAAAAAGGCTCAACCATTATAAAAAGACTCAATATGTTTTAACGTTTTTATAAAAAGATCCCAATGTATAAATTTTTATAAAAAATATATATATAACATATATGTAAATATTTAGGCCCCTTAAAAAAATGGGCCTTGGCCGGCGGCCCGGCTCGGCCTACCCCAGGGCCGGCCTTGACTAGGGTCTTCCATGCCACTTTCGCACTCACCCTTCACGGGTTTCGCTCTGAATCTTACACAATGACCCGTATCACACAAATCGTTCTTGATCTATCACATATATTTTTTCACAGAACTCTCGCAGTCTTTTTAAATGACCTCTCACTGATCGGATGTATTCTTCACTTCATTCGAACTACTCACAGGTTCTAATACTTCTTCACCGGTATCACACCGTACCATCCTGAATCACACAGCTAAACACTTTGCATATCCCTACACCCTTCCACGGTGATGGATCCTTCATTCAATCTGAATCGCTCAGATCGATATCTTCCTTGGTTGACTCGCACAACCCTTCGTTTGAAACTTCACACACGCTTTCACAATTCGAGCTCTCAGTGGTCAAATTTAAGCAGCTTGCTTCTATCTTCTTTCGTTTGCAGCCTTGCAGCCATAAGGGTTACTCCTTTTTCTCGAAAAAAAGACTCTCAAACCGGCTTTCTTTTTCTCCAAGCTCTGATACCAATTGTTGGAGATCAGACCCAAGAACATGAACATAAATTTTGATCTCAACCAAGATCGACTCTTTTATTAATAGTGAAAACCAAAACCACACTTTACAATTAATCACTAAGCATCTATTTATAATAAACCCTATACTAATCCTTACCCAACTCAAACTCAATTAAATAATTAAATAAATAAACAAACCCACTTCTAGTCTAATACGAACTCAACAAACAATTAGTAAATTAATATTAATAATTATTTTTAATCAAGATTAATCTTTCAACATATAGTTTCATATATAATGCATAGCCAACGACTCCACAACCTGTCAAAGGAAATCACCATATCGACCCACAATACCTTCTTTACTTGTTTTGATCATTCCGAAAGAATTTCGACCTTGAGACTACCATGTGAACCACAAAAAAATTGCATTTAAATGTTTTAAGTTTTCAGTATTATCCTGCACATATCAAAACTTTTTCTACTCATGTCAAAAGTTATTCTACACGTTGAAACAAACATTAGTTCAGTATCTATTTACTTAGTTGAAATGTATCATACACATATATAGGTACCAATTTTTTTGGTTTTTATTACATTTTATATTAACATACATAAAATATCACACCAAAAATATACAAAGTGATCATTCTTACACCAAGTATTCTAAAATTACAAAAAGATATAATGACTTACACATATGGATGTGTCAAGTGTAGGTACTAAATTTAAAAAGAACGACCTACACAAACAATGTTGAACTTCATTGATCATAAAATCCGTAATATGAGGTGAGATTTAATATATCAAATACAAATTTTGATTCAAAGATTAAAAATGGGAGATTATTTAGGAATTGATTTAAAAAATGTTGTGAATCTCAGTACTACCCTCATATCATTAATTAATATCATTAATGTTCTAATTAATTATTAAAATATTATTATTGATTTTTAGCCATTAATTAATTGAATTAATGGTCAATATTAGTTTTTTTTGCATTTATTTAGAGGGTGTTTGAGATTGCGTTTGAAAACTGCTTATTAACTTATTAGATTTAGAATTCTTTTTATCTGAACCTTTTCCTTCTTAGATTTAAAATTCTTTTTACATGAACCTTTTCCTATATATATATATATATGAAAAGGTTCAGGTAAAATTAGACCCCCTCTCTTCAAATTTTAAACTTTAATAACTTTTTCTTACATTATTATTTATTTAATTTTTAAAATAACCCTATAAATTCAAGCATTTTTTTATATTTAATTTGAGTATTATGTTATTATATTAAAAAACTTTTTAACGTATCAGATTTATTTGATATTACATATATTTAGTATGATGATACTGCATAGATGTAGTATCGTCATAATGCATATATGCAATATCATCATGTTATATGATGACAATGCATACATATAGTATCGAAAAAGTTTCATTCTTTTAAGTAAATGACATAATAGCCCCCAAACTATTAAATAAGAGTAAATTTTGCTTTTGGCTTCTGTGATTTGGCCTGTTTAACCCTTTTAGTTCAAAAAGGAATCTTTTAACATATTAGCCCCTAAGGTTGTATTTTTGTAACCATTTCAGTCCATGACACTAACCCTATTAATTTTTTCTGTTAAATATAGGACATATTAGTCATTTTATTTCTAAATGAAATAGTTTAAACTTTTCAGTCAAATAGAAACTTGTTTTGGCCTTTTTTATAAAAAAAATATACTTTTTTAAATACTTTTTTTACTTTTTTAAAATCAGTTTTTAGTTTCTTTTTTCGTAAAAACGTATTTTTGAAACCTTTTTAAAAATGTTTTTTAACTTTTCAAAAAATATGTTTTTAAATTTTTTTCACAAAAAAACGTTTTTAAAAACATATTTTTAGTTTTTTTATAAAAATGTTTTTAGCTTTTTCTATTTTAAAAACGAATTTTTTAAAATAGTTCACTACTTTAAAAACTTTTGTAAAAACTAGTTCACTTAAAAAAGTAAAAAAAAAAACGTTTTTAAAATTGTTAAAAAACATTTTAAGAAAAAAATTAAAAAAATATATTTTTAGAAAAGTTAAAAACGTTTTTAAAAAAGGTTCAAAAAGGAAATTTTTACAGAACAAAAAAATAAAAAAAAATTGTTTTAAAAAAGTAAAAAAAAATGTTTTTAAAAAAAGTAGAATTTTTTTTATGAAAAAGCCAAATTTTTTTTTTACTGAAAGGTTAAATTATCTTGCTTATAAATAAAATGACTAAAATATTCTATACTTAACAGAAAAATTAACCTGGTTAGTGTAATGGACTGAAATGGTTACAAAATTATAAACTCAGGGGCTTATATGTTAAAGGATTCTTTTTGGACTAAACGGATTAAACAGAGCAAATCACAGGGGTCAAAAGCGAAATTTACTCATTAAATAATCTTGTTAACTTACACATTTAGTCCTCTTAGGTGTAAAAAGAATAAATTATTGAAATGCTCTCTCATTTAACGTAAAAATCTAACGGCCTTAGTCAAAATGATTCAAGTGGCTTAAAAAGATGAAACCTCATGTTATGATTTACGAAAAAATAAGAACACGTAGTCAAATAATTAAACTGGATAAATTTTAGGGACGAAAACCAAAACTAGCAAAATAATTAAAAAAAAATAAGACTTTATAACGTGCTTCAGCGTTAGCATTGGTGAAAAAAATCATCCATCTATATTTAACTTCAAAATAAAATAGCACGACACCAACAATTAGGGGTGTTCAAAAAAATCCGAATCCGAAACCGAACCCGAATTATCCGAAAATCCGAATCCGAATTATCCGAAAATTCGGATATCCGAATTTTCGGATTCGGATTCGGATACTGATTTTCGGATATTTCGGATATCCGAATATCCGAAATATTATATTTATATATTTTTTTTAATTGTTTTTATTATTTAAAAATAAGAAAATTTGAATCAAAACCCGATATATTATATTTATATATTTTTATATGTATATTTTCTAATGTTTTTTAAGGTTTTTAATTGTTTTTTGTAATTTAAAAATATTATTTTTATATATTTTTTATATTTTCGGATATCCGTTTCACTATCCGAATCCGTATCCGAATTTTCGGATATCCGAAATTCGGATATCCGAATTTTCGGATTCGGATAGTGAAATTCACTATCCGAAAATTTCGGATATCCGAAATTCGGATATCCGACTTTAAACACCACTACCAAAAATATCACATCTCAACACCTAATCAATGAAAGCTTACCATCCATCTTTATTTTATTCATTTTAAAGCAACAATTATTACGCTTCCCATCACCTCACTATGTAACCGTGTCCAAAAAATAGTGTATTATAAAACTTCATACAAAAAGTATATTCTTTACAAATTAATATATATATATATATATATATATATATACACACTCAAATTTATTAAAATTAACAAAGGCCATTTAATTAGTAAACTAGAAATTTTGCCCCGTGTATTTTAAACGGTTAAGGCGGTAACACTAACATAGCTAAACACAAAAAAGAAATATGGTTAGATTAATTTTGCCCCGCGTTCCGCGACGGGAGACAGACCTTAGACGGTTGAGGCGGTGTCATTAACGTGACTAAACACAAAAGAACCTGTACTTAAAAACATAAAAGAAACGTATGAAGTTATGACTACTCGGTTTTGGAGATCGAAACATAGATAACAAATATTTAGATAACGGTACCTATTTTTTCAATCGGTGTCGGTCTCATTAATCACGGTACCAGCACATCACTGTCAAATAACCCACGATACTTAAATTAATCTATTTTGAATGTGACAAACAAACAAAAAAAAGTATTAAGGAAAAATCAGATTACATATATTATATAGGGAAAACTTGAAATTTTAAAACCTGACGGGATTAAAGCAAAATTTTATAAAATTGACTTCATTTGCGTCGTTGTGTTGTAACAAACCAACCTTAGCCATAGCCATAGTCTTCTTAAACGAGTACAAGACAGTTTTATAATTGGACATACAATTGCACATGGGACTAAGATTACTATACTCGTCCCATTGTCACCCATACCACCTCATGTCGCATTTGAGGGTTAATCTGCTGATTACGAGGCCTCACGCTCATATTTTGCAATTATATTTCTTATATACTAAGACTAGTGTTAGAACACGTGTATTACATGGGAACAAATAAACAATACAATGTGAAATGAAAAAAATATGTTAAATATAAGATTTAGGTACAAATATTATATTGTTAGAGAAAGAAAAGTTAAAATAAACTTGTAAGTTTCATTCCCTTCATACCTTTATAGCTTTTCTTATTCACATCCTCCATTCATAAGACCTAAAAACACAGTATAAACACACACATTTGGTTAAAATTTCATGAAATGCCATAGAATGCGTAAAAATACCCTCGAGAAAAGAAAAAAAACCACCATGGGAATCAAAGAAGCTTTTCTTATTTTTCATCCAACAACTTAATGCACAATAGAAACCTATAAGTCATACTTTATTAAAATCAAGCTAACCCAGCTAAGAAATTAAGTATCCAATGCAATGGCATATAAAATTACGAAGTTTTCAAATTATTGTCAACAAACAACCATGTTGCATCATTTACAAAATAGAAGCTCATATACATTAGTCAATTAGCACTAAAAAACATGAAAGTTGAACAAAACACTTTAGCCAAACCTTTGAGCTATAAATCTTTCATAAAAACTACAGTAAAACTGTATAAAATCTGCAGTAAAAACTAAAATTTGCGATAAAAACTGAATAGAATCTGCATGAAATTCTGCAGTAAACTGCATAGAATCTGCATAAAAATTTGCAGTTTTACTGCATAAAAATGTAGTAAAAAACGTAAAAAAACGGTTGTAAAAACTATAAAAAAGGGCAGTAAAAACCCGTGTAATAAAAACAATATATATCATAAAATAGTAAACTTGTATCTATTGAGCCTATCTCATTGGGATTATTCCACAATGGCTGCTTCCACATTTTGATTAGACGTACCTTGATAGTAAATTTGTCTTGTAAAACATCAATGGCGTTTAACATAGATACCTTTTCGGACTCCATCAATCTATATAACAAAAAGAGAACTGACTTTAATATACTATCATGTATGAAATACGATTATAATTAAAAAAAAATAAGAATATCTTACCTTGGTTTGCAGAGTAATCGAGGTAAGAAACTAAATGAGTAGTGCGTTGGAATAATGACAGGGTATTGATACTTATAGAGTATTGAAATCTTTACCATAAATAAATTAATTTGTACAATTTTTTTTTTAAATTTAACACAATTTCAAACTTTTAAATTTGAATTCTTTACCAAACTTGGATAAATAATAAATGTTGTTTTTTTATAAACTTTAACATGATTTCAAACTTTGAAATTTGAAATCGCTTCGAAAATTGGATAATCAAGCAAAGTTGCCTTTTTTTAATAATTTTAATAAAATTGTAGGGTTTTTAAATTTGGTAAAAGGTAACTGACAAGGAAATTATTATGTAAACAAGGAAAGTGATTTTAACTAACAACCAGATAATAGTATATAAAAAATAGAAATATTTCAAATAATTCTATATATTTTGAATTGTTTATATGATGCAAATATGTAATCTAAAAATAGTGTAACATTTCTGTTAATGAGCTCTCTTTGTTAAATGAGTATGATAAACTTTAAAAAATGTTATACAAAGGTTTTGCATTTGATATATGCATATAGTAATTTCAAAAGAGAGTAATCAATATTACTAATAATAAAAAAATACAACATCATGCAATTTATTTTAAGGAATTTCAAATCAAATTTAAATTATTAACTCTCTGATTATAAAATTCAAATCACTCATTTAATTCGCTAAACTGTATCCTATATAATTGACAATTATTTTCTGATATAATATAATTCCTAATATAATATAATTTGAACAACTTTCTAATTTAATTTTAAATAACTTATTTAATTGTTAATTTTTTCCTAGGATAATATAAATAGGCTTTTTCTAACCACACACGGAATATTGCTAATTGGACCCGCCGCCGATCTATACGCCCTCGTATAGGGCAATACGAGGGCGTATAGAATTCAGTCACTGCCAACAGAATGCCACGTGTCATTCTCTGTCTGGCGGCTGGTCCAATACGTGGCGTATTGACCTATACGCAGCGTATGAGGCACGGGTTATATTTTTGCTTCAAAAGTTGGAAGATTTGGAGTTTATGAATCCTATACGTGGCGTATTGACCTATACGCCACGTATAGGTATTTTTTATTTAATTATATTTTTTTATTTATTTATATTTTGTTTATTTTTATTTTAATTTATATAAACATTTGTATATTTTATTTTTTTTAAACATTTGTTAAATTTTTAAAGTATAACCAAGCAAAATATTAAACATTACAAACCAAACAAAATATTAAACATTACAATCAAACAAAATATTAAACATTACAACCAAACATAATATTAAACATTACAACCAAACAAATAAACTAAACATTATATACATTACATCAAAAAATTAAATATATACATCAAAATGTTTTACATACATAACAACGAAAGAAACAAAATACAAATAAAAGAACTAAATCTAACCGTCTCCGCCGTCACCCTGACCGGCTCCGGCGTCACCCTGACCCGCCCCGCCCTCACCCTGAACGGGGTCGTCCGGATAATGACGTGGCGGTGGTAGTGGGGGTGGCTCGATGCCGGCGGCTCGTGACTGATTCACGAGCTGTCCAACCGCCCACATCATCAGGTCCTCCATGCGATCGAGTTGACGACCCTGTCGTCGTGAGTCGGCAACAAGGCCATCAAGCACTGCCTGGGTAGCCCTATCCAGCCTAACAGACCGACGTACGTGTCGGGGATGCTGTGGCGGATGCTCGTGGACCTGCTCGACGTGTGGCGGCTCGTCCTCAATCGCTATACCCTGTAGCGGCTGAGGCATATGCGGGTCCCCCTGTCCAGGCATCTGCGGCAACGGCACCGGGACCCAAACCTGGTCCTGGACGGCCCCTACGAACCGAAGGCCCTGCGGGAATCGGTGCGTGATGCGCATGCCGCTCGCCGTGCGACGGTCTAATCGGACAGGGGGAATGGCCGGTAACATCGCAGGCTCATGCTGGTCAAATGGTAAGACCGACCGCATGATATGCGTGATGAAAGCACCGCCATATAAAAGTCCGCGCTTCTGTCGCATATAGGCAGAAGCAAAATAAAGCGCCATGCTAGTGGACAGGTCGCACCGCCTCCCAGTAAGCAGGCAGAAAAGGAAGAAAAGATCTCTATCAGTGCACCACTCACGGCTTTTCAGACGCGGTGCGATCGACGTCGAAATAAGCCGGTGCAGATATCTATACAAAGGGTCTCTAATACCCGAGACCCTCCCCTTGGTACCCAACCAAGGACTATCTGAAATCAAGCCCCAAAAAACAAGGAGTTCCTCCTTGTCCACCTCTGTCACCGCCTCGGTGAAAAGCGGCGTCACCGTCTCAGGCTCGTAGTATAAGCCCGTCGTGACGGCCCACTGACTGACGGTCTGACGGTAAACGACCCCAAAAATAGAAAAAGAAATACGATCCGGGTCAATATCCGGCGCCTCTCCGGGTAGAGGCTGCAGCCCAGTCTCTGAGTAGATGAACGTCGAAAGAAACTCGACGACCAGCTCTCGGTATGTCTCCGCAAAAGAAAGGTCAAAAAGACGCGACCATGGCGTGTCCTCGCCGATGATGGCCCTGGCTCGCTCGGCCTCTTGCACCTCCTCGAGGAGGGCCCAATCCACCGCCGTACCTGGACCCATCTGCACCTCCCGGAGCTTCTGGCAACGGGAAAAAGCCTCCGTATCGGGCGGAAAATCCAGAAATGGGTAGTGCGCAAGATCGTCTAGCTGATCCATCTCAATATCATTATGATCCGCCATATCTGATAATAATTAATTGTTTTTAATTTTTTAATTTAAATAATAATATAATATTGTTTAAATTTTAAATAATAAATAATAATATAATATTGTTTAAATTTTAAATTATAAATAATAATATAATATTGTTTTTAATTTTAAATAATAAATAATAATAATATATTGTTTTTAATTTTAAATAATAAATAATAATAATATATTGTTTTTAATTTTAAATAATAAATAATAATATTATATTGTTTTTAATTTTAAATAATAAATAATAATAATATATTGTTTTTAATTTTAAATAATAAATAATAATAATATATTGTTTTTAATTTTAAATAATAAATAATTATTAATTTTTTAAAAACCTATACGCCACGTATAGGCTTATATTAATGATCGTGGGTTGAGACACGTACCTTTACAAAGTTTTTTTGAGGCCACAATCCAAATCAACGAGCGGGTAGCGTATGGCTTTGTGTTTGTTTGTTTGGTTCGTTTGGGTCAGTACGTGAGGCAAAACTGATATAACAAAAGTCTATACGCCACGTATAGATCAATACGTGTCGTATCTTCAGCAACGTTTGGTATTCTATACGCCACGTATTGATCAATACGTGTCGTATATGTCAAAATTTTGAATTCCCTCTGATTTATATTCTATACGCTACGTATTGGACTATACGTGGCGTATAGAATATTGAATAAAAATTAATTATAATTATATTTAATTAAAATTAATCACACGTATTAGTAGTTTAATTATAATCAGCTATAATTAAATAAAAATATTTAAAATAACCATAAAATTAATTCAAAAATAGTTACAATACAATTTTAAACAAATATCATCCGAGATTCGTGAAATATTGTGGAAATCTAGATCTATTAGTAGCCATTATTTTCTTAAATCGTTCAATACGATCATTGTATATATTTTCCCATTTTGCTGCATCATCATTTCGGTGCAAATTCCAAAGTGCATTCGGCGTAGGAATCGGAAATTCTCCGTCTAACTTGACGTGGATGAAATGATCATTGTTGACGTGAACTAACGATACGACTTGATGTTGAGCGTGAACGTTAGGACCAAACCACAATGGAAAAAATGTTTGATTACCGTTGATGCTTAAAAGATGAACAATCACCCCAAATCTTTGAGCAATTAGGAGTCCTGTGTATGGCATCGACATCCAACGACTAACTGGTGCGGCTTTCACATACTGCCAATCTATTGTGTGACGTAGCCTATCATACTCTTGAAAGGCGACTCTGTCAAAAACAGTTCTCCACCATTCCTCTTTATTGTCCATCTCATTTAGAAGTTGTTGTCGGATAAAGAGCCACCGGTTTTCATTTAACCCTAAGCCCAAAGCTACCGATCGAAAACCACAGTTACCGTCTGGATTTACATCCTGTATATGTGAAATGTACGGATGAAACACAGACGGTATCGAATCCTTAAAACATTTTATATTGTTAACCGCATCTTTCCCCGTAATCAATGGAAACCCTAGATGGGCGTTATCAAACAATTCAATAGCTATGTGGCTGTCCATTTTCCTTATCAGGCTTGTTCCAAACCCAAACTGTAACTGATAATACTGATCTGATACAATTTCATCAACAAACCCAACAAGTCTATCTAGCGAGCTGTTAGCGTTTCTAAGATAGCTCTTTAAGAGCGAATGCTGGCTCTCGACTCGGTTCGTTGTATGTTGACCAAAATTGAGGTTTCTGTTGGACCACGCCGATACAAACTTTTCTTTATACGGGTCCAGCCAATTTTTAGTCACATAATCTATAACTCCTGGAAAAATATTTAATATTGAATAAATATTTAAATACTGAAAATATTAAATATTTAATATTTAAAACTTACTTCCTCGTTTGGCTGCATACAGACGTTCGTAAAGCCGGTTGAAGTTGTACTGGTATATATCTGGCGTGGGAGACTCACATAATACCGACCATGAATACTTGAAATTTTTCCAGTCTTCGTCTGTAAATGATGCCCTGCAATGTTTTGCGATATTCTCGTGTATGTGCCACCGACATAGGTTCTTGGAACAGCCCGGAAATATTTTATCACACGCGTTCATAAGAGCTTTGTCCCTATCTGTTACTATCACACGCGGCTCCATACACTTTTGCAACATTGCTTTTATTTGAAGTAGCACCCAGACGAAGTTTTCCTCCCGTTCTTTTGATATAAATGCATGAGCGACGCAAAACGACTGGTGTGTGGAGGTCACACCGACCACTTGGACAAATGGAAGTTTATACATGTTTGTTTTGTAGGTCGCGTCGATCATCAACACGTGCGGGAAAGCACGCCACATCTCGTACGATTTCGGATGAACAAAGAATATCTCCTCCACACTATTTGTGACAGGATCTTCTCGAGTATAGTAGACGTATTTTTTAGAAGAAAGCAGGTTTTCCAGAATCTGTATTGGAGTTTCACCGACTCTCGTTTCGTTTTTTATCTTTTGTATAGCATTATAAATGTCCTTTTTAATGCAACTACTCTCTGGGTTTTGTTCCCTTATAGTTGCCAGAATGTTTCGTGGCAACATGTTTTGCGAGTACAACTTCCCCACCAAAAGTTGTTCCGACTGACACAGTCTCCTTGCAAACGAGTGCGCCACAAGATGTTGACTAGGATCGTGGTTATGACTGTCATCCTTCACCGTTAATTTCCAATCACCAGTATTTTCTTGATACTCTCCTTCCAATTTAAAGGGACAACCTATTTTTTTGCTACCGGCACGTCTAACCGTGGCAGTAGACGCACGTTCGCCGTGACGGTCACACACAAGCCACACCTTGATAAACGGTTCCGTCGGATCGTCGCCTTTTCTCCTCGATCGTCGGGTGACAAGGACGTAACCATTCTCACGTCCTCTCCGCATAGCCCAATCCACCAACTGTTCACGAGACTGAAAATTCTGGTCAGTTTTATACGACACATTTTGATGGTTTTGTTCTTCGTCTTTGGAGTCGTCGGTTTGTTGTGTCGGGTAAGAGACTTCACCGCACACGAAGTTGTTAGTTTGTTGTGTCGGGGAGGAGACTTCACCGTATACGAAGTCGTTCGTGGGTTGTGTAAGGTAAGACGGTTCACCGTATACGAACTCGGGATTGCTCAGTGGCTCGTTCAAATCTGGAAGCCTTACCCGTTGATTAGAATAAACGTCGGACGAGACCTCCTCCCAGTTCACCTCTTGAACGCCAGAACTTTGCGGGTTGTTTTCCAGCGACTCGTTAGAATATACCTGAAAACCGTAGTTACCATCCCACCACCAAGACATGTTTATAATTTTTGAGAGATTGTTTGAAATTTTTTTGAACGATACGTTCGAATGAGAATTTTGCATGGTTAAATACACAAAATTTGGCCCCTATACGCATCGTATAGGGCAATACGGTGCGTATAGGATTCGGGTCAAACCTGGTCAAACCTCGTATACGCATCGTATAGTTCAATACGATGCGTATAGCGTACGAGGTACTTTCTGCAACTAGTCAACATCACATCGCTATACGCTCCGTATAGATCTATACGTGGCGTATAGCGATGTGATGGTTGACTAGTAGCAGAAAGTACCTCGTACGCTATACGCATCGTATTGACCTATACGATGCGTATACGAGGTTTGAATGACCAGGTTGTACGAGGATGTCAGGCATGGGAAATTGTGAAGGGCTATACGCATCGTATTGCCCTATACGATGCGTATATGGCCAAGTCCATTTAGCAATTCCCGTGTGTGGTTAGTAGTCCCCTATAAATATGAACATTTTAAAAAATTTGAAGGATTACATATTTCAAATTTGGAGTATTAATTATTTAAAATTCAATTTAGTTTTCACAAATTTTAGGAGAAAAATTGGTGAGGTAAAATGTGGTGGTGACACGTGTCACCCCATTTTACTTGTTTCTTATATAAGATAGATTATTGTGTTTCATCTTCAACATAATCACTACCAGTAAATTTGTAATTTTAGAGTATTAATATACAAAAATAAAAATAATAATAATAATTTGGTGTTAAATGGGTCGTGTATGTGTCAATACGTGAATATGTTGTCTTGTTTGGGTTCATGCATATAACACGATGTTCGGGTTCCTGTTAAATTTTTGGGCTCATGTCAGGTTCAATCCGCACAACCCATTTAATACCCCCTAAGTTTCTGGACACTTTGTTCGTGGCAAACTTGAGTGTAATTAGTAAGATCTTAATGATTTAATGGCTATCACATGATATCTTGAGTGAATATTTTTAAAGAATAGTGGTGATTGTATTCTCAGAAAAAGGTTAAATCATCATAAGAATTTGATAACTCAACCAAACTCGTGTGTAATGATTAAGGCTTTGCTTCTAATCTCTATATGAGAATTTCATAAATTTTTAAGTAATTTAGACATGTGATAAATGAGTTGAGTTTTGTTTTGTTTGTATACGTCTTTGAGAGAAATCATCGAACCATATTTACAGACGAAACCCATCATGAAACTTAGTGATATATGTTATACAATTACTGGTATAAAACCACATGTAACAATAACAGTATAATTTTTATAGTTTGTTCTTTTTCATGAAAACGATTAATTTATGATTAAAAAATGCACACACATATTCAAATATTTACAAAATACAAACTAGAAACATCCTATGCATATAGTAATTTTTTTTAATGAAGAGTCAACACTTAATTAGCTGTTTAATCTTCTTCTCTAATTTGACATTGTGTCCCCTAAATTTTCATCATGTTTTTTTTCCTTTAGTCAATTTACATTATTACCTTAAACTTTAATAAAATTACTATACAAACTCTAAACTTTAATAAACACTTTTCTTAGATTTTTTAAAAATTTCTTTTTTTTGTTTTATTTATTTGTATCTACGTTTCTAATATTTTGACGTGCATTTTTTCCACTAAGATATCGTTGCATCTTACTTATTTTTATCAACATTTTAAACCCACCACGGAGTGTGGGTAGCATGCACAATTGTAACCGAGTCGCACATGATAGTGTACAAGTTATCTAACAACTTGTGTATAACGTTGTTATGGATTTTTTTAACTTTTTACTTTTTTTAAAACAATTTCGCCTTCTTTTCTAATTGTTTACTGTTTGACTTTTTTCAACGGATTTGTTACGGTTTTCTTTATTTGTATAAAATTTTTGGAATATTACTAAGTTATTTCATTCCAATATGTGAGCTTGCGTAAATATTTGTTTTTTTTATATAAAAGTTTCGAGTATGTTATCGGCTTCGTTTTTCTATTGCTTTATTTTTTAAGTTTCCAGAATGTTAGCTTCTTTCACGGTTAAACACGCCACAACACGTGTGAACATAGTTCTAGTTTATATAAATTCTTTTTTTTTTAACGGCAACACTAGATATTTTAGGATAATTGGGTTTCCTTATGGGCAACACCTAGAACATCTAGGGCAGCCCACCACGGGAGGGACCCCCAACTGGGTAAACCCCCTGACCTGGTCACATATCCTTTTTTTTGCTGTTGCTAGGATTCGAACCCAAGACATCCATTATAAAAAGTCTTGAGGCTACCATTGTACCAAATGATCAACTATTTATATAAATTCCTAATCTTAAAAACATAAAAGTCCAAAATTACGAAGTCTACTCCCCCCACCGGAAAAATACTAAGTGTTTATAATGTGGTGGGTTTCAATGTTCCATCAAAGACGTGTAGCATAATGTTAGGTGAAATATGATGTATGTATATATATATATATAGACACAACCAAAGTGGAGACCACAAACCCACTTTGGAGCCTGAATTGCATCCATTCAATTTCAACCCCATCTCTCTGTCTCTATCTTTGTCTGAACCACCATGGGCTCCGTCCAACAGGAGGAGGAAGCTTTCCTATTTGCGATGCAATTGGCAAGCGCATCGGTGTTACCAATGGTTTTGAAAACTGCCATCGAGCTCGATCTGTTGGAGATCATTGCCAAAGCCGGCCCCGGTGCGTATGTCTCGCCTGCCGATCTTGCGGCCCAGCTCCCCAAAGTAGAGAACCCTGAGGCACCCGTCATGTTGGACAGAATCTGCCGCCTATTGGCTAGCTACAACGTCCTTACCTGTAAGCTTAAGGACGTTGGTGACGGGGTCGAACGTCTATACGGACTCGCCCCCGTCTGTAAGTTCTTGGTGAAGAACGAAGATGGCGTTTCGAATGCGCCTCTTTTGCTCATGAACCAGGATAAGATTCTTATGGAGAGCTGGTAATATTTATATACCCCTGTCCAGGACAGGCTAAACGTACCCCATCTAAATATACCCCTGTCAAGAAAGGTGGGATAGGTTTAGCAGAATACTCTGATTTGCTAATTAATTCATGTGATTTGATTTGACGATTAGGTATCATCTGAAAGATGCGGTGTTGGACGGTGGGATTCCGTTCAACAAGGCGTATGGGATGACGGCTTTTGAGTATCATGGGAAAGATCCGAGATTCAACAAGGTTTTCAACGCCGGTATGTTTAATCACTCCACCATGACCATGAAGAAGATACTTGACATCTACGATGGTTTCGATGGCCTCACTACCTTGGTGGATGTCGGTGGTGGCACCGGTGCCAGTCTCGCTATGATCGTCTCTAAACACCCTTCCATCAAGGGGATCAATTTCGATTTGCCCCACGTCATCGAAGATGCCACCACTTATCCTGGTACGTATTTATTTATGTTTGTAGCTTGGTAGTATTTTGGTGTGTAATAAAGGTATTCCTCCTTTGAGTGGTTGATGATTCTGGTTCGCAATAGACATCAGTGTAGATTTAGAGACTGTTTGAGTTAAGCCGCTCTAAAAAGTAAAAAAAAATTATGGTTGTATTGAACCAAAAATCAATGATTGGGTGTAGGTATTGAGCATGTTGGTGGGGACATGTTTGAAAGCGTGCCAAAAGGAGATGCCATTTTCATGAAGGTGAGTTTTGTACACATAGATATATTAAAAATACATTTAACACAACCTTATTAATTCTGGTTTTGATTTGAAGTGGATCTGTCACGACTGGAGTGATGCACACTGCCTAAGGTTTCTTAAGAACTGCTATAAGGCACTACCGGAGAACGGGAAAGTGATAGTAGCGGAATGTAATCTTCCCGAGGCTCCTGACTCGAGCCTGGCCACCCAAAACGTGGTGCACATAGACGTCATCATGTTGGCGCACAACCCGGGAGGCAAAGAGAGGACCGAGAAAGAATTTGAGGCGTTGGCCAAGGGGGCCGGGTTCAGCGGCTTCCGCAAAGCTTGTTGTGCTCTCAATACTTGGGTCATGGAGTTTACCAAATAGAACATTTCTGATCGGCCTCAATGTCAATTTCTGGACTTTTAAAATTTGTTTTTTTTTTTTCATTTTTCGTGTTTTGTTTGCCGATCGAATTCCAAATACATATATGTGTGCAAATTTAATGCAATGATATAACCGAATTTCTAATAAAATCATAAAAATAACGATTTAATGTTATAGTTAGGTGACTGTTTCTCACACGACCGGAAGACAACCAAGTTTTGGAATTTTTTATGTCAAAGCTGTTTAATAAACAGATCGTGTTTGAGTTATCATGTTTAACTCTTTAGTTAAATACGTCGACCGCAATCTCTAATCCCCGGGAGGAGTGATTTCTTGAATAAATACGAGTTTAAAAAAAAAAAGTTTGTCTATAGAAGCGATTCTGTATGAGTTTGTGGTAGGTGTATAGATTGTGTGTTAAGCAACTTCAAATGCGACGGAAACGTTGAAAACTGAAAAAAAGTTAAAAATGGAAAAGTCGAAAAGTGGTTGAAATATAGTGACACTCGAAGTGACATATTACTAGTCACAAACATTTTCTTTTAATTATTCCTTTATATTTATTGTTTATGATAATAAATAAATAATTTTATTTGTCATGTTGAATTTTAATAAAGTCTAATTTTTTTATTTTTAGCCTCTCTCTTATGTTAAATAATTTTTTTTTTATTAAATAATAATGATTTTAAATAATTAAAAATTTATTCTAATATTTTATTAAAATTTTTCAAATCATGAGAAGATTTCAATTATATCTTAACTTAAAATATATTTTTAGAATTTTTAAATCTTCATTATTTATAATTTTTAAAAATTTATTATTTCTTATTTCACCAATTACTGATTACATACAACATACAAATTTTTATAGAAAATACTGGTTTATAACAGGTTCGATTTATTTAACACGTGTAATATATGAGTTTCTAACATAGTATATTATAAATTAAACAATAACTACATAAAAGTAGGGGTATTCATTGGTTCGGGTTACGTTTTTTTTATCCAATTCGGGGTTTTTCGGGTTGATTTTTTTTGTTGGACCCACAATCCGAACCGAACCTAATTCGTGGAAACCTAATCTGAACTTAAAACCACTTTATAATTCGGTTTGGTTTTCGGTTTGAACCTAAAAACCGAATTAGCTATAAAAAGGCATTTTTTTCTTTTCTTTTGAATAACCATAACGAGTTTGGTTTAAACAATACAACATTTTTGGAAAGTCTAAACAAAAACATATATTCATCAAATAACAAGTTCGGTTCAAACAACACGACTAAAATTAATGATTTATAATCAATATAAGGTATCGATTATTGATATAAATGAATTGTGTTAACTATAAACTATGAATTAAAATAGTAGTATAACTCATTTCGGTTTTTTCGGTTCAAACCGAATTCAAAATCTTGAAACCTAAACGAAACAAAATTGAACTAAACCGAAAACCAAATATGTAATTCTGTTTGGTTTTAAACGGTTTTTGTTTCAATTCGGTTATCGGTTTAATCGGTTTGAAAACAAATTTTGAACACCCCTACATAAAAGGTCCCTATGGTATGTTCATATTATGGAATATGTTGGGTCTCCAATGTTGAAAAAATAAAGGTCCGGCCCATAAGTATGGTAGTGGGTAACATAAAAGGTCTTTGGGTTAGATGTTCGTTAAATTTTTATGTTAAGCAAGTGTAAATGACTAAATACCCTAGGTATTAAAATTAAGAATAAAAATTTTAATCCAAAAATTAAAAACAAAATATGTGGGACCCACAATGTATTAACAAGGGACATTACGAAAACCGATATACAATGTTCTTTTGTCATTTTCTAGGGTACGAAAACAAAATCACACAAAAACATAAATTCGTTCTTGATTTTCTCTCTGAGCCTTATCCGTTAAAAATTCGATAGTATCATCGAATTGTTTCAATTTAAAAATGCATCACCATTCTTAGAGAAGTCAATATGACAAATGATGTTTTTAAGGAAGAAAAGGTGGTAGGATCGGGGGGTAGGAATCTGGTTGTTACCCATGTGTGCAACTTGTATGGAGGATTCATCATCAACAAAACAGAATGAATAATGCTAGTGTTAAAAAAATTGAGATTAACTACATCTCAAATGATATGTGTTGTAGATCAAGTATCCATATGCCACCTAGACTAGTTTGCACTGTGAAGTAACATTAATGCTTGGGGATTATAAGGTTGTATGCCTGCTAGTCTGATAGCCCAGTCCATGAAATTGAGCACATGCCGTAACAATTTTTTTTTAATAAATACTCCTAAGAATAATATTGAAGATTTAAAATTCTCTCTTTCTTTATCTTTTTGAAGAGCACAAAATGCAAAAATTGACAAAATATTGAAAAAGACAAAAATCGGGTGACATGGTTAACTTAGTGAGTTACAATGTTGTGTGTGACGGGGTGGAGCCACTTAGCGTGTTTAATGTAGTGTTTAATAACCCGTGTTTATATCCCGTTGCGTGTGCGTTTTAGTTGTTTTGAGTTGTATATTTGTTCGGTTTTATGCGTGTTTGTGGTTGTGTCTACCTCCCAGGTTTTATGTGCTAAAAGAGCGAGAAACGGAAGCGAAGCAGTCGGACACGAAGCACGAGGATCAAAAAGGTCAAAAAGTCACGTTGGCTGGAAATTCTGGTTTTCGCGGTACGCGAAGACCTCGGTGGAATTCTTCGTGGTACGCGATAGATCAATGAAGATTGCCCGGCAGTTTTGTCCTTCGCGACACGCGAAGGACTTGTCCAAGAATTTTGCGGTACGCGTAGAGTTTAAAAGGTGCACCCGACTCTTTTTTCCCTCGCGCTACGCGAGGGACTTGTCTCCCATCTTCGTGGTACGCGAGAAGTTGCTTTTACGGGAAAAATTAACCTAAATCGGGTTTTCACCATTGACAGCCCCCATTCCGACTTCTCTCGATTCCAGCCGTTCCAAAGCTCCAAGAAGGCGATTTCTAGCATATTTGGACCGATTGTTCTTGATATTTCATGATTGTAAGTCCTAGTACATTAGATTTGATTATTGTTATGAGTATGAGTGGCTAAATCTCTTGTAGTCCTCTTTGGGTCTAGGGTTTTGTGAACACTTGTGAATTCTTGTATGATTAACTTGGTTTGTAATCTTGATTGACATGTTAAGCCATATGATTTCATTTATTGATTGAATGCTTCATTGATTGATTTCGAATTATTGTTCAAATTTCAATAGTCTCGGGTTTCTTTACACCGGGGACAACTTGGGGGTTGGATTATAATTGGTTTGTCATTGATGGTTGTATGAGAATAAGTTTTATTTACAACGGTTTCTCATATTATCACTGAATTCAATTGAACCGTATAATTATGTCTATGTAATTGCTTGTTAATTATCTTGAAGAAACTTGTGTTTGCATACCCGAACCCCGGAGAGGATTGCCTCTCTCATTATTGTTTTAAACCCAAATCCAAATCAGTTTATTGTTTTCTGTCTTTGAATTATTGTAACAAAGTAACACTTTTCACATACTTCTCGTGGATACGATACTCTACTTACCCTTACTAGTTAAGGTGTTTAAGCATTGTTTTTTATTGACCAAACGACATCGAACAGTGTTTTTTGGTGGAGGTATAGTACTTTCGTGGTTAGACCGCATGATTAGCAATATGGTGATGGTGGCGGTGTGAAGAACACATTGAAAGGGACATAACAACGATTTAACTATCTTGAACATATATCTTGAATATAAATACAAAAATGAAGAGTCTTACATATATGTACCCCATAATGTTACATATACGTGACACGTAGTGTTACGTATATGTAACACTAACAGAATAATAATTATTACATATACGTAACACTATATTTGAGAATGGTTATCACATAAATATTGGTTATCATTTGAACCGCACCTTATACACACATATACAGATAGTGTACGTTGATTGATGGGACTTCCATTATCTAAATTAAAAAAAAAAAGTAGCTTCCTCTATTTCGTTAGTGGAAGATAGATAGATATGTGTTATTGTTAGTGTGACACATTATTTGAGTGAAAAGGAGCATCCAATTAATCTGGGTGGAAGTTGATAGTGAACCAGCTCTTCACGTTTCAAATGATTGATTAGCTTTATGGAAGTTTTTATTGATGGTTTAACTTATGAAGCAACTAACTAAATTTTAAGCCATTTTTTCTATCATATCTCATATACCAATTTAATTGAGCATTTCAAAGTATTGGGTCTTTGTTCATTGTTTTATTTGCACATGGAAGACTTGCTAAATACCCCCCCCCCCCACCCCCCCCCCCCCCACACACACAAAATAGGTAGAGTATTTTGGAAGTCGTAATTTAGCTTTTCAAAAAGTAGGTTATGTTGGAACCCTTTCTGGTATTTAAATGTTTTATAGAAGTTCATTGGCTTGACCACTTCAAAAAGCTTTCAAGCTTTTTCACATCTTTGACATGAAATGTTTACTATACACTTTTTATTGGGAAAATCACCAATGTGAAATTTGATCATCTTTAAGTAAAATATACATCTCACTTTCAGCCCATTAAAAATAAACATATTCAAAAGCAACCGGTTAGAAAACGTCATATAAGCTTAGCCGATTAAGGACACTAGATTTCAGCCAGCCCAAAAAACCTTAAAAAGTGCAATAGGGTCCATCAAAAAACCAATTAAGAAATGTCACGTAGCCTAGAGGCTAGATTTCAGTTGGTGGCTAGATTTTAGCCGCCATTTTTCTAACGCGTGGTCTATTTTGATTGCTCTTTTACTCCACTGTACTTTCCCAAGTTTTTTTTGCTGACTAAATTCAAGCCTCCTTAGCCGGCCGGTTTAGCTAAGGTGGCGTTTTATGATTGACTGATTTTGGATAGAGCCAGATAAAAGTCGATGTATATTTTGGCAAATGATCAAAATGTGCATTTTGATGATTTTTCTTTTTTATTTTATTCTGGCTTTTGCTTCTTGAGTCCTGAGAGTTAGTCTCGAAAAGTGATTGTGGTTTGTGGATATCCAAACAAACCCAACTTTATATATCACCCTTTACATATATAATTAAGAAAAAATATGATCAACATGTAAAACTAACATCCATGACCAAAATCCATCCAATAAGTGATTTAATTTAATTTACCTATACTAATATATCTGATGGGAACAAGGTTGAGTTATCAAATGGTAGTAGAACATTGTGTCCCTTGCTTAGACATCAAAGGACCAGCAGGTGCATATGGACCAAACACCAAAACCACAACACAACCAACACTAAACCTATACTTCCCAGACACCCATGTTCCCACCTTCCATCGAAGCAGCCCGTTCGCCTTTAGATTCAACACCAATCTTCCAACCATCTGATCAATACCAAGCTCATAATTGAAAGAAGGAGCCACTGGTAACGCGTTGGCAACCAAAACAGCCGATAAAAGATTACTATCCTTACAATCTTGATAAAACGAAGGAAGAGACGAATGAAGAGTTATTTGTTGGGACTTGTAGGAAGCATAAACTTGAATCTCGTCGTAGTAAATCCCAACTCGTTGATTCGGGTTGGTGGAGGCGAGTGTGAGTTGAATTGTGGAGTTGAGGAGGTGTGTTTGGGATACCGAAAGTTGGTAAATATCGGCTTGTTTGAGGGCGAATTGCGGCTTGTTGGGATGAAGAATGAACCAGAATATGAAGATGATGAGGAGGATTGAGGAGAAGAAGGTGGTGAAGGTGTAGAATAGCTTCTTGTGAAAATTGGTGATGTTTATGAGTTTCTTTTTGGCACAGTGTTGGGGGGATTTTGCATGGATTTGGGACATGGTTTTGTAAAATATTGGAGAAGTGAAAGAGAGATTGATTGGTGAAGGTAGTTTAGAATGCTAAGGAATAGGAGTGCTTTGGTGACTTTGATATAAAGAAATGGGTTTGCTGAACAGCAATCATTTTGGTCATTGGTGCTTTTGGGTCCTAGTGTGCGAGTGGCTCTCATTTATATTTAAGATTGATTATTTTTCGGTCAAAATCGAACCGAACCGAATTCGCAATGACACAATCTTCAAAACCAAACCAAAACCGAATATTGAACTCCCCTAAGTATACCCTACACAAATATTATAATTTACAGATTAGGAAGGAGATGAAGATGGGTGAACTCTATAATAACCAACTCTACCATTTTGTGGGCCGCTAATTCAAAAGGGTTTAAGTTCACCATCATAAACTCGTAAACTCTCCTAAAGATATTGGCATGTCCCTCATATATATTGTTTGTAGGGGGTTGGATTTAAACCTTGACCTCCACATTGTATAAGAGTTAATTCATCCTTCGAATCTGGTTATTGTGTAAGTTTTGTAATTCGTGTATACTTGGGTATTTGTTTGAGTCGTGTGAGACACTTTCAGATTGAAATATTTCGTTTGTACTTACGAATTTTGAATTACAAGAACAAGTATCGAAATTAGATCAAAGATCGCCTTTATATATGAAGGGAACTAACACACGTATCGTTGCAACACTTCATGAAAGAGTATGACAGTTGATTGACCGTCAACAGTTGGGCAGCTATATTAGTGGGAAAACCATCAGCAGGAATCTCATTATTAGTAATTAAGTTACCACTGATGGCAACTTAGTTGCTGCGGATCACGCTTGTTCTTGATGACCAAATTGCTACTACTTGTTAAGTTGCAACTGATACTCAGTATGCCAACTTGCTACTGATGCCCAGTTGATGCCAAAGCACATTTGTTGTTGAAGCTAAGTTGCCACCGACCCCACTAATGAACAATAGCTATTTACTACTGATTATCACTTCTTTCTGGCGATCTAATTTCATGAAACTTTTCATCAGTTGAATAAATCTGAAACAATTTATAGTGTATAACCAGCAAGGGACATAAATGTTTCTCGCACTCTCGACCCTCACAAGGGCCATTGCCCCTTGAACCCTGCCAGGGACGATGCCCCCTTGAACCACCAGGTTCGAGGTGCTAGAAATGAGTATAGTCGTGTACAAATGTGTACTCCACACCTCCTAACTTATAACAATGTTTATACTCCTTTATGTTTTATCTTAAGTAAATTCAATCAAAGGAAAATGACCTTGATAACACTAAAATCATCAATAGGTTGAGAGTTTTGTGATGATAGGGAGTTTTATGATAATATAAAGAAAAAAAAATAGAGAAAATAAAAAAAGTTAAATAAGTCTTTAATAAAAATTTCACAAGAAGAGAGACAAGTGGGGCTTATTGGTGCCTTTTAAGCTAAGAAATGAGATTTGTAGGTATTCATGTTATCATAGAGTATTACTTCATCCATGGGTTATCTTGGTTATGTATGTTTATGCTTGGTTTTGGATTCCAATTGTCTTTTAGCTATTTGGAATTTACTTTGGTTGGGAATTGAATAATTTGCATTAACAAACAAAAACCAATCTCATCTGTTTTACTTTAGAATACTAATAAATTCATTCAACCATAAGTGATTTCTACAAATTTAGTATCCGAGTTGATTATATAAAAAATTGGTTGTTACATTTTGGTTAGAAACTTATTCCATATGAATAGAAATAAATAGTTGGATTATTAAGTATTGTTGAGTTGCATTGCAGGTATCAAAGATGTTTTATTTGTACCAAATGTGTGCCAAAACTTATTGAGTATTGTCCAAATACATCAAAATGGTTACAAAGTTCCCTTTGAAACAAATCAATATTCAATCAAATCTTTTCAAAGTCAAAATGAAAGGAATTGAAGAGTTCTTTACTTGATCCACGAAAAGTAGAAAAGTTGTTACGTAATTTTAGTGTTATCAAATTATTTTAGTTTACTTTAGACAAAGGATATATTAAATAAACATACACACTAGTTAGGAGGTGTGGAATACAAATGAGCCTGGAATTTCAAGTGGGCGCCTCAAAAGATGACCCCGTGACACTAGGGACGGTTTGCGCCATTTAGACATGGATATTTTTTTCTACAAGCGATGGATACCTTAATTAATACCCAAACAAATAACTTTTTAAACACCCAAACCAAAAGTTAGTACCCGAACATTTTACTTTGCTTTACTATGCCCAAACCAGAGAGACTATTTGTGTAGCTAACTCTTATGTAAATCGAGAAAATGAAACTTATATTCGATCTAAGATGCACATTCTGACAGAACATGTTTGAATGTTACACATAAATGAAGTATATTTCCCAAAAAAATAGATAGATGTTTAGAAATCTTCTAAAATGTTAAATACATGACAAACGTAGACTTATGGCCGACAAGCGCAAGACCATGAACTGTATGGCAACCGAGTATCGTAGACCCACGGTGAACCATAAGGCTACTATGCTTAGGTTGCAGTTCTGTCCTACACCTTTTAACACTTAAAATTCCCAAATTCATATTTCCAAGTACTTTAAAAGATGTGTATTCACTTGACTTCACATTTTAGGTCTTTATAGCACAAGCATAATGTGCGAAGAACGTAAAACACAAACCGACAACACACATGTAGCAAAACAGGTGAGCTTTCCATTAAGTAAACCAGTCCCAGCAGTAACTTTCCATAAGCATAGACATGACCTTATGCATGCCTATATGAGTGGATTCTTAATGTTCATGCATAACACCCATACGGTTAATAAGTTATCTAGTCTTTTATTTTAAGGGCATCGATAGTTACTTACGTTACTACTGGCATATGAAGCATAGGATAAGGTGTACTTTGACAAAAATAACTTCCAGATATTCTTAAAAACCAAAAAAAAAACATCACAAGGTATACTATGGGCAGGTTAGAGAACTCTCCCCATGAGTAATAAAGAAAGGGTGCTGTCAGAGTATAATCAGACAAAGTTTTAACTTTCTACTTAAATCTTCTAGTACTCTGCAAACCCCCAGCAGACCTGTCAAATAAAACAGATATAAAAAAATTAGTATACAGCAGATAAATATTATTGATTTAAGCTTTTACATGTAGCAGTATTACCTAGCCGGCTGTTTCTCAGGAATATGACCGATAACCTTACTTTGAGAAGTGTTAACAACTGGTCTTCCGTTACTACCATTTGGCAAGTGATGAGCAATCTCCGCTTGATCATTTTGTTTGCTAAGAATTCGCAGACTTCCAACAGCAGCGTTACTAATGGATGAGGCTTTCTTCAGACGTGATTGGGCCGCCATTGGAGTGACAGCAACAGAAGGCAATAAAACTGATCGATTACAAGGGATTGCAGCAGCAGCTGCAGCACGGACCTTTGCATGAGTTGACATGGCTGCTATAATTTCTTGTGCACCCTCCCGAATCTGAATATGTTCCCCTTCGATAAAAAACAACTGAAACAGATACAAACGAGAGGAAAATTCACTATCAGGGGTTTTGCTGGAAATGATTAAGTGGCTTTAACTTGTTAGACATTGCAGTTATCTGAAAATGGATATAATTTTTTTTTTAAAAAGAACAGGCCAAGATAAGAACTCACTTCAGGATGAACTGCCAGGAAATCAACAAGTTCTCCATACTTCCTCTTGTAATCAGCCCAATTTAGGGGGGCGAGCATTTTGTTTAGTCTGTTCAGAAGCTGCCACAAGAGTAGATAGTTGGTTACACAACTGAAATTTACAAGACAAAAGATACAAACATCATGATTAGCCCCTTAACTGACTAACCGTGTCGCTAATTCGTATTCTTCCACTAGAAGCTGGTGGTATTGTGCGAACAACACGAGCAAGCAATGATTCTTCATCAAGAAGACTCATCATCTCAGCAGTCTTTCCCCTTCCCTGTCCAATGCCAACAAACCCATCTGAAATAGTGGTGCCACCCACTTTGTTACTCACAGTTTCACTCATATTTACTGCAGTGACAGCTTCAGCAGGGCCAAATTTTTCTGCATTTAAAATTTGAGCCTCAGCTCCATGATTAACAGTATGTGCGTTCTTCTCCTGCAACAGTCAGCATCAAAGATCAGCATACTAAAAAGCAAGCAGTCATTTTGAATAGGCAGCAACCCCCACAAAAAGAAAAAAATAATAATCATTTATTACTAACTCGGTGCTCGTTGACATGGTCAGAATGATTTAACTTTAAAGAGCTTTGAAACTGCAAAGATATATGTTGCAAAATGTGCTGCGATTGGGTTTCTCCAGCGTAGGCATTGTCAATCAACTCATGAACCTGGAGAGATTAAATTTTATTCACACTAAACTATACATACAAAATGAAAGAAACAACCGAGAAAACTTAATATGCGCAACTTACCTGTCCTGCAACATTTGGTGATGGAACCAGAGAGTGGGTTTCTGTTAGTTGACTGGTATGAGCATCTAAATAATCAGAACGAGCGACTTGCCCAGTGGCAGACACTTCATTGTCGTAATTGGTTTCTGATCTCAACAGATTCTGATCATTTTGGGAAAGGTGGTGCTCTTGGCTTGGCAGTTGTGAACCATCTGATGTAGCCTTAAAAACATAAAAAGAGATGAGAAAATCAGAGAAATGTTGAAGAAAGCACTGGAAATTAAAAACTGCAATCACTATAATTATCCAAACCTGTTCATTTTGCCAGGGTGAAGATACAGATTGAAACTGGCCAACATGAGACTGAATGAGATGTGAATTCATATTTTGAGGTACCCCTTGTTGATGCATGACAAATGGATGCAGAGCTGCCAATTGACCTGGAGGAAGGTAAGGTGACATTCCATGTAACGCGTGGGCCATTTGAGCAGAAGGGATTTGGTTGGTCTGAAACAAGTCATAGAACATATGTTTGGCGAGGTTAAGATTAATAAAAAAGACAAACATGAAACCACTAGCCCGCCTTTATCCGAAACTAGATGGAATATAGCAACCGCAATTCACAAAACTGACAATAAGTCAAATTCTATAAAAAAACACTCGCTTAAACAAAAGAAACAGCACCTATAGTGATACATACATCCCGACCAATTCAGATCACGTTAATTATTTAAGTTTATAGCTAAACATAAGAAAGTAGCAATTTCTTACCTGCTGGTAAAAACGATTTTACTACATCAGAGACTTGAGCTTGATAATTTCATGCTCAAATCTTTTTTTTAAACTGACCTAACTAATAATAGACCACATATATGTTGGGATCCACAAAAATATCATACTTTTCAAAGAGAGGCCTGACAGACATACTGTAATCAGGAGTGCCTAGCATAGTTGTTAAAAGCCCTCGCTTGGGCGCCTAGGCACAGTTTTGAGGCGAGGCGCAGGGTTTGGGCTTTTTGTCTGAGGCGCATATCGAGAAAGTGAGGCGCAATTTTGAATTTTTTTTTGCTTTATTATTATTATTTCCTAGATTATGGTTGAGCTTATAAAAGCTTCCACAATACCTATTGAACCTCATTTCTTAGGTATTTGATGACTTGAACATTTTGGTACTAATTAGATGATATTAAATGTTATATAATAGCTTTTCTTTATTTTATTTGAAAAATAATTTTATTTTTCAATACATAATATATTTTAAATATTTTTCAAGTGGGGTTTTTTTATCGGGCCCTCACCTTTTTTGCGCCTTGCGGGTAAGGCCTGTGCGCCTTTGATAACTATGATGCCTAGCCTAATCATTTATCCTTAAATCTAAAGTTCCATACAGCCTGCAGGCCATGTTGCTATAGAATGTGAGTCAGAACTTCCATGACTTAACAAGTGAGAAAAAAAAGATCATATACAAAAATGACTAGCACTCTAACAGAGATGTGAATGTTGGCACACAACACAATGGTATGCAAGATAGAAAATAATTATATCATAAAGAAGAAACCGATACCCCATATCAGTAGAGATGATTTGGTTGTCTCCAACAAAACCTTAAGCCTCAGCAATTAGAATAGACAAGTTGTGCCAAGTGGACATTATAAGATATAGAGGTGGTAAATTCAGATGGAAAAAAATATGCAAAGATATATCAAAAGAAAGGTTTAGTTGGAGGCTTTCAACTTTTGTAACTATAGGGGGCTTCTCTTTTTCAAATTTTGTTAGTTTCAGAATACCCTTGCAGCTAAGATAAAAGGCTTTTGGTTTTGGTTGGTGGTGTGTAAGTATGTTACAAAAGGTATTGCAACAGCAAGAGAAAAAACAAGAACTAGTATTCTACAAATGCAAAACATATCAAAACAATTCACCTTTGGATCCTGAAGAATCATATAAAAAGCAACTCCTCTACAAATACTAAACAACTTGCTAAAACTAACAGTACTACAATACGCCACAGAAAAATACAGCTATTACCTGGGTCAATGCATTCCCTGTTGAAGCAAATGATGAAACAATATCTGCGTTGCCATTTTGAAGAGCCATTGAAATGTCAGAAGGTGAGCTTCCCCCATTACCCTCCTGTTCACTTTTTTTGCTATGCCCAAAATGAGAAGTATCCTGTAGAATCTTTTGGGTAGCACGTGCTTCATCCGAGTATGTGCCACTTTTTTCTTTTGCCTCGGACAACTCAAGATGGATTTGTTGGAGAGCATGCAGATGGAGCCTTTCCATTTCAGCAAACTGCCACATATCAATAAAAAAATTACTGACAAAGATCAACCTACCTAGAATCAGTGTTGTAAAAATCGGGCCTAGGCGGCCATTTAACTTGTAATTTTGAGCTAGGCGAACCATTAATCGGAATTGGTCCTTGGCGGGACTAGGCGGCTAGATTCCAGCGAAAATTCTGGCAAAAACCTGAAATTTTCGGCCAAATTCCGGCGAAAACCTTGGATTTTCTAGCAAAACCCTTTAAATTCCAGCCAAATATGTGTAAATATCTAAAAATGAACATTTTTATAAAAATTACATATAAAAATGTGTGTATATATATAAAAAAATGAAAATTACATATAAAAATTCCAATCTGATTAATCCCGCCTAGGCCTAGGCCCCACCCCACCGCCCGCCTAGCGATTTTTCCAACCATGCCTAGAATGTTAAATAAACTCATTTAAATGTTAAATAATTTTGAATGACTTGAATACAAATATACAATGGGAACAAACACCACGTTATATGCCACTGCTATTACTTAACAACCTGTCTCTGGCAACCAAACCAAAGCTGATTATACTGCTCCACACGGTCTCGCAACTCAGCTTGCAGCGAGTGATTTGTAGTCATCTGCAAGACATCCATCTCCTGAGCGCGTGTAATCCAAGCTTGTGCCTCCCTTATCTGTTCATCTTTATATATGATGGTTTCTTGAGCAGCCCTATGCTGAAATAGAGCAAAATAAGTTTAAAAACACATATGTAAACACAAGTTCTCAATGCATGCAAGCCCACATTACAAGCAAAAAAACCATTCTTCCCATGTCTCATTATAGTGAGGTAATCAGCAACCCAAAAAAATTAAACATAACTTGCATGGAGATCAACCAAATGAAAAGCAAAGAAGATGGGAGTCATAGGACACTGGTAAAAAGAAAGTACCTGCTCCTGCATTTCAATTAACTGTTGATCCTTTTCTTGAATATGTTCTTGTAGATCATGAATCTTTTTAATATGTTGAGCCCTTTCAGCTTCAGAATTATCACGCTCTCTCCTGAAAAATAACGACAGCGAAGTTACAATCATCAGATACCAAATAGCCCTGTTCTGTGACCACATGACATGCGATGACACAGACCAAATTAGTTATTCAAGGAAAGGCAATCCAGCCAGAGCTAGATTTGTACTTAACAGAGTATACTCCACCTTATTCAGTCTTGCCTTACTATGTTTCCAGCTCACTCTACAAAATAAACACTCAGCCTCACAAATTTCCAACTCGTGCAAAAATTGAGCTCTTTGGTGATCACACTACCCATAAAATTACACTTAAAAAGGATGGCATGTAAAATCAGATGGCGTTAAGATACAAAGACGTACCTAAATGTTGCCAGTTCTTTGTTTTGTTCCCGTAAGAGGTCCTCTTTAGCCCATGCCTATAACAACGGATAACAGTGGTTGTATGTTTGTAAAATGAGATAGCAACGGTTTACTAATTCAGAACCACATGAAATAAATAGCATTCAAGTACAAACCGCTTCATGGTCTAATCTAATTGCATGGAGCTCTTCATCTTTATCTTCTAAAGTCCTCTGCAAGTCTTGTAAGGTCTTCTCTCTTTCATGCAATTGGTCCTAACACACCAGATATACAAAGTAAAACATAAGCTTGTGTGATTAGAAATCGAACAAAATAACTAAACGAGAAATACGCACCTGCAGTTTAAGATTGGCAGTAATGTGATCTTTGATTTGAGAATCAAATCGCTCTTGTAACTTCATTACTTCTGATCTTGCCATAAGCCTAGCTTTCAGATAAACCTCTAGATGCTGAAGCTGTTCCCTTTGTTTCACAACTTCATCAAGACATACCTCCGGATCCGAACCACTGGCAACCGCGATTGAAAAGAAATTTAAATCGAGTGGTTCTCTACCCTGCACCTTAACAATCATCAAAACCGCACTTATTTTTAACCCTAATTATTAAATAAACAAAAACACATATCGAGAGAGTAAAATCAACCCCATGGAACACAAGTTTACCTCATATATTAGTCTCTCATCACCCTGCCCTAATTTCGAACGGTCCAAATCCTAATTGTAAAATCAACGTCATAAACTTAATCAAATAAATGAAAACAATCCAAATCCAAAACCCTAACATGTGTAAAGCGAAAAGAAGAGCACATTAGCTAAAGACGTACCTCGTTACCAGGGTTTTGGACAGGATGATCGGGAATGACACGCCATTCCTTGCGAGATGGTGACACCGGAATAGGAATGCCGCGTGGTGCGACGGCGACGCTAGTGGCCGCCTCCATCGGAAATGAAAGTGATGTTGATTGTCTGTTCCAATTACACGATTGTTTCGATGTTAGAAACCCTAATGTTCCAAAAACCCTAGGAGAAGAAGATGGAGAACGATTATTGAAGGCGAAGAAACCCTAGTTAGTGAGTCGGAGTGTAAGGATCGCAATGAATACAAGGGTTTACGGGACAATGGAGTAGAATCGGTAAAGTGAAGACGTTTGACGAAGCAAGTCGAGCTCTGATGATTGAGAGGAGAAAGAAAAGTTTACACATGGCTAGTATCCCACTATTTATAACCTATCTTAATGTTCGATTGATTTTTAGGAATTTTTTTTTATTCCAAAAATAAATTCATTAAAAATAACGATTACAATAAAGTGTTAGCTGAATACTCAACAAGAATCGGCACGCTGTGTAGAAGGAATCGCCATGGTTTATATAGGTGTGTAGGAGGAATCGTCGTGAGTTAAACACTCGGGTGAAACAACTAATGTGACATGGTGATAGGCATGATACATTCAGTAAAAACTTATTTTTAAGGGATAAGCATGATTCATTAATAGTTATAAACATTACTCATAGGAGCCGTGAACTGATAGTCAAATAGGTCGTTCATTTCTTTTATATCATTTTGGTAAATATAATGTTAGGGGAATCACAATTTGTTATTTTGTAGATGTGTGATTATGAGAAATCACCAGTAAGTTCTATTAAAATTTTTGTAAACGTGATGTATTTTTATAAGCATCTTATAGGAAACATATTTATTTAATTATGTGATATGTGATTGATATCGTTTGGTTGGTAAAAAACAATTCTTAAACACCTTAACTAGTAAGAGTAAGTAGAATATCGTATCCACGAGTAGTTTGTGGAAAGTGTCACTTTGTTACAATGGTTGAAAGACAGAAAATAGTAAACACTGATTTGGATTTGGATTTAAAACAATAATGAGAGAGGTAATCATTTCCAAGGTTTAGGTTGGCAAACACAAGTTATTCCTACTTTACCCGGTAAGTAATTACATAGACATAATCGCACACGGTTTAATTGAATTCAGTGAAGATATTAGAAAGAGCTGTGAATAAAGCGTATTCATATATAATCAATTTGTGATAACCAACTGACACTCAAATCTCACAATGCCCCTGATGTAAATAAACCCTAGACTGGTGAGACTTGAATCAACAATTCGAAATCAATACAAATATTTTAAAGCATTCAATAGATAAATGTAATCATATGGCTTAAGATGCTAATCAAAACTACAAACCAAGACCAAGTATTCCAGAAATTACAAGTGCAAACGCAAACCCTACACTCGAAGAAAACTACGGGTGATTTAACTACTCATACTCATAACTAGGGGTGTGCAGAAAATCGAATTAACCGACCCATAACCGAATTAACCGACCCATAACCGAATTAACCGATAAAACTGAACCGATATAACCGAACCGTACCAAAAAACGATGGGTCGGTTTTGAGTTTTTTTGAAAACCGAAACTAGCGGGTCGTTTTGGTTATTAGTATTTCCATACCCAACAAAACCGAACCGACCCACTATTTTATATATTTCCAATTTCATTAAAGATACTATACTATTACTAGCAAATTAGCAGTATAGGACTAGCATGGGCGGGAGCCGAAATTGACTTTTGTATATTTCCAAGTTTGAAGTTACAATTTCCATGTGTGACTCTTCATATTTCACTATTTTTTTGTATATTTTCAATTTAATCTTTACAAATCATAATCATAAATACCTCTCAAGACTCAAATCAGCAGTCTCAAGTTTCCTAATTACTACTTTTAAATGCATAATCCTTTTCAATTAAACTCCACAAATTAGGTTTCCTTAGTTCTTGTTGAAGAAGACACTCTTTGTTGAAGATGACGGTAAACATTCTTCTTTGTTGTAAGCATTGATTCATTGGTAGTATTTATTAAACATTCTTTAAAGATTTTACTGTTGTTTTCTTGTAGATGGAAACACCCATTGTTAATATTAATGAAGAAACCGAGAGTGAGCCTGCAGTTAATGTTGAAGAAAGTCAAGAAACCGTAGAGCAAAAGAAAGATGGTAGAGGTAAAAAATCTTGGGTATGGAACCATTTTACTATAAATAGTGATTCGGGTAAAGCTAAGTGTCCTTATTGTAAACAGTTATTGAAATCTGGTTCGAAAAAGAATGGCACGAGTGCTTTAATATATCATTTAAAGAGTGTTTGTCTAAAGTCTCCGGTTTACATGAAAGTAGACAAGAAACAGTCCATCTTAAGTTTTAAGCCAAAAATTTCTAGTGAAAGTAGTGGTAGCTTGTCTTCTTATAAATATAGCCAACAAGAGTGTAGAATTCTACTTGCTCGAATGTGTATTAAAGATAACCAACCCTTTAGTGTAGTAGAATATGAGGGACTTAGGGAGTTTGTATGGGGATTAAACCCGATGTTTAAGTTTCCATCTAGATGCACAGTGGCTAAAGACTGTTGGTCAATACTTGGAGAGGAGAAAAAAAAACTAAAGGAAATTTTAAAAGATCAGACTGTATCTTTCACTACAGACACATGGACATCTGTTCAAAACTTTAATTATATGTGCCTTACAGCACATTGGGTTGATGATGATTGGATTCTAAGAAAAAAAATTATAAACTTTTGACAAATTTCAAATCACAAGGGTGAGACGATCGGAAGGTCAGTTTACCAATGTCTACAAAAATAGGGTATTGATAGGGTTTTTACAATCACGGTTGATAATGCTTCGTCAAATGATGGAGCAATTAGATATTTGATAAAAATGCTTAATGGGCCTCATGCTATTTTAGATTGCAAATATTTGCATGTGAGATGTAATGCTCATATAATAAATCTTGTTGTCAAAGATGGTTTGGAAGAACAAATTGATTCCATAAGTAGGATTCGAAATGCTGTAAAGTATTTGAGATCATCTCCTTCCCGATATCAAAGTTTCATAGATAGTGCGAAGAAAGAAAAGATTGACTGCAAAAGGAAACCGTGTCTAGATATTGAAACCCGGTGGAATTCGACATTCATAATGTTAGAGATGACACTTTTTTATAAAAAAGCGTTTGATAGGTATAATGTTCTTTTAATTATTCTATATGTTTTTATTGTAATTTATTACTAATAATCTGATATGCTATATTTTTTTATAGACTTCAAAAAGTGGATTTCAATTATAGATCCTACTTTCGTTCTAAAAATGAAGATGACGAGGGGAGTACGAGAAAGAGAAAAAAGAGTGAGAGTTTTGGGGGCACCCAATACAGCATATTGGCAGAAAGCAAGGTATTTTACTTATTATTTTTATTTCCATGTTGCATTCAGTAGTGATATGTTTTTTTGTTGCTTTGATAGGTTCTTTATGGAGTTTTTGAGAATATTTTTTAATGTGACTAAGAAAATTTCGGGTTCTAAGTATGTGACAGCTAATATATTGTTTGGTGAGCTATGCACAATGCATGCCACTATAGCACAAATGTCTTTAAGTGGTAATGAGGGTGAGAAAAAGATGGCCGAATCAATGAAAACTAAGTATGAAAAATATTGGGAAAATTTAGCCAATATGAATTTATTATTGTATGTGGCATTAGTTTTAGACCCTCGGAATAAAATGTATTATCTTAAATATTGTTTAGAGTTGATATATGGTGAGGGCTCCAAGAAAGGTGAGGAAATTGAGAGTCAAGTTGAAAAAACATTAGTAGAGTTGTTTAATGCTTATAAGATGAAGATGGATAAACCGATTGAGAAAAAAAAATACGTTCTCTTCTTCTAGTTCGGTTGGTGGTGAGAAGGTTGTTGATTTAGATGACGGTTATTTAAAGTATTTGGAGAAAAAAATGTGAAAGAGGGGCTAATGCTAGTGAACTTGATATTTATTTGCGTGACGGAACCGAGAAAAAGATAAAAGGAGATGATACGTTTGATATGTTAGGTTGGTGGAAGTTAAACTCAAAGAAATTTCCTATTCTTTCTCAACTTGCTATACATGTTTTAGGGATACCAATCTCAACCGTTTCATCCGAGTCGGCTTTTAGTACCGGTGGTCGGGTCATAGATAAATATAGAAGCTCTCTTACCCCGAAAACCGCCGAGTCATTAATTTGTCTACAAGATTGGATACGAACTTCACCAAAGGATTTACAAGATTCTCAAGTTCATGGAGTACAATTACAAGACTTGATTGATAATTTAGAGAAAATAGAACAAGGTAATAAGCTAATAATGCTCTCATTTTTTCCTTTATGATTTTTTTTACTTAATATTAATGTTGCATTATCAATGCATATATTTTTTTTAGATTTGTCACCGGAAAAGAGAATAAATGAAGACTCTTTCATGGAAGAAGAAGAAGAAGATTCGGAATAGACTTTCATCAAACCTATTTTCTTTGTCGGATTTTGGACTTTTCACCGTTTGATGTTTTTGGTTGATTGTTTGTTACCGACGTTTGTTTGAATTTATGAATGATATCATATTGTTTTGTTTGAAAATACGGTTAACCGACCCACTACAGTCTTCAAAATCGATTAACCGAAACCGCCATAACCGATCGGTTATGGTTATGGTTATCCATTAACCGACATATCGGTTATGGTTATGGTTTTAAGCCAAAACCGACCCAAACCGACCCATGCACACCCCTACTCATAACAACAATCAAAACTAATGTAATGGGAATTATCTCAAGAATCGTGGGAGTCGCCCTCTTGAAGCTCTGGAACGGCTGGAGTCGGGAATAATCGAGAGTGGGGGCTGCTAATGGTGAAAACCTAATTTAGGTTAATTTTTCTGTAAAGCAGACTCTTCGCTTACCGCGAAGATCCGAGCCAAGTCCCTCGCGTGCCGCGAGGGACAAACTAGTCAGGCGCGCCTTCTTGATTCTTCGCGTACCGCAAAGATTGGAGCCCAGGTCTTCGCGGACCAGAATTTCCAGCAACTTGACTTTTTAACTTTTTAATTCCTAGTGCTTCGTGTCCAATTGCTCCACATCTGTTTCCCACTCATTTAACACATAAAACCTGGGAGACACACGCAACCACAAACACACATAAAACCGAACAAAGAAACAAAGTAAAACAACTAAAACGTACACAATACAACATATAAACCGGGCTTATTAGACACTACATCAATATGTGATATAAGTTCATATATCTACTTTTACTCGCGTAATAAACTTTATTCTTGTTAATGCATATGTTTAACGAATGTTATAAACAACTCGCAATCGTGCCTATCCCTTTCATGTGCTTATCATCATAAACCGTCTTTTCAGTGGTAATTAACTAAAAACTATTCAACGTGTATGTTATTTTGTCTAGTGAATAATACATTTGATCAAGTAATTGTATCGGTAATAACAAACCAGATCCTTTAGGGTATCAAACTTATTTAAGTGATACGGAACATAAGTCTTGTATCACAAAAGCCTTTCTTTGTTTGCTATATAAAGTCATGAATCAGGCATACGATTTGTCCATTTAAACCTGTATATTGAAAAATGCATATGTAGAGGAGATCATGATACCTATAAGGTTGACCCCGAATCAATATCGGACATTGAAGTTATTTTGGAGGTGTTTCTAATCACAATATCATCGATGGCGTGATTTACTCATAATGTATAGCTAATTACTTTTTTTTAATAGCAAAGATTATATAAATATAAAACCTGATTAGAAGATCCTAATAAGGGACAAGAGAAAACGATTACATAATTAACAATGGGTTTTTCAACCACTCGACTCAACCCACCTTAACCTTGCTACTCATGTTAGTAAACTACAAATACGAAAATTGAACAATCGAACCAAAAATCATGTCTTTCTTCACATCATTTTCATGAAAAACCGCTTCATTCATTGCTTTCTAAATATAACACCATGTGACCATGAAGATAGCTTTAATAACTTGTTTCTTCGGCTTTGTAAAAGTAGTAGACTCCAACCAGGAACACATATGCACAGGAATGTAGGACAATGGAATAGACACCTCAAGCCAAACAATTATCTTTTTCCACAAAGTCATAGCAACATGACAGTTACAAAACACATGATCGATAGATTCTAGCTGAGACGAACAAAAGACACACATGATTTTAGGAATATCTAAACCATTGTTGCATAAATTTACTCACGTTGGGAGGCGATTCATAAGCAACTGTCGAACCATAATATTCACTTTTTTCAGGACACGTCTATTCCATCTCGTCAATCTAGACGTGTTTGGAAGCAAACAAAGGTCAATACTTTTTCGCACACGTTCACCTGAAAAATATCCTCGACCTCTAGATCCCAAATCTATTTATCTTTCTCCTTGGACCACGAGAACGCCAATAAATCTCTCATAAGATCAACATTCTTCCACCCCACGTCTCAAATGTCTTCGCCATCCCCATCTCTACGACAAATCCACTTTCCTGTCTAAAATGAGACATTATTTTTGCGTTTCCAAATGAAAAAAGTCTTGGAAATCTATTCAATAAAGGCCCTCTAGGCCAAAAATGAGTAGAAACTCTCAAGCCCACCTTCTTCTTGATCGAGGAAATAGGGATCATGTTTTTATCATGGGGATCAATGAAACCTTTAACAATCATATTCAACATACAGTTACCTTTGGCAACCTTCCTTTTATAAAAAAACGACAAGATTGAACCCATGAATTGAATTCACCATCTTCACCCATAAAGCATTTAGTTCGTTAAAATAACGATATCTCTATTTTTCTATGAGAGCTAAATTCAAAGATAGTAAGCTCCCAACCCCCAAGCCACTTGATTGTTTATCTGCCATAGTAAGGTCCCACTTAACCTAAGATTTTTTTTTAGTTTCGATGTCCCCTCCCAAAAAAACCTAGCCCTAATGCCTTTCAACTTTTTATTAACTTTAAAAGGCATCGAAAATAAGGATAAGTAATACGTACCAAGTGAGTCGAGCACTGGCGTGATAAGAATGGAACGTACCCCAATGGAGAGCGATTTTTTGTTTTCCACTTAGATAATCTACCTTTAAAATTCTAAATAATCGGCTCCCATCCTTTTGTCTCGCACATATTTGACCCCTCCGGAATTCCCAAGTAATCAAAAGGAAATGTTTTAGCTTTACATCCGGATATAGAAGCCAACGTAATAGTCTCCCTGAATTCTGCACCCACGCCATATATACTTGATTTCTGGACATTTATTTTTAGACTCGAAGAAAAAAAAAACAATTCAAAACTGTAATAGTATTTAATAAATTATCCTCCAACCACTCTCCCACTACGATCACATCATCTACATACATTATATGAGAAAGTAAAATAGTATATTTCCCAATATGAATACCTCGAAATAGACCCGTGGTTCAATAACACAATTAACCCCTTCCATAACTAAATGTGGGTGATATATTCGATTTTTATGAAATGCCACCCCGTTTAAAGATATGTTGCACTTGGTTGATAAGGATTTGAAATAATCGCTCTATTATACGGTGTACCTTGTCAAAATAGATTGGTATACACTTGTATAAACGTGATTACTTCTATATTTTCTCTCAAGTTCATCCTTTTTGAACAAAAATGTGTTGCCAAGGTTGAATCAGGATATTAGAATTTGTCTACATTATTAAAGTTATAACATCGTGCAATCTTTATTAACTAAACATGTTTTGTGACCATCAAAAACATGTTTATTGTAATGTTGTGGAATGGATAAAAAATAGTTGAATCATGAGGTGTGTAAAGATGTCTTTTGCCGATGATGATGGAACACAATGCCCCCAACAATGACTACAGTTTCAACATAAATATTGTTTATCGATGATATCTTACGTATACAAGGTTGTAGGGTGACTTTAGTCAATGTAATAATCGTTTATTGATATTATTTCCATTATGCGATGAGGAGGTGTTTACAACAATGAGAGATTAAGTTCACACCTCCCCGCAATCAGTACAAAGTCAACAAATGTAACCGTCAATGGATATTATCTTTCTGTAATCAAGATTGTAGAAAACCATAACACCCACATTCAAAAAAAATATTTTTTATAATTATTCTATCATTATAATAATATATATAAATAATGGTCACAAACTTTTAATTTCATTTCATGTTTTACAAAAGCGTTTAACAAAAAATTTATGTAGATTACGCTATAAAACATAAAGCATATTTGGGGTGTAATAGTTGATAAAAATTTTAGCACGTCTTATCGTCTTGAATGATACAAAAAGGGTAATTCCAAAATGTATGTTGAACTTTGGTCCCAAGGCTCATAAATCTTTGCCATCCATTAACCGTTTTACCTCAAAACATTTAATTTAAAATCGAAGTAAAAGCTAAGTAAATACTTACCATTTTATATATCTATTTGTACTTGCACGTTACGCTAAAAATAGGTGAAAAGCATCTATGGTGTTTGGTCATAGATATGGGGCGCTGCCAGCGTTGGTCACACGTAATACTTATTCAAACGTCTTTTTAACACATTCAAGATCAATATGGTTTACTCATCCCATATGTGTAGTTTGATCGCAATACATGTTAGACATGTTTGTATACATCTAGATCATCCAAATCTTTCTAATTCTCTTATGTATATCATCGCTCAATTTCTTAAGCATTACTATTGATCACCTAACTTTAATCAATCGTTATTATATAATTAAACGTTTAAAAACAACCGTTCAGGCTCATGGACCTCACACATATAAATTAAAAACTTATTTATAACCTTATGAAGTTCATTATAATCATTTAAACAAGCTAAGTTCACAACTCGTAGTATGAGATTCGTAGTCTCATTTATAAATGTCCATACCTTCTATCACCTTATGAAGTTGTTAGACTTCATTTTAGAAGGTTTCATCACCCAATTCCACACCACACACTCTCACATTTGCATGTATCCCGCGAAAGCAAACACACATACACAATAGACAGAAAATAAAAGGACACGAGAGATTTATAGTGGTTCGGTTAAGATGACCTACATCCATGGTTGCAACAAGGGTTTATTCTTATTAGGTGTTCAATATTACAATCACATCATATGGGTATATATAATACCAAGATTAGGGTTAATTAAATTAGACAACCATTAACTAAGCACACTAGGGTTGGCTGCCCCTTTTCTTGTGTTTCAATCGTAACAGGCCCAAAAGAGGCTCAACCAGTCGGCCCAAAAATCTTTAACTCAATAATCTCCCACTTGAAGGCTTTGCACAATCCACAAATTCTATCCAAGTAACCCTAGATCCGGTAACTCTAGTAATCTTTAAAATCCAAGTCTTCCAAACCAAACCTCCAGTTTCCATAAAAAAGCAAAGACTTCATCAAATCTCCCTAGTTGTAACACCCCCTCTTATCAAGTACATGAAGGAACAATTGAAGCTCCTCTCATCAAGATTGCAATTCAACCAATGTACCTTTTCAGATCATGATTCACACCAAAGAGTCAAAACAATGAAACATATTAAGCATACCATACATACCCAAAGGGTCAACCTTATTAGAAAAGGTTTGATCGTATGTACCTTGAATATAATTTCACACTTAGAATCTATCAATCTATCATCATTAATTTTTCTTAAATTTAATATATACCCTATTGTACTTAATAGGTGTAATGAACATCCATAGATAACTTTTATGCAAAACTCAAAATATAACTTCCCAATTATCAATGATTTCACTCTTATAAATTAATTTCCCATTCTTCTATTGTATTGTGATTTGTTCATTGCTAAACCCTTCAATTTTTCTGAGCTAATCTTGCAGTAAAATTCTTCGGCCATAAACAATTTTTTTCAAAAACCTTCGATAATGATAACTTGATCTACTTGTAAAATTCAAGATTTTAGCGAGCCAAACTTGAGTAACTCACGAACATCTCAACTTATTTACACCCCTATTGATAATAGAAGAACCGCAACTAATGGATGGATCGACCACACCAAGATCGGAATAAAATTGATGGATAGGGTATCATAAGATCTACAATCCATTGATGGTCCGGCCATGTGTTCAGCAACAGAGGATATGCATAATTAATCTATCAAACAAGTCAAATTGTGATATGAAGAATTAATCAATCAAACAAGTCAAATTAACCAATCTATAATCCAAGGTATGCAAGATACATCAATGTAAGAATAAATTGCATGTGTTTAAACTAAGGTCAAAATCACTTAAAAATAACTACATTTTTTAAAAGGTTATTAAAGTTATCTATTACAAGCTAAACAAAACTTTTATAGGAAAACTAAATGTTTATAAAATACCGTATTGATGAGAATATGTCATAAACATCTAATGTTGAAAGTGACCGCTAAACAAGTTTTATAAAATAAAAATAAGTCTTATTAAAAATGAACTTTCATAAAACAAATCAAATATGTAGAAAATATATATTAAACTTGTATTTTTATAAAAGATCACATATTTTATAACAAGAAAGTATAAAACAAAAATGGTTGAAAGAATTTACGATAAGTTCAAATATTAAAAATTGAATATATCCATTTTGTCATAGAACTCACTATTTAGGTATATGACACAAATTTTATTATAAAACCATATCCAAAATGTTTGAAATATTTCTTTAAAATGTGGTCAACGTTGGTGCTTTTAAGATGTCAATCATCACTCACATGGTTTGAAAAAAACCTAAAAACTCAAAAAAACGACCAAATTAAAAAAAAAACAAAAAAAATAAGGCATTGTAAAAGTGCGACGTAGTCGCGAGTTGACACGCTGTCAACCGCGAAGGGCCGGCCACTTTTTGAAACTTTTTTTTTAAACTATTTAAGCAAAGCTTCTTCCCAAATCTAACCCACCATTTTACACACTAAAACACTAGACTTTTAAGTAAAATCAAAGTGATTTTTAGCTAAAAAAATACCAACACTCTACAAAGAATGATCATGGATTTGTAAGAATTATTCTTTTCAACACTTGAGTGGTTATATATGAGACGTCATCGTGACCAACATCCACATATTTATATTGGTTTATCTGTTGGTTTTATAGAGAAACATTGTAGTGACGATCTCTATCATACCTAAAGAAAAATTTATAAAAAAATAAAAATTTATAAAAGTGATCATTAACTTGATTAGTGAGAGAATAGTCCGTTTTATATAAGATTTAAGAAGGAAAAAAAAGTGAAATTCAAAGCAAGTGTAGGGTGGAATCGAAGGATGGATTATGTATACTTGAAACTTAAGGTACCCACATATAAATTGATGGGATGCCAACTTTTTTCTTTCTTTTCGTGGGTGAATTTGATGTTATGCCAACTTGCTTCACCACTTTATCCCATTTCTATTAATAACATGCTTTTCCTTTTATTATTTTTACTTTTATTCTCACAAAATAAATACATATTCTTTTATTCAACCATAATTATATTATAATAATAACATTGATTTAACATATAACCTTATTACTCTCTTTTACGTTTATTTAAATATTCAACTAATAGCAAAATAAACTAAAGTTAAATACTATTACCCGTATAGGTGGACCGATTAATAGGTTATGAGAGGTAGCCGTCTTTCATGAACTTTTTTAGTATTATATATCGCTACTTAACAAGTCTTATAAATAATTTTCCAGGTCTGATACTGATTATTTGTATATTTTAAAATAAATGGAATAACATGTATGAAAAAAGGGGAAGGCAAACGCACCCAGAAGCTCCAACCCCACCACAAAGAAATTGAAGAAAAGAAAAAAGAAAAAACATAAGACAGACAGCATCATAAATTTTTTTTATCAGCCACACAATATCCACTAATTATATCTCCTTTTCTTTTTCACTTTTCTATTTCCAAACATAACTTAATACATTTCATTATAGTAAAACAATAATAAATCATATACTACAAAGAAAAAAAAGAATAGATTTATTTTTTATAAAAATCTTGTCCCATCACCAGTTCCGACAGTCCGACGACGCATTACAAGCCAGTTCAAGTTCAAATATAGACGGTTCTAAGGTGCTCGACTGAATCGTTTGAAAACATTGCTTATTATATCTATAACGACAAGTATGATTTTATTAAAAATTTTGGTTGAACCTCCAACTACAGTTTCGGAAAAAGCTAGACAAATCAAAAGAATAGGTTTTGACGGTTTTAAACCAACTTTAAGTTTTATATTCTTTTAAACAATTTTGTATTAATTTTTTTAAATGATAAGGATGTGCACATAACTTCATATTCTTAAACTAAAAGATAATAAATGTTAAACAACGGTTTGATTTGGTTTGGTTTGGTTTATACAGCTGTTATTAAATTTCAAATCATAAGCCGTGAACCGTATAGATTTTAAACCGGAGAATGAAGTGAGTTGCTTATATTTAGATGGTTTGAATTTGATCATACCTCTAGATATTTTTGTAACGATTAATAATATATACAAAAATATATATATACTTAATGGATATTTTAATTTTGAAAGGGTTGGCTGTTGGCTCCTTCCTTATCAAGTGGTGACATATTATTCCCATATCTGGTCCTCTTGCTTTGCCTATTTCTGGTTTCACAACACCCTTGCCTATTTCTTAAGCAATCCACCCACCATTTTCAATTCATGTGTTCACATTAATATCATCAACACCATCATTTTAATAACATATTTTTATATTTACACTTTCAAATTCATCTCTCAATTGTTCAAAACACCAAAATACAAATCATAACTATAGTAAACAAAAAGATAAACAATCAAATATATAATTATAATTGCTTCATAACAACAACAAGCTAGCTAGCTAGCTATAGCATCATGGATCTATCATCAACCGAGCCGGATCAAGCCTTGAAGCACCATATATGGTGGTGGTGGTGATGATGGTGGTGGTGATGGTGATGATGGTGGTGATGATGTTGATGGTTGTAGAAGAAATCATCTTTCTTGATCAAGCCTTCAACATTGGAGAATTGTTCAATTTTACAAGGGATGTTAATTGGTCCACTATGATGAAAACCATATTCTTCCTCAGCTTCCTTCAATAACTCCAAGAAAAGTGGATGGTATATGTGGATTACCGGTATGACAAACCGCTTTTGCTCTTCTCCTTCGTGCCCAACCATTACGGCCATACATCCTTTGGGTACATGACTATCTTTCTTCATATTGTATTTCTGCTGATACTGATACTGATACAAAGAAAGCAGGGGCTAGGACGAGAGAATAGAGAAAGGCCAGGGATCAGAAGAGGAAATAGCAAGTAGAAAGGTGGTTAAACAAGAGTCTGTCAAAGATGTTGGGATGTTACTCATGGCAGCGGCTGCATATATGAAAGATTTGATATTGTTTTGTTGTTTTTGTTGTTGTTGATGATGGTAGCGGAGTTTGAAGGAGGGGGAGGGGGGTATATATAGAAGGGTTAGGGGGTATAATGGATAATAAAGTAAACTAGAAGGGTGTGGAAGGTGATGTCTTTAGTCATACGCGAAGAGACTCGGCATATTTTTAATTAATATATTTATAAAATTCCTAGTCAAATTATGATTTTGTTTGCCAACTGGAGGTTCATTTATTCATGGTAATCAAAAATTGGTTTGACAAAGTAAAGTACTTAAAGCCACTTGTAACCTTCTAAAACATGGCTCTTTTTTAATGTTATTATAATCAAACACTATAGTTTTCTCTTAAGCAGCTTCAAACTTCATATTTTATTTAATTTAAGTTTTAAATTTTGTTACTACTATAAATTTATTAAAAAAAATAAACTAGTTTCATTATTATTATGTTTATATTAGATTTATATATGGATTTTTTAAATTGTAAACTGTTTATGGCGTAATAGACAGAGTCGGAGCTGATCATGGGCAGGGTGGACGACCGTTCAGGGTCCGCTCTCTCTGAGGGCTAAAATACATTAATATATATATATAATTTTTTTTAATCCATTTAAATAAATTTGGTTTTGGTACCTCTTAAAAGAAAGAGTCCACGAGAAGAAAAAAGGATGACCCATAAGGAAAACTGTGGAATCACCATGGATTAAAAGGGAAGGCTCACGAGAGGGGAATCAGACGGCAGTTTTAGGAGTGTCTAGGGCATGTTATTCCGTATTCCAGAGAGGTAAGTAGAACTACAATTAAGTTTGTCTTTAGATATTTATCAACATATTATCTTTATATATTATTGTTATTTTTATGACATATTTGTTGCTCCCTCCCTTGGAAACAGATATTGGAGAAAGGAGGACTCGATAATTGCAAGTTTATTAGGGATATTGCAACTATTGTGGTATGATTTTCTTTGCTAAAACCTATAGATTTTTTTACATCATCAGTGTTGTTGTGCTTGATTAGAATATTGGATATTCAAATTTAGTTATGATTTTCAAAAATTATGCATCATAAACGGCCTCCCGGTAGTCAAAAACGTAAAAAAAAACAAAACTAGATGAAGATTCGAGAAAGTCTCAAGCGGGAGCTCTAGATAAGTTTATCCATAAACAACATGTTGAAGAGCATGTTGAGCCTGATCTAAATGATAAACACGTTGAGCATAATCCTATTGATATATTTGATGCAAGAAGGTGGGATGGACTTAACTCTGGTGAGATCAAACTTTTGGAGGAGAAGGGTCCTAAAAGATATATTAATGTTACAATTGTCCCAAGAATAAATTTGGTAGACACTTTTCGATATCTATGTACACTAAAACTCTATTAAATATGAAAAAGTGTGATAGATAATGGCTAGTATATTCGAAAGAGCTAGACTATTTCTCAAATGCAAGCATTGCGTATAGAATATTATTGACCATTCCAGTGATGGTGACATCTACACAAAGGCATTTCTCAAAGTTGAAGTTATTAAAATCTTACTTACGATCAACAATGTTACAAGAAAAATTTAACGGATTGACAATTATAGCTATCGAGAACGAAATATTAGACGATATGGACTATAGAGACATGATCAATCAATTTGCTATAAAAATGCTAGGAGATCTGCACGATCCGTCGATTAACTACTACAGCATGTCATTCTAAAGCTATAATTTTTTATGTTTATTATAATAAAAATGTGTGCCTTAATAGTGATTTTTTTAATTTAATTTTTTTATTGTTTGGGGCCCAATTTTCTAGCTCGTAATAGGCCCCTAAATCCTCAGCTCCGCCCATGGTAATAGAGCTTTGAAATTGATGATCTAAAACTGTGCATTAGTAAGACATCAATTTTTGAAATGAAACGGGTGATCTAAAACTGTGGATCAGTAAGACATCGATTGATGACCGATATAGTTATAAAAATATTGTTTTTATAAAAAAAAAATTAAATACTTGGCTTTCTATATTTTTGTATCATAGTTTGAACTGGTACATGTTATCAAAGAAAAACAATATAAAAACATGACACTTGAACTGCTAGAAAAAAAATATATATTAATGCAAATGCCAAATTTTGATTAAAAAAAATTCATGCATCAATTGGACTTTTACGAAATTGCTATTTTAAATTCCAATTACGTCACGTTGGGATGCCCTATTGGCCTATTGTCGTGATCTTTAACTTTTCAATAAAAGTAAAAAAAAATCAATGAGTTTATATTCTAGTGGTATCAAAATATATAGTGAAGTGTTTCTCCTCAAATAATTAAATCTCAAGATAGATATTGGTATAAATTTTAAAAGTTGTATGAGCAAGTCGTTCTAAAAAAAGTAAAAGTAAAGAACTTAAAAAAAAATAACATTAAAAGGAAAGTCTACTATAATATTTATTAAAAAAAACATCATGTACTTTTCATGTAAACAAATTTATAGAGTCTTAACTTAAAGGATTTAATTATAATAACATTTGGACTATAATGAAAACCGAATTTGAGAAAGCCATTATAAAATAATAGTTTTCAATCATTTCCAAATATCAGTATCAACCAATTTTTAATCTCAGTTAGGGGGTTTGCATCTTAGACCCCAACAGGGGTTGTCTCTCCTAGGACCCCACTAACCAAGGGCGCTGTCACCGCACTCCCGTTGTTCAGTAGGCTTCGCCTACTTGAAACAACAAGATATCTTTAGCATAAGAAATCGCAAGATTTTCAAACAAGTGTGCACTACACACTTTACTAACTTGTTTGATGATTTATTATGACTTCTAATTTGGTCATTAATAAAATCTAACTACACAAAATAGCTAGATGACACTAAAATCATCAACATTTGGGGTACTCATTATTCAATACCCTTCGGATTTGTTGTATTGGGTATACCCCATTTACGATCTTTTATGATTAAAAGTTACTTGTTGGGATATCCGCTACCCGAAATTCGTATATAGACTCTTTTAAAAAACCGACATGAAATATCAAATATTTAACTGTATTTTTAACACTCTATAAGTTTAATAATTTCAAGTTTCTAACAATTTCAAAGTTCTATTTGTTATATTTGTTTGAGATTATATAAAATATTTATATATTCAGGTAAACGTGATTGGGTAATCAGACGCATATCAACTAATCTCATATTCGTCATAAACTCACAAAACTTTCCAAAATTATCTCAAACCCAGTCTCATAGTTGGATACCGTCGCAAATATTTCAGATATTAGGTTTTTTCGACATGTTTGGTTTTTTATCGTCTCTACTAGACACCCTTTTTTCACAAAGGTTCATCGTTTCATACCAATTCAAACCTACGCCAATATGAAAAGTGCTCAAAACGGTCAACCTTAAAAGCATGTCTTACACTATAGAAATTTGAAATATACAAACTCTTCACAATGTTCAAACTAGTATATTTTTCTTTTATTATTATTGTTTTAAATTTATTTATAATAAGCCAAATCACACATGATTTGTCAGACTTGAATAAAGAAAAAAAAACCATTTAAACTAAGTTAAACAAATAAATAAACGAAACTAATAATCAAGAAAAACAAATTAAAAATTAAAAAATATGTCTCTAGAAAGAAACAAACTCAATGTGACTCTAGAACTAGTAACACCCTAAAATTTAACAATCTTTTAATAATACTAATTTCATCTAGGTACCAGAAAATTTTAGGAAAAAAAACTTTCCAAATTAGATGTTATATATATGTTACATCCCTAAAGTTATTTACTAGAACAAATGATCTTATTGATTTATAAACTCAAGTACATATGTAATCATGGTTTATATTTATACAAAAGTCGGGTAATGATAAACTTCATTGTACATGGATTTAAATCATGATTTGTTATGTATCAAGGTCGGTTTTTCTCAAAAGAGTTAGAGTTTGACTTTCAAACATGAGACTTGTTCATTCGATCATCCAATATGGGTCAGTTTACCGGAAAATATACATTTTAAACTATATTAGTTAACAGATAAAAAATACATTTATCAAAGAAGGTCACAAAATTTTATTACCAAAATTTTGTTACTAGTGTATGGTACGTCGTGCGGCGTATCCATGCATCCGGCGTACCATATGTCCCCTGTATTTTATGCCAAAATGGGCGTATATCCATATCTGGTGTATATTGGTAGCTTTGGGCGTAAGGACTTCATGGTCGGCGTAGTCCTGAGCAAACATTGTACTTTTATTTTAGGGAAAACTTCATCAAATAGTAACCAAGTTTTTCAAGTGTTCCATTTAAGTCACTCAAAGTTTCTTTGTCCCTCTCAGAGGATTAGGCTTGATTTGCTAGATTTACACCTCTCAGAGGACATGATTAATGATAGGATTTCATGGAGACGTCGTATTAGGGTTTTAGGATGAGTGACCTGTTGTGTGGGAGAGTAGAGTTGTTTAGCAAAGATTTTGCGTATGTCTTGTTTCTTGTAGGTGTGTTGTGTTTCTTGTGACTAATATACTCTAGTCATACACTGCTAATTGTTAGATTACTGTTAGATTTATTTTACTTTATTACTCATTAATTTTATTTATATTTTTATCTTTTTCTTTCCCATGGAGCTGGGGGTCTAAACGGGAGCAGCCTCTCTATCCCTTGGGATAGGGGTAAGGTTTGCCCCCATCACACCCTCCCCAGACCCTACTAATAGCGTTAGCTATGTGTGGGATTATACTGAGTACGTTTGGTTTGGTTTGGTAAAGTTTCTTTGTCCCTCTAAAGTCACTCAACTTTCACTAAGTGTTCCAATCCTATGTAATATTTTTATAAATGTTTAAATTTTTTAAAATTGAATGATGCAAACGAAGAAAAAATTGTATGAATATTAGTTACCGATAAGTGAAAATTGTATGAATGATGTAAAATTGTATGAATATTAGTTACCGATAAGTGAAAATTTTATTCCAATTAATTTAAAATATGAGGTAATAATGAAGAAAAAAATTCACCAAATAATAAGCAAGTTTCAAAATTGATATGTTCAAGTCGAATTGGAAAAAAAAATAATTGCTAAATAGTAAACAAGATTCATGTATGTTTCATTTATTTCATTCAATTTTAAAAAATTTAAACATTTATAAAAATATTACATAGTATTGGAACACTTGGTTAAAGTTGAGTGACTTTAGAGTGATAAAAAAACTTTGAGTGACTTAAATAAAACACTTGACAAACTTGATTACTATTGTATAAAGTTACCCTTTTATTTTATTATACTATCCACTCATCACCAAATCCCTATTCCATGACATATAATTATTTATTTTTAATAATATGTTTCATTTAATCAACTAATAAACCTTTATTTCACATATTATCACAAGATAATTTATCTTTTCTTTGGGATTCTTTGATTCCAAATTTAATCCACCACATTTCCTTGAGGTTCAAGATCTCATGTAACAACCATTTTTTCTTTTAGATTCATGATCTCAATTTAGTATTATTTCATTTGAGACTCTTAGTCTCAATCTAGAACTTATTATTCCTTTGAATTTCATGACTTCAATTTAGCACTTTATAACCCTTTTACACTTAAAATCTCAATTGGTGTACTCTAGTCCATTAGGATACAAGTTATCATTTACGACACATCATGTGTCGTGATATAAGTATATAAAAATATAAATAAATATATTTTTAAGGTGATTGATTTCACAAGATCAAGTTTTAAATTTATAAATTAAAATGATAATTACGTTAACTTAAAACACACACAATAGGCAAGTGTACCTATCGCAGCGTAATATAGTTAGGTAAGAACCAAGTATCGAACCAATGGACACAGTAGAGTTCCAATACTCAACTTTTGTTATCGTTTAGCCGGATTAATTAGTAGGTGGGTTTTGTGTGCTTGTGAACCAGAAAAGTAAATGACGGTAAAGTAAATAAAATAAAATAAAATAAAAGTAAAAATGTGCGTGAAGTGTGTAACAGAAATGTAACTAGCAGAATAGTAAAATAGTAGAAAAGTAAATAAAGCGAAAATGATCAGATTACGAAATGTATTGCTTCGGGATTCAAATCAGCTTGGTACGTGATAATGTTAAGTTAACTAATTCTAGTGGTATGACTACTACAAACTTGTGATCCGGGTCACCTCTAGAGCCTCGTCCTCACGACATTTGTCACACCCCCTAAATGCCACTAACGGAGTTTTACCGTTAGGAGCGTGACATACCACGATCTCAGTCATTAGTTACGTTGAACGACTCTATATGAGTTTAATAAAAACACTAGCATTGTTCATAGTCACGATGCAACACTAGTAAATGAAAATACTGAGTTAATGCGAAATGCGAAATGCGAAAGCTTAAAGATTAAAGGAAAAGCATGCGCCAAAAACAATTGCGCCCAAAACATGCAATTCAAAAATAAATAAATAAGTAAGTCCTGCGTTTGATAAATAATGAAACTCCAATGCATGCATGCCCTATCTCGTGCTCGTACCTTAATGACCTGAGAAAACATGTCAACACTAGGTTGGTGAGTTCACAAGTTTCAAATGTAAGTAAAGTTTTCTAGATAAAACAATTTACAATTATATCAATAGGTAGCTAACCTAATAACATGTTACTAAAGCGTTTCGACACCAAAGCTGACTGTTTATGTTTGATCTGCCTCCTACCATGTCTATCATGAACAATGGTAAACTGTTTAGGTCAATGTTACACCCGTTCGACTTCCTGTCATGTTAGCGCGACTAACGCGGGTGGGGCTTGTCAATGCCCAGTACTACTACTCAAGATTACCTCGCTATCCCATATATTAAACGGTTCGATAAGTAAGGACTTACATGATATGTTTGCGTTTAGTACAACAAGTGATATAAATGAAATGTAAGATCTAAATGTTTGTACCCATGTTTTCTCCCCCAAGTTTAAACCAAAAGAAAAGGGGTCGTGAAACTCACCTTAGAGTGCGTGCAGATGAAAGCTAAGTTAAATCTGCTTGACTACTAACCGCCACCTATAAACATCGGTTTATAAGTGCGTGTTTGTGTAAGTTGACATGAACCCTAAGTATCCAAACAATCCCATTGTTTTAAGTGTTTTAGAAAAACATTTAATAGTTTGACCCAGTTTGACCCGACGACCTGTTGGTGACCCGTTTAGTGATTTAATGTTTGGTTTGAATACTAACACACATAGTATACAAGTAATTCAAGTTTCATGCTACACATGTCACAACTAACTTAGCATGGCAAGTTATGTCTACAAAATGCATGTTCAACAAAGTTCCTACTTTTAACAATGTATGAACACAAAGTTTGATTTCAATAGATTACATCATCTATTACATAATTGAATAACCCTAACACGTTTATACATACCTACTAATGCATGAATGATCATCACAACGTACACATTAGGTCTAGACATCAAGTTTCAATTTCTAAAAGTTTCCACTTTTAGTAAGTTAGGATCAATGCATGTGATTTATACCAAACAACACTCTTATAAGCTTTATTGCGTTCATAATAACGTGCTAGTATCATTCCATAACATCATGCATGTAAAACAACTCACATATAACAAACACTTTTCAATAAAGTTTCCTCTTTAGGAAAGTCTACGATTTCTAGCTTGTTAACAAGATTCAACACACCAATTCAATTGCATACAACCCAACTAGTATAAATATAACCACAACAATCATCATAAACATCTAGCATGCAATCCTACATTATCACATAATCAAAAAGTCTCTACTTTAGACAAGTTATGAACCATAATACAACTAGGGTTTTCCAAATAACAATATACTCATCAAATAATTGTAAAACAATAATAAAGTTAACATCTTTATTATAAAAATCAATGTTTGGATGAACTAGGGTTTGATCTAAAATTTAGGAATCAAAAATCAACGAAATTGAACGAAACAACTTACGTAGTAGCGTTAGCAATGCGTAGAGGAGTCTGATTATGCGTTTAATTGCAAGATTGGAGCTTGGAAAGGGGGTGTATGGTGGTGGTCTTGGTTCGGTCGCAAGAGAGAATAGGGGGGGGGGTCGACGGCCAAAATAAAAAAAAGGTTTAGGTTTATTTTTTTTTTATATAAAATTCTTTAAATACTTGATCTCATGGGTTTTAAAATGGGTTTAGATAATCCATGGGCTTCTTAATGGGTTTTTAATTATTTTATTTATCTACTAGCTAGAATTGTTTTTAAATAATTATTTTTTTAAAAACTTCTTTATAAAAATAACACTAACGTAGTAAAAGTACGCGATTTCACGAATGTTCACATAATTCACAGAAAAATCACAAAGCATATAAATTCACCTAATTTATATTAAAATAATTATTCGCAATTATTTTTATTAGTTCACCAACGTTCCGGGTTCGACTCGTGTGTGATCCGGTAATTCTACAAATTACCGATATGTGAGTGTTTGTGCGAAACTGACACACCTAATTAATCCTAATTAAATGTGATGCATGTGTGACTAACTGAGTTTGCATGAACAATGTTTGAACTAACGATGTTTGTGTTAACGGAGTTAACCTGAATTTGCCGGATGTCACAACATTTGATTTGCAAATTATATTCTTTAAAAAGTGGTAGTTTCTCCCGTTAGGGACAACATTTACCCTCAACCCATTGAATGGTCATCTCTGGGTTGTATAAAGACATCGGACTCAAAATGCTTTATATTAAGTTAAATAGGTGATTATATTTTGCTCACCGGGAGGCGGTGTAACAATGGGACCAAGTATAAAGACGTATCGTTCCCAACATGAGTTCACCAATTCTTGGTTGTCACACCCCAACCGACGGCGAATTATACGTCGGGGCGGACGCGGTTGTTCAAAAGCACAAGGTTGACTATTAAAGTTTAAATATTTCATTTATGATTTTCAAGGTTCATTACAAAGAATAAGACAACATATAACAAGAATACAATATTCATTTGATAAATAATTTAGGTCCAAAGCATCCTATGTGATTATAACAAGTCTCATGCTAGTGTACCTTAAACATGTAAGTAAACTTTCAACTAAAAATAGTTGGTGAGATACGAAGGTTTTATCATAGTTTAACAAAGTTTTGAAAAGTATTACAATTCACTATGTCATGTAATTATATAGTATAAGTGTGAGAACAAAGTATGTTAAACATTGTGCATATCAATCTTCCAACCAAGTTTAGGCATAACCCGAAGGTTACCCTTAAAAGTTTAAAGTTTAAATTCAGTAACAATCACCATGGGCTCCCCCCGAAGGGTCAATCAATCTAGGTGGATTGGTCAAATACAATAGATCTATCATTGTTACCATAGGCTTGATCAAAGTTAATGGATATGCTAGTATTAAGTCTAATTTAAGCTGCAAGTCTCAAGCATAATACAAGAATAAGCATATAGGCATAGTTGTACAAGAATTGTATACGTGTTGATACATATTTCGCCCCAAGTTTATAAAGAATGTAAAACAAAAAGGGGCTAAGTATACTCACTTGGATGATGAAGAGTGTCCAACAAAGATTAAGTGTAGCAAGACTTTGAGGGTGAATATCATCACAATAAGCTTAAGAACATAAGTCTAAAGTTTCAAGTTTGATTCTATAAGTCTAAGGCAAACGATCTAGGATTCTAAGATTGACTAAGGTTCCAAATGAGAGATGGGAATGTTTGTGCTCATAAAGTTTAGATCAAAGTTTCAAACAAAGGTTTTTGAATGATTGACACAAGACTTGTATACCAAAGTTTAATAAGATTATAGTTTAGGACAATTAATACTTAAAATAATTTTTAGTTATACAAGTTAGGTAATAATAATTCGAAGTAGTTTTCTAAGTATTTATAAGTGGAGTCGTACTAATAGTTAAGTGAAATAATAAATAATTATCAAAGATTAATAATAATTATTTAAAGAAAGAATAATTATTAAGGAATAACAAATAATTGTTAAGGGTGCATAATTGTATAAAGAATAATTACTTTATCTAATTACATAATCAATAATAGGTATTCAAGATTTATTAGGTATTTATTTTACAACTTATCTTGTAATATATAATGTTTAGAATGTAATTACAAGTTTAAATAAATAATATGTTATTATAAGTTTATAAAAGATTAGGTAGAATTTCTTATAAAGTTTATAAGTTTATGATGTCTTAAATAAAGTTTCTTTAAAGTATTTAAATAAGGTTTACAAATTTATAAATGTTTAAAGTTTTCCTTAAGTTTTATAAAGTTTATAAGCTTAGAAATATTTAGGAAATAAGGTATAATTGTTTCTCTTGTTTTATATAAACTAACAAGTTTCTATTTACATAAATTATAGGTTTATAATTACCTAGAAAATAAAGTATATTTATTTCAAATAAATAACTAAGACTTGAATTAAATAAATATAAATTTCTATAAAAATGCACTAGTTTATAAATTTTCTGTTTTCTATTAATATGTAAGTTTTATATCTTTTTCTGATTTTATAAAGTTAATATGAGTTATTTCTGTTTTATTAAAAATTTATATTTGTTTTTAAAGTTTAAAATAGAAATAATCCAGAAAATAATAGCAAATCAAAGTTTCAAATCTAATAAAATATCTTCTGATTAGAATACAAGTTTTATAAAGTTTAGTATTTAAAACTATTTTGAAAGAATTAAAATGTTATAAGTTTAACTAAGTTTTATTTAATTAGAAATGTTTCGAAATATAAAAGTGTAAATAAAATTGGTTTTTAAGTTTATAAAAGTTTAACAAGTTTTATAAAAATAATTAAAAGGTTAAAAACCTGTTAAAAAGGCTAAAAAAATAAATGTAACAAAACTCGGGTTGGCCGGATTCGAACCCGGGCCACCCGAGTTCACACACAAGCGCACAAACCACCCGACTACGGGTCTCGTTGAGTGTAAACACGGAAAAGAAAATATATAAACACATTCTCCCATCACGCCCAAATCCTTATGAACCCTCGAAATCAAAATCCAAAATTCGAATCGATTAACCCTCTGTCATAGCAATTGAAAGAGGACTTTCATTCCTTGGATGAAAACGAAGAGAATGGCCACTGGAATTACCTGGTATGGAGTCGAATCGACGGAGAATGGACCTGAGTTCTGGGTCGACTGCCACCGGAATCGAACGAGTAATGGAGAGGCGATATGGTGCAATTGATGGTATGAGAAGTTTAAGTGGTGTGTCGTTGAGGTGTTCGAGTGGGTATTTATAGTCAATTTCAGTCTTAAAGGCTTGAACCGTTGGGGGGTTTGCAGATGGGAAAGACGAGTTCAAACTCGAATCACGCGGGGGTTTAGCATTGAATTCGTGCATTGAACACCTTGGGTTTGGGTCGCATGTTCGAGTTGAAGCTCGAGGTGCATTCAATTCGGGCGTTGAACGCGTTTTTGAATAATCAAGCCTAAAACCGGTTACAGTGGGTCTCGATCTCGCGACCGGTTCCAGTTCCAGGAGTTTGGCTAGTTTACACAAACAGTCCCTGAAGTTTGAACCCTTTATCATTTTATGCTAAAACATAGGTTTGAGCTTTTAAAAAAAGTTTCAAAAATGGTCAGTTTTGGTCCCCGGACTTTTATAAAATAATTATGTCTTATTTTTATAAAATCTAATAAGTTTTATTAATTTATAATCTTATAAATTAATTTATAAGGCTTTTCAATTTATAAGTTTGAATATTTAAGATTTACGAGTTTGGTATCCGTATTATTTATATAAAATAAAGGTAGATTTATAATGTTTTAAGATTATGGGAATACGTATATATATATTTTTTTAAATAAGTCCCATACCTATATACATTTATATGTATAACTCAACTATAAATCGATTTTTAAGAATATAGATTAATATTTAAGGATATAGATTTTAAAGTTTTAAATCAATAATACGTGCAAAGGTTTTAAGAAAGGCAGGTCGAAAAACCCTGGATATTACATTAGTCGCATAATAATCTCGTATAAAGACGTACGATCTTAGAAGTATAGACCAAGCCTTGGCTTATCAATCTCTACTCGTATAAAGACGTACGAGTTTCAAAGGAAGTTTGATTAAAAAGGGTTTTACGATCTTACTCTTTAAAATCAAGACACTCGCAAATATAAAGACAGATTTAAACAATAATAAAAGCCCATCAAGAGATGTTTTTTGAGGACGAATTAGTTAAAAACATAAACATACCACTTCATTAATAAGTTAAACATTAACATGCACCAAACATCATCTTCACCCTAGCAATACAAAGAAGTTTTAGCCACGAATGGCCATAACGACTAGCGTAATGATGAGTTTCGTAGGCTCCCATATTGTGGAACAAGGAGGAAGAGCCCCTCTAGTCTCTACTCTCTACTCTAACTACGAGAATGCTCTCTTCTTAAGTGTAATTTATCTCTGGATTTGTGTGTGGAATGAAGAACCCAAGCCTCCTATTTATAGGCCTAAAAATGTGCAATGCACGGCTGTGCATTGGGTTGCACGGTCGTGCAAAGGCCCAAGGAATCAAACAGGTTACAGAGGACACGGTACCGGGCCGTGGGGAGCAGAGATGGGCAATGTGCGACCGTGCATTGGGATGCATGGCTGTGCAACCCACCTTTTCTTCCCAGCTTTGTCTTGTAGCTTTTTGTTGACTATTGTTGACCAATTTTGACTTCTTGGGGGTCAATGCTCCGGGAATGAACCTTCTAGAAGCTTGAATTCTTGGTGTTCTTGATAGGATTTAGCTTGATTTGTATTTTTAACACCGAATAACCTGCAATTATAAAATATTTGTATTTTAAGCACAAATTGCAAGGTTATTATTCAATTTAGTACCATAATGCGGGATTATTATGTATGTAAAACATGTATAAATGATGACATATCACCAAACCTCCTATTTATAGGCCTCAAAATGTGCAATGCACGGCCGTGCAATGAGTTGCACGGTCGTGCAAAGGCCCAGGGAATCAAACAGGATACAGAGGACACGGTACCGGGCCGTAGGGAGCAGAGAAGGGCAATGCACGACCGTGCATTGGGATGCACGGCCGTGCAACCCTCCATTTTCTCCCAGCTTTTGTCTCTTAGCTCATGTTGACTCTTGTTGACCAATTTTGACTTCTTGGGGGTCAATGCTTCGGGAATAAACCTTCTAGAAGCTTGAATACTTGGTGTTCTTGATAGAATTTAGCTTGATTTATATTTTTAACACCGAATAACCTGTAGTTATAAAATATTTGTGTTTTAAGCATAAATTTCAAGGTTATTATTCAATTTAGTACCATAATACGGGATTATTATGTATGTAAAATATGTATAAATGATGACATATCAACACACATTTCATGTAGCAATATCAAGTCACAATAACATTCACATGTACGCTTCAATCTTTAAAGGTTTACGTACTTACTTTTGCCTTTTTAGGTCTTCAACTGCAAGTTCGATTTCTCTTATGTTAACTTCGAGCTCAAACACAATTCTTCATCAATATTTTTGTTTTAATCATTATACATAAACAATCAACTTATTGATTGTTTAACTAATCCCATCACTAAGCATGCTTTTTTTAGAATACTTAAACTATTTGATAAGAATCTCAAAAAACAAATCGTTACAAGAATCAAACCATCCAATATCAGATTACAACCAAATTGAATCAAAACATGAACAAAGCTTTAACTAATAAGTCATCGCAGATTTCACGATGACACAACTAAAATTGGTTCAAACCTGTAACAAAGAGTTGCAGGATGAATCAAATGAATATAATCGCCAGGGAAACTCTAGAAATCACGATTTAGGGTTTTCTGGTTTGCTCTCTTGTTTTTTGGCCAGCAGCGCCTCCTGCATCTTTAAATACAACAACCCTAAGCCCTTTTAGAGAAAGGTCCAGGAGCACGGGAACAAGCCTAAGAAACCTCAGCCCAACACAGAAATAAACTGAATCAAAAAAATAAACAAATTAAATACAGATTTTAAATTGAATAAGAATAAAAAGATAAAAATAGGACTTATCTTTTTCAACATGCCTCCTCAATTCAAATCTGTATGATTTACAGCAAAGGGATCAACCAAGCATAGAAGACTACTCAAGTACGAATGTTGAGCCACACCAAGACCCTTGGTAAAGATATCTGCAGGTTGATCATTTGTATCAATCTTAACAACAGCCAACATACGAGACATGATCTTTTCTCTAACAAAATGAAGATCGATCTCAAAATGTTTGGTTTGATCATTAAAAATCAGATTTGCAGAAATAAGAATAGCAGCCTTTCTATCACAAAACAGTTTCACAGGCAAAGACTGTGTAACATGAATATCAGCCAAAAGTTTTAACAGCCATGCAATTTCACAACTGAGAACAGCTAAAGCCCGATATTCAGCTTCAGCTGATGATCGAGAAACAATAGATTGTTTTTTACTTTTCCAGGAAATTAGAGAATTTCTCAAATACACACAATACCCAGAAACACATCTACGGGTAGCCAAACACTTATCCCAGTCAGAATCTGAGTATCCTCTCAACTCAAAAGTATCACTTTTGCTAAATAAGTTCCCTTTTCCAAGAGAACCTTTTAGATATCGAAGAAGTCTTAGGGCAGTTTTGAGATAAGAATTAAGAGGATTGTGTATAAATTGACTTAAACAACTTACAGTATAGGAGATATTCGGACGAGTAAGAGTTAGATAGATCAGTTTGCCAATAAGTTTTTGATAATCAGTAATATTAACAAGTTCAATATCACTTTCAGTAGAATTTTTCCTATTAGTAATAACCAAATTCTGTTCTATAGGATTTCCAACAGGTTTGGCATCTGTCATACCATAATCTTTCAATAAGTCAAGACGGTACTTCCTTTGAGACAAGACAATTCCCTTTTCAGTTTTCAAAACCTCAATACCAAGGAAATACTTAAGTTGACCCAAGTCTCTGATTTGAAATTTAGAACTTAACCAAGAATATAATCAAGTTCCTTTAGATTATTTCCAGTTAGCACAATATCGTCAAAATAAACAAGCAAGATACTAATATCACTTCCATTTGTTTTAACAAAAAAAAGAATAATCACTTTTGCTTTGAACAAAACCAACTTCAACAAGAGTTTTGGTTAATTTTTCGTTCCATTGACGAGGAGCTTATTTGAGGCCATAAAGAGATTTAACAAGTTTACATACTTTAGTATCACTTTTATCATAAAATCCTTCAGGAAGAGACATGTAAACCTCCTCATAAAGATTTCCATAAAGAAACGCATTATTAACATCTAACTGAAACAAAGTCCGGTCATTTTGAACAACAAGACTTATTATGCTTCTCACAATAACCATTTTGACAACACGAGAAAAAGTCTCATCAAAATCTAAACCCTCGCGTTGACTATAACCCTTAGCAACAAGACGAGCCTTATATCTCTCTATTTGGCCATCAGCTTTATACTTAACCTTATAAATCCATTTACAACCAATAGGTTTTCTTCCAAGAGGAAGATCGGATAAAACCCAAGTATTATTCCAATGAAGGGCTTCCATTTCCTCATTCATAGCATTTATCTAATTAGGATCACTAGAAGATTTACTATAAGACCTAGGCTCAAAAGATTTGTCTAAGGATGATAGAAAGCAAGCAAATTCGAAGGAAATATTGCAATAATTGACCACCTTTTCAAGACCATACTTAACCTTACCCTCAACAACAAAATCACTCAACCGTCTAGGAGGAACACTTTGTCTAGTAGTTCTTCTTAATTGAACTGGTTCAGGTTCACCTTCACTACCCTCAGAGGCTGAATATATGTCCTCCTCGGTATAGTTATTCTCTTGGGTAGCTTCTAAGACATTGGTTAGATTATGTAAGGCCCCAAACCCGGGAGGCCTCACTTGTTAGATTTACTCATTCACAAACAGTTATTAAACTTGAATATCAATTAACGCAGCGGAAAATTTCATTAAACATACTCATAACATCGTTCAACATGCGGAAGCGTAACATAGTCTAATACATAAACATAACATAAACTAATCATAACGGGATGCCAGTCTTCATGATCCACCGGGTAACTCTTCTCGCTTGCCGAGCATCACCGACCATCATCCATACCTGCCTTAACCTGAATGTGCATACTAAAAAGTCAGCTACGCTGGTGAGTTCCAGTTTTTCATTCAATTTATAAAATGGTTCATCATTCAATAATTCATTAGGGTTTAACATCATGTATAAGAAAACAGGGCCCTTCGTTCATTATTAAAAACATTCAAACATTTATCATCATCAAAGCATTTATCATCATCATGAACACCGTTGAACGGATCGTTCGATTAAAGCATTTAACATTCATTTAAGTCATACATTACTATCTAAATCTGTGTTACCATTCGTTCCATCATCTAGTATTGTATTGCCCCTAAGGCTTAACTACACGAAGACCGACAATACAATACATTCCGTCAATTCCCTTTTGTATTACCCCTAAGGCTTAACTGCACGAGGACCGACAATACCCCTTTAGTTGCCCCTATGGCTCTCATGTCCATAAACCGACAACTTCCATCGACGGCTATGGCTCACGGCCATAACACCGTCGGATCATAATTTAACCTCAATAGGGTCACGTTAGCCCCTTAGTAACCGTCGTTACTCCCATACCAGTTGTACAACATCATAACCATTGGCATGCCACCAAGACACTGCCCCTGTTGTTCTTATGACAACTATGACTCGCTGTCCATAATCTACCACAAGGCTGGGAATTACATTCTCAGACTTCATTCGTCAATTCCATTCATTCGACATATTAGATTTGTAATGACTTCTTTAAAACCTTTGCCCTTTTTCTTTTCATAAAACATATCATTCATTTTCAAAACCCTTTACCTTCATTTTAACCCATTTCTTTATAAACATTTCGTTCGTAAACATTCCATTCATAAAACTTTTTTTCCATAAACCGTTCATTCCAAATCATTTCATTTCGTAAACATAGTTTCATAAGCATCATTTCGTAAAACATCATTTCGTATGTATGCACACCAGCCCGAAAACATTATATAAAACATTTAAAAGAGGGCTTCTAGAACTCACCTGATAAGCTAATCTGGGTTGTCCTAAACAAAGGTCCCACAACGTCACTTCCGATCTGAATTGATTAGTTAAATACACATCATACCAACTCCCGACTCTAACGGTTTAACCTTCTAAACATACTGACTTTACCTAAACAGCCTGATGCCTACGCACTTAGCAAGTGCGCAGGGCCTTGCTCTTGCGTACTTAATAAATGCGCAAACCTCGCTTCATGCGTACTTGATAAGTACGCATGATCCTCTTCTTGCGTACTTGATAAGTACGCAGGACCCTCTTCCTGCGTACTTGATAAGTACGCAGGACCCTCTTCCTGCATACCTGATAAGTACGCAGGACTGATAAGTACGCAGGACTGATAAGTACGCAAGACTGATAAGTACGCAGGACCCTCTTCCTGCATACCTGATAAGTACGCATGATCTGCTTCCCTTCAAAAACCCTGACTTTCGCCTTCGCGTCTGATCGCGTCAAGATCCCGAACTTGTTTACATTCAAAACGTTTGTTTTTCATTAAGGAACTCAAAACTATGTTTTTCTTCCAGTTTCATCCGTAAAAACGTCACATTTTCGTCCAAAACCCAAAAAACCCCAAAACGAACAAAAACTCATATCTAGGCTAGATCGTTACCTGTATCGAGCTTCTGATCCGGAAGTTCTTCTCCCAAGCTCTGGAGCTACACACTTCTTCAATCTCGGGTCGATCCGCCAACTTTCTCTCTCTACGGTTTCTCTCTCTAAATGTTGCAAATGAGAGAAATGGGTGGTGACCTTGGCTATTTATAGGGGGCTCCCCTTTAAACCCACCGGCCCATCCGGCCCGGCCCGTCATGCCTCGTTCGTTTATTGCGTTATTATACCTGTCGTTTTATTTTTGGGATGTTACAAGTCTACCCCCCTTACAATAGGTTTCGTCCCCGAAACCTATCATAAGTCAAATAGTTGAGGGTACGACTCCCTCATTTCCGTCTCCGTTTCCCAAGTGGCTCCCGACCCCTTTCGATGTTTCCATTATACTTTAACCAATTGGATTACTTTATTACGTAAACGTTTCTCCTTCCGATCTAGGATGGCCACGGGCTCTTCGATGTAGTTAAGGCTGTTGTCGACCTCGATGTCAGTAAGTGGTACGTGAGCCGATTCATCCGCCAAACACTTTTGCAAGTGTGATACATGGAAGGTAGGATGAATTCCACTTAACTCATCAGGAAACTCTAACCGATAAGCGACTTCACCAACCCGCGCCATTATCCTGAATGGTCCGACAAACCTCGGACTTAACTTCCCTCTCTTCCTGAATCGTATGATCCCCTTCCAGGGTGACACCTTCAACATTACTCTGTCCCCAACATCAAACTCAACCAGCCTTCGTCGTTTATCCGCATAAGATATCTGACGATCTTGTGCGGCCTTCATTCTTGCTTTGATTTGATCAAACTTTTCCGACGTTTCTCTTACGACTTCAAGGCTTCCTAATTCCTTTTGTCCAATCTCACCCCAACAAACCGGGGTCCTGCACCTTCTCCCATACAACATTTCGTAAGGTGGCATGCCTATCGTCGTGTGATAACTATTGTTGTAGGAAAATTCGGCTAACGGCAGATGACTGTCCCAACTGCCGCCAAAATCGATAATACAAGCACGAAGCATATCCTCCAATGTCTGAATGGTCCTTTCGGACTGACCATCCATTTGCGGGTGGTATGCCGTGCTAACATTGAGTCTCGTGCCCATCGCCTCGTGAAATCTTTTCCAAAACCTCGATGTGAATCGTGTGTCCCGGTCAGATACGATCGTCAAAGGCATCCCATGCCGTGCTACTACTTCTTTAATAAATACTTCCGCTAACCTTTCTGACGAGAACGTCTCGCGAATAGGTAGGAAATGAGCACTCTTCATTAAACGGTCCACAATTACCCAAATGGTATCATGACCTTTAGCTGTGCGAGGTAGCTTGGTTATGAAGTCCATGGTAATGTGATCCCACTTCCATTCCGGTATATCAAGTGGTTGAATCTTTCCATAAGGTTTCTGGTGTTCGGCCTTTACTTGCGAGCAAGTCAAGCACTTGCTTACGTACTTTGTCACTTCATGCTTCATTCTAGGCCACTAGTATTCCTTCCTTAGATCTTGGTACATTTTATTGGTACCATGATGGATAGAGTATCGAGACTTATGAGCCTCATCCAAGATTTTGGTTCTAAGCTCGCCACCCGTAGGTATCCATACCCGTCCAAAACGTGTCCTAACACCAAGGGTGTTACATTCCAACTTGTTCTGTTGGCCAACCATTCTTTCCATCTTTATGTTTTCTTCCTTCAGTGCTTCATCTTGAGCTCTTTCAATTTCCCTCATCACATCCGATGTTACCACCAACTGGCAAGCTTTCACTCTAATAGGAGTAGGCACATCCTTTCGGAACAGATTCATGAGCCTGAGTATCATCATTGGGTATCAGCCCTTTGTTTTCAGTTTCCAAGAAAAAATTATAGATTTCAGACTTTGAAGACTTGTCCAGTTGATTAAATTTCTTTTCCTTAAAAGGGTAAACAGTTTCATAGAATTTAACATCTCAAGAAAACAAAACAGTTTTTTCATCCGAGTCAAACAGTTTATAGCCCTTTTTGTATATAGAATAACCAATGAAAACACATTTTTTAGCCCTACTATCAAACTTATCTTTAGGATTCAATTGAGTACCGAAAACAAGACAACCAAAATTCCTTAAGTGTCCAAGAGAAAGTTGAGAACCAAACATCAGCTCATAAGGAGTCTTACCATTCAAAATAGAAGGTAAACCAAATTGTTACAAGAATCAAACTATTCAATATCAAAAAACAAATCGTTACAAGAATCAAACCATTCAATATCAAATTACAACCAAATTGAATCAAAACATGAACAAAGCTCTAACAAATAAGTCATCGCAGATTTCACGATGACGCAACTAAAATTGGTTCAAACCTGCAATAAAGAGTTGCAGGATGAATCAAATGAATATAATCGCCAGGGAAGCTCTAGAAATCATGATTTAGGGTTTTCCTGTATGCTCTCTTGTTTTTTGGCCAGCAGCGCCTCCTACATCTTTAAATACAGCAACACTTGGCCCTTTTAGAGAAAAGTCCAAGAGCACAGGAACAAGCCCAAGAAACCTCAGCCCAACATGGAAATAAACTGAATCAAAAAAATAAACAAATTAAATACAGATTTGAAATTAAATAAAAATAAAAAGATAAAAATAGGACTTATCTTTTTCAACACTATTACAGCTTGCTTGTTCTTGTTTGAATTCTTGCTTGTTCTTGTTTGAATTCTCAGATTTAAATTTAGACCTCAGTACTTTAATTCTTTTTATTTGTTTAGAGTTAAAGTTGTAAAAACTTATATTTGGATACTTCCAATTACATCACCAACACTTCAAACATAATTAAATACTAGTGGGGAACCCACGCGCTGCGGCGGGGTGTACAATTTAAGGGGTTTGTACTCATCTTTCGTTAGTTTATCAATTGGTTTGTCGTCAAGTGAATAGACATTTACAACACATACCGTACCATCTATGATTGCTAAACCTACATGTTGACACGGATGAAATTTACTATTCCATTTATTTGAATGAAAAACTTGATAGGGATTTTGTTAAAAAAATGTATGCTTATTGCTACTTGCAGCATAGTTTATGTTTAAATGTATCCCTAGATAGTTTTCCAAAAAAATAGAAAACCAATAGTAGTTCTGAACTCAAAAAGCATCTATTTGAGTTTGAAAATCAAACTATATCTGCTTCTTAAAGATTTAAATATGCGTTTGTTTCCATCAAATCTGTTATGTGAATAATGCCTTATATACCAAACAAACACGTGATAATAAAACATTGTTTGCAAACGAATTACATGATCAAATAACATTGAAGACTTGCATCGAGTGCATTTGAAAACTCACGTTCCATAGAGCGCAATAGAATGGTCACTAAGAACATGACACAAGAAGAGAACCATGTGTTCAAATCTCCCGATTACAGGTACAGTTGTTTTCACAACAGGGGAAATTCTCCCAACCCACGTGGCGTCATGTCACACCCTTCATTATCACACCATCCATCACTTGGCAAGGGAAAAGCCCAAGTAATTGAGGTGGTGTGATAATTACACCTCATTATCACGGCCCCTTTCACGGTGTGTGATAACAGGCATACCGGTAGCATTCCTCTTCCCTCGCTCTTATTTAGTGTTATAGTTTCGGTTGATAATTAATGTTTATTAGAAGCTTTAAGTTTGCCGACTAAATCATTTGATTCAGGCATTTCATTTAAACCAAAATAATAATACCAAAATCTAACCAAGAGCATACCAAAATAGTGCCTTGAAGAGTACTTCCAAAGCTACACTTGTTCGAAGCATGAAATCATCCTGGTTAGAGACATTTGGAATTTTGTTTTCAAGATGATCTCGATAAAACCTTGAAGGAATTAAGTACCAAAAACAATTTTTTTGGTGAAGTACATCATTGGAAAAAAAAGAGAATGAGCAAGAAAGATTATAAAAAAAAATGAGTACCAAATGACTTTTTTCAAGATCAGAAACCAAGGGAAGTTTCCAAATGACAATTCTTGATTATACTTATAGCTAATTTTTTATTATACCCACTTAACCTATTACAGATAAACAAAATAAACACAAAAAGAAGATATTTTTTGTCCTTAAAAAAAGGTTAAATTTTGACATGTTTTTACCTGGTTATCAAGCATTATTGAGAAGTCTTTGAGTACATATCTACGTTCAAGTCCTCCGGCCTTAATCTGGCGAGCAAACTGCTTTACTTTTTTCTTCATGAGCTTGTAATTGATATAATATCTACAACACAACAAATCACAGTTATTATGCAATTACTCAGTACTAACAAATTTAAAACAAACTATATATAAAATGCTACATACCCTTTTCATTCTTCCATGCGTCTCTTTTTCAACTTCTTCCCAAAAGCAACCATATCTAAAGGCACAAAACTTGATAAAAATTATGATTTTATAAGTTTTGTACATTAGAAATACACTTCAGGCACCATTCAACTCGTTTGACCCGCTCCTTTTTAAGGTAGTTTTTTCTCTGTTTGACCCATAAGAAAACAAACATGAACCAAATCGATGCATTCATAAGTAAATAGGTCAAAATTGGTGCATCTACATTCAATGAAGATTTATACTCACATTGACTTATATTAGACCAAGATAAACTAAAGGTTGTTAACTTACTTTGGAGCAAGAGGTGTCATAAACAGCCTATGCAAGATTCAAAGCTCATCAGGACCTTGAGGTTCATAGGCATGTGCATGACCAAAAAACACGATATCAACCTTAAACTTCACAAACCATGGCTCAACAGAACTCTTGTGGATTCACCTTCCATATATAAAGATAATAGAGATCCATGAAATTATAAATTGTAAAAAAAAAACTATTTTCATTATTTGTACAAAATATTATAAAGTAGAGATCCATGAAATTATAAACTGTATCTAACTGAACATGTTTCACACCACTCTGCATCAATTTCAATTGAATCGACTATCGTGTACTGTTAGTACAATGAATCTGCATTAAATTCAAGTAGATTTTCATCAGCAAAGTCGGTGATAATTCCGAAGTAATGCAACCTTTCTGTATCATGTTATCCTTTAACCAAATGAAGTACATGGTAAATTAAATAAATAAAACCAAGATTTGATATTAGGTTGGATTTTTTTTAAATTAGGCAGCAAAATTTCTAAAATACATGGTTCTTTAACATTTTGGCAATCAAGAGAGCAAGCTCGCGCATTTTTATATCAGGGCCAGCCAAAACCTCAAGTACAACCATCATAATTTATTAAAATACTGCAATTGTAACAAAAAGCAAAGATATATCAATATGACTTATTTGTTGATAGTTGCTAGTTGCTACAAAAAATCATGCATTAAGAAGAAATTAAATCACCTTGGTCCAAATGTTATAGGGCGTCAGGTTTTCTTCCATCCCTAACTTCATAATGACATTGTTATTGTAATGAAGGTAGCAAGGAGGTTACCATTTTGTAGATATGGAAGGTGGTCACTAACCTAGCATCCTTGGAACCTACACAAGACAAAAAGAATGGGCCATTGTAATTAAGCACTGAATGGTAAAGATTTAGTCCAGTTTTCACCTTGCAGGCTTGGCAAGCATAAGAGCATTAACAAAGGCACCCATATTTTCACATAAAGCCTCTTATGTAAAACTGATCTGGTTCAGTTAGTCATGCAAAAAGGTTATAATATGAATCACATGTAACATGAACATAAATCTGAATGCGTATTTACTACCTTCCAAGACCAACATGAACAACTGCTGATTTGTCTTTCTTAAATGTGATGCTTTTCTTTGCTTCTTTCACTGCCCTTGAAATAACAGTGGTTACAGAACCATCCTGTGCAAGCAAATAAAACAGCGACTCATAAGCATGACCTGTAAGTCGCTTTAAAGAAGAAGAAGACTCAGTCTTGCATTTGGTGTCAAACGTTTGAGTTTTTTTGGATATCTACCAAAAGAAACTAATGTATTTATTAATTAAACAGATGGTTTCATGGCATTTCATATCCTGAGATTAAAAAATGCAGACCTGATTCCCTATTCGTGGCATCAGATGAGGCATTGCAATGCACTTGTCAATTTCTTTTATGTTAATATTGCCTGTGAAAAGCTGAATTGAGATAAAATGATTGTTTAGTAAAAACAGTTGCTACAAAAGTAAACCATCAAATAACAGATCATAAACTTGTAAAAAAATGAAAAAATGGGAATAGAAGATACCCAATTTCATGGGTATCAACCATTCAACCTCATTCCTTCAAACTAATACCTTTAAACATAACCATTACATTGTTCAACATGCGGAAGCGTAACATAGTCTATTACATAAACATAACATAATCTAATCATAACAGGATGTCAGTCTTCGTATCATCCGGGTAACTCATCAAGCTGCCCAGCATCACCTTCCATCATCGTAACCTGCCTTAACCTGAATGTGCATACTAAAAAGTCAGCTACGCTGGTGAGTTCTAGCTTTTCATAAAACCTTAACTTCAAATATTTACCAAAAACATATCATTTAACTTCATTAATAAAAGCGTACAAAAACATGCAATAACATAACATAACATCATAAACATAAGTCAACGAACATATCGAATCTGGGCCTTCTCGTAACCGTCAAATCCATACGTCACATACTAGTGGAATAACCTAAAGATCACCACCACTAGGCCCATCAACACCGTACTGTCCTTCGGGTGAGGAACTCCTAGGGCCCGATACTTAGGTTATTCATCACCAAACTTCAAGCACGGCATCACAAGGATGACACGTACCAAACTTCAAGCACTGCACCCCGTAAGGTGCAAGTACCAAACTTCAAGCACGACTACCCCGTAAGGTAAATCGTATCAAACTTCAAGGATCACGATAATCCCCTTGGTGACCGTCATCACCCCAGTTGTACAACAGTTGGCCAGCAACAAAGGCCCCTAAAAGGTAAAGGCCCATAACATACTTCACATACCCCTAACCTTCATTCCCTAAGAAATATTGGCAGATTCGTTCGTTTGTGACTTTCGTAAACATTCACTTCTTTTACTTCAAAACTTCAGTTAAAGCATTTGTACGTTTTATTAAAAATCATTCATTCATTCATAAACACTTCATAAACTTCTTTTGGTAAAATATTTCATAAACACTTCTTTCATAACCCTTCCTTCCAAAACATCGTTCATAAACATCATTTTATAAAACGTCACATACAACCTTCATAAACATCGTTTTATAAAATAGTCACATCGTTACGTATGCACACCAGCCCAAAAACATTATTAAAACATTTAAAAGAGGGCTTCTAGAACTCACCTGATAAGCTAATCTGGGTTGTCCTAAACAAAGGTCCAACAACGTCACTTCCGATCTGAATTGATTAGTTAAATACACATCATACCTAATCCCAACTCTAACGGTTTAACCTTCTAAACATACTGACTTTACCTAAACAGCCTGATGCCTGCGCACTTAGCAAGTGCGCAGGGCCTTGCTCTTGCGTACTTAATAAGTGCGCAAACTTGTTTCATGCGTACTTGATAAATACGCAGTACTTGCTTCATGCGTACTTGATAAGTACGCATGATCCTCTTCTTGCGTACTTGGTAAGTACACAGGATCAGCTTCATGCGTACTTGATAAGTACGCACGAACTTCTTCCTCGCAAAAACCCTAACTTTCGCATCCGGGTCTGATCACGTCAAGATCCCGAACTTGTTTACTTCAAAACGTTTGCTTTTCATTAAGGAACCAAAATATGTGTTTTCCTTCCAATTCCATCTGTAAAAACGTTACATTTTCATCCAAAACTCGAAAAACCCAAAAACGAACAAAAACTCATATCTAGGTTGGATCGTTACCTGTATCGAGTTTCTGATTCGGAGGTTCTTCTCACGAGCTATGGAGCAACACACTTCTTCAATCTCGGGTCGATCCGCCAACTTTCTCTCTCTACGGTTTCTCTCTCTAGATGTTGCAAATGAGAGAAATGGGTGGTGACTTTGGCTATTTATAGGGGAGGCTCCCCTTCCAGCCCGCCGGCCCGACCCGATATGTCTCATTCGTTTATTCCGTTATTATAACTGTCGTTTTATTTTTGAGATGTTACAAGTCTACCCCCCTTACAATAGGTTTCGTCCCCGAAACCTATCATAAGTCAAATAGTTGAGGGTACGACTCCCTCATTTCCGTATCCGTTTCCCAAGTGGCTTCTGATCCCCTTCGATGCTTCCATTGGACTTTAACCAATTGAATAATCTTATTACGCAAACGCTTCTCCTTTCTGTCTAAGATGGCCACGGGTTCTTCGATGTAGTTAAGGCTGTTGTCGACCTCGATGTCAGTAAGTGGTACGTGAGCCGATTCATCCGCCAAACACTTTCGCAAGTGTGATACATGGAAGGTAGGATGAATTCCACTTAACTCATCAGGCAACTCTAACCGATAAGCGACTTCACCAACCCGTGCCATTATCCTGAATGGCCCGACAAACCTCGGACTTAACTTTCCTCTCTTCCTGAATAGTATAATTCCTTCCAGGGCGACACTTTCAACATTACTCTGTCCCCAACATCAAACTTAATAGGCCTTCGTAGTTTATCCGCATAGGACTTCTGACGATCTTGTGCGGCTTTTATTCGTGCTTTGATTTGATCAAACATTTCCGACGTTTCTCTTACGACTTCAAGACTTCCTAATTCCTTCTGTCCAATCTCACCCCAACAAACCGGGGTCCTGCATCTTCTCCCATACAACATTTCGTAAGGCGGCAGTATTCCTCAATCTTCTTTATTTCATTTCGAGGACAGTATTCCTCAATCAACATTTTCTTAAATTCGTCCCAAGTCAGGTTATCAGTAACCTGTTCTCCTAATGCATCAACTTGAGAATTCCACCATGTTAGGGCTTCGCCCTGCAGAGAGCAAGAAGCATACTTAACTTTCTGATTATCCAAGCAGTTGCTGATTTTTATGACAGACTCCATCTTTTCTATCCAACGAACAATCCCAACTGCTCCCTCACTACCATAAAAATCCAAAGGTTTTCCTGCAGAGAAGTCTTTAAAAGTGCATCCGCGGTTGGTGTTACCAGTATTTGTGCCACCACCACCACCGGCTCCACCACTGCCAGAAGCACCACCACTAGTGCCGCCAGCACTCCTGATTAACCCTGCGGTGATCTGTGCCACTATTCTTGGTATAGCCGCATCTATCCTTTGATTTATCAGCTGTTCCAAATCCGGCTGAGTATTCTCTGTCTCATTATGCTGAGGATTCCTCCTCGGTGGCATTTTCTAAAAACGGAAACGGACAGGAATTTGATGAGAGTTTGAATAAATGAAAATACTTGATTAAAAATCACTCAAAACATAGTAAACAAACCATATATAAAAGATATGTTTTTGAGAATGACAATACAAAATTTTAACCGAATCATGTACACAAGGTAACAAATAAGGATGGTAACAATACACAAACAATAACCAAATAAAGTTTATAACATACAAATAATCATCCAAAATATTGTTTCATTCCATCATCAAAAGATTTATAAAAATGAAGCATAGATAGTAGCTAGGGTTTACAAGAGCTAGTAATAATTTTACAAAATTAGGCATTAGTTAGAACTAAGTCAATACCCCAAAAATTAAGTTTTTGTAACCCATCAAAAGGACCTGAGCACATGTCGCTCAGTGTCTGAAATAGAAACCTAACACAACAGCAACCAGTAAAACAAAGAAAGCCACAAAAATAGCCATTCTGGAGTAGACCCTTTTCTCAAATCGATCCATGCGCTGGTTCCTGTTCAGCTCTGACGCCTGAAGAGTAGTAACATACTGATATAGCTCCGGTATCCTCTCTAGAACATCCTCCAACATAGTATGATGATGATTCAGTCTCGTCTCGTACCAGCATAATCCTCCACTAACTCATCCATCTGTACCTCCCTTTTAGTCCTGGTGTCCTCTGGCTCCTCCTCTTCATCTGATGATAACTCTATAATAATAGGTGCAGTCCTAGAAGATGATCCTCCGATTTCGAAGGTCGATCCAGGAAACAGTGACCGTCCAACAGCGAGAGTAGCAGGGTGTAGAACAACAGTCACTGGTGCTACCCTGGAAGGGGGTAGGACCGAAGTAGGTGAGGGTAGACGACTCCCTAAATCATCTGAGCTAGTCGCGTAGCTAGACTCACCGGGCACATAGTGCTCCGACGGATCCTCCTATGACGTATGACTTGGCTCGGGCGCACTCCAATCACCTGATGCTGTAGGGACAGGTACAAGAGAGAAACTGTTGAAGCTATTAGCCTCATCGTCTGAGAAGTACTGCTGAAATGAAGATGCTGAAGACGTAGACATGCTGTGACGGAGAACATAAAGCTGGTAAGAATAAGAAATGCGAAATGATATGCAATGCACACAAAGTTCCTAAGGTTCTTTGCAATGTTTCTTAAGGTCATAGACTTGGTATCAGAGCACTGGTTATAGAGAATTAGGTTTACCACAGACTCGAACCTAGACTATGACCTTAAGAAACATTGCAAAGAACCTTAGGAACTTTGTGTGCATTGCATATCATTTCGCATTTCTTATTCTTACCAGCTTTACGTTCTCCGTCACAGCATGTCTACGTCTTCAGCATCTTCATTTCAGCAGTACTTCTCAGACGATGAGGCTAATAGCTTCAACAGTTTCTCTCTTGTACCTGTCCCTACAGCATCAGGTGATTGGAGTGCGCCCGAGCCAAGTCATACGTCATAGGAGGATCCGTCGGAGCACTATGTGCCCGGTGAGTCTAGCTACGCGACTAGCTCAGAGGATTTAGGGAGTCGTCTACCCTCACCTACTTCGGTCCTACCCCCTTCCAGGGTAGCACCAGTGACTGTTGTTCTACACCCTGCTACTCCCGCTGTTGGACGGTCACTGTTTCCTGGATCGACCTTCGAAGTCGGAGGATCATCTTCTAGGACTGCACCTATTATTATAGAGTTATCATCAGATGAAGAGGAGGAGCCAGAGGACACCAGGACTAATAGGGAGGTACAGATGGATGAGTTAGTGGAGGATTATGTTGGACGCGAGACGAGACTGAATCATCATCATACTATGTTGGAGGATGTTCTAGAGAGGATACCGGAGCTATATCAGTATGTTACTACTCTTCAGGCGTCAGAGCTGAACAGGAACCAGCGCATGGATCGATTTGAGAAAAGGGTCTACTCCAGAATAGCTATTTTTGTGGCTTTCTTTGTTTTACTGGTTGCTGTTGTGTTAGGTTTCTATTTCAGACACTGAGCGACATGTGCTCAGGTCCTTTTGATGGGTTACAAAAACTTAATTTTTGGAGTATTGGCTTAGTTCTAACTAATGCCTAATTTTGTAAAATTATTACTAGCTCTTGTAAACCCTAGCTACTATCTATGCTTTATGAAGCATTTTTATAAATCTTTTGATGATGGAATGAAACAATATTTTGGATGATTATTTGTATGTTATAAACTTCATTTGGTTATTGTTTGTGTATTGTTACCATCCTTATTTGTTACCTTGTGTACATGATTCGGTTAAAAATTTTGTATTGTCATTCTCAAAAACATATCTTTTATATATGGTTTGTTTACTATGTTTTGAGTGATTTTTAATCAAGTATTTTCATTTACTCAAACTCTCATCAAATTTCTGTCCGTTTCCGTTTTTAGAAAATGCCACCGAGGAGGAATCCTCAGCATAATGAGACAGAGAATACTCATCCGGATTTGGAACAGCTGATAAATCAAGGGATAGATGCGGCTATACCAAGAATAGTGACACAGATCACCGCAGGGTTAATCAGGAGTGCTGGCGGCACTAGTGGTGGTGCTTCTGGCAGTGGTGGAGCCGCCGGTGGTGGTGACACAAATACTGGTAACACCAACCGCGGATGCACTTTTAAAGACTTCTCTGCAGGAAAACCTTTGGATTTTTATGGTAGTGAGGGAGCAGTTAGGATTGTTCGTTGGATAGAAAAGATGGAGTCTGTCATAAAAATCAGCAACTGCTTGGATAATCAGAAAGTTAAGTGTTGCTTGCTCTCTGCAGGGCGAAGCCCTAATATGGTGGAATTCTCAAGTTGATGCGCTAGGAGAACAGGTTACTGATAACCTGACTTGGGACGAATTTAAGAAAATGTTGATTGAGGAATATTGTCCTCGAAATGAAATAAAGAAGATTGAAGTTGAGTTTTGGAACCTAGAAATGGAAGGAGCTGAAATCTTGGTTTACACAACTCGATTCCAAGAGTTGTCCCGTTTGGTGCCACATCTGGTGACACCCGAATCTAAAAGGATTGAAAGGTATATATGGGGATTGGTGCCCCAAATTCGGGGAATGGTTACTTCAGCCAAACCATCTACTATGCAAAGTGCGATCCAATTGGCAAGTGAATTAACTGATGAGATGGTGAGAAATGGAATTTTGGTTAAGAAAGGAACAATTGGAAAGAAACCAGAGGAGAAGGCTATGAAGAAATCTACTGGTGGTCCAAGTAAAAAGCGTAAGTTTGTAAATAATTATGTGGCGGTGACACCACAGAAAAGGGCAAACACTGAAAATCCACCTCTTTGCGCCAAGTGTAATTCTCAACACTTTGGGGCTTGCGAGCAATTCGTGTGTGTAATATGTAAACGAGTGGGGCATACAGCGAACTACTGCAGATTCGACCATAATGCACCAAGGGGTTGTTTTGAATGTGGGGCAACTGATCACTTCGGGAACAAATGTCCCAAATTGGGCAGAATTGGTGGGAACGCAGCGAATCAAGCTAAAGGTAGAGCTTTTGTGATTAGGGCTGCAGATGCACGTCAGGACCCGAATGTGACGACGGGTACGTTTCTTGTCAACGATCTTTATGCATCTATACTTTTTGATACAGGGGCTGATAAAAGCTTTATATCTTCTGAATTTAGATCATTGATTAAGTTAAAATCACAGAAATTGAAAGAGGCCTATACTATAGAACTAGCTAATGGTAAATTGATTAAAGCTAGTGACATTATCCGAGGTTGCACTATGAACCTAAATAATCACCAATTTAATGTAGACCTTATCCCAATAGAGCTCGGTAGTTTTAATGTTGTTATTGGCATGGATTGGTTATCCGAAAACCGAGCCGAAATTGTTTGCTCAGAAAAGATGGTTCGAATTCCGCTTTCAAACGGTGAAGTCTTGAATGTCCAAGGCGATAAGCCCGGGAGGAATTTGAACATTGTGTCTTGCATGAAGGCATGGAAATACCTTAGAAAGGGAAGCTACGCGTTTCTTGCTAATGTCATTGAGAAGAAATCAAAGGAGGTTAAGATTCAGGATATTCCAGTTGTACGCGAGTACCCAGAAGTTTTTCCCGAGGATTTGCCAGGACTACCACCTTCACGACAAGTTGAGTTTCGGATTGACTTGGTACCCGGTGCCGCACCTATTGCTAGATCCCCATACCGTCTGGTACCGTCTGAATTAAAAGAGTTGTCGAATCAGTTACAGGAACTTTTAGAGAAGGGATTTATTAGACCGAGTTTCTCACCTTGAGGAGCTCCGGTCTTGTTCGTGAAAAAGAAGGATGGATCATTTCGAATGTGTATTGACTACCGGGAGTTGAATAAATTGACGATTAAGAACCGATATCCACTCCCGAGGATCGATGATTTGTTTGACCAGTTACAAGGATCAACTCATTTTTCTAAGATCGACCTCAGATCCGGTTATCATCAATTAAGGGTCTAGGAGGATGACATACCAAAGACAGCGTTCAGAACTCGGTATGGTCATTACGAGTTTTTGGTAATGCCCTTCGGGCTAACCAATGCCCCGGCAGTATTTATGGATCTGATGAATAGGGTGTGTAAACCCTATTTAGACAAATTCGTGATAGTCTTTATCGACGATATTCTGATATATTCTCGAAGTAAGGAAGAGCACGAACATCACTTGTGGTTGATTTTGGAATTGCTTCGAAACGAGAAACTATTCGCCAAGTTTTCTAAGTGTGAGTTTTGGCTTAAAGAAATTCACTTTCTAGGTCATGTGATTAATGAGAAAGGCATTCATGTGGATCCAGCCAAAATTGAGGCGATAAAGAAGTGGGAAACGCCTAAGACCCCAACCGAGATTCGTCAATTTCTTGGTTTGGCGGGTTACTATAGACGATTTATAGAAAATTTCTCGAAGATAGGTCAGTCTTTAACCCTCTTGACTCAGAAAGATAGAAAGTTTGAATGGGGTGACAAGCAGGAAGAGTCATTTCAGTTATTGAAGCAGAAATTATGTAACGCTTCGATTCTCACTCTTCCTAAAGGTACGGATGGCTTTGTTGTATATTGTGATGCATCTCACCAGGGTCTTGGTTGTGTGTTGATGCAAAAGGATAAGGTTATTGCTTACGCATCCCGACAATTGAAAGTGCATGAAAAGAATTACACAACTCATGACCTGGAGTTGGGTGATGTTGTCTTTGCACTCAAAATTTGGAGGCACTATCTTTATGGCACCAAATGCATTATTTTTACCGACCACAAAAGCCTTCAGCATATATTCGATCAAAAGATGTTAAATATGAGACAAAGGTGATGGGTTGAGCTTCTGAATAACTATGACTGTGAGATCCGTTATCACCCTAGGAAAGCAAATGTAGTGGCAGATGCATTGAGTAGAAAGGAAAGAATAAAACCTATTCGAGTTCGTGCTTTGGGGATGACAATCCAAACGAGTTTGAAAGCTCAAATTCTCGAGGCACAAAAGGAAACTCTAAAGAGAAATAACTTGAAAGATGAACTTTTATGTGGTGCTGAGAGAAAATTTGAACAGAAAACTGATGAGTTGATTTATTATTTGGATCGAATGTGGATTCCGGATTCCCATAACTTGAGGGAACTGATTTTTAATGAAGCTCACAAGTCGAGGTATTCTGTACATCCCGGAGCCGACAAGATGTACAAAGACTTGAAAGAATTTTATTGGTGGCCCGGAATGAAGAAAGATATTGCAAGTTATGTTGGGAGATGCTTGACATGTTCTAAGGTCAAGGCGGAATACCAGAAACCGTCGGGACTTTTGCAGCAACCCGACATCCCTCAGTGGAAATGGGAGCAGATTGCTATGGATTTCGTCACCAAATTACCCCGAACTTCCAGCGGTTATGATTCAATTTGGGTCATTGTTGACCGGTTGACAAAATCTGCTCACTTTATTCCCATCCGAGAGGATTATAAGATGGAAAAGTTAGCCCGTTTGTACATTGGTGAGATCGTTTCTAGGCATGGAGTGCCCGTTTCCATCATTTCGGATAGGGATAGTCGTTTTACTTCCCGATTTTGGCAGACAGTACAACGAGCTTTGGGAACACGCTTGGATATGAGCACGGCTTATCATCCTCAAACTGACGGTCAAAGTGAACGGACGATTCAGACCATGGAGGATATGTTAAGGGCATGTGTAATAGATTTTGGTGGTAATTGGGATACACATCTACCGTTAATCGAATTTTCTTATAATAATAGTTATCACGCTAGCCTCAGATGTGCACCATTTGAAGCTTTGTATGGACGTAAGTGTCGATCACCACTTTGTTGGGCCGAAGTTGGTGACAATCGTTTAATTGGCCCTGAAATAATTCAGGAAACTACGGACAAGATTTTTAAGATTCGTGATAGACTAAGAGCCACGCGGGACAGACAGAAAAGCTATGCCGATAATCGAAGAAAGCCCTTGGAATTTCAAATTGGTGACAAAGTACTTTTAAAAGTTTCACCTTGGAAGGGCATTATTCGGTTCGGAAAGAGGAGTAAACTCAATCCGAGGTATATTGGGCCGTATGAAATTATTGATAGAATTGGTCCCGTGGCATACAAATTGAAATTGCCTCAGGTACTCAGTGGTATACACGATACTTTTCATGTATCAAACCTCAAAAAGTGTTTACCTGACGCGTCCTTAGTGATACCACCCGAGGAAGTCCGTATTGACAAGAAACTTCATTTTATCGAGGAACCGGTCGAGATTTTGGATCGCGAGATCAAGACGCTTAAACATAGCCGTATCCCTATCGTGAAGGTCCGATTGAACTCGAAGCGTGGACCCGAATTCACATGGGAACGCGAGGACCAAATGAAGCAAAAATATCCTCATTTCTTTGAGAAGGAAGCGGTTACTACTGTCACCGGTTGAATTTCGAGACGAAATTCCTTTCAACTGGGAGATAATGTGACAACTGCGGTTTTTCAGGTCCTTACCGTTTCCCGACTTTTTATACGTTATATTTTTTTTAATATTTTAATTTTATATATTTTTAGTGTTTCTAAGAATTCTAGGAATACTACCTTAGACAAACACTAAGGTCCGAACTAGAAAACCCGGTTAAGTGCATACACAATGTCTACTGTAGATTCGACCCTAATGCACCAAAGGGTTGTTTTGAATGTGGGGCAACTGATCACTTCAAGAACAAATGTCTCAAATTGGGCAGAATTGGTGGGAACGCAGCGAATCAAGCTAAAGGTAGAGCTTTTGTGATTGGGGCTGCAGATGCACGTCAGGACCCGAATGTGACGACGGGTACGTTTCTTGTCAACGATCTTTATGCATCTATACTTTTTGATACAGGGGCTGATAAAAGCTTTATATCATCTGAATTTAGATCATTGATTAAGTTAAAAACACAGAAATTGAAAGAGGCCTATACTATAGAACTAGCTAATGGTAAATTGATTAAAGCTAGTGACATTATCCGAGGTTGCACTATGAACCTAAATAATCACCAATTTAATGTAGACCTTATCCCAATAGAGCTCGGTAGTTTTGATGTTGTTATTGGCATGGATTGGTTATCCGAAAACCGTTTGCTCAGAAAAGATGGTTCGAATTCCGCTTTCAAACGGTGAAGTCTTGAATGTCCAAGGCGATAAGCCCGGGAGGAATTTGAACATTGTGTCTTGCATGAAGGCATGGAAATACCTTAGAAAGGGAAGCTACGTGTTTCTTGCTAATGTCATTGAGAAGAAATCAAAGGAGGTTAAGATTCAGGATATTCCAGTTGTACGCATGCACACCAACCGCCGGTTCAGTGTAAACACTTCCTTCTTCACTATACTCTTGGTGTGCAAGGGTCCGGTCGCGCCCACCGTTACGACCACCGCTACGACCACCGATACGGCCCCCACCACGCATTCCGCTCTTTCGTCCCGCCATTTCGTTCTATAAGACAAGGAATCCAATATCATCACGCTAGTTAACAAATAAAATTCAACAAGCACTATAAGATGTTAATATACACTGATCATATGCAATTAACCATTACATTACCTTTCGATTTTTATTTGACCACCTTTATGATTCCATCAGAACACAAGTCCTTACCTAACCGTTTCTAAGACATACTATATATGTAAATATATATACTACCTTCATACATGATGCTGTGGCTCGAGTTACCCGTACTGGCATCCGCTTTCGGTCCCATTCACAGTTTAAGTTCAGACACTAAGGTGTCCGAATCTCTCAAACTATTGCTCTGATACCAACTTATAAGGCCTCAAATCCGGGAGGCCTCACTTGTTAGATTTACTCATTTACAAACAGTTCTTAAACTTGAATATCAAAATAATGCAGTGAAGAATACTTCATTAAAACATAACCATTACATTGTTCAACATGCGGAAGCGTAACATAGTCTATTACATAAACATAACATAATCTAATCATAACAGGATGCCAGTCTTCGTATCATCCGGGTAACTCATCAAGCCGCACAGCATCACCTTCCATCATCGTAACCTGCCTTAACCTGAATGTGCATACTAAAAAGTCAGCTACGCTGGTGAGTTCTAGCTTTTCATAAAACCTTAACTTCAAATATTTGCCAAAAACATATCATTTAACTTCATTAATAAAAGCGTACAAAAACATGCAATAACATAACATAACATCATAAACATAAGTCAACGAACATATCGAATCTGCGTCTTCTCGTAACCGTCAAATCCATACGTCACATACTAGTGGAATAACCTAAAGATCACCACCACTAGGCCCATCAACACCGTACTGTCCTTCGGGTGAGGAACTCCTAGGGCCCGATACTTAGGTTATTCAGCACCAAACTTCAAGCACGGCATCACAAGGATGACACGTACCAAACTTCAATCACTGCACCCCGTAAGGCGCAAGTACCAAACTTCAAGCACGACTACCTCGTAAGGTAAATCGTATCAAACTTCAAGGATCACGATAATCCCCTTGGTGACCGTCATCACCCCAGTTGTACAACAGTTGGCCAGCCACAAAGGCCCCTAAAAGGTAAAGGCCCATAACATATTTCACATACCCCTAACCTTCATTCCCTAAGAAATATTGGCAGATTCGTTCATTTGTGACTTTCGTAAACATTCACTTCTTTTACTTCAAAACTTCAGTTAAAACATTCGTACGTTTTATTAAAAATCATTCCTTCATTTATAAACACTTCATAAACTTCTTTTGGCAAAATATTTCATAAACACTTCTTTCATAACCCTTCCTTTCAAAACATCGTTCATAAACATCATTTTATAAAACGTCACATACAACATTCATAAACATCGTTTTATAAAATAGTCACATCGTTACGTATGCACACCAGCCCAAAAACATTATTAAAACATTTAAAAGAGGGCTTCTAGAACTCACCTGATAAGCTAATCTGGGTTGTCCTAAACAAAGGTCCAACGTCACTTCCGATCTGAATTGATTAGTTAAATACACATCAGACCTAATCCCAACTCTAACGGTTTAACCTTCTGAACATACTGACTTTACCTAAACAGCCTGATGCCTGCGCACTTAGCAAGTGCGCAGGGCCTTGCTCTTGCGTACTTAATAAGTGCGCAAACTTGCTTCATGCGTACTTGATAAATACGCAGTACTTACTTCATACGTACTTGATAAGTACGCATGATCCTCTTCTTGCGTACTTGGTAAGTACGTACTTGGTAAGTACGTACTTGGTAAGTACGTACTTGGTAAGTACGTACTTGGTAAGTACGCAGGATCAGCTTCATGTGTACTTGATAAGTACGCACGAACTGCTTTCTCGCAAAAACCCTAACTTTCGCATCCGAATCTGATCACGTCAAGATCCCGAACTTGTTTACTTCAAAACGTTTGCATTTCATTAAGGAACCCAAATATGTGTTTTCCTTCCAATTTCATCCGTAAAAACGTTACATTTTCATCCAAAACCGAAAAACTCAAAAACGAACAAAAACTCAGATCTAGGTTGGATCGTTACCTGTATCGAGTTTCTGATTTGGAGGTTCTTCTGACGAGCTATGGAGCAACACACTTCTTCAATCTCGAGTCGATCCGCCAACTTTCTCTCTCTACGGTTTCTCTCTCTAGATGTTGCAAATAAGAGAAATGGGTGGTGACCATGGCTATTTATAGGGGAGGCTCCTCTTCCAGCCCGCCGGCCCATCCGGCCCGACCCGATATGTCTCGATCGTTTATTCCGTTATTATAACTGTCGTTTTATTTTTGGGATGTTACAGATATTTTTTGTCGTTAAAAAAAGGTTAAATTTTGACATGTTTTTACCTGGTTATCAAGATTATTGAGAAGTCTATGAGTACATATCTACGTTCAAGTCCTCCGGCCTTAATCTGGCGAGCAAACAGCTTTACTTTTTTCTTCATGAGCTTGTAATTGATATAATATCTACAACACAACAAATCACGGTTATTATGCAATTACTCAGTACTAACAAATTTAAAACACACTATATATAAAATGCTACATACCCTTTTCATTCTTCTATACGTCTCTTTTTCAACTTCTTCCCAAAAGAAACCATATCTAACTGCACAAAACTTAATAAAAATTATGATTTTTTAAGTTTTGTACATTAGAAATACACTTCAGGCACCATTCAACTCGTTTGACCCGCTCCTTTTTAAGGTAGTTTTTTCTCTGTTTGACCCATAAGAAAATAAACATGAACCAAATCGATGCATTCATAAGTAAATAGGTCAAAATTGGTGCATCTACATTCAATGAAGATTTATACTCACATTGACTTATATTAGACCAAGATAAACTAAAGGTTGTTAACTTACTTTGGAGCAAGAGGTGTCATAAACAGCCTACGCAAGATTCAAAGCTCATCAGGACCTTGAGGTTCATAGGCATGTGCATGACCAAAAAACACGATATCAACCTTAAACTTCACAAACCATGGTTCAACAGAACTCTTGTGGATTCACCTTCCATATATAAAGATAATAGAGATCCATGAAATTATAAATTGTAAAAAAAAAACTATTTTCATTATTTGTACAAAATATTATAAAGTAGAGATCCATGAAATTATAAACTGTATCTAACTAAACATGTTTCACACCACTCTGCATCAATTTCAATTGAATCGACTATCATGTACTGTTAGTAACAATGAATCTGCATTAAATTCAAGTAGATTTTCATCAGCAAAGTCGGTGATAATTCCGAAGTAATGCAACCTTTCTTTATCATGTTATCCTTTAACCAAATGAAGTACATAGTAAATTAAATAAATAAAACCAAGATTTGATATTAGGTTGAATTTTTTTTAAATTAGGCAGCAAAATTTCTAAAATACATGGTTCTTTAACATTTTGGCAATCAAGAGAGCAAGCTCGCGCATTTTTATATCAGGGCCAGCCAAAACCTCAAGTACAACCATCATAATTTATTAAAATACTGCAATTGTATCAAAAAGCAAAGATATATCAATATGACTTATTTGTTGTTGATAGTTGCTAGTTGCATAAATAATGAGATTTTGTCGATTTATGAAAAAATTGAAGGGAATCGAGGTGACATGTACATGATGCATGATGTATGATGTATGATGTATGATGTAATGATGCTATTCCTTCCTTAATTACCTTGTTATTCATACTAGTCCACCTGGTGAGAATAATATAATAAACTGGCTGGCATATCCAATGACTGAAAGGCCAAAATCTTAACCACAAATACAATCCATCCGATCAAACATCCATCTTTATGTTTTCCAAAATTCAATTCTTCAAATTTGTGGCAAAGAATTATTTACAAATCATATTGAAAAAGATAAGTTGAAGAATATATAATTGGTCTATTGTCCCAAAAGAATTTATTTTATATCTAAAATGATTATACAAATTAACATGCATAACCATTTAAGCATTGTCATATACAATTATAATTTGAAGGGGTAACTCTCTTCTCTTTCCTATGTATTGAGATGTTTCTGTTGTGATTCAATAACTTAAATATATTGGCATAGAACGAATTCATAATATTAATATGTTATATTAAGAGTTAATTTTTTTTTGGCCCAGGGCGGATCCATGAACGATGAAGGTCACTTACAAAACCCAAAGGACCGATCATCCTCTCCTTCATCAAAATCCATCAACAGGTAGCAGCCACTAAATCTCAGGTTCCGTTCATGTAAAGTCCAAAATCCCACGGGTAGAAAGTAGGGCTTTAGGACTCTTCGGATTTGGGGATTTTTCTATCAGCGGACAAAAAACTTGCAAAACATAACACCGTAGTCTTGTAAAAGGAAGGGCCCGGGAGTCTTCATTGTGACCAGCCTCCAATGAGATAATAAGTGTATGTTCGGATGAGGGGAATTTAATGTAAAGCAAATTAGTAGTTGGAGGAGAACTGAATTTTTATCCTATGAATGAAGAGAGGTTTATAAACCTGTGAAGAGTTGACTTTCCCTTGCATTAAATGCATCCGGGCATGGCGTCGGTGTAGAGGTATGCGGGTTTCAGCCTTTTATCCAAAGGTTAACTTATTGGAAAGACGAGGGATGGTATTATCAATTGATGAATAGCCGGACAAAATATATCGTTCGTACCAAGGGTATTTTTGTAATTAAAGCTTTGCAGGTGATCATTGTAGCCCGTCCGAGCCTATTTGTTGGGCTTATTTTTTCATCATAGGTTTATGGTGAGGCTCGACTCCGACTGTGCGACGCCCGACCTTGGATACTTTTGTCTTCTCAGTTGTTACCGGGTGAATTGGCGTAAGCATCATTTTACTCTGTTTCGGGCAAATACTTGAGATTACCGAGTTATATCACATCATGCTCCCTCCCCTAGTCCATTGTTTTTACCGAACTACCAGTTAAGACATTGGACTTACTCTTATCTTCTTCATTTTTTCCTTATGATTATTTTTTTAAACTTATTGGTACTGGATCGTCTTTCGAGGCGTGCCAATTATCGAACGGCTAAGTTTGCTCCACGTCACTGACTAGACACGTGCTACCGTCATGTCTAATCAGATTTGAACTTTTGAATTTGAAGCGGCGAAACCTTTATATATTCCCGCTTCTACTTGTCATTTATATCCTTCGATTTCTTCTTATCTTTCCATAGTTTCAAATATTAAACAAACACATAAAGGTTTTAAGCCTAAAACCAAACCCAAAAAATCATTTGGAAAATGCGTATTAGAGCCATTATAGCCTTACAATTTAGATCAGACTTGTGGTAAGGCATAGATACCCGTATAACGTATTTTGAACATATTATCCATACATAAATAACAACAGTACCGTAAGCCTAGAATGCTTTTGTTTACAATCAAATTTTCCAAACACATTTTCTTTCCATAACTTTAGTATCTTCATTGCAACACTTCAGTCATGTTTGCTATTTTAAAAAGGTATCAGTAAGATAAATACATGCTCATCACATGATATTATTACCAAATTTGAAAGCCAATTAATTAGCGTGGACTTGTTCGTTATTAACAGATTCAAATCAATACGGCAACAGTTGAGTGCGGGTTTATTATATAAATTTGAGTTTAAAAATCACTTGACAGTTTGGCCGAGTGGTCTAAGGCGCCAGATTTAGGCTCTGGTCCGAAAGGGCGTGGGTTCAAATCCCACAGCTGTCAAATATTTTTAAAAAGCAACTTTGACATTTTTTTTACTATTACACTTACACACCTTCAATTCGTGGAAGAAAAGTGAGTGTTTTCCAGGTCTTGTTTGGAGATTAAAAGCCTGCCCCGTGGTTGTTTGGTCATGGGTCTGGTTCTAGAGCTTGTTTGATTCGAGATCGACTGATTAAAAATTTTGAATCAGGTTGAGCGTCACAAGCTCATGCTAATAAATAAGTTCGAGCACGGACTTCATATACCGAACTTGACAAAACTCGTGAGTTTAAACGAATTTGTTATTTTCAGCTCTACCACTCAAATTTCTAAACTCTTAAGTTTACCCTGTAATATATATACGCCGAAGTGGGTTCGAGTCTAGTATTTTTCATTTTTTTTCTTTTACTTTTTTTATATTCGTTTGTAAAAAATACTTTTTTATATTTATATTTTGTTTTTACTTGATTACTAACTTCTTTAACGAACTTGTTGTTTCAATGTTAATTCCTATTCGCTTCTATTTTTCGATCACCAAAACCCAGTCGCGACAACTTCATACGTTTATTTGATGTACTTAGTAACGAAGTTCGCAAACTCGTCACATCACACATGCTTAAGTTTTTGTTTATATTTAATATTAATATTTTATTAATTATTAATGATACCCTGATCGATATAATTAGCATATAATAAATAAATTAAAAAATAATTTCACCCATCTCAACAACCACTAGACACGTGAAGTTACAGTAATTTGGTAGGTTCGCCGATAAAATGCACAAAGGATCGCGCTTCCGATGGCATCTTCATCCACCTTTCTCTCCGCTACACTTCCGCCTCGTCTTCCGTCATCCTCCCGATCTCCGGCGTCACATATTACCACCACATCTCTATCCGTCTGCTCGAATCACCGCAACAAAAGAATCAATCTGATCGGCGCCGCCAATCGGAATAAACTTCTCTGTTTTAACACAAAAGCATCCACGGCTGCCGGCATGGCGAATGAGAAAGAGAAAGAGAAAGACGTGCAGGTTTACGATTCTGAAGAAGCTCTATCAGTATCGCTGGCCAAGTACACAGCCGATTTATCGGAGAAATTCGCAAAACAGAAGGATTCATTCACTGTTGTTCTGTCTGGTGGATCCTTGATCAAGTCACTCAGGTATGCTATTCCATTGATTAAGTTTATTTTTGTATGTTTTGAATTTGAACTGAGATGGTGATGAATTGAAGGAAATTGGTGGAAGCTCCGTGTGTTGATTCGATTGATTGGTCGAAATGGCATGTGTTTTGGGTGGATGAGAGAGTGGTGCCTAAAAATCATCCGGATAGTAATTATCTGCTAACTTATGATGGATTTCTGTCCAAGGTAACTTTTATTTTTGCAATCAAGTTGAAACATTTTTGGATTTTAATTATTTTTAGCAGCCTTTTGCTTTGAATTTGTGATTGTGTGATGACTAGCTGTATTATTACAAACTGTTGGCTGTTTATATGTTTTTGTGACTCTAGAATCTAGATAGAACTTTCAAAAGCCGATGTGTGATGTATACGAGGCTTTTGTTATTAAAAAAAATACTAAAATAGTATTTGTAGACAGTATTTTAAATCGTTAATTTTAAACACTAAAATACAACAATTGATGGTCTAATTTGTTCAAATACTCAAAGCCATTGCTCAATCGATGGTTGGATTTGTTCAATAAGATTTGAAAAGCTCAACCCCATTGCAATCGATGGTATAATTTGTTTAAATACTGGTCACATGTATGTTGCGTCGCATCAGATTGCATCACATGCGCATCATGAATCACATCATTGCAATTGATGGTGTAATCTGTTCAAATATTGGTCATTTACATGATGTGATTCACATATGCATCATGGAATCGCATTGCATCAACTGTGGCGATTCGATCTCATCACCGCGTCATCACGTTATGCACTCCTGATGCACGCATTTTAGTACCAAGAGAGAGAAGAAGTACCCAAAGTGAAACACCTAAATCTTTACCCATGGAAATTCGGGTGAAATTCAAAAGTTAAGATTGAATATAAACTAAAAAAGAAACAGAAAATTTTGAAAGTGTGGTGAAATACAAGTTTAAGATTGAAGCCCCAAACAATGGAATTTGGGCCTGATGGTTGGACCCGTTCGGGCTGCCCATCAAGACTCTTTTCATGGGCTTGGGTTGAGGTTCTGCCATGCTCTGTTGTTTCATGATCATCCCTGCCAGTTGTTTGTTTTGTTACAAGTCCAAAAATTTCTTGTTTGCAGGTCCCAATTCCTTCTGGTAATGTGTATGCCATCAACGATGCTTTATCAGCAGAGGCTGCAGCAGACGACTATGAGACCTGTGTCAAACATCTGATTCATAACAAGATAATCAGTGTATCTGAGTCCAGTGGGTTCCCTAAATTTGATCTTATGTTATTGGGTATGGGTCCAGATGGACACGTTGCATCTTTGTTCCCAGGACACCCTCTAGTTCAAGAAAAGAAGAAATGGGTCACCTTTATCAAGGAATCACCAAAACCCCCTCCAGAAAGGATCACTTTCACATTCCCAGTAATCAACTCGTCTGAAAATATCGTGCTTGTGGTAGCTGGGGCAGGTAAAGCCCATCCGGTGCATGTTGCTCTTGGCAATGGTGAAGACTCTGATGTGTTGCCTGTTCAAATGGTTTCACCTGATGAAGGGAAGCTCACATGGTTTCTGGACAAAGATGCAGCTTCAAAGCTATAGGGCCTGCCCCACCCATGTCGGGCTAAAGCATTACAAATTAAGGATCTTTTGTGGGCCACAGGTTTGTGCCTGAGAGCTGAGACCATTAGTCCTTACGTGTTTGTGTGACTTTATTGTATGTAACAAGAAAATGTGTGCTCAAACTTGTAAGCCATGTGGTGTGTGAAACTGGCTTTCTAATTTTTCCTAATAAGACACCAGGGTTCACTTTTTGGGTTTTAGTTGCACAATGCATTTTTGTTGCAGGTTTCCTTGAACTATTGAACTATTGCCAAGGAATTCAGTACGGTTCATCGAAACGGGTCAGGTTAAATCACGAGCAGCCGCCCAACCATTTTGTGGGGCCAAGGCGAATAAAAACTTATCCCTTTTCCAAATGCCATCGTTATAAACGGTGGATCTAGGATTTTGTGTAAGTGGGGGCAAAAACAGGGTTCTTTATTTAAGTGGGTCGCATTTTGGTAAATATATGGATCCAATAGAAGCTGCTACTGAAGCAGCTTAGTTGTGATCATGAAATAGTTATCCCAGGTCTGTTTGTCCATCTTTAATGGTAAAATCATGACTCTTGTATATGGGGGATTCTTTATTTATGAAAGATTGATAATTTGCTTCCACTTCAAGAAATTTAGGGTTGAATGGGTTTTTCTTTGAAAGAAGAAGGTTGGATGAGTTTTATTTTGGGTATTTGCTAAAAATGGAAATTTTGAACCTTTTCATCTATTTCTTCTTATATTTCATGTTTTTGATTCTGTCAATTGAGACCCATAAAATAAAGAGAAAAAAAACTTTGAAAAACAAATGGAGCTGACTCATTTGACCAAAAAAAAGACCCATATTCAACTTTCAAGAATGTAAGGCTGAATGAATTTTAATTTGATATGTGCTAAAAATGGAAATTTTGAACACTTTCCCCCATTTCTTCATATACTTAATGTTTCTCCCTTCAATTGAAACTTGTAAAATAAAGTACAATGAAGAACAAATGGAGCTGATCCATTTTGACCTGAACAGATGTTGAATTCTGTGTTTTTCTCAAAAGAATGTAAAGATTCAATACTTCTAGTTATCTTGAGGTGGTTTTAAATCAATTTCATGTTAACTGTATATTTTGATCGGTGCATACTCATCAATACTTGACCATGAGAAATATGTTCATAACAGAATGTTGTTGTTTCTTGAGTCAATTAATCTGATCATACATATATTTTTTAACATTTTGATTTACAGTTTCCATCAATGAAATAGAGGCAGGCATTATTTGATCTTTTTGAGAGATTAAGCATGCCATCATCGAAGATGACCGTATTCAAAAGGTACATATGAATTCTAGAAATTTAAAGATTAAAGGAGGGAGTTAAAATTGAATTCTAAAAATATTTTTAGAGTCGTAGGATTTGAATTCTTGACCTCTTGTTTAATGTTAAATGCTTCAAGCTGCTAATCTGGGAGTTGTATCTAGGATTATGGCAATGCATCTAAGATTAGTGTGGTGCAGCGTCTAGGGATTTGTGACATAAGGTGGCCATGAGGCTTTATATGTGTCATGGTGACGGTTGTTCATCTAAAGCAAGAATGAGAAGATATGTTGGTTGGTATTCGAGAAGGTAAAGTTGTGGGATGGGTGGTTGTGTATATGAAACAGACACTCTAGTTTTCCAACGATTATTTTTTCATTGATACAAAATCAAAGACTTAACATCTATTTGTCGAAAACACAAAAATGGTTGACACAACAAACTGATCAATGGACAAACCAGGATCACATAAAATAAACCTAGAACTGTAACATCCGGCCTCTCGTACCAACAATATTGTCCGCTTTGCCCCTAAGAGCTCACGGATTTTTTTTGTTGCCCGGGTGAAAACTTCCAGGGGGTCACCCATCCCTGGATTACTCCCACCCGAGCACGCTTAACTGTGGAGTTTTCCTCTCATCCACTACATTAAACCCCAAAACGCGTTGTTGATTTAAGAGGCAGGACATTTCTTATGAACCAAGGATATCTCTTGTGCACAAGGTATAAAGACATTTACTAAGGTATCACATAAATTATTAAAATTTCATAATTGATAACAAACCTTGTTTCAACAAGTCAAACAACATCCGAAATAAAAATAAATATATTTTTCAAATTTATTAGCTAAGTCCCGAAAGCAATCCTATGTGATCATTCATCTCTTAACTATTATTTCCTGAAACATGTAAAGTAAAATGGGTCAACAAAAAGTTGGTGAGAGACATAGGTTTTATAAGTTATAAAGATAATTTAACATAAAAGATATAACAAGTTCAAACAAGTGTACAAGCATATTAACACAAATTTCTTGCAATAAACCCTTAATGTTATATGCATCCACAATCCATGATTGTGCCGTTAAAATGTTATTGCATCCACAATCCCAAAAATTGTGCTGTTGTTATATCGGTTTCCCCTATATGGCCATACTAGTACTACCTTAGGCTTGTAAATAAGTTAATGATTGCAATGTTGTTATAGTGTTCAAATATCAAATACATAATTGAAATTAATTGTTTAAAAAATTTTGTTTTGATAAAAAGGTTAAGTTATCAAAACATATTTATACATGTTTCACCCCAAAAGTAAAAGTAAAAAGGGGGTTATGAATCTAACCTTGATATGGAGTCTCAAACTTGAACTAGATCGGGTGAACCGGTTTAACGATGCCCTAAATAAATATAATATGTTATTTAATATATAGGAACAATTGAAAGGAATAAAGACGGAACGAAACGATTTTGGGAAGATAGGATTTGGAACGTATGAACGAATAAAATGATATTAAATATTCGAATGATACTAAGTTAAATGTATAAATTAAGTTACAAGAAATAATGTTTTATAACTTTATATTTATGAACGTGATTTTAGGTGGCATCAAATAACTATAAATTGTAAATTTAAGATAATAAATAATCCAAATAGTCGTTTGGTTGGAACATTATAGTATTTATATGGATAATATCGTTTGGATTAAATCGTAATATCAAATCATATTATTTGTGCAAGAAATAATAATAATAACGATAATAATAATCATGATAATAATAGTAATAAAAACGCCTAAAAAAAACTTATCATATAAAATTGTATTGATTTTGTAGCTCAAGTCGTTTTTAATGGTTTAAATAATATATATATAACTAAACATGTATATATAAATCCCTTTCGTTTAAATGATACGATAAATTTTATAAAATAATATGGTTCATGATATACACCGACACTCGTCATATATATAATTAGTGGTAACAAAAAAATATATATTTTTGTACATTTACGTGTCGCTTTTGAACAACTCGTTTACTCACCATAACATATTAGTTATAGTTTATAAAATATAAATATGTGTGAGTGTGAGAAAACTACAAAACAGGAACAGCGAGGTCGATTACAGGGCTCGAACCCGCGCCTCCTTGCTGGAGTGACATGTTGCAAACCATTGGACCAGAATACCATTTATCAAGCTAAACAGACTGAAATATTTATAACCCAATCCTCTCGCAGACCCTTATTCCCTGAACACAGGTTGCAACCCAGCCCCCTTAATCCCCAAAATCCCAAAACGAACCCTAGCTCCAAATCCTCATCCAATCGATTCCAGATCAAAGGGCTTTTGTAATGGGAGGTTAAATCGAGCAAGAGGGTGAGACTTTTTTACCTGGAATTGGCCTAGAATTCGCGAAGAAAAATGTGGTCTTGTTCCCTGCTGTGTGTCGCGTCCGAGAGAGATAAGAGATTGCGATTTGGTGTGATTTCGAGTTGTGATAAAGGGGTCGGTTTGAACGCGTTTACAGCTGTTAATTGCGAGATTGGAGCTTGATTTACATATTTTTGGGCTTGATTTGAGTGTTTTAAAAACCCACGACCGACAACCTAATTGGGTCCAAAATTGGACGGATTTTGACAAGGATTTTCAAATCAAACGGTTGTTTCCTTTTTTCCATACGATCTTGATTGATTTATAATTAAAATCGGAGGATTAGGGTCACGGATTTTGTGGGATTGAATGTGGAAATCACGCGTTTGACTTTTCATGGTCAAACATTGGTTTGATTTCTTGTTCCAGGGTTCAAGAAAAGAGAGGGTTCAAAGTGTGGGTTCATATGTCATGAAAGGGTTAAATTTCTAATTATGTTGATAAAGTATCATTTAAATTAAGAAATTTACTCTATAAAACTAATAAAACTTGAAACTTATTTATTTATCATTATTCATTTGGTTGTTATTATTACTATATAAAAATATAGTTCATTTTATAAAACCTAAAGTTTATTTAATTTAACAAAAATACATTTATAAAGGAAATATAAAGTAAAAAAAATCTCAAACTCCGAGTCGTCATACGTTTGTAACATAATAATTGGTATGGTACGATGTAGACATATGTTATAACGAGAAATGTCATGTCACAAATGTTATTAAAGTATAAAATGAAGTAAAAATATTACATGAAAAATCACGGATGTTACAATATCTCCAAGTTGAAGGAATTTCGTCCCCGAAATTCAACTGGTGGAGGCTACTGAATTAGAAAAGAGATGAGGGTACTTAAGCTTCATTTGATCATCACGTTCCCAAGTGAACTCAGGGCCACGTTTAGAATTCCAACGAACTTTCACGATAGGTATACGGCTACGCTTGAGTTGCTTAACGTTATCAGCAGAGTACGAAGACATACTAAAGATAAGAGAGTTAGTTGGTTAGAATCACATAAAGTTCCTATAACGCGAGGTGTCACAAGAACAAACTAAGACTCGTTAATTGTTTTGAGATACTATGAACACCCTTTAGATGTTTTTGTAATCAGCGTTTTACCAACCTGACCGTATGAAAATGGTGATTTGAATATGTTCATATCGTCAAGTGTACACATTTCAAATTTTATTCGAATCATTCAAATTAAGAAACTATTCATACATTGTTGAACTGAAAATAAGGAATCTCAATCTTTGATAAATTTTGATACAATAGAATAGAACTTTTGAAGTTCAATGGTATAGAGTAGTAATTTGTGTTTGATACATTTAAGTACCATTGACCCGAATAAAACTTAAAGAAATTATCATTTAATTGTTATAAAAGCATTTATGGCTGAATGATTAAAGCATCCGACACATAATTGACGAATTCGATTCTGAAGAAGCTCTATCAGTATCGCTGGCCAAGTACACCGCCGATTTATCGGAGAAATTCGCAAAACAGAAGGATTCATTCACTGTTGTTATGTCTGGTGGATCCTTGATCAAGTCACTCAGGTATGCTATTCCATTGATTAGGTCAATTTTTGTATGTTTTGAATTTGAACTGAGATGGTGATGAATTGAAGGAAATTGGTGGAAGCTCCTTATGTTGATTCTATTGATTGGTCGAAATGGCATGTGTTTTGGGTGGATGAGAGAGTGGTGCCTAAATATCATCCGGATAGTAATTATCTTCTAGCTTATGATGGATTTCTGTCCAAGGTAACATTTTCCTTTTTACCAGCTTTTTGCTTTGAAGTTGAGATTAGTTTGATGACTAGCTATATTATTACAAACTGTTGGCTGTGTATATGTTTTTGTCTACCAGCAATCCTGCACGTTTTCTAATCATGCAATAAGCAACATAAACACACAATTATTAACCATTTGAATTGTTAACCATACTTTCAACATCACCCCTCAATTCAAATGGTTAAAAATATCATACATGCACAACTTTTCCAATAAAAGTGTGTTGATTTATACTCAAGGATTTTGTAAAAAACATCTTCTGGTTGTTCTTCTGAACTTATTTTTAAAACTTTAATAACCCTTGCTGTTATTCTCTCTTAAGAAATGAAGAATGATTTAAAAATGTTTCATTCTATCGTGAAAACCTGGATTATTGGAGATTAAATTGATGCATTGCTGTCATAGTATAACTTAACAGAAAGTGCTTGTTTTATTTTAATAAACCAAATAAAAAAACTTATTTCATGAATATGAAATGAACAATTTGTTGGACAACAAACACGTCTCACTTATTAAGGATTAATTCCAACCCAAAGAGTTAGGAACTCAATGATTCTTTTTGAAACTCCTTTTAAACACATCAATAAATGCTCAACAGGGGTATACATTTGTTTACTTAAAATAACCGTCTACAATGACTGGACTTTTGTGCTTAAAATAATAACCATATTTTTTGGCTCCTTTTTTAAACGCATGAACTAAAATGCTTGTAATATCACCCACAGCAACTGAAAAACAGTAAGAACCTTTCTAATTGGATAGTGGACTTTAATTCCACAACCAAAAAGAGAACAAAGACACGCTAAGTCTCTAATCGGCAAATACAATAACTTTCTGTAAATCCATAAAGAAAATGATCAGAAAACATATTCTGACAAAAAATGAATCCCACGATTCAACAACAATATCAGAACCATATCTGATAAAGCAAAAAAGTCACACGACTTTTTAAACTTCAGAACCACATCTAAAAGAATTGGATTCATGTCAAAACATGTAAAGAACATAAAGACTAATTTGATTTTAGAGTAAACTCCGGTTTTTGTCCCTGTGGTTTGTCCAATAGTTTAAATTTCTCTTTTTTAGTCACTGTGATTTCATTTTTGTTCTAATTAAAGACAGATGACTAACACCGTTTAATTTTCTGTTAAGTTTTTTATGAAAAGACAAAAATACCCTTATGGCCCACCACCACTATCTTCAACTTCATAAAACACTAAAATAACAATAACAATAACAATAACCTCCACCTTCATCTTCATCTTCACCACCACCACACCACCACTACCGCCACCCATACACCACCAACGCCACTGCCACCACCGCAACCCCTACCACCACACCACTAACACAAACAGATCAGAAACATGTATAACAAATCCAAAAAGTTCACAAATATCATCGATTCTCACACGATTAAGCGTAAATCCTCAAGTCTTTCAACACAAATCCATAAATTTAAATTATCAACGGCCACTGCCACTGACACCCTATTATCAACGGCCGTTTGAGTTTCTATATGTATCCAAAGAAGACAGGCCTTCGGAATCTGAAGCCGAAGCCGAAACAGAGGCGTTCGACAAACGTAGGCTAGAGGATAAATTCGCAGTCCTAAACACCAGAATTTACGAGGCCACTGGGGACCCGTCGTACCCGATAGCTCCTGGGTTGCCATTCGATAGATTCCCGGAGGATTTGAGGTATCCTACATGTGGTGCTGCTAAGACTTTCTTCGCGAGTAAGAGCGTGGAGATTTCTGGATTTGCTTAGAATCAGCAATTTGGGCTTGGGGGTAACACCCTAACTTCCGGCCAGAAGGCTATTCTCATCTACGGTAGTCTTTTATTGGTGGTGGGGGTTGCGGTGGTGGTGGTTGCGGTGGTGAAGATGAAGGTGGAGGTTATTGTTATTTTAGGGTTTTATGAAGATGAAGATGGTGGTGGTGGGCCATAAGGGTATTTTTGTCTTTTAAAAAAAAACTTAACAGAAAATCAAACGGTGTTAGTCATATGGCTTTAATTGAACATAAATCACATGATTTACCGAACAGGAAAACATCTCTCACGAAGGCGAAAACATACAAGGCTGTCAGAAATTATTCAAGAACAATCTTGACAACAGTGCTGGTTAAAAACGCTCAAATCACATGGTTCGACTAACCATACAAGTATATAGACGATAAGACATATGGACCATAGCCAAAAGACATTTAACAGTGTTCAAGACTATCGAATCACGCGATCCAAGACACATAGATCACATAACCAGGCTCACACATCAAGAATAATCTTAAACAAACAAATACAACTAGTTCAATTTAAGAACCACACATTTTAATCAACCAGAACTGAGAATTTCAGTCTAAACACTGAAAAATACCAGATCCTATAATCATGACAGTAAGACATGAGGATCAAGCCATCAATTATGAAAAACGAGTGTGCAGGATTATAAATCCAAACACGGTTTACATTACAGTTTTAAGAGCTTGAAAAACATTCAACTGAAGACGAATCTCTATAAAACAGAAAAATGATTGAATAACAACTATCATTAATCAAGGAACACTCTTAAGCCAGAAGAAACTTCAAGATTCTAATTTCTAAACGGTATTCGAGACATTTTAAACAACCTTTAGATACAAAATATATGAGAGTCTGAAATACAAACATGTCCTTTTTAAGAGCAAATACACCAAAATTAAGCTAAAAATGAAAAAAATTCAGGTTTACTAAAACAGATACTGTTGAAATACAACAAAATATTTTAAATGTACTGAAAACGATGCTACTGAAAAACAACACTCAAGAGTTAACTGCCAACGATTTATATCAATGATTTTAAGTCATGCTAAATACTGTTGAAAAACAATACTGAAAACACAAATTATACATGTACTTAACATATAACACATCCCCCCTTAATTTTGGTTGGATTACATATACGACAATTTTAACTAGAACATATAACAATTCTGATATTATTAATAGTTCCAAACAAAATTACCAACAGTCTATGATAACACACAATTTCAAAATAACTCAATAAAACTAATAAATAAAAATTGGATGCAGTATGTAGATTAGGATCATATTCATTGGACATCCCACCATGAAAAAAGAAGGAATGAAGTAGACGAGAAACAGTATTGGATTAGGAACTACTTTAAATTTTCTACAACTTTTAAATTTTGGTGAAAACATTATCCCACAAATATACCACCCACTTCCAAAACAAATTCTAGTACAAACTCCCTATTTTGACCTGGACATTTTCCTCGTAGAAAGCAAAATATGGATGGACTAGTGATTTAGTTTCAAATTGTACCAGATCCATGTGTTGTTTGCTAGGAAAACAACAATTGCTTAAACAAATTTTGCACATTTAACACATACCGTTTTTATGTTCCTTCATGAACCCAAGACATTTTTGAATAAAGGAATATACAACTAATTGTATTTGCTTAAAAATGTTATCTTGTATTAACCGTCTCAGTGTTCCAAACACAAGAACACATAAATCTTTTTTTTTAAACTTGATAAATTGAAATGATGACGATAAATCCGCACAGCTGGTTAAAATAGATATTCTTCATTTTTCGATCTCTGTTTTAGTCGCATTACAAGGTTTGTTACAGTCAAAACAAGAATATATGTACTTATTTCCTCTGTCTACCAATATAAAACCAAGAGACATTTAAAAAGAAATACACATGGTGTACCAATAAAAAATTTCTTGTTTGCAGGTCCCAATTCCTTCGGGTAATGTGTACGCCATCAACGATGCTTTATCAGCAGAGGCTGCAGCAGACGACTACGAGACCTGTGTTAAACATCTGATTCATAACAAGATAATCAGTGTATCTGAGTCCAGTGGGTTCCCTAAATTTGATCTTATGTTATTGGGTATGGGGCCAGATGGACATGTTGCGTCTTTGTTCCCAGGCCACCCTCTAGTTCAAGAAAAGAAGAAATGGGTCGCCTTTATCAAGGAATCACCAAAACCCCCTCCAGAAAGGATCACTTTCACATTCCCAGTAATTAATGCATCTGAAAATATCGCGCTTGTGGTGGCTGGGGCAGGTAAAGCCCATCCGGTGCATGTTGCTCTTGGCAATGGTGAAGACTCTGATGTGTTGCCTGTTCAAATGGTTTCACCTGATGAGGGGAAGCTCACATGGTTTCTGGACAAAGATGCAGCTTCAAAGCTATAGGGCCCGCCCGACCCATTTCGGGCTAAAGCATTGTCAAAATAAGGATCTTTTGTGGGCCACAGGTTTGTGCCTGAGAGTTGAGACCATTAGTCCTTATGTGTTTGTGTGACTTTATTATGTGTAACAAGAAAATGTGTGGTCAAACTTGTAAGCCATGTGGCGTGTGGAACCTGCTTTCTAGTTTTGCGCAATAAGACACCAGGGTTCACTCTTTGGGTATAGCTGCAAAATGCATTTTACAGATTTCCTTGAACTCTTGCCAAGGAATTGGGTACAGTCCGTCAAAACGGGTCAAGTTGAAATCAAGGACGGCCTAACCATTTTGAGGTCAAGGCGAAGTGAAAGCCCCCACTTTTTCCAAATATCATCGTTATTAACATAAAAGACTAACTTGCTAAAAATGGTTTTAAGGGTTGTATATTTTTGTTTGATTTGGTGTTTTTAACAATAAAATCAGTATCTTGAAATTTAAATTAACAAATATTGGGCAACTGTTGAATTAAAAAGACTTTTTAATTTTTATTTATCTTAAAACATTGGATAAGTTTAATTTAATTTAATTTTTATGAAATTGTTTTGCACGGAATGATATGTTGAGTGGTCTAATTCTTATCCTTGAAACCAAACCATGGAATATCTCATTTTAGAAAGTGGGTTATGGTATGATTGTGTCGTCACTGTCCGATTTATAATCATTAAAGTTGTTATTTTATTGACAAAAGAATAAAGTGGCCTTCTACCATCCTTTTTTTTATTTTTATTTTTAATTTACACTTAATCTTTTGATGTAACGTATTTTTGCTAAATTTGAAAGTAGCATGCGTGTAGTCGTGTCTTATAAAGAAGATTGTTGCAATAGAAACATCTGCTTTTGGTTTAACATATTCTTATTTAAAGGCACGTTAACAACGCCAAACTGTTACTAACCGTCTGTCTTGGTCTGCTTTTAATTTTATAATATTATTATTACCGGCGATTTGACTTGTAATTTTATTTAAAATCGTTAAAACCGTGTTATAAAAACCCTAATATAACCTTACATAAAGAAAAGAGAAAGGAAAACGGCGAGTCAACAAAATCAAGCAAGATGTGGTGGTTGAAAGGTAAAGTGAGAATAAGAAAAGCTAAAGCAAAAGTGTATGCAATGGCATGCAAAATGCAATCCATATTTTATCAATAATAACACTTATAACTTATTATTAATTATTATTATTAACCCAAACACATGAAATATTAAATCCATGTGAAACAGATTCGAATACAACGAATGAGACAAATAGAATGATGACATATCAAATATGGGAAACACATCGTGACCTTTTGATTTTGTTTCTTCCCAAATCATATCTGTTTACCAACGCCCTTAGTCCTTACTAATCCATATTTTATACGCCAGGTAATTTCTGATACGACCCGTTTAAACGACACGACACAACACGAAGTTAAACGAGTTTGGATTTAAGTTAAACGGATATGGGTCATAAACGGGTCGACACGATTAAAATCATGTCTGAATGGGTTAAAACCGTCTAACCCGTTTATGACACGATTAGACCAGTTCACTTAATTGCGTTAAATGGTTAACATGTTAACACAGCCTGTTTATAACCTACTAGGTTAAAGCCCATGTTTTACATGGGTTAAATAAATACAGTTTGTTATAAAACAGTGTTTTCTATGAACATTTATATGTTTGATGTTATTAGTCATCTGTTAAATAAGAAATAATTAAAATTTTCTTATGATTTAGTAATTTTTAATAAAATATTAGAATATATGTTAGATATTTAATTATTTAATATCATCATTATTTAATAGGAGAGAAATGCGAAAAAAAAATTTAGATTTTATCAGAAGTCATCAGAAGTCGACACATAGCAAGTATAGTTATTCATTTATTATAATATAGGTTAGAAACTCTGTGTATTATACAGGGTGAATAAATGCAATGTTTTACATACTTAGTAATAAAGATCTAATATTACATAATTTTTAATACAAATTTTAGAAACGTTATATAGTTAGTTTTTAAAAATGTTTTATAAAAAGAATGAAAGAAATGTTCAAATTATAAAAATGTTTTATGAACAAAGCTATTTTTTAAATTAAAAAATGTTTTATAAAAATCATTATTATTTAATAGGAGAGAGAGGCGAGAAACAAAAATTATAATTTTTTTATAGAAACTTATATCATTAAATAGGAGAGAGTAATTTTTTTATAGAAATTTGTATCATTAAATAGGAGAGAGGCGGGAAATTTTTTTGAGGATGAACATGGGAATGACATGTGGCACCTCAAAACCTTTATTTATTAGTATGTATAGATTTGTCAAAACTATATAATTTTATATTTTTAAATGATTAAATATATAAATTAAGCTAGGATATTAGATAATCTAACCTTTCAGTTTCCACTTTCGAGCGTTAACCTTTCAGCTTCCAAAAGAACTGGCAGCTTTTGACATGACCCGCTTACATGACACAACACGAAGTTAAACGGGTTTGAGTTTGAGTTAAACAAATATGAGTCATAAACAGGTCGGCACGGTTAGGACACGATTAAGATCGTTTCTAAACGAGTTCAACCTGCCTAGACACATTTTGCCAGCCCTAATATTCTTCACCAAAATTATATTTTTCTAGGTTAAACTATATCTAAAAATTGTGAAATAATGTTCAACATGTATGTGACATAAATATTTCATGCATGATCTAAACAATTATTATTGAATGAACATTTAGTTATTGTAATTTGGTAAAATCTTGAGTATTTATGATTAAAAAAATGTATGAATGTTGTATTAGGAAACCCGAAAGGGTAAAAGCATTGTAGAGTTAAGCTGATATGGCAATCTATCTGTATATAATAAAACTAGGTTAAAATCTCGTGTATTACACGAGTTAAATAAATAAAATGTTATATATTTAGTAATAAAAATTTTATATTTTTAAAAACCCGTGTAATACACGATTTGAATAAACCAGTATATTACATCGGTTGAATAAAATATAATGTAATTTGTTAATAAACACATTTGTCAAAATATGTTTTTAAAAAATGTAATTTGTCGTGACAGTTATAAGGTCTGTTAAGTTAGTTTTTAAAATATTTTTTTTAACTGAGTATTAATTTTTTAATTAATTGATAAATATTAGTTCATATTAAGTTCATTTGATTGATGATATAATAACTATTTATAATTAAATAAATAGTATCCGTAAATAGATTTATTAATATAAAGATTATTATTTAATAGGAGAGAGAAAATAAAAAATCTAATATTTAATAGCAGAGAGAGGCGGGGAAATAAAGATTTCATTTATTATAGTAGTAAGATTTATAATATCAATTTTATTTAATAAGATATATGTGCATTTATTAGGAGAGAGAGGCAGGAAAACCAATGTAAGGAGGCATGAGTGAGTGACATGTGGCAACTCAAACCTTTATTTATTAGTATGTATAGATATGTTAAAATCATGTGTATTACACAAGTTGAATAAATAAAATGTTATATACTTAGTAATAAAAAAATTATATTTTAAAAACCCGTGTAAACCGGTATATTAAATCGGTTGAGCTATTTATAATTAAATAATAAGTATCCGTAATTAGATTTATATTAAAAATCTAAAAACAAATTCTTTTAATATCATTATTCAATACGAGACAAAGAGACGGGAAAAAAATGATACAGATAAACCAAAAAGCGAAACGTGTCTATAGAATTTTATTTATTAATATAAAGATTATTATTTGATAGTATTATTTAATATGAAAGAGAAACAGAAAATCTAATATTTTAGGAGAGAAAGTCGGAAAAATAAATATGAGGAGTAACCAGAGAGTGACACGTGTCCCACATGGTTTTCCTTTATTATATAGTATAGACTATGTTAAAATCTCGTGTATTACACGGGTTGAATAAATAAAATGTTAAATATTTAGTAATAAAAATTTCATATTATTAAAAACCTGTGTAATACACGGGTTGAATAAACTGATATATTACATCGGTTAAACTATTTATAATTAAATAATAAGTATCCGTAATTAGATTTATATTAAAAGTTTAAAAATAAATTCTTTTAATACGAGAGAGAGGCGAAAAAAATGATACAAATGATCCAGAAAGTGACACGTGTCCATAATATTTGATTTATTAATATAAAGATTATTATTTGATGTTATTATATAATAGGAGAGAGAAACATAAAAATTAATATTTAATAGGAGAGAGACGAAAAAATAAATATGAGAGGTAACCAGAGAATGACACGTATCTAATATAGTTTTCCTTTATTATATAGTATAGATATGGATGTCTTGAATCTAAGTCACAATTTAGGAGCTAGATGAAAAGAAAAACAAGCTGATTGGAAGACCCATCAAAGAAAAGCTGATGACCCTAAACTACTATGCAGATATTAGATGTTTTATTTTTTGTATTTTGATTATTGTGCTATATGGGATCGACCTAATTGAAACTTTAAAGTGGCGGTTGGTTCGTGGGATGTTTTAGAATTAGAATTTGAACTGGAATTTAAATGATTCATCTGAAAATCCGTAATTGTTTGGTTGCTGTATTTGTCAATAGAATTGGAATGTAAAATACGTAAAATGATAAAATTAACAAAATATAAAATAAATATCCACACTCAAATATTGTTAAAAAATGTTGTTGAAGAAATGAAAAACGGCTAGGGTTATTACGTAAACTATAACCCTTTCTGACGTGTCCTTTGAAATGTCGAAATATTCTGAATTTCATCAATTGAAGGATTTGGTTATAATTAATTACAGTTACAATTCATTCTCTTAGACAATCAAACATGCAAAAGAATATAATTTAAATTCCAATGATTTTTTGTCAACCAAACAGATCCTAAGATTTTCTTTAAACCATTGAAAAAAATCCACTAGCTTATGCGTCGATGGCATTATATAGGCCTTATGTTAATTTTTTAGATCAAAGATGGTTGTTCACTTGTTCTAGGGTCGAATGGGTTATGGTAAAAACCCTGGAAATCTTATACACATTCTAGCTATGGTCTGAAAACATCTCTTGAGACATTTTACATTATTATTCAAGTATTTATATTACAAAATACATGAATGTTATATCAGGTAACTTTAAAGGATTGGAGCAAATCTTACTAACATAATAAATAAAAATCTTTTGTGTCACGTGTCACTCTCTAGTTACTACTCATCCTTATTTTTTCACCTCTCTCTCCTATTAATTATTAATTATTCCGTTTTTCTTTCCTATTAAATAATAATCTTTGAGTTAATAAATAAAAATCCTATGAACACGTGTCACATTGTGATTCAATTTTATCATTTTTTTCCCTCCCCTCTCTCCTATTAAACCATGATATAAAAAAGATTATTTTTAGATGTTTAATATAAATATAATTACAGATACTTATTGTTTCATTATAAATAGTTATTGTATTATCAATCAAACGAATTTAATATGAATTAACAGAGCTTATAACTGTCACGACAACTTACATTTTTTAAAGACATATTTTGACGAGTTTGTATTAACAAATTACATTATATTTTAATCAACCAATGTAATACACTGGTTTATTCAACCCCGTGTATTGCACGCATTTTTTAAAATATAATTTTTATTACTAATTAAGTATATAACATTTTATTTATTTAACCCATATAATACACAGGATTTTAACCTAGTCATACAATAAATCAAAATACATAGATAAACATCTTAACATAGATCATAATTTAGTATTTCTATCTTATGTTTAAGCTCAACTTCCTCTTTTTTATTTTCTAATATGCAATTTATGAATGTTTGTTGATCTATAGAGAAAAGAAATAAACAAAGGGTATGCTAGAGTGATAAAGAGAATACAATGTGTAAATTTAAAATATGTGGGTTAGCATTGGTACACTTAAGTTCACCCTTAAATATTATATATGATTTTTTTTAAATGGTGACTCACACACCCATCTACTCCTACTACTAAACTATACTAATTCTTAATCCACCTCATACTATGATTTGAACCATGATCTTCTCTAAAGAGTCTTTAACTCTTACCACTAGGCTACCAACCCCAAGTGGCTATTATATGTGACTTTTAACAAAGACGTTGGCAAATTTAAGGGGGCTAAGCCCCTGAACCTTTGGGGTTCCAAAGAGGCATCACCCCTTTGGTGGGAGGTTCAAGGGCGACGTGCCTTGTGGATCCAAGGGACAATGCTCTTGGCGGAGTCAAGGGGGCAACAAATTTGCATAGTTGATGGAAAGTTTATGGTTATGGATTATCAATAAGAACAAATCATTAATTGTAGCTAGTCGTTAGTAGTAACTAACCAGCAGTGATAATTGAGATAAGCATCAATTTGGTCCATAAGTGGCAATTATAATGTTAGTAACAGCTACAAGCAGTATCAACTACTATCAGTAGTAAGCGTGCATCGATAATAACTTCGGTGATCAACAATAATTGAGTTATTGTTGACAGACTAATTATTAGTCGTAACTAAGTTACCGCTAAAGGAGTCATTTTGATGAAGTTACTGACTATGTACTCGAATAGTTGTCATTAATTTTAACTGTCAATTTACATATTTTTTTCACAGGGAGTTGTGTCCTTTTGAATAAAATGTTGTGATGGTTCCCCAACTATAAAACACAAATCTTTGGTCAATTCTGGTACGTTTTTCATAACAGAGCATCTCATACTCGTTCTTGTTTTCTCTTTAAATTATTCGAATGAACTTTTAAGAGTACTATTAAAATATTTTAATCTAAAAGTAATACATAAATGATTTTAAAGAAATATCCAGAGTTATACCATACCATAACCTTCATTGCAAAACGAATAAGATTTATCATTTTACCCTTGAATATGGCATTTTGTAATTTTTTAAAATAGTACCAGCGTCGACATAAGTAAACACATGACAAAAAATGACTATTTAGTGGACTTAAATACTTAACATTAATGGGTTTTGACCATTGATTAGGAGTTTTGAGTCTCGGGTACTTGATCAATAATTATAAACGTCGCTGATAATGTATTTTTATTAAAATTAGTAAAAACTCTTTTTAAAAGGCAGACAATGTTTTTATGATTGGACCAGACAAGCATGGCAAACCCTTTGCTGGTTCGGTTCAGAGCTTTTAAACCGTTCCTTTTTGGGTCGAACAATTATGGCATACAGGTGGGCGGATCGGTAACCTGGTTAGCGGGTCGTACCGAAATTTTAATTTGTCCGGTTTTGATAGTAGATGGTATGACATTTTATAGAGTGCAACAAAGCCAATTTACACTTTTTACTATTGGAGGTTATGTGTGACTCTAAAAATTGAAAGATTAAAAGAGGGAGTCAAAATTGAATGCTAAAAATATGTTTAGAGTTGTAGGATTTGAATTATTGACCTCTTGTTTAAAACTAAATGCTTCAAGCTACCAATTTGGGAGTTGTGTTTAGAATTATGGCTATGCATCTAAGATTATGGTGATGTTGCATCGTCCAACGTCTAGGGTTCTGTGCCATAAGGTGGCTATGAGGCTTAACATATGTTTGCTGAAAACACAAAAATGGTTTACACAACAGATTGATCGATGGACAAACCATGATAAAAAAAACTCAACCTAGAACAAACTAGGACTCGATAATTGTTTTGAGATACTATGACCACTCATTAGATGTTTATAATGAGTGTTCTACCCACATGACCATATGAAACGGGGATTTGAATACATAGTGTATTTCTCATAGTTGACCCTATGGTCCATGTGAATGACTCAAAGCTCTATTCAGAGAAATTTGTCATGTTGATTGATATAAGATCAACCTTTACATACTTGGGTAGTTATGTATGCTTATATTCCAAATGACATGTTATAATATAACAATTATATAAGTATTCTTTATGACCATCAAATCAATACAAAAGATTTGACCCAACACAAGGTGTATAAGGTTTCATTGTCGTGGAAAGAATGAGATAATCATCATCGTCACACACAAAATACAAACGCAAGTAGCTTGTTTCCTATGTTGTTACAACTATCGCAAGGTGCTAGAAAAAGGAAGACATCATTGATATAACTTTATAAAACACTACAATGGTAAAGGACTTCACAAACCATTAACATTATCACTAAGCACCGGATAAATTTAAATGATGGTTGAAATTCAAGGCACTGCTTAAAGGAGAAGGTTGAAGGTCTAGTTGTTGGTGTTTGGAAAGACTGTTTTTATTCTAGAGAGATAAAAAAAGATCATGACACCTTATTATTCCAACTGATACATTATAACAATTATCCATAAGTATTATTTATGATTTCACCATCAAATCAATACAAAAGATCTGACCCAACACGAGGTGTATAAGGTTTCATTGTCGCGGAAAGAATGAGACAATCATCATTGTCACATACAAAATACAAACGCGAGTAGCTTGTTTCCTGTGTTGTTACAACTATCGCAAGTAGGGGTGTTCATTTTACCCGAATACCGAACCCGACCCAAATTAACCCGAACCCGATTAAGATGGAACCCGAACAACCCGAACCCGTTTAAGATGGAACCCGAACCCGAAGGTAGTATTCGGTTTGTTAATTGGGTTAAAAAAAGGTTAATCGGGTTAACCCGATTAACCCGAATAATAATAAAAATATATTTTATTATTAATATTTATTTGTAATCTTAGCTCAGTATACATCTAACCATTTTTAATGCTTATTTTATTAAACTTTTTTTTTAAATTTTGATTGAAAACGTACAAGCGGACCTGAATGTGAGAATTTGAATAGTGAACATTGTTAACGAGTTTGTTGGTTGATACGATTTGTCGTTTTTTTTAGTTTATACGATTGGTTGATACACTTTGGTTTTTGATTATTTTATTTGGGTTTTTTTAGTTAATATGTGTTTAGTGTATGGGTTTGAATGAAAAATCATATTGAGAAGGTTTTTATTTGACATTGTATGCTTATTATTTAATAAATACAATGTTAAGTTAAATAATAAAGTATGTGTTGCAACTTGTATTTAGAAACCCGAATACCGATTAACCCGACCCGAATAAACCCAAAACCGAATAACCCGAAACCGATTAACCGGAATCTTATTTGGGTCGGTAAACGGGTAGGATTCTTATAACAAAAAACCCGAATAACCCGAACCGAATAACCCGAAACTCGATTAAAAAACCCGATGAACACCCCTAATCGCAAGGAGCTAGAAAAAGGAAGACGTTATTGATATGTCCATATAAACCACTGCATCATTTAGGCTCGGATGACCCTACAATGACAAAGGATTTGACAAACCATTAACATTATCATTAAGCATCGGCTAAATATAAAGGATGGTCGAAGTTCAAGGCGGTGCTTAAAGGACAAGGTTGAAGGTCTAGTTGGTGCTTGGAGAAGACATTTGAAGGTAATAATAGCGATTGTTTTAAAGAGATAATAAAAAATCATAACACCTCATACAGATCACACATAATTCGTCTACGTATGTTTGAGAGAAAATCTCCACAATTTAACATGTCCGATAAGAGTAATATCAGAACAGGTGACCTCCAAATAAGTAACAAAAAAGATTAAAAACAACATTTGATCCAAAACAGTTGCCGGAAAATCCAATAATGCAAGAATTAATGAAACCTCCACCGGATTAAGCTTAATTAAAGATAGATGAGTTCCATTAATATAATAATGTTCACATGCCCACTGCCATCACCCACCCACCCACCCACCCACCCACCCACTAGAGAGAGAAACCAAACCACCAAGAGTGAGACAAACACACACACACAACCCAAAGCTTCAGTTGATTTCATTCATGGTGGATACCATCACTATTCCTAATACACTCCAATCCCATGCCCTTCTCCATCTATTCCTCCGCCGCTAATGCCGTCCAAGCCACCATCACTAACCTCATCCACAGCAGCAACGGCGGCGGCGGAAATGCCGGAGTAAATCTCGCCGTCACCGTCTTCGCCGGACTTGTAATCGCTGCTGCTATGTACTCCACCACTAGGTAACGAAAATGGCCTCGATTAAACGCTACTAACTGCTCCAATTTGTTAATCGACTTCAAAACCCTAGAAATATAAATTATTGGTCCGTAGAACTGTTTTTCGTTCCTTCGTTGGTCTCCGTGATTAGTGGATTGATGAAAGCCCTAAGACGCAGTCAAACTTCGTCGTCTTCAGATTCGTCAAACTCGTCGTCTTCGTGGATTCATTTGAGATCTGTTTTATTTGTAGTTGCTAATTCCTCACCAGCTTCGTGTTCTTCGTCCGATCGGTGAGTTTCTTGTTCTTTGATCCGAATCTTGTGGTTTGTTATCCGACTTCAAATCTTCATCTCCAAATTTTCAAGCTTTTCATGAATCCTTGATAGTACCCCCCGGTTCTCATCTGTCTTGGGTCTTGTGCAATTTGAATATAAATTGTGTTTTTGAAGATAAAGATGGATGTTGGAAAGGAAAAAGATGTGCTTTTTCATACCTAGAAGATCAAGAAGCAAGATTCAAACTGAAAATACAGTTGAATACAGTTTAGAGGCTAAATTTGTGATCTTGTTGATATAGTTGTTTGGTTTTGTAGTGACAGTTAAGTTTTAGGGTTACTAGTGTATCTGAAGTGGTTAATTTTCTTCTTTATCTATTTAAAGTTTGTGTTTAGATTGGGAAGGTCTTATCGAGTAGTTATTGACTGAATGACTGGGGCTAAGATTAGGTTACGGATTGGGTGACTCTGAAGGAGTGACCATTTGTTGTTTTATGCTTAAAGCTTGCTTTTTTTTTTCTTGTCATCCATGATTTAGAATATACGTGTGAGTTAGTTATAGCATGAAACTGCATTAGTAGACTAAAGTATATTGATCATGTCCTTGTACTTGTGCTCTAGGTAGTTAAAGGCTCAATTAGCAATTGAGGCTCAAAGGGTGAGCCTGTTGCCTATGCGCAAAGCACTTAAAAGGCGCACGCCCGAGACAAGCAAGTCGCACGTGTAATCCAGACCAGTTTGTAGCTGTTTTAGACTTGTTTTAGGTTGGTTTAGAGTGGTTTAGGGCTTTAGGTTGGTTTAGACTTGTTCAAGGCCACTATTAGCTTTTTCAGACCGGTTCAGACAAGTTCAGGCATGTCTGTGCGCCTTGCTGCACTCAAGGCGGTTTGGCTGAGCCTCGTGCTCTTGTACAAGTTAGTAGAGTGGCCAAGTGGAGAGTTTACATTGCGGGAAACTGTTCCAGACTAGAGAAGTATATCTGTTCATCAATGTCTGAAACCTTGAGTGCTATTTTCTACTAAAAGTGGAGGCGTTCCATTTTCTGTTACTAATTTGCTCATCCATCTGATTTATTTTTGTGGTATACTATTGAACACCAATATTGCATGAACTTCTATTTCTAAGTAGACAAGTTTGAGTCAAAAGGCTACCATATAAATGTCTTACTTTCTGTCATAGAAATCAAAATAGAAAGCAATCGTAATATAAAAATTACACTACCATCAATAACCATTTAAGCAAGCTTCCTCCTAGCTATCTAATTTATGTAATGAAGTAATGAACCCAAAAGGATAAGTGGCATTGTTAAGGAATGTCGGTGCCTCGTTTTCACTGGCTGTTATTTTCAGAAGACAAACATTGATTAGTGAGTTGATGAGATGAGCTTGTGATTGTTGATGTATTTGTTGTAAATTGTAATATTTACACCGTTCAGTGCCCTATTATATCCTCATTTCAGCTAAAATTGGGTATTATTGATTGATTGAAGGGGACGTCTAAAATCACCATGGTCACGTAGGAAAAGAAAACACCCGCTCACTCCTCAGCAGTGGAGAAGTTTATTTACACCAGAAGGAAAGCTTCGAGATGGTTTTAAATTTCTTAAAAAAGTTCGCAGTGGGGTGTGTTATATTCTCATGTGGTTTTGATTATTTTACTTAATCTCAAGTTTATTTCTCCTTTTTTCCTAATACTTTATTTATTTGCAGGGAGTTGATGCAAGTATTAGGTCAGAAGTTTGGCCTTTCTTACTTGGAGTGTAAGTTTTTCTTTTCTAGTTAATAAACTACACATGCATCATATTTTAAAAAAAAAAATTAAACATTTTTTTCTTTCTTTTACAGTTATGAGTTGAATAGTTGCAAAGAAGAAAGAGATAAATTAAGAACTCAGGGGAGGTATGCATATCTGATATCTTTATACTGTTGTTGAAAGTTGACCATTATTGCAACTTCTACACGTCATATTATTAAACTTATTTTTTTCTAAATATATATGTTACAGAAAGAATTATGAGAAGTTGCGGAGGCAATGCAGGAAGCTTTTCAGGTGCAACACGGGTGAAAGCAACAGCAACGGGGACAGTGATGCATACATCCGAGGCACAGACTCTGCAGAATCAGAAGACGTTGTGAGTGCTAGAGAATCCCTTTCTAGTGAGGATATAAATTCATCTCCCGTGTGTTCAGATAACCCCATACTATTGGAAGAAGACGTCGGTGGTTCAACAAGATTCATAGATCCAAACATTTCCGACTCCGAGTCAACCGGTTCAGATTCTTCACAAGATGCTGAAGTAAGCCAAACCTTCCCCTCCTCAGATAACAAGGAGGAAACCGAAGAGTCAACTGAAGTCCAGTCAAAGCTTCGGTTAACCGAGGATTTCTCTACGTGGCAGCGGATCATCCGCCTTGATGCAATCCGTGCCAATGGAGACTGGATCCCTTACTCCAATTCTCAGGCGGAAGTCTCCGAGGAAAGTGCCCTGCGTTCCGCTGAGGCCGTCGGATTAAAAGACTACGAGCATCTCGAACCGTGCAGGATCTTCCACGCGTCCCGGCTGGTTGCCATTCTTGAAGCTTACGCACTACACGATCCCGAAATCGGCTACTGCCAAGGCATGAGTGACTTACTGTCTCCAATAATCGCGGTCATGACAGAGGACCACGAAGCGTTTTGGTGCTTTGTCGGGTTCATGAGAAAGGCACGGCACAACTTCAGGCTTGACGAGACGGGGATCCGAAGACAGCTGAGTCGGGTGTCGAAAATCATAAAATCTAAAGACTCCCACTTGTACAAGCACTTGGAGAAGCTGCAGGCGGAGGATTGTTTCTTCGTGTACAGGATGGTGGTGGTGCTGTTTAGACGAGAGTTAAGTTTTGAACAGACAATATGTCTATGGGAGGTGATATGGGCGGATCAAGCAGCGATTAGGGCGGGAATCGGGAAGTCAGCATGGAACAGGATAAGGCAGCGGGCCCCACCAACGGAGGATCTGTTGCTGTACGCGATAGCAGCATCGGTGCTGCAGAGGAGGAAACAGATAATAGAGAAGTACAGTAGCATGGATGAGATAATAAGGGAATGCAATAGCATGGCAGGACAACTGGATGTGTGGAAGCTCTTAGATGACGCCCATGACTTGGTGGTTTCAGTTCATGATAAGATTGAGACCACGTCATCTTTCCATGATAAATAGCATTAGCCTCTGCTTCTGCATCTGCTGCTGCTATTCACTGTTTTATTGTAACCTTCACATCAGAACCTTCTTTCTACCACCCAAGCCAGCCTTGTTTACTTTTTTTTTTAATTTTATTTTTGGTGGGAGGGGGGATGATTATTGTAGTTTCTTACAAACACATATCTACCATAACAAGATTGACAATGAATCAACAAACCTAAATTGAATATCATCAACATGTGATATTTGTCTCTTGTGTTGGTATGCATTTGGTTAATCATGTCCGCTTTGCCCATCTTTTAGTCATACTGTCACAAGAAAGGATTTGATCTGTACTCGGCTGTTGCAAGAGCTAGCAGATTCATACTTGGACCAGTTTAACAGAATGAGACGGGCTAGGCAAGGAATCGACTTAAAATGATATAACTTGGGCTACGTTTAAAGTTACGTGGTCCATAAGTATGGACATAAGCGTCTTGGTGGGCTGGATCATGGGGCAAATAGCCATAGGCGGTTTGTTCCCGGATTTTAGAGTTCACGATTTTTCTCAATTTTACGATTTTTAATTTATTAATGTAAGGATAGATGGATCTTTGGTTTGAGTAACTGACGCGTCCATCTAGAAAGTCAATTTCATAATTAGACATACAATTTATTTCATATTAGATATAGTTAGAAAGTCAATTTCATAATTAGATAGACAATTTATTTCATATTAGATATAGTCTTTGATCCCCTCTTAATCTTAGACCAAAAGTCTCAAAAATTGGTTTTTTTATGTGTAATATTTTCGTCCCTCTAATTTAGTTGTTCAAGTTCTGTCACTGTTCACTATTTTGATATTTGACAAAAGTTGATATTCTCATCCTTATATTTCATTTTAGTGTTTGGTATATATAAATTTTTTTCTCATTTTTTATAGAGTAAACTTCAGTTTTCGTCCCTGAGGTTTGCACAAAACTTCAGGTTTCGTCTCTCTATAACACATTTCATCTCTAACGTTTTATTTTTTTAACAGTTTCCGTCCCTTGTCCTTAACTCCGTTAAGTATTCTGTTAGTTTTTGAACAAATTTACTAATATACCCCTCACATCTTCTTTTTCATCAGACTCAATAAAATATATAAGAATCAATAACATGAATGACACTTTCCTCTGGCGCGACCCCTCTCAGGCCACCGGCTCTCCGACACCATCTCCCCCTGACCAATGACGGGTCTTGATGGCTCCAACAGAAATGACGGCGGTGGTGGTTAGGGTTTTCCAGGAAGTAGAGACAGAGGTGGATACAAGGTAGTATGCGACGTTGGGTGGCCTAGATAGCGACGGTGTCGATGTTAAACGACGGAGATGGTGACGGGATGAGTTTTTCGGCGACACCCCATCTAGGGTTCCACCGTAGCAACGGTGGCAGAGGCTGAGGTGAGACCTGATGGCAACGGAAACAGAACGAGTATGGTGTTCCGACGACGAAAACGGTTTTCACCACGTGAATCCCTCGTCACCTGGTTCGTCGTGGTTATCGTCGTCGTTCTCCGATCAGCACCACCACCGGCAGTTGTTTGACGAGTGTAAAAATATGGAGTGTAAAAAATGGAGTCAAAATTGCTTCTTGGGTCTAATAGTTGAAGAAGGGGCGAGGGATATATTAGTAAATTTGCACAAAAACTAACATAAAACTTAACGGAGTTAGGGACTAGGGAAGTAAAGTGTTAAAACATCAAACGTCAGGGATGAAATGTATAACACCCCGACCCGGCTATAGGGCCGACGTGTCATTTTTACAGGATTCGGAGACAAAAACATAATTCTATAAATATCTGAATAAGTTACAGACTATTTAATCATAATAATTTAGTCATAATTACATACATTATTAAAACTCAAAAGCTATGTTGCCAGGTAAGTTGATTTTTAACTCTCTTCACACTTTCTCATTATCCTTGCAAACTGTTAAAAAGAAAGAAAAGCGAGGGAGCAAAATGCCACGAACGGATAGGTTTTATAAAAGGATAATTATAATAATACATCTATATTTACATATATAACAAGATTTGTAAACAGGTAATTTCGAGAGTATTTAAAACTTGTAACTTGTAAACATATAAGTTCGTAGACTTGTAAATTCGTATACTTGTAAACTCGTATGCATGTAATCCCGTAAACATGCAACTCGTAAACTTGTAAACTCATCTACAGGTAAACTCACAAACATGTAAACTCGTAAGCGTGTAATTAACAGATTTCAGAGCTTGTAAACTTGTGACTTGTAAACATATAGATAACATATTTCAGAACTTGTAACCATATAAGCTTGTAAACAGATACTTGTAATCTCACAGATAACTTTTTAAATACTTGTCACATCACCAGAAATACCCATCGAGCCCGATACAGAATATAAATAGAAACAGGCGAAACATGCTAGCTAGTCTTGAACCGATGTGAGATGGTGTATGGGCATCATACAATCCAACCATCAGAAATAATAATATCCTAGGATCGATCCATACGCCTCGAAACATATAACCGGTATTTTTCAGATAAACAGGCGAGACACCGTGATTTAGGCTCACCGTCACGGTCGGTGCCATGCCATCGATGCCGCAATGACATGCTTGTGGTCACCCCACAAGTAGGGGTGTGCTCGGGTATCAGAGTAAAAATATCTTGACGATATATTTTATAACGGACATAATTAATCAGGACATACGATAACGAGTGATCTAGTTAACCAAATAATATCGTATGTAAATATCTTTTCAAACTTCGTTTCATATTCGGAATAGGTGAGCAAATAAACGAATTTAAACAGGCACATGATTTCAAATACGTAAAGGAATTTCCAACGAATTTGATCGAGTTAAATATTTTGAGATATTCAAAATATAGTTATACAACTATATACAAAAATAAGGAGATAGATATTCGCACTATAAAAATAGTCAAGTTAAGTATTCGTACTATAAAAATAACAGAGTTAGGTATCCGTACCTTAAACGATCATGATTTTCCGTAATGATGTCGATCTGTTTACACACGTTCGTAACAATATACAATTATATTAATTTCATTGGACAATCCTTTGAGAAGGATTAAAATTTGCAATCTGTTTTATACAAATACTAGTTTAGATCTCGTGTATACACACGCAGTGAAAAATGTCAATAAATAAAAAATTTAAATCTTTATGTGTATAGTTTACACGTGTAAAAATGTATTATATAGTAAGGATAAAAAACAAAACTTAAAATATGCAAAAACTAATATATAATTGGGTTTCGAAAATAAATTAAATACTATTTAATGTCATTTGTTTTTCATTTATTATTTGATTGAAAATAAAAGTTAAATAATTATATTTTTAAAGTTTCATAAGTGATAATTTAAAATAAATGTATTTTATTAGTATAATTAATATTTTCTTTAAATATATATTGTTGTTAAAAATAGGAGGTGCATTTAATAAAAGAGAGAGGCGGGAAAAAAATGATGAGAATGAATATGGAAACGACACGTGGAATGGAAAAACCTTTATTTATTATATAGTATAGATTACTTTTTTCTTTAAATATATAATATTATTTAAAGGAAGTGCATTAAATAAGAGAGAGATGCGAGAAAAAAATGATGAAAATGAATATGGAGGCGACACGTGACACTAGAAAACCTTTATTTATTATATAGTATAGATTCATTTCTAATTAAACTCTTAATTTATTTTTAAAAGTTAACTATTTTATTTATTCTTTTAATACTATATGAACCTTTTTTTTAATAGCTATAACGTTTTCAATTGGAAGGATTCTCTAAAATTATTTCTGGATCTAATTTAAGTTTAGAAAGTTAATAAAATGTAATTTTATTACCTTTTCAAATAATTAAATTAAAAATATGGCAACTAACAGTCCCTCCGGAACTAACTTGTGTTAATATAATTCGGATTATACCTGTCTTGCTTCATCCTCTCCATTGTACTCGCCGGAAAACATAGACTTCGCCGGAAAACCGTTTCTAGCTTTTTGAGGAACTTCTGAACATCACGTTTATGACCGAAGTTGTTTAAGAGGTGGAGCTAGGTAGTAGGGGTATTATGTTGGTGTTTTGGTTTGTATTTGGTTTGCCGGAAAGTATGGATATCACCGGAATTTCGATTTTAATTTGTGAGAAGTCGAGAATGATAATTATTTTAGAGGAAGTGAGATGGTGATGTCGAACGAGCTTCAACTCAGCTTTTATAGCTGAGTTTCCTTGGCTACGAAGATGAAACTGGTCAGAATCGCCAGAACAGAGGCGGTGTTTCATGAAAACAGGTCAGCGGTGGTCGGCGGTCACATGGCAGAAACGACTAAGCATGTGGCTATGGAAGACACCATTCGTCATGGAAACCTCCTTCACGTGAAGAGCCGCGCGTTATAATCTATGAATTTGGCGGCAGACGACTAAACCAACGCCCCTCTCTTGTCCCGAAGTTACAAACGTGCTGAAGAGAAGAATCTTAATTTTGAAGTTTTTGACTTTTTATTTGCTTTCTAAATTTTAAATAATTTTCTTTATAAACTTTATTTATTAAAACTTCAATTCTGTATATTTTATTGTTGTCTAATTAATTCGTAACTAAGAAAAATTTAACGTATAATAACTATATTATTATTATTTTACAAAATCATTATTAATTCTTTTCTTTTTTTTCTCCTTAAAATTCAGTCTTTTTTATATTATTCCACCTTCCTTCTAAATGTGACTATTTGAAAAAGAAAACAAACCCTTTAGAAAAAAAAAGAAATTAAAACCATTCCCTAATTGATCAAACAGAATTGATAATTATTCATGACATAACATTAAAACCTTAAATTAAAAAGGAAGTTTTGATCTTCAAGCGGATGTATCTTTGGTGTAGGATCTAACTACCAAAGTCAAACTCAAGACGAAGAGAGGCACGAGAAACTTGAATATCTTAAACACAAATGGTGAGGTCTTGTTGTCAGGATGATCGTAATGAACAGCCGGTGGAACATTATAAGTGCTTTTAAGAGGAACACTTGAATTCTCTACCTCACCAATGTAATAAGTGTTCATCATCCCTTTAGCATCATCACTATGCCCTATATCTTCAAAATCGGTGGTTGTATCTTTTCCTGCATGCAATCAAAAGCTTATAATGTATAAACAAGGTTAAAGGATGTAAACGAGTCGATTCACTCGTAAATGATTCGGTATTGGCTCAATTAAAGCTCGAATCAAGTCGAAATTCAACCAGCTGATGCAGTGACGGAACCAGAACTTCTTGTAGTCGAAGCTACAACTACAATTAAATGGTCCAATTCATTTGTTTTAGAAAAAAAAAGTCAACTTTTATATAAAGAAAAATGGACGAATAATGTTGACTGGGGATCAATCGACTCTACTGACCCTCACTTGGTTCCGCCTCTAAGCCTAAAAAACAAGTTTGTTTAATATATATTATATAGAGGAAGGTTTATTGGAGAACCCAAAAGTACATTGGGAACCGTGTGTTTTACATATGGAAAAACTTATATTTACATAATTTTATTCAAAACTTTTATATATAAACATATGAAGAAGTTGTTCTAACAAAAAAAAATGTAGTTTATGTAAAAAAAAGGTTTTTTCTATAGTTATAAACATATAAAAAAACAATTATATATGAAATAAAACAATTAGCAAATTATAAATGAGCGAGTTTACAAAATTTTTAACACACTCAACTCGATCTTTGGATATAGAGCTTATCATACCAGTTGCTGCTAGCAGGACTTCAGCACCTCCAGGGTGATCCTCCATAAACGGTGTTACATCATAAACCTGTTGCAGTTGATGAACATTAATAATTTATTACATTAATCAAATGCTTTGAACAATCACATTTCTTTAAAAATTAAATGAGTTTAAAAATTTGTTTTTATTAAATCAAAAATAATATATCGAACTTTATTAGAAACATTAAAAATTACACCGAAATAGAAGGTAGACAGGTGACAACAAGCTGCATCACAAGCCTTTTTTGGATAGCAAAATCAAGTATTTTAAAAAACTAAATTCATAGATTTTGGGGTCATAAAATAACTATGTATAACCCGTTGGAAAATCGATCTGACCTTCCCCTCGATGATAAGCCAGCAGTCTTTGGTTGTGTTGTGTTTGGAAACTTCGTTAAAAGCAAAAGCTTTCTTACCGGATGTTCTCATTGCTGCTTGCATGCTTCACATTAAATAATTAATTAATTAAATAAAATAAAAAACTAGAATAATTATAAATCTCAAATAGATCGATGGAGGAGAGGATACCTGTTTATGAATTAGGAGTTAGACGGAGGTTTTGAGGCATGCAACTAAGAACTAATGGACGTTTGGTATTTATAATTTCCAGTCATTGGAGGACGACTTTCGTTGACCAAATGTGTTTGTTTGATTACAAGATTAGGGAGGTGGGAGTGCCCAGCGGGTTCAAGAGCGGGTACAAGGCGGCTTGGGAGGGTTCCACTCCCACTCCCAGCGGGTAAGGAGGCGGGTAGTGTACTAGTGTGAGCGGGTTTTGGAACCCGCTGAAACATGTTGGAGGGTAGCCGATTGTGTGTGTGTATATATGAAAAATTAGGTGGGTTGGAGAGTACCACTCCCACCTAGTAGGGTAGTTTAGAAGGGTAATTTGGTTAAATTAGGTGACATCTTTTTATTAGTTAATTTTGGGAGGATAGTTTGGTTGGGAGGGTACCACTCCCACCTCCCTTAATCTTCCAAACTCCTATGTATATAGACTCAAAATTGAAAGATATCGTCATGAATATTAAGTCTATCGGGTTCTTTTGGTTCTCGAATAGGTCGAAGCACAAGTCCATTTCTTGGTCTAGTTGGTGTAAATTCGATTTGAAGTAATTTTGTCTTTCTTGTTGTTTGTTTCGGCCCCGTTTGGCGGTTTGCTATGCTTTATAAAAGTTGCCTTTCAAAAAAAATAGACGTTAGGCACATTGATGGACCTAACACTAGGGTTGCGGAGATTTTTAAACTTAGAAAAGATAAGTTTGTACGACACTTGGTCGATGTACTTGCAACCTTGGATTGTCGAATATCTTCAAACATAGTGGCCATTATTTTATTTATTTTTTAACGACATAGGAGGCATCATTTACTTTCCAAAGAAGGTCCTTATATGATAAAAATATTCTCTAGTTATATATTTTTCTGTTATTAGGGTTCTGTCCTGATGGTCAAGAAGTTTTTCACATAGTGATTTATTTTTAAGGATGTCTCCGGTTCGAGTCCGCTGCAATTACAACACATAGAAAAAAACATGCACCTGACTCAAAGGAGCAGCCGGGCTACTCCCGAAGAAAGTAGATATATAAGAAAATCTTCTTAAAAAAGTTTTATATTTTTTTTATAAAATAATATAAAAATAATATTAAAAAAAATTAATAAAGGCAGTGTGGTCACTGGTGCGGCTGGCTTAGTAAATAACAAAGCAGGTACGTAGGGGCAGTAAAAGAAGAGTAATATAATTGGTTGATAAAAGCGGCCGAATGTATTTGTTGACACGAAAATGAAAAAGAAGAAATTAACTTATATATATATTTTTTAATACCAACTTTGTACGCTTATATTAATTTTGACATTAACATATAAGTTTTTAAAAGGACATTTTGATGGTAAAATATTATATTCTATAACCAAATAGTTATAGGTTTAAATCTTGTGAAGTACATTTGTGATTATTTTAAAAATAGAGTATGAGTAGAATAAAAAGTGCCAATGAAAAAAAAACATTAACATACAAGTAACTATTTTTAAATTAACGGCCAAATAAAATGCATCCCAAGCCAAAATATCACATGTACCGTCCCATCTTAGGCCATTGCACAGAAAACTATAACCATAATCAAAGTCCTTTTTATCTGACATTAACTTGAAACCACGTGCATCTAACGCACCTTTTACTAAGATCAGCGTAGTTGTATGTAAACCCAGAGCAATAGCATGATGAACCAAAACGTCTCCGGGACCTTTGGTTAAGAATAGTGAATTACTATTATCATTTAACCAACCCAGCAACCATATGCTTCGACCCGCATTGAATGTTAGGCCAATCGTTGAAGATAAAAGTATATCGAACTCATATGAAGTTTTACCATGATGAGATTGTATAAAATGAGCAAATATAGGTTTGATTAAGATTTGCTTCTCGTAAGTACCATGACATCATTATGAACATAAAGTCCAATGTATGGAAACCCAATAAAACTTGGTAATGCTAATACACAAGTATGTCCTTGGTACCAGTCTAGTAGTTAACTTGTTCGACACCAATATTAACACGGAAATAATGTGTTTCTTAGTATACAAGCCATAAATGTTTTTAAATAAAGAGAGAAAATGAGATAGATCAATAGAGGTCTAGGGACTCCAGCACCCTGCGAGCTTGGATGTGAAGAGCAATGAGTCGTTGGTCAGCATCAAGTGTGGAACCGAATTGACTAGCAGCCCATATCAAAGACGCAGATTTCTCACCCAGTAGACGCCTTATATCGTCATGTATGCCTGCCATGGGTGATCCTTCCCTCCCATTTACATGTCCAATTAAAAGTAACAAGAATTCCCCACATTTCATCCTGATACACAACTTCTTACAGTATTAGAAACCAAACATAATAAGCAACTAAAATCATCCAACTAATATCAAAAAATTTAAAAACCTTTTAAATTAATTTACATTATCACTTTTGCTTTTGATACTTTTGGTTTCTTAGCCACGGAGGCTGTGGAATTTCTGAACAGGGTTCAGCGGGTCGTGCATAGTAATTTTTTGGCCCTTGAGACCTAAAGCTTTGTTTTTAGTAGGATCGGTTTTGCTATCCAAAAAGGGGTTGCGGCGCAGCTTGTTGCCCGTTTACCTGTCACTTTATTATAATTGATCTAGTTTAATTCTAGTGGGGAAGTTTTAAATACAAAGGGTTTTTATGGTGCGAAGGGTACGAAGGATTATGGATCATTAATCTACCAATTCAAGGGTTGAGATGAAATGTGTGCCTAGTCAGCTTGTTTTTAAGCGTGAAAAGAGTCTGAAAGGATAAACTGGGTATATCCTACATTTGTTGACTTTTTTCAAGTTCCCTCATTTTTTTTAAAACACGTATAACTTTTTTATACGACATTATTTTTTATTTTTTTTAAATTACACTATAAAATTAAGCATTTTATTCTCTTTAATTTGAGTATAGTTTTGCTGTACTTTTATTTAAAAAAAAAAACCGACTTTTTTTCTTGAAATGTTGATGTGCTGAGAGTGATTACATGATTAGTTTTATGGCCATACGTAATTAAACATGTGTGATTATGTGTATAACATGCGTGATTGCGTGATTACGGTCATGTGTTACTATAAAACATACGTGATTATGGTCATGTGTTATTATGAACATTCGTGATTATGGTCATGCGTTATTATGACGTGAACGCATTTACCGTGCCTTCGTATGCTTCGTACGCTAAAACCCCTTTGTATAATAACCGGACCCTAATTCTAGTTTAATATAGTTCCTTTTGTATTAATTCTACCAACTTAAATAAGCCCAAACAATGAAAAAGACAGTCCAAAATTAAAAGAGAAAAGAAAGTCCAGAACAGAAAAAATATCCTAAATATCTTTTAATCTAAAAACAAGATAAATATAAAGATAATGTTTCCTAACTAAAGATATTAGACATGAATTGTACTTAACAGCTTTTATCTGCTACATTTCCGCTTGCATACTTCATGTTGGTGTTGCACAATCAGTTAAGGGCATGAATTGATTATAAAATGCTTATGATAAAATCATCTAAGAGTCAGAAACTTACCTCAAATTTTCGTCTACTTGTTTGTCTCTAATAAGTAACGCAACTTCTTCAATGCCGTTACATTCCTCAAAATCCTGATATAAACAGCAACAACAAAGAGCAGTTAGATATAATCAGGTGTAATAATAACTGAGTCACGTTTGACAAAATACAAATGATAAATCATCAGTATATTAACTTGTGTAACTGTTTTGAAACCCCCTTGAGCCTATTTACTATCAGTTTGATTAGCATATAAAAAAAGCATACCATTTGATTGATGGATGAGTCCAACATTATAGAGATAAGAGCATCTAAGCATGCTCCTTGCTCAAGTACTCCTCGTGTTGCTAATATGTTCATCAAAACCTGCATGGATTGAATATTGTGTAGTTGTTAACGAATATCTATATCCACATTTCAACAGTTACACTTTCAATAGATGTGCTTATTAGAATTAAAAATATCAAACAGACTTAGAATTGGTCAATCCTCGAGATACAAATATTGCTTCCTCCGGAAAGACTCTTAATTCAGCATGGCTTTATATGAAAGCTTCACGGTCCGTGTTGAATGGAGTACATAATCATGTTTCCAGTAAATTGTGTGAAAGACATGAAAGATGTGATTTTCAAATTTGCAAGGAAGCCAAAATAAACTACTCGTTACTCCTTCCACACCTGAGTGATAACGTTTATATTCTAATTTATTGCAAAAGAAGATACTTTTTTATTGAAAGCTAGTGATGTTGATGTCATAGTTTCATACCCCTATCTTAACCGCAGTGTTGCAAAAATCACGATTAATCGCTAATTGGCCAATGACATAAAATTTTGCCCTAATCGGCCCAAAAATCGCAAGCCGGTCACAAGTGGTCAAAATCGGCCCTAATCGGCCAAAAATCGCTGGGTTTTAGTGTATACTTATCTTGCACATTAAATTTTACACATAATAAGTAAAATAAATAACATCATAAGACTTGGGTTTTAGTGTATATTTATCTTGCACATTAAATTTTATAGATCATGAATAACTCCTTTCTTACATATTAAATGTATAACACACACATATCCACAAAACATAAATTTGAAATTTTCCATACGGTTTTGAACTTCAATTATCCAATTTTTCAGTGGTATACGGTATGGGCTATTTATTGCTACATAAGCCATTTGTATCCTCTACTATATACTATTATAAAAAATGAAATACAATCCATGTATTATTATAAAAAATGAAATAAAATCCATAAAGGGTTTTAGGTTAACAAGATTTACTCTTTCACCCTTTGGCTATTGAAAAAGAACATCAAGACCTCTTTGCCAATTCCTCCTTAGGATTAACTACGTCAAAATAATGGAAAGCTATAATGAATTTAAACAATCACTGCCACAAATAAGCGGCTAAAATAACCTCAAAATATAACCTACTATTGTGCTAGATTGTCAACAGTAAAAAACCAGCCCGACCCCCAAAGTAAAACACTGCAGATATCCGTATCTATAGTCAAATATTTAAGATAAAACATTTACATAGTAAGATCAAAATTGTGGACTTGACAGCCACTAAGAAATTTAATTTTAAAAACAGAAACGAATGAGAATTTGATGGATAGGCAGCACTTTTTTTTAACAACAATCGTTACACCTAAATACCACCTAACCTTGCACTTGCAAGGATTTGAACCCACACTACTTTTGCGGGGGAAGCACCATACCACTAGACCACTAGGTCATGGGTAAAATTGAATGGATGCTGAGGAGTTTCGAACCCACACCCTCATTGATGAAGGTGAGGAGTGCAAACCAACAAAGCTAAGTTCCTATTGTAGCCAGCACATTAATGTTCAGGATGTTACTACAGTCTACAGAAATGGTATTGTCTTTATAACTACTTAAGAAAACAAATCCACATCAAAGACACAGAATCATTGGCTAGGCATTTGTATTTATATACTTACAATCCTTACATTAGACGAAATGGTGCCACGCAAAGAAAAAAATACAGCACAAGAGGTGAAACTTATAGTACTTTAGACTAACATAGACATAATAAGTAAAAGAAACAGCATCATAAGACTTGGGTTTTAATGTATATTTATCTTGCACATTAAATTTTATAGATTACGAGTAACTCCTTTCTTTCATAGTAAATGTAGACGTACACTTATCTGCATAACACAAATGAAAATTTTTCCATGCAGTTTTGAACTTCAATTATTCAATTTTCAGTGGTATCTGGTATGGGCTATTACCCATAAGCCATTTGTATCCTCTACTAAGATAGGGTTCAGGTATTCCTGAAAACCTTCATTTAGGACTTTGCAATAAAGAAAAAAACGATACAAACTTCTATGTCCTAGTCATTTTCATGATGTCACAAAGGAAAAAAAATAAGGCATATAAGATGAATCAAGAGTCATTTCATGCTTATAATATAACGGTTCATGGGATCAACCTGAACTGCCTTGAACTGATTAGCCAAAACCATGCTCTCCCTGTGGAGTAAACAACATCCTTCCAAAACTCTTAGTGCGAGTGAAACTTCAGCATCCGTTGAATGACTTTTTATCTTCATGGGTTCAACGCTGAAAATGTGATCCAAATTGCTCACTATCTGATCCTCAAAGTCTTGTAAAGAGTGTTGAAACAGAACTGGTACCACTAAAAAGCAAAAAAAATAATAATAAGACCTCACGGATTTTAGTTCCTCATTTATCACACTTCCTACTAAAACCTCACAGCACTGATCATATCAAATCAAAACCTAAACTCATTACTGATCAACAGGTTGCAGGACATTAAACTAAAAACTGATGCGAGTAACCAAATTATAAAATTCAAGCTCCTTCCGTGGAATACTACCTTGATTGATACCAGATCAACATTAAAACTAACATCTTATAGGTTAATTAACCATATACTAATATGAATAACCTAAGTAAGCAAAGGCAATGGTTAAACAACAAGTGAAACAAAATTCAAAATATTAATATGAAGATTAATCGACATTGTCATGTATGAACTCGGATTACATGTTCTAAACTGGTAAAATCATATGCACATGTAATCGGAAAAAAGTTACAATACGCGCTCATATAGTACCTTGGAGAGCCGGAATCGATTGTGTGTGACAGAAGAGGCTAATCGTGGAATCAGATGCCGCGACGGATCGAAGAAATTTGAGGATGTTGCGAAGGCCATGTAATCGTAGAAATGAGAAATCGGATCGTGCGTTACGGAGACCGGTTCGTAGCGCAAGCGTTACCTCTCTGTAGAGTCTCTGGTCCTCGAGTGAGCTCACAAGATCCGTCACCGGCGACGGCGACGGTGTTTCGGACGATTTATCATTACTATCTCTTTCTGAGTTGAGAGGGTGTTTGGGATTGCTTATTTAACTCAAAAAGCGCTTTTTGTTAAAAGTGCTTATTAACTTATGACTTTTTAAAAATGAGTTTTAAAAAAATGTTTGGATTAGCTTTTGTGGTGGGAAAAGCCAATAAGTCAATAAGTTGTTTTTTAAAAAGTGTTTGTCTTAGCTTATTCACATAAAATGACCAAAAAGGACACTTTTTTTAAAACCAAAATGATTAAAAAAAAAATACCAAAATGATTCATAAAAAACGAAATATAAGAGGGTGTTAGAAAAAAAAATTTAAAACCAAAACGATCATGCAGACCTGCGATGGATGTTATCTAGGGTTTTGATCTGATCGTAATATATATAAGAGGGTGTTAGAAAATTGTAAGGGTAGATTGGTAATATTATATTGCAAAAGCCAAAAGTCATTTGAAAAGCCAGGATTTTGTGGCTTCTTAAAAATCAACTTTTTAGCTTTATCAAAAAGTTAAAACCAAAAGTGCTTTTACATTTGCCAAACACTTTTTTTAGCTTATTGGCTTTTGAAAAAGCCAATAAGTCAATAAGCAGTTTTCAAACGCAATCCCAAACACCCCCTGAGAACCTCGCTCCAAAACGCCTTCTTTAGATACATCTCCGATCTCTCTGACTCTCTCACACAGTGAAATCACACAGTTATGTTGTCAAGTTGGGCCGGGCTTATAACTTATATTTTCTGGGCCAAAGATAATGAATCTGTTTTTCTGTTAATGGATCAGCTGAATATTATCATACGTATATTTAAAACGTAACGACTAGAGGTGCACGAAAAAACCGGTTTTTTTTTTTACCCGGTCCAAACCGGCAAACCGGTTTGGGATAAACCGGTTTGCAAACCGGTTCGGATTAGCCTAAAACCGCCGGTTTGAATCTTTCTGGGTGTAATCGGGTATGAGACCGGTTTGTGTGAACCGGTTCGATAAACCGGTTTTTCGCTGAAAAAAAGTAGCCGTTATTCAACGGCTATATGGCCGTTGGGGTCGATTTTAGCCCTTTTTTTGCCTTTTTTCACCTCTAATTCACTATAAATAGGTGGGGGTGTTTAGGTTTGATCACACCTCTTTCTACACTCTCTAATCTCTAAAACCGCTCTTTAAACGCTCTTTAAACTCTCTCTAAACTCTAAAAAAAAACATGGCAAGTTTTGGTGTTGGTGGTTCCTCAAACGAAGTTACCGTTGTGGAAATTCGAGCAACAACGAGAAATCCGGCAATTTGGTGCAATTACGATCTATGTTTGTTGTCAAACGGGAAGGAACGTGCTCGGTGCAAGATGTGTGGTGCGTTTTTGGGGAACGATTCAAACACTAGTTTGAAAACGCATATGGAAAAATCTTGCTCGTCCTTGAAGGGAATTCCAAGTGAAGGTCAAGCCTCGATGACAAGCGAAGGAGGAATTTGGAACTTTGATCCAAATATTGTTCGAGATCGAATGTCGATGTTAGTGATTCAAGAAGGATTGTCGTTCAACCACTTTGACAATCCGCGTTTGACAGTGATGATTCAAGAGACACTCCAACCACGTTATCATCAAGTAAGTCGCACAACCCTTAGACGATATTGTATAAAAATGTGGAAAAAAGCAAAAAAAGAATTAATTTTGGGTTTTGAAAATTTGGAAACCGGTGTAAACTTAACCACCGATGTTTGGTCGATGGTATTCCCGATTCGTACCTTTGCGTTACCGCGCATTGGGTTGATCCCAATACGTGGCAAATGATGAAGCGTACAATCGCGTTTGACTTGTTTGAATATCTACACACCGGCGAAAAATTATTTTATATATTGGATGGTGTTATAACCGAATTTAAATTACAAAATAAACTTTTTTCAATGTCTTTTGATAATGCATCTAGTAATACAAATGCGGTTCAAAAACTAAAAATTAAATATAAACCGGTTTGCAACGACGTTTTTTTCCATAGTCGATGTGTCGCACACATCATTAACTTGGCGGTGCAAGGCGGACTTGCAATTGAAGAGGTTTCAAACTTAACATATACTTTTCGACTAATGCTTAAATATATTTTTAGTAACAAAAAAAGATACCATGATTATATTAGATTTTGTCGTGAAACGAATAATCTTTGCTTAGGTCCGAATTGGGACGTCGAGACAAGATGGAACTCGACTTATACTATGTTTTATAGCGCTTTACGACAAAGAGAAACTTTAGAACTATTTCATGAAATGCTTGCCTCAAAACCTCGTCGTAAAATTATAAAGTTTCCTTCTACGAGTTGGGACATTTTAAAAGACGTAACCGAATTGCTTGAAGTTTTCAAAACCGCCACCACTTTTTTATCCGTTGTTTGTTATCCCACAAGTCCATTAACTCTAAAACAAATATATTTAATGGCTAACAAGTTGTATGAACTTGAAAATAAAAGCACTCTTTTTACAAAAATGATAGAACCGATGAAAGAAAAATTAGTGAAATATTTTAAAGAAATGCCTCCCGTTATAACTTGTGCCGCCGCGTTAAACCCTACAATAAATGTTTACGGGGTTGAAACTTTGATTGATAGAATTACTTACGCTTTGAATTTGGATAGTGAAGACATCAATTTTGCACAAGTCACAAAAACATATTTTAACAAATGTTTACAAGATTTATTTGATGTTTATTTACATAAATATGGTACAACTCCGACTCCACATGATACAATAGATACATCATCAAGTGGTAAATCGAGAGATGTTAATTTGAATTTATATAATGAAATGTTAAATGAATTTAGTAAACGGGCTCGAGGTAACACCCCGAGTATATATTGGCACAAACTTTGTAGCGTTTATGCCTCCTACCGTTTTTGAGGAGTTTGATATTTTGGCTTGGTGGAAAAAAAAAGAAGCTTCGTTTCCGATTCTTTCCTCCATGGCCCGTGATGTACTAACCGTCCAAGCTTCCACGGTAGCTTCGGAATCTGCGTTTTCTTTTAGTGGCAGAGTCTTATCGATACGAAGGACTAGACTCACCCCCTAGCGATGAAAATGTGCATTTGCTTGAAGGACCATTTGGATGCGATGGATAGGATACAAGACCAAACTTCTCTCAAAAACGAAATTCAAGCCGAATAAATTATATACAACAACGATGTTGATCTTGGAATATCCGAACCAGTCACCGATGAAGAACTAGCCGAAGATGCAAGGCTACGAAGCTCCAGTGCCGAAGACAACATACAAGAATAATCAATCAATATTCCAAAAAATAAAAATATATATTGTCATTTGTAATGTTTTACAATTTTATAATTTTATCTTGTCATGTTTTTTAATTTCCGAACTTTCTAAATATTAATAAACGTTGAACTTTATGTTTTATATTTGTTATATATATTTTTTTGATTTTATATTAAAAATATAAAATTTATTTGATTTTTTTTTATATAAAAACCGGTTTTTTGGGCAAACCGGTTTGTAACCAACCCTAACCGGTTTGACCAGTTAGACATTTTTCACCTCCAAAACTGGTTTAACCCGAACCGGTTTAGGGCCAAACCGGTTTTGACTTTTCGTTGACCAAACCGGTTCGGTTCGGTTTGAACCGGTTTGGGTTAAAAAACCGATTTGTGCACCACTAGTAACGACTGGAATATTATAGTTTTAACATAAAACGTATTTTTATTTTGGTCACAAAAATTTGTTTTAACCTTTTTTTATATGTTTCAGTTTTAGGTTTTTCTTTTATTAACATTATATTTATTGTTGTGTCTGCGTTTGTATTTAGGCTTTTCGAAGCTCGTTTTTACAACGAAGCACGCTTTCAGGTTGTACGACAGAGTACGGTTTCTATGATGGAGTACTCGTTCGGGTTTTACGGCACTCACTTTACGGCTGAGTACGCTTTAGGACGTTGAAGTGATTTCCGCTTTTTAGGCGGAAGACGGTTTCTATGACAGAGTATCCTTTCGGGTTTTACAGCAAAATGACGCTCACTTTATGACTAACTATGCTTTAGCGTTTTACGCTGGAGTAGGCGTTGTGACGTGTATGATTTTTTTTGTGTTTTGATATTCATGATCGTCGCTCGTTTTACCTGGAGTAGCCCGTTTTTCAGGGCCCACATTTTTAATACTTTTTTTTATGTACATTATATATGATTATATATAAATATATTTTACAACAAAAATACATAAAGCTTAAAACCTAATAATAATTTAGAACCCAATAATTTTGTTTTAAAAGTAACTTAACAACCTTTATTTGGTTTTAGCCCATCTAAACCCAACTTAAACCCATTTAACCAATTAACTCCATAAACTTTTATAAAAACTAGCCCAACAACCTTTATTGGGTTTTAGTCCATCTAAACCCAACTTAAACCCATTTAACCAATTAACCTAATATTTTTTTTTTAAACTAATCCAACAACCTTTATTTGGTTTTACTCCATCCAAAACCCCAACTTAAATCCATTTAACCTATTAGAAAAAAATCAATCAATTTGTAAACCTAACAAAAAAACGCAGTGGCAATTGATAAACATGTCTATTCGACGATTCAATTTCATCACACGAAAGAGGTGACTGTCGAGGGTTTGGGTCGAATGTGGAGTGTCACAATTTTAAACTATGAAAAAAACCCGAGTGTGCTTCAAGCGACTAATTGAACAAAAAGGAAAACTCGATTATTCTTAGTTTTTAACCATCTTTAATCGAAGTAAGTTTTTTACCTTTTTATTTCTTATGATTGATGAAATAAAGGGGAGAACTTGACAATTTTTTAATACGGACCAGTTATTTTATAATCTCGATTATTGATTTTCTTGAATTTTAATAATTGATTTTTGATTTCTTGATTATTGTTTTACGTAATTAATCAATCACACACTTATAACTTGATATTTCATAGGCTCATTTTTTTCTAATTGCACATGTCATACGAAATCTCACGCTATGTTCCTGAGTTTACTAAAGGGGGGAAAATAAAAAAAAGGATTACTTCCTTTTTTTTTTTCTTTTCCCTTCTTTTCTTCTCTTTTTTCCTTTCTCTTTAAATCAAATTGAGAAGATACAAATAAGCCTCATGTTCTCTTCCTTTCCCTCAATTTCCTTCCTTAAAAAAACTATAGAAAACTCTTTTTTTGTTTTCATTTCTTTCCCCCCTCTTAGAAAAACTCTGGAACAAGAGTTTACCTTTTCTTCCTTTATTTTCCCACTTTAAATGAGACTCGTCAAGAACAACCCTGATAAAATCCTTCAAAGTTGGGGACTGCCGGTGTGCGAAACATGCATCGCTCAAGCGAATTCTTATACTTTCTCAAAGGCACTAAAGGTGAAATTCGTGCATACCCTAGGGACTAGCCGTGTAATTAACTCTATTTAATATTTAAAGAAATAATATTTGATTTTAACGCAATAATAAATTAATAACTAGATTCTTGAGGGAAGGGAAGGTATACCGCCGATATTAAGCCCTAAAATCCTAAATGGCTAATTTAGGCAATTTCCCGGTAAAATTCAAATTACGGCGCCAAAGTGTTTCCCGCGAACTCTACACGGAAACATATACATACACCTGACCGAATGACCTAATTTCAGATCCACTGTTTTGTTAACAATGGGTTCCAATCTGAGAGCTGTAGCTAGACGAAGGACCCAAGCTACCAAGAAGAAACATGACCGCGACTACGAGGACACGATATGCGAGGAATGTGGGTCGGGGCACTTCGGGTCGGAGCTTCTGTTATGCGACCAGTGTGACCGAGGGTTTCACTTGTTTTGCCTCAGACCTATTCTTCCTTCTGTTCCAAGCGGCTCCTGGTTTTGCCCTTCTTGTTCATCTAATCGGAACTCCATTTCAAGTATGTTTCAGTTAATTTTAGTTTACTAATTGCTTTAATCGAAAACCCCCAAAATTTATTGTTACAAACCCTAGATCAATTTTGTAAATTAAAGGCTGCTCATTTCATCTGAGTCTGTGTTATTGTCATATTTGAGACTAGAGCCCTGAAGTTTGTTTATGATCGCTTGTTTAATAAAGGAGTAACTTTGTATAATAGTAAACAAGTTTTAAAAGTGTTCTAATTAGGTCACTCAATACGCATTTTGCACGGTATACACCCTCGGGTATACTATACTTATTTGGAACAATTTGGAAACTTGGTTAATATTCCGTGGTGTTTTTTTTAATAAATGGATGAAACCAATAAAGAATTTTTGTTCGATTAATTAAATGTACGAACACTAACAAAGGCCGTGCTCATTCAATAACGTTCATCATTTGTTTGTTAATGTTCGCTTGTTTAGGTTCATTTGTTACAAATTTTTAGTATTTTTTACCTTTAAAATTGAATTATTATACATTTGTCTATGCTTATTTGTGTTTGTTTATAGTATTAGCAAACTATCATGAACACAAAAATGTGTTTGTTTATGTGTTTGTGAACTGTTCATTTGTCTGATAAAAGCTTAACAAATGGTACACATCAGTATGTTGTATAAACCAAATGTATTTCAGGAATATTGATGCCTTTCTAACAATGTCATTTCTTGATCTGTACACAGGATTTCCATCGGTTCAAACCAAAATCATTGACTTTTTTCGTATCCAAAGATCTTCACAATCAAGTGAAAGTGTTTGTCAAGGTAGAAAAACAACTTTTACTTAAGTTTTGTGATGTATCCTTGTTTCATAGGATTGGTCTCAGTTTTTTTCATCTTTTTGCAGTGGATATTTGTAAGAGAAGAAGACGGACAAGTATCTTTGCATCAGTAAAGAAGAAAAGGAGGCTGTTGGCATATAGTCCAAGTGAGGATTCTTCAAGAAGATTAGAACAAATGGCATCGTTAGCGACAGCATTGACAGCAACAGGAGCTGAGTTCAGTAACGAGCTAACGTATGTTCGTGGCATGGCTCCTAAGTCAGCAAATTGTCCTGCTTATGAGAAGGGTGGAATGCAGGTAAATCTTCATCAAACATGTTTTTAGGCACATGCCTTTTATGTATACTGAATAGTTGACTGATTGTTTATGAATCAGATTTTATCGAAAGAAGACACCGATGCATTGAATTTATGCAAGATTATGATGAGGAGAGGGGAATGCCCACCTCTAATGGTTGTTTTTGATCCTTTTGAAGGGTGAGTGTCATTTTGACCGTTTTGTCTTTGTTTTAAGGCAAATTGGATTTTAATAATTCAATCTATGGACTATGACCCATTGGGCATTGGCTGATAATAATTCATATTGACAATTTGACTAATGACGGCCCTAGCTTTTACATTCGTTACCAAGGACTATCCCACTCGTATAATTATTATAGATTTCCACTTGATTTCGCTCACAAAGATAATCATGAAAGAAATGGGGAAAGTACCTTCTTTGTAAGCGAAATCAAGTGTAAATCTATGATGATTATGCGAGTTGATTGCCTTCAACAAAATTGTGAGTCTGGATTGTTAAAATTCAATCTTCCTTGTTTTAATCAAGCTTATTGTTTCTTATTTTTGTTGTTCGGGTTCTTGATGATGAGATTATTTAATTTAGTGTGCTTATATATCTTCAACAGATTTACTGTAGAAGCTGATAAATTTATCAAAGACATGACGATTATCACCGAGTATGTTGGAGATGTTGATTACTTAAAAAGTCGGGAAAACGATGATGGAGATAGTATAATGACTCTTATTTCTGCTGCTAATTCTTCAAACAGTCTTGTGATTTGTCCTGATAAGCGCAGTAACATCGCTCGATTCATCAATGGCATTAATAATCACACCCCGTAAGTCGTCTTGTTCTTTTTCTTGTGATGGTTTTACCATAAGTAACAGTTAGTTTGTTTCTGTCTAAAAGATTATCCTGTTTACAGGGAAGGGAAAAAGAAGCAGAATTTGAAGTGTGTTAGATTTGATGTAGATGGTGAAGCCAGGGTGTTGCTAATAGCCAACAGGGATATATCAAAGGGAGACAGATTGTACTATGACTACAATGCATATGAACATGAGTACCCTACTGAGCATTTTGTATGAATAGGTTGAGAACCGCGAGAATCACATAATTTATGTGTACACAGTAGTGCATAAAAGTTAAACAGAGTTGGTTACATAACTGGCTTGTGTAGCATATTTAAAGTAATAGATACAAATGTATTATGTGGTTCTCCTGGTTCTTAGCGTATTTGTTTTGAAATTAAAGTATAAGATGTTTGAATTCTACAAGCATTCATATAAATTATTTAAGGGAATGACAATGGTCTGGTTTTTTGGCCTGCTTATATTGCCAATGATTTGTTTATTTGAAATGGTTGTAATTTGATGGGAATTTGAAAAATTTAGATATTGGTTGACTCTTGGCAATGGATTGGATAGAGTTAGAGGTGTAGACAAGCTATTTGTGAGATACTTGATATCGTCTTTTAAAAGCTTGAATTGAGCAAAACATAAACAAGCTCAAGCCTGAGCCTAAGGCTAAATTGAAGCTTATTTAATAAGTGAGCATGAGCTTAAGTTTTAAATACCGAGGCTGTCAAGGTTCTTGAGTCTAAATGAGCCAATTATTTTATAAATATAAGATTTTTATTTTATACAACTAAACAATAAATATCATTATATGTAGATTAAATATCAAATGATGATAGAAATAACTAAATAATATATATTTTGTTATATATTTCAATTGTCAAACTGTTGAATTGTGAAACCGACAGACCGGTTTACTATAGTTATAAAGGTTGGTTCAATTTGAACCAACCCACAAACACCTTTGCCAATTAGAAGAACAAATCAGGTTTTGGGCCCAAACCTGTCTGGGTTGAAACCGCTTCAGGTTGGGTCAAAAATGGTCAAAACCCTTTTTTTGTTCAAAGCGGTTCGCGTTGGTACCGGTTTTTGAGGAGAAAAAGATCAGGTTTGTTTAAATGGTTTTAACATATAGGGTTAAAAACCAATTTCAATCTTACAGTTCGGTTCAAAATCCAGAATCAATTAGACAATTGTTTTGAACCAAAACAAGAGTCCAGTGTTGTAGTTTTACTAGAATTTAGGCCCAATCCATGATGGTGAAAATGTGATTAGTTTGTTGGGCTTCTTCGTGTAAAATGCAACATTGCCAATTTGCTATTATAAGATGAGTAGAATAGAAAATTAAAAATAAATAGATTATGTCAAAGATATTTATTTATTTACTTTTTACAATAACATAATAGAAATGGTACAATGTGTGAAAACACTCCCCATTATTAATTTGAATTTGGAAAACAATAGGGTGGTCCAAAACATGATTTCAAACCCACCCTACAAGTACACCTACACCTACACCAACAAAACATACATTGTAATATTTTCATTTTTCAATTAGTATTTATATTTCTATATAAAATTATGTTTGCATTTTAATTTAAACGTCACATTTATGTTCATAACATATTTTTTTAACTAGTTTATATCATACCATATTATATCATATAAATTCTGAAATAACGAATATTATTTTAATAAAAAAAATTGAATGTTGCTAATAATGAAGCTTTATTCTTTTTGATTTGGTTTTCATGGGATGGGATGAAAATATGATATTTGATTGATTTGGCTGACATTGTCATTGGGGGACCAACTTAACCACCATGCATCCTTTTCAAAATATGATTTCATTAAAAAACCAATGCTCAAACTTTTTATAAATTTATTTAAGATAAGATTTAGTACACATCCTTATTCCTTACCTTAAACACTTCATTGAATATACAACATTACAAAAATAGAGGTTGCCTTGGTGGTTCGGATGAGACTTCACGGCAACATTTATAGAAAGCTTTGGGGGAGAGAGAACTAGAGGTTGCCTTGGTGGTTCGGTTGGTTATTCATATTATGGGCAAGTGAACCAGATGTCAAGTACCTGTCGTTTTGAATCCCAAGGACCTATAGTGGACCCATGTATAGAACTTATTACAAACCGACACATATTTTAAACTATCATATGTTCCCTCAACCCGTAACTTTACATCCAATTTTTGTCTTTTTAACTAGCGAACATATTTTATCAAAATGTAACATCATTGTTGTTATTCATAATGGTATTTTAAAGGTAGCTATTGTTTGTTGAGGGTTGTTATGAGTGTTTGCTTGTATTTTGTATTCCATTCTACATACACTCATGTATGTATCATTAACATTTGTGATTTGAGTTGATTAAGAGTAAATTCTCTCTTAATTGTGTAAACTTTAGAAAACTCATCAAGATTAATCAAAAACATTATTTTTGATGTTGGAATATTTTTATTACACATATACAACGTTATATTCTTTTATTTATATGTGTAAATTCACATGTGTTAAAAAAATCTACACATGTGTAAATTGTAACTATACAATGTATACTAGCTTAGACCTCGTGTAATACACACGAGTGAAAAACATCAATGTATATATTTCTTAAATTTTATTTATGTATTTTACAGGTGTAAAAATGTATTACTGTATGGTAAGGATATAAAACAAAATTCAAAATATGTAAAAAATAATATATAATTGGGTTTCGAAAATACGTCAATTACTATTTAATGTAATTTGACTTTCATTTACTATTTGATTGAAAATAAAAATTACACAATTAGATTTCAAAGTTTTTTTTATAATAAAGGATAATTTAAAATAAATGTGTTTTATTAGTATAATTAGTAATTTATTAAAAGATATTGATGCATTTAATAAGAGAGAGATGCGGGAAAATATTGATGAGATTGAATATAGTGACGACATGTGGCATACAAAAACATTTATTTATTATATAGTATAGATGTGTAAATTATGTTAAAAAAATATTTTTTATGAATTTGACTATCTTAATTATCTTTTATACACACATGTCAATTATGTGATTAAATACAAAAAAGTAACTAAATAATATTGATTATAAATACAATAAATTAGTTAGACTACAACATCAATTTTGTAGTTATTTCAATTAAAAGCGAAACTACTTTACAATTTAACTATGTAAACAATCAATTTCCTGTTTAACTAAATTCTCAAAATCGTTTTTATTTTATATGATTTTATATTTTACTTTATTTTATAAACTTTTATTAAACCTTCAAATATATATGTTACTTCTCCAACTAGTTGTTTAAGCGCTTTACTAGTGTCTGTGTTTCACGCCGCATCGCGCGGACACCGACCACTCTAGTATGTACGTGTATATATACTGTGAGTTAGAAATTGAGTTAAATTTGCTGAGCGGTCATTGTATCGAATTTAAATCAAAGTTAAAGTTTGATGAGAATAAAATCATAAATAAATGGATTGGTTGACAATTGACAAAAAAAAAAGTATTGTTGGTTTGGTTAAGAATCCATAATATGTCGGCCACCAATCAACACACGTATCATTAAACTCATCCATTATTTGTAGGGTATATTAGTCAATAGTCACAATGAATATAATCGAAAATATCGACGCAATTTTTAGATTATTTATATTTTTTTCATTTAGCAAATTAACTAATAGAACTAATCAATAATTTTTTAGATGTTGTAAGAATTATTATAATTTTATTTTATATTAAGTAAATCACTATAATACTTTATCCTTTAGCAATTTAACCTTCATTTTTGGTTGTTGCAACCTTTTTTTTTCCACTTAGGTGAATTATTAGTGCATGTAACCAAAAAAGTTAAAATATAATAATCCTTACAATAATATTGAAACTTTCTTATTTTTTCATGATTTATCTTTTTTTATAACTTTTCTAGATGTTGCAAGAATTATCATATTTTATTTTTAAGTTAGAGTTAATTACACAGATAGTTTATGTGGTTTGTGAAAAGTAACAGGTTTACGTATTAAGTATTTAAAGTAACATGTTTGAGTTTTATGGTTTCAATTTTATAACAAGTATGGCATTAAGGCTAACTTCCGTTAATTTTTCTGTTAAGTTTGAGTAAAATGACTAAAATACATTTACGAAAAGTAACAAGTTTATGCATTAAGGGTTTAAAACAAAAGGGTATTTTGGTCATTTCACCCCAATTTAACATAAAAGTTAATAGATATTAACCTTAATACCCAAACTCGTTACAAAATTGAAACCATAAAACTCAAACTTGTTACTTTAAACCCTTAGTATCCAAACATGTTATTTTCCGCAAACCACAAGAACTATCTGTGTAATTAACTCTTTAAACTAAGTACATATCTATAATACTCCATCATTTAACAATTTAACCTTCATTTTTGGTTGTTGCAACCATTATTTTTCCACTCAGATGAATTATTGATGCAGGATCAATCATATAAGGTTGCTGCAGCAAAACTAAAATATAAATAAGTTGCATTTTTAGCCTTCTTTATTACATAAACTTTATTTCTTTTTATTAGAGTCATTGCCACTAATGTTGTGGCCATTATTTTCTCACTTTACAGAAAAAGAAGACCACATCTACAACCAAAGTGATTGTATGAAAAGCAATTACATTCATCTACATCACTTAGCCTTTGATGCAACATATTTGGTTTATGTTGTTGCTGCCTTTTGGTTCCCAAAGCACACAAGTTAAATATGGTTGAATCAAAGGGAATAACACTACTATACGTGGTTGAATCGGGACCGGTTATATTTATAAATATAACCTGAAATTGTAATCGGATTTTATTTTATAGAAAACATAGTTAAAAAGTAAATATATCTTATTTTTTTCAACAGTATTCAATAACTAATAGAGTCCGATTGCTACAACAAGCACGAGACACTATGTTCAAGTTTCCCTTTTAAACTTTATTCTATACATAAAAACCGTTCACTTATAAATACATTTTTTTTTTAAATTTGACTAGATAGAACTCAATTTTTTTAGAAGGAAAAGGAATCTATTTTGCTTTTTTATTAAAAAATCACAAGAGAGAAGATGACGTGTGGAATGAGGTATTCTAGCATTAGCATTTACAAATTACAATAGCCAAAAAGATTATGTGGGAATGAGATCCTATAAATAAATATGATACTTATCAATTAAATATAATAAAAAAACTCATTTTATAAACTAAAAATAAAAACAATTGGTTATCTTTTGAGTTATTAGGTCGAATTCGATATAATTCTTTTTTAAAAACGGTCTTATATTCAAAATCGTCTTTTTTGGTATCGTGGCTTATAGTGATTGCCGTAACCATTTGACCTTGGGATTATTAACCATAAATAATTTATAACATCCAATTGAATTTGTTAAATTATGTATGACCTTTTTAAAATAATTTAAGGGATGGTTTTCTAGAAAGATAGACAATGAAATATATATATATTTTTTTGAACGGCAGAAATTTTTTATTAAAACAAGCCACACTAGCAAGAAGATAGAGTAGCTCAAAACAACTTACAACATAACATTGAAATTACACCACATCTTCCAATCTAATAATTGCATACTATTTCTATTTTTAATCCAAACAAAGGAGTTTGCCTTTATCTCCTCCAAAATCCACTCCGGATCCCTCTTTAAGTTGTTGAACACCCGATCATTCCTTTTTTTTTAATGATAGAAATTTTTTATTAAAACAAGCCACACTAGCAAGAAGTTAGAGTAGCCCAAAACAACTTACAACATAACATTGAAATTACACCACATCTCCCAATCTAATAATTACAGACAATGAAATATATAATACATATTTTACCACCTCTATAAATTTAGGTTTAAAATAATAATAATAAAGTTATTATCCTTTCTACATAAAGAAGGTGTAACTACATTTTATGAATAAAATTGGATTAAAAAGTAAACAAAATATAATAATATGTGTACGCGTTTTGGATTAGGCCGGCAAGAATTTAATTTTATTAATACAATCAAGGTCTACGTGAGTGTCGATAGTCAACAGATTTTGATTTTAGTTCATCAACTATGTGCATTAATTATCTTGTTTTTTCTAAATGTTTCAATCCAACATATAAAGTAAATAAATTAATAATAATTATATATATTTTGTGACAATGCATATATAATTAACTTAAAGAAACATGTATATTTTTTAAGGGATAAATCATGAAATAATAACCAAATTTTAAAATTAATTTAATAAAGTTATTAATATTTTTTTAATTATAAAATCATTCAAGTTTAGTTATTGTTTCATTCTTGTGATTTTTTTTTATAAATATTAACTTAAATTTAAATAACTTAAATGTTCAGTATTTTTTTTTTCAAGTTAAAAAATGTAACAGTTATGAAACTTGTTTATGATTTAGTGATTTTTTTCCTTCACAATTAACTATTATTTCAAGTTAAACTTAAAAAAAAAAACGATCATTGTACTTAAGTAAGAACCAAGTTTCATATACGTTTCATGTAGGTCACTTGGTTTTAATATTTTTAAAACACTTATAAATATTTTTTATAAAAATATAACAATATGAAAACTTGGGTGATTTTTTTTTTGTTATAGAAAAATGTAAGTGACTTTATAGAAACATCGAAATTTTTTGATAAAATGTTTTATTTTTAAACAAGAATATTTAACGAGCATTAAAGGGTTAACAATAGGAGAAAAAAGGTTAACACGAAAAGCAACTTTGGTGCTCATCCGACAGGCGACAGCATCCTAAGAATGAGGCAAGTGTTGGCTACCTAAGTATAATTAGCTTTGTCTCTAATAAGACTAATAACAAAAGGTGGTAGGATGCTTCAAATTAAGCGGCTCCATTAATAAGGTTAAACCTAAACAAAAATATTCTAATTAGAAGGTTGAAAAAACATATAATCTTATTCTAATTAGGGTTGACAATTGCTAACATGATCAGAAACATAACTCAAACACGACACAAAAATAATTAAAATATCAGACTTGATGAAAAACCGTGCTCTATTTGGTTGTCATATATATCTAACCGGAATGGAGCCTAAAGATATATGTTTTTCTATTATTTTAGAATACAATTTACAATGCAAGATGAATACAGAATAAATAAGAGAGGAGAACCTAAAACAAGAAAGCTACAATTACAGCTCTAAATATGAAACAGAATGATACAAAATATATGTAGAAAATGGTGCTATTTTATACTCCCTTTCAAGTTGATGCATGTAAATTTTGCAAGACTAGCTTGACAAGTAAGAGCTCAAGTTGTTGAATCCTTAGTGCCTTGGTGAATAGATCCGCAATCTACATCTTTGTGTCGATGTGTAGAGGTCCTATCTCATGTGATTCAGCATGCTTAGTACGTTCATAAAAAACTGGATTGTTTGCAATATGTCGCTCATCTTGATTGTCACAAAAGAGTGGTGTTAGACAACTCGGGCTAACTTCAAGTTCCTTTACGAGCCAGTGCATCCATAAAACTTTGCTGACTATGGTTGCCATAACACGATACTCCGCTTCGACCGAAGAGCAGGAAACCACGAATTATTTTTTGACTTCCAAGATCGGCGCACCTCCTAAGAGTAACACATACCATGTGCGTGACCTTCTGGTGAAGGGACACCCAAGCCAGCATGCATCACAAAATGTAGCTAAGCTCGTTTCTCCTTCTTTCAGGAAGAAAACGCAGGGGTGGCCTTTAGATAACGTGAGACTCTCGTAGCCACATCCATATTTAAAAAACTAAGTACACTTTAATTGAATTAGCATTTATCAATTATATGAAATAACTAATACTCAGTTGAAAAAAAATGTTCTAAAAATTAACTTAACATAATTTATAACCGTCATGCAATGTTCATTTTTAAAAAACATATCTTGACGATTGTATGTGTGTAGCATATTACATTATATTTTATTCACCATGTTTAATACACATGTTTATTTTTCTCGTACAATACAAATGTTTTTTTAGCCTTTTTTAATACTAAGTGTATAACATTACATATATTCAATCCGTTTAGTACACTAGATTCTAACTTAGTACAAAATATATGAAAAATAATGGGGCTATTTTACAGAGTCCGAGTGTTTTTTTCCTGTTATACACTTATACCCTTATTATAATAAATACGTAACTAGAAGGACGCGTGAGTCTTGTTACCCTTATTTTCTCGCTCCTACTAAATAATGATATTAATTAATAAGGATATTAAAATGATATATTTGTAGATATTTATTGTGAAATTAATTATGAATAGTTATTATATCAAAAACTATATAAATTTAATATGAATTTAATTATAGATAGTTATAATTTCTGATGTTCTTTATTAATTTAAAATAAATAAATTTGTACTATATATACTATTAAAAATGTTTTTATATTTTATTCAACTCTATTATTTTAGACAATTAAATTAATAATTCGTTTCAGTTTTCATCTATAAGTTTTTTGATTAAAATTTTTGTTTATCATCAATTAAATTGTCACCATTAGGGTTGGTGATCCAGTGGCAGAGACAGCCTCTTGAAACACTTAGATTTGGAGGTATTCGGTTCAAATCTCACAAGAATAAAGAAATATGTCTTTTCAAAAAAGAATTAAATTGTCAATCGTTTTATAATTTCTAAATCATCATTATTAAATACTATTTAATTTTTCTTTATTAATACACGAGTTTTCTAACCTACTCCCATGTATAATGTCTCTTACGCTAGAGCAATATCTTCACAATTTGACATCGAATTATCATTGAAGAGTGTGTTGCAATTTTATCATGGTATGGTAAATATTGACAATATAGATGACATAAATCAAATAAAATTAAGAAAACTTGGGTGATATATTGTTTTGTTTTCATATTTCTGTTGGGTTAATGTAACCTATTAAATATTTAAGTAATTTATGTATAAGCTAAAATAAAAGCTATTGCTAATAATAAGAAAAGAAATGATTTATATGAATAAAAACTAAAAAGTATGTTAAAAGTTAAAACATGCTTAAAATGAAATTTAGATATATTACAATATCAACAGGAAAAACTAAGACTTTAGAAAATTGATAATGCAAATGTCACATATTAACTTAATTAAGTTGATTTATTTAGAAAATACTTTCTAGCCTAACAATGAAAATTTGTTAAACACCCACCATATGCAAGTGACAACATGTTTTCTAGACATACATAAATAACGACAAAGAAAAAAAAAAGATGGCGGATTAACTTTAAACAAAACATGTTTTTTACTTTTTAGCAATTGATGATGCTTGTCTATACAAAGCACTTCAATGTTGAAAAATTAGAATCATGCGGTCGGGAAAGAATTAATCTTAAATTAATTGTCACTACAACCTTTTTTTCCTTCATCATATAATTACATGCTTGATTTTTCAAATATAAAACATAGATTTGTATGTTGTAAATGGACGAACAACTTTTTTAAATAATAAAAGAAAATGGCATAAAAAAACCAATATACTTTCTATTTTTTCTCACAAAAATCACTCAACAATTTGTTGAATAAAAAACCAATTACTTTTTTTTTCTCACAAAAGTCCATTAACAAATTTTTACACATAAAAAACCAACTTACTTTTTAGTTTTTCTCACAAAAATCACTCGAGAACTTTTTAGTTTTTCTCACAAATAGAAAGTATATATTGGTTTTTATGGCATTTTCTCAAATAATAATGCTTACAAGTTACAAACTCAACAATTCATTTGTAATATTTTTGTGCATAAGGTTAGTTGTTTAATTAAAAATAATAGTTATAGTAATCTATACATACTAATAAATAAAGTTTTTGAGAGTGACACTTGTCACTTACTCATGCATTCTCACATTAATGTTCCCGCCTCTCTCTCCTAATAAATACACATATATATCTTATTAAATAATAATGTTATTATAAATCTATACTATATTTTTTGAAAGGTACAAATCTATACTATATAATAAAGAAAAATCATGGGGGACACGTGTCACTATTTGCTTACTCCTTATCTTTATTTTTCCGCCTCTCTCTCCTATTAAATATTAATTTGTTTGTTTCTCTCTCTTATTAAATAATAATATCAAATAATAATTTTTGTATTAATAAACAAAATTCTATGGACACGTGTCACTTTCTGGTTTATTTGTATAATTTCCTCCCCTCTCTATCACATATTGAATAATAATATTAAAACAATTTATTTTTAGATTTTTAATATAAGTCTAATTACGGATGCTTATTTTATAATTTTAAATACTTCAACCGATGTACTATATCGGTTTATTCAACCCGTGTATTACACATGTTTTTTAAAATATAAATTTTTTATTACTAAGTATATAACATTTTATTTATTCAACCCGTGTAATACACGGGATTTTAACCTAGTAAAATTAATATATACAGGTGGGTGGCTCAAGTGTGTTGTCAACCCAAACTAGGGTTTAGACCCCACTTAAAAAAAGTCCCCAAATTCTTTTAAAAAAATGATTTTACAACATGACTTAAGGGGGCTCAAGTTTTTAGTTCGGTTGAGGCCCCCAAATTAGTTGAACCAGCCCCGTATATATGAAACTAGTTTAAAACAAAATATAGAACTGCTTCATCTTTAATGCGAGTTTGTAATGTTAACATACTATGAAGCAGTAATAAAAAAGAATATGATGTATGAAATCGGTAAATGAGATTTTGGAACAAAAAATATTTAAAGAAGATAAAAAAAAAATACTAAAAATTCAGTCAAATCACCATACCCAATTCACTGGTTCAACCAATCTCGATGGTAATTGGATGGTTTAAATGGATGTGGTTCAAATCAACCGGTTATGTAGGCCGTAGCAGGTTCCTGATTCGATCAGTCGGTCCGTCTGATTTTGAATTTGTATGTATAATATATTTACTTGGAGACCTCGCTTGACTGACTATAAATAGAAAGCCGTATTCTTTTCTTTTCATACAACACTCAAAAAGAAACTTGGTAAATCAGGCCTGGTGCTTTAGAATTAATCAAGTGTTAAATTAAGGTTCCAGCTGAATTGAATGTACAAGCTTCTTAAGCATGGATCAATCAAAGGACAATATGGATTTAGATGATCAGAGTGAGTTTCTTTTTTCATATTAATTTACGAATTTTGATAAGTATGTTAAGTTACGTGCTTTATGTGTTAATGAAATTATATACACTCTTATGATTATTATTTAGCATATGAGATCTCGAAATTACTATGAACTGCTTTTGATCACATGAAAACTTTTTATGGCATGATCCTAAACTATTTTGTACGCAAATAATCGAGTTCACTAAGCATCAAGATTTACAAACGTCATTGCATATATCTGCGGATCCGTTAGATATAATATATTATTTAAAGTTTATTATAACAATCTTCATCATAATTAGGAGATGTGATTTAATTAGATTACTTTTGTAATTATTTTCGTTATACTCCTATAAATAATTGATAAATAAGACATAATATCTGACGATGTTATCATTATTCTATATGATAAACATATATAATAGGGTCATTCATAGTGAATTGCCAAGTTTAACATGACGTGATATTGAAACACAAGACAAGTATCTCAATCACAATGTATTTTTTTTAACAACGTGTTAATGTGATGTTTTATTAAAGTTTAATGTGAATAAAGATAAAACATAAAATTATTAATTTTTTTCAACCATTGATCATACTTGATCAATGACTCACATCAATTTAAAGGTTTTTAGTAGATAAGAGGTATGATTAGGACAATTTTATTGTTTAAACCTTTCGCATTTTTCAATAAACAAAAACCTCAAAATTGCTCAACATGCTAACAAGACTCTCAGTCTTTCTGTTTGCAAAAACATTCAATCAAGAGCAGTTGATTTCTTGATTTTGTACAAGAGTAACCTAGAAATTGAAGAAGTAATAAGACGTACATTACTAGCAAACAATTTTTTTCTAAAAATTATTTATAAATATGTAACGATTACATACATGTCATCGTTGTTACCGGTTAATTTTGTTGTGTTATGTGGTTAACTTGGTTTCAATACAAAGAATGTGTGTTGATATTGTTTTTTTAAGTGATGATATGGGGTTTTGTATATCTACGATTTTAACGGTTAATGATGAACCGGGTTCTAAGCAAATATAAAAGTGTTACCACATATATGTAATCCACTATATTACATACTAGGTTAGAATCCCGTGTATTACACGGGTTGAATAAATATAATGATATATACTTACTAATAATAAAAAAAAATTATGTCTTAAAAACCCGTGTATTACACGAGTTGAATAAAATTTTACGTGACAATTATAAATTCTGTTAAGTTAATATTTAAAACATTTTTTAGCTAAGTATTAATTTTTTATGTAAATGATAAATGTTAATTCATGTTAAACTTTAGAAACCGGATGTATTACACGGGTTAAATAATGACAATGTTATATATACTTAGTAATAAAGATTTACATATTACATATTTATGAAAAACGTTTTAGAAAAACAATTATTATTTAATAGGAGAGAGAGACGGGAAACAAAAGATTATAAAAACAAGAAAAAAAATTATATAATTAATAGGAGAAAGAGACGGGAAAAAAATTTCAGGATGCATGGGAGAGTGACATGTGTCACTTCAAAATCTTTATTTATTATATAGTATAAATATGTAATCTCTCATATTACATGCAAGTAATTTGACAGATTACTTAGATCATACACACTTAAATTTTTAATATAACAATATTATATCCAAATTAAAGATAAATGCTCAGTTTTATAGTGTAGTTTAAAAAAAACATATAAAAATGTTATTAACGCTATAAACATGAGAGTTATTGAATGTCAATGAATGTGGTTCTTTCTATTTTACCCCTATAAATAATAAAAACAAAAATTAATTAGAAACTATGTGACTGTTTATAAAAGTTTCATGTTAAACAAAATTAATTTAAAATGAAACTCAATTAACCAATAAAATAACATACGTTGTTACATTTTGAAAATGATACATATCATAATTATGTTAGTTTATTATAATGTATAAATACAACAACAATCATACCCAGTAAAATCTTATCTATACTCCAAAAGACAAAGAGGCACCTTCGGGTCTAGGGAAGGTGAGATGTAGGCGAACCATACCTCTATCTCGAACGATAGAGGTTGCTTCCAGAGGGATTCCCAGCTCCAAAAAAAAACTACCTAGCTAAGAAAATTATATTAGAAGCATAACACATAGTAAAAGAAACAACAAGATCTACCACAAAAACAACAATTAAGATAGTATAAATATGCAACTAAAATGGTAAAAAAGTTGATGAGTTTGTATTTCACGTCAACAAAAGGAGTATACATGACATTCATGTTAATAAACTATCGCATGCAAAGTCTTCACATATGTAGTGAGTGTATTAGAGCCAAAAATACAATAGTTAAAGCCATCAATCTATATAAGTATACAATAAATAAATGTGTGTCGCCTCCATATTTATTCTCATTATTTTTTCCCGCTTCACTCTCTTATATTGAGACGACCTGGATCGACATTTAACGGTTTGATTGCATTACCTTTTAAATTTCCTTTTTAACAATCAACTAATTTATTTTATTTGTTTCTACTCATAAAAGTAAAATAATATTTAATTCGTTATAAAATAAATACTTATTATTCTATTTATATATGTCCTACAACTGCAATGTTTGATAAGATCACTTTAACCTTTAAATTCTACGATTAATTACATTTTTCCATCAAATTATTCTTAACTTTTGTATTTCACATAAACTAATCTAATGTATCAGTTATATAATTTAGTGATCTTTTTTAGGATGGAGTAAGTATACTATTCTCAAACCAAGATTTCAATTCCATGACATATTCTTCTGTCAATATACACGATATTAACATGTTTTCTAAATATTATTTTATTTTGGATGATAAGTTATTGGATTTTTAGTTAATTTTTTTCTGCCAAAATACATGACAGATAAATAATATTTGCCCTTCATATTAACATGTTTTCTCAATATTAAATCAATGTTTATATATCTTATTTTATTGCAAAAAGGTAAATTTACATTGATATGGATTAATTCAGTTGTAATATTATTATAATAGGTTATATACTCATGTATTACATAGGGTTGTTTAATAGAAAACTAAAATTACAATAATGTGTAAAAAATTTAAAATAATGTGTAAAACAAGAAATAAATTTTTTTATTTTCTTAATTAAGTAATAATTAGAATTTAAATTTTATATTATCTTTTTTGAAAAATAAAAACATTAAAATAATTAAATTTCAAAATTCAAACTTACTTAAAATAGGAAAAATTAGAAGATTTTGGTGAGAAAAATTAGAAGATTTTGGGGAGAAAAAAATATGGTAATGACACGTGACATTTTTTAGAATCATTTATTAGAATAAGGATGTTTCTACAAAAATATATACTTCATAGGTATGAATTTTTCATAAGTATTTATCAAACCAACCATGACAATGTTTATAAAGCCAAAAAACATTTTATTTCTTAAACAAAATAATGAGTTATTCTCAATTTTATATTTTCTTATCTATTTAAGAAAACGCCTACCAACCTAATTTTGCTGTATTAAAATTCACAACTTATAAAAAATACACACAAAAAAAAAACAATAAACTAATTTTTTAAATATAACCTCTTAATTTTTAAATTGGTAAAAATAAAATGATATAATATTTTGTTTTTAAAAATATATCAAACTAAATAATTAACTTTTTTTTCACAACTACTACACTTTAGATAAGTTTAGTGTCCATTTTGGCCTTTGCGTTTTGTTTTATTTAACTCTTTCAATGTAAAAATAAATCTTTTAATATATCAAACCCTAAGGTTATATTTTTGTAATCATTTCAGCACCTGCTACTAACTCTGATAACTTTTTATCCAATTATAAGGCATTTTAGTAATTTTATTTCTAAGGGACTAGTTTAACTATTTCAGTCCAATAAAAAAAACTATTTTTTTGATATTTTTTTTAGTAAATTACAAATTATGTTCTTTAACTATATAGTAAATTGAGATTGTAACCGTTAGCTTCAATAATTACATTGTATGTCCTTTTTTTGAAACTTTTACACACATTTAGTCATTTTCATTAACTGATCTTAACGTTTTTTACTTACTTAAAAACATTTTTTTTTTACTTTTTTAAAATCATTTTTTTTCATAGAAACGACTTTTTTGAACCTTTTTAAAATGTTTTTTTACTTTTCTAAAAATATTTTTTAATATTTTTCATAAAAACTTTTTTTAGTTTTTTATAAAAACGTTTTTTAGCTTTTTTTCAGAAAATGTGCGGTTAAAGAGAACGTTTTAAAATTAAATTTCAAAAGGATTAAAATACGTTTTCTCAAAAAAAAAAAAAAGAGAAACCTTTCTATAATAAATTTAAAAAGATATACATTCTTAAAAAGGTAAAAAAAAGTTTATGAAAAAGCGAAAAAACATTTTTATAAAAAAACAAAAAAATATATAAAAATATATTTTAAAAAAAGTTAAAAAACGCTTTAAAAAGGTAAAAAAACGTTAAAAAAACTATAAAATCAATTTAAAAAAGTAAAAAAAAAAGTTTTTAAATAAGTAAAAATAAATATTAAAAAACTACAAAATAGTTTTTATTAAACTGAAATGGTTAAACTAGTCATTTAAAAACAAAATTACTAAAATACTCTTATACTTAAAAGAAAAAGTTAATAGAGTTAGATGATTACAAAAATACAACATCATCGATATGTTAAAATTTTAAACTAAAAGTGTTAAATAGGGAAAACTCAGGGCCAAAAACAAAAATTAATCAAATAAAAAGATATCAAAAGGTTGAAACTTTCATTGCGCCATTTAATCGAAACCGAAAAAAAAACACAGAATTAATGCTGCAGAGACGACGGAGATGTGTTTTTAGTTTTTACAGAGAGAAAAAGAAAGTGTAGGGTACCCCCCTTCCCATTGACATTTACAGACACCCTACGCTACTAGAATACTACTTCTCGTTTACCGCTCCATTCCCCCCTCACCAATATCAATAAACATCTTTCTCATTTATTCTCGATTTAGCCAATCCCCTGTTTTTTCTGATACACAAGAAAGGTATTTTGCATATTTCATTGCTTCCCAATAATTCCATTGAATCAATCACTCAGATTTCTTGATTTCTGCTCAAGTTACCACCTCCACCACCAGTAAGTTTCAATTTTGATTTTACCCTCCAAATGGGTTTACTTTGATTTTTTTAAATACATGAACTAAAAATTTGTGATTTTTTGGGGGGGTTGGATCTGGGATTCTTGAAAAGATTTTCTTGTTTTTAAAGTTGTGATTTTTTTTTATTAATTGTTAGTTGTAATGAATGTAATTGCGATTTCTTGATCTGGGTTTGTGTTATTTTTATGATTAGGTGTGTGATATGTTGTGTGGAGATGGAATAATATAAGGCACATTGTGTAGGGTTTTAAAAAAGTTGGGTTCTTGAGGTTAGGTTTCATGGGTTGAATAGAAGGAACCATGGTTAGACAAGAAGATCAGTTTCTTGATGCCCAAGATACACTTCCATCAATATCTGATTCATTTTGTAAGTTTCAAGATTGTGAGAATGATTCTGTGTGTAATGGGTTGGATTATGATGTTTGGGTTAGGACGCCGACAAGCGTTCAAGATCGAAAGAAACAGTTTCTTAAGTTAATGAATTTAAGCTTAGATGATGATGAAAATCAGTTAGATGATGATAGGGTTATGGAGAGAAGTGATGCTGTGTTGAGAAGCCCGGTTTATGAAGAATTGTCTTCGAGTACGTCGTCTGTTTCTGATTCGTCAAGAGTTCGTGATTCAAGAGAGGGTTTTGTTTGTAAAGAAGAGGTAGTAGAGGGTTGTGATTCGTTGATCCGTGAGGAGGTTGATTCGTCGTCTCAATTGGTTCAGAAACTGGTGGAGAGACAAATGAAGGTTGCTGGGACCATGGCTAGAACCATGAACCGAGTCAAAAGTCAATGGTTGAGTCGGTTACGGTCCATGACATGTGTTGTCGACAGTCAAGGAACATTTGATGGGTTGAGGGACGGTGCTGATCAGGTTCGCAGAACCAGGGTTCAACGGGTCAAGGTTAGGCAAAACAAGAAACAACTGAAGGAGCTCTCGGCTGTTTTCATTGGACAAGACATCCAAGCTCATCAAGGTTCGATTTTGACCATGAAATTTAGTCAAAACGGACGGTATCTTGCTACTTCTGGAGAAGACGGTGTTGTGAGGATTTGGGAAGTTGTGGAAGATGATAGATCTAATGATATTGACATTCCAGATATTGACCCTTCTTGCATATACTTTACTGTGAATCATCTTTCTGAACTCGCGCCTTTAATGGCTGAAAAACAGAAATTGAGTATGCTAAAAAGCCTAAAAAAGACCCCGGATTCGGCTTGTGTGATTGTTCCTCCAAAGGTGTTTAGGATACGGGAGAAGCCGGTTCAAGAGTTCCATGGACACAAAGGTGAGGTCTTGGATCTCTCATGGTCCAGTGATAATGTGAGTAAATAAATTAAACACTGGTTTTATAAATTATAAAGTTACACATGTTTTCATATTGTAATGTTGTTATTGTTTTAGCTTCTTCTATCATCATCGGTTGATGAAACGGTTTGTTTGTGGAGAGTGGGAAGTGATGAATGCGTTAAAGTCTTTCCACACAGTAACTATGGTACGTGCAGAGTTCATGGTTTTTAATCAAATAAGGGGTGTTTGGATGTAAGTTTAATGATTGTGTTTATGCATGCAGTGACATGTGTTCAGTTCAACCCTGTGGATGATAGTTATTTCATAAGCGGGTCAATTGATGGGAAGGTTCGGATATGGTCTATCGGGTCTTCCCAGGTTGTTGACTGGTCAGACATACGCGAAATAGTCACTGCTGTCACTTACAATCCTGATGGAAAGGTTTGCCATTTTTCTTGCTAAATAACTCAAAATCCTGAAAGTACAAAGATTATTAAAAACATCTCCTTTCTGGTTTAATCAGGGTGGGATTATCGGATCAATGACAGGCTGTTGCCGGTTCTTCAGTTTGTCAGGTAAACTTCATTTTTATGGAGCATATAGTTTAAAGTTTCATACTTTCATCTAATGTATGATGTTTTTTTAAATGCCTAAAATACCCTTTTGAGAGTGATGAAACTGTTTAGATTTTTGAGGATGATATTCAACATACCAAATAGGTGATGCTTCCATTTTCCAATGGTCAAATTTACCATCATTGTATGAGAAATCTTGTGGCTTGTATTTTTAAAAATTATCGCATATGGATTAGGATTTAGTCGGTTGCAATGTCATTTTCGCATCGAGTGGTGCTATTTGGCACCGTATACAATTTGAAGTCGTTGCATATTTGCATCCACTAATATTGGCTACACATGTTTTCTTGAGGGGCCTCAGGATCCATTTATGTGTCAACTCTTGTGTCTTTTACTTGAATTAGATCATCAGTTCCAACTGGAAGCTTCTGTTTGCTTAAATAGTAAAAAAAAGTGGCCTTGCAAAAGGATAATTGGCTTTCAGGTTGGTAATCCATAGCTTTGTTGAATATAAATCATAATAATAATAATATTATTATTTGTTTTCCCTTCTGTTCTAATCTTGGTTTAAATTTCTTAATCTGTTGTATAGTTCTGTCCACAAGATGCAAGCAAAGTAATGGTCACATGTGCGGATTCGCATGTCAGAATTCTTCATGGCGTGAACGTGATACGCAAATACAAAGGTATAACATCAACATGATTAACATCACCATCAACTGTTTATACATGATTACTAATCATGGTTAATTTATAAATAATGTTAATACTAGGCCAAAGAAACGGTGGAAACCAGTTATGCGCGTCCTTCACGTCAGACGGGAAACACATAATATCAACATGTGAGGACTCAAACATATATGTATGGAACTGTAATAACTTAAAAGAACCTTCACTTTACCAACAAAAGACAGTTAAGTCCTTCGAGTTCTTCTCCAGTGATGCATCAGTAGTGTTACCATGGTGTGGCCCGAAAGCTGGCCCGGGAAATGGTTGGAATTTGCAAGATGGGTTGCCTAATTCTTCACCTAGTTACTTCTCTCTTGGCCCAGAATTCTTTCTGGAGACCATTCCAAAGGGATCAGCCACCTGGCCTGAAGAAAAGCTTCCAACTTCCAGCCCGCCTGACTTGCCATCTCCATTGTGTAAATCCCAATACAAGTTTTTCAAATCTTCTTGGCAGAGCTCGGCAGGCAGTCATTCGTGGGGCCTAGTTATTGTAACCGCGGGCTGGGATGGACATATCAGATCGTTCCTTAACTACGGGCTGCCAGTAACCCTTTAACTAACCTGGGTCAGAGTTAAATGTTAATGTAACATAAGAGGTTAGGCTGTTTGTCTGATGGGCTGAGAGAGATGCATGTCTGGTGGCCCGGGAGAGAAATGGATTCATCTGATGGGTAGGGGCCGGGTTTAGATGCTGCGTATCTGGACGGTCTGATTGTGGGGCCGTTGCGAAGCTCTTCCATTTGTTGTTTTAGAAAATGGGATAAAGAGTGTTTAAAGGTAGTGGTTATGAGTTGATATGGGGTTAAAAGTCCTCAATCATGGTGGTTTTGGGGGATTATGAATGATTGAGGTTTGTTTGCCATTTTTGTACAACCTGGAAGTGGGGTCAAAACTTAATTCAGGAAATTGACTTCAAAGGCCATTCTCTATGCTTATGCATTTCATTTTTATTTTTATTTTTATTTTTATTTTTTTGTTTTTGATTCTTGATTACATGGGGTAAATGACAAAAGCCAAGATCAAGCTGTTTGATTGATTTTCTTGGCATAAAGTAGTTAATTTTTTTCAGGAATTCGTTATTTTTCTTAAGTTTAATGTACATAAACTTGCATTTTATTTCATGGTTTTTTTTTAAATATGTTTTCTGCCTCCGAAACCGTGATTTGAATATTCAAATTTCTAGTTTTATTAATTATATTTATATACTCCACTTGATTATCAACTTAATATGTTTAGAGATATTGTCTCGTTCTTGATGGGAAAACCTGGATAATCATATTAAGACATGAATTAACAAAACTTTAAGCTTAATAAAACTTCATAGTACTTATTACAAAGATATTAAAACATTTTAATACAATTCAATACATATGAAACTATTTAATACGTATCAAATCTACTAATACAATTTGTATAAAGATATTATTATACAATTTAATACGTATTAATCGGGAGTTACAAAGATTTAAACTTGTTTATGGTTAGAGTTATCAAAAGTGTATATAAACTCAACATTTAATAATGACCATATTTTATATGTTTAATAATGATAAACTAGTGTATCATACGCTCAAATGGGCGTATGGTGCGCCCAAAACCAAATGTTGGTTTTCCTTGCTTAAACTCTACCATTTTGTATGTGTAGATCTTGTATGCTCTTTTCATTGTAGACCAATTTCTTTTAAACTCCGATCTCTGCTCAAAGTCGACTTTATTTTTCCGAGAGTTCATATATAAAATCATCTAACCTAAGAGCAACCTAACCTCATTACTTAGCAACTTTGACAATATACTTTCTTTATTGAAATAAAGGTGTTACACAAACCAAATGACGTCGTTTCAAAATTTTCAAACGAAATTATGTTTGTTTAATTTCAAAATCAACCAAATTGGCCAAATTACCTTTTAGCTTGTTTAGGTAAATATATGCACATTTTTAAATGTGATTAATTTTAGCGGTTGAGGTGACGTAATAAAATTTTAGTAGAAGATTAAATAGTGTTTGACTTCACATACATCGATGCATCACCCGGTACATTCATATAACATATTATGTAGATAAATATATAAACATTCTAAATATCATATTATATACTCAAAGGAGATTCAAATATCACATATATATACCACTGTTTAATAATTAAAATATCATACCATTTTAATTGATTTCATTAAAAACTCAGTTAATATGACTAGTATACACTTTTTTTTTAATAGAACTTTAAAATTTCATATTTATTCTTATTTTAAACCTTCACCGTGACAGTTATAGATTTTTTAAAAAATATTATTATCTATTACATTATAAAAAACAAGATTACAAATCAATAAACTATCTAAAACCCCAGTGAGCATATTTATAAAATATATAAGGTTATAGTAAAAAGGGTTTTAAAAATAAGAAGGGTAAGAATGATTCTAAGCTTGACATGTGTCATTTTATTGTTTTTAAAGGGAGGACATAATGGTCAATGTGTAATATACCAGTTCAATGTGTAATACATCAGGTCAATGTGTAATACAAGGTCTGATATTACACAATGATCAGACCTGATATTACACAATAAACTGATATTACACAATGACCTGACATATTTGAGCGAATTACACAATAATGAGCGAATTACATAATGAGATGTAAACGTAAAACACATTGATGAAAACATATAACACAATGATGAAAAATATTTGACACAATGAACTTGTATTACACAATGACTTGACTAAATACACAATTAACTTGTATTACATAATGACCAGACGTGGTATTACACAATGAACTTGTATTACACAATGACCTTACTAACTACACAATGAGCTGGAAAACGTAAAACATAATGATAAATACATATAACACAATGAACTTGTATTACACATTGAACTTGTATTACACAATGACCTGACTAATTACACAATGACCAGACGTGGTATTACACAATGAACTTGTATTACACAATGAGCTGAAAAACGTAAAACACAATGATAAATACATATAACACAATGAACTTGTATTACACAATCACCTGACTAATTACACAATGAGCTGATAAACGTAAAACACAATGATAAATACATATAACACAATGAACTTGTATTACACAATGATCTGACTAATTACACAATGAGATGAAAAACGTAAAACACAATGATAAATACATATAACACAATGGACTTGTATTACACATTAAACTTGTATTACACAATGAACTTGTATTACACAATGAGCTGCAAAACATAAATTTTATTTTATTTTTTTATAACGACACTATACTCGTTTTAAAGATAAAAAAATCTCGTTTTTATGGTGTAACTTTTTTGAAAAAATAATGTCGTATGTAAAAGTTATGAACGTTGAAAAATGAGGGGGGGAGGGAATTTGATAAAAAGTCAACAAAAGTGGCCAAGACTAAAATACCCTTTCCAACAATTTTTTCTCTTACAATTTAATCTTAACCATTAAATCTTTTCTACAATTTGATCTAATAGCTCTAAACCCTTCTTAGAATTAGAATACTTTTTACCTGAACATAATCCTATATATATATAGGGTTAGGTTATAGTAAAAAGGGTTTTAAAAATAAGAAGGGTAAGAAGGATTCTAATCTTGACATGTGTCATTTTATTGTTTTTAAAAGAAGGGCATAATGGTCAATGTGTAATATACCAGATCAATGTGTAATACATCAGGTTAATGTGTAATACACCTGGTCAATGTGTAATACAAGGTCTGATATTACACAATGATCAGACCTGATATTACACAATGAACTGATATTACACAATGAGCATATTACACAATGACCTGACATATTTGAGCGAATTACACAATGAGCTGGAAAACATAAAACACAATGATGAAAACATATAACACAATGATGAAAAATATTTAACACAATGAACTTGTATTACACAATGACCTGGCTAATTACACAATGAACTTGTATTACATAATAAACTTGTATTACACAATGACCAGACGTGGTATTACACAATGAACTTGTATTACACAATGAACTTGTATTACATGATGAACTTGTATTACACATTGAACTTGTATTACACAATGAACTTGTATTACACGATGAACTTGTATTACACAATGACCCGACTAATTAAACAATGAGCTGAAAAACGTAAATCACAATGATAAATACATATAACACAATGAACTTGTATTACACATTGAACTTATATTACACGATGAACTTGTATTACACAATAACCTAACTAATTACACAATGAGCTAAAAAACGTAAAACACAACGATAAATACATATAACACAATGAACTTGTATTACACATTGAACTTGCATTACACAATGAACTTGTATTACACAATGAACTTGTATTACACAATGAACTTATATTACACGATGAACTTGTATTACATAATGACCTGACTAATTAAACAATGAGCTGAAAAACGTAAAACACAATGATAAATACATATAACACGATGAACTTGTATTACATAATGACTTGACTAATTACACAATGAGCTGAAAAACGTAAAACACAAAGATAAATACATATAACACAATGAACTTGTATTACACATTGAACTTGTATTACACAATGAACTTGTATTACACGATGAACTTGTATTACACAATGACCTGACTAATTACACAATGAGCTGAAAAACGATAAATACATATAACACAATGAACTTGTATTACACATTGAACTTGTATTGCACAATGAACTTGTATTACACGATGAACTTGTATTACACAATGACCTGACTAATTACACAATGAGCTAAAAACGTAAAACACAACGATAAATACACATAACACAATGAACTTGTATTACACGATGAACTTGTATTACACGATGAACTTGTATTACACGATGAACTTGTATTACACGATGACCTGACTAATTAAACAATGAGCTGAAAAATGTAAAACACAATGATAAATACATATAACACAATGAACTTGTATTACACATTGAACTTTTATTACACAATGAACTTGTATTACACAATGAGCTGGAAAATGTAATTTTTTTTTCTTTTTTGTTTATAACGACACTATACTAGTTTTAAAGATAAAAAAAGCTCGTTTTTATGGTGTAATTTTTTTGAAAAAATAATGTCGTATGTAAAAGTTATGAACGTTTAAAAATGAGGGGGGAACTTGATAAAAAGTCAACAAAAGTGGCCAAGACTAAAATACCCTTCCAACAACTTTTTCTTCTATAATTTAATCTCAACCATTAAATCTTTTCTACAATTTGATCTAATGGCTCTAAATCCTTCTTACCCTTCTTAGAATTAGAATCCTTTTTACCTGAACCTAATCCTATATATATATACACTTTTGTATTAAATTATCAGGTTATATCATTATATTTTTCTATTTTTTTTGTTATTTATTACTATTTAAAAACTAATTGAGAAATTTCAATGTTTCAAAATCTTACTGAAAATTCCTCATGTTCCATTTTGAAAGTATGATTATGATTTTATTTTCGAATGGAATTCTAAACATTCAGTTAGATTTGAGAAAAAAAAAATTATGAATAAAACTCAATATTTTGAAATAATTTCTTTTAAACTCTAATCACCATTCAAAGTCGATTTTTTTTTAATTTCTGGTATATAAAATCATTCGACCTAAGAGCAACCTAACTTCATCATTTAGCAACTACGACAATATACTTTCTTTATTGGAATAAAGGTGTTCTAAAAATGAAATGATGTCGTTTCAATATTCTGAAACGAATTTAAGTTTATATAGTTTCAAAATCAACCAAGTTGGTCAAATTGCCTTTCTTACTTTGTTTAGGTAAATCTATCAACACAACACTTGTAAATTTGATATTAATTTTATCGGTTGATCTGACGTAACAGAAATTTAATAGAAGATTAAATAGTGTTTGACTTCACATACATCGATGCATCACTCGGTACACGTTTATATAACATATACTATAGATAGATAGATAGATAGAGAAATTTGATATATATACCCCTATAAACTATAGGAATTTTAGGTGAAAAAATATTTTTCAATTTCACCAAGTTGCAAAAATGATTTTTTACCAACTTTAGACATAAATAAATATATACAAATAATGTTTACTTGCCTATTTCTTTCTGGGGTTTGTGTTATATGTTATGAGGGCTTCGCAACGAACCAAATCACGTCCAAATCGGAGCTAAGATGAAAGAGGTATCGATGCTCGAAGTTATGTGTTTGAAGTTGTGTAAAGCTGCGAAAATTGGAATAAAAAGTAGAGAACTTGTTCCAAATAGGTGGGGGTGGGTGGGGGGACAGTTTTGAAATGATATGTAGTATAACATTTCCTATTGTAATTAAATAGTGTCTATGTTAGCAATTAAAATCTCTACTAACATACTCTTAAGATTTGTTTGGTCTTTGTAAATTTAGTTTTATTAATAAAGAATAATTTTGATTTATAAATTTCTATGTGTTCATATTGACCACTGACCAGGTACTCAAACAACATTCCTTAAACTCTAATCTCTACTCAAAATTAATTTTATTCTTCACGTACTTCATAGATAAAATCATTCACCTAAGAACGACCTAACTTTCATTATTTAGCAACTTTGAGCATATAGTTTATTTATTGAAATAAAGATGTTACACAAATCAAATGACATGGTTTCAAAATTTTCAAACCAGTTTATGTTTGTATAATTTTAAAATCAACCAAATTGATCAAATTACTTTTTTTAGCTCGTTTAGGTGAAACTATACGCATATCTCTACATGTGATATTAATTTTATCGGTTCATCTGACGTAATAAAAATTTAATAAAATATTCAATAGTGTTTGAATTCACATGTATCGATGCATCTTTCTATACACATTGATATAACATATATACTATAGATGGATAGACGGAGGAATTTCATATATAACCCTATTAATTTCTTAGAATATCATATACACTTGCACCAAATCAAAATATTATATATACCTTTCTTTAATAATTTCAATTTCAATTTTACCCATTTTAATTTATTTCACTAAAAACAATTCATGAATGAGATAAGATAACGTGGCATTGCCTCTGATTAGGTGAGATAAGATAATACTAAAATTAAAATGATTAAAACCTAGTATGATTATTATCTTAAATTTTGTTAGAAATTTAATAAAAATTAGTACACATATCTTATTATAGTTTTGGATTCAACACAATGTGCATGTAACTATTAAGTCATGAATTCCAAGGTGTGAAAGACATTAATCGACTTGTTTCAAATATTTTAAAAGTCAGTATGGTTTTTTTATGTATCGACCAATCTCAATCGCCTACCGCAATCAGCCTTCGAATATTTTGAAAATTGTTTTTTCACTCTAAATATGATGAAAATATGGTTGTAATAGAGGTTGAGGTAACATTAAATTAATGCACACACTTGGATATTAATAGAAATCCTATCATCAAAGCTTCAAGCCACTATTATAAGTAACCTCTCATACCCTTCTCTTTCATCAAAGCTTTCTTCATGGCTATGCATTTTATCACCAAAACCTTTGTTCTAGTCATCTTTCTAGGACTTCTTTCCTCACATTCAGGTATTAAGTTCTTCATTTCATAATCATGCTTAATTACTTATAACTAACTTCAATTCAATTACTTCTCTGTCTATAGCAATTTGTTTCACCAATGTTGCAAACCTATATAAAGTCAAGATGTACCCAAGGAGGCTTGCTCTGGTGACAGACTACCATGGTCCAGGATCCAATCCCAAGCATGATCCAAGGAGGGGAGGTGGACACCGTCCACCAGCGACCCGTTAGGCTCGTGCTAAAGATAAACAGACTAATAATGTTATAGATAAAGTTCTGGTTGTAGATGATGCATAAAATTAAATAAAGTTTTTTTTTTATCATCTGGAATACTTTTAAAACGCGTTTATGATAATGCAAGCACACAAACAAGCGATAAATGTAATACGTTATACATTTATAGTAATGAAATATCAATACATGGGAAGAGATATGTTGATTATATACAGAGGCTGCACGGTTAGGTTTCAAAACGAACCATTAGACGACATCCATATCCCAAGTGACACAATACCAATTGTTGCAAAAGCTTGGATCAGTTCATAGACAAAGTTTTGTTGTTGTACCGGCAAGTTTTCCCAATCCGTCCGCCTGTCAACAAACAATAACTAAATTTAGCAAAGGGTCATTGATGGGATGCAGGTGACTTGTTGATATCACACATTTTGCAAAATAAAAAAAGGGAATATTTCACCTAATAGTAACCGAGTTTCTTCGGTGTTTTACTAAAGTCACCCGTTCTATTTCCTAACTATAAAAATCCCTCAAAATTTCATTATTCTTCCATTGTTGTGAAACTTTTTTATATATTTTTTTAATTTAAGTGGCCTAAATGAAACATATATGAATCTTGGTTACTCTTTAGCAATTATTTTTTTCAATTTCAACCTGATGTAGGAGGTAATTGTGAAATTGAAAAAAATAATCACTAAATAGTAACCATGTTTCATATATGTACCATTTACCTCACTTAATTTTAAAAAAATTGAACATTTATAAAAAAAATAACAATAAATGAAACTTGAGTAGTTTTTATATAGTTAAAATAAGTACGAGAGACTTTACCAGAACAATATTGAAACTTGGTTATTATTTTGTGATTTTAACCCAATAAAAAAATGCATACCCCAAATCAGCAATGACAATGGTTACATTATCTTGAGAATATTGGTCCTGCAATAAAGAAAAGTGGAAGTTATAGAAAGTGAGAAATGTAAATATGCAACAAAATTAAAAGGGGAAGTATGTTTATGGAAGTCATTACCAAGGCCATTTGAGCTAGAGCTTCACATGCAACCTATAGCAAGAATATATCAACAATAAATAAAAACTGCTATAATGTTTTCTTGGAAAAGTGGTTGATGGCTACAAGGAAACTAGTTACCTGAACATCTCCATGTTCCCTAAGTTGGTTTCTGACAAAATTGACTGCATCCGAGCTGAAAGTATCAAAATTTTCGGGATGTTTGTTCCAAAGTTAGACAGGGATAAAAGTGGATAATATCATAAAAACTAAAGCCTTCAAGGGGGTATGGCACAGTGGTAAGAGGGGTCAAGTTCGAATCAGCTTCCACTGATTTTCTACCCTTAACCCCCTTGAAAGCCGCCCACCTAACGTAAGTTGTTTTTTACTCGATCCCATTGGTTAGCAGGGTATTAGTGGCCTAGTGGGGTACCCTGAGTTTTCGGTAACGGGTTCTCATGGTTACAAAAAATAAAAGAGAAAAATAAAGGTAATATAAGTGAGATTGAACCTCTTAATGTAATCCCATAAGCCATCAGTTGCTAACAATACGAACTCTGCATCAGGTCCCAGTGGTACTTGATAAATATCCGGGGTAGCAATAACCAAGTCTCCAACAAACTGCACGCTGTATAGATAACCCCAATTTACAATTAAGCAATTGAAAAAAATCTAGGTTATAGTTCGTAACCAATTGATCATAAGTGTTAGTTATGCCATTTTATAATCAATTTAAGAGTAGTCTTCTGAACTCTAGAACTTGTATCAAGGCAATGACCGCTTATTAGATTGTTGCTTTAAACTTCTTTAATGCTCCCAAGACTATCAAGAATACTCTGATTAAATATTAACCAAATCCAGAAAGAAATTACATAAAACATATGGGAAAACTTACCGGGATATAAATTTTTCAGACCATCTTCCTTCTGCAACTCCCTTTTTCAGCATCCTTTCAATAGTTAAGAGCGCATCAAATCTCAATGCTCATGTCAACTACTAATATATATGATTATCACGTAGTTAAAGAAGAATAAGAGAGATTACTCATTCTTCTTTGTCTTAAACCGTATGTCACCAAAGGCACGGGATACAGAGATATCTCCACAAATTCTTCCATCCGAAATCTACATAGACCATATACACAAAGAAAGTTGTGCAAATCAGTTTTGTACCATAATAAACTGTTTATTGTAAGTTTATATTGGCCTGAGACATAGGTGACCAATAAAAGAAAATATCTTGATCGCAATAATTCTACGAGAATCCAGACAGAGAAATGTTGCATGCCACAAAAAGATTCATGAACATCATCTGAAAGGCAGCAAGTACCAAGTGGGACTTCGTCAGTTTCAAAATCAGGCAAATGCTATATTGAAGAAACTTACATCAATATTACTACTTGTCATTTATGCTTGTTAGAGAAATTGCAACTAAAAAACTATAGGTAATTTTAAGTATGCCTCAGTTTCTAAAGAAAATAACAATATATCAAATCAATATATACCATGAATGCAAGTGAAACAATGAAGAAATAAAAATGGAAATGAGAACAGAATAACACACCCATCCACCTGCTTCTCTAATTCGTTTGATTTCTTGAAGAGAAACCTTGTTTCTTCCATAGGGTCTGTGAGAATTAGTCAAATCTTCTGCTTTTCCAGATTGTGAAAGGACCTGCCATCGAGTTTGCCAGAAATTGTAATTGATAGAAGATGCATTCTTGTTGTCTCTTTTAAACAGAGAAAGAACATCTTAACCGAAATCAAATGGAATTAGGGGCGTACCGCACATGAGTCACCAACATGGGAGACAAATAGCATATCATTTCCTAGGAACATAGCAGTAGCTGTTGCACCAGACTCATCGTCCTCCCCGTTCATCTCAAGCCTTTACAAAATGAAACAGCATCTAAACCTTCAACGCAATAATACAGAAAATGAAATCATACTGAAAATGTATACTACTTTGACAATTGTTTGAGACGATACAAATTGTCAGTAAGTATATTTAGCTTACCAATTTAGAAGTTTGGAATCAGCTGTCTTGAAAGCCTCTTGCAAAGCATTTTTTATTCCAATAAAGTCTTTTTTATCTAACAAATGGCCTCCTTGTAGAGCCTTGACACACTCCTTATATAGCTCCTCCCTGTGGTTTACATACATGTTAAAAATAGTTCATAGAACATATAATCATTGAGTATCATACCCCCTATGAAATCAGAATACTTTTATATCATATTTATCCCGTTAAAACAGGGTTCTTAGATAAACTCCATGATTGTTGAGTTGAAGATGCTAGGCCAGCAAAATTAAGACATCAAAGAAAATGATAAAATTCACTGAGACATAAACACAAACACCTTGTGCTCAAAACAAACATGAAATCATAAATACTTTTTTTTAAAGATGGTTTTTGTATAAATTCCATGATGGTTGACTTGAAGATTCTAATCCAGCAAAAGTATTACATCAGAGAAAATGATAAAATTCACTGAGACATAAACACAAACACCTGGTGTGCAAAACAAACCTGAAATCATAAGTACTTTTTTTTTTTAAAAAAGAGGGGTTTTAGATAAATTGATTAAATTCCTTGATGGTTGACTTGAAGATACTAATCCAGCAAAACTAATACATCAAAGAAAATGATAAAAATCACTGAGACATAAACACAAACACCTGGTGTGCAAAACAAACCTGAAATCACAAATACTTCAATATCATTTTTAGTCCTCTAAAAGAGGGTCTTAATATAAATCCCATGATTGTTGACTTGAAGATACTAATCCAGCAGCATAATTAATACACAAAAAAATGATACAATTCACTGAGACATAAACGCAAACACCTGGTGTCCAAAACAAACCTGAAATTATACACACTTTTATAACATTTTTTAGTCCTCAGAAAGAGGGTTTATATATAAATTCCAATATTCCATGATTGTTTACTTGAAGATACTAATCCATCTTAATTAAGACATCATATAAAATGATAAAATATTAAAAATCACTGAGACATAAACACAAACACCTTATCTGCGAAACAAACCTGAGAAACTTAACGGCAGAAAACCCCGCATGGCCATCAAAAACAGCAGCAAAATAGAAACCCTCAAGCTCGTCATTAGAGATTGAACCAACTATAACAGCATCGTCTTCCATCTCCTCACGAACCCCCTGCAATTTAGCGGAACCCCATCTGATTCCAGAAGCAAGACCATCTGATAAACAAGAAGGAGCGTCAATTGCAATCGCTGAACAACATCGGCGGCTGCCTTCTCTGCTCCATTTTCTGGTGATTATATTATTGTTGTGGTGATTGGTCTTCTTCAAGTCGATCTTACTAACGCTGTTGTTGTTGTTGAGGAGAAATCTTTGCAAGCGTGGACTCCATAAAGCCATTGATTACAGAGAGCCGTAAAGTTTGGAAGAAGAAGATTAAGAGTGAAGGAGAATTGGGTGTAATAAGGGGGAATCTCGGAATCCAGAGGATAAGATAGCGGAGATTGAGCGCGAACGCAGACCGCTAACTGCTTTAACGGATTGGATCATCTCGTCTGTCTTATTTTCAACTAAAAAATTATATTAATCAAAGGGTAAAAATGTAAAATCCATAATTGATGGCAAGATTAACTAAATGAACGAACATGAACATAGGTCTCGTTCGTTCAATTGTGTTCGTGAACGTTTGTTCGTTTATGTTCGTGTTCGTTCATTTGTCGTTTTTTATGTTTTTCATTAAAGATTTTTGTATATTTCTATTTTATTTTATCTAAACTGTATATATTCTATAATTTTTATTTTGTTTTTTACCCTAAATTTAACTAAGTAAAGTAAGTTCGATATAAGTACAAAAAACTTGATATTAAAATGATCTTATTAAATGTTAATTTTGGAAGATATTAGGGTTCACATCAAAAGTCACAAACTAGCATTCGTTCGGGTTACGTTCGTGAACCGTTCATGAACAAATCCATTTCCTTAATGAACGAACACGAACATGAAATTTCGTTCGGTTAGTGTTCGTGAACCGTTCATGAACAAGTTAAATGCTTAACGAACGAACACGAACAAGGCTTCGTACGGTTCGGTTCGGTTCGTTTACAGGCCTAAGTAGCTCCAATGTTGTAAGGGTATGACGGAAGTAATCCGACGGATTAGATTATCTCAGCTACGGTGTGAGAAAGTGCACGATACTCAGGCTCGAGACTAGACAGAGTAATGGTGTGTTGTTTTTAAGAGCTCCAGCCGACGAGAAACACACAATATATGTAGTAGAGGAACGATCATATGGGCAGCATCCCTAGTCAGACTCAGGGTTTCATAATCAATAAGGCTAGTAGTACTCTGAAGATAGCAAAGAATATGGTTAATAGCAAGCCAACGACAATCATTATGCATGAAGAAACTAAGAAACATTATTGATGGTGTATGTAATCTTTGGACGAGTCAAGACGAGATACTAAATAGCTCCAAAAATGATTCGATAGAGCAAGGGGTCATCTATCGGTATACCTGAATATCAAGAAAGTTGACGACATGGGTGATACAAGAGTGGATAAGGGCTTGCATTGACCAAAACCGGTGCGATAAAGAAGAACACTAAGTACTGATACTGAGACAAGTGAAGAGCATTACTGTAAATGTAGCTTGTACCCCCAAAAAAAGTAACCCAAGGTACCCCAAATACTTGAGGACAAACTACGAATGTAAATGCTCAATCAAATATGTTACTGAATTAGAGCTACTTGTAATAATAATACCATCTGCATAAACAAGAACTCAATCTCTAGAATAAACAAATAATAAGGTTTCGAAGACGCACAAAATAAATCTGAATGTGGCACCCGTATTTTTAAAACCCAGCAGAAATTTGATCCGGATATTTATTTTCTTAATGATAAACAGTCTTTTTTCCCATTTATAGCGTGTCAAACTTTTACATTTTATTAAGACTTAAACGAGATCTAAATATTTTTATTAAACAACATAATAGTTTGACACTTAACATAACGACCCTTTCAAAACTTAAAACCCATCTCGAGACTTATCTTGATCAATTGTCAACTCGAGGCGCCTTAACTGAAAGTAGATATCATACACAAACTAGCTTTCAAGTTAGTTTACACTTAAGTGTTCCAGGTGATAAAATCCAAATCCCTTTTATCATCTTCGTAATGTATTATACCCTAATACATCAAGTTATTATAACCGACCATCATAATAACCTATTATGATTTTTATAAATCTCATTCCCATTTTTAAATTTAGTTCATCTATTCACAGAATCTTTCATTTATATTTACCTTACCCACGATGATTCAACCTATGTCTACCTACCAAGGTGATACACATTGTTATTCATCTTACCCATGGTGATTGAGCATGTACCAATGGTGATACGCATTATCATTCATCTTACTCATGGTGATTCAGCTTGTGTCAACCTACCCATGATTATTCAACATGTGTCCACCTACCCACGGTGATACACATTATTACTCACCTTACCCACAGTGATTAAACATGTGTCCACTTACCTATGGTGATACATATTATTATTCACCTTACCCCGTGATGATTCTGCATGTGTCCACCTACCTGTGGTGTTACACATTACTATTTACCTTGTCATGGTGATTGGCGTAATTAACCCAAGACAATTTGCCTGCATATCTAACATTTTAAACCCAAGTCAATTTACCTGCATGTCTACACGTCAACCTGGTAATCTTAGCCCAATGCTTTAAAATTGGGCTGACACGATTTTTGTGCCTCGTGATCATATACGGTCGTACGAATACATATATACATTCGTATACAAATCCCTTATACGCTCATATATACATGCATATGCTTAGAAATGGATATTAAAATCTAGTATTTATGCAACCCTTCTATTTGAACTTAACATCATGGTGATTAATGGGTATCATCATCTCTTCTCTATATTATTACATAACTAAATATCATAATAAACTGGCATACAAATTAACTATGAAGAAACTACAGCTAGAACAATACCCAAACCACAGCTCAGTGGAGGAAAGAATACAAACACAAAAACAGATGGGTCGGATCTACTCATCATCGTCGTCGTGGGTATCCATTTTCGTGATATGCTTAAAGGGATCAGTTCGCATATACGCCTCTGGTCGATAAAACCCCATTTCATTCATTCTATTGCTTATCGCGTGAAGTATAGCTTTCTTTTTTCCTCCATATTCATCTTTGTTTTGTTCCACCAACTCATTGGCCTCAGCAGCCAAGTTGTTGACAAAAGCAAAAATATTATCCTCCCACAGCTTCAGCCTCTCTATGTCATACCCCACCAGTTTTCCAGTCTCCCATATGTCCCTTACCTGCTCTTCCACGAACGGGGTTCTTTCCTGTGCGTATCTTATCATCTCATCTTTTTTTGTCTACATCATACGATAAATTGAAATTAATAAACCCAGATATATCAAGGTGTCCATAATAATAATAAAAACAATCAATAACGAGGTATAGAGAGGGAATTGAAAGTTTTACATGATATTATAGATTATAGAATAATGAAAACTCTGTAAGGTATTATGGTCAATAATCAACTATGTATAGGAATACAATGAGGATAATTACAAAGGGAAAACCTAATTATATCATCTCTCTTAATTACAATAAACTTTAACTAATATTATATGACCTGCGCAGTCAGAGAGAGCGAGAGGAAATTGGACACTCTGACTGAAGCGAAAAATAATGAATATGTTGGTATAAAAAGAATATATAATCTTGAAGAAATAAGGAAAAAAACCCTGAAAAATGCAATAGTAAGAAAACTCTGTGACAGTAAACGGCAACGACGAATGTACAACCATAGTGGTGGCCGCATGGGGCACGACAATAGGGCTATGGTCGTAGGAGCTACAACTGTAGTGGCATGACATAAGAGAAAAATAAATAAAACTTACTTTATATATACATATATATATAGGGAGAGGCTCAAATAAGAAGTAGTTTTTCGCTAAGAAATGTCTAAAACGCTAAGAAACGATATCAAACGAACTCCAATTGAGCTCATTTCAGTGGCGTTGGAACCGTCTCGTCGAACTCTACCATCTTAGCTTTTAGGGTTTAGCGTTTAAGGTTTAGATTTTACGTTTGAATTTTAGGTTTTTAGCCTTAGGGTTTAGCTTTTAGGGTTTAGATTTTATGGTTTAGGTTTTTTTGGGGGGTGGGGATGGGGGGGATTAGGTTTTTGGGGTTGGGTGGGTTTAGGTTTTTGGGGTGGGGTGGGGTGGTGGTGGGGGTGGGTGTGGGGGTGGTGGTGGTCGTTTTAGGCTTTTTGGGGTGGGGTGGGGTTGGAGGGGGGTTTTAGGTTTTTGGGGGTGCAATTGGAGGGGGTTTAGGTTTTTGGGTCCAGGTTAGGGTTCGATGAGACGGTTTCAACGCCGCTGGAATGAGCTCAATCGGAGTTCGTTTGACCCACTTCTTAGCGTTTCTTAGCGAAAAACCACTTCTTAGTGGAACCTTCCCCTATGTATATATATGTGTGTGTGTGTGTGTATGTACAAATTACAATGCGTTCCAGGGTCAAGACAAGAGGGAGAAGAAGAGAAAAAAAGTCGTCACACAAAGGGGATGATGGAGAAAGAGGGCCGACAACCAACCTATATTTGACGGCAAAAGCGGTGGAGATAGATAGGAGGGAAAAGAAAAGAAGAAGGCAACAACCTTACAGCTCTGATACCATGTAAAATAATAAAAAACCCCTAAGGTGTTATGTATTAATAATAATCAACTATATGAAGGAATGCAATGATGATAATTACAACGGAAACCTAATTAAATCATACCTCCAAATTATGGTAAAGATAAATTACAATATACCCTAACTAATATATTCTATCAATCATGGTTGTGATACTGACAACTTGATAGTCATCAGATTAGATGCATTAGTGAGTTACAGATACAACAATATTACCGGATGGAGTTTCAGCTATCCTACCTTTGCCATCTATAGTTTCTGTTTGTAGAAAGTATAAAACTGATATATTACTGAATGATTTACAAGTACAAAAGGGGACCTCTATATATAGGGGGGAAAACCCTAGAAACAGGCCCATGGGCTAACTAACTAAACAGATAATAAAAGGGCCTAGATATATACAACTAACACTCCTCCTCAAGTTGGAACATAGATGTTAAACATGCCCAACTTGTTACAAATAAAATCGATTTGAGCTTTCCGGAGCGGTTTGGTGAGAATGTCTGCAAGCTGAGAATCTGTCTTGACATGAATTGGTTGAATGGATGGAGGATCCTTTTTTGTACCAACTATCCGATCTCTGATAAGATGACAATCAACTTCAATATGCTTCGTTCTTTCATGAAAAACTTGATTCTTGGCTATGTGTATAGCCGATTGACTATCACAGTATAATCGCATCAAGTCATTAGAGATAACCCCGAGTTCTTTAAGAAGTCGCCTGACCCATATCATCTCTGATGTAACATCAGCCATGGCTCTATATTCAGATTCGGCACTTGACCTAGATACCGTGTGTTGCTTCTTACTTTTCCATGACACAAGATTACCTCCAACAAATACACAGTATCCAGTGGTGGATCGTCGTGAGATAGGGCAACCAGCCCAATCTGCATCTGAGAACCCAGACACACGTCCATCTCCTTCTTCTGTAAAGGCGCCTACACGACAATGGCCCTGATCAGAATACAAGATCCCTAAACCAGGTGTGGCTTTGAGATACCTCAAAACGCGAAGGGCAGCATCCCAGTGTCCGGTGTATGGAGTGGCCATGAACTGACTTAAGACACTCACTGAGAAAGAAATGTCGGGTCGTGTAACTGTCAAGTAATTAAGCTTACCAACCAGACGTCTGTAACGTTCAGGATCCTTTATTGGACTCCCGTCCTCAGGAAGCAGCTTCCCCGTAGGAAGCATTGGGCTATCAACTGGCTTGCAACCCAGTAAGCCACATTCAGTCAGCATATCAAGGACATACTTCCGCTGAGAGAGAAGAATTCCTTGTGGAGAACGAGATACCTCTATGCCAAGAAAGCATCGAAGTCGGCCAAGGTCACTAATCTGAAACTGGGACTGAAGAAACTGTTTGAGCTCGGTAATCCCAATCTCATCATCCCCTGTAATTATGATGTCATCAACATACACAACTGCAATGATGCGTCGACCCAGGTGGTGCCTGAAGAATACAGAGTGATCATAAGCACTACGTACCATCCCAAATTCTCCCATAACATTCGAGAACCGACCAAACCATGCCCTAGGAGACTGCTTAAGACCATATAATGACCGATGGAGTCTACACACCTTAGAGGCCTCCTCCTTGACAATAAAACCAGGTGGTTGCTCCATATAAACCTCCTCCTCAAGAACACCATTGAGAAAGGCGTTCTTGACGTCAAGCTGATGGAGCGGCCAATGATTAATGGCAGCAAGAGCAATAGAAATGCGTACCGATGGCATTTTAGCAACCGGGGAGAAAGTCTCGTCATAGTCAATACCATACGCCTGCGAATAACCCTTAGCAACTAAACGAGCTTTCAGACGATGCAAAGAACCATCGGGGTGGAGTTTAACTGTGAAAACCCACCGACAGCCAACAATATGTTTACCTGGAGGAAGCGTAACAAGATCCCATGTATGATTAGCTCCGAGAGCCCCAATCTCTTCTTCCATGGCATGTCTCCATCCTGGGTGAGCAAGAGCTGTCATCACATTCTTGGGAATCGGGTAGGAATCTATAGCAGTGGTATAGGCATGGGATTCAGGTGAGAGGTGGGAATAAGCAACATAATCCTGAATAGGATAACGGGTGGGATGTCGGGGTTCTTTGCGAAAGGCAATTGGTATATCAGGAAAGGGTGCACCAGGAGGGTCATAAACATGTGTGGCTGGTGTAATAGGGGTAGTATCAGATGTATCAGGATCAGGTGTGTCTGGTGTAACACGGGTAGTATCAGATGTATCAGGATCAGGTGTGTCTGTTGGAACTGAGAACGTACCAGGAGCATGGTCCGGTTGTGAATCAGGTGTCTCTGATGTCTTATCCTTATGTCGTCGGGCATATGTGAAAATCAAGGGTGGAGGGTTGCTCGGCAAGCCTGAGGCATGAAGATCTGGAGCAGTGATGTCTGAGACCGGAGGGTCGGAAGAGGCGCTGGACATAGGAAAAGGACGAATGGTGGGAGACCCGGGTATGTCAGATTCAGGAAATGGATCAGAAGTAGGATTGGGAGACTCGGGAAAGAAGGGACACTCCTGATTAAAGGTGACATCAGCGCTGGTAAAATACTGGCGGAGAGAAGGACTATAACAACGATAACCCTTCTGAACACGTGAGTAGCCAAGAAAGACACAACGAAGCGCTCGGGGTCCTAGTTTCGAGCCCCCTGGACGGTAATCATGAACGTATGCAACACACCCGAAAATTTTGGGTGCTAAGGGGAACATGGTGCCGTTTGGGAAAAGAATAGAGAATGGGGTTTTGCCATGAATAACTGGTGAAGGCATACGGTTAATGAGATAAGTAGCAGTAAGGACCGCATCCCCCCAAAAACGATGAGGAACTCGAGAGTGAAGCATGATGGTGCGAGTGACATCCAACAAATGGCGATTCTTACGTTCAGAAACGCCATTTTGTTGAGGTGTGTATACGCAAGATGACTCGTGAATAATGCCATGGGTTTTTAGAAAATCTGAAAAATCCTTTGAGAGATATTCTTTCGCATTATCAGTGCGTAAAGTTTTAATTGAGGTGTTGAATTGATTTTGCACATACGCATGAAATTCACTAAAAATTGAAAATACTTCAGCACGTGATTTCATTAAATAAACCCAAGTGGCACGAGAATAGTCATCAATAAAGGTAACAAAATACGAAAAACCCAATGTTGATTTTGTGGGACAAGGACCCCACACATCCGAATGCAAAAGTTCAAACAAAGTACTGACACGATTAGACACTCTAGGGGGATAGGGACGCCTGGTGTGTTTACCAAGCTGACACGACTCACAATGAAAATTAAAAGAAGGAAAATCCGGTCTCATTTGCCTCAGAACTGCTGCAGAGGGATGACCAAGCTGGCAGTGAACCTCCCTGATACTTGAATCACATATGTTTGCTTTAGGAGGTGACGATAAGGACAGACGATAGAGACCTCTTGATTCAAAACCGGTGCCAATCAACCGGTTCGTCCCCAGTTCCTGAAAAATACAATGAGAAGGGTAAAATGTTACTGAGCAATTGTTCTGTTTTGTAATTTGACTCACCGAACACAGACTAGTAGGAAATTTAGGAACCAACAAAACAGAGGAAAGGTTTAAGTGTTCCGGGTTACTGAGGGAACCAATGCCACGAACTGGGCATGAAGATCCATCAGCGAGCCGAACAGGTGGGTAAGAAATAGTATGAAGGCTAGAGAGGATACCTTGATTCCCAGTCATATGATGAGTAGCTCCTGAATCAATAATCCAAGATGAGTCACAGTTAGAGAAATTACCTGAATTGGCTGAGTTGGCACGTGGACCTGGAGCAATCGAGTGAGAGGCCAATAACTGCTGTAGCCGACCATAATCTTCCTCGCTTACTGTGTAGGTAGGAGGTTGATTAGTAGTCTGATCAGACAACTCTTCAGCAGTAGCTATTCGAGCTGTAGGACGAGTGGGAGGCTTAGAGCCAGGGGCTCGGTTCGGGCAGTTATACTTGGTGTGTCCATCCTCGTGACAGTAATGACAAACGAAATTGCTTCCTCGGCCAATTCCCTTTCGCTGAGACACGAAAGGGGCTCGACCTCTACCTCTACCAGTAGATGTATGCAAAGCAGATGCGTCACCTGGGTGGATGGTAGTGACTGAGTCCGGACCATACATTTCTCGTAGCAGATGATATGTGGATGCCACAGAGGAGATAGCAGTAGAGTTGCTCAACAGCAAAGGTCGAGCACTCGAATATTTAGGGGATATACCCGCAATGAACATCATGACATCCATCTTGTTATTACGCTCCTCCTGAGCTTTCAAATCAGTAGTAGGTGGAAACATGGCACGCAATTCATCTTGAAGTTTCGAGAATCTGGTAAAATAGTCGGTAAAGGTAGAGTCACCTTGCTCAAGACTACTGTATGCTTGAACCACAGAATATGCATGAGATAGGGATTCCTTTGCTGAAAAGGATGAAGACAGATGGTCCCACATGCTCTTGACAGTGGGGAAATTCTGGGCAATTGTGAGTACTTGTGGCTCCATAGCGTTCCAAAGAGCCATTTGTATCCCACTATCATCAATACGCCATTCCCGGGTATTCGGAGTAGGAGGTGGCTCAGTTAAATGGTTTTCTTTATCAACACTTGCAAGTCCCTTTTGAACAAAGAGACTCCATGAACTCCAATTAGCAGAGTCAAGTTTCACGGGGATGCGTAAAACTGAGGCATAGTTGATTATTCCAGGAGCAACATGGTTTTCAGGGGTTTTTGTGTCTACCATTGAACTGATAAACGGGTACAATAAACGGGTCAGAAAACTAACCGTACACAACAGATCGGTGGCGGCTTTTCAGATCTGGGACAGGAACGATGAACAGTACTCGGCGGTGAACAGTAATCGCGTGAACAGTACCACGACGTGAACAGTGCTTGCGTGAACAGTACCGGTGGCGGCTTTTCAGATCTGGGACTGGAACTATGAACAGTACTCGGCGGTGAACAGTAATCGCGTGAACAGTACCACGGCGTGAACAGTGCTTGCGTGAACAGTACCGGTGGCGGCTTTTCAGATCTGGGACAGGAACGATGAACAGTACTCGGGGGTGAACAGTAATCGCGTGAACAGTACCGCGTCGTGAACAGTACTTTCTTGAACAGTGGAGAACGGATTTGAGACTGGATTCAGTTTTGTACCGAGAGCCGTAGCTCTGATACCATGTAGAAAGTATAAAACTGATATATTACTGAATGATTTACAAGTACAAAAGGGGACCTCTATATATAGGGGGGAAAACCCTAGAAACAGGCCCATGGGCTAACTAACTAAACAGATAATAAAAGGGCCTAGATATATACAACTAACACTGTTCAAATACTTATGACATAATCTTGTTACTACTAAAAAGATAACAAGATTCGTGTCCATGGAAAGCTAGAAGTTTGATTTTGATTAACTTGATACCTATCTACAATTAGTTTCAAACAAGTATGTTTCCTATAAACAATGTAACTAACAAACGACGCTCTGGCCTCATCTTAGTGGCACAAGAAACTTCAAACCAGTTGAGCCCAAAGAGTGTACTAGTATCACTACAACCACTAGCTGGTGAGCTCAAATCTGTTTGGTGCTGATTCAACACGAATAAGTTCTGTTTTTCAAATTACCAAATCGCAAGCAAACCTCACAAATTTCACACACCAGTGAAGCAATTGGAAACCTGAGATCATCCTAAACCAAACACTTACAGGAACTAAGAATTAAACCAGAAATCTATTATGAAATCTAAAATTGAAGCAAAGACCGGTTTGAAACACGTGCAATTTACAGAGGAAATTCAAATTTCGTACCAATTTTCTTCTCCGCCATATCTTCCGATGCCCAACGCCACCGTTCTGGGAGTGATCGGTGCCCTAGAAAACGAAATTGAAAAAAAAAAAGAAAAAATTAATGTAGATAGGGATGTATACATATAAATGAGGCAACAGAAATTTGGATAATTATGCTTCGAGATGTGTTGTGTTTACCTTGGAATGGATGGAAGGGTTGAATCGCCGTGTATGAGGCGTGTTGAACTCGAGTTTCTGCTGAAAGAGATTATTGAAGGTTTGTAAAAGTTATGATAGAAATAATGAGTATGTAAGGAGTTCAGATAAGCCAATGACTGTTTACAGATGAATATAGAGAGCGAAGGCCGGTGAAACCTAGAGAATTCGTCGCCATCGCCATCGCCATCTGCAAGCTCAAACCCTTATCTTCAGGAATTTAGTATGCAAAAACCCCGCTCATCCCAACCTATATATCAACAGATGAAATTAACTCATTTAAAGGTCATATACGAACCAAAATATAAAGAACTAACATGTTTAAAAAAATATTACTACACCGATAGTTATGTAATTATTAGAGTACGAGATATACTTTTATTTGAGAGCCAAGAAAAAGTATATTTTTTGTTAAGTGAGCGTCACATTAGCGTGATAAATTTCTCAGCTAGATCTTACTTGGTAAAGGAAATACCAAAATGAGTGGTCTATCACATATTTAACTATGAGGACTCATCCAACACCCACATCTATACTTTATAATAAATAAAGGTTTTGTTGAGACAAATTTTCTCGTCTTTCTCTCCTATTGATTACACAAGTATTCTTTAATTGTTTTTTAATAATTTTTTTGTTTTCCGTCTCTATCTCTTCTATTAAATAACAATGATTTCTATAATTTTTTATTTTAAAAAATATAGGTTTGTTCATAAAATATTTTTAGAAATTGAACAATTATTTCATTCTTTTTATAAAACATTTTTAAAAATTAACTATATGACGTTTCTAAAATTTGTATTAAAAAACTATGTAATATATCATAAATATGTAATATGTAAATATTTGTTATTAAGTATATAACATTGCATTTATTCAACCCGTATAATACGCGAGGTTTTAACCTAGTCTATACTATATAATAAATAAAGGTTTTTTCATGCCACATGTCGGCTCCATATTCCTTCTTAACATTTTTTTCTGTCTCTCTCTCTTATTAAATACACTTCTATTTTTAAATAAAATAATAACAATAATATTAACTAACTATAATTTGCCGTAAGATTGAATCGTCCTTTTTTACTTTTTTTTTACCCCAAAGGTTTTTTTTTATAGATATGACATAAAAAGTTTACCCTTTTATTATTATTTTTTTTTAGATTTGTCACAAAACTTTAATAGAGTAAACTTTAGTTTTTTGTCTTCAAGTTTTACTTTTTATAAAATTGTAATAAGCGTTCAATGGGTTTGTTTTTTTTTAACGGTATACACAGCTTTGTTTAGTTTTTTTTTGTGAGCGATTCAAGTTTTTTTTTATCGTACGCTATAACAAGTCTATGTTTCGACGTAAGTTTTATCATCGTGGACGAGCCTAACCGATAACTATCAAACTCCCGTCGCGTAGCACGGGGGAAAAAACTAGTTATCATAAACCATGATAATAAATAGGGGAAAATACCAAAATGGACATTTTGTCCATCTAAAAAAAACTCGGAGACTAAGCCTTTTGAATTCAAAGGCTTAGCCGGCTTCGAACAGGCTAAATGTCTATTTTGGTATTTTTAAGAGAACTATGTCAATTTTGGTATTTATCCTAAATAAATAATAGTAATAATAATAATATAATAAATAAAATAAAAGTAATGAAAATAAATAATAATAAAACAAAAAACCCTAGTATAAAAAAGGAAAAATCTCTAGGGAGCATGATGGAACCCGCAACCTCTATGGAGGGTGGGAGGCAGCGAGCTGAGCTACACTATATTCTATCTTTTTTAAATTGCTACACATGTAATTTGTATGTGATATTTTACAAATATAATAGGAGTTAGAAACTAAGTTAAACGGTTATAAAATCAATCATTTTCGCTTGTTTGATTTGTTTTTCATAAAAGTATACACTAAACAGCTTACTAGTAATGCTAGGTGGGAATATACACTAACATGTTAGAAAGTCTTGAGACAATTTAATAACACGAACTCACATACAAAAATTGGACACCGTCGTACACCTACATAGCGCGGCTGACTCCTCCCTTCATTTTATGGCATACGCATGGCACATGACATATAAATTTTGATTTGTGAGTTCTAGTTGGCATACGCATACACTGATCTACATATGGCTACGCCATCATCAGATCATACCCTGAGCAGCACCACGTTATTAACAATATGCATTTCATTTCAAATCATACTAGAATTCACTCACTGTATTACCACATGTTATGATCACGAAATTAGCACAATATATATGATGGCTTGCGTCAAATCTCTTTGTTAAACTTGATTCTAACACATAATAATCCCGTTGGATTCAATGATCCCAATTTAAAACAATATACTCATTTGGAATGCAATCTCAATGTGATACACAATACAATACTCCTTATGACGTCAATTTTAGATTCGTCCGGTGATTTTTGATGGATTTCATATGTAACTGACGAGAAGTTGATGTGAAATAGTTGTTGTTTTATAAGAATCATATGAATGTAATTAGATATGAATCTGAATGGATGATTGAAAAATGGGGCTGAATGGGGAATACCATGAAGGAACTTCTTCAACCATTCTTATCCGGGTAAGTTCTACGGTGGCGACGTAAAGAAGATCTAAAGAGTTTTGGTTACGGTTAGCTTCTAATTTCCAAGAGGTTATTTTCAAAGGGTTTTATTTTTGAAGTTTGAGTTAGCTTATAATTTTAAAAAATCTTCATGAAGAGTGGTGAGTAGAGGTTGAGGGTGGGGAATGAAGTTGGGTAACTAGTAAGTTTAAGGGTAATTGGTATTTTATTGTTTTTTTAAATGAATATAAAAAATAAATGTTCATCCACTCAACGGAACAAATTAAATTGTTTAAGTTGTTAATACTATAAGCGTAACTTATTAAAAAGACAAAGCAAAATTCAACATCATCCTATCATCCGTGTAGTTTACTCTTATAATAATCAACCAAAATTAAAATCAAATATGTAACATGTTATAAAATGCCATACAGTTACTCATTACTCCCCCTTAAACATTCTAACTCATTGTTTTAGAAACTGCGTCTACAGTAACATAGAACTTCTTATGCTTTGGTTACAAACATTTCTATTTCTTCTTTTTTTTATTTAAAACAAAAGTAAGGGAATAATGTTTTTTTTTAATATATGGATTTGTTTTGGAGGTGGACATTTTTGTGATTTATGTGAAGTCCAAGGTTTTTTTTATGTGCAGGTATTATTTCTGTGCCACTACTTTCCATTGTATTTTTATTTTATTATATACTAATCTTATTTTTCATTTATAATTATCTTTCTTTTACGATTAACTAACTTTCGTTTTTTCTTTTATAAATTTGCTTTTGATGGTTTTATTTTGTGGTTGTATATGCTTTAGAAAGGTTAAAAAAAATTGAATTATGGACAATGAAGTAAAATCATGGATTAGAGGGTACAAGTTCGTGTCTTTCCCGTCACATTTTTTGTACTCTCCGAATATACGTTACGATGTGCTTATTTACGTTTGGTTTAATTAGGGCACGTTTGATTCGTAGAATGTTTTGAAAGGAATTAAAATGTTTCAAATGAATTGGAATTTGTAGGAATTGGAATTAATTCTATCTAAAATTGTGAATAAAGGAATTGTAATAATAATAACTCAAAATGACAAAATTATTACCCTTCCTTATTTCTTAGTCATCCTTGAAACCTGGTAACCTAATCTGAGTTGCAGGTTGGTTTCAAATCGAATCGCAAGTTTGTTTCAAATCCCTGGTCTTCGTCTTTAAATTTAATCTCATGATGGATTTGGAATTACATTGATTTTGATTTTAGAGTTTTGAATTCAATTGAATTGATTATTTTCATTTCGTAAGCTTCTGAATTTGATAAATGGATTATAATTGAATTTGATAAATGGATTATTATTTTCAAATCAAATCGCAAGCTTTTGAATTTAACCGCATAACCGTTTTTATTATACTTGAATTTGATAAATGGATTATTCATTTAATTTTAGTGGATGAATTTTTGTAAGCTTCTGAATAATCGTCGATGATCCTTCATTCCAATTTTGGTTGACATATTCAATTGGAAGGGTACTTGGGTAACTTTTTTACATTCTATTGAAATGTTTTAAATTTCATGAGGTATGAGAAGGATTTCAACTTTCATACAAATGAGTTCCAATTCCATTTCCTTGCTTTGCCAACCAAACACATGTTTTGAAGAAATTAATTCCAAATCCAATTCCAAAGGATTCTACGAACCAAACGCCCCCTTAGTTTTAAAAGTTTTATGTTAGTTTTTTCGAGGATTTAATACCAGTGTACGGGTTATATTTTTTAGTTTTACTTTTTTATTATTTCTGTAAAGGTTTTGATTTTATTTTATAAAGTTTCGAGGATGTTCATTTTTTTTACGTTTTGACATGCCGTAACGCGCACATGTTTAATACTAGTTTTATTCATTCTAGTTCAAGTACTAATTATAGATCATGTGATAGTATACAAATTTAATCAAATGTAAATATATATTAAGGTTTTGAAAGGAATGAAAGAAAAAAAGAAAAAAACAAAAGAAGAAAATACTAGAAAGTTCGAAACTAATCAAGCCGGGTCAAAGTAGAAATTCATCACAATGGCCGGGTCTTGGATGGTAATTTCTGATCCTATATATTCCAACCCGATTCTTACCCGATATCCTGTAATTTGCAATTGCTCCTCACACACACAAACACGAAAGTTGATCGTATCTCACCGCTCGATTGACGATGGGTTCAATGAAAATGGAAGAGATGTCTCTGCCGACTCTGTTCGAGCAAGCTCGCAAAATCAACCTTCTCGCAGCCGATTCCGCGGTCGATAAGGTGCGTGTATATATGCATATCTTCTACAACAGGTTTGATTACATCCATGTGTGTATATATTATGCTATTGTGATTCGTTATATATATAGGAAACATTGAGAAAGGGCTGCGAAGCTTTGCAGCAGTGCGAGGAAATGATTAGCAAATTAGGGTTATTTTCATCTAACGAGACGAAGGAAGACATCAGCACTACAAATCTCAAATATATTATGGTAAACGTTATTTAGTGTTAATGTATTTAGATCCTAGGGTTTCTATTGTGGCTTTGGGAGTTGGTAACAATACTAACAAATACGGATTGTTGTGGGAACAGGTCCCATTTTATCTTGCTGAATTGATAGAGAAGACTGGACATGATGATAGGATAGAGATTTTGAAGGCTTCACAGGCTAAGTTAAAGGTGTTATTATCAAATTAAGATATAGTGTGGTCTTTTGCATTGTTATGTAACTTTGAATGTAATGTACTCCTCCTTAGGAATTTCTTTCATTTTGTGATGCGATGGAGCTTGTACCTGAAGATGAATTGGCGCAAGGAAGTCAGAATACTGCTGTGGACAAGAGGGCTAAGAAGGTAGCTTGCTTTAGCTCATATATTCCCTAATTACTAACTGTTGATGTCTCTTGTGCAATTATTATATGTTTTTTTTTGTAGTACTAAGGTGTTAACTTTAATTGGTTCAATCTAGATTGCTCGGTTCAAGCGCCAACGTGCTGCAGAGTCGAAACTCTTGGAACTAAAGGAACGGAAGGAACGGCGTGGGCGCTCAACTAGAGCTGCCGCCCTATCTACTCCTGTTGATGCTGGAGATGATGATGTGCTAGATGATGATGGGGAAGAAGAAAGGGAGGTGAGTTTCAGTGCATTATTATGGCTGATGCTGATTGCTGAATTATGATTGCCTATTTGCCTACCATCTTTGTGTTTGTCATTGCCCTCTGTGCCTTCTTGAGCAATTGCATATCTATTTCTCTGCATAAGAGTGACCAGGGTAGTAAACAGGATAAACTTAGCGCTGGCAAAAAAAGCCCATGTGTTCAAATTTGGGTCAAAATGGGTACTTATTTTTAAACAACGGATCACTTTGGGCCTCAAATAATTATAAGTGGGTTTATTTGGGCAGAATGGGTGGAAGACATGATACACCACGGGTCAGGATGGGCGGATGGAATAAAACCGCGGGTCAGAATGGGCGGTTCTTTTTTCATCCGGCCGTTGTTGATTCGACTCATCCTCAATTGGCAATCCTCTTCGCCGCTTTCAATCAAGGTCTCCTTTTTTCATTTGTTCGTCGTATTGCAGAAACCTAATCATTTCCCTTTTGAACTCTATCGGTATTGTTGACACCATGCTATTTTTAATCGATTATCTGCTCATATGCATCATCCTCTAGTTCATTTTTCTGATCCTTTTAAACTAAAATTGGGGATTTGAAAAGGTTTTAATCAAGTAATCTGTAAGTTATGACAATTTATATTTTGTTTTCCATTATACTAAATACTACGGAGACCGACTATACCGGTTCTTCAACTCCATCGCTTCATAGACGGCTAGTGACCGTCGATTCTTTTGAATCCAGGTTTGAGTTTTCACCAGGTCTGGCAAAATAAGCCCATCAACTTAGTTTTGGGTATTTATTTTGACTTGTTGGTTTACTTTGGGCCATAAACAAATTCTTCGACTGGTTAAAATCAAACCAAATTCTGGTTTGATTTTGTTGGCACCTGATCTTATTTAACATAAACATTTGTTCTAATTACAAGATTTTCAAAGAATACCTCAGAAATCAAAATTTTCAGTCAAATCCATGTTAGATTTTTAGGATATCTGCACATTCTACACATCTCATGTGGTTTATACTGTAATTTTTTTATGATCTTAAACTTCATCCCGTAATTTTTTTTATTTTACCCATTTAGAGTTTGGGTACTTCATATGATTTTGTTCTTGTGGTTGTGGGATTTTTAAATTTGGTTTTTGAGGATTGTTGGGGATTGAATAACAACTCATTTGATGCTACAATTATTCATGCAAAATCACTGCAACATTAAGAAACAGCAGATTGCCAATTTTGTGTTAAATATGCTTAATTTGCTGAACTTGCCAAGTCTGATACTTCACTGTTAAATATGGATATTACACAAACATCTTGGAATGGATGGTGCTGCATAAGGTGACTTCTGGTATTTTTTTAAAATCGACCCGTTCTGACCCGAATCCGTCTTGACCTGAACCAAAATGGACCTTTTTTTTAAACTGGCCCGTTCTGACCCAGTACCCATTTTGCCAGGTATAGATAAATTGTTGGAGGTACACACATTAGGAACAACAGTTGGACATGTTTTTAGGGATTGTAGTGATGTTCAAGACAATTAGCCTTGGGTTGTTCCACATTTGTGCAACTCGTTCTATTCTATACAATGGTCTCCTGAAGTTTTAATACCGACTTTATCTTCGAGATATGATTTTTCTTGCACGGTCTGTAGTTTGTAACCATCCTTAATTATGAACTCCATAACTGGATTGCATCACGGCCTACTGGCTATTCCATGTCTTTTACCTGGCTTATGTATGCCACTGATTCCAATCAGCTTTCATAAAATATACTTCCTCTTAACATTTGATCTATTTTTATCCAAAGGTTCAGAACAAGGCCAATAATTACTTTAGTTCGTTCCACACAAAGCCTAATTGTTATAGTTGTTTTAGATAGAATCCTTAACATTGAAGTACAAATGATTTTATCAACATCACAGTTGATTTGTAATAAGAATATATCTTGGGGTTGGTAAGTTCGAGCAAGTGATATAGAAAGAATGGAATTACCAGTGCTTAAATGTTATATTCTATGCCATGTTTATATATTTTCTTTAGGAAGTCTTATTGAGCCTTTCTTGCTTGGGCTTCACGTTAATTCATTTTTCTGTGAATTTTCAGGCATGGCTTACTACAATCTCATTGGCTATCTGCAAGGTTGGTGTTTAATATTTTCCACCCGGTCTTTTGTTAAGTTGTTTTTGCATCTTCAGTTAATTGTTATGTGATGAATACATACTGTAGGTTCTTGATCTAATGGAAATGCTGCAGAAAGAGGAGGAAATGCTTTCTGCAATAAAGGAAAAGCAAGAACTGGTATAACAGCTTATTATAACTCATCATTAAATGTCTTAAGCAAGTTTAATAATACCAGAATATGAAAAAGATTATAATTTTTAGAAATGATCAAACTATCGTATTTGTAAGTATCTTATTTTCATTGCAAGTCTGCTTATATTGCGTGCAGGAAGGAGATACTGAAATTTCACAGGCCGTTCTTGAAGAACGTGCAAAGACTGTAGAAGACTGGCATCACAATGCTGCTGCTAGAGCTCGATACACCAAACCAGCAGCACCTATTACGTGTGCTACTTTTGCTCAAGATGTTTTGGAGGGGAGAGCTAAGGTTTCACAGGCACATGATCACAAACACCAACCACTCATGTTTGGACCAGCTAGTCTTGTGGGTGGATCCATAACAAGTGAACGAGAAAAGATTGCTGCACAGGTTTTCCAACCTGGTCACAGGTATCATATTTAATTTATGCATTACCACTTTATCAATAATAATTCTTTTAAGGTTGTTGTGACTTGTGAGAATATATACATATACAAGTTTACCATTTACACGTGTACACAAATTTTTAAGAATAATTTAGAGAGGAGAGATGGACTAATTGGAGAGAGAAATCACCTTTTTATGTTGTATTTTAATAATAAAGGTAGTAAAAACAAAAAAAAAATGGTTTTGATTGTTTTTTATGCGAGTTCTCGCGGTTCTCAAGTATTTATGAGTTCTCAAGAGATCCTTCTCCTACATATACATATTCATATACATGTACATGTGTGTGTGTGTGTTTGTTTTCTTCATAGTTAATGGTGTGTTTTGGAAAAATCAGATTGCCAACAATGAGCATAGAGGAAGCTGGGTTGAAGGAGATGGAGATGATGAATACATGGCAAGAGAAAACTGCTAAGATGATAGAAGAAGCCAACTCCTCGTGGCATAATGACAAGTGGAAGCCAAGAGTAGGCGGCGGTGACGAGGAAGATGATGAAGATGAAGATGATGAGGCTGCCCAAGACAAGGCAAGGGCATTTGATGATTGGAAAGATGAAAACCCTCGAGGTGCCGGGAATTCAAAGCTCACACCTTGTGGCTAGGTACGCATTCCTCTGTTTGCTGCCAAAACTGAAATGGTTCCAAGTAGTTGGTATCTCGTGTCGTTGTGATGTACAAATCATGTCATTAGACCATGTGAGGGTAAGACATGTGTAATAGACTAATAGTGAGCTTAACTTTTTGTGGAATGGTAAGCCAATAAACATTATAAAACAAAGTTGTGTTCCTGCAGATTTTCAAAGAAAACTGTCCTCAACTGTCAAAGTATAACTCACAAAACACCTTCCTTAACATAGTATCCCCAAAGTATTTAGATGTCATAAAACAACTAAACTCTTACACTTTTAGGTTCAGCCCAAACTCGTAATGAACTTGGGAGACAAGTGCATGATCGATTAATCATGTAGCCAACCTGAAAGGAATGTTTGACCAACAGGAGTGAGATTTAGTGGACTATTGTGAAGTATTGTACTTATGTTGGTTGACTAAGTGATGTAAGGAGGATCCATGAACACCCATTTGAAAACTTGCTCATATTGGGCAGCAACATTATCCCATGAGCAATCTCTCTCCATTCCTCTCTTCATCAATCCTTCCCATGATGTCTTGTGCTCCCTGTAGGTCTTTATAGCCATCCTTAGTGCCTACAACATCAATCAAGGGCATTTTATTCAATTTTAGGCTGAATTTGTTGTAATATGCAAACTTAGATGGCCTCTTTTCAGTTTTTTTTTTAATAAATATTAGAGCTTTTACAAGATTATCCTTAGGCATTTTCCCATAGGATAACCTGGAAACCTGTTTCGAGTAATGATTTCGAGTTGGGATATAACTTACATCCAACATGCATTCTCTTGTCAACGGTGAGAATGCCCATCTGTAAAACAAGTTACAAAACAATGCAAAACTCAGAAGTCTGCCTTCTTCATGAACACATTTCCTAGCACAAAATAGTTGATCCCCAAGTAACTTATAATGTCAGGATTACGTACCCGGTACCTTCACTTTTACCTTCTTCAGAATATGGATTGAAAGTCTTGACAGTTTCCTGGAATGTCAAAATCTGTTAGTTTTTCACAATCTTTATAAACTTTAATTTATAAACAACATTGAATATGCAGTCTCGTGATTTTAACTCACTCTAAGTCCTCCGGTTCCATGGACAACTGGTACAGTTCCATACCTCATTGCATACAACTGATTTAGGCCACATGGTTCATACCTTGAGGGCATTAGCAGGATATCACAACTGCACATTTCACAGGTACAAAATGAGATTCATCATTCATCGTAAAAGTAACTTTGTGGAACTTATGCTATTATCTGTTATAGTGCAATTTACCCTGCAGTTATCTGGTGAGAAATAGGAACATTAAATCCGACCCATCCCCGAAATTTATTTTGAAATGCTGCTTCAGTTGCTCTCATCCACTCTTCATACTGTTTCTCTCCAGTTCCAAGCATAACCTGGAAAAAAATCGAATCTTTATTCATCCATCAATGGAGTTACCCCGATATAAGTTCTGTTCTTTAAACAAAGATTATAGTTGCCTACAAATTGAACATCATCTTGCAGCAAGGCTGGAGCAGCAGAGAGTATTATATCGATTCCTTTTTGGTAGTCCAATCTCCCTATAAATCCAATCTGTCACATAAAAGTTGGATTTCACACGGTTATAACAGAAGGGAAAGTTGGTTTCTTGGTTTTACGCGAAGCGTGAGGCAAGAACTTCATGTACGTGAGGCTTTTCTCTATGTACAACCAACCAAGTTGCATCTGTTTCATCTCTTATACATGTTCGTCTTTTTACCAGGTAAACCAGATCTCTTAATCATATTCGTTGTTTTTACATATAAGCCACGTACAGACCATAATTATGGCCAGTTTTGACCCAGACATGCATGAGGCGCAGCCTCAAGACCCTAGGGTGTTCTCCCTATTGCCTTGTGCACCTCGCGCCTCAACCCACTTTTTAAAACCAAAGTTGGGTCACTAAAATCCCGCCATCGATGGATATAGATGATTTACCAATGGGCAATCCAGCCGAGGTGGAAGACCTAATTCTTTTTGCAGAGCAATCTTGCACTCGATCTGCATTTCACAAACAGATGAATGAAATCGCTATAGTCTAAGTACCATAATGAACAAACATTTATGTATCAAGCAGCTTGCAATGACTACCTTTCCTGAAAGGTCATCAGCAGTGTAATGAGAAGAGAGATGCTCATCAGAAGATGGATCCCATTCAGTAACATCAATGCCATTTGTTATCCCTGCATAACCATGTAATTATCATCAAAGCGAAATGGTAGTTTAGTTTTTCATTACGAAATAGAACATACCGTTCATAACAAACTTTCGGCTACTCAGAAGCTCATTTAGACCATATCCGCCTTCTGGGGTTGTTATTTCCCAAGAATAACCCTGAACAAACAAATAATCAAAACATTAACATGATATCATACAAGTGAACCGAAAACGAAAAGAGCGAAGATATCTGGTACCTGGCTAACAGTCAATATCCGGTCAGCAGTTACAATTGCGCCTTTCAGAATATTAACAGCCTCACCGGTGTCGAGAGGATGTGTCCTTGCCCAAGTAGGAAATATCCATTCCAAAGTTCCATACCACTCCCATGGCAATCCCAAATTACTATAAGTTGATGCAGGCTCAACTCCCTTTCATGTGTAAAATCAAATTAAAATTACATATTGTCTTGAGCAACATAGCGCCGCTAGTGCGCATTTTACTAAAAACATGGAAAGTCAAGGCTCGGGCAACGAGACTTAACCGGTTATTTCTAATTATGTAAATCAATAGTTCAAGCCGAACTCAAAGCCGTACCTGGTGTGCAAGATTATGAATCACAATGATACTCCGGGCATCCTTATAGATTCCATTTGGGCGATATTTTGCTGTCAGTAGTCTAATACAGAAAATCAATTGAGTTTTTGCAGGGGTGGATGAAGAAGATAGAAACATGCTATATAACAGAGCACATAATGCAATCTTTTTATGAAAATATTAGGGGGTGTTTGGATGTACGTTTTGAAAGTGCTTATCAGAGATTCTGCTTATAATCAATTTAGTATAATACCAACTATAAGAAGATTGATTATTTGGTGAAACTTGTCTTCCATCTTTTGAATTGAAATACTTCAACAATATATAATCAAATTTTTAACACTAAACCTTCAAAAGTGATTATTATAACTTCAAGGAGTAGAAGCACATCCAAACACTATCGTTAATGAACAGACGATATTAAGTGAAATCATCACATACACCGGGACTAGGCCTCCATGCCAATCATTAGCGAGGAACAAACACTTCTGTCCATATGTAAACCCTCCTAAAGGAAGCACTAAAGGAGCCTCACACGCTGCGTGACAAAGTAAGGTGAACCGAAACTGCTTAATCAAAAAACAAAACATGTTATTGTTGATACAAAAGATATAGCATATAAGCCACTAATCATGCTTAACTTCCTCAAACAGTACCTGGTTATCGCCAAATGCACCATAAATATCACCATACGGATTTCCAGGACGATGATAGCTAGGGTGGTCGACAAACACCTGCAAGTGCATTTGAATATTATCTTATGCAACACGAGTAGCATGTATGATTTTGATCATTCAACATCACAAACTTACCCAATCAACACCTTTCCTGTACTCATGGAAGAAACCAACCTCCTGGACCCCACCAAAGCACTTAACCTTAGTTGTGCAATCAAGATTGGTGGTGCCAGCAAACTTTTCATCACAGGGACCACCATACAGATATCTTGGAGAGACAACCATAACGCGATGTCCACGTGCTGCAAGAACAATGGGCAGGGAACCACAAACATCGCCTAACCCTCCGGTCTTCGAGTATGGTGATGCTTCAGAAGTAACAAATACTATGTTGTATGTCACTTCTTTGAGGTTTACTTGTGTTATTTCATCATCTACCTTCTCTTCCAACTTGTCAGCATGAAAGTTGCCTACTTCAATGTCACCTGGATATAATTCACTACTGCTAGTGAGCTCCTAACAGTTATATATCCTTGATGTGGTTCACAATTAGACTATCATGTGCTTGAAGTTGAGAATAATCTCACTTATTAGTTTGTTTCAACTTGTTGCCAAATTGATACGGAGCTGATCCAAGAGCTAGCAAACTAATACTTGGACCAGTTGGAAAGAGACAAAATCGCTAGGAAACAACCTAACTTAAAAAGGGCATAACTTGGCTACATCTGGAGTCATGGGCCACAAGTAATGAACGGAAAAGCCTAAACAGGCTGAATCATGTGGTCCAATTGTCGAATTTCTAACTTAATGAGTTTCCTTAATTTTAGCAGCTTTAATTTATTATTTTTCTTTTCCTTAATATTCAGCAGCTTTAACGTAACGAGTTTTCTTAATTTTCCTTAATATTATAAAAACGCATGAACCTTTGATTTGAGTGATTAGACAGTTAATTCCAGTTTCCCAAAATTTGGCTCGACCTGACATATTTAAATTTACAGTATTCTCTTCATTATTTCTACTTCCGCTCTGCGTAACAAGTTATCTAGATCCTATTACTTTGTCCATAACATCCGGAAAACCCGAATCATAATCAGTTTTTGGCCAAATAGTTACAATAAATGAATAAATAAAGCTGCATTTCTGATTCTAGCTTTCAAAAGAGTTACCTACAGGTTTGTCAAAAGAACAAATAGCTGATTACATTATACTGAAGGATAATGTAATCGAATAATCGATAACAAGAACGATTAAAACGTCTATAGTAGGGCCAAAACAACATACCAGATTGAGGGACGAGTTGAAACTCAGCAACTGAATCAGATTCATCATTTTCATAATCGAAAAAATCATCTTCTTTAGAGTTGTTGCTGATCACCCTTAACCTGATCATACGACTCCTCGTGTTTTCATTCTTAGAACGATAAGAAAACCTTGAGTTTCGATTAAAACCCAATATCAGCGGCGCATTGTCTGTTATATTGCGGGTTGATTTGGAAATGAAAACAGGAAACGATAGCAGGATCGACTTCATGAATGAAAGATGGATAAAAGTGAGTGTTTGTGTTTGTGTATGTGTTTATAATATTATATGACCAATTTTGAAGGAAAGGGATCATAGTAAACTTGTTCTTTCCCATAATAATAAGTAGTGAAAGTTATGCTTTGTTGGTTGGGTCAAGTGTCAGAGTCAGTGTCCTAAACGTGACCATGAAGTATTACTTTTGGATGATGTCTGTTATTCTTTTTTATGTTCTTAATACTTTAGAAAATAAATCAGTATCTCAGGTTGTCACGTATCATCTTTTTATGAGGTTATCTAAAGTTTTTTCGCTCAAACTAAGTTAACAGAAATTATGGAAACATTAATTCGAATCCTTAACTTTCGTTGAATACAATTAAGAAATTTTCAGTATTGTGGAAACATCGATTCGAATCAATAACTTTAAAATTATGAAAATTTATGAATTGTAATTCTCTTTTTTACAATATGAGTTTCTAACCTAGTTTATCAATATGAAACGATAGTTTATAAATTTATTAAAGAAATTGGTTAAGAGTATTTGATAAAAATAACATGAATCACTTAAAACTAGAAAGAACAATCTATCTAAACTTTAATATGAAAAACAACCCAGGCTCGGCTCAACATTTATGGGTATCCAAAGTGAATTCTTAAATCGGGGCCCTTTTCATAAAAAAAACATTTTCTTTTTTGCTTACAATCCTAACACATGAATATATAATGATTCACGTTTTTTGTATACAACTTCTAAAAAGCACACAATCATACATATTAAAGTTGAATTGAGTTTTTAGTATAAAGAAAATTTTTCTAAGTATACTGATTTTTTTTATTCTCTTTATCAAAACCTGAAAACTAAACGAAGTTAAGCCGGCCTTAAATGACAAATTATTTTTTTGTATAGTCGAGCCACCCCAACCAAGCTAAAATTAAGTCGTCCTAATCGATTGAACCCGACCAGAAGAAATATAGTTGACTGATTTTGATGGAAACAAATAAAATAAAAAAATAGGTTCTACCGAGACTTGAACTCGGGTTACTGGATTCAGAGTCCAATGTCCTAACCACTAGACCATAGAACCACATTATGTCAACTTCATCACCACATATACTATGTATGAAAGAAGTTGTAATCCAATAATATAAATACAAGATAATAAAATGCTTTTCAAAGTTAAATCTTTTTTTTTATAAAGAAAATGAATAACTTGAAACATTCCAAGAGAACACAATTGGTAAGGTTGGTGGCATTTGCCACCGACAAAATAAACTCTTCAACTTTAATCAATTATCAATATTAATTCTTTAACTTTTTAAAATATTATTTTTTTCTCTTTAAGTTTTTAAAATTATTTTTCATCGATTAAAAGTTACCCCCAACTTTGTTAAATTGTCCAAACTAACCCTTTAACATTATAAAATATAACTTTAACTCCATTAAGTTTCTAAAGTTTAAAGTTTACCCCATTTTAGTATACATAATTTGATTTTTCTCAATAACTTCCGTTCGTTAATTAAAAAAATAATAATAATTTGTAACTGTATTTTAATTTTTTTTCTTGGCATCCCGGTATAATTTTTTGTAAAAAAGACCTTCAACTTTAATAAATTGTCAATACTAATCCTTTAACTTTCTAAAATATCATTTTCACTCCCCTCAAGTTTCTAGATTTATTTTCAACCAATCAAAACTTACCCCTCAACTTTGTTATAGTGTCAAAACTAACCCTTTTAACATTGTAAAATGTAACTTTGACTCAATTAAGTTTCTAAAGTTTAGAGTTTACACCCTTTTAGTATACATAATCCGATTTTTCTTCAATAACTTTTGTTTGTTAATTTAAAAAATAATAATTTTTGGTTGTGTTTAATTTTTTTTCTTGGTGTCCCGGTATAAATTTTGGTAAAAACATAGTTGTTTTCAAAATAAGGTGTTTTTTTAGGTATTGTGGGTTATTTCGACTGACGGTAACGTGCTGCTACCATTAAGATTGAGACCGAATCCGACTGAAGAACATCGGTATCGTTAACTGTCTTTTATCTGTGATTCGATCTCCACAACCGACTCGCCGTAACTTCATAAGTTTCTTTTATGTATTTAACGACGTTTCTTTTTTAGCTTAGGCACATTGATGTCACCGTCACAATAGTTTAAGGTCCGCCTCCCGCCTTTTACTATCATAGGTTATAGCGACTGAAAGTAACGTGTTCGTGCCGCGAATAATGAAACCGATATCGACCGAAGAACGTCGGTGTCATTATGCAACGGTTTTCTATCCATGTTTCGGTCTCCAGAACCGAGTCGTCACAACTTCATGTTAATATTACCGCGGCAACGTGCATAACCAAGTTTGCAAAGCGGTTTTGACGTCCCGCCGCAACGCGCGGGAGTCAAATACTAGTTAATCTTAAATCTCTGTTTTAATTAAATATTATATATAATGCTTTTCGAAAATACTCTTTTTCCATAAAGAAAAAATTAATATTTAAAACCTTTATCTTTAATCTCTATGTTATAAAATATTATATAATGATAAAACGTAAACTAGTTGTCGATAGTGATTAAAAAAAATTAATATCATTGAGCCTTTAACGGCTCTTTTGATTAAAAATAAATAAAAAAATTAACACTATAAATTCAATCATTTAAGAAACAATTTTCAGACAACTAAAATTATACTCTCAAACAAACAATTTAAAAAATGAGACATAGTCTCATTATTCCCATCACACATTTTAGACTTAGATTTGATCTTGTGAAACACATTGCAACAAATTTGCATTTCACGGTTTCGGACAACGAGTAGTTTATTATTATTATTTTTTTTGTTATTTATGTATTTTTATGAATTAAATAAACTAGTTATTTAATTTGTGTTTTAATTTTTAATTAAAAAACTATGTTTGTAGCTTCGTGGCTTGGGTAGCCCACATTCCTAGCTTCGTGGAGATTCTTATGGCTTCAAATAACGTGCCACACTCTCAGTAGTGAATGTGTGGTTTCTTGGGGCTTCGTGGCTTGGGTTCACTCTCCACCCTTATAGTTTTTTTAGAATATTACCTATAGAGGTACGTAATTTCTATTGAAAGTTGACTTGTATGTTCGGAGTGTTATACTAATTACAGTGTCATCGTATTAGTACAAAACTCTTGTCATATTTGTATGATAGTAAGTTCAAAACTACATGATGATTGATATTTTATTTTGGAGTAAACTGTCATTTTCGTTCCTGTGGTTTGGTCAAAATTGTCACTTTCATCCAATAGTTTTTTTTGTACTTGGGTTCTCATGGTTTTAAAATCTTGTCACTTTCATCTAGTCAACTAATACCATCAATTATTCTCAGTTAAATGAGGGGTATTTTAGTCATTTTACATATTTGTTTTATTTCTTCATCTTTTTTACTCTCACTTTTTAATCATCACTTGTTAACCTCCCTTACGTTTATTTTTCTTGATCTCCATCCCCATCGCCTGATTTCAATCATCAATTGTTCTCTTTCACCCAAATAACGTGAGAAAGACACAACAGAGGTTTGAACATGTTTTGTGGGGGTAGAATAGGTGGTGAAGGTGGGGTAGAAACAAGCGACGGTGGTGTTCCAGTGGTGCTCGCCGAAATTGGTCGGGAAAAGAGGAAGAAGGCCAGCATGGGGGTGATTAAATTAAAGGTTAAATTGTGGACGATTAAAAAGCGAGAGTAAAAAAGATGAAGAAATAAAACAAATATGTAAAAGGACTGAAATACCCATCATTTAACTGAGAAAAATGGATGGTGTTAGCTGAATGGATGAAAGTGGCAAGATTTTAAAACCATGAGGACCCAGATACAAGAAAACAAATTATTAGACTAAAGTGACAATTTTGACCAAACCACAGGGACAAAAATGACAGTTTACTCTTTATTTTGAGAGTGTCACTGTTTGCAGAAACATCAATATGTATCTCTATGTGAGTGCATACATCAGGGTTGTGCATCTTTGCGTCATGTCTAGTTCCTAGGCATGTGCATAACCCAAGGCGAGTGTATCATGTGAGTGTTTTCTGATTATTGTTTTTCTGAGTGTTCCGTTAAATGTTATCAGATCGGGGTATTGACCGCACTGAGACATTTAGCCCCGTGATCAAACCCACAACTATCCGACTCGTGCTTTTACTTGCCTTCTCACATGGTTGGGATATGTGACGATATTGTTATTGGTGATCTTGAGAACTTGGTATTCACGTTCGTATGGCCCCAATGGGAGGGCATTGCACATGATTCACGAGTTTTAAAAGAAGTTACATTTAACCAGACTTCCGGCTTTCCTTTCCCCCCAACATGTTTTTAATAATTCTTTAGCTTTGATTATTAAATACATTATCTTTTTTATGTAATAGTTTTGATACTAACATTTACAAATACATATTACCTTTGCGACGCTGCATACACCAACACCAATGGATTTATGACTCCCTACCATAATACGAGGTACTGGTTAGCTGATTTTCAACCACAATGTACGTTAACTAAGGAAGAAAGATTCAATCATGCTCACACACAACTCATAAATGTCATTGAGTACGCATATGGCGTTTTGTGGACGGGATTCACAATCGTAAAGCAAATGGCTCCCTTTTCTTTTCCAAAACAAAGGGACATAGTGACTGTTTGTTTCGCCGTCCATAATTTTATAAGGAAATGCAATATTCATGATTAATTATTTATGGACAACGACGAAGGATTAGGTTCAGGTAAAACGGATTCTAATTCTAAGAAGAGTGAGAATGATTTAGGGCCATTAGATCAAATTGTAGAAAAGATTTAATGGTTGAGATTAAATTGTAGGAGAAAAAATTGTTGGAATGGTATTTTAGTTTTGACCAATTTTGTTGACTTTTTATCAAGTCCCCCCCCCCATTTTTAAACGTTAATAACTTTTACATACGACATTATTTTTTCAAAAAAATTACACCATAAAAACGAGCGTTTTTTATCTTTAAAACGAGTATAGTGTCGTTATAAACAAAAACGAATTTTTTTTACGTTTTCCAGCTCATTGTGTAATACAAGTTTATTGTGTAATACAAGTTCATTGTGTAATACAAGTTCATTGTGTACTACAAGTTCATTGTGTTATATGTATTTATCATTGTGTTTTATGTTTTCTAGCTAATTGTGTAATTAGACAGGTCATTGTGTAATACAAGTTCATTGTGTAATATCTGGTCATTGTGTAATTAGTCAGGTTATTGTGTAATACAAATTCATCGTGTAGTTAGCCAGGTTATTGTGTAATACAAGTTCATTGTGTAATACCACGTCTGGTCATTGTGTAATATCTGGTCATTGTGTAATTAGCCAGGTCATTATGTAATACAAGTTCGTTGTGTAATTAGTCGGGTCATTGTGTAATACAAGTTCATTGTGTAATTAGTCAGGTCGTTGTGTAATACAAGTTCATTGTGTAATACCACGTCTGTTCATTGTGTAACATCTGGTCATTGTGTAATACAAGTTCATTGTGTAATTAGTCAGGTCATTATGTAATACAAGTTTATTGTGTAATACAAATTCATTGTGTAATACCACGTCTGGTCATTGTGTAATTAGTCAGGTCATTGTGTCAAATGTTTTTCATCATTGTGTTTTACGTACAACTCATTGTGTAATTCGCTCAAATATGTCAGGTCATCGTGTAATATCAGTTCATTGTGTAATATCAGGTCTGGTCATTGTGTAATATCAGACATTATATTACACATTGACCTAGTATATTACACATTGACTATTAAGTCATTCCTTTAAAAGTAATAAAATGACACATGTCAAACTTAGAATCCTTCTTACCCTTCTTATTTTTAAAACTCAACCCCTATGACGAAAACATTGTGTTTTCTGAAATACAAGGTGGAGAAAGTGATGGCCAACTTGTTCACGACATGGAATGAGGTTCACAAGGCATGAGTATATGACTAGTTTTCGTGACCACATAGTTAATGAACTAGTTGCAAATGATTGAAGTTAAAATTGTACGTAAAATATTAATTTATATTTGGATTTCAGTATGCTTCCATGGATTTTGAAGGATTTATGTGTAATTTGGATTTTCTATGATGTTTTGTATTTTCTTTTTATAATTATTCATTATTCAGAGCTCTGATTAAACAAATACATTTCATTCATCACAAAATAGTTCAGAGGGGTAAAGTAGTCATTCTGCACAGTTGTTCAGAGGCCCAACCAAACAGCACTACTGCTTCAACACTTAACTGGTTGTCTGGTTCAGAGTCTCTTATCTATTCAGACATCTTACTGGTTCAACATTTACTGGTTCAGAAGTTACCAAACAAGCTCTTAGATTATTTGTATACAACTTACAATTGTATTTATTTAATTTCTTAAAATGATACATTTGTTTAACATATCTGAGCACACCTGCTGCGACAAGACTTTTTTTTTCCTCTAATTTTTTATCTTTTAAGTTATAAAAACCTATTTGATTATGGTTCAGTCGTTCAGAAAAGAAAAAAAGAAAAAAAAATTTGTGATGATGATTCTAACCTTCTAGATATATTTCTAACAAATAATTCATTAAATTGTTCTAGCCTTTTTAATAAATAAATGTATATCCATTTAAAAATCCAATTTGTCTTTTAGTAATTAATAATTAGTATTTACTAATTTAGTAATGATAAAAATCTTATTTTGCAAATAAACAAACAGAATTCAACGTCATTTTTTATTCGATAATTAATATTTATGTAAATGAGCACAAATATTTACTTGTGATTATATTTTAACCACACAAACTTGCATCTTTTCTTTTCTTCAAGTTTTAGATTCATAAATTTGTGATGGCCATTGAACTATAGTGAATGGTGTGATGTGGATGTGTTTTTGATGAACAAGGAATGTACTCTTTGAGATGCATAAAGTACACCAAAGATTCAGAATCTAAAATTGAAATTTTCATATCTGAAAATCAGTGGAGAAAATAAGAATATGACTACATTTACACTTCAATTTTCCTTTTATGCTTCTAAATCTGAAAATATCTTCATTTTATATAATACTATGAATAATTATCATATAAAGTTTAGGGTATTCAATATTCACATTACGTTTTTGATAGTATTTTAGATCAAATCATGAGTCAAACAGTTATCATTGTAAAAAAGTTATCATTGATTTTAGATTAAATCGTTGGAAATTAAACCAAACAAAACCAGACAGATACCAACATTTGACTTCTATTTGGTTTTACAGTTTAGGCTTAATATAATAATTTTTTTATAAAATACGATTAAAAAAAGCAATTACGCTCTGACAATTAAAGCTTAAAAGACCGACTCCTTGTATTGTATTGTTAAACGAAACTCAATCACTGTATATTCCAACTTACAACGGTTAAATGTTCAAATAAAAAAAAAATACATATCCTAAAATCTTGACTGGTTTCAAGTATAAACCGTAAACCAAGTTATTCGTTACGGTTTGAAAATTTTAGACCAACAATAACTTTTTTTAAACTAACTGCGAAACCAAACTAACAACATGCTTTAACAGTTTTCGGTTTCAAACCCACCCATGAATGCCTAACAAAGATTGAATCTTTTTCATATTTTCTGGATTTTTATATTGAACTAAACTAAAAAGTCCTTTTGTTGTAGTAAATAGGTTGTTGTAAAGATGTACTAGCTAGAGTGGTGATTTCATTTCAATCTTTATTGATAGTGTTAAAAAAAGGGAAAAAAAAAGGGAAAAACCTTGTGTAATTTTCACCAAAATTATCTTTTTTCAGTCTATCTTTCAGGGTCCAGTCCACATCAAATTAAATTAAAATTACCATCTAATCTGTCTCTGTGCTTCTTCCTTCCCCTCACAATCACAAACAAGAAAGATTATCTTCCGGAACCCACTAAAATTCACCTTCATCGTCTTCATTTTAATCTAATCGACCCCTTCTTTCTTCAATCCCTAAAATCCCCAAATCTTCCCTTTAAAAATCCGATCTTGTTGTTGTTTTCATGCTTCTTCACCCCCATTTTCAATGACCCAGAAATCCCCTTCAAGAATCTGAATCTTTATTTTATTCCCACATAAAAAGATCAGTTTTTTCTTCTTGTTTTCTGGGTTTCAATCACTCACAATGGCTGCTGCTGTTCTAAGATCAAAATCACCCACAGCCACCACTTCTTTATCATCACTTTCACACTTCAAATACTTTATTTCAGCCCACAATATGCACACTTCTTCAAGGCCCTCAACAACCAAATTAGATGAATATGTCCCTCACCAATACCAGTCTTTCAAACCCTTTTTGCTATCAGGTGAAAACATTGATAAGGGTTATGGGTTTTTCAAGAGTAACAGTAAGTGGAGATCAGTTAATATGTATGGTGGCAGTGTTAATGGTGACCCACCAGAGGTCTGGCAACCTCGTGGAGATGGGTTTAAAATTGTTCAGTTGACTGGGAACCCGGCCGCTAATGGGTCGGATTCGGGTTCTGGGGATGGGGGGTGGGGTGGGGCTAATTTGGGTAGTAGCTTCCCAACTCCTAAGGAGATATGTAAAGGGCTTGATAAGTTTGTTATTGGTCAAGGAAGAGCTAAAAAGGTTGTAACTTTTGTTGCATCATTGCCTAAATGTTGTTTTTATGTGATTTTTTTGCATGATTTGTTACATATGCATTTTAGTGAAATTGTATGTAGATGCAAGTCTCTGTTTATGGAGGATTGATTATAATTATGTTCGTATAGGTGCTCTCTGTGGCGGTTTACAATCATTATAAGAGGATCTCTATCGATAATTCGCAAAAGTAAGCGCATCGTTTCCTCTATTTCATATGTGGAAAGTTGTATGTATGCTGATCTGCACTATGAAATGTGATGTTTTGCCTATTGAAATATGTTTGTTTAGAATCAATAATATGTTGAGAACTGCGAGAATCATGTTAACCTTTGTACTTTTTATATATTAAATGACTAGAACTAGAATGCATGTGGATTTCAATATGTTTAAGATTTATTTCTAAAAATATGGCCTTGATAGTCTTTTGTCTAAATGTGTATATGCATATATACATATATGCAATTTTTATACTTTTTAAAAAAAGTTCAAGAGAGAAGAGATAAAATCAAAGAAAGAGTGGGGGGAGAGAAATAAATTATTTTGTTCAATTGTACCTTTTTCCATTGAAGTGTTATGTACATGTGCTTATGCGGTTCTCGCTTTTCAACATAGTATTGGTTCTGAAAATAATGCGCCCCTATACCCTATAGTATGTTCACTATAATCAGTAACTTTATGATATATTTTATTACAACTTGGAAAGTTAGGTCTTCAGGAAATGACATGGAAAATGGGATAGATGGTGATGCCGTGGAACTTGAGAAAAGTAATATTCTTGTATTTGGCCCAACGGGCTCAGGTAAACTTGTGTGAATCTGTTATAATATTTGCATTTTCATCGTCCTGTATTTTCTCACACTTAAGCATACTTTTGAATTTTGATTACAGGGAAGACACTACTTGCAAAAACATTAGCACGCTTAGTGAACGTTCCATTTGTTATTGCAGATGCTACCACACTAACTCAGGCAACTATTATATGTTATTTCTGCATTTGACCTTTTGTGTTACTAAACATTTTGTGATTTGCAGGCGGGCTACGTTGGGGAAGATGTGGAATCTATTCTATACAAGCTTTTGACAGTACTCCAATTGCTCCTATTTTTAAGCCATGATCATCAAATACAATGCTACATACATATTTGATTATAACTGTATTTTTTCAATTCAGGTTGCTGATTATAATGTTGCAGCTGCTCAGCAGGGCATTGTGTATATAGATGAAGTTGACAAGATCACAAAGAAGGTTTGCTTAAAAATTTCTCTCTTTGGAGTAACATGCTTGACCTTTGATCGGTTCCATTCATTAATTTCTTGTTTTATTTTTTTAATAATTATAGGCTGAGAGTCTTAACATTAGCAGAGACGTGTCGGGTGAGGGTGTGCAGCAAGCATTACTAAAGATGCTGGAAGGGACCGTACGTTGTTTGATTTTATCTTTTTTATTTTAAAGATACCATTTTTACAAAAAATATTTTAGCCCGCCTCAAAATAACAAAAGAAAGAGCATGCATTCATGATGATGTATTTCAGGTTGTCAATGTCCCCGAGAAGGGCGCGCGAAAGCATCCTAGAGGAGACAATATTCAGGTAAATCACTCTCTTTGATGAGCACAAAAAAAGTTGAGATGTTGATAAAAACAAGATTACGCAGTTAAACTCACCCGCTCTAGGCTTGATGCACATAGGTTCATAGTTTATAAACACTGTGATTAATATTTTCTTGCAGATTGATACCAAAGATATTCTCTTTATTTGTGGTGGAGCATTTATAGATCTTGAGAAAACCGTCTCAGAAAGGTATGCTTATTATTGTGTTGACTTTATTTTTTCCTTGGTGCTAATATATCACACGATTATGTTATTTCAGACGACAAGACTCTTCCATTGGATTCGGGGCACCTGTTCGGGCCAACATGAGGACCGGAGGTGCTACCACTGCTGTTGTGACCTCATCTTTGTTGGAAACCGTAAGCTCACTCTATTTTTACCTACCTTATAAGTGCGTGCGTTTTGGAATGTTAGTCAATGTTTTATAATCCTTATTAGTTGATGGTAGCTAAGTGTAATTTCCTTTTCTATATATAGGACTTATTGTAATCTCTTTATCATTCAATAAACATTACAACCCTTCATTGGTTTAATTTGGTATCAGAGCCAAGGAACCCCAAAAGGCTCGAAACTCCTGCCCTTTCCTCTCTTCCGATCAAAAAAAAAAAACTGGGCTGCTCTTCCCTGTCAACCTGCCATCATCGATCATGGCTATGATTACAGCCTTCACTTCTGTGGAGAAAACTGCACACAACTCTCACAAATTTGCTTTCACCCTCTCACCCACCAACTATGGGTTTTGGAAAGCAATGATCCAACCTTTCCTAGTCACTAACAACCTTTTCGGTTACATCGATGGCACGATTTGTTGCCCACTACCAAAAACAACAGCAAACACAGAAACCTCTTCCATGGATAACCCAAGTTATCTTCATTGGATATCCAATGATGCCCATGTTAGAATGATCCTTATTTCCACCATATCCGAAGCCTCTTTTCAGCATGTCCAGGGTATCACTTCCCGGGATCTATGGCTTGCACTGGAACGTGCCTATGCCCCCAACAATTCATCTAGTGAATACACCTTAAAAGCCAAACTCCTAAGGATTGAAATGTCAGGTGATGAGACCCCCATTGCCTACCTTACCCGTGCTCAAGAGTATGCCAATGATCTAGCCAATATTGGTGAACCTACCAAGGACAAGGACCTTGTTATGCTTGCCATCTCTGGCCTACGCGAAGAGTATAATGGCCTGAAGGCAAATCTGCTGGCCCGTTCACCACCAGTGACTTTCAATGAATTACATGGACTTCTTGGTGACCATGACTTTATGATCAACCGGACAATTCGTTCACCATCCCAGGCCTTCACCGCCTCTACCGGTGACTCCTTCCTGCGCCCCAATGTGTTACAACAGCCCCAACTTTCTACTCTCCAGCAGCTTGCCTCGCAACTAGGGTACCAACTTAACCCTGTTGTTTCTCCAAACCCTCAACCACAAGCCTTCTGTGCTCACCGACCATCCAACAATAACAGAGGTTATAGGCGTGGCGGCTCACGTGGTAATCAGTCCCGAGGCTTCCCCAATTCTGCAGTTCATCGCAATCAGCCCAGCAGCAATGGACAACCTCGACAGTTTGCTTGGGCCTCCACTCAAAACACAATATTTGGTCTTTGTAATCGGTGCGGAATTGGTCACCTTCCGTCCCAATGTCCAACTCAGTTAGGATCTAGCCGATTTCCTGTTCAGGCTAACTTTGCCAACTTCTCAGAAACTGGGTCCCAAACCGGGCCCACCTGGTTTCCTGACACAGGGTCAAATAGTCATGTTACACCAGACTTAACAAGCCTAGATAACTCTGAAGCATATCACGGTAATGAATCTCTTCATGTTGGTGACGGTAATCCTCTCCCTATCTTTCACACTGGTTCTTCAAAGATCTATTCACCATCTAAAATATTCAATCTGACTAATATCCTTCATATACCAGAAATTAAAAAGAACCTTTTATCCGTTCAACAATTTTGCAGTGATAATAATGTCTACTTTGAATTTCACTCCCCTTTTTTTGTTGTGAAGGACGAATCTACACACACTACCCTGCTAACGGGCCCAAGTGATCGTGGTCTTCACTCGCTTCGTCTTCCTCAACTAAAGTCTATCAAAAAGCTTGCCTTTTCAGCCACTAAAGCTCCCTCTGCTATTTGGCATCACCGGCTTGGTCATCCTCATGCACGTGTTTTTACTTCTATTGTTTCTCGTTGTTCTTTACATGTTTCATCAAAGTTGTCCCCTTCTTTATGTACTTCATGTCAAATGGGAAAATCCTCTAAGTTATCTTTAAATAAATCAAATTTTCGTAGTCATAATATTTTGGATTTGGTTTATTGTGACGTTTGGAGCCCCGCTCCAACTTTATCATATGACGGTCATCGCTTTTTTATGCTATGTGTTGACCACCATTCCCATTACATGTGGTTCTATCCATTAACCCACAAATCGGACGTTTACAACACCTTTAAATCATTTGTTACAATGGTTGAACGCCAATTTAATACCAAGTTAAAAACAGTGCAAACTGATTGGGGAGGGGAGTTTCGTAATCTAGCCCCCTTTTTCTCCTCACTTGGCATCATTCATCGTCGGTCTTGTCCACACAAGTGAACAAAACGGGATTGTCGAACGACGACACCGTCATGTCGTAGAAACCGGCCTTACCCTACTTGCCCACTCTCACACTCCACAACGCTTTTGGCACTTTGCCTTTGAAACAACAGTTTATCTTATCAACCGCATGCCCTCTCGTCTCTCCTCCAACAAATCCCCTTTTGAATATATTTCCAACCGATCTCCCGATTACTCGTTTCTTCGTGTTTTCGGTTGCCAATGTTTTCCCTACCTACGTCCTTATCATCCACACAAGATGGATTTTCGCTCCACTCCTTGTGTGTTCTTAGGCTACAGTCCTATTCACCACGGGTACCGTTGTCTTGATTTAGAAACAGACCACGTCTACATTGCCCGTCATGTCCGGTTTAATGAACAAACTTTCCCCTTTCAACCTGCCCCCCCACCAGATCATCCTCCCCCCATTGATCCCTATTTTTCTGTTTTCCCATTTCCAGACATCTTTTTACATGCTCACACTCCCCAAACAGCCCCTGTTCCAAACAACCCCTATCCTGCACCTACCTCTCCTCCCCAAACAGCCCCTGTCCCTGCTCCTAACCCAAACAGCCCCTGTCCTACACCTACCTCTCCTCACCAAACAGCCCATGTTCCTACATCTCCCACACATGCTGTCTCTCCTACTACCACCACTACTGCCTCCATACCGACACCACCCCCACCTCCTAGATATCGGCCTCCTTCACTTTGTCAAAACCCAAAACCCCCTACACGTTACAATCCCTCAGCCTACCACACTTACACTGAACCTACCACTCCTCCGGAGCCCACCTCTTTTACCGTCGCCAACAAATCCCCGGAATGGCGTCAAGCCATGACTAATGAGTATGAGGTTCTCGTTAGGAATGGTACATGGTCACTTGTCCCCTGTGTTGAGAATACTAATGTCATTAATTGTAGGTGGGTTTACCGGCTTAAAGCCCGATTAGTTGCAAAAGGCTTTGGTCAACAGCCAGGGGTTGACTTTCACGAGACGTTCAGCCCTGTTATTAAAGCTACCACAATTCGGGTTGTTCTTTCTCTTGCAGTGACAAATAAATGGTCTCTTCGACAACTAGATGTCCATAACGCTTTTCTTCACGGTGATCTAAAGGAAACCGTCTACCTCCATCAACCACCGGGTTTCGTAGACAAAGAACGGCCTGATCATGTCTGCCTCCTACACAAATCCTTATATGGGCTTAAACAGACCCCGAGAGCCTGGTTTCATAGGCTGACTTCAGTCCTTCACCAGCTTGGTTTCTCCGGGTCCAACACCGATCCGTCCCTGTTTATCTTGCATTCCCAGGGTACCCTCGTTTATGTTCTTGTTTATGTTGATGACATAATTGTCATAGGAAATAATGATGTCGCCATCAATACCGTTATCAAGCAGCTGGGTGCCACTTTTGCTATCAAGGATCTAGGCAATTTACACTACTTCTTGGGTATTGAGATTGTTCCTCATGGCCACAACATAATTTTGTCTCAAAAGAAGTACATTTTGGAACTTCTCCAAAACAGTGGCATGTCTCAATGCTTTCCTGTTTCGTCTCCTATGAGCAGCTCGCAGCCCCTAACCTTGGGTGACAGCCCTCTCTTTGCCGACCCAACCAAATACCGTCAAGTACCTTCTCTCGATCGGACATCGCCTTTGCTGTGAATAAGGTTTGTCAATTCATGCACGCTCCATCTGAACTCCATTGGTCAGCAGTTAAACGAATACTACGTTATTTAAAGGCACCTCAGATCTTGGTCTTTTTCTGTGCCATGATTCAGGCTCAACCCTACATGCCTTCACTGATGCCCATTGGCAAACCTCTTTAAAAGCCTATTCGGATGCGGACTGGGCTGGTTGCCCAGACGACCGTCGATCCACGGGGGGATACGCCATCTACTTGGGATCCAATCTAATTTCATGGAATGCACGAAAACAACGCACCGTCTCCCGGTCTTCAACCGAATCCGAATACAAAGCCCTTGCTGATACCGTTGCCGAGTTAACTTGGTTGGAAGCCCTCTTGCGTGAACTTGGTTTTTCCACCAAGTCATCTCCTACTCTTTGGTGTGACAACCTAGGCGCCACCTATCTGTCCAAGGTGTTTCATGCTCGCACCAAACACGTTGAAGTTGATTTTCATTTTGTTAGAGAAAAGGTAGCTCAAGGTAAACCGAAGGTTCAATTCATATCCACTGCTGACCAAATTGCCGACTTTACCATCTCAACGGTTTATGTTCTTAAGGTCCAAGTTGCAGGTCGTTCCCCGCCCTCAACTTGCGGGGGAATGTTAGTCAATGTTTTATAATCCTTATTAGTTGATGGTAGCTAAGTGTAATTTCCTTTTCTATATATAGGACTTATTGTAATCTCTTTATCATTCAATAAACGTTACAACCCTTCATTGGTTCAATTTGGAAGTAATTATTTAAAACTAATTATTTGACTCCTGAAAAGCAGATAGTTATTAGTAGAAATAGGTTATTGAACACTAGAAACTAATACTAATTTGGTAATCACCTTCAAAATGCGCATACAAGCATCACCTTTCAAACTAATATCATCCATAAGTACCATCTAATAGCTATGTTTTGGTGAGCAACTTTACTGGCATATGTTTTGTCAGGTCGAAAGTAGCGATCTCATTGCTTATGGATTGATTCCTGAGTTTGTTGGACGGTTCCCGATTCTTGTTAACTTATTAGCTCTCACAGAAAATCAACTTGTCCAGGTAAAGTTTTTTTTTTTTGGTTGTATTTGATCCAAGTTTAGGTTTTATCCTTTCAAGCAATAACATTCTTGCAGGTGCTAACCGAGCCGAAGAATGCCTTAGGCAAGCAATACAAGAAGTTATTTCAAATGAACGGAGTAAGTTTTCAGGCGGTTAATATATCCGTTCTAGAAAAAGAGATGCATTTCGACTTTGATAAATCAATCTTTTTTTTGTTCTTGTTTTCAGGTTAAGCTGCATTACACTGAAAATGCATTGAAACTAATTGCAAAAAAGGCAATAAAGAAAAACACAGGTGCTCGCGGTTTGAGGTCCTTGTTAGAGAACATTTTGATGGATGCCATGTATGAGGTTTGTAAACCCTACTCTTGTTCTTGAACTTAACCAGTATCCATGTGTTGAACGCTTGGTTTTAAAAAGCGAGAAGCGCACCGAGGCGACGAGGTCTAAATCCGAGGCGCAAAGCGTAAAAGCACCGGGCTTTTCGTACGCGAGGCGCACATACTATAAAAAAACATTTAAATTATGTATATACACATTAACTGATGTTAAACATCTAAATTCCCAATAATGTTAAACATATTACTTGATATTAAACATCTAAAACATCCAAAAGAGGAAATTATTACAATAAACCATGAAAATGACTAAAATTACAAGTTATTACCACCTCCAAAAGTCCAAAACAGCAACAAAACATACAAAAAAAAAGCCCTTAAGCGCAAAAAGCCCCTCAAAGCGCAGAAGCGCACGCTTCTTGTTCTGAGGCGCGCCTTATGTCGCCTCGCGCCTCAGGCGCGCTTTTTAAAACCAAGGTTGAACTCGCGTAAAGCGCGCTTTTTAAAACCAAGGTTGAACGCGCGTACGATGAATCCTTTGCAGATTCCTGATGAAAGAACAGGGGACAACATAATTGATGCTGTTGTTGTTGATGAGGAAGCTGTTGATCGTGGAGCAAAAATCTTGTATGGGGAAGGGGCACTGGAACGTTATCTATCACGACATGGTATTAAAGATACAGAGGTAGGTGCATGCTAAAATGTAAAATCTTTATAGGAAAACTTCACGCAGTAGTAACCAAGTTTCCAAGTGCTCCACTACAGCCATCCAAAGTTTTTTAGTTCCTCTAAAATCATATATGTCCCCCCATTTAGGTTACTTAATTTTAAAAATTTCTAAAATTTATAAAAAAATTCACAAGATTGGAACAAAGTACTTTAGAGGAAAAAAAGTGAGTGACTTTAGTTGAACACTTGAGAAACTTGGTTACTATTATGTGAATTTAACCCAATCTTTATTTAAGAATTTGCTAAAACTTCATATTAAACAGTGTGTGTGCGTGTGTTTCTTGCAGACGAGCATGTTGGAAGGGGCGGATGGAGAAGCTGAGCTGCCTTCTATTGCTGCATTGTAACTTGTGTTCTGGATAGTCTAATGACATGTGTACTGTACACAGTGTAAGTTGTTAGAAAACCTATTCTGCAGCAAAACCAACATGATCTGTAATCTGTAGCATGTATATATGTAAACTAAATCCATTTTAAGATGTGATATAGTTTATGTTGAACTGAGTTTATTTCAGTTCTTACAGAATCTTGGTAGCATGTTGTCATGGGCTTATCTTGATGCTGTCTTGGTAAACATTACTTGCATTAGGAATATCAATATGTTCAGTGGGGTCTAAATGTCTATGGTCAAGATGCACAAGGGTTTGATCCAGTCAGTTTGGGCCTATTATGACTGTTTTTTTTATGGATGTGCTTATTGTTATTTATAGATACACTGGTGATACTATACAGATCCATGTGACGTCATCAATATGACATGGTGAAATGGTCATGCTGGCCGTGTAACTTTTTCGGTGTTCACGTCAGTCAGTGACGGAGCAAGGAATTTTTTTTCATGGTGGTTGGAAATTTTTGGGTTGGTTGTCTATCGATAAATATTAAATTTTTTCAGTCTGGTTCATGCCGGGTTTGGGTCAATAGTACACACATCGTCACTAATTACAATTAGCAAATAGCATATATGACATAGCATTATAGCAAAATAATATAATAAGTAAAATTCAAAAGTAAGAGGAAAATTTTAAAAAAAGTTACCTGAAATCGTGAGGAGGCAGCGGCGCAAAGCTGTGAATAGTGAACTGACTCGCAGGGCGAGAATTCTAAATTCGTGATTAGCGAAGAGGCCTGAAATCGTGTGGAGACATGGCGAGAATAGTGAGTAGCAAATTGTCGGTCTTCAGTTTGCGTGAAACGTGAATATAAAACGTCGAGATGTTCATCGATCAGGATTGGCGATACTTAGGTTTTTTATTAGGTTATATTGTTTAAAAATTTAAATAGGTAATGTGTTAACTAAATGTGGCTTAATTGTCTAAATGAGTAATGGGTTAATTAAATGTGGGTTTAATTGTTTAAATGACAAAGTTTTTAGTTAGTCCAAATGTCCAATTAAGTTATTAGTTTAAATGGGTGTCGGTGTTAAAAATTAAACTTTCTTGGGGTCGGTGTCAAAATCTTAAGGGTCGGTTGAGATTATACCGCATATATAACAGATATAATTTTTTTTTCATGGGGTCTGTCGACTCACCTACCAAAAGGTAGGTCAACCAATGACGCCACTCACTTCTATGTCAGTGTATCACATCATATGGGCCGTATAGTTAGACAACACCACCTTATACAACCCGAATAAAAAATATTGGCTACGTGATGTATCAGTTTAACACGTTATACGACTCATATGGCATGCCGACTCATTAGTGGAGTGACCTCAAATCCCAACCCAATCAACGGGGCATCGAGAAGTAGGCACACACATTTGATTAATAGTTGAGGTAGTTTCACAGGATATACTTGAACGACCAAGAACTCCCGTGTTTAAACACGTTTACGAGTATAACCTGATATGTCTTGTTTTGCCTTAAATCTTGACATGAATTCATATGCGCTTTTTTTTTAAAATAAAGTATGATTTGTAAACTATTTTACCTATTTTATAAACGACAACCCGTTATCTTATACTACTTTAATAACTAATACATGTTTTCCTATTTTATAAACAACAACCAATTATCTCATACAACTTTAATAACTAACACATGTTTTCCTATTTGATCCACGTAAGTTAAAATGAGGAATCATGACAATCGATGTAAGTTAAAATGAGGAATCATCACAATGTGTGAACTGGATGGACGGATAATGATGGTGGATAACATTTGGTGTCATCTTCTTAACCTTGTGTAAGTTCTAATTACCTATGGTTTCAAAGTTTTTGTCGTTGTCTATTCTCTTACGAAATGGATCTTAAAAGAGCTTAAAGATCTTCAGGAATATCCTCCTACATTTGGAAACGCAGATACGCAATCTATACCGATATACTACATGTATTTTGAATGTTTTAAAGTTCTAATTACCCCTTTTGTGTTTTTTCCAAAAACTGTGGTTGGGTAGTTGTTGTTTCTCAGTTTAATTCAAAGTTGGTATATTTTAAAAGAGGCAATTTGATTTTTAATAATCCAAACTATGTCATATTTGCTGATAATAATCCAAACTAACAGTGCAAATCTATGATGATTATACTACTAGGATTGCATTGACAATAAAAATGAAAGTTGGTCACCAACAAAATTGTTAGTTTAAATTATTATCAGCCAATAAATCATAGTTTGGATTATTAAAAATTAATTTGTCTTTTTTAAAAAATGACAAAATTTCTCAACTACAATAATTAAATATAAAATGTTGATTATTAACCTATTAATTCCCGTGTTGGGGAATAGTAGGTTTTTTATTTTTTTTTTCATTTTTTCACAAAACTTTTTTTTATACATTTGTCACAATCCAATTTTTTTCTTTCTTTTTATATTTTCAACCCTTATAGTATATATAATGACCGTTTTTAGTTTGTTTCTTTTTCTAATAATTTTTTTCCTTTAATAAATTTCGTTCGTTAATTTTTTTTCAAAATACGGAGTGCGCAACTGTTTTTAGTTATTTTTGTCAACGTTCCAATATAATTTTTTTTAAACGGAGATGTATTAAAAATCGAGTTTTGTTTTCGTTGCCTATAGCGAGCGTCGTTACCGTTGTCGTACCGTGAGGAGGTGAACCTATTATGGGCGAACAACATCATTGTCGATATTGCTATTATCGGAACCTGTATCGATATTCGTCTTATGGTATTCGACGACACGAACCGGTAATTTTTAATTTGTTTCTTCTTTTTATTATTATTATTGAGTTTTATGTTTCTTTTCTATTAACATTATTTTTATCGTTGCGCATACGTTTTCATTTAAATTTTATTAACGATGGGCCCGACACCATTTTCTATGATAACTTTCGTTCGTTAGGTTTTTTTAAATAACGAAATGCGCCGTCTTTTTAGGTTTTTTACGTGAACGTTGTTGTTTTAGTTTTATTGAATACGAAGTTGTATTGTTCACCCCATTTGAACTTGTAGTTGTCCATATCGGTATTTGTTAAATGTTAAATAGTCGTCGTCTCCACTTCGATAGTCGCTTCCAATTTCTCCGATCCCCCTGCATCTCCCTGAGGTTTGATTCTGTTTTCATAACTTATTGCATGCTTATTATTTAATCACACCACTCATCAATCGATTTCCGTAGGGTTTTTAATCCGATTCGATTCGATTCAATTGATTTCGTTTCGATTTTATCCTTTCTAAACCTCATTGTCGAACCGATGGATTCACTGCGTATCGTTGATAACGATAAACACGGCTGGTAGTAAATTGACTAATTGACTTCTATCAAATGTCTTGTAGCCTAGTGGTGACTCTCATGGTGGACATTGGTGTATATTTAGAGTAGGTTTAGAGGTGTGAGTTAGCTGTTCTAAAAAAACGAGTTCTCAAATAATAATTACCTAAAAGTAGAGATGTTCATGTGACCTTGTGTTGGTGATTTAGTGTTATAAATGTCATTTTAGTATAACTGAATTTACTTAAGATCAAAAGAGAAATTGGAATATACGTTGATAAGACTATTATGATTTCGGGCACTAAGGAACATCTAAGGGACCATGAGGGTTCCAAGGGACTGAGCCCCGTCGGAGATCACGCTGGAAGTTGTTTTGGATTTGTGTGATTGTGAAAAGTTTCTTGGAAAATGATGATTAGTAAGTGGTAACTTATCCATCAGCAACAACTGTGCATCAACAGCAATGGTTCGGCAACAACTAAGTTGTTGGAGATGCTGCTGGCAGACAAGTCATCAGTTGAGTTAATACTGATGGAGTTCCTGCTGAAGTTTTGCCAATGACAGAATTGAATGATGGCCGATGGTTATAACCGTAATTGTCATACTCTTTCACGAAGAGTTGCGACGTTTCACCCTAATCATAACCTTAATGACCCCTATATACAGGAATTCATTTGGTCTCCACGAAAATTACAACTTCGTTTTCACAGAGAAAATGCATTCTCGTTCTTTGCAGAACTTTCTGTCTTCTCTGATTATTGATTTCGTACAATTGAATTACTTGGATTTGAAAGTGAGACTACACCATTCAGAAAGCTATCCTGGAATTTTTGAAATACGAAACTTACACCTTGTGTGTCTGAATCATTCAAGTTGAAATATTATTTTTCTTTATGGGTAATTAATTGAACAAGTAAATATGATTATATAATATATTGGTTTCTTATACTTGTGTAGTGTGGTCAGTGATCTCGTTTCATATGTTATTATGTAGAAAATGCTGTGTTGATTTGTTTCTAGTCATATCCACATTTACTTATGAACCATGGCTGATTGCTTCTGCAGAATTATCAATATAAAATGAGTAGGCAGGTGATTCATTAACCGACATTTTTGCGATTCTATCCGCTGTTACTTCCAGTTGAATCCCCAGAATTAAGTTGTTGCTGTGCAGAATCATGTTATTGAACCATATAATGTCATTGCTTTCCTAAACACATCAGTTGGATCACTTCTTTCTGATGCAATCCAGTGTAACAAGTGAAAATAAGAAGTTGAAATACTCCAATTTGAGTTGCAAGATGCCTCAACCAGATGCTGCTCTTCCTAATACTGTTGATGGGCAAATTCCTTTTCCGATTGAGAAGATAGTACAGTACCCATTACCTGGTTATGGTGTCCCAACTTCAGTCAACTTTAGTCCTGATGATAGTCTTATATCTTACTTGTTTAGTCCTGATCAATCATTGAACAGAAAAGTCTTCACTTTTGATCTCACAACTTGTAAGCAAGAACTGTTCTTTAGTCCTCCTGGTGGTGGGCTTGATGAAGATAATTTATCAGAAGAAGATAAGTTTAGGAGGGAAAGATTAAGAGAGCGTGGTTTGGGAGTGACACACTATGAATGGGTCAAATCAAGCTCTAAGCAGACCACAATTATGGTGCCTTTGCCTGCTGGGGTTTGTATACTTGTCTGTTATAAGATAAGTAAATTATGTGTCAAGTTTTTATTCTTTTATTTATCATTTTGCAATGTTATTTGCACAGATATATTTCATGGATCATTCTTTACAACCGCAGCTTAAGCTTCCCAGTGGTTCCTCGCCAATTGTTGATCCACATCTTTCTCCTGATGGTACTATGCTTGCTTATGTAAGAAGTCACGAACTACATGTTTTAGATCTTTTGTACAACAAGTCAAAACAATTGACTTCTGGCGCTAACGGGACCACCAAGGTTAGTTCTACATTCAATTGCATATACCAGCTTGAACATAGTTCTGTTATTAGTATGATTTATCTAAACAACGTATCTGCACCATATGCCTGCATTTTTGTTTACCCTACGAGCTCTTTTATCTATGTTGCTTTGATGAATGATCGTGAAGTTGGGATGGGACTTTCTAATAAGTTGAAAATTGAAGGCATCTAGATATGTGTGTTGAAAGTGGTATGTGAGGTGGAATATTCAAACTCGGATAATCAGCTGTGACCTGAGTCGCTATGCGAACATTTAACACAAGACAGGCTAGAGTGGTTTCGACCTGCATGTGTTAAGTATATACCTAGCTTTCCTTCTGAGCCAGGATCAAACTTTTCTTAAAATGTGGTACATGAGATGGCGTTTAATGTTTTTGTTGCTTGAAGCGGTAATAATCACTTTTGATGGTGTTGAACTTGGGCTCTTTGGCAGATTTTATTAATTAAGTAATTGGTAAAATTGTCCTCATGGGGACATCCTAGTGGTAAATGGTGTATTCCTTTCACCAACCAGTGAGGGTTCGAATCCTGTAGTGTGTAGGTGTGGTGGGTAGGAGTAGATCAAGTGCCGTTAAAAAAAAGTGATTGATAAAGTTAGGATATTTATGTAATCTACTCACCTTATGATATTTTTTTTTGTTTCAACTACCCAGCTAGAATCAAATTGATTATTAAAAAAGTTGATTAGTTAACCCTTCAGGTTGTATTATCATGGTGGAGGTTTCAGATGCCTTCGCTGCATTCTTTATGTAATAAAATCTTATGCATTAAATTTGAAATATAATAAGCTGGAAGCACTAAGTTTTGGTGTCGAAGGAAAAGTGGTTTATGCTAATAAAGTCACAAACTTGTTATGCCATAAATATGTGTGCACATAAGCAAGTATTTTGAAGGAGATATATGGTTCAAAGTCAAATTTGATTGCTTAACATGGATGCCCTATTTTCTGACTGCATATTATGAGTATTAAATGAAAATTTTACTTTTTTCGATTACAAGTCAAATGGACATTTCACTAACTTTTTGTTGTTTAATATAGACGCATGCTGTTGCAGAGTACATAGCGCAGGTGAGATTCTTGTTCTTTCAGCCCACCCATGACACATAAACACAATCATTATATCTTTTTTCCGGCACTTTAACGTGTGTAAACTGTAGGAAGAGATGGGGCGAAAGAATGGCTACTGGTGGTCACCAGACAGTAAATACATAGCATTTACTGAGGTGGATTCATCTGAAATACCTCTTTACAGAATCATGCACCAGGGTAAAAGTACAGTTGGTTCAGAAGCTGAAGAAGAACACGCTTACCCTTTTGCAGGGGCAAAAAATGTTAAGGTTCGTCTTGGAGTTGTTCCTGTTATTGGAGGACCCATTACTTGGATGGATCTTCACTGTGGAACGAATCTTGATGATGAATATTTGGCTAGAGTTAACTGGATTAATGGAGATACTATCGTTGCCCAAGTATTAAACCGGTCTCATTCCAAATTGAAGCTCATGCAATTTGATATTAAAACAGGCCAAGGAAAATGCATCCTGGTTGAAGAACACAACACGTGGATCGACCTACATGATTGCTTCACACCTGTGGATAAAGGAAACGGGTTCATTTGGGCTAGTGAAAAAACAGGATTTAGACATCTTTATTTGCATGACGAAACTGGGGTCTGCGTGGGACCGATAACACAAGGTGATTGGATGGTAGAGCAGATTGTTGGGGTCAATGAAGCCTCGGGTTATATATATTTCACTGGAACTCTAGATGTGCCTCTCGAGTGTCATCTGTATCGGGCTGAACTGTTCCCACAGAATGAATTAAAAAGCCCGGTCAAGTTGACCAATGGCAAGGGAAAGCATGTGGTGGTGCTTGATCACCAGATGCAGAAATTTGTAGATGTTCATGAATCATTGGACTCGCCTCCTAGGGTATCACTTTATTCCTTGCATGATGGAAGTCTGATTATGTCCCTTTATGAGCAACACACGTCTACACTTTCAAAAGTTAACAAGCTGCAACTTGAGCCTCCAAAGATTTTCCAAATTCAAGCAAAAGACGGTACTGTTCTATACGGGGCGTTGTATAAACCTGATGAAGAAAAGTTTGGACCTCCCCCGTATAAAACTATGATCTCCGTGTATGGTGGTCCCGGCGTACAGCTTGTCAGTGATTCATGGGCCAACATGGTGGACATGAGAGCCCAGTTTCTTAGAAGTAAAGGCATCCTAGTATGGAAGGTTAGTCCGCATTCCTCAACCATGAATCAATGGTCAACATCGAATCTTGATAGAACTTTTGTTTTTTCTTGTTGCATGAAACGTGGCTAAAACTGGCTGGACTGTGCCTGTTAACACCTTTTGCTTTTTTTCCTTAAATTAAATAATAAATAATGCAATTGGAAGAACTATATTTTTAAAATGATACTATTTGCTTTTAATAAAATGATTTAGGAGTTTGTAAGCATTTAAATAAACTTTTGAGTGGCTTTTAATCTGTTTTAGCTACTTCACATTGGCTCTACATTATGAATTAATGGTATACTATGAATCTTGATGGCAGTTGTTTTTGGGTGTTGCATGAAGTTAGAGGTAGCATAATGGGCTGGTTGGGTGGTGTCAAAATGGGTAGTTTTTATTACTGGTATGCTCGGGTTGGCCCACTTAACCCTTTTTCTCGTCTTTATGACTTTATTAAATATAACCGCAAAAATACAATACTAAATAATTTCTTTGAGTACAATTGTTCTCATTCTTGTTTTTTAGCTGTTACTTTATTTTACCCATCTGACCTGTTATAGATAAAATATAATTCAGCCTATTTTCTAAGTAGACGAAATTAATCAGTGTTGGTATGCATGCTTCAGATGGATAACAGGGGTAGTTCCAGGCGAGGACTAGCATTTGAAGGCGCAATAAAGCACAACTTTGGACGTTTTGATGCTGAGGATCAGGTTGCTGGAGCCGAATGGCTGATCAAAGAAGGGCTGGCAAAATCTGGTCATATTGGACTGTATGGCTGGAGCTATGGTGGATACCTTTCTGCCATATCTCTATCAAGGTTTCCTGATGTTTTCAAGTGTGCGGTTTCTGGTGCGCCTGTGACCTCATGGGACGGGTATGATTCCTTTTATACAGAAAAATACATGGGTATGCCTGATGATAACAAATTGGGCTATTCATATGGTTCCGTCATGACCCATGTGGGCAATCTGAACGGGAAGCTGTTGCTGGTTCACGGGTTGATTGATGAGAACGTACACTTCAGGCATACAGCTAGGCTCCTGAATGCATTGGTCGGAGCTCGAAAAGCTTACGAGTTGTTGATATTCCCGGATGCACGACACATGCCTCGCCCTTTTAAGGATCGACTTTACATGGAAGAAAGAATTTGGGACTTTATTCAGAGGAGTTTATGATGGAATTCTCGATACTTTCTTTGCTGTTTTTATATATTTCTTTCTTGTTTTTACACTAGAAGCCGTCACTAGTACACACATCCCTTTGACTAGTAGACCACAAGACAATGAAAGTCAACGGGCCGATCTGTTGGTTTGGAAGCTGAATACATAACCGGTCCGGCTTTATTTTGTTTACTTCAAACTTTATTTTTTAGTTAACAATGCAAATTTACGTTAAAAATAAAATAGTTTCATATTTTGTTTTAAATTATTTATAACGTTATGTGATTTTTCAAAACTGATATTAATTTTCATCTACTAACTAGGACAAGGCACGTCACAAATAATGATCAAAGGGTTTATTAATTTTCTTTACATAAAAAGATTATCACTGTATGTACGTACGCTTTAAGAACGACAATGATTTTGTACCTAACAATATTTAACGTACCAAACATGCATTTAAACGAAAAACAATTATTATAAACACGTAAACATCTATCATTTTCAGATGACAGGGATGCATTGATAAAGAAATCATTTAAATCAGGTATTGATTAATTATTATATATTTAGAACAAGATTTCCATACAATACACTATTGAATACAGTTTAACGTTAAAACTTAAATTCTTCATCTCAATCGATCAATAGATATGATAGGCCCAAAAGAACATATAAAAGTATATGATATATCTTTACTATTTATTACAATTTGCACATTTTTATTTATAGTACATGATCCTGTGGTACGATGCTTTGCAACGTTAACCTTATAAGCGATTTATTTTTTAACCCACAAATGTATGCAATTTTTATACGTCATAGTTATCAAGATAAACCTGCTGAAAATGCAACTCCAGTAGAAGGTAACCATGAGGATCCATATATAAATTGACCCACGGTAAACCGGATCGCCTCTACAGTTGTAGTGATGACCCGATAACCCGGCCACTTGACTCGTTGACCGGTGGCTGAACCCGGGCCACTGTTCATATACTCACCATAGTACAACGTGTCAAGTGCAAACGTGCCATCCCATTCTAGCCAACCCCTAGGGTGAATGTGGTCACCCATGTAAGACTGCATGTAGACCGTCCGGGAGTAAAGTTTCCATGGACGGCCAAGATACGTCGGAAAACTCGCCTTTGATGCCTCGAGATCCGGTTGTGCCAGGAGCCGGCACGCATGGATTGAGATTCCGGTGTTTTGGTTCGGGTCTTTCCGGTTTTGAGCAGTGATGCTGACCTTTTGTTGTGCCATTGGTTTTCTAGCATACATGTTACAGTTTTGGAAAACGACAGCGGCGTTGCCGAAGATGAAATCCACGGTGCCGTAAATGTTACATTCACGGAAAAATTGACGATTGGAGTGGACGTATAATGTGTCTTGGTATCCGATTATGTCGCATCGGTAAACGACTGCGTGGTCGGCTCCGATTCTCAGTGCGACGGCTTGGTGGTTGGCAGGGCCGGCGTAGTTCTCGAACGTCATATCCCTAGCGATAAAACCGCTTCCAGTTGCAGCTGGTTTTGGAAATTTACAAACGTTAGATACAAACCTACTTTTAAATCTATACCACAAGCACTTGCATACCAAGTAAGTGAAGAGCAACATGACAAATGTGAAATATGGTTGAAATTGAAAAGAAAAGGAATGATTACCGAAAGACGCGGTGAAATATGGTTGAAATTCTTTGTGACACCCTAACCCAAATAGGGCTGACGTGTCACGAAATACAGTAAACAGAACAATATTAATGTCATAGTTAATGTGCGAGACCAAAATTGCAAATGCTTACAACGGTTTTGAAAGAAATTCAAACTTGCTAATCCAACATAAAGGTTTAAAACAGAAACTTCAAACGTCTTAATCAATCCAAATTAAGTCTTTATTTATTCCCTTGTCTTTCACATTCTAAAAGGTTAAAATTACTCTTGTTACACAGTCCCACGATTCCATTGAGTACCTGTGGTAGAAACAAGATAAAACAACAAAAAGAAAAACGGCTAAGCAAAAAGTTGCTTAGTAACAGAAGAACAATAGCAGTAGTATAACTGATACAAAACAAGTCACAAAGTCTTTGAATCCTGGTACTAAACATACAATATTGAACATGTTGAACTGAACACACGATACTGAACTAAACATATAATACCGAACGTACTGAAACTGAACTAACCTACACGACATGATTATACCAATAAAATAAGTCGTGTACTATATCTCAATAGGTTTAACGAGTCTGGGTCTTACTTTTGAGCTCTCTTTTGCTACAAAGCATGTAATCATAGCATACCTTGTATATTAGTAAGTAACAGTAATATTAAATCTTTTAATTACTCAAAACATGATAGAAATATCAATATCATTAGCGCAACTCCAAGCCATACTGGCCAGATGGAATGTCATTCTTGCGAATAAAAGGAATATAGTACCTAATAGATCACAAATCAAAATTTAGATTTATGTGGTATTGAATCTTAACAGCTTCAAGAACAGATTCTTACGGTTAAAAAACTATTTTTTCATTACAAATTGAATAATATTTTTAGATACAAACTTTTGAAACCAAATAAATTTTTCTTAGATCACAAATATTTTTACTAAATTTGAGTAAGGTTCATCTTAACCTATTTCATTGTGTTTTTAGTAAATAGGTTTGAAAAAGAATGATTCTAAGCTCTATTGTTGAACAAAACATTTGTTTTTAGTAGGGATACTAAACGGGTCGTGTTCACAGTAAATTAATTTTTTTTATTTTATAAATAACTAACATATCAAATGTTATTATTTCAATAACCCAACTTCCTTAATAAAATGGTTTAGGGATGTCTTACATACAATAAACTTTCAAGTTTCAAAACAATTAAGTTGCATAATTCAATCAAAGACTAGACTTACAGAGGCACGATATGCAGAAGTGCATGACCAGCAACATGAAGTGTAAACCTCCACGAAACGAATAATTTTCCGTTTCCACAACTGTTTTTATAGATTGTTGGACCCGAACCTAGACAGCCTATTCAAATCAACGTCAATACAAAATAACTGAACAGTCAACAAAGCATGATTAATAACATCATTAGATGCAAAAACAAACCTATGACTCGTATCTACAACTGGAAGTGATAAATTAACCGTATCAAATATTCATTTGCTCCCTTTACATATACGTCTAAATCCAAACCATATAGTACTATAGTAGTTGCATTACACAGGTTTGATTAAGCATTAAAAAAATTAGATTATTGTCGAAAACTTTAACTCTTTACAAAAAGGAGTGTTCGGGTCCACCCAACCCATTTCAACTCATGCCAAAAAGTATTTGTTTTGACTCGTTATCCAAGTTAGTTAAACTATGAGCACGAAGAAGCAGAGGTAAAATATATCTCCAAAAACATGAATTAAACAAATAGATAATTGATCAAATAATTGAGTTTACCTCAACAGTCTTCAAATTATTCTTTATAAGCTCTCACAAAATTTGGCAGAAATTTGTACAAAAAATAATATTTTATTCGTATGTATATGAATTTATTTTAACCTTAAATGATTAGTTTTGTAGATGTAAAGTCAGTTAATTAAGAACTTACTATTGCAAATGAAACTTTGAAGCTTAGTCATTTCGCATACCTGATCCATTTCCAATTCAGATCGAACCAAGAAAAGCAACGCTTTGTTTGTGACCTCACTCAAATCTGAACAAATTAAACCATTCATACGCAAACCATCCAAATCAAGAACCTTGTAATTACAATGCAGAATAGAAAATGAAAACGCATAACCACATCACCAAAAGATAAAAGCAATACCTCAATTTCTCCTGAATCATGCCTAATAAAAAAAAACCCCATTTTTCGTAACCCTAGTGCAGAAGAACAAAAAAGTGATAGAAGTTCGTGTAACCCATTTCTCTTGAATCGGAGATGACGTTCATAACGCCTCCTCCTGCAGCTTCAGCGATTTGGCTACCACCGGACCTTTATATTGTTGCTAAGAGGTATTGAGGGAATGATGTCGACCTGTTCCAAATTCTTCTTTGGCGACAGTTGAAGATTGAACTGACTGAAGAAAAATGGGCGATAGATTTTAGGGTTTCAAGGTCAGTGTTGCTTTTCGGTGGAGATTGGCTAAACGGGTCAAAAGCTCCGTTCGTACCATTTACCGGGTCTATAATAGATCCGCGTGTGTTTTTTTGGGTTATAAGTGTTTGGGCGGGAAAATCTTCGTAAGGGTGATTGTGGGGGTTGAAACGTGACAATTATTGTAATCAGTTATTAGGTTAAAATTTTTAATTCTTTACAAATAATTTCATTGTTTATAAATGCCATTTAAGTTGGTGTTGAACAGAAGTTACAGTAGTTTTCGACTTTAGTGTTTTTGACTTTAGTCTAACAGTATTATATTTAATTGTTTAAAAACAATTTCATTGTTTATAAATGCCATTTAAGTTGGTGTTACGACTACTAAAAAATATGCAATAAAGAAATCCGTAAATACTTCTTATAATAAATAATTACATATTACATGTAATAATGAAAATGATAACTGTTACAATTATAATTAACGAATCTCTAAATATAGTTACAGGGTTTGAATAATGAAAACAATATAATACATAAATCTATAAATTTAAAAATTCATACATTACATGGGTTAAATAAAAAAAATACCAAATAATCTACAACTTGAAACACTTTCAGATTTCTTCATGTCAACTGAATTTTATATGAATCATTAGGTTGTTTCATGGTTTCATGAGGTGAGTAAGTTGACTAGGTAGAGAGACCTTTTTGATCTTTAGTTTTAGAAACAAACAATAGCCAGTATAGGATTGGAACACTTAGTGAAAATTGAGTGATTTTAGAGAGGAAAAAAAAACTTTGAATGACTTAAATAAAACACTTAAGAAACTTGGTTACTATTGGTGAAGTTTTTTCAACCTTGGTAAAAAATTGGTTACTATTGATTACAATAAAGTAGCGGGTAAACGGGCAACAAGCTGCGCCGCAACCCCCTTTTGGATAGCAAAACCGATCTTACTAAAAACAAAACTTTTGGTCTTAGTGGATGAAAAATTTTCATGCATGACCCGCTGAACTCTGTTAAGTAATTCCACAGTCTCCGGGGTTAAGAAACCAAATGTATCAAAAGCAAAAAAATGTTGATTCTCTAAACAAACTTTCTCGTGTTTAACAACTTTGTCTGCTTCCGCCGGTTTCTTTTCACTTTTTCTATGTAAAGTAAAAAAGAAAAATAAGAAAAGGTAAAAGAAAACTTATTACATTACGTGGCGGTTATCTTTGGTCCATTGTGAAGTCAATATTGATGGGCTCTTCCTAATCCTTGATGGGCTCACGATCTTGCTAAAGTCAGCCCATATAGGAATATGGCTAAGATTGCACTTTACGCAAGAAGTTGGAATTTGATTAAGTTTGTTATGTTTGTTTTGTGTTGAGTATAACTTTGTTTCCAAGAAAGTTCTTATAATTAGATAGGTTAAGATATTCTTAAGTGGTGTGGTGTTCGGTAACAAACGGGTTTCGGTTAAGTGGCTTTTTAAAGAGCTCAAGAGTACAAGCTTTCTTTGGGTGAAGAACAAATCGGCCATTGAGTGGGAAAATTTGTGTGATTTCAAAATTTAATTTCTTGTTTTTTCCTGTTCGTTCCCTTTGTTGTATTTTCATAGCTTCTTGCTAGGGTGGTTTTTATCTTTAATATATTTCTGCCTTTAAAAAAAAGATATGTTAAGATCTAGTTTATTCAAGTTCTGTAAACGTTAATGCAGAATAAAATGAAGAATCAGATCAAAAGATTGCTTTATTGAATCGAAGTCGACAAATGAATACAAAAGAAAAACTGGAGTCAAATACAGAATTGAACCAACACTAGAACTAAAAACCCCAATTCAAATAAACTTATATCCCTAATTGCGTGTTAACTGAAAGTTAACAACTTGACTGAAAATGTTAAACTAATTAACGTAGAAATCAAATGACTAAAATGCATTATACTTAACAGGAAAAGTTAACAGGGTTAGTGTCATTGACTGAAATGGTTACAAAAATACAACCTTAAGGGTTGATATGTTAAAAGATTCATTTTTGGACTAAAATGGTTAAATAGGTCAAACCATAGGGGGTCAAAAGCGAAATTTACTCTAATTAGTATTACTTTTGATCAATAGAATTAGGACAGAATTGGTTGGCATTGCTTAAAACCGGCATAATGTAGTACGAGAACAACATTATTAGAAACATCAATCTTTTGTGGACTATAATTATATTTAGAGTTAATGGTAAGTTATCTTATTAATAATTAAGAGCATTCCCAGCCCGTTCTTTATATTTCATATCCTTATCCTTATAATTACACTAAAAAACACTATTTTTTCTACCTTTTAACTTTACTTTTCTCTCTCCTTATCCTTATCCTTATATGCATGACACGTGACAAAACTTAATGGTAAATTGAACGGTCATTAGGCCAAATGACGTAATGTGCAAGGTTTTTGAAACATAAATGATGTTTTCTGTAATTTCGTTAGTTAAATTACGGATACTGAAATTTAGGTAATACTTAAAGGACGTAATTTGTAATTTGCTCTATTAAAAATAACTTATTTTAATAATTATAATTATTTAATGTTATAATAATTATAGAATTGTATTTTGTAGTAATAAAAGAAATTAAGCTAAGATATTAATAGGAATGTGCAAAGTTATGACAGAAAGCTACAGCAACCCCCTGTAGTGGCTTGGTATTATCAGGCCCCATGGTGGTGTGCCCATTATTCATTCAATTATATTCACCCCTATCAAGTGTTTATTTTTGTCCAAATTAAAACACTTTCTAAACTGGGTTCTACCTACCATACAATGGAAATCATTTTCAAAATCCCATCACTTTATACATGGCCCATATCAATAGACTTTTGACTCCAAAAATGGTAAACTTTTACATTACCCTTATTCGGTGGAGTCAGAAAATTTTTCTAATCATGTCATTTTTTTCGATACTCGGGTTTATAATAACCCAAAGTCAAAAGTTTCGGGTATGGTAGAGTCATATAATAAAATAATAAAAAGACAGTGTTAATCATAAGCGGGTAATAGTCCATTGTATAAAAGTACTAGGTTAGAATCTCATGTATTACACGAGATTATATATTAAAAAAAGATAAAACTTATAAATTTATAAATACGTCATAACTTGTCAGAATATTATGATAGTCTCAAGATATATCAAGTGAAAATGTGTGTATATAACAAATTAATGTTTTTCTTTAATTAGTTATATTTTGAATTCTTATTATATATTCTTATTTAATATAATTATTATTATTCTTTAATAATATATTTATAATATCATTATTATTTAATAAGATAGTGGTGCATTTATTAGGAGAGAGAGGCGAGAAAACCAATATAAGGAGGCATGATGGAGTGACATGTGGCACTTCAAAACCTTTATTTATTAGTATGTATAGATTTGATAACAAGAACCATAACTGTAGCTAGATAAATAAAATGACATAAGAAGATACATATATAAATATTTTTTAAGAACATATTATATTATAAATGGATATTTGGGTAATTTGTCTCTTACAAACTCTAAGTTTAAATACTAATTTCAGTTACTTTTTTTTTCAAATCAAATTAAAACTTGACCAACTGATATTCTTGTATTTGGGAAGTCATGAGGGAAACATGTTGTGTGGACCTTACAGGAGTGTCCCCTCTTGTGAGGCTCAAGGGCAATGAGTTTGTTGCAAGCCATGATGCGTTGAAGACGTAATTATGCAAAGTTTGTTAAACACGATAAAGCTTGTCTAGGAAATCAACACGAGTTTGTCCATTTTGCTTTTGATATATTTGGTTTCCTAGCCCCGAAGGTTGTGGAATTTCTTAACAGGGTTCAGTGGGTCGTGCATAGTAATATTTCGACCCCTAAAAACCAAAGCTTTGTTTTTAGTAGATTCAACTTTGCTATCCAAAAAGGGGTTGCGACGCAGTTTGTTGACCGCTTAGATGTTACTTTATTGTAACCGTCTTTCATTTCAATATATGAAATTGAATTAAAAAAAAAATAAAGATTTATTTCCTAAAAAAGCTTAAGTCAAACATATTATTATTATCCTTAAACCCCAAGATTTTCTATAATGTTACAAATGTACACAAGATTTAAGTTTATTTGAAAGACGACTTTCTTAAACTCTTACTTTATTCGGAAGCAGCCTGGGTGTTCCTGTGAGTCATGCATGTCTTTTTCCGTGGGTTGTAACCGCAGTGGACTCGAACTCGGGACCGCCTCACCTCAAGAAGAAACCACTATGTGAAAAACTACTTGACCACTAGCACATAACCCCAATACATAAGATTTATTCTTTTACAGATTAGTCTATAAATTAACGGTAGGCCAGGGTTATCCAATCGGAAACAACATGGAATACTATGAGGAGGGATATGTGAAGGGTCCAAAGGATATGTAGCCGGTTAAATTAGGTTGTTGTGATGATAAAAAGAGTGAGGGTAACTATCAGAATTCGGATGTATTTAGTTCTTAATAATGTAATATCTAGAAGTGCTACTGAAAATAATGATTAACAGATTATACATGTTCAAATGTTGCCTCCTCTGTCTCCGAATTTTGATCGAGTTTGAAATGTGATGTCAATTTGTAAATAGATTGGGCTTGTAAACAGATTGGACTAAATAAATTAAAAGTAAACCACTGGCTTTGGTCCAGTGGTAAGGCAATGAAGGATTGAACGAAGCCATGCAAGTTCAAACCCGAGCCAACCCGGGATTTAGACCGGAGTGCGTTACGCTAGCGGGTCTTGGCCCGTGTAGCGGCGCAACTGCTGTCAAAGGGCATCAGGCTCCATGGTTTCCCGGGGAACGCCTAACCCCTCGCTCTGAACCCGCGGGCCCGGTTCAGACAACGTAGTGGTCAGGTATTGAGGGGTGATGGGTCTCCGACTTGTCGGAGATGCGACTGCCACTCAAAAATAAAAGTCGCCGTTCAAAAAATAATAATAATAAATTAAAAGTAGATTGAGCTGAAAAACAGATTGGGCTCCAACCAAGAGTGGTCCAATGATGCCCCCTTAAAATTAATTTATGATATGCTGTTTCTTTTGAGAGTGAACATGTGTTGGGGACAAGCTTGTTCATTATTGATTTTCTTTACCGAATCACATAATTCTTTGAATACATAGCTTGGTTTTAAAAAAGCAACGCATTTAAGTTCCAAAAGCCTTTACGCGAGGTGTGAGGTGATAGCTTCACGGACGTTACTCTATCTACGATCAAATAAGGTTTATGTACAATTTTGACTCAGATCAAATACGATCAAATAAGGTTGAGCCTTTTGGTTGTTTTGACCAACTTTGACTCAGATCTGTTAGGGTTTTAGGAAATCCCGCAATAAAGGTTCTTTGTATTGAGCACCAGACATATATGAGATTACAGTACAGAGTATAAAATAAATAGTTACATAACAAACCATATACTAAAAATAATGCTATAATACAAGCATATGATTATGTAACTTATCTAACAAGATGCACATAAAGCACCGCCTCAATGCCCTGAAGCGTTTTTCAAATCGCTTTTAAAAACCAAGTCGTATAGTTGGACAAATTGTTTGTGCATTTTACTGGTGTACAAGTTAAAAACACATACAGAGTCTCTTCATCCTTTTGGTCGTTCTTACATGTATTCAATATTCGTGATGTATGTACTAATGTACGAAGTCTTGCACATGGACACAGATAGATATTAATGTAAGACGATAACAAACAAAATGTTTACTGTTGGTTTTTAAAAGGTTAAACACAAAAGTTGGATTCTAGTTGAAAAACATGAAATGGTACATACAATTGACTCCCTTGCATATAAAAGGGGTCTTGGAGGGTAGTTGTCCCTTAAATCACCAAAACCAACAGCCTCTAACTTAGAGACACCTATGTATATCTAACAAAAGATATGTCCATTCCAAAAGTACCTTGTCCCCAACAAGGGAACGACACCCTACAACATGTACGTACGGCTCCATGGACCATCCACCAATATCTCTCTCCTCTTCATCTACATTGTTGTCTTATTGGTTACATTGGAAATCAAGATAATAAACCGATAAATTTTTACAAAGAAAATACTGAATGATCAAACTGTTACACGAAGTGCCATTTAATATAAAGTTCAAAATTTGACAGCTTTGTCAAAATTTCCAAATTAACAATTGATTGAAGAAATTAAGACTATAAAAAGAGTTGTAAATCATATTAGTCATTGATTTACGCGTTTTAGGCTATAAAAAGAATTGATTGAAGATGACTCAAATTGTGGAAAATTATTCGTTGACGAAATCAAGACCCTTAGTGATAGAATTCGGGTCTGAAAGTTGTGCTAAGCGGTTTGCCTTATGACTCCACTTCTAGCCCGAGTTATACTCGGTCGAATTTCGATTCGTACCTGACTACATGTCATGTTTTCCCTTGTCCAACTGGTCTAAATAAGAGTTTGCCAACTCTGGTCACATATTTTTTTGTGGCTAACGTGGAATATCATTTAATAAAAGAGATAATTACAATAAAGTGGCCTGTAACGGGCAACAAAGTTTTGAATGATCAAACAGTTACATGAAGTGCCATTTAATATAAAGTTCTAAATTTGACAGCTTTGTCAAAATTTCCAAATTAACAATTGATTGAAGAAATTTAGACTATAAAAAGAGTTGTAAATCATACTAGTCATTGATTTACGCGTTTTAGGCTATAAAAAGAATTGATTGAAGATGACTCAAATTGTGGAAAATTATTCGTCAACGAAATCAAGACCCTTAGTGATAGAATTCGGGTCTGAAAGTTGTGCTAAGCGGTTTGCCTTATGACTCCACTTCTAGCCCGAGTTATACGCGGTCGAATTTCGATTCGTACCTGACTACATGTCATGTTTTCCCTTGTCCAACTGGCCTAAATAAGAGTTTGCTAACTCTGGTCACATATTTTTTTGTGGCTAACGTGGAATATCATTTAATAAAAGAGATAATTACAATAAAGTGGCCGGTAACGGGCAACAAGGTTCGCCGCAACCCCTTTTGGGTAGCAAAACCGATCCTACTAAACACAAAGTTTTGAGTCTTAGGGGTCGGAATATTACTGTGAACGACTCGTTGAACCCTATTAAGAAATTCCACTGCCTCCGAGGCTAGGAAACCAAGGGGCCGTTTGGTTCGTAGAATGTTTATGATGGAATTGAAATGTTTTAAAGGAATTGGAATTTAAAGGAATAAGAATTAATTCTATTGAAAAATGATAAATATGTTTGGTTGATAAATTAACTAAAGGAATTAGAATATAATGAAAATTGAAATTACAGAAATAACCTTTAGCCCTTTCATAATTCTTTCCAGACTACCTCTTATTGCTTTCTTCCTCACCCATTATTCCATTAACATTGATTTCAACCTCCACCATAGTTTCCTTTAAATCTTTTAATTCATTGTTTCATTCACTTATTAATTGCAATTTTGGTTCTGTCAAGTGGCATCCCTACCCGTAATCAAGCACGCAGGTTCAGTGTTTCAATTTTTTATTTTCGTCTTCATTGCCACAATCAATTTTTTTATTATTGCTTACGTATTGATTATTTTTTACATTCCAGATTTTTTATTTTTGTTTGTGTTTCAGTTTTAATTTTTTTTTATGTTTATGTTTTTAAGGACATTTATGGCGTTTTGGATTTTAGACTTTTGTTTGGATTATTTACTAAAATGGTTAATCTTTTGTTTTGGGTGTCTATCCCTTTCGCTGGGTAAGGAAAAAATCTATGGTAGGTCTTTTAAATATGGGTTTTGATTTTGGTATAAAAAGGTGTTTTAGTAATCTTTTAACATTTCATAGGAAAGTTTATAATTCCATGTGAGAAGGAAAGTGAGATTCCTTAGGTTGATGGAATTTAATGGAAAATTTTCTAATTCCAATTCCACCTCTACCCAACCAAACTAGATTTTTGAAGGAATGTTTTCTAATTCCAATTCCAGGGAATTCAATGAACCAAATGGGGCCCAAATGTATCAAAAGCAAAAAGGATAAACACGTATTGATTCTCTAAACAAGCTTCAACGCAGCCTGGCCCGCAACAAACCCATTGTCCATGAGCCCCACAAAAGGGGACACTTATGTAAGAGCATAGGGTATACCCGTGTGATTATGATGTAGTGTGATAATAAAATGCACGCCACGTGACGCCACATCACTATCATTATTATCACACAACCCATCACTTGGCAAAGGAAATACCCAAATGATTGTGGTGGTGTGATAATTAAATGTTTTATTTTTAATTTAGATAAAATAAAATATAATATTTCATTAATAAAAATAAAATAAAACCATCAAGTCCCAATTCCATTTTCAATCACAAAACAAAAAAAAATTAAAACAAATAAGCTTAAAAATGTGAACTTTAACTTGGGACTTTTAACAAACACCTGATGGGCATACTTCAAAACAAAACCAAACTCACCATCCCATTCAAAATTGTTCCAGTAATATAAAAAAAAAAGGATACAAAGAAAGATAGTTATGACTTTAGAAGATGTTGCTGCAATACCCCATGACCAAGCTTCACTCCCAAGCTACGTGAGCTTCAAATCAGAGCCACCCAACTTCACAAGATCATCTTCATGGGTTTGACCTTCATCTTCACGCTGCAAATTCTCACGTGAAATATATCACGCCCCCCCTTCACGTGGCAAGGGGGCGGTGTTCCTTCATCTTCACGCCGTGATTCTTTGGCCACATCGGATCACCACGTGATTTTGGGGGGTATACCTGATGCTCTAAGGTTCACACAAGCGTGTTTCTCACCTGCCCACCCAAACACAAGAATGTCAGTTGGCCGTAGCGTAGACCTCCTTTCAATCGTATATGTCAGAAAGTTCACGGGGGCCTCCTTTTTGGTAGAAATCCCTGCCCGCTTAAGAACATCACATAGGACGTGCCTAACCAAATCATGTCTGTATTTATTACATATATACTATCTAATAAATAAAGTTTTTTTCATTACACGTGTGACCCCCATATTCATTCTCATCATTTTTTTTCGTCTCTCTCTTAAAAATACACTTTTATCTTTTAATAATAATATATTTTTAAGGAAAAAATATATTAATTATACTAAAAAACACATTTTTTTTAAATTATCATTTATTATAAGAAATTTTGAAATCTAATTAGATAAATTTTATTTTCTAGTAAATGAAAGTCAAATTACATTAAATGGTAATTAAGGTATTTTTGAAACCCAATTATATACTAATTCTTATATATTTTGAAATTTGTTTTTTATCCTTATTATATGAAATACATTTTTACATCTTTAATATATATACATAAAAATTTAAGAATTTTATGTATTGATATTTTTCAATCCATATGTATTACCGATTCGTTCGGATCAACATGAGAGTCCAACTACATTACATTACCAGAATCCATGTCGGGTTCTAAGCTACTATATTATACATACATGCTGTAAAACTTAATGCAATGATTTTATTTGATTTGTAAATCTAATTATTTACATGTTTCCCAACAAGATGTTTCGTTTTGTGACGATATATTTTTCTTTTTTAAATGTAATAGGTTTTGTAAAGGGAAAAATATTAAAATGGATATTTAGCCTGTTAACTTAAAAAGTTACCGTTTAACTGGCAAAAACTTTAGACTTAGCCGGTGTAGTACTGGATAAATGTTCACTTTAGTACTTTTTTACCGACTAATGTCAATTTTAGTTTTTTTTCTTTTTTCTAAATTTGTTCATATGGAAAAAAAAAAGAAAAAGAAAAAGAAAAAAAGATATTTAAAAACACAATAAGAAGAGGACAAAGGTAATTAAGAAATGGTTGAAGAACAAGTGGGGCAAAAATATGACATACAATCATTCATCCCATCAAACATAAGACTCCAAGATAACCTTACAAAACATCACATGTCGGGTACAGCAACCACACACTACGCCAAATGGAGAGGTGCCATGTAGCTCATATTCTCTTGAGGTACAAGTTTTAACTCTCTCTCAAGCACTGTTTTAAAACCCGGTCGGACCGACCGGCGCTAGAGATGGTAGTGGTGGTGGAGGAGGATTGAGATCTTATAATAACCATCTGTTATGTTGTTAACCCTATTAACTTCGTTAAAATCAATCCAAATCATTATTTTTTTTAATAACATTATTATACTATTATAACGTAATGTTTTTTTTTTGTATTTTTGTAAATTCACAATTATAAAGTGAGTTTACATTGGTGTAAATTTTTATTGAAAAAATATATATTTTATGTTTTCAACAAGTTTTTATATTGGTTTTAAATACATGTTACATATAGTTTTACTTTATAATAATCACTTGATCTGTTGTTTAAATAATTATTTATACGATAATTAAAAAACTATTAGAAGGGAAGTGTTTGTAAAATAATATTAATAAAACAATTTTAATCGAATTACAATACCATAAATAAAGAAAAAAAGTGAACACAAGGAAAACAGGAAGAAGGTGGTTGATGATTTGTGTTCAATAAGAGTAAGCAACTCACGGGTCCAATCTGCGACACATGTGGAACCAAACCGTGAAACCCATGTAACCGAACCGTAAACTTATACATGGTCCACCTGTCTTAGGCTAATCAATTATACGATTCCGGTCCAAACCCGTCAGGTGTTAGTTAAACCCGTGAAATCCACATAGTTATATACTTTATTAAAAAACCTAGAAATCTCATCGATTACAACCATCAATAGCGAGCTATAACGGTCATGTGAAATGTGATTACACCTAAAACCTAGTTGTAGGGGTCATGTGGATCACCAATTATCATAATCATGCGTTGTTATCTACCGTTTGTAGAATTATTATTATTATATTGATTTACCTTCAATTTTTACCATGAATCTTTGGTTTTAGCTACAATTCATCTCTTTCTTCCTTTCTGTTCATATTTGCTAATCATATGACAATAAGATACATGGCTAGGGAAATTTGTCTCCATTGCGCAGAAATAGAATCCGAATAACACGTATTCTGTTAAAAATCTAATTGAGCATATGGATCCTATGAGTTTTATGTAGAAGCATAATTATAGCTCATGGTCCAGCCCCTACAAACCCGTTAGACCCGACTTGCCAACCCACCATAAAACCGAACCGGGCCTAGTGCTTTTGGTCCAGTTCCGAGTATGTAATTCTACTACTAAACGCACTACTAGAAAAAAACGAGTTTGCTACGAAATATTTCCGACGCAAATTGCTACACATTTGCGACAAAATAGTGACGAAAATGAAAACCCTAGCCTTCATCGCAAATGTGTAGCAAATTGCGATACATTTCCGACAAAACCAAAAATAATCTTAAAAATTATAATAAAAATACCTTATTAACTAAGTTATAATAATTAATATTGATTTTGTCACAATTTGCGACATATTTCCGACAAAAACATGTAATAATCTTGATAATTAAAATAAAAATACCTTTTTAATAGATTTATAAATAATTGATATTGTTTTTGTCGCAATTTGCTACACATTTCCTACAAAACTATTAATAATCTTAAAAATTAAAATAAAAATACATTTTTAATATATTTATAAATAATTGATATTGTTTTTGTCGCAAATGCGTCGCAATTTTCTATACATTTCCGACAAAACCAATAATAATCTTAAAAATTAAAATAAAATTACCTTTTTAATATATTTATAAATAATTGATATTGAGTTTTGTCGCAATTGCGTCGCCGGTTCCGGGTATTCATGATTATCCGTACGGTTACGGGTATTCATGATTATGGTCCGAGTCGGGCCAGCCCGGACCCGATACTCATCTCTAAGTTCAAGACACCCCTTTAAAACATATTGCAAGTACTTACCGTTGAACACACCGTTTGCTAATATCGTACCAACGCCACCTGCTTTCGTCGTCACCCCCGTCGGACTATAGAAAATGAAGGGGTTAGGGTTACACTTTGGGAAGATGGGGATGGAGGAGGAGGAGGAGGAGGAGGAGGAGTGAGATGAGATTAAAAATGGGTTGGCTTTCAATTGACTAAAATGTCCTTATTTTTAGTTTTTAATTGTGCCATATGCCGGTTCTTAAATTCCTCTTAGCTTTTTCAGGTAAACTAAACTTTTTATTTGAACACCCATACATATATAAGTGCGGTTCAAATGATAACCAATATTTATGTGATAACTATTCTAAGCATAGTGTTACGTATATGTAACAATTATCATTCTGTTAGTATTACATATACGTAACACTATGTGTCATATATATGTAATATTATGTTGTATGTATATGTAAGACTCTTCACTTCCGTAATTATGTTCAAAATACTTAAATATTTTTTTAACAATTAAAAGAAAAAACAATGTATAAGTTATGTGATTGTTTGAGAGTGGTTATCACATAAAAAACTGGTTATCATTTGAATCGTTCCTTGTGTATATATATTAGGGGTGTTCAAAGTCGGATATCCGAAAATTCGGATATCCGAATTTCGGATATCCGAAATTTTCGGATAGTGGATTTCACTATCCCACTACAACAATATCGCCCTACACCGACGACTTTTTTTGACCCTATAGCGACGACTTGTCGTCGGGATAGCTTATACCGACGACATGTCGTCGGGATAGGTGTCGTCGGTATAGGTCAGCCTATACCGACGACATGTCGTCGCTATAGGGTCTAATTAAATAATTCAAAAAGAAATTCTATACCGACGACATGTCGTCGGTATAGGTTGACCCTATTCCGACGACATGTCGTCGCTATAGGGTTTTTTGTTTTTTTTAATAATTTTTGAAAAAGGCCTATAGCGACGACATGTCGTCGGTATAGGTCTTTTCTGTTTTTATTTTTATTTTTATTTTTTTAATATTTTATCCAGAAATATTAAATTTATAAAAACAAAAACCTGCAAATCATAAATATAAACCATTCAAACATTCAAATTGGATAAAAACTAATATCCGAAACATAAACCAAACATCCAAATTGTTCGACACACAAACTTGTTCGGCACACAAATTTGTTCGACAAATCAAACATTCAAAACATAAACTTGTTCGACACACAAATATGCAAATTATTCAAGACAAATACCAACAAAAAAGGTAAAGGCTCAACAACTCCAAGCTAATTATCATCGATGCTAGTTCGGCGATCCCACATTCGACGCATTTCATCCATTTGTCGTTGCATTTGTTGATTATGTGTACGACGTTCTTCCTCTCGTCAACCGCAACGAGTTTCGAACTTGTAACAAAATTAAATAAAATTACATATACATACAAACATACATAAGCATATGAATAAATACTCTCTTATATACCTAAACATCACAATTACATACATACATAAATAAAAGCTCAATTACATAATTACAAATATATACACACAAACATACATACATAAATAAATGTCCAATTACATAATTACAAACATATAGATACAAACATACATACACATATATACATTCATATTAACTAATCATCATAAACACAAATTACACACATACATACAACCTAATCATCAAAACTAATCATCAAAAACATAAATTACACACATACATACAAACTAAACATTCAAACTAATCATCATAAAGACAAATTACACACATACAAACACTAAATTACATAAACTAAATTATATAAAATAATCACACATCTAAACCAAATGACCTAAACTAATCATAATTTAATAATTCCATCATACATACAAATATACATATTCATACATACATACACATACATAACACATACATACAAAATCATAAAAATCTTAGATCTAAATCAAATTTCATCACAAATTAGTAATTAAAACGAGTACTTACCTTCACAAAGCTAGAAATCAAGAAATGGTGAAATTCCTCCAAAACCTAACCAAAATAAACAAGCAAAACTTCAAAATCTTGAAAAAGAAGACGAGGTGATTCGGGAATTCGATTGGCACGGGTTCTCCGATCTAGAGGTATAATCTTGAAAACCTTCCTGTTTAAATGCTTGTTTGTGATCGTAGGGAACCTTCATGTGTGTGCATGGGTTCGGCCGAACCCTAGAGGTGGCCGGTTGGGGGGATGGGTGTCCGACGAGGCATGAGGAAGCCCGGAACCCGTTAATTACACAAAGAATTTTTCCAGAATTTTTTTTAATTTTAAAAAGAAAATTTTGATCGACGAAAATTTATTAAATAAAAAAAAATCAAAATTAACCTATAGCGACGACAAATGTCTTCGGTACAGGTGGCGTCGGGACAGGGTCAATTTGTTGTAGTGTCCGAATCCGAATCCGAAATTTCGGATATCCGAAAATATAAAAAAATAAAAAATATATATAAAAATAATATTTTTAAATTACAAAAACAATTAAAAACCTTAAAAAAATTAGAAAATATACATATAAAAATATATAAATATAATATATCGGGTTTTGATTCAAATTTTCTTATTTTTAAATAATAAAAACAATTAAAAATATATATAAATATAATATTTCGGATATCCGAACTATCCGAAATATCCGAAAATCACTATCCGAATCCGAATCTGAAAATTCGGATATCCGAATTTTCGGATAATTCGGATTCGGATTTTCAGATAATTCGGGTTCGGATTTTCAGATAATTCGGGTTCGGTTTCGGATTTTTTTAAACACCCCTAATATATATGATGGTGAGCATAACCCCAACTGGTATTCACTTAATTATGTCTAGCTGTGTGATGTATGATTTTAGGTACATCTACGGATAAAAAGAAAAGCTAAAGTTATAAAGTAGAAATTGATGTTGAGACTTGCCATTACTTTTGTTTATGTTAGATTGATAAGTCTTGGCCATGTTATAATACTAACAATATCTACCTAAGGTTGTTTTTGAACTTAAAATATCAACTATCAAGTACTTTGTAAAATGTTTCTTTTTCTTGCATGACTTATCAAAAATTTTTATTATTATTGTTATAACTTGTTACTTATTCCGTATATTTGTATGTTTTATATGTTTAGTAGATACTTTTAATCTTCTTATATATTAACAGAATAAAACTAGATATAATTAAGCACATATATAAGAACACGCGTGGATGCATGCATGTATATATATATATAATAAAAGTGAAGTAATATTTATAGCCAAAGATGGCAACATCGATATCAGGGACCCATTTGTGCCATTTTAATAGCAATGTCACATTGTCACCTACACTTTTCTTTCCCATGCATCCCAGCTGTTGTGCTCTTTTGGTTTCATCTTTGATCCCTTTGGCATCTTGCTTTGGATGTATTCATTTCCTCATTCCACTTCTTAAATTGGCCGGAAAACGATCACGAATAAGCATAACTTTTTCAAATTCTTTCTGGTAAAGTTTATTTATGTCAAAAAGTGAAAAGGTCATTAGACAACTCGATAGAGATTACTTGTTCTGTTTTTCTTTTTTGAAGAGCGGCGAATTGGAGCCTCGTGAATGTCTATTTCATGCACGTGTTTTTCACATGAACTTACATGAAATGGAGTCGGATTAACTTTATATGGAGCCTGAAACGAATCTTAAAATTAGGGTCTTTTCGTAAGATGTGTAATTAATTTGTTTACAATACTAATAATGACTTATATACTGGATTTAACATGAGCATGAACCACTAACAAACTTATTGCACTAGAATCACTATATTTTGTCATACGACAATATTTGTGTTAACAAATGTGAAATCAAGAAAAGGTCACAAAGATGTTACAAATCAACTAAATATTTAAAAAATATTGGGTTTTAACCAAACTTGTAATACTTGATGTTGATTTTTGTAGACACATGTATGTATAAAACTAATTTAATAAAGAATATATGTCTGTTGTTTATTAAAATCAATGAATTCAGTTGAACCTTCTAAGTCTATGACGCTCAAAATACACAGATTAAAAAGGTAAAACCAAATAGCATTGGTCCACGACCAAAACCCTAGTTCTAAAAAGAAATTAGGGCCTAAATTTTGAAGATATTAAACCATAACTTTTTATGTAAAACATAGACACACACATAAAATATATAGAGAAATGGGCACTCTGAAAAAGTTGTCATATAGTTGTAGTGCATGGAATGGAATTTTGCATCATGCAACAAAAGCTTTGGAGTCAAGCCAATGCTATTTTAGGTAATTAATTATAAAGAAAGTTTTTTTTTTGAAAGGCTAACTTCATAAAAACCGAACCACTCTCCTAAACAGGGAGAGCAACACACAAATAGAACAACAAAACAAAATTACATAATTACAAATTTACATCAATTCTCCCACGTCACTTTCGGCCCCTTGAACCTGTTGTTGAACCATAGAAATCCGACCGATTTTATTCAGATCCATCGATAAGATCCTTTATTTTTAACAATGTTATAAGAACATCTACGATACTAACGCCTATAAACGCGTTCAATCCATGTATATTATACTTTCACTCTTCTTTTAGAAACATCATTCTCTCTTCAATGTTCGGTCGATCGCAAACATCCTTACATTTATAAATCATCATCACCTTTATATTTATTTTACGATCGCAAACATCCTTACATTCTTCAAGGTTCTGGAATGGTAACGGTACTCACTATAACTTACGATAAAAAAATACTCGATTTTGAATACAACTTTGTTTTCAAAAAAATTATATACCAGAATCTCGACAAAAGAAAACTAAAGATAACTATGTATTCCCTTTTTTAGTTAACGAATAAAAGTTATCATAGAAAAATAAAATAAAAAGAAAATTAAATATCCTAAAAACATAAATTATATATGGTATAAGAACCTAAAACAAAATAAACATATAGTTTTTGCGCGTTCTGTTGTTTTAATATAAATATTATTATTATCTATCCTATTTAATAAACAAGTAAAGATTTGTGTCACATGTCAGCACCACGTTTCACCTCAGCTTTTTCCCCCCCCAAAACCATATGAAGCTTAAACGGGTCAACACGCGGGTTAAAAACCACCCGAATTACTACCCTATAAAACCCTTTTAAACCCGTTCTAACCTTTTTCCCATCACTTCCCTTACACAACAAAACCCTAATCGTCGTTCCATATCGAAGCTCTCTCTCTTTCATCTTCAACAACCGAATTTCAAAATCAAATCAAGAATTTGTATGTAACCTATACTCTTCATCTATTATTTCAATTTCACTTTGATTCTTATTTGTGCTTTTCTTATCGATCTTACCTTTACGCATCTGGAGAGAGAGACTATTGGTTCTGAGGTTTTGAATCTGCTTTCAAATTAAAGTTTTTGATAATTATTGATTTGATATCTCTCAAACATGAGTCGTGTTTGATTATCCAGAATAGTAAATGTTCAGATAGGTTTATCAGTCTTATTTTAGGGGATCCACTAATTTTACTATTAATTTCACATAGTATTTGCAAAACACTTCAACTTGGGATCGATAGGTTTATCAGTCTTATCGATCTTACCTTTACGCATCAAACCTTTTTATTGTATTTTGACCTTGCATCTCCTAAAATTAGTGTATTTTGACAGCCCTACACCTTTGAAGTTTCTGTATAGATTAATTTAAGTTTATGTTTTTTATTGTATTTTGACAGCCCTAAAATTAATTAGTGTTAGAACGAGATAGGTATGATTGTTGAATGTGGTCACATTTTACGTATGATAATTTTTATTATCAATCTTTTATGAATCAGTTTTTATTATCATTGTTTTAGGGTTCTACTAAAGATGCATCCTGTAAATATTTTTAGGAGGTGGAGAGATTGGCTACCTCAGATTATAGTAGTCAAAACAAAATATCAAATATGAAGGAATTAGTTAAAGAAAGGATGGGATTTTATTGTTTATTTATGTTAAAATGTTGATTACTATTATGTGGATGGATAGAAGGATGATAGGGTATGGGTTCTAGAAATTATACAATGCAGGTCATGCTTCTTTTATGTTAATATTGTTTTTAGATATTTGATGGTTTTCTTTATTTGTTCTAAATCACAGTATGTTCGGATTTGATTCTTGGCGCGAAAGACAAGAAACTTATAGTGAAAGGACCCCTTAGAATGTCCAACCAAAATTCATCACATTACAATAAGAAAGTCTCCTTCTGGTGAAGGTATTTAACTTTTATCCATTCATGTAGATGACAACCAGATTAGAGCTTTTCTACTTTCAACTTGTACAGCTTGTATGTTTCAATGCATATGGACACTTCATAAAAGCACGATAGCTTTGATATTTCTTGCATTATTTATTTGGTTTTGTAGGAACAAAAACATGGGACAGATTTGAGCTTCATGTGCACAAGCAGGTTATTGATCTTTTCAGCTCACCAGATGTGAAGCAAAGCACTTCAATCACTATTGAACCTGGTGTCGAGGTTGAAGTCACCGTCATTGATCCTTAGACTGGTTGCTCTTTTTTTATTTAGTTTTTTGCTTTGCGTTAAGGTCTTGTGGTAGCTTTTTATTTTCGTGAATCTAGGATTTTATTTCTGCAAAATTTGAGGTCAAATTTAACATTATGGAAACTTTAAAAATGTCATAATATGTTTACTATTTGTTTTGTCTACTTTACATGTAAAGCTCATTCTACATAGTGGTGGTGTGTCATTGGGACTTCCTCTTGGTTGTAGTTGTGTATGTATATTTATTTTTGATAAAAAAGAGTAAACCACAATGTCAGTTAACCTACAATGATGGATGCTTAAGATATTGACAAAAACATTGAAATATGAAAATTTAAGAAGCTTATTTAGTACTTAACCCCGTGTAATTAACGAATGAAAAAATTTCAAACAAAACATCCAATGTTGTATTTAAAGAATTTTTTACTCATTTATGAATGGTATTCATCTGTTTTTTAGTCTCAAATTCTATGTTTTTTCATATTATTATATTTATACCCCCGTGTAATACACGAGTTCTAACACTAGATAATTAAAAATCAATAGCAGTGGGATGTTTTGATTTCAAATTAATCAGAATGAATTAATTAAAATTTACCATAAATATTTTTAAACAATATCTATAACACCTGTCACAAAAATGTCCAAGATTTGACAAAAGGTAAACCTTATGGACTATAAGTGTAAATACACCAAAGTCTAGGGTTGAAAATAAAAGAAATTTTAGAAATTAAGTTGATATCGGACCGACATTATATTCCATATCGGTCTGATATAAAACTAAGTTATGATATCGGTCCGAAGCTTAAGTCAGGCCAATAACTGACGTTTTATTTTTAAAATGTTTTCCAGGTAATGAATAAAACATGATGAGAAAGGAGTATGGACAGACATAAGATATGGTCCAGGAAATAAAAGGATGGAATGCATGTAGGATTCTCAGGCCTTATGTAAAGGGAAATCCTAAAGAAAGGAGATAGGACCAGAGAACTGATCAACCCTGTGTTGCATTATTTCCAGTGGCTCATCATATATTTGATTTCAAACTTTGTTTTGTAATCAAATGAGAAGGGTATTGAAACCCTCTATTTATAAAAGTAAATACAAGACTTTTGTTTTCCAACTGGTTTTTGATATTTACAAATACGACCCTCGAGGTTGAGACTAATGACGAAACGATCATTTGAAAAGACTTCCACTGTGTTTTACAAAAACTCTGAAATCAAAGAACAAGAGATAAAAATTGGGCTCGCACACGTCTAGGGGGTGCCTGAAGCGGGGTGTGACAATATCAGTTGCTAAAATGAATGGCATTAAAAATATGAAAATTAATGATACGAAAAATTGAAAAAAATATCATTTATTTTCGGAAAAAGTTAATGATATAAATTTCATTTAATACAAAAGTCAATCATATAAAATTCTAATCTCATTTTAAAAGTTAATAATGTAAATTTCATTTAAGGTAAAAAATCTCATTTTTTAAGTCAAATATATTAAAAATATCATATATAACTTAAAATCAATATCAGTTACTAAAAATAAGGGAACAAAAATATGCAATATAATGAAAAGAATAATTGTATTTTTGGTAAATAATGAAACGCATAATATAAAGTTATTATCTAAAACAGTTTTAAATAAATTAAATTAAAAGTCATCATAATTAATTTGTGTTTTCATTTTAAATATTATTCATAATGAAGTAATTAGAATTTAGTATTAAAAAATAAAAACTTAAAATAAGGGCAAACTATGTAACGACTTTTAAATAGTGATTATAAAAAAGTTTAGATTATTTATAAAATAAATGCAAAAGTATATTGTATCTTACTACTTTAATACATGAAAATCTATTCAGGACACGTGTCACTCTCTGGTTACTCCTCATCTTTATTTTCTCGTCTCTCTCTCCTATTAAATATTAGATTTTCTATTTCTCTCTCATATTAAATAATAATCTTTATATTAATAAATCTAATTACGAATACTTATTATTTAATTATAAATAATTATTATATTATCAATCAAATGAATTTAATATGAACTAACATTTATCAATTAAATTAAAAAATTAATACTCAGTTGAAAAAAAATGTTTTAAAAACTAACTTAACAAACCTTATAACTGTCACGACAAATTACATTTTTTTAAAACATATTTTGATAAATGTGCTTGTTAACAAATTATATTATATTTTATTCAACTGATGTAATATACTGGTTTATTCATCCCGTGTATTACACGGGTTTTTAAAAATATAAAAAATTTATTACTAAACATATAAAATTTTATTTATTTAACCCGTGTAATACACAGGATTTTAACCTAGTATCATAAATATAACAAAATGTATAAATAATGACACAATCACATCAAAACCAAATGATATTAGTATTTGGTCAAACCAAATTTCAAGTTTAGAGTTACGCAACTAAAACACAAAAGTATATCCAACCAAAACTTAAAACCAATCCTTTCAATACTAAAAAATACATCCAACTATGTTATTTTGAAATGCACAAAACGTAGCACCATACACAATGACCCAGAAACCAAAGTGAGCTGAAATGAATCATATTTTTTAAATTTGCTAAACTACTAAAGAAAGGGATACTAAACAGGGTGAAAGTGTACAAAATAAAGTTAAATTAAATATCCATAAACAAAATTATACTCAAGCTTAATTAAAATGCAGCAATTGATGAATGCAAATTGATTGCTAATCAACAGATTAAACCATATTGAGCTATGGTGGAACTTGTAAAACCTTTCTATGGAAAACATTATCAGCAACAATTAGATGTAAAGGTGAAATCGTTTTAAATATTGCGTCAAGTGGTATTGCATCGTTGTTATTGACAAGAGGTAGAACAACACATTCTAGATTTCTCATTCCTCTCAATCTTAATGAAGATTATCTTTTTCGTATTAAGTCAGGTAGCGAAGTTGCGCATTTAATAAGACAAACACAATTGATTATCTGGGATGAAGCTCCGATGGTTCATAAGCATGCATTTGAAGCTTTGGATAGATCTTTGAATGACATATTGACCCCAAATTCATCAAACAAAAGTAATATACCATTTGGAGGTAAAGTTATTGTATTTGAAGGAGATTTTAGACAAATCCTACCTGTTGTGCCAAACGAAAGCAGACAAGACATTGTTAATGTTGCTTTATGTTCATTATACATTTGGAGAAAATGTAAGTTGCTAAAGTTAACAAAAAACATGAGACTGGCCATTGGGAATGACACAACTGATCTAGAAAAGACACAAAACTTTGCAAAATGGCTTTTGGACCTGAGAGAGGGAAATGTTGGTGGCATTAATGATGGCGATGCTGTGATTGATATCCCTGATGATATACTTATTACCAATTCTATCGATCCTATTGGAAGTTTAATTGATTTTGTCTATACATATATTTTTCAACAATACAAAAATCCTCAATTCTTTCAAGAAAGTGCAATAGTTGCTCCGACAAATGAAGTAGTGTAGGAGATTAATGATCGTTTGTTGTCAATGTTCCTTGGTGAACAAAAAGAATATCTAAGTTCAGATAGCATATGCCAGTCAGAATAGTTAAACGATAATTTTCAACAAAGTTTATACTCACCAGATGTTCTTAATGTTCTTAAACTTTCAGGATTTCCAAATTATATTTTAGTTTTGAAGGTAGGTGTGCATGTAATGTTGCTGAGAAATAGTGATCAGAAAAATGGGTTATGTAGTGGAACTAAATTACAAGTCAAATCTCTTGGTAATCGTGTTATCGAGACGGAGATCATTTCTGGAAGCAATATTGGAACTCGCACATTTATTTCAAGAATAAATTTGACGCCTTCAGACAAATAAATCCCTTTCAAGCTACAAAGAAGACAGTTTTCACTCTTGGTTTGTTTTGCCATTAACAGTAAATAAGAGCTAGGTCAGTCAATATTAAGGGTTTGATTGTTCTTGAGGCAACCGGTTTTCGCTCATGGTCAATTATATGATGCACTTTCAAGAGTTAAAAACACAGACGAGTTAAAAATTTTAGCCTTAGACAAGGATGAAAAATTTTCAAAAACATCCAACGTTGTATACAAAAAATATTTAATGATTTATGAATTGTATTAATCATTTTTTTAGTCTCAAATTGTATTTTATTTTAAAATTATTTTATTTATACCCCCGTGTAATACACGGATTCTAACACTAATTATATTATATATTAGATTAAATGAAACCTAAGTGGAATAATTCTCATTCCACACACGTCATTTTTTCGTTTTCAACTCCTGTACTATATGTAATATACATTCTTAACCCGTTTAATTTTCTATTAATTTTGTTTTTCTTTATCAACTTTTGTTCGTTAACGTTTTTTAAAAACGTATTGCACGACTGTTTTTATTCTTTACAACGTTCTTAAGTTTATATGCCAACGTAGTTTTATTTAAAATCGAGTTTTTTTTGTCTCGTAGTTTATATCGAGTATCGTTACCATTTGTGGTATTGTTACGAACTGAACCTATTATGAACGAATTAGGCGACCTGACACCCGTCACGAAGCACGGGTATTCAACAACTTCCGTTCGTTAAAGAACAATTTGTGCATAGGGGTTTTTTCAACGTCCCGATATAAATTTATTTAAAAATGGAGTTTCATTTATAACATGGTTTTTTATGTATCATAGCCAATATCGAGTGTCGTTGCCATTTTAATACTATGATGAACCGAAATTTATATGAACGAATTAAACGATTTAACAAACTACGAAACGCGGATATTAACTAGTTAGTAGCTCTGTTTATTTTGTAACTCCTGTGAACAGTAGGTCTCAAATAGGAAAGTGCCACGTTATAAGTGCCACGTTATCATTAAATATTTTTTTATTTTAATTTTTTGTTTTCAACTCTAATACTATATAAAATATACGCTTTTAACCCGTCTAATTTCAATAATTTCGTTTCTTTAACTTTTTGTAAAAAACGGAAAATGCGCTATTATTTAAACTTTTTTCCAAGGTTCCGGCATAAATTTTATTGAGGAGTTTTATTCAAACTCGATTATTTTTTTTATCGTTTTTAATTCTTTTTTCGTTTTCAACCCTCATACTACATTTAATATACGCTTTTAACCCGTCTAACTTCAATAATTTCGTTTCTCTGCAATAACTTTCGTTTGATAAACTTTTTATAAAAAACGGAAAGCACGATTTTTTTTTTTGGTTTTTTTTCAACGTTCTAGCATAAATTTTATTGAAAACAGAGTTGTATTCAAAATCGATTATTTTTTATCGTATGGTATAGCGAGTGTACGTAGGTTTTAGCCCCGCAAGGAGATAAACCGACAACAACCATGTCCCCGCCACGATGCGAGAGGGAATCATTTTAGATCCTCATACTATATAAAATATACGTTTTTAACCCGTTTAGTTTTTCATTAGTTTCTAAATAGGTATAATTAAAACACAACTCCCAAAGGGAAATTACATAGAGATAGAAGGCAAACGGGCAACGAGCTGCGCCGCCAACCCTTTTTGAATAGCAAAACCAAGTCTTTTAAAAACTACATCTACAAATCTTGGGGTCATAACATTATTATGCATGACCCGCTGTACTCGGTTAAGTAACTCCACGGCCTCTGGTGCAAGGAAACCAAAAGTGTCAAAAGCAAATGGTATAAACACGTGTTGGTTGTCAAGACACGCTTTCTCGTGTTTGATCACTTTGCTCGAAGCAGCTTTTAGAGCAGCCTGACTCACCGTGAAAGCACTAACTCCCAAGCCCACCAGAGGGGAGACCCCTGTTAGATCTACACACGCATGTTTCCCACCTATCCACCCAAAGACCAAAATGTCAGCGGGTCTAAGTGTTGATCTTCCTTCCAATGGGTCCGTCAAGAAATTCACTGGTGCCTCTTTCTTAGTAGAAACCACGGCACGCCTAAATATGTCAAAAAGAACATCCCTAACCAAGTCGTGTCGGTACTTGAACCCCGGGAGCTCTCTACAATGAACCGCATGCTCCCCATAGGAGTCTAAACACGCCTTACGGCAAACAGGGCATAACTCGTCAACCGGGTATAGTGGAATCATGAGGCGATACTTAAGGATAGTACGATACTCCACCGGCGACATATGTTGGCCTAGCCCATCTATAGGGATCGCGAGAAGGTAATCTTGAGCATGTGGTGCTCGTAGACACTCAAAAACAGCTCTTTGTCTAACGGTCATTTCAAACTGGACTTCCATTTCACGGACGATTTTACTAAAAAGGGCACTCGCCAATGCATGTTGTGCTTTAGGGGGGCGGTGTCCTTATTAGTGAAACCGCTGAAGTCAAAGCTTGAAATCGTATCACGAAGACAAGCCAAAGCACAATCATAATCAGAATCCATACCACATATGCCGCTGTCTCGTAAGATGGGGTCCTGTAATGCCCAAGATTGGGCCCTCGAGGCTACAAAGGCATAAGATGAAGCCTCTACAAAGGCATTAGTTTTGTTTTCTTTTTTCCACTAATTTTCATTCGTTAACTTAATTTTAAACGGATTGTGCTAGGGTATAAACTTTAAAAAATTAATTTATATTCAAATTCGAGTTTTTTTTGCTATCATGCACTATAACGAGTCTGCATTTTGATATAAGTTTTCTCCACCAAACGAGTCGACCCGATAATAACCTGACTTCCGTAACAAAACAAGAGTAAGAAAAGAAACTAGTTATTATTATTTAGGAAGCACTCCACTTACCACATGGAACACTAGAAATTGACATAAAGGAGGCCCATTATTTAATTATCTCTTTTGCAAATTGTAGATGCGGATGAAGTGACCTTGTCCTCCTTTTCATATTAATTTTACAGCTAATATTTGCATTTCTAATATATAATCGAAACTGAATATTGCAATACGCGTGACACTTTTTACAACGTCAGTATCATAATCGCCAAGCTCATCCTAATTTTTTTTAAACTTTTTTTTTTTGCATATAACTAATTACAATCTAATAAAAAAGAAATTCTAGCTGTCTAGTTTATAAAAGGTGGTTTATAAAGTATATGATTCATTTAAATTATAAAATATGAATATTACTTTAAAAAGTATATAAGAAATATATATCAAAGAGGTCTAATGATATTTAAAAGTGTTGTATGGTGTCTGCTTTCAAAAGGTTGTGAATTATATGTGAACAAATGTTATAGATTTAAGAGTAGATGTGAAGTTTATGAACCAACTTTAAATTTAATATTATTTATTTAACAAGAGATAAAACAAAACAAAAGAAGAAAAAAAAGGATTTGGTGGCCATCAAAAAAGGACTTGAGATTCATATACGTTAAAAAGGACTCATTGGAGATTTTGTTTTTTATTGGATATAAACTTTCTTAGAGAAGTTGATAACAAAATACTGTGATGTAATAAAATGTAGAAAGTACTATATTTTGCATTATGTTTTTTTTATAAATTACAAGTGAAGAATAAGACTTTTATTTATATTTATAGAAGGATTGCAACTAACCAACTGCTAATCAGCTAAATAACCGCTTAAGAGAAAAGTGGGTGTTAATACAAAAAATAAACTGTCAATAAACTGGTATAATATGCTCCCTCGGGTTAGATAGTTGTAGCAATGTGTAGCTTGATCCAAAGAGTATCAAAGTAACCAAAAGATAACCCTAAGAATTTGGGCTAGTACAATATCGTGAATGAAATGCAAGTCGATCTCAAGATGAATCATATACTAGTGAAACACCAGATTAATCACTAAATATATTGCATTAAGATTGTCACACCAAAAGGTATGTAGACTATAAATCGGTAAGCTTAAATTCCGAAGCACAAATGTAATTTATCGAAGCTCAACAGCAATATGAGTAAGGGTACGATAGTTCACCTTGATACTAGAGCGAGCAACCATATGTTGTTTCTTAGAACTCCAACTGATGAGGTTGTGTCCAAGAAACACACAATAGAATGTGGTAAATCAGTGATCATTCGGACAACCAGACAAGTCGAATCTGCATAAACATGAATGGAAAAACTAGAAGACAGACGATCAGTCAATCCATAAGTAATAGGACCCTTAAGGTACCTAAGAATACGCTTGGTAGTGATCTAATGATGATCGGTAGGTTTATAAAGAAACTATGAAAACTTACTAACTACATAAGCAATCTAAGGATGAGTCAAGATGAGATACTGAAGCGCACCAACAAGGCTCTGGTATATCAAAGGATCATCCATGGGCACACAAGAATATTGTGGTTAGTTTTATAACCGACCTAAATGGCCTAGTGTAGTAAATGCCTTCAGTATGATGAAAGCCCTAGGAAACAAGTCATACTTTATATCGGCTCATAGATCCACTAGGGTGTCTCTTCATCATATAGACCCACTTACAACCAACAATACCAATACTCAAGTTCGATTAGAATGTAAAGCATCAACTTCTATATGCATAGAATCCCACTATACTGGTCATTTATGTGCCTGGAAAAAGATAGTAGGTTCGAAAGTAGGTGTGAAGATAACAAAAACATGATCAAGAATGTGTTTAGGCTGACAAGCTTGGCCACGAGAACGGGTGGCCATCAGATGAGAATGATGTGAGGTGGTGACTTAGTGGAGGTCGAGGGAGGGGGGGGGGGGGGGCGCTTTGAGGGTGAGCGATCGCAGGGGCCCACATTCTAGAGAGGTCCCAATTTTTTTTTCTCATTTAAATACCGTAGTTTGACTAACATTATATAAAAAAATTATAAACTTACTAGTAATTACATGTTTTAAAGTGGTTCAAAAAGTATAGTTTTTTTTTGTTGTTGAAATGGTGCTTTACCAAAAGAGTATTGTAGTGAGGACCCAATAAGTCAAATTGTTTACCAATTGAGTTAAAAATAAATTTATTCTTTAATCTTTATTTTTTTTAGACTACGAGATTGGCGATTGACGTTTGAAGATCGTTCAATACATAAAAAGAACATTTGGATGTTTTAAAATATTTGAAATAATTCGATTGTTTTCCTATTGCATTAGTTGCATATTAAGTCTTGTTGACTATTCATTTAACGGTGGCATCTGTAGGAATTTTTTTATATTGAAACTGTTGAAATCTACTTACGATCTAAAATATCACAAGAAAGACTTAATGGATTGCTAATGATAGCTATTGAAAACAATTATTTAGAGAGTATGGATTATGAATAATTGATCAACAACTTTGCTTCAAAAAATATTATAAGAGTCTCACGATTTGTTTAATTATGTAAAATAGATCATTTGCTATAATAGTTTTGTTTTGTATATTGTTATAACAACTATCGTCATTTTAATGAACTTAGATATATATAAGTTTGTATTTTAGAGGCTCATTTTTAATAGTCGTACAAGATATCCGATATCTTAGGAACAATCATAGTGGAGGTGTGGGTGTAGATGAGGACAAAGCAGTAGAATAAAGTGGCAAAAATGATGGAATAATCGAAAAAAGAGTGTATGAAGTATGGATAGTAGTAGGTGACTATAAACACTATCAATAGATGTGATAGACAAAATAGTTTTATGGAATTTAACATTTCCGGAATGTGTATGTATGATATATGTTAGAGAAAATAATTGGCCGTAATTTTTTGTATTACAAACTATAAATGTGTCAAAATCAATTAAAAAACAATCATAAAATATATTTTAGACTTAATTACACATATGACCCATGTGGTTTACACGGATTTCACTTATGGCCCCTAGGAATGCTAAATTACAGGTTAAGTCCAATAGTTTGCACGTTTGTAACAGAGACGGCCTCTGGTTTGGATGTCCGTTAAGTTTAACTGTTAAGTGAGCGTAAAATGACTTAAATGCCCATTAGTATAAAAAATAAAAAGAGTTGGTCCCACCACCCACTTCATCTTTTTCGAATCAAAACTCATATCTCTCACCAAACACTAGCTTCTGTGTAAACTACATGGCCATTCATGTACTTAATTCCATATTTTATTAAATAGTTAAGAGGAATTTACTAAATTGCCCTTGTGTTGTCCAAATACACTGAACTATAAATGCATTCAGCTTTTGCAGAAGGGCAGTGGAGGAACCAACAAATTAGCAAAGGTAATGGCAATGGAGTAGTACAGTACCAGTCATTTAATGCACAAACATGCATATATGATAAAAGTGTTAGGGTTTTGGTACAATTGAGTCTTGGTGGGAGCACTTCTTGTAATCAATGTTTATGGAATTTATGTTGGGGACCTAAAAGAAAGGTTTGGAGTTTTGTCAAATTTACTCCCTCAAATTGTTGTCATGTGCTCTTCATGATTATTTTTCGGATTCATGTCAAACTTTGAAGAGCGGACGGGGACAATCGACTTAGCTTTTTAAAGATGTTGGAGAGAGGGTCGGTGATGAACATCATGCATTCTACTTGTCCGCCCCATGATCAAAGTAACCAAACGACAATAAGTTGAATCTTATACTATAAAACAACTTATATTTATTTAATAATTTTTATTTAAGATAAAGCCCCTTTTAAGTCGATTTAAGCTAAAATATTCCAATGTTCATTTTGAAAGAAAATGATTTTTACTTGCTAGAATGGAAAAAACAAAATTTGTACACGAATCATACCATTTGAGAGAATATTATGACATGTGTTGGCCATATAAAATTGTTTTGCTAGTGAACCAACTTTGTAACTTAATGTGAGTCACATGATAAAACCATCAAGTTTAGGAATTATTTCTTGTTCTAGATTGGAATTGAGAGATAAGAAAAAGTAGAAGTTGTGCATTAGTAATGTAATTGCAATTAAATTTGAAATAATAGGCAAACGTATGAATTTGGTAACCCAATAAAGCTAGTGTCAATATGTGGTAATTGTGAAAAGTTCTAAAAGCTTATTGGTTAAACTAAATAAAATCAATTGTAAATCATTGCAGGTATTGCTAAGTTTGAGCTCACGTAAATTCCACGTCCTTGTGTAATTTAAGGGAGATCGAGCTCAGCTTATTTTAAAACATGTACTCGACGTATGGGTAATTTTTCAAGCTCGAGCTTGTCTAAGGTTCGGTGCGTTTGTTATTTATTAAATATTATATTTATATACATGTATAACTATTTTTATAAGTATTTCTAACTATAAATTTTTATATATTGTATAATGTATTATATAGTTACTTTTATTATAAGTATATGGAATATTATATGTTATGTACTTACATATTTACTATATTGAATAAAAAATATTATATTTATATAAATATGAGGCATGTTTAGGCTCGTGAACCTACTAAAGCTCGGTGTACGAAGCTCAGGTCCAGTCTCGTTTATTAAATGAGCTTTAATTGATCCTCGAGCTAGTTTAAACTAGGCTCGATCAAAGTATTAATGAGCAGTTTTAAGCGGCTAACGAACGTAGTTTATACCCCTAACTATTAGCCGTCTATTTCAAATATTTTATTCAAAATGACAATTAATCAGTAAATTTGTTTTTTTTAGAATGGCGACTCACACACACATTTATTCCCATTCTTAAACTGCATCAATTCCTAATCTACCACATGGCAATATTTGGACCATGATATTCTTCAAATAGTCTTTGACTCTTACAGTCTAGCTACCAACACAAGTGGATTAATCCAGTAGTAAATGACTTGTTTTTTTTTTCTTTTAAACGGCAACTCACACATGGCAATATTTGGACCATGATTATCAGAAACCGGATCCGGCTAGAACCGGTTTTTTAATAACCGGTCCGGATATTTTGAGAACCGTCGGTTCCGGGACCGGTTCTGGGTTTTTTGACGGACCGGATAAAAATCGGATATTTTGGAACCGGTTTTTTTCGGACATTTTGGAACCGGTTCCGAACCGGTTCTAGCCGTTGGGGTTAAAAAAACCCGGCTATATAGCCGTTTTATGCCCGTTTTTTTTGTTTTTTTTTTGTTTTTAAGGATTGAAATTTAGTATAAATAGGTATTGGGTGTATGGGTTAGTTCACCACAACATTCTAGCTCTCAAAACTCAAAAACGCTCTCAAAACGCTCACTTTAAGCAAAAAAAAACGCTCTCATGGCTTCCGCAAGCACTCAAAATTCGGTTGGTGGTTCTACTAGCGATGTTACAGTTGTGTCAATACTTCCTTGCTCCCGAAACCAAGAAATATGGGCTTATTTCGATTTATGCGAAATGTCGAACGGTTCACAAAAGGCTCGTTGCAAACGTTGTGGTAGACTTTTGGGTGCGGCGGAAAATAGCAGTTTGAGGAAACATATTGCTAGTCACGCAAGACACACTCAAGAAGGTGAAGATCAAACTCAAATTGGTGGGGATAGAGGAGTTTGACAATACAATGTCGAGAGGGTTCGTGAGAGAATGACACATTTCGTCATTCAAGAAGGCTTGCCTTTTGATCATTTTGATAATCCGCGCTTGACGAGGATGATACAAGAGATGCTTCAACCGAGTTACACAAATCTAAGTCGTTCTACTTTGAGAAGAGATTGTTTAAAAATGTGGAAAAGAGCTAAAAAAGAATTAATTTTAGGTTTTGAAAATTTAAATACCGGCATTAACTTAACAACGGACGTTTGGTCCGCTCCACATGGTTTACCCGAATCGTACCTTTGCGTTACCGCACATTGGGTTCAACCGGATGATACAAGAATTAATTTTTTGTACAAACTATTGTTAAATAACTTAAAAAAATCTACAAAATAAATAAAACATGTATTTTATAGTGTATCTTTGTTAATTTTTAAATTTTTTTTTTTCCGGAACCGGTTTTTTTTATCCGGTCCGGTTCTAAATATCCGATCCGGTCCCAATAGGTTCCAAGTCTCCACACCCGGAACCGGATCCGATCCGAAACCGGTTCTAATGGATCCGGTTCTTGACCAACGTTGACGGAACCGGTCCGGATCTGAACCGGATCCGGTTCCGAAAAAAAAACCGGTTTGTGCACCTCTATCCTACACTACACCAATTCATAATATACCTCATATCAGAATTTAAACCCTAGTCTTTTCCAAAAAATCTTTAACTTTTATCACTAAGCTACCAACTCAATCTACGATTAGTATACTAATAGTTCACTTAACATGCTTGAGAAAAGAATGGCACAAAAAACATTGAAAAATTAGTCACAAGTACATTGAATGCAAAAACAAATTTTTTTTAAGACGAACATTGAATATTGTGACGTTATTACCCCGTTACATGGGAGAGTCTCATTTAACTTCGGACAATATGTTGTCATAACCGGGTCATTTGGCGTCAGAGTTGGAGAGTTTTCAAGAAAAAACCACACCTAATACGGCCTCATCCGGGCTTGAGGGAGAGACAAGGCTCGAACCCTGGATCGACGTGGGTAAAACCATGGTACATCAGCCTAAAAGGGTAGATCTGGCCTCATTTGTGATGCCACAAAAATTAATATAAGTAACAAAGATCAAACCCAAATCCCTTAAAACTTTACCTCAATCAGTACACCAGAACCTCTTCTCGTGAATACAAATACAACTAATTGCATTACGGTTATCATATGTGTAATTCCGGGGAGCTTCATACAAATTTATATACTTTTTTTAATACAGTGAGGACAAAATGTGTGGGACCCACAAGTGTTGTCTTCTTGTAATCACAAGCCCCGTATAAATCAATGAAGCAGGTATCAAGAACCCATACAAAACAGAGGACCTCCCATCCCCTCTGTTTTTTGTGTGTTAATCTTTTATTAATTTATACAACTTGGCTGTTTTTATGTTGTCTAGTGTTAGAACTTTTGCTACCTGCTGCTGCTGCTGCTGCAACTTGTTTTTTGGCTTCTTGATGTGAAAAAGAACCATCTTTTTCACCATTGGTAGCCAATTGGTTTCATCTTCACCTTCAAAGTCCTCAACTTTCTTGAAAAGATTAAAAAAAAACAGAAAAAAGATAATTTTTTGGTAGGGGAAACTAGAAATGTATGCTGAAACTGGACTCATGTTCCCTTATTTTCAAAGCTTCTCATCTGATGTTCAACAATTTGATGATTTCTGTCACTCACAGAAATTCAGTTCTTGCTTGGTAATTCCATTTTTGATCTGGTTGTAAATCTTTAATCTTTGTCTGTTAAAGCTGTCTTTTTTTTGTAAATTCTTGCATGTTTGTACTTAATTGCTGAATTTGTGCCTTTATGGATTAGGGTTTTTGAGATTCTTGATTGAAAGTTTGTTTTCTTGAATCTATGGTGATATGGTATGTTATGTTTATTGATGGTTTTTGACTTCTTGGTCTCTTTCTTCTTGTGAAATCAAGAAACCCCTTTTGAATTTTCATGAATTTTCTTGGTAATTATGTAGAATTGTGTGTGGATGTTTGTTTTTTCTTTGCCATTGTGAAAGGGTAATGGGAATGGTTAACTGATGTCCATTTTTAGTGTGGTTTACCATTGGTCTGGAATAGAATAAACATGATGATTTTGTATTTTGGTCTTCCCATCCCTCTATTTGTTCCACTTTAGTTAAATATCTGATGTCAACTTGTGTTATAAAGATTAAAGATTCACCTTTCCACCCAACTCACAAGAACTCTAATTAACAAAAAAGGTAGGATAAATGGAAAAGCTAAAGCAAATGTACCACTCATGTTGTAATTTGCTCCAATAGTTTTGTTTCATGGAATTTTAATTGGGAAAAGGCAATTGACCTCCTAAAGTTGCTTTCTGATCTTTTCTTTTGTTACAAGACCAATTAGTGTGTTACAAGCCAACCCCGGATTCTTGTTTGTTCGAAATAGTAAGGAGTAACAAGTTTTAAACTATTTAGACCAATTGTCCAACAAAAGTAATCAAAGTAAGCGCTTGAGTGCCTTCTCATATTCGAATCCAACTTTCACTGGTTTTCTACCCTTAACCCTATTGAAGGCTACCTGCAGAGCGCCAGCTGTATTTTACCTGGTTCCAATGGTTAGCAGGGTATAGGGGTGGGGGGGGGGGGAGGGGTGTTTCATGCAGTTGCAAAAATAAAGTAAAAAAAAGTAACGTTGAGAAGATATTTATAGGGACAAAGTCAATTACATTATAGCTAATGCATCAAGTTTTGTAGCTTAAACATAAAATGAATAATTGGATCTTTATGATAGTGGAGGGTAATTATTCTTTCAATATGCTTTAAAATTTCAAGTTTTTGTTTTATATGATTAAATATTCTATTTTGCTTGTTAAGTTGATTCACACATCATGGTTACATCACTATTTGTTAATGTACTCATTTTTGTATCTAGTTATTAGTTTCTTGCTTGATTGTTAAATGAGAGTTCCTTTTGTTTCTAATTGAACTTCATCTGAAATCTTCAGGATAACCTAATTCAGCCCTCCACTATATCAGATTATGATCTTGGTGGTGAAGGGGATCTTTTTAAAGCACCAGAACCGATAATCGAACAACCATTAATCACCCTTGATCCCATGACATCTACCATGTCCATGATCTCTTGTGTAGAAGACACAATCTCCCCACAAGAACTCAAAGTTACAGATATCGAATCGCTTCAAAAGGAAGAGTTTTTGAATGATGTTTTCTATGAATGCAAAAACCTATTGGCAAAAGAAGCAGCAACTGAAACTGCAATTGAATCATCACCATTATCTGAAGTTATAAACTTCAGTTTCCCGGTTAAAACAGATGAAAATCCTGTTCCAAAGGAAAATGTTCATCCATCATGTCATATCCCAAAAAGCATGAGCTCGGATAGTCTAAACTCTATGGATTGGATTCAAGGGGCTCGAGTTAAATCCAGTTTTCTGAATTTCAGTGACATAGATTATGGTATGCGAAGGGCGTTCAGCGAGGGAGACATAAAGGTCAAATTCAAATTCCTTTCTGCATTTTGTATGCATATGATAGTTGACTTTTGAGTCATATTTAGATCTTTCTATTTCAAATCTGACCCCATTAGATCAGAAAGAAAATCTACAAAGAGGGTATAGAATTTACAAATTAATTATAATATTTAAATACCCTTGTTATGATTGGTAGGTTGTGTGAGTATCACATTTTAAAGAACTTGGTTATCTAGTGTCTAGTATTATACCATATTTATGCACAATATGCAATGTTTAGTGTTGAAACTCGAAGCTTTACACGTGCTAAGATGACACTCATTGACACAGAATGTTTTTCTATATAACAGACTCTATCTGATGCCAACACAAGCCTCAATTACTATCCCATTGGGCAGCCGCCACTAATGAGTGAGCGCATCAGTGAAGACCGTATGCAGAAGCTCTCAAGATACAGGAACAAGAAAACAAAGAGGAATTTTGGCAGAAAAATCAAGGTAGTTTATTTATCAATAAACACTTTTTATATAAGTTTATTTTCATAAAATCAAATGTTGAAATGATTAAAAATGAAGGCATCTAATGGTATATGGTTTTCAGTATGCTTGCAGGAAGGCTTTGGCGGACACTCAGCCTAGAATCAGAGGAAGGTTTGCGAAGACCGATGATAATGATATCTTGAGAAAGTAATGTAGAAATGGTTAGAAATGAAGTTGGTAGAGCTGATGAAGCAGAGAAAATATGGATGTTAGCTTTACAATCTGACAGAGGGGTCAAAGTCAAACTCAAAGTCAAAGAGGTTTTTCTAAATAAGCTAGGAGGCTTGGTATACCAGCAAAACCTTTTATCAACTGTTATTAGATGTAATAATTATTATTATTATCTTTCTAGTGCTTGTAGATTAATGAATGTCGAAGTTCCGTTGTACATAAGTATTTGTTGAATAATGACCGCGGGTTGTTTGGAACTTGTTATATCATATATGTATGGTGTGCTATCTAACGATAATGTTTTGGATTATTGTTTTTGGCCTCTCTACTGACATCAAAACACGCTTAACTGTGAATTTTCTCTTATCCATAACCAAAGTTCAAAACGCGTCAATGATATTTGAGATTGAGCATTCGTTATGAACCACATCTCTCTTATAAGACATGCAAATATGCAATTTGCCTAATGTGTCACAACACTACTTTGAAATCACTATAAAATAACTTGGAAAAAAAATAATTCAACAAATAAAAGAACTTAATGTTTAATGAAACAATATGGCTTTTTATAAAGCATTACATTAATGCAACTTTTTTCTTAATGTAGGCTAAGATAACCTTTTAAAAAATAAAAATTCCAAATATAATTAATGATACATAAAAATAATTTAACTAAAAACGTTACATAATGCTCCTAAAGCACTCTTAACAGTTAGTTCGCCTGTTTCTTTAAAATTTCATATAAAACTCACTACTTTAAATATCGATATACATATAACTGTGTCTAAAAGCTCTATTTGAACGAATCGTGATAACAGAAACCAATAAATTATTAATTATATAACTCATATAAATATAGTTATTTGTGTTCAAAGTTATTTAACATAATTTTTATAAAGTAACAAAAGATGCCAGCAAAGCAATTGATATATGTGAACTTAAAGTTTTATTATTGACAGTCCACAAATGATATCTACAAGTACAAAACGTTGATGATAAAGAATCACTTTACTACACTTTTAATCTGTCACAGCATTAAATAAAAACTATAAATCATATTGTCCTCATACAACACAACATATAAACAAGCTACACAACCATTTTCATCAATCTTCATTCTTCAGCAGTAAAATCAGGCTCTGCTGGCTTCTGAAGAATCAACGGTGGTAACTTCTCCGGAATTCTCCCTTTCCTCACCCCGTTTCGCCTCAAAGCACGAAGTGCGTTGGCTGCAAACCGCGATGCATAAATTGTAGCACCCAAACTAGGTGAACTTCCACTGGCTCCAGTTAAAGCACTTTGCAGCCTATCTTCTTCTTCCCGGAGCGAGTCGTCCAACTTCTTCCTACAATGCCGCCGCCATGCCGCCTGTATGAAACATGCCGCCCATGTCCGCCATTGCTGTGAGTAGAACCTGAACGTGTGGCGGAGCTGCTTACTGTGAAGTCTTCTGAACTGAGATGCTACAAATTTCAAATCATCAGCCATCAATGCAAACGCCTCGACTTCTTCGAGCGCTTGAACGGTTCGAGTGGAGATTGGAAGGTTGGATGATGTGTGCGGGTCCAACGCCCATGTAAGAAGCTCTTCACCACAAAAGTCACCTGCTTTGAGCTCCTCGGAGTTGAAGAAACCGGTTCGACCACCGTTGGTTGTGATGGTTAGTAATTTGCCTCGCATTACAAAATGCATCTCGTCGACCGGGTCCCCTTCCCTCACAATATAACTCTTTTCGGTATAAAGAACGGGCTTCAAACGGTCACAAAGCGCATCCATTAGTTGATCATCCATCTTCTCAAACATGGGCACCTGAAAACAAACAACCGATGAGTTTAAACATATTAAGTGATAACATGTGTGTAACGCATTAAGGGGATGAAAAAAAAACTGACCCTTTTAAGAAGTTTCAAACAGAGATGGCGTTTTATATCCCTTCTGAGGTCCTTCGGAAGGTTCCGGATCAAATTATCTTCATCGACACCGCGTGTTTCCTGCCATTTATATTGTTCATACCTTCTAATTCGCTCCTTAAGAGGCTCTGGAAGCAAACGGTGGGACATCCACTGCTCTGCGTCTCGTCTTTTCACCCTCATTTCCTCCAATCTTATGGTTGTGGACTGCAGGTATGTCTGTGTGTGGTAAAAATGTAAAAACACTCGCACTGTTAGATCTTAATATATCAGTGTTTATAGAAATATTACAAATTATATTTAGATCTCAATATACCAACCTGCATGTTTCCAATGAGAAGTGAGAATAAAACCAAACCAGATATAGAAATGAACACCGCAAAGCAAATTTCCCACACAAAGGTGCTCGTTTTCAGGTTTTGACCGAGGGAACTGCAAAATTGACCAAGAAAACGACATGACGTACTGATTTCTACAAATCAATGTAACTCAATCGACTCGGGGGTGATTTTGTTCAAACCTCAAATTTTGCAGACCCCACCAGAAACAGTAAAAGAACTTTTCTGGAAAATTAGTTGAGTTCACAACACCAGATTGAAGGGCAGGAAGAAAGATTCCAAAATCATAAGGAGGGTTGTCCATTTCTACTACGGGGCAACTTGAATTCAAGTGTGTCACATTACGCAATGGATCATCACAATAAAATGAAGAATGCACACATTGTGATACAGTGGTGGCAAGACTTTTTGATAGATTCCCACATGCATGTCGCCAGCAAGTTGTCTCACGTTCAATAGAAAACAAGTACCAAAAGGCCCCGAATACCTAGAATCCCAAAAGATGATGAAACACTCAATAACATGTGCGTAATGTAATATGTAACACTATATGTCAAAGCTGATAGAACAAGGCATTCATAGGATGTAAAAAGAGCCCACAACATCAACATAAACACGTCTATAATCTCTAGCTGACAAATAGTCAAAAGATAAAGAGTTGTCGGGCAAAATGATGCCTTATTTTCAGAAGAAAACTAAAGGACACAACTAATTAAATAAATAAACACACACACACACATATATATGTGTGTGTGTATATGTGTATGTATGTATAAAGGCCAAATAAAATACAAAGTGAATTTTTCCTAAAAAGTGTAGGAAGCAATCTAGGCCATTGATTAAATCAATTGAATGGTTAAGATTAATGCCATGGCAATTTCATGATTAAGTGAAAGTTGCCAACAGTCGGAGGGGTAAAAGAGGGAATCCGCCCCTTTTGTTGAGTTTTTTCATTAAATACTAGGTTCACCAAGTTTTTAAACTCAAATAACTTGTATATACTTCATTATTTTTATAAAAATCCAACATAAAATCAATAATTTTATTCCCTTTAATATGAGTATAACATTGGTATATTTAAAAATAACATTTTTTTAAAAGGTTTATTGCATTGTGCAATATAACTGTGGGCATATACCATTTACACGGTGTGGATGCGTGCCCAACTTGAAATGGGTTTTGATTACGCATTAACAAGGTGCGGTTATACCATTTCACAGTGTTGTTATGTATGCCAAACTTGCATACATAAATGGACAGAAAATACCCCTCGCCCATAAAACTCACACACGCATGTGTAGCCACTCATTGCTTCCTGCGCCTTTTAGGCTAGAAACGCTTTGCACACTGAACTCTATATGTGTGTGCGTTTGTGTAATCTATATAATAATTTGCGCCACCTCTTACATGACTAGCCAACATGTAAAGTAAGAGATTAAAAGCAGCTCCAGCCCATGCAGTTTCAGTCAGTATGCCAGATGTTCTTGTGACCTCCTTATACAGAGGATAGATTCGAAGCATTCTCGGGATGTACTGGAAAAACACAACAAATTTCAACAAGTTTTTTGTGTTCAAGGATTTTGAGCCATGCATCTTCGGTATAATGATCAAAATCACAACCTGAGATAATAACACAAGATGATCAATTCAACATGTACATAAAGATTCAAGCTAAACCTAGTTAGTTCAATTTTACCTTTTTATCAAAATTTCAAAACAAAACTACATTTAATATATATTGGTTCTGACCTGTGGCAATGGAAGAACCGCAAGAATGTCAACTAGAAAGTATGAGGACAGATATCTCTTTGCAATCTCCCAAGCATCCTCAACCAGAACACCTCTACCAAATACTCTAGACGAAGGAGGTATAAAACCAGTACGAAACTGAAAGATAATATGAACGATGTAGAAAATATCCGTGAAGGAACGCAAAACACTAGCCGTTATCTGCAACTTATTATCCAAATCAAGGCACTTCTTGTCATCTTTCACTATTGGAATATAAAAGAATAACGGGTCCACTGAAACAGCAATCACACACGACAACACAAATATCTTGTTCCACTTTTGGAGGAATTTCCCTTGTGGATTAAGCGGTTTCTTCCAAGAACCAAAACCTCTACTCAGAATCCTATTTAATGAACGGGATTCCATCGATCGTTTCAAGCTTTTAACCCCTCCAGAACCATGTTCCAAGCCTTTCCAGAACATACTGGAAACTGAACCTAAGGCTGCTTTAAACCTCTGTGGAGAACCTCCATTGCTACTTTTTTCCGATTTCCAGTCCTCAAACCTACTCAGATTATTATAAATATCATATATAAATATACAATACACATAGACAAATATCATAAACCGAAATTCCTAAAACAGCTAACCTCACAAACTTCTCGGGTCGATGATTCATTGCTATAAATAATGCCTCAAAACTCCATAAATAAATAGGGCGCCTTGAATCGACTCAAAATGCCAAAAGTGAACCACTGGAGAGAGATATAGAAAACTCAAAAACCTCATTTAGATCACAACTTTTTATATAAACTACCAAAATATACATCATAAGGACTTTCAACTTCCATTTGGCATATTAACATAGACAGTTAGAATCATCAAATAAATCAAAAAACTAGTACTTGCAAAGTTCATAGGCCCAGATCATTGATTATATTCCCAACTAACTCAAAATTCTCTTTTTCACACATACATTAAATTTATACATAAACATAAACAACTTGTATAAACTTTACCCCTAACAGAGATTGATCTTTCAACCAATATGTCAAATAATCATATGATCTAATAAAGTCAGTCTACATAAAACTTAACAATAACCAGTAAAGATCAATTCAGAGTAACTTCTTCATCAAACAAACAACAAAAAAGACTTACAATCAGGCAAATTCGATATCTTGTTGTATAATCCAACCCTATGATCTACAAGAAAAACAACCCACAAACAAAAAGCAAAAATTTCACCCAAATCAACAACACCCAAGTCAAATTGGATTCACAAATATGTAAATAATGAGAAACAAACAAGAAAGACTGCTTTAAACAACTTTGAAGACAGAAAGTGAAATTAATTATTACAAAATAATAATGGGACAGAAAGTCGTACAAGAACAGATGTGTGTGAAGACCGAGGATCACAAGCAAGTGATACGGAGGAAGATTTGTATCGAAATGGATTTTAATTTGAAGATTTGAAGTGGGAAGAAAGAGGAAGTTTCTGGGATGTTTCTAAGGCGTTTACCAAGTCACGATGAGAGAGAAAGGGCAGCGGGAGAAAGGGGTCGGATGGGATAAAGAAAAAAATAACCAAGTCCACGAAGTGCAATTAGAGATGAAGAATAATTAGGGTTTTGGCCCGACCCTTTTCTTTATTTACAATCTCCCCCTTTCTCTTTTGGGTTGCCCATTTAGTGGTAGGATGTGTTCTGAGAAGTGGTGTGTTCAAACCGAAAGTCGGTTGGATGGATTTGGGATTTAAATGATTTGGTTTTGTGGAAGGTTTTATGGTTCGGTTTAAAATTTGTAACTAGTTGTGTAAACTAAACCGGTTGTTTAATCGCTATTAGTTTTGGATAGTTAATTACACGGATGGTCTATGTGGTAAGATCATATTGAAAGTTTGGTCTTTAACTTTAAAAAACTGCACTCTTGGTCTCTATTGTTTACTCATATGTAACACGGGTGGTTCTTAGAGTGGATGGATATTTAAGTTTTATGTTAAATTTGTATTAAATAACCAAAATACCCCTAATACTAAAATAAAAAATATACTAATTTCAACTATGAGTCGCAGTGTCGCACCTCTTTAATATTTCTTTTTTGACAAACGAACGCGCGCGCACACACACGCACACTCTACTCTACACTCTTGGTCCCTACTATTAACTCATATGTAAAATGGGTGATATCTGACGGGTATACTCAACGGGTATTTTTATGAAACTAACGGGTATACCCGATTAACCGCGGGTATACCCGATCCCCCAAGGGTTTTGGCCGGGTATAAGACAAACTTTTATGATCGGATACGGGGTTGAAATTACCCAAAACCGTCCCATTTCCATCACTGTCATCCCGCATGACCCGGGTTTGAATCATAACCCTCCCCTTGTTTCCGGTTCGATGACGTCACTGTTGACGGCATAATAATTTTTGTTATCTTTTTTTAAAAACATTTAAAAAGTTACTTTTACTTAATAATTTAAATCTTTATGCTTAATTTTGGGCTATAAGTTTTAAAATATTTTTAGCATCATTATTAAATATAATATCATTTTTTTTTCACAACGTACTGTCTTTTACATTCTGAATACATCGTTGCGGCACACTTATTTCTACTTACGTTTTGATATAAATTTTATTTAAAACTGCCAAACCCCAAGCCTCAATATAATATTTTTTAAATTTTTTTCACAATGACGTAATGTTTTTTTTATTCCGGATATACCATTACGATGTGGTTATTTCTACCTACATTTTGAAGTTAACTTTACTTAAAACCAAGTGATCGCAACGCTTTCTATCTAAGTTTTGATACAATATTGAAGCCAAGTAGCCACATTTTTAAAATTCCAAATATACCAAAACTGAGCCACCCTAACGTTGTTTTTATCTACATTTCAATATGAATTCTATTCAAAACCAAGCAGCCACACACCGGTTCAACCCTTTTATGATTATTATAGTATTAATTTGATTGTTTAGGTATTTCAATATTCATTATAACGGAAAAAAAACTCATGGGTCAAATATAATATGTTTTGATTTTTTTTAAACAATGTAATATTTTTTTTATTTTTAATATACCGTTGCGAAATGCTTATTTTTATGTATGTTTCAATTTGATGTTCAATCGTCGGAACACGTCTCCTACCTTAACATGCCAAACCGTAACGCGCTGATATTCAACACTCATTATAATTTGCTTCGATTTTATAATCAAAACATGTTACTTATAGTTTAAACTGAAAATTTAATTAGACAGAAATATCGATGAATCAAGTTTTGTGCCCTTTGGCCCATTTTGAGATATATACTTGCAACTTGCAAGTTATTCAATTAGTGACGTTTAAAATATAAAATATTATGAATGAAAGTCGACATCCTCATGAATATACAAATATTACTCAATCTTTCCAAATAAATGTAAAGTTGACTGGGTAAATAGTTAGTAAAATATTGTTCATGATAATATATTTTCTCTTAATAAAAAAATTAAATAAAAAACATATATCAACTATAATCAGAAACTAAGAATATATTTAATTAATGCTAGCTCAAACTGATTAATTTGTGTTGGAATCTAATCAAAGATTTTGTTTTTTAATTAGATTACTCAAAAACAAAAACAAGTATAAATATTATATACACATGTCATGATTTTAAACTAATTCGTTAATAAAACATGTCATGATTTTAATTAAGTCATTAATAAACACATACATATCGCTGTTATAAAAATAAATAAATAAACACATACATATCTGGATTTTTAACTAATTCACCAATAAAACATATGTTATGTTTATTAGGCCACTAGTATAAAGAAAACTACAAGGTTCGAAAAGTTAATATACTTTATGAAATATATGTAAAAAAAATAAAATAAAAAATGAGTGACTATAAAATCAGTTATGAGACAATCATATCTTTATTGATTCAACCGACACTACATCTATATAACGTACTAGATTTAGTTCATGGCATGTTGGGTTGATAGCGATGTATTGCATGATTCTAAGCATATCCATAATCATCTAAAATCACGGAATTAAGGTCATCTTAAACTTTAATTTGTGTGAGATTTTCTAATAAGGTGGCTTTTGAGATTTATAAAATTCTATTTTAATTGTTAGGCATGTATAACTTGTGTTTCGGACAAAAAATAAAAAAAAAATAACAAATTCAACACAACTTACATTAATCTTTCTTTTGTTATACTCTTAACTTAACTTTGTGTTAGGCTAGACGTACCTGTATTTCTTACTTATCATACCCCTTCCCTTTTTCTGAAGAAGTTAATCTTGATTTTACGAAAGAATAAGGAGTCGATTTGGAAGAACGTGAAAATTGAAGGGTGTGATTCGAAAATAGTTAATTAATTAGTATTTAATTAATAGTTTGGATGTTTAGATAAAGTTATTTTATATTTATCTATTAGTTTGTTGGAGTTACTATTAGATTATAATCGAGAGTAGGATTCGCATGGTTTATTTATTATAAATAGATGGTTAGGGTATATGTAATTTGTAAGTTAAAAAATAAACAGAAAGAGTCGATCTTGATTGAGATCAAATTTTGTGTTCGTATTGTTGGGCCTGATTTCCAACATTTTCTCTATACAAAATTAAGTTTAAAACTTGTTACTTTACACGTTTTAAAAACCATTATTTGTAAAAAAGTTTTTTATGTTTAAAAACACTTTCTGTAAGATGAAGTAAGACATATTTAAAAACATTTTTGTAACTATTTTTTTTACAAAACGTCTTTTAAAAAGTCATATAACTTTTTTTTTATAAAAATACGATAAAAAAATATTTTTTATTTAAAAAAAGCTCCACTACCAAGTTTGAAGTGAAACCACCGTAAGTCCGCCACTACCATGTTCCAACCAACTAAAGATTTTCTACCCGCTGTTAAAAAGCTAGGGTTATCGTAAACTCGCAAAATAATTAGTATACTATTCAAATATATATGACATATATATTGAAATTTATATGATAGATGTTGGTTGAAATGATGGAGCGAACTAAAAACATATAAGGGGTGGTGGTTGAGGATAATATGTTTTGTCTTTCTGTTCTGTTCACTATCTTCATGTTAAATACAAGAAATACGAGAGACTAGAAGAGAAAGTTGAGTCGATGCTTGTAAACCATCCACAATTCACATGACACGTGGCAAAACGGTGTTGGAGATCCAACCTTACATAGAGTGAAACAAAGGCCATGCCCTTGAGTATTTACTAGAAGAGAAGTTGATCTTCCTAGTGACCCAAGTTCAATCCCTGCTCTCCACATTAGTTTCTACGACATGCAAATGACGCATAACTTAGGTTGATGCACCTGGGTTCACGCCGATCCAGGGTTCGAGCCTCGGCTCTCCCTTAAGCCCGGAAGGGATCGTATTGGGTGGGATTCATTGGATGATCTCCAACTCTGACGCCAAGTGGGTCCGGTTAAGACAACATATTGGCCGGAGTTGAACGAGGCTCTTCCATGTGACGGGGGGTGTGACGTCACACCATTCAATATTTGCCGTTAAAAAAAAAAGTTGACGGGTTCTAAACAACATTGATCCCATCCGAGGTTAACATTCACACGTCATGTATTAAAGTTGTAGTTAGAAAGGTGGAAAGGGAAGAGGCCATAAGCATATGAAGGGTGCTTTATGATCACATTTCTCGATAGAAATTTGATCGGTACTATATGGTGTCATTACTTATTAAATTAACAACTCCAACTAGAGAGTTTGTTTTATAAGTTTTATATAAATTATATTGGTAAGTATTATATCTATTTCATTTAGAAGTGTCGGTGAATTTTGTCACTCACCACTTCTAGTTCTTTAACTTTGTAAAATGTCAGAACTCACACCTCACGTTTTTTTTATATAACTGTCTTTTATCTAATTTTCGATCTCTAGTACCAAGTCGTCGTAACTTCATACGTTTCTTTTCTGCACTTAACTACGTTAATATCGCCAACGCAACGCGCACAAAGAAATTCGTAAACACGCCGCATTGCGCGTAATCGGTAAAACTTTCAAACAGTTTCTGCGCCCAACCCGTTGCAACGCACATACTCTAACTCATCTCAATAACTTTCGTTCTTTAATTTTTTTAAAAACTAATTTGTGGCTATGTTAATTTTTTTTACTTGGTGTCCCATCATAAATTTTGTTAAAAATGGAGTTGTATACAAAATAGGGTGGTTAGGTATCGTGTGTGACATTAATGTGTCGGTACCGTGAAAAATGAGACCAACACCGACTTAAGAACATCTGTTCCGTTATATAATTGTGTTTTGTCTATGCTTCGATATCCAGTACCGAGTAGCCGTAACTTCATACGTTTCTTTTATGTACTTAGCCACGTTAATATTGACAACACAACGCGCGCAATGAAGTTAGTAAACACGCCGCATTACGCGTAGTCGCTAAACTTTCAAACGGTTTATGCGCCCAACCCGATGTAACGCGCGTACTCTAACTCATCACGTTATATTTATTTTGTGTTTGTGTTTGTTTTTTTTAATGTCATGTTTTTTACCTTAATGATTCTCAAGAAAAAATTGTAGCAGTTGGGGAAATATTTACCCAAAAGAATTTAGAGTTCTTGAATTTTGAAATGTTGTTGGACCTTGAGGTTCACAAGTTTAAATGGGCCTTTACATGGATTGTTTGTAATTGACAAACAAATTTCATTTAATGCTCTATTTTTAACATTAGGCTTGACGTTCAGAGCAAAGTATTCTTGTTTTATATATAGAAGTTAATGAGGTGACATAGTTGCAATATAAGAAATTTAAATATCCACATTAATTAGAGGTTAGAGGCAGAGAGGAAAACGAAAAATAAACTTTTATACATTATACACTAGCTTAGACCCCGTGTAATACATACGGGTGAAAAATATCAATACATAAATTTCTCAAATTTTATTTATGTATTTTACAGGTGTAAAAATGTATTACTGTACACATAGGATATAAAACAAAATTCAAAATATATAAAAAAATATATATAATTGGGTTTCGGAAATACGTCAATTAGTATTTTAATGTAATTTGACTTTCATTTACTATTTGATTGAAAATAAAAATACATAATTAGATTTCAAAGTTTTTTTTATAATAAAAGATAATTTAAAATAAATGTGTTTTATTAGTATAATTAATAATTTATTAAAATATACGGGTGCATTTAATAAGAGAGAAATGAAGGAAAAAAATGATGAGATTAAATATGGTGGTGACACGTGACATACAAAAACCTTTATTTATTATATAGTATAGATACTAGAAAACCGCCGTAAGGCAAAGTATTAAATCATGAGGTACAAATGGCGGAAGCATTGCAATATTTTTTTTTTCTATTCAATAGAAAGTTTTTTCTTTTTCTTTTTACTCGTTTCTTTCAAATCCTAACATAAATATTTTTCCTCAGGTTTTATAATCTTAAATTTCTTCAACATACTTTAGTTTTAATTTTTTTTTGCACCATTACATCCAAAATGTTATGCTCTTAGATATGTTATGAGTTTTGAGCATAAATTATTTATAAAATTAACCTTTTTACATGGTTTGATGCAATTGTTGATTACAATGGTGAGTTTAACCCTACTACTACGACATGTCTAAAAGGAGCAAGGGCCAAGGGGGTTGTGGGTTAAGAGACAACGGTTTTTTAAGCGTTAAGGAGTGTAAACACGTGTATATAAGTTGAGTAAAACATTTGCAATAGTCTCTCAAGCTAACTACAATGGTTTTTCGCTCAATGGTGTTACTTTGTACGTATTTGGCCGATTTTCTGCTCAATAGTGTTACTTTATACGTATTCGGCCAAAAAATTTATAGTTCCGGCCCTCTGATAGGAAAAATCCCCCCTCTCTCTTGCGTTTTTCTTCAAGCTTCGCTGCTTGAATTTTAGCTTCATCATTCAAAATAATGAATAACATCAATAAACTACAATATGGATAAAACAAGTAAACAACCATCAATTGACGTGTAATAGTTTTTGATACTTTCCTCACATGCAAAAACACAAATATCTTATGTGCAAGCATCAGCAGTATAGCAATTCATGTCATTTTTCATCAAATCTGGTAGAAAATTGAAACACTTTACAACACATAAACATCATGAATCACATACATAAAACATAACTAACCTTAAATCATCGTTATAAAGTGCAGATGAGCCATCATCATTGGCACCATGTTGATGTTAAGAAAGTTAACATTGTTGTCAAGATAAAGTGTATGTGAAGAGTGGTGCACATTATCATTCTCCAAGGAGCTCATATCTTGTTCATCGTTCAACATTAAAGTTGGTGATCGACCAAGGAGATAACTCCTTAATGTCAACGGCTGCCAATTCAAGCCAACACAATTCTCTCTTGAAGAACAAAACTTTTGTCGATCGATTTCAAACAAGTAAATAAAACATGCACAAAATCTTTTCATAGGGAAAACTAACAACACCCAGCCATTTCCCTCCCACATACTTTAATTCGATGTCATTAAGCCCTTCTTTCCCACATAGACCTCGTAAATTTTTTATACACGATATTATATTACGCAACTCAAATGACCACTTTTCTCAATTCTGCTTTGCCCGTAACCTCACAAACACCCCCCCCCCCTCTCCTCACCAGCTTCTCCCCCGATATGATTTCCGGACCCATAGGTTTTTCAAACCTACCCTACTCTCCACAGCCTGCTCATAATAAGGGGATTGGGAGTGGACATCGGCTTCCAGGCGGGTAGAGGGAGGTTCACGGGTACACCGCCGCATCCTCGGCGGCTTCAACGGGGTTGGGTTAGCGGGTTCTTTTACACGTTGAAAGTTGTTGAATTGTTGCAAAATATAGCCGTTGATCTTGTAGGTCCCCGGGTGTCTCGGATCGTGACGTGTGGGTGTGTGACTAGTCGGATCGGGTGCGGAATACCGTGACTAGGTGGAGAATCAAGTAACACAAAGTAAACCGACAACTAAAACACTTTCAAACTTCGTCTATTATAAAACTTGTAGGTTACAGAGATGTTACAAATGAGTGCATACATAACTTCTGTCACCACAACCTATTTATACTAGACCTGATCTCTGCGCACTTAACAAGTGCGCATGAAAAATTGTTCATGCGTACTTGACAAGTACGCAAAGTATTCTTGTGTACTTGCTAAGTACGCAGGAAGTAATTCCTGCGCACATGCTAAGTGCGCAAAACACTGAGAGAAAACAGACGACTAGTACATACATTAGTAATTACAACTCGATAACTAATACATACAAACACTAACATACAAAGACTAATACATACAAGACAAGAACAAAAGCTAAGACAATATCCATAGTGTTTGTCACACAAAAGTGCTTCAACAAACTCCCCCTTGACAACAGCTCTGGATTGTCTTCGGTCTTCACTGCTCCCCAGCTTTAGCTTCCATCTTCTTCTTGTAATCAAGGCAGAACTTGACCACCTTATCATATTTAGAAGCAAGGAACTTTGTCCACTCGTCCGTGTACATGCAGTACTTATCAGCTAGCGCCTCCAGATCTTTCACAAAAAAGTTTATGAAGCAGACTTCATCAAAAACTCTGATCAGTTCTCTTGGCACTAAGCTTCCACTCTCGGACCACACCTTTCCAATCACCACTGCCTCGCTCGATTTAGGATCTACGTACCAGTACCATATGTTACCGAGGATATCCTGAGATAACTTGCTCAGGGGAATCTTGGTTTCACACAGTACTGGCTTGTATACCAGTTTCTTTAAGCTTTTATGAGTCACAGGATGTCTAACGTTCTTGTCCCTGACTCACTTGGGCACTTGAGGCTTAAACATTTCGAACCTCCCAGATCTTACCTCTCGTTGTAGAACCTGCCACAAACCTATTGCTACTGCGTGATTTGAGTGACCCAGCAGCTCTCGGTTTACTAGGTTCACAAGGTCGAACTTTGGCAAGGAGCTGAAAGCTTCTCTGGTTGGTTTCAAGTATTGAACCCCCAGCTCGCTTAATTGCAAACAACTTCCTGTCATCCTCGAACCTCACAGCTAAGATCATACCTGTCGCTCCATGTTTGTCTATGATTGATGTCTTCTGCCAGACAGGAGCCGGATCCTTTGATGAACTTGCAGGCGTATGTTTGATTTTCTACGCCTCTAGATCCACAGGTGTAGGGTCGGTAGGAGAGGCTTCAGTCGACGCCTCAACATTACTTACAGGCTCGACTGAACCTGTGTCAAGATTAGTTTCAAAGAATGGAGCTTCAAAAATTTCTCCATCCTCAAACTCATATTCTCCTTCCCCGTCTCCCTTAGGAACTTCAATCACAACATCCTCATCCTCCTCATCCCAGTCGTCACCAGACTCGATCTCTCCCTCTTCCAGATTGCAGAGAGCGTTGATTTGTGCTTCTTTGGAATAGTCTGGCTCTAATAATAGGATCACATATTTTGACACGTCGTCAGATAGATCTTTCAGTACATCAGCCACAGACTTTCTTTTATCACGACCCACAGCATCACCTCCACCTTCACTCCGAGTATACTCCCCCTCAGCCATAGGCACGACAGAAATGGGAACAATCGCCAAAGCCAACGATTGCTGCTCACTTCCACTCGGTCCGGCTTCAGGATCTTTGTCCTGATCATCACCCTTAGTTAGATCAACTGAGTGACAAGCCTTTTCACTGCTAGGCTTAGGTGGTTGCTTTTCCAACAATTCTTTCAATCTCTCCCCCTGAGCAGCAAGCGTCTTGGCCATGTCACAGACCAGTTTAACCATAGCATCATGCTCCTTACGCTGCTTTTCATCAACCGCTTGATGTTTCTTCAAAGCGGCAACTTCATCAATCAGTGAGTTTATCTGGCCCTGTTGCTTGTCAGACTCGTCACGTGATTTCTGTACCATTTTAAGTAATCCGGCAACGTGAGTCTCTAGAGTAGCGATCCTGGCATCTCTAGGATCAGGACCCCTAGACGACTATGCTTCGGCTTGATGAGTTGGGAAGGTGAAGATTTCATCAAAATCAAATTCATGAGTAAAATCTAACTCAGGAAATGGTTCACTGATGTGTTGGAGAGTGGTTGTGGGGATTGAAGTTGAATCCCATGCATGCCCTAATGTGCACCTGTGTCTTATCTTAGCGACCTGAGAAAACATGTAAGAAAATATGTCAACACGAGGTTGGTGAGTTCACAGGTTTCAATATATGTAGATAAGCGTTTACCAGATTTATGTTCATTCAGTACGAATCTATAGGTAGCTAACTTATGTTCATGTTCAGCTCAAGCGCTCGTAACCGAAGCTGACTGTTTGTTTAATGCTTCCTGCCAGGTCTATCAACACTGGCGGTGTGAGTAGGCTAACATTTCACCAGTTCGATATCTAATCGAGTTAGCGCGACTAACGCGGGTGGGATTTGTCAAACCCAGTAGTACTATTAAATATTTCCTCGCTAAGATCCATATTAACGGTTCGATATAAGTTGAGGACTTTCTGTGATAGCGTGTTACGCTTAGCATTTAACATTGATATCATACGAATTACAAAATCCAAAATTGTTTAATCATGTTTTCTCCCCCAAGTTAAAACAGTAAAAGGGGCTGTGAAAACTCACCTGCATTGCGTGGTAGGTAGTATCACATAAAGGACAAGTTGGAACCATGAGTGTAAGTCTCAGACGACTTACGGATGCCCTAAAATTATAAACACATAAATTAGGAATAAAATGAGAATTTCGTGACGACGACACGGAATGAGAAACGTACTAAAGAAACGCTCTAATAACCGAGAGTAGACGAACGTGTCCACGGGAATAGGAATTCTTTAATTAGTAATTAGATTATATATACGTTACGCGACGAATGACAACAATAATAATAAATATATTCGAGCGTTTTGTCATTTACAAAAATTAGGAAAATAATATAAGTTAATATATTATTTTTAGGTTCGAAAGGATATTCTAATTACTCATTCGTGGTACAAAATAATAAATATATTATTTTTATGAACGTGATAAATGCGAGTAAATAATATAACTAATTATATTATTATTTAGTTTCAAATGTTATACGAGTTTACAAAACGATACGAAATAATATATATATATATATATATATATTATTTAATAATACGAGTCACGGGTTGAAAATAATATAAACATATTATTTTATACGAAATTATGGTAAATATATTATTTTTAAAAGTGGGGAAATAATAACAAAAGTGGGTTAATAATTCAAATCCGAGCCTACGGGTTGTTTCCCGGGCTAAAACACATTTGTATAATATTATAATAATATAAGGTTTGATTTTTATATTAAAATAATGCCAGAAAACTGTTCTAAAAAAAGATGTGGGAGCCCGGCCTCGAACCCGGGTCTCTCCCACACACACACACTGCCTTAACCAATCCGCCCGCTAGGGTCATCGCGAATATATTCAGGTCCAAATAATTTTAACACCCAAGTCCAATGAGTTTCCCTCCCATACACATACCGGTTCGAAACCAGTCCAATTACCATAGAATTCGACCATGTCTGGAAACAATTGTATAGGGGTTTTGATAATCGAGGTGTTGCGAATCTGGGGACTCATTTAATTTGAAAACCATCGGGTTTAAGATCGCTAATTTACCGAAAGAGGGATCGTAACCCTAGTTTATAAACATGGATTCAATTGATTGATTCTGATATTAAAAGTTGTTGAAATGATAGGGCTTTTATTAAACAAAACCTTACGAATCTGTTGATGTGATTTAATTGTATCATATTCATGTTTAAGATCGAAAACCCCAATTCGTTTCCAGAACGAATACGGGATCATGATCAATTTGATGATAAGATGTTAAATTGGTATAGGGCTAATGTTAAGCAGGTAATTACGAATCTAGTGGTATAGTTTAATTAGATTTAAATAGGTTCTAGACTGGGTTTCGATTAAACTAGTTTTGCATGAACCCTAGAATCAGGGTCCTATTCAATTCGATCATGTAAGCCCCAAAGAGTATAGGGCTTTCGATCTAGACGTCGAGGCGAGTCTGTGGACCTGATCAATTTCAGTTTTCATTATCGGATAGATGGGGTTCGATTAAACCCGAAAGTAAATGAACCCTAGAATCGGGTTCTTGCTAATTTTGATGTTTTAAGCCCTAATTGGCATAGGGCTCTTCATCTGGAAGTAAAAACGAAGGTGAGGGTGTATTCAATTACTTGAAATAGATGCAAATTGACTGAGCTCGACTAAAACGGCTGTCGACTGTGACAGTGGTCGTCTCCGACGTCTTCGACTGTTACTCCGGCCAATTCAGTTGGTGCAAAAGCTTCAAAGAGGTGTGAGTTATGTGTGTGCATGATCAATTTGTGGAACCAATACAAGAATTTGTTGATTTTGATAAAGTGGGACGATGGTTCGACGGTTTTGAACTTAATTCTCATAATTGAGGTTAATTCGAATTAATAACAGGGGTTAATGTTCTAATGATGATCGATTATGGCTATCAAGTGTATAACGGTTACGGATTTCAATAGAATTAATCGTGGGATTTGGATTTGATTCGATTTGGTATACAAGTTTGACTCAGAATAGTCAACATAACAGAATTCATTGATTTTGACTTTGGGAAGTCAACTAATTGGGTTTTAGGACTTGGCAGGTTCAGTCCCTGTAGTTTTATGTGAATTGGAGTTTTAGAGTTTGTCAAAACTAGTCCCTAGAATTTGAATTAGTTTAGAACTTGTTATTTTGACCTCAAAAGTCAACATCACTGGGATTTTGACTTTCTAAAAGTCAACAGTCAACTTTAGGGATATTACATAACTAGTCCCTGGAGTTTAGGTTTGGATTATTGACAGAATTAGTCCCTGAAGTTTGAGTTAAGTTAATTAGGTTAGTTTTAACTGGATTTTGTTAACGGGGTTAACTGAAAAAGTCCGGATTGTCACACAGATGAATCTGACTCTGTCGTTTCTGAGTCAGATTCTTCAGCACCCCCACTTCCATGTTCTTCGTCTCCTTCGTCTTCAGACACATCATCCTAAGATTCAACTTCCTCTTCTTCATGTTGTTCAGCACTGTCTTCACTGAGTTCAGGCTCAGACTCTACACTATACCATCTCCAATCTGCAGGCGCCACGTACGCTTCATTGATCAGGTGGCCAAAGAGTGGAGTATGCTCAGGGGTAGGTTCTACACTGCCTAACGTTAAGAACTGTGAGAAAACTCTCTTGGCCACCCGCTTAACTTGTAGTCTTTCCCCAAAAGCAGGTAGATTAGGCAACGCATCATTTATCAAGAGTTGCACAAATCTGGGGTATAACAAGAACCTATGCCTCTCCGCTGTGTTAATCTGATCATTGATAGCCTTGTAGATGTCGCGGGAGAATTTGTAGCCCTTGTTGAGAGACAACCCAACCATAGCGGCTACTAGATCATAACCCATGGCATCCTTCCCTGCCTTTCTAGAAGACATGCACACGATCATAATGTGGGCAAAGTACCTCCACTAATCCAGCACCCACATCTTCTTGTAAGATGAATAATCCTGCACACCGACATATCCCATACGTTGTCTCCAACACCCATCCACAAAGTAATCAGGATAGGAGATTGGGTCGGTTGCATGATCTCTGAACTGTAAGACCCGCTTGATGGTGTCTTCAGAAATGACAATATCATGACCTGCCACAGTAGCCCGAAAGACATTGGGGGTTACTATGCATTCATGTTCTGCAATATCCCAGAACTGCTCCAAGTATGGTCTTGATACGACAGGGTCTGCTGAAATAGCTTAGCTTATCCTTGAGCGGTTCAAGAAATCAATGATCTCCTGGTACTCAAGTGCAGCACCCTTCCATTCCGGTTCAGTAAGTGCAAGCAGATTGAACTCACTTGTAAATGCACGAGCCATCACTGCAAAAACAACTAGTAAACATAATAAGAACAAGAAGCATCATTGGAATTGAATAAACATCATAAGGTATAGCACATTCACATTGAACAAGTTTCTAGACTTAGAAAATTTTCTAAGTATCCATTCCTGCGTACTTAGCAAGTACGCAGGTAGTTGGTCTTGCGTACTTAGCAAGTACGCATGAATTACTTCTTGCGTACTTGATAAGTGCGCAGGAACCCATCACTTAAAAACTTTTTCGAATTTCCATAATCCATGAATGAGGGATCTTGTTGTAGGTTATGGTCACCACATAGTCGAAAAACATGTTAAAGACCACTGGAACCAAAACCAACAACAAAATGGTACTAAAACCTTGTTATTTTGACCTAGGTGCGAACCGACGTGAACCTTCGGCTCAAGCAAGAGGTCAAAACCAAAATCAAGACAAGTTAAGGATGAATTCTAGATGATTGAGCTTCGAATGATGATTTTAAACATATTTTAGGTCATAATGTCGGTCGAAAACAACCCAAAATTATCAAGACTCGAAGTTCAAAAACCTAGTTCTACAATGTCACAAATCGTTCCATAACTCATGATTTAACTGATGAAATGGTCTCAGATTTACACCAAAGATTGTTTTAACAGAAGATGAAACAATGAGCGGGACGAAAAACAAGTTTGGGATCACACAAATTTTGAGTGAAAATCGAACATGGAGTATACAACAGTGTTAAGTTCGTTTGAATGAGATGAACCGAGAAAAAATTATAACACCTGTTTATATACCCGGACCACAACAGTCGTGCGTACTTATTAAGTGCGCATGACTTAACTCCTGCGTACTTACTAGGTGCGCATGACTTAAGTCTTGCGTACTTGATAAGTACGTAGGGTTTAACCCTTGCGCACTTGTTAAGTACGCAGAGACTTATGTGAAGTCAATTTTCAACTCAGGTTATGAAGAAGTCAAAGTCAAATAACGAACATGATAAGCACATTCAATCAAGAGGATTCAAAGTCAATTCACGAAGGTTAAACACAAATATTTTTGATTTTTCTGATTGGAAGTTGAACTATAGACAAACTTAAAATCTTTTTTATTTTTTCAGAATAACAATATACACATATTCACACACAAGCTATTTTTGTTCAATGACACGAGCAGAGGATCATATCAGGCTAATCTATAGCAATAATGATACAAGATAAAAATCAAAGAATATGGGATCATGTCATGGATTACAATTTATTCATACGTAATAAGCACATAAACAAGTAATTCAAGTTGGCAATATTATAAGATTTGAAACCATGAGCATCTTAGTATCATGTTCTTGTGTGTTATGGTAATAGTTATTAATATACAACATGTGCCCCACGGTTATGCTATGAACTTACTTTGCACTTATCTCAAGGCATCTAAGATTTTCTCAATGATTTTCTAAATTTCCAGAATGAGGCTACATCAATTAGCACAAGAAAAATCAAACAGGATCCATAAGGATTATCAGGAATCATAAGATTCAGAATCGAATGATTAATTTGTTTTGGTTTCATGTGATTTCTTTAGTGAATATCGGTATGATGATTCAAGATAATGAATATGGTGTTTGAGGATTTAGGTAAGGTGATCCAACTTTTATCTGGATTTGAATTCAATGAATCAGGAGTGATTCAAGGGTGAATACACGCTCAACGGTTGATGTAAAGACATGTCTTGATTCAATCTCTCATTGTATACTTGTGAGTATAGGCAGTGAGATGAACCTCATTAATTGTGCTAACGACCAAACCCGAAACTGGTTTCAGTAGAAAATAATTGCCATACTCTAACATCCTGTATATGATAGTGATCTTTTGCATTCTTTTACGCACACACACTAGCAAACATTAGTTCAAATCACAGTTGTAGTATTGATTTACTTTCCACACTACTAATGATTCAAAGACACTTACAACCTACTGACAATTCAAATTACTTGTAAATAAGCAGATTAAAAACACAACAATTTAAACAATCAAGTAAGCATGACGCAATCATTTCCCATATGTGCAGTCTAGGACGTTTAGATCATTTCTGATGTACTATCATTTCCTCTTTTCTCAAGTGAACTTTGAAATTTTCTGGTTTTCTATTTTGTTTGGATTTTTGTGAAATATTTGAAAACTTAAAAGAAATAAAATTTAAATTTCATGAATTGAATTGATTTAAGAAAAACAAGTTTTCACTCAGGATTGAACATTCCTATCATGTTGACAAGATGTTCAAAACGTGTTCGATCAAACACCTTAGTGAAAAGGCCAGCAAAGTTGTCATCCGTGTGAACCTTTACAAGTTCAATGAGATGCTTTTCAGCACAATCACGGATGAAATGGTGGCGAATTTCAATATGTTTAGTTTTGGAATGTTTCACCGGGTTGTTTGTGATGGACATGGTGGCATTTTTGTCAATGAACAGTGGAGTTCCAATGAAGTTTAAGCCGTAGTCTCTCAATTGCTGTTGAATCCACAGTATCTGAGAACAACCGCTCACTACAACAATGTACTCTACTTCACATGTTGAGACAGAAACCGTTGACTGCTTCTTACACTGCCAGGAAACCAGCCTGTTTCCTAAGAATTGACATCCACCTGAAGTTGATTTTCTATCAAGGTTACAACCGCCATAATCTGAATCAGTATAGGCTTTGAGGTCAAATGACTGCTGCTTTGAGTACTAAAGACCCAATCGGGGTTTCCCTTTCAAGTATCTGAATATCCTCTTGACAGCTATCATATGAGACTCCTTTGGTTGTGACTGAAACCTTGAGCACAAATATACAGCAAACATTATGTCGGGCCTTGAAGCTGTGAGATACATGAGAGAACCGATCATCCCACAGTATAATTTACAATCCACATCCTTTCCATCTTTGTCTGGACGCAAACCATGATTGACAGGGATAGGTATGCCATAAGTACTGCTATCATTCATCTTGTATTTTGACAAGATGTCCTGCATATACTTAGTTTGATGTAGATAGATGACATCCTCTCTTTGACTGACTTGCAGACCCAGGAAGAACGACAATTAACTCATGTTGCTCATCTCAAACTTGGACTTCATCACCTGTTCGAATTCCCTACACATCTCTTCATTTGTAGACCCAAAGATAATGTCGTCGACATACACCTGTACGAGTAGAATATCACCTCCTGCTTTCCGAATGAAAAGGGTCGAGTCAATCTGTCCACGGTAGAAACCATTTGACAGTAGATGTTTTGATAACGTCTCATACCATGCCCGAGGTGCTTGATGAAGACCATAAAGTGCTTTGTCGAGCATGTACACTTTATTGATATTATGCGGATCTTCAAAGCCGGGAGGTTGAGTGACATAGACCTCTTCATGAACTTTTCCATATAGGAAAGCACTCTTCACATCAAGTTGATAAGCCTTGAAGCCGACATAGGAGGCATAAGCTAGAAACAGTCGAATGGCCTCAAGTCTAGCAACTAGGGCATATACTTCAGTGTAATCCAAGCCCTCTTGTTGATAAAATCCTTGAACAACCAACCTTGCTTTATTCTTCACTACGACATAACGATCATCCGTTTTGCACTTGAACACCCATATGGTTCCAATTGGTTGTACGCCTCTTGGTAAGTCAACTAAATCCCACAGATGCAACTTTTGGAATTGGGACAGTTCATCTTGCATCGCCTCAATCCAACAGTTGTTAGCGAGAGCCTCCTTCATATTTTTTGGCTCCAACTAGGACACGAATGCAGCATACAAACATGTTTCCATGATACCAGTGTCAAGTATCTCAGCGTACAAACTAGTGTTCTCAGCAATGGTTCTATGACGAGTCTGAACACTGGCACGAGGATCACCAATAATGTTGTCAATTGGATGATTCGTATGCACTCTCGTCTCTAGTATGAGCGGTTCCTGGAGATTTGTGTCTAGATTCGTGCTCAACTCCCCCATATTCTGTGATCTAGAGGACGATGATTCAATGTTGATTGGATCAGCTGTAGCTTCATTTCCTACACGAGTGTTAGGATTAGCTGGAGCGTCATTTCCACCAACATAGACAACTTTAACGTCTTCACTATCATGAGTTCCAGATGCAGATGCAACATTAGAATCGGGAGTTACAATAGGTACAGTGGCACGGGTTGAGAGTTGGAGTCATCGCCGGCATTAAAGAAATCATACACATTTACGGCATCATCAGCAGATAAATCAGGAAGGTTGAAAGACTTTAATAGCGCATCATAATCGAAACCCCAAGCTGGACCAGTTGGTTCTGGTGGAATGTTGTGTTTGCTGCAATCCACTTCGAACCATTCCTCGACAGTACGAGTTCATATATTGTACACTCTCTTGTATGGTGAATTGGCAACATATCCTAGGAAAATGCCTTCCACTGCTTTTGCATGAAATTTAGATTTTCGATCCTTGTATTGTAGCAATAAGGAACAAGGACTACCAAAAGGAACTAGGTAGTCAAGGTTGTGAGGTCGATTGTTGATCAACTCATAGCAGGTCTTGTTGTGCCTTTTCACAACCAGAACTCTGTTCAAAACGTGACAAGCTGTATTTACTGCTTCTGCCCAGAAAGTTACAGGAAGCTTTGCATCTGACAACATTATCCTTGCAGTCTCGATCAAGGTTCTGTTCTTCCTTTCTGCAACTCCGTTCTGCTGAGGTGTGTACGGGGCACTAAATTCGTGATGGATACCCTTCTTGAGACAGAAAAGCTCCATCAAATTATTCTTGAATTCAGTTCTGTTATCATTCCTTATTCTTCTAACCTTCAACTTGCAAATAGATTCCAAGCTCAGGATCAGGTATTGAAGAATGTCAGTAGTCTCGTCCTTTGTACCTAAAAAATGCACCCAAGAAAAACGTGAGAAGTCATCAGTTACAACTAGACAGTATGACTTACCTCCAATACTCCTGATACTTATGGGGCCAAACAGATCCATATGTAATAGCTCCAAAGGGGTATCGATAGAGTTTTGGAGCTTGGGCTTGTGAGACTTTCGTTGCTGTTTGCCCTTTTTACAAGGCGCACAGTCATCTACAACGGCAAATATCAGCTTAGGAACACCGGTTACCAAACCGTTTAAGATAAGATGATTCATTTTTTGATAAGAAATGTGTCCGAGTTTCTTATGTCACAAGATTGAGTCAAGCTCTGTCGCTTTGGTAAGCAAACAAGTAGCAACTGATGACGTGGTTGTTGCCACGCTCATATCGATCTGATAAGTGTCGTTTGTCCTTGGTGCTCGCATCAGAATCCAGTCTTCAGGAACTTCAAAACCAGGTTTGAGAATCATGCATTCTGTCTTGTCAAACATAACGGAGTACTCCTTGTCGCACATCTGGGAGACATTCAACAAGTTATGCTTCAGCTGCTCGCAGTAGTTGACGTTGTCGAAGCTAATACATCCATTCGAAACCACGCCTTGACACGTGATACTACCGCCTTTCTCTCCAGCAAAGGCCACATATCCTCCTCTAATGGTTTCACACCTTGAAGCAGGGCCATGTTACCTGTCATGTGCCGGAAGCATCCACTATCTACATACCAACGATTAAAGATAGTACCCTTCGGATGTCCCTGCACGAGTCACAAAACAGATCAGTTAGATTTGGAGACCCAAGCCATAGTGGTCTTGGGCCGTCCGTCTTTCTCAAAATAAACAACCTCTATTAACTCACAGTCGTGACTGTCAAAAATGGATGAATCTTTTGAAAACTTGGGATCAGGAAATTGAGAACTTTTGGATTTCTTGTTCCATGACCTCTTCTTTTTCTTAACTGGAACAGTAGGCTTACATTCAACAGCAGCAGGTGAACTAGTGGAAGCTTCACCTGATTAAACTCCAGCCAGTTATTCCAGCCTTCTCAATCTCTTGTTCCTTCTTCTCCTCTGTGGTTTGGAGAATTTTACCACAGGTTTCTCACCAGTTGGTGCACTACCAGAGGTAGATGCACAAGGTTTAGCAGGAAGCTTTTCCCTTTTTGGAACAATTGGTTTAGCCTCAGTTGTGGTCTTTGGCTTCACCAACGGTTTTACTGGTGGTTTCACCTCATTCTTTTTTGGACTCTTAGTCTATTTCACTGGTGGTGACTTGGGGACAACAACTGGCTGTGAAATAATTGGTCGTTTCCCTTGGTTCTTATTCGGGCAGTTCACAATAATGTGACTGATCGTACCACAGTGAAAACAGGTTCTCCTATCTTTGTAATTCCTCATGTAAGGCTCATTTGATTTGAAGTTTGATGACTCAGCATGATGAACAAGAAAAGTTGTTTGGTGAATAGTAGTTTGACCCGATAGTGATTTGTTTTTGGGAATATAATACTTTTGCATATTTTCTTGATAGCCAAGCCCGTAATGAGCTGAAAAGGCTTCTTTCTTAACTTGATTAATGTTTTTATACCCCCCATAAAGCATCACTTTTAATTTTTCATTTGATTCAACGATATCAGGTTTAGTCAAAATACAATTATCACCATCAGTGACAATGTTTTTCTTAACTTTCTGTTCACCGAGCAACTCCTCAGAGACTACTCCTTAAGGGCAGGTGTTCTCAGACCCATCATCAGAAGCAGTAAAGAACTCTTCATCAAATGCAGAGTTAGCCTTACTTGAGGAATCATCAAGGCAAGACAGATCAATGTCAATTAATCTGTTGACAATTTTCCCGCTTACTGGTGGAGGAATGGCATTAGTACTCATAGTGTTCCATCACAAAACGAGAATTTTTCAACTTCTCAATATTTTCTTTCAACTGCAAGATCTCATTTTGCAGCTTGGTGATCTCGTTGTTTCTCTTTTCCAACCCCTTGTACGCAACATCCAAATGAAACTGTTGATCACTGATTTTAAGTGAATAATAACGTTTATCTTTCTTCAAAGTTTCAATTGAATCTTTGTATCGTTTTTCGTTTTCTTTGTAGATTAAAACTGCAATACGAAGGTGTTCGACTTTGTCCTGAAGCTTAGAATTTTCATCCTTTAAGCTCACACATTTTGAACAAGAAATGACAGCAAAAGAGTTAGAATCTACCTCATTTGATGAACATGATGCCTCTCCAATAGCCATGAGGGCAACTGCAGTTGTAAACTCTTCATAGTCAGCCACAGAAGCTTCCAGTTCCTCTGCTTCCATCATCTCCATGATCTCAGCCATGAGACCAACCTGTGTTTGAGCAATAATGGCATCCTCCAGATGAATACCCCAATCAAAGCTATCGTTCTGTTGAGCTACCAAAGCATTGGACGTACCACCTTGACTTTGATTGCGGTTGTTGGAGTTGTTGTACCCTTGAATGTTTCCTTGGCTAGGTCTGGTGAAACCCGAGGCCGGTGATTTGTCCTTTTGACATTCACGAGCAAAGTGTCCAAAATTCTGACACTTATAGCACTTGGCTTTGGATTTATCAAAACCAACCTTGGCATTTGAATGCCCACCAATGACTTCATTCCTGTTCTGTTCAGGAAACGCTTGGCTCTTCTCAAGATCATGGCCATATTCCACTGAATATCCATGTCCTCCATATCGTCTGGATCCACCTGATTAAAGTCCTCTTCTATGGTTTCAGGATCCGTTAGCTTGCCACCAATGAAGTTTTCATAGGCAAGCATGCAGGATGAAAACAAAGCCACATGATCTTCAGCTATCTTGGCTATTGCAGATTGGTTAGCTGAAGATGTGGGAGAAGGATTTCTTGAGGAATTTTGATGATGAGATCCAGAACCAGAACCAGATCCAGATACTGTATAGCAAGCATGACCACCAAAAACTTTTGAATTATCCTCCTCGTGAGAGTTCCCTGAGAAAAGGGCAATTCCAGAACCCGATGACTTGGCTATGGAAGACGTCCCAAAATACATAGAAGGGTCTTGTATTTGAGGTCTCCCTGAGCTCTCTTTTCGTTTTAGGTTCATATCATGTGCTTGAACATTTCCGATTGCTTCATCAATAGTCATCTCATAAAACTTTGAGTTCTCTCTCATCAAGGTAGTGCACATCTCAAATTTTGGTGGTAGGGCATTTAAAAACTTCTCAACTACCTCCTCATTTGGATAGATGAGGTCAAAAGATTTCAGCTCAGTTTGCAGATGATAGAATATAGAGATGAGCTCATCTATGGTTCATTCTCTATATATCTGAAGTACTCATACTGCTTCCTAAGAAGATCCCTCTTACTCTTCTTGATGTCGCTGTTTCCCTCGAATCTCTTATGCAAAGCCTTCCAGAGATCCTTGGAGTTATCGTATCCTCTAAAGCTGTGAAATAACTCCCTGGTCAAGGCCATAGTGATAGATCCGTGTGCCTTCTTCTCTCTGTCATAAACTTTCTTTTCTTTTTCATCAAGTTTGGATATAGGCTTGGGAACTTCCTCATCAAGATATGTATACGTGGGATGCTTATAACCCTCTAGAATGGGTATCCAAAGTGAAGAATCGGTGTATGATATATAATGCTCAAAGCGTGCTTTCCAGTTTGAGTAATCATTTACGTTAAGCAACTTTGGTGGTTTCTGTGGGGTTCCAATCTCGTTGTCATAATTCAGAAGGTTACCGAGGTTCTGAAGATTTGCCATGGTGAAACACTTAGTCAAATTTCAGAAAAATCAAGGCAATGTGCGCACTTAAGTTATGGCCTTGCGCACTTAAGAACTTGGTCTGCAAGACTGTACTTGTTGCCAAATATGGTAAGTACGTAGATCACTTTTTCACCAACCCTCAACTTTTTCCGGTCACTGGAATCTCACCGGAGACAGAAAAATTTGAAGATATGACCAAACAAAATGAGCCAAAGGGTCAGAAAAACATTTCTAACCAACCTTTGATGCTTAAAACACCTAAATACACAACAAAAGGTCGGTTTTTGAGTGATTTTTGCTTCTAAAGTAGTGCTCAAGAGCTACCCATATTTTATCACAAAAATCACCAAAAGACACTCTCTTTTGCTTGTAAAACTCTGTAAGATGTGTAGAAGATGCTCCTAACACACTCACAACACTCGAAATCAAGAGCTATGCTCTGATACCACTTGTAGGTCCCCGGGTGTCTCGGATCGTGACGTGTGGGTGTGTGACTAGTCGGACCGGGTGCGGAATACCCGTGACTAGGTGGAGAATCAAATAACACAAAGTAAACCGACAGCTAAAACACTTTCAAACTTCGTCTATTATAAAACTTGTAGGTTACAGAGATGTTACAAATGAGTGCATACATAACTTCTGTCACCACAACCTATTTATACTAGACCTGATCTCTGCGCACTTAATAAGTGCGCAGGACATATTGTTCCTACGTACTTGACAAGTACGCAGAGTATTCTTGCGTACTTGCTAAGTAAGCAGGAAGTAATTCCCGCGCACATGCTAAGTGTGCAAAACACTGAGAGAAAACAGACGACTAGTACATACGTTAGTAATTACAACTCGATAACTAATACATACAGACACTAACATACAAAGACTAATACATACAAGACAAGAACAAAAGCTAAGACAATATCCAGAGTGTTTGTCACACAAAAGTGCTTCAACAAACGGCTATATAGCCGTTTAAAAAAATAAATAAATAATTTAACTTACCCCTATAAATACATAACCAATCATTTTACTCACTACACAAAAAATACATTCTTTCTAAATATAAACCATTTCTTTTGTATTACTCAACCAAAATATGAATTGTACGTTATACTTCCCACCCGATTTATCGGAAGACTCGTTCAACTTCATGTTTGGCGGCGATAATATGCAATTTCTATGTGATATTGCCACCCAAGGCGATAGTATGCACATCGGCGATTAAACAACTTGCAACCGGTAATCCTCCCGATGAATTCGACGACTATTTAAGTATGGCTAGGAGAACCTCAAGTGAATGTTTAGAGTATTTTTGTAATGCCATAATTCAACTATAAGGCAAAGAGTTCTTACACAGACCGACATGTCACGACGTTGCACTTTTGTATAACGCACATGAAGTAAAACATGGTGTTCTGGGTATGGTCGGTAGCATCGATTGTACACATTTTGTTTCGCGAAATTGTCCGACAAGTTTGCGCGGACAATATACAAGAGGCGATAACCAATACCCGACGATCATGTTAGAAGCGGTTGGTTCAAATGATTTGTGGTTTTGACATTCGTTTTGACAACGACATTAATGTTCTCCAACAATCGCCACTTTTTTACCAACGAGGAGCTTGGAACCGCACCTAAGTGTCCATTTGAAGTTAATGGTCGACTATACAAACGTGGATATTATCTTACGGATGTGATATACTTTACTTGAGTTTTTTTCCCAAAAGAGTGTTGGTGGAAAACTTATTTATCAGAATGGACGATTTGAAAAATATTTATCAAAATGAGTGTTTTTACAAAAACTTCCTTTTTCTCACTTCTAATCTTATTGGAGAAAAAATAAATTCTATTTAAAAATAGAAAAAGTTTCTAATAGAATTAAAAAAAGGAAATTACATTTTGTTGGATCTTGGTATTTTATAATAATTTTTTTTTGGTATTAACTAAGCCATTTTTCCACGGAAACATTTCTATTTAATTTTTCATATGCGTTTTTAACTAAATCATTTCTTGTTTCATTAATTATTAATCGATCCAACTTGTTAATAACAAAATTTACGTTACAGACTTACTTATTTATTTTTATTTTTAATATAGTTCATTAATAATGTTGTTTGATAATTTATTCTCTCAATTTTTGGATTTTAAAAAATATCTAAATTACTCATTTTAGGTCTTACAGTTATTATCTTTTCTTTTCTTTTTAATAGTTTATAAAATTAGCTCCCAGAAAACACTTACGCACATTACATTTTATAAATAATAATATAGTTATCTGAATTATATATTTTTTTAAAGTTTTTTCGATTATATTTTTTTTAAGGTTAAAAGATATTGTTCCTAAAAGAACTAAATAAACCATTTATTTTTGTTTGATCGATAATTTATAAAACGTTAAAAAAATACATTTTTAATTTCTATTAAAATATCATTTTCTTATTACATTATTTAAATTTTTTAAAAACTTTTTTTAAAAAATATATCTTTTAAAAAATATAGAAAAAACGTCTATAACATTTTTTAATGAAATTTAAACTATTTATTTTAGATAGAATTTCTTTTTTTTTTCAATTAGATGAGAAGTGAGAAAAAGGAAGTTTTTGAAAAAACACTCATTTTAGTAAATATTTTTCAAATCACCTATTTTGGTACATAAGTTTTTTAGCCACACTCTTTTGGAAAAAAAACTCTACTTTACTTGATCTACGTTTGTTAAATCGTTCCCATATCTAACAATACGTAAGGAAAAAGGCATTCAAGAAAGTGCAAGAGTCGGCAAAAAAGGATGTCGAGAGAGCTTTCGGTGTGTTAAAAGGGAAATGAGGGTATACTTCGTCGACCAAACCGACATTTAAAATTGGCGAAGATTAGGAACGAGGTATATACGTGCATGATATTGCACAATATGATCTTAAAATATGACGGGAACGCAATATCACCTGTCTACATACGGGATCCTCCAGTCGAACTAGTAATTGACGATAACGTCCTTTCGGAGTTGCACGACGTAGCTACACATATTAGTTTTCAATTTGATCTTTCGTGGAACATACTGCGAGAAACACCCAATATTTGGACGAAGACAAAGACTAGATGAACTTTTATTTAATAATTGCATTTTTTTATTATCTTTTTATTTATTGTTATGTATTTTTAATTAATTTTTTTGAACGGCGAACATTGATTGTTGTGACGTCGCACCCCCCGTCACATGGGAGAGCCTCGTCCAACTCCGGTCAATATGTTGTCTTAACCGGGCCCACTTGGCGTCAGAGTTTGAGAGCATCCAAAGAAAAATCCCATCCAATACGGCCCCTTCCGGGCTTACGGGAGACCCGAGGCTCGAACCCTGGATCGGTGTGGGTAAAACCCAGGTGCATCAGCCTAAAAGCTAGGCCTCATTTGCATGCCTCAGAAAATAATGGGGAGAGCAGGAATTGAACCTGAGTCACAAAGAACACCAAGTCTCTCCCTTACCACTCCACCACCACCTCATTGACAATATTTTTAATTAATTAAATTGCTAGTTTTTTAATTTGATCATTAATTTGTTTAAATTAAAAATAATAAATAAAAGAGTTGGAGGATACTTTGTCTAATTGAGGTGACATCTCCCGATTGATGAAATTTGAGAGGGTACCTTGGTTAAAAGGGTACCACTCCCACGTCGCTAATTCTTACTCCACGTAGTTTGATGCAGGACCGTAAAGTAAACCTCCTCATCCCTTGTAGAGTCCAACTTACTAGTAGGTTTTGGAACTTCCCTATTAAATCTTAGAACAGTGCATACATGTGATAAGTCCCAAACCACATAGAACGCAAGTTTTGAACCATCTTACTAATATTCTCCACACGAAGGTAACGAACGAATCCAAACCTCTGCCCTGATCTTGTACTCCTATTTGATATATAAACATCACACAATGTACCCCATTGTTTACACATTGTCCAAATGTACTTAACCGTCAAAGATGGATTGAAATTACAAATGTACCGAGACGGATTCCAGATCACGGAAATTAGGGTTTTCTAGACCCTTAACCTGGCCATGCACAACGTTCTTTCTATGATTGCTAGCCTCCCGAGATGATCTCCTCCTATGATCGACGATTTGCCACCCATTTTGCTGCCGAAATGAAATAACGTCCTGCAAAACCCTAGTTTCGTCGTCCGTCGTCATGGCAAAGGTATTCGTCATTTTTTTCTCCTCCCATTTTATTTTGTAATACTTAACTTTATAAATTTAACTTAGTTCTATATTTTTCCAAGTATGCACAATACATATACTTTTTTAGAATTCTAGTTATGAATAACATACAAAAACTTACCATTTTTTAATGCATAAATAAATTAACGTTAAAATAAAGACGATTATAATAAAGTGGCAGGTAAATAGGCTACAAGATGCGCTGAAACCCCCTTTGGATAGCAAAACCAATCCTACTAAGAACGAAGCTTTGGGTCTTATGGGCCGAAAAATTACTATGCACGACCCGTTGAACCCTATTCAGGAATTCCACAGCCTCCGAGGCTAGGAAACCAAAAGTATCAAAAGCAAAAGGGATAAACACGTGTTGGTTTTTTAAACAAGCTTTCTTGTGTTTAACAACTTTGCCTGATTCCGCCTTTAACGCAGCCTGGCCCGCAACAACCCCATTGTCCTTGAGCCCCACAAGAGGAGACACTCCTGTAAGGTTCACACAAGTGTGTTTTCCAACTGTCAAACCAAACACAAGAATATCAGCTGACCATAGATTACGCCTCCCTTGAAACAGATCTGTCAGAAAGTTCACATGGCCTCTTTTTTAGCAGAAATTCATGACCGCTTAATAACATCACATAGAACATATCTAACCAAATCATGTTTAATTGTATTTAAACCTAGGTAGCTCCTTGCAATGAACCGCATGCTTGCCAAAAGAATCCAGACAAAGCTTGCGGCAAACTTGGCAAGGCTCATTAGTCGGAAACAGACGGATCATTAGCCGGTAATTAAGGATAGCCCGGTACTACACAACGGACATATGCTAGCCCAATCCTTCAATGGGGATAACTGTGAGAAAATCTTGGGCCCGAGGAGCCAGGAGACATTCAAACACCACTTTTTAATGAGAAGAGAGATCAAACTTCATTTACCATTACCATTACCAATCTATATTTATACTCTATAATAAACAAAGGTTTTGGTTAGACAAATTTTCCCGCTTCTCTCTCATATTAATTGCACAAGTTTTCCTTAATTGTTTTTTAATAATTTTTTGTTTTTAGTCTCTCTCTCCTAATAAATAATAATGATTTATATAAAATGTTTTTTATTTAAAAAAATATAGGTTTGTTCATAAAACATTTTTGCATTCTTTTTTATAAAACATTTTTAAAAAGTAACTATATGACGTTTCTAAAATTTATATTAAAAAACTATTTAATATGTAATATATAAATATTTATTATTAAGTATATAAAATTTCATTTATTCATTGCATTCATTTAATCCGTGTATTACACGGGGTTTATAACCTAGTTAGTTATATACAAAAGCATAACAACTACTAACAGGTTTTCTAACTAACCTGTTTTCATCAATTTAGGTTCAACGTAACGAAACCTAATTCAGACTTATTTATTAGTTTAACCAAATATTATTTGGATTCTATGAACCAAGACACCCTTACACAATAGTCGAAGAGTACGGCTGTTAATTCATTGGTGGGGACTGGGACCAATTTATTGAGGAAAACTTTAATTAAATGGATAATTGTCATTGGACGTCCTCACTGTCTCAAACCAACTTCTTTTTACAACGATCAACTCTCTCAAATTTTATTTTTTTATAGTTTCCAACAAAAAAATCTTCATCTTTTTATCACCTTTTAGCGTGGAGGGGCACCCGCGTCCGCGTTGCCGGCGCAGGCTTCAAGGGATCTGCACGTCGTCACCTCTGCCACCCCTACTACACCGTAGTGGGACTTCCTTTCACAGCTTCCCACTGTAACTCCCATATGAATGTTAATATGACCGTTGGAGAGGATAGTGGGTGTGTGGCTTGGTGTGCCTTTATGACTTGGGTGCCGCAACGTCTGTGACTTCGTGGGGTTTCATGGGGCTTTAAATGACGTGTCACACTCTCATTGGTAGGTGTGAGGCTTCCTGAGGCTTCAACGCTTGGGAGCCCCCTTCAGCCTTAGTGATTTTTATATATATGCAAAAAACATATTAGTATATTTTAATATTACGATATCAATTTAGTAAGCATAAAGGGGTATTTTTATACGGATTGGTTCAACGAGTTTAGAGCCCATATAAGATCAACCTATATTAAGCCTAAATTCGCTAGACCGGACCCGAATGGATATCTTGTGAAGAAAATAAAAAGTGATTGCGTTTAAAATGATAAAAGAATACAGCACCCAATTAAAGAAGATATTTTGTTAGAGTATTATATATTAATTTAGTTGTGGTACCAAGGAAATCAGACCTAGAAAAGTAAGCAGCGTTTTGAAACCCGGACCGGTTCGGCCGGTCGGACCGGGAACCAAAGGGTTAACCGGTCCGGTTAAATGTATTGAAACGGTCCTTCAGTGACCCGGTGGTCGAACCAGGAATTGGTGGTCGGACCGGTTTAACTTTGATTTGGCATGGGGTGGGATCATTATATAGAAGCAGGACCCTTTCAAGAATTGGTTTGGTAATCGATGTGGGATGAAGTGAACTTTGTAGAAAATGGATGAATCCAAGAATCAAGTAATGGTCGATATGCCAAGGTGGTTGTAGTGGTTGAGGTGAGGTTTGAAGTCTCAAAGGACGCGGGTTCAATCCCTGCCACCACCATTAATTTCTGCGGCATCGCAAATGAGGCCTTTAGGCTGATGCACCAGGGTTTTACCCACGCCGATCCAGGGTTCGAGCCACGGCTCTCCCTCAAGCCCGGAAGGGGCCGTATTGGGTGGGGTTTTTCCTTGAAAGCTCTACAACTCTGACGTCATGTGGGCCCGGTTAAGACAACATATTTGCCGGAGTTGGACGAGGCTCTCCCATGTGACGAGGGGTGCGACGTCACAACATTCAACGTTCGCCTTTCAAAAAAAAAGTAATGGTCGATGTGGGATGGTGAGCTATTGGATCAAAATACTGAAAATAATACAAAGAAATTGTGTGTTGCCAAGTTTCGAACCAGTGACTTTAAATCTAAAAGGTTTTAAGATTTAACAGCTTCACTAGGATTAATTAGTGTGATGGTTGCTGTTTATGTCGTTTTTATAGAGATTCTTAGCTTTAATGGTGAAATCTATAACTAAAAAGTATTAATTTTATAACTATTTTTAACACTAAAAAACCCCTAATAATTACTATTTAAAATTTGTAATATATTTGGATAAATGAAAATCAACTTAGACCATTTTGTTATAAATGTTATATATATATGGGCATGTTCTTTTGAGAACCAACCATATGTTGAGAACCGAAAGAACCGCACAAAACGTGTACATATCGCTTTAGTGAAAAAAGTAAAACTCAACAACAATGTTTTATTTATCTCTTCCCACTCTTAGTTTGAGTTTATCTCCTCTCTCCTAAATTTTTTTAAGAAAAGTATAAAAATATGCATATATGCATTCATTTGTGCATATAGTGTGAGTGCATATATGCATTTAAAAAAACGACTATAAATTCGAAGTCTTTTAAAACCAAACCTTAAACATATTGAAATGTACATGAATTCTAGTCAATTTATAGTATAAATAGAGCAAGAGTTAATGCGGTTCTCACGGTTCTTAACATATTGTTGGTTCTCAAAAGAACATACCTATATATATATATATATATATATATATATATATATATATATATATGTTATCCGGTCGGACCGGTCCGACCAATGAACCGGTAAGGCGACCGGTTCAATGTCCGGTTCGATTTTAAAAACATTGGTAAGCAGCACTATAAGTGATTTATATAGTGGGTCATTGAAAACTTTAGGCAGGATAATTAAATCTCATTGTAGGCTTTAGACACCTTAATAAAAAAAAACTTGCACCTTTAGTATCCCTGTAATTATTTTTTATTTATTATGGTTTGTGGTTTAAACAAGTCAAGTTGGTTGATAGAGAAATTATGTTTAACTATATATATCCTTTTAAGTTTTATGTTTAAAGTTTAAGGTTCACTATAATTATGAGAAACCATATAGTAATGTGAAAATTAAGAAAACCAATTCTATAATTTATAAATTATTTGAACCTTATACACACACATGTATTATACACACACATGTATTGATCAAGTGACAACCATAACATAAATGCTTACATACACATAAAACATAGTGTTATGTATATGTAACAACTTCTACCATCGAACTTCAACCTGAATAGTAGCCTGGTGTTAGGTAGAGCTCAGGGCCTAATAGGTCTTGAGTTCGAGTCTTCATGCTTGACTCCTGCTTTCAGCCTACGTTGGGCGGGTTGTGTCGGGTTTTATTTGATACTTGATCCTGAATTGTGGAGGATTAGCTTTGCCTTTCTAAATTCTCATTTGACATAGGGTTACGTATACATAATGTAACACTCATCATTCATGTATTTTTGTTAAACATAAATGCTTAAATACTCTTTTGACGATTAAAACAAAAAATAATTTATAAATTATGTGATTCATTTTCTTGGATTTCATTGATTTTCGCATAACTATATGATTTTTTTTCATGAACCATCCCCTTAATAGCACCTACAATGCTCCATCCGCTTCCAAGCGGATGGAGGCAAACGTGAGGAGCTCCATTGGAGGCGTGCGCTCGGTTGGATACGACTGTCGTCCACTTCAAGCCCATCCGGATGAAGGCAAACACCAATATGTGGGCCCCAATAATATTTTTAAATTATTATATCTTTTCTAATTAATTTAATTTTAATTTAATCTAATCTAATTTAATATTTTTTAAATATAATTTATTTTAAACTGGGTGTAGACCCCCACCATTTACGTCAAACATCATAAATAAATGCATCTATGCCATGAAATCAGTCGTTCTCTCACATTTTCAAAGATTGAGAACATTACAACACCATTCGTAGATCTTGTGATTTTGAAGACCTTCAATATATTTGGATTACCGATATCAACAAAAACCACAACTACATAACATTTCTCTTAATGTGTTTAAATGATTTATGTCTTAGTGATACTTATTGTATAACTCATAACTATTATGTTAAGATTTGAAACGACACGAATCGATATTCGAATACGCCATGAATTATAGGCATAAACTGATAAAATTAAAGCATGATACACGAGCGTAAATATGCATACTATAATAATTAATATATCTCATAATTACATATTTAATTATTCTCTAAAACTATTGGTATAACACTAATAATTATTTTCATATTTTTATCTAAATTTTATCAATAGGATTTACCCCACCCAAACACATCCAGACAAAGTGAAATAGAAACCAACAAAAACAATAGCATGGCAAAATCGAAATTAGTAACTTATCGGAGGCTATTTACAGATCCGTTGGAGATAACACGGTGAGCAAACGACTAACTACAGACCTGATGACAAAAGGAGTCTTTTCACCCGATGAAGAAGCCCAGCCCTCTCTTCATGACGAGTCACTGAGTCACACAACGAGTCGACTCACAGCGCCTTCAGATTCAGATATCGGATCTCTCTGCTGATCGGAGTCTGTCCAGAGAGACGTCGTTTTTGCTGGTTAGGTTTGTTCCTGAAAGATGAGCTGCGGAAATAATGGATACAACAATCTGGAGATGGAGTACATTAAGAAGCATCACAGACACGAGATTTCCGATAATCAATGCACTTCCGTCCTCCTCAAGCACATCAAGGCTCCTGTTCATCTCGTAATTCATCCAATCTAACTTCCTAGACGGTTAATTTCTCTTTGCGTGTGTGGATTTAGGTTTTCTTATCGTCCTGATTTACGCGTGTGGATTATACATCGATATGTGTGGATTAGATCTCATATGATTTTGATTTTGATTTGAACTTCTTGTTGTAGTTTGATTTGACCTACGTGTATGCTTGAAAATGTATTGAGTGTGTTATAGGATATGTAGTTATGCTAATAACAGTTTCCGATCAGTTAAGTTGGAGAAGGCTATGAATTTGCATACTGAAATTTGTGTTAGGTTGAATTGATTTGACAAACTTTTGATGCTGCTGCAACTTCATAGTCCTTTTAGACAATGAGCAACAGGATTTATGAAGGAAATACTTGATCTAATATGTTTTCATGATCTGGATCATTGTTTGTTTGATGAACATTGCTCAATTTTGAATATAAGATTGAATTTTGTAGGAGTTGGGAGCTTCAATGTTATCTTGTTGTTGGAACTGTAGGTTGCAATTTGAGTGTTATGATGATACTTTTTTCATTTTTTTAGTATGTTTTATGTGGATGGCATTCATCTTTATAATGTTATTTTACAGGTTTGGTCATTGGTGAGGCGATTTGATCAACCACAAAAGTACAAGCCGTTTGTGAGCAGGTGTGTTGCTCAGGGAAATCTTGAGATTGGTAGTCTTAGAGAAGTAGATGTTAAGTCTGGTCTTCCTGCTACTACGAGCACAGAGAGGTTGGAACTACTTGATGATGACCAGCATATCTTTAGCATTCGGATTATTGGTGGGGATCATAGACTCAGGGTATACCAACTTATCTACTCATGTTACCCTTTATGATTTTTATCTATTCTTTTATGTTTTTCCATACAATCAATTGATATCCCCATAGGTAGAGCCTCTATTTGTAGAGAAAGGTCATTTTTCAAATCTGAGGGAACAAAATGTAACAATGAATAACAAGCGACTGGAAAATACATTTTTATTTACCATCAAACACACACACTCTCTACCCTACACCTACTCTACTCCTAAAATCACCACACATGCACTCCGCAGGATTTGAACCCACAACCATTTGACAGGAAAATATATGATACGGCTTACCCTAAGTATGCACGAATGACCAGCCCACACCTCAAACGAAAAAAAGTATGTTATTAACGAGAACAACATTCTCATTCCTTATGGTTGCAGCCGACTACACTGCAGTGGTAGTTCAACAGGAACTAGAAATGATAGGCAACATAACCGGTACAGACACATATCAGATGTATGTTCTGAAAAACATATAAGATGTTTCCTGTCTTTGAAGGTTTTTTGGAACTATATATGAGATCGAACCTTGGTTTCTAAAAGCGCGAGGCACTCCGAAGCATGAGGCGTGAAGCAAGAGCTTCATGCACGGCGTTGCTCTCTGTACAACAAAATAAGTTTTATGTATGACCTAAAGATGCATCTGTCTCATCTTTTTTACATATCATCCTTTTTTTATGAAGTAAACCATTCATGATCTCTTCATCCCTCTGGTGGTTTTACGTATAAACCTCCTACATAACCTTATTTTGACCCAGATGTACATGAGGCGCCGCCTCAAGCCCCTGAGGTGTTTTCCGGATCGCCTCTCGCGTCAGGCGTTCTGTTAAAACCAGGGATCCAACTGCTTCTTTCATGTAGACTGTCTGCTTGTAATATTTGTGAGGTGGATTGCATTTGTTAGTTCTCTGTGACTAAAAACTGTATGGTCAAGTAGCATTCTACTGCACGACAATATGCTATTTTACTTGCACTTGGGAAAACGGACAAAAAAAGCTGTTTATATGGCCCTATAGCATTAGGCATCCAAATCAGATGTTTATATGATGTATGCTGAATAACATAATGATTTCTTTCACATGTATCTTATTATCTTGTAAACGGACGCTGTTGTATGTGTTTTATGTACACGTGTGTGGCATGTGATACACAACCTTTATGGTGAACACTGTTAAACTAAATTTTAAAGTGTTTTGTCCTCAACCCAAGAATCCAAATATTAATTATCTGGGTGTTTTGTATTGTTTTCTTCCAGAACTACTCTTCAATTATCTCGGTCCACCCAGAAATTATTGAAGGGCGGCCAGGGACACTAGTCGTAGAGTCATTTGTTGTTGATGTGCCAGAAGGGAATACCAAGGATGAAACATGCTACTTTGTTCAAGCATTGATCAAGTGCAATCTGAAATCTCTGGCTGAAGTGTCTGAACGGCTTGCAGTCCAAGACAGGACTGAGCCCATTGACCGGATGTAGATGCGAGTCCAGGCTGTATGTACCACGGATGAAGCTTCTTTTAAGGCTGTTGGCTTTTGGTGACAGACTGGTACCTGCTGTTCCTCCACTTATGTTTTCTGTCATTAGTTTCAGTGTCATGTGGAGTGTCTGTCTCTAGCCTCAAAAACCACAGTTTTATAAGATTAAAATGCTAAATGGTAAAGTCAACCAAGGCAAAAAACAAAAAAAACATGATTTTGTTTTTGAGGTTTCAGCTTTTTTGCTGTTCTAGTTGTGAATAAATATGTTGAAAACAAGTATCTTATGTATTTACCAGATTTTTTATTTCATGTAGCCTAAATAATGACTAGATGTCCCTACCAATTCATTCAGTTGATTGTGTTAATCCTCTTCTGAGTTCTGTGTAAGTAAAACTGATTTGAGCCTACCCAAAAATTTTAGATAACTGGTTTGAGAAATGGAGAGCAATTTCATGGCTCACCAGTAGGGGTGTAAACGAGCCTAGCTCGACCTCGTCTAAGCTCAAGGTCAGCTCCTGGAACTTACTCGAGCTCGAGCTCATGCTTGACTCGTTTTGAGCTTTATTACTAAAGCTCGAGCTCACCTCGTGAGTAGTTTTGCAAGCTCGAGCTTGGCTTGGGCCCTGCTCATTTATTTTATATTAATTGTTTTATTATCTTATTCATATCCATTCCCTATATATATATTTATAATTATAATTTTTATTATATATAATTTAATTGCTTTTATTATAATTTTATGTATAATAATAATTATGTAAATATATAGTTAATATGCTAAATAAAACTTGTATAAATAATAGGCCCGTTTAGGCTTATGCTTGATGTATGAATCTCGGGCTCGAGCTCGTTTAAACTTGACTTGATTCGAGCTTTTAGCGAGCTGATATCGAGTAGCTCACGAGCTTGGCTCATTTACACCCCTACTCACGAGGCTAGATATGTCCCCTATTGCTAGCTCAACCATATAAGAGGTCTTGAGTAGATGGGTTGGATCTTGTTCCATGTCCTTTTATGCAATTTATGTTATCTATATCCTTTGTGTTGACCATAGGACAGTCGGTGCTTACTTTTGGGGTCCAATCAATAAAGAGGTGGTAATGCAATGGCTGTAAGCAACATGGTGAAACATCCTTAGAATTAATTGGCTTTGTACTGTAGAACCAAATTTTTAGACAAGTTACAGTATGATTAATGTTTCTTTAAAGACCACAAGCAGCAAATTGGGTCGGTTTCAAATACGGTTCAAGTCCCACTAGTAACAGGGTTGAAATGAATTTTGCCGTTCTAAAAAAAATACGGATCAAACGGGTCGAGTTGGGTCAACCTGTAACATCTTTTCCCATGTTTTGTAATTGTTTATTAACAACAAGTGTGGTAGATATGGTTACAAGAACTACTTTAGTACACTATTAAGAGTATTTATAGTAGCAACTCTATATCTCTATAATTTAACTAAATATCATATTTTTTTTAAATTTATCTTTAAATTTGGTTTAACCTTCTTATCTCCCACGTCTCGTTCTATATCTCTATTTCAGTTACAAATACTTATTTTATTATTATTTTTCTTTCCTAAACAAAACATAGAGATTGTTGAACATGTATATCTATATTTAGAGAATCTCTATTACTAAAATCTAAAATTTAAAGATGGAGATAGAAAACTTGATGTAGGTGTAAAATAGAAGAAATCTTTGAACTATAGAGATAGAGACCTTGTTGTGAATGCTTTAACGTAGCCTTTTCAATCAAAATGATTTATATACATAAGTAAACTACGAAGCAGATCCACGGGGCATTGCACCGTCTGTATTCAAGGTGGCTATTGCATGACCACTCTAATAATGATAAGCAGTCAGCCATAGATACATATTACCCGCCATGTCAGTAATAGCGAAAACAAGTTCGGGTTGAAAGCTGAAATACGTCGTTTTAGCATGTGTTACTTTTTTTTAATTTTTGTATATAATCTATACTATATAATAAATAAAGGTTTTGGTTGTATGTTTTCCGCATCTCTCTCCTATTTAATGATGATATTAAACTAATACATTTTTTTAAGTATTTAATATAAATCTATTTATGGATACTTATTAACCAAATAAAGTTAATATAAATTAACATTTATCAATTACATAAAAAAGATTAATAACCAGTTAAAAAAAATATTTTATAAATTAACTTAACGTAATTTATAATTGTCACGTCAAACTACATTTTTTAAAAACATATTTTGGGAAGTGTATGTGTTAACATATTACATTTTATTCAACATGCATAATAAACGAGTTTATTAAACCCGTGTAATAACAAATTTTAAAGAAATACAATTTTTAGGATCTGGAAACATATCTTTACTCCCCGGATTTGAGTAAAAAGTGGTATCAGTAGGATAAGAATAAAAGTGGTTAATATTCGGATCTGAATTCAAGTAACTATCTTTTTCATAGTTATCTACAGGAACATTTAAATCAAAAGGGAACTTAAACTCATCTTCGTTTCCCATGTGTGGAGAGCTCGGTAAACCAGAAGGTAATCTACTTGAACCAATAGACACAAGTTTTTTTTGAAGAAGAACCAATAGACAAAGGTTTTTTAGAAGAAGAATCAACACCATCTTCTTAGATAACATACAACTTGTATATTTCAAACGAATTTTTATGAAATATATAAAAAAACACAATATCACTATCATCGTATATGTCGATTGGGTCGGTGAATGTTGACATTTTATAAGATATCCGATAAATATTCTCGCCACAAACATTATAGATAACAAACCATTGTAAGTAACATTTGTAGATAACCTTATACCACGCTTTGCACAATCGAACGAAACGTATTCAACAGCACCGTCAACAAATTCCCATCTCCCCCTGCTGTAAATTACAATGTCCATAGACATCTCGAAACACTTCACTTCAACTGGCTTAGAACAATTGAAATTGTGAGAAAAAATGGAAAAATGGAAAAAATGAAAAAAACAAAGTTAAATAAGTGAGAAAAACTCGAAGTAGGCTAGAAAGACCACTTCAACTGGCTTAGAGGTGTAATAACACCTTCGGCGCCGGCTAAGCCAAGCCGGGTAAGCCATCTCGAACCAAGCCGGCTCAGCCATGCAAAAAAAAAATACGCCGGCTAAGCCTGCTACTTAGTGGGCTTTAGTCGCCCAGGGAATACGCATTGCTATGTGACAATTTCTGATAGGTGGAAATTCTGAAAAAAGCTTACATTTCACTGAAAACCAAGCCGGCTGAACTAGCCGTCTTCAGCCGGCTACAAGCCTAAATGACCATGAGTTGGCCGGCTAAAAAAGCTTGCCCATTTTTGCAAGTTTAACCAGTCAAATGTTCATTTTGGTAATTTTCCCTTAATAAAAAAGAATAATAAAGGTTGTGTCGCATACGAGGTGAAAACGTGATCAGGCATTGATCAACGCCGGACCACCAAAAAGTCATATTTTGAGCTTCGAAATATACAAAATAAGTGACAAAGTTTTTATGTTGGATGTTGGAAAGCAAAACATCACTATAAACTCGATATTCTGAATCAACCGACCTGTTTGAATGTTAGAGTCGCAAAAAAAAAACACATGTTGGAATCAGCCGACTTGGATCAAAATGTCGTTAATTATGTTTGAATCAAAAGGTCGTATCGTTGGAATTAACCATGGTACTGGGATCAATGGATCAGCTGACTTGGATCAGAAGGTATTTTCGTTGATTAGGTTTGAATCAGCCGACTTGGAATCAACCTATATACTGGGATTGATGGAATCGAAATCGCCGGCTGAATCGCCAATTATGTTTGAATCAAAAGGTCGTATCGCTGGTTCAAGAATAAGAAGAAACGTGTTTTTCTTGTAAGATTAAAATGTTATTTTTTCATAATGTATAATTTTATAAAAGAGTTAAGTACACATATAGTTTATGTGGTATGTCCAAATTTTATATTTGGTCACTAACTTTGTGAAACTACACTGAAAGTTCCAAATTATGTAAAAGGTAACGTGTTTGATCCCTGATTTAGATGGAGAGTTAACTTTTTCTGTTAAATGGTATGAAATGATCAAAATATTCTCAGTAACTTTTTTTATATATTTTTTTCACTTTTATATTTGTTAAATGGTGTGAAATGATCACTTTTACTATCTCTCCGATTCGTCCTAATTACCTTATCCAAACTAGCTCAAACAATTGATAAACATAAACAAACTTGAAACAAGTTAGACTCAAATAATAATCTATATAAACTAGGAATTAACATAAACTATAACTCAACCATTATCCTTTTTCAACTTCGCGTTAGTTTAATAAGTTCATTAGAAAAGCAAAAAAATCATTAATATATACTGGACATATACAGCCTACTGCCCTAGATATATATCTTCATCATCATTTATACAATGTAAACGAGCCCATTAAAATGTAGAAACTATAAAACGAACAGAACATTAATAAAGACAAATTATGACAGATACAAAAGTTAAACTAATCAACTGTGATATACAATTGACAATTGTCTAAACTAGGATTACATCTGTTAATTCCTGATTAATTATAACACATCAGTGACTAGTTAAACTACTATCATTCCTCTTATTACTGTTGCTAATCAAAGAGGAAGTTAGGTTTTGAACATGTAATAATCTCCGGTCTCCGGATCGAACCGCCTTTAATTATTTTTTCTAACTTCTTAATTTGTTGGTATTTCGCTTTTACATCATGCCCGATACAATAAGCACACATGCTCAATGTATCCGGTATGATCTCAAAACAACAATACTGTCCTAAAACGACCCATGTACTATACGCGTGTAAAAAGGAGGCAGATGATCAAGACTTCATAGTTAATAGTGATTAGCATTGTTTAGAACTAACAGAAAGTCTGTTGGATATGTTGAACCAGATCCTCCGCGCTTAGCTGGCATTCAATTCCGATCTGTAATTACAAATTAATCAAAGCACAGTAATAACTGTTAGAACACATCCGAGCGGATATTCATGTGGTTAAGTGTTGTGTCCCAAAACTAAAATATTGGGGGTTCAAATCTTGCAAGTGTATTTATCCTAGAAAGTGCATTTATCCTGGAAAATCTAGGCGATGTTATTAAAAAAAATTCTAAGGTTAAAACAATTAATGTTGGATAACATGTAAGAAGTTGTAAAAAGCAGATTATGCAGATAAAATTTTATTAGCATAACTTTCTTTAACATTATGATATGTTTAGATGTATCACTACAAGGAAATGACCGTGTGTCGACGTCGCCTATACCTACGACACTTGTCGTCGGCATAGGTCACCCTATACCGACGACATGTCGTCGGTATAGGTCAAAACAAAAATTTTAAATGGGACACCCTATAGCGACGACATGTCGTCGCTATAGGGTTGAGGCAGATTGGAGGGAAAACTGGCGCCCAATGAATTTTTAGGGAAAACCTATAGTGACGACATGTCGTCGCTATAGGTTAATTTTGATTTTCTTTTTGTTTAATAAATTTCCGTCGGTCAAAATTTTTTTTTTTAAATTAAAAAAAATTCTGGAAAACCCTATGGCGACGACATGTCGTCAGGATAGGGTTTTTACTTTTATTGACTGGTACGAACCCTATACCGACGACATGTCGTTGGCATAGGGTACCTGTGCCGACGACATGTGGGCCTATGCCGACAACATGTTGTCGCCATAGGGTGCATCGCGAACAAATAGGGAAAACAGACGGCAGACCTTCATTTCTACCCAAAATTCTCCAAAACTCCCCCAAATTGTTCTCTCCGGCGATTTCACGGTTTTTGGTTTGGGAGCAACTTTCACAAAAACTCTCGGGATTTAAGGTGAGGTAACATCCGGGTTTCATATTTTAGCTACTTTTTCAAGATTTTAAAGTTTTGTTTGTTTATTTTGGTTAGGTTTTAGAGAAATTTCATCATTTTTTGGATTTCTAGCTTTGTAAAGGTAAATACTCGTTTTGATTACTAATTTGTGATGAAATTTGGTTTAGATCTAAGATTTTTATGATTTTGTATGTATGTGTATGCATGTATGTTTGTATGTATGAATATGTATATTTGTATGTATGATGAAATTATTAAATTATGATTAGTTTAGGTCATTTGGTTTAGATGTGTGATCATTTTATATAATTTAGTTTATGTAAATTAGTGTTTGTATGTATGTGTGTAATTTGTGTTTATGATGATTAGTTTGAATGTTTAGTTTGTATGTATGTGTGTAATTTGTGTTTATGATTATTAGTTTGGATGATTAATTTGTATGTATGTGTGTAATTTGTGTTTATGATGATTAGTTAATATGAATGTATATATGTGTTTGTATATATATGTTTGTAATTATGTAATTAGACATTTATTTATGTATGTATGTTTGTATGTATATGTTTGTAATTATGTAATTGGGCTTTTATTTATGTGTGTATGTAATTGTGATGTGTAGGTATATAAGAGGGTATTTATTGGGAGCAAATTTCATAAAAACTCTCAGGATTTAAGGTGAGGTAACATCCGGGTTTCATATTTTAGCTACCTTTTCAAGATTTTAAAGTTTTGTTTGTTTATTTTGGTTAGGTTTTGGAGAAATTTCACTATTTTTTGGATTTCTAGCTTTGTGAAGGTAAATAATCGTTTTGATTACTAATTTGTAATGAAATTTGGTTTAGATCTAAGATTTTTATGATTTTGTATGTATGTGTTGTGTATGTGTATGCATGTTTGTATGTATGAGTATGTATATTTTTATGTATGATGGAATTATTAAGTTATGATTAGTTTAGGTAATTTGTTTTAGATGTGTGATTATTTTATGTAAATTAGTGTTTGTATGTATGTGTGTAATTTGTGTTTATGATGATTAATTTGAATGTTTAGTTTGTATGTATGTGTATGTATGTGTGTAATTTGTGTTTATGATGATTAGTTTGGATGATTAGTTTGTATGTATGTGTGTAATTTGTGTTTATGATGATTAGTTAATATGAATGTATATATGTGTATGTATATGTTTGTAATTATGTAATTAGACATTTATTTATGTATGTATGTTTGTATGTATATGTTTGTAATTATGTAATTGGGCTTTTATTTATGTATGTATGTAATTGTGATGTGTAGGTATATAAGAGGGTATTTATTGGGAGCAACTATCATAAAAACTCTCAGGATTTAAGGTGAGGTAACATCCGAGTTTCATATTTTAGCTACTTTTTCAAGATTTTGAAGTTTTGTTTGTTTATTTTGGTTAGGTTTTGGAGAAATTTTATCATTTTTTGGATTTCTAGCTTTGTGAAGGTAAATAATCGTTTTGATTACTAATTTTTGATGAAATTTGGTTTAGATCTAAGATTTTTATGAGTTTGTATGTATGTGTTATGTATGTATGAGTATGTATATTTGTATGTATGATGGAATTATTAAATTATGATTAATTTAGGTCATTTGGTTTAGATGTGTAATTTGTGTTTATGATGATTAGTTTGGAAGAACGTCGTACGCGTAATCAACAAATGCTTGAAATGCAACGACAAATGGATGAAATGCGTGGAATGTGGGATCGTCGAACTAGCAACGATGATAATTAGCTTGGATTTGTTGAGCCTTTGCCTTTGTTGTTGGTGTTTGTCTTCAATAATTTGTATATTTGTGTGTCGAATAAGTTTATGTTTTGAATGTTTAATTTGTCGGACAAGTTTGTGTCGAACAATTTGGATGCTTGGTTTATGTTTCGGATATTAGTTTTTATCAGATTTGAATGTTTGAATGGTTTATATTTAATGAATTGTAGGTTTTTGTTTTTAGAAATTTAATATTTCTAGATAAAATATTAAAAATTAAAAAATATAAAAAAAAAACAGAAAAGACCTATACCGACGACATGTCGTCGCTATAGGCCTTTTTCAAAATCTATAAAAAAAAACAAAAAACCCTATACCGAAGAATTTCTTTTTGAATTATTTAATTAGACCCTATAGCGACGACAAGTCGTCGGTATAGGATGACCTATCCCGACGACACCTATCCCGACGACAATCTTGGCTATTGGGACGAGGCAATACCGACGACATCTATACCGACGACATGTCGTCGGTATAGGCTATCCCGACGACAAGTCGTCGCTATAGGGTCAAAAAAAATCGTCAGGATAAGATGATACTGTTGTAGTGTATGTCTTCAAAATGACTATTGTAAGAACTAAGGGTTAGAATTATGAATGGTTAGGTAATTACTCCTGTATATAATTTGCATATAGCATTCGTATCAGGTTCTTAATCATTATCTTTATAATATAACTAAAAATCATCATTTCATTAAAAAAACTGTTCATTTTTTAAAACCTCTCACATCTCATTCCATATTCTTATAATTTTAAAAAATTGGTTAAAGAATTGACATATTTAAGATTTCAGTCTTCATTTTCTTATAATTTTAAGGATAAAGATAAGGTTTAAAAAAACATGATGTAATACTCTTTTAACTTAAATCTTATTTTTTTTCCTTTTAATTTAAGGATATGATATATATTACCAATCCTGATGTGGATACTCTTATAAGACAAACTTCTTAAAGGTTTTCAAGATTTAATTAACTGGACTCTGATAATAAAAATCATAACAATAACCTGTTTATCCAAACACTCAACAAATTAATGTGATTTCGTAACAATAATCATTCTTCTACGTCCATACACAACCTTAAACACTTGATTATTTGATTTAATATTAGATATCAATGTTCATTATAAAATAATCACAATGAAAAGTTTCCAAAGGAATAAATGTTATTTTAAAAACATGAGAGCATTGTTTTCAAAACCGGACTGGTAGTTACATAACCAATTCAGTTGGGTACATTTGAATTATCTTCATTTTAGCTAGCCAGGTAACTTTTGGATCACAAATTTTTTACTACTTCATACTCCATATTATATTTATTATTACTCGTCCTATTTTTTCACAATCATCCGGTTTTGAAACCAGTCTGACCGGCAAAACGGTATGAAAGAGAAAAAATGAAATTAATCTTGGCTGTCTTTATGGTATGACTCAAACAAGATAGACAAATGAAAGCTTGCAACATGCAATTCTTGATGATCAAATGGGATTTCAAGAAAGAATATCTAACCTTAATGGTGAAGGAATTGACCATAGTTTCATCAACAGTGTTAATGCCAGCTTCAAGGATTTCAAGAGAGAGGTCTTCAAGAACCGCAACAATTTTGGTTGCTTGGCCAGGCAACCGTGGTGAGACAGTCTTTAGAAGAAGATTAGAGCCCGAAAACTTCACCTCAACATCAGCAACGGATGATTTAGAATTTGCAACGAGGTCGTTTACAATGTCCGAATTCGAGGAAGAACTAGAAGGTGAAGGGGCAAGTGATGATGGTGGTAAGTATAAGGAATTAGCAACTAGAGGTTGGTGCAACCTGGCTCGGTAGGGGCTCACTGGCTGTGGGGTTCTAGGGCTAATCGGCAAGAGTGGTCCGGGGCTTAGAGGCGGTTTCCGGGGGCTGAGCGGTGAAAGCCTCGGGTTCAAAACATCAGTATACACTTTTCTTTGCTTTTTTGCTTCTAGTGATTGAAGAACTTGTTGCAATTCTGTAATGTAATCAACTACACCTCCTATTATTGATGCTTGATCACCCTGCACTTCAAAATAACATGATATAAATTACAGTTTTTTCGATTTCTAGGGCACATTGCGGACCTGTGTTATGTATACAGGGCAGCCGCCCTTCATAAAAAAAATATTTTAGTATTATATATACGTTAAAATCTTGATCGCCCCATGAAAATTATTTAGTGTTACATACGCGTTATATATCCTCAGTCAAACGACCTCAAAATTTTCCAACCTCAATAAAAAAGTTTTTAGATCTGCCACCGTTCTAATGGTTTAAAAAAGCCATTTTAGTTTGTAGGCTATTTTTAAAATTGATTTGTTTTATAGGACATCCACATCAGGATTGATATATATCATATCCTTAAATTATAATGAAAAAAAATAATATTTAAATTAAAATGGTCTTATAATGAACACTAGAATCTTCAATATACTAATTCTTTAACCGTTACTTTAAAATTATAAGGACAAGAAATGTGATGTGAAAGATTTTAAAAGAAATTAATAAATCTTGTATGAATTAAAATTTTTTAGTTAAATTATAAAGATAAAAATAAATTATCTAATGTGAATGCTCTAAAAAGTTATTGTATTTTTTATTCCATTAATTCAAAGAAAAATTTGTTTTTTTTATTTTGATAATTTATTTAACATGTAATTTGATTTTTTTTTCTAACTATTAAATATTTTATTTTATTTTTAAATCCAAATACATGTCTCGTTTTGTTTATTTTTTTTTCTGGATACCTTGATATAAATTTTATAAAATACTTTAAGTTCGTCACTAAGATTTTAGGGTTTCTATTTACATACCCTTTTGACATAGAAGCAAGGCATTAATGATCGGAGAACAGTTAAGTGCTCATTCATCTGCTTCCTCCGGTTCCTCTCCACCGTGATATGCGACACTTTCGGCTGCCCATCTGAGTTTACACCGCCATCTTCCACCGGCGAAAGCTTCTGACGTTTCATCTTAGGCGAATTAATCATCTCTTCTGCGAGTTCTTGTAAACCACTGCATGAAGAATTGGACTTCTGAGAGAGCAATGGACGACTCTCCATTAATGGGGTCGTGGATTTGAAGTCATTGGAAACACCCTCAAGAACTTGAAAAGTACTGAAGATGTCGTCGGAAGACACAGCTGCAAACTGCTCGATGTAACCATCAAAGAAATCAGTCAAAGAAGCCATTGTAGATCGAAGAGAAGAAGAAAGAAAACGTAAATAGGGAAGAGACGAAAAGAAGGCATGAAGTTGTTTGTTTTGGGAGGATCTAGAAAACATAAATAACAAAATCATGAGACATTGATGGCCGTATCTCATCGTCGATGGTGACATCATCCTCCCTATTTATTATTTATTTTATTTTAAAATTTGGTTTTCTTATTTAATTTAGGTTTATAAGGTTTTTGTTTGAAGATATATGACTAGAGGTGTTAATTGTGTTGGGTTGACGGGTTAATAGATTGAATTATATAAGCCGAACTTGACTCATATTCTTATTCGTGTAAAAATTTTCAATTCTAACCTGGATACACTTAAACTCAAACAACCTGAACCTGAACCGTTTAACAAATTTTTCTAAATAAAAAATCATAAAATACTAAATTCAAAATCTAATTCATTTAAAGTAAACAAAAATAATAATTGAGTAATTATCTCTAAAAAGGAAAAAAAGAAATTTTTTTGGTAGAATTCGATTCCTTTATGGTAAACACTAAATAAAAGTATGAAAAATAAAAAAATATATATATTTTGTAACCTAAATGGGTTAATGGGTCAACCCGATTTTAAATAGGTCAACCCAAACCCGACACGTTTATTAAATGGGTCAACTCGAACCTAACCCGTTTTTAAATAGGTCAGCTCAAACCCAACCCATAATGTGATACAACACTCATCGCATTATAGTTTAGTGGTATTAATGATTGAAGTTAGGTTCAAACAAGAACTCTAAATATTTTAAGAACTTGCGACAAACAATAAGAAATCATTTATTTATCTAAAATACTAACGTTACTATTAAAACACAACATTTTTATATCGATTAATATGTGTAAATTTACATGTACTCGTATATTTTAAACATTTACACATGTGTACATGAGAGACTTACACGTGTGAAAATACTTATAATATACGAGTACATACAAATTTGCACGTATTAATTCATATAAAAATGTTGTATTTGAATAGTAATTCTAGTATTTTAAACAAATAAATGATTTTTTTTTATTGTTTTTAACAAATTCTCATGAGTTCTCAAAATATTTAAAAGTTCTTTAATAATTCATTCCCATATTGATTGTCTATACAAATGTTATGGAATTTAAATCCTTACAAGTATATGATTAGATAATATTTTAAATATAAAAATTATTGTTATAAAAGATATGTAATGTAACAACTTTATAAAAGTGCACTATGATAATCTTTCAACGACAAACCACTTATTCATCGAAAGTCCCTTGATGAAAGTAGTAACCGTTAGTAGTCCATCAATGAAATACAGTGAGGTTGTCATTTTTAGACTTTAATTGAAATACTCGAGGTTTACCTAACAATTTGTGTTTCCAATTATAGAAAGCTTGATGTTAGTATTTATAAAAAGCTTTACTGAAGACCAATCCTTCAGAAGCAGGTCTACACCGACAAACGGCTGAAAAGTCTGGGCGAATATACAATCCAAAACCTTATCCTTAAATTTGGCGATGTATTACCGACAAACTATTCGGCGGCAATCAGTTCCCTCCAAAAACGATGAAATCAATAGTTCACGCCAAACAATTCTGCCGCTAATCTGTCGGCATCTGCAGACCTACCCACTGTAAGATATTCCGGCAATGACCCGTTGATAATTCAATTCGTGACAGATTGCCAACGATATTAGTTAATTCATATTTTTTTTGTATTAAAAAAGGGAAACGTTATCCATCGGAATTATCGCGGTGAAACTTTCAATTTTCTAGTAGTTGAAACCGACGGTAAATATTTATCAACAAAAGCCTTTTTTTCCCTATTAAGCCACTTCTTGATAATTTGTGGATAGTTATCAAAGGATATTTATAGTTTTTATTTTATTTTTTGTTCTTTATTTTCGTTGAACACGTTGTTGAATAGTAACTTCTTTTAATAGTGTCGACGTAACCCTATGCTTTAAATAAATAAATAGCTAGAGATATTTTAATCGCAAAATGTATTTATCGAATCACAAAATTCTCATTTTTTCAAACCAATGTGTGAACATTTATTCTTCCTGCGTTAATTTCTTTGAGAATTTATTATGGGCATTTAGTGGATCATGCCATAACCGTTGGATGCTCTTTTTGTCGGCATCCTCTAGCGAGTTGACTTCTGTTTTTGCACATTTTTTTGGGCATCAACAATTTTATTGTTTACTTCTGTTTTTGAACCTTTTTTTCTGGGCATCAACCTAATATAATTTTTTTAAATGCGACTTTTATTAACGACCAACCCCTCAAAAGAGGGGCGAGCAAACCAAACAATGAACGGAACAATTACAACAAATTAAAATTACATCATTGAGTCCAAGAAATAGACTTGAATTTAGATCTATTCGAGAACCAAAGAAAGTCGAGAGACTTAATATTAATAATAATATCCTCTATCTTAATGTATTTATTGGAGGACCTAATATTGAAACCAAATAAGGAAAAGAAATATAAGATAACAATCGAAGGAAAAATTAGGTATTCATTGATCTTAGTGTTTACTCAAGAGAGAACGGATTTTATTACTAAGTATATAATATCCCTTATATAATAAGATACTTTATTTTTATGTTCTGAATATAATTTTAGAAGTGCTAGCTAGTAGTTATGCTTACTGCTTTGGAATTTATAATCGCTAATTTTTTCTTTAGTTCATGGTTTATTATTTGCATACGCTTTGTCTAAAATAACGTTATTTTAACAAAGCTGGTGCTTTATCCTTTTAAAGATGGTTTTTATATTTAAGTGGTGGTTTTTTTTTAGACAAAGCTGGTGCTTTATCCTGTCTAAAATAACGTTGTTTTGCGTTAACGGCAATAATTTTTTTTATAGTTTCTAAATAAACAGAGTTTCTTATTGTTTTAAACATGGTTTTTATATTTACGTGGTGGTTATTCATGTTTAAGGATTTCAATATTTTTAAGTTGAGTTTAATATATATATTACTATAGGATCAAGTTGTCTCACATAAGAAATCTTTTTTTTTTGTTTTTTCTTTTTTTAACGGTGGAGGATTTCTTCGTAAGATTAAACTAGCGAGAAGCTAGAAATGGTAATATACGACATAGAAATTCATAATTCAACACAGATTTGTTTTCCCCGGTCCAATCTAGGTTTGATAATTTTCTCCGGTTTTTTAACAAGATAGAGGTTATTCATGCTTAGGAATTTATAATCACTTTCAACGTTAAGAGTTGAATGCATGACACGTTATGATCAAATGACAAACATTACAACCTATATAACTAAAGGCTTGTATATCAATGACCTATTGTCCTCACAAAAGTGGTAATGGTTTAAATTTTTGTAAATACAAGGTTGTTATACTTAGAATATCTAGGTGTAAAAAAGTTTTTATTAAAAAAATGTAAAGGTTGGTATCTTTTTCTCTGTAATAATATTAATAATAATAATAATCATCATCTGTATGAAAAGATTCTCATCTATACTATATAATAAATAATAGTTTTTCAAGTCACATGTCGTATCTACATTTATTTTCATCATTTTTTCTTCGTCTCTCTCTCCTATTAAATACACACTTATCTTTTGATTTTAAAGAATATACTAATTATACTAATAAAACACATTTATTTTAAATTATCACTTATTATAAGAAACTTTAAAATCTAATTATGTAATATTTATTTTCAATCAAATAGTAATGAAAGTCACAATTATAAATATAATAAAAATAGATCACACTTATAAATAATATATGTTCCGTTTAAAAGGAAAAGAAAACGAAGGCAAGTTATTCCAAGGATATGATTTAAATTTGAATATATTCTAGTTATACGGCAGTTGATGATGATTATTTTGGTGGGAGGAGGAGGAGGAGGAGGAGGAGGAGGAGGAGGAGGAGGAGGAGGAGGAGTAATAATAATAATAATAATAATAATAATAATAATAATAATAATTATTATTATTATTATTATTATTATTATTATTATTATTATTATTATTATTTATTATGTCAAGTCATGATGAATGACAGAAAAATACACAAATGTTATGTTAGGTATCAATCAAGGAAAGAAGAAAACAACAATACATGCTAAACCAAACAAAAAAATATAAGTGTATAATGATTCAAAACTATATGAAATAGATGCATGAAATTCTGTCAATTTTTTTTGTTTTTTAGCTAGGTCATAAATGTTCTTGCATCCACGAACACCAAACCAATGAACCATGGCTTCTTAACTCCTTCCCATCTACTTCTACTCATCTTTTATTTCCTGTCGGATTTTTAAAATTTCCCAATTAATGATGGTGCAGCAGGGTGGTGCGTATGGTGGCCGGCGGGAACAGACCGTGGCGTGACCGATATGGGTCCGTCAACTTAATGTTTTCTGATTTTGGAATCTGACGATAAATGTTTGGAATAATGATGAATTTGTACTATGTATTAGTGTGTTTGATCAGTGTACACCATGCATGCAGATTGCAATATAACATGGTAGTTATAACTATGTAGCAAATATTGTACTAACTAACTGTCTGTTGCTAGTTCTTTTACAATAATATTATTGTCTTACTTGCATTGCATGCATATATACATATAGTATAGATACATATGTGTATAATATATATGTGTGTGTGTTGCAAGTTGTCTGATATGATCACATCAAATCTGCATATGAAATGAATATGAATGTGTAGAAGCTTCAATGCCGAGACAGGCCACGGTTTCTCCGTGCCTGCCCCCACACCCCAATAATTCTCATTCAAATATTTTTTTATTTTTATTTCTTTTCAAAAATATTACTAACAGATCAAATATTTTTATTGTGCAGTTTTTAGAAAGTATAACAGATGTGTTTTCAATATAGAAATGTGAATTTTAATGTCATATACTTTACCACTTCTAGGACTACGAGTAAGATTTTACTAGGTAAGTTTGTTTTAGTTAATTTTATAAAAATTAAGGATTTCAATAAAATTTTTATTAGCCTCTAACTATTTTAGTAATTATCATGAATTATTTTTGCTACTTTGATTGTGGTCAACAATTTTTTTATAAGAATGAAAGAATATATTTGATAGCACAAAATCTTTTATTTATTGAAGAGACCTAGAGTAAGAGGTTATTTTGAAATTAATGACTTAAGTTTGTAAAAATATATTTGTTTCAAAGTTATTTCTTTAAATCCTTGTTGTTTTGAGATCAATAATGAGGTGATTTGAGGTAGAAGAGATATTAACACAAAAACAGAAACATTTGAAGTGATTCGGGTGGATGTTAACATATACCCACCTAGGGGTGAGCTTTCGATAAAACCCGACCCGAAACAGCAATACCCGGCCCGGACCGAAACCCGTTTGGCAGAGAATCAGCACCCGAAGACCGGCCCTATGTATATATACGGGTTCACGGGTTAGGGTTTTGTTTAAAAACCCGGTTTCATTCTCAATCGCCTCCTCCAGAATGCAAATCCACGTGCCTTCATTTTTGCTTCAATTGGGAGGATGATGATTCACGGGTTAGGGTTAGCGGTAAATGATGATTTCTCCATCACCGAATACACAATTGGAGACTACTTTCGGTAGCCGACTTCTACTTCCAACCTCCCTTCTGCTTCAATCTTGTATTAATCAGGTTTCATCTTCTTCTCACTTTTGAATTCTAATCATCAATCATATTTTCATGTGATTTCATTTTTGCTTACTTTCATATAAAAAAGCCCTAATTTGATTGTGCTAGTTAACTGAATTTGTTGCTCGCTATGAGGATTGATTTTCTGTTATTAGCTCTTTAATTTGAATTTTAGGGTTAATCGAGGGGGTTGGATTTTTGGTTATAAAATTCACCAGGGGGTTGGATTTTTGTTTTAGATGTGAATATAGCTACCATCTTCTATAGTGTTAGACATATATGATTACTGCAAGTTGCCTGCAGTTGAAATCTGTTTTTGTACAACCAGGTTTCGGTTAATCACCTTTTTAAGCTAATTATTTGATTTTAATCATTTAAGATCAAAACATATTTACACAAATGGTCAAAGCTCACATGTTTAGCAATGTCTAAAGCTTTTCAAAGAGCTTTTTGGTTTAAAAAAGTCCTAACTGCTAGATTGCTATGACCCCTGCAACAAAACCAGACATGAATATTGTCAAATAGTCTATAAGGTTTCCAAGCTGTGACACAAAGTGTATTTTTTTATTTGATTCTTCTCTTGGATCAGTGTGACTAAAATTTTAAGTTTTTTAACTATGTAATACGGTTTAATAATTTTAATGATGATAGCATTAGTTTAGCTGTCAGTATTGTTAGTTTAACATGTATATTCTTAAAAAAAAGTAATTTAAATACATGGTTTTCATTCAAACTTGGTTGTATTCCTTTGACCTGCAATAAGTCAAACCGCAAACACATCCATACAACAAATAAATTCTAAACACAACCCATATTTAACTTTTAAGTCATCATCAAACATAAATAAGTTGTGTCAAATTAAATGCAAATGTTAAGAATTACGTAATTCATGAAGTAAAAAAGAACTCAACCCAAATCTAAGAAAGAAATAATAAAGTATTAATTGAATCACAAGAAACAATGACATAAAAACATAAAAAACCGTCTTCATCTTTTTCATTTCATCCATAGCCACTAGTTAATCGAGCTCATTCGGGTATGTGACTCGGCTCAAGGCTATCGGCAATTTCTACAAAATAAAAGAATGAAAGTTATATATTTAATCGATCTTAACAAATCTAAACTTCTGTAATCTCATATTACCTTTTCCAAGATCATGAAAGTCTACCAAGTTTTCAACACCGTCTATTTCTTTACTTGACTTACGTACCCAATCTTGGGTGCATATAAGTGCTTCAACAACCGGAGTGGACAACTTTTCGTCATATTCGCTAATACTAAGTATTTCGAAACAGAAACTTTCCACCATTGAAGGATATCAAATCCTGGGTAAAGAGCTTCCTCCTTATCATCAAGGTAAATTTGAAGTTCCGACTTAGTGGTGTAGGAGCTAAAACCACCATCCGATTTAAAGTCCTTAAAAAAATCATCATCTACTTGTGAATACTGATCATCGTTTACTCCACTTTGTAAAACGTTAGTAGGAGGTTTAGTGGATTCATAATTTACTCGATATTGCTCAAAAAGTACCTCCAACTCTTTCACTATAGGTTTAACAAATTCAGTAACCTTATTCTTAATGGCATCTTCCATCTCCTCTTTTTTTTTCAGCTGTAAATATTCTACTATAACCATATGCTATCACACGTACCTTCAAACGAGGGTCTAATATGGATGCAAAGTACAACATATTATTAAACTTGTCATCATTCCTCCAATATTTTTCAAACTTTGCCTGCATTGAACCACCCATTCTTTTACTCGTGTAGTCTTTTGAAGCCCATCGTTCGGAGGTGATTATCAATATTTATTGCATCTTTAAAAAAATTCATTAACAACCACCTGTTTGTAACATATGTCAGTTGAACTTATTAATTAATATTATTTATCAGAAATTGAAATAGGAAATAGGAATACCTTTGTCGAAGCAGAAGCTTTGATGGTTTTGCGTTTAAACAACTCTAAAACACCCGCTAGTTGTCTCGCGTAAATCCAATAAGCAATTGTTAGAACCTCAACAAAATCTCTTGAGTAGTTTGAATCTTTCATGACATACTCCACAAAAGCTTTCTCAAACTTTTCAGCCGTATCCAACATCTCATAAGTCGAGTTCCATCTCGTAGGACAATCTAAGGCCACCATTGCATTAGTTTTAACATTAACATCTTTTGCACATTGCCTAAATGCATCCAATCTTTTAGGAGTTTGTCTAACATATCGGATCACATTTCTTATACGATCGACCGCCACTTCCTTTTCTTGCAGACCTTCTTTAACAATAAGGTTTATTATATGTTCCATGCAACGGAAATGCAAGTATTTTCCTTCAACCAATTGGTTTGGTAATTTAGATTTTAGAATAACCATGGCATCATCATTAGATGTGGCGTTATCTGTAGTCACAGCCAAAACATATTCAAGGTCCCACTCTCTTAAACATTGAATTAATACTCGAGCTATATCTTCTCCTTTGTGGCTAAATATTGGTTTGAAATTGACGATTCGCTTGTGATACACCCAGTTGTCATCAATAAAGTGTGTCGTCACACACATGTAGTTTATATTTTGTATCGACGTCCACATGTCGGCTGTTAGACACACTCTAGTTTTACTCTAGACAAAATAACACTTTAGCTTTGCCTTTTCATCTAAAAATAATTCTGCACAATCTCTAGATACCGTAGACCGGCCTGGTATCTTAAAGTTCGGACACACTGTTTCCATTAGCCTCCGAAAACCTTCATGTTCGACTGTAGTAAATGGAAACTCATCTAATATTATCATCTCGGCTACTGCCTTCCTACCTTTTTCCTGACTTAATTTCCAAGTTTTCACACTACCCTCACTCGCAACATCGTCATCCATTTTCACAAACAAGTTGGATTGACCCTTCATCTTTTCAGGGTTTTCTGGACATATTCTAATATGATGTCTCAGTGCGCTTGTGCCATTTTTTCTTGTGTCGCAACTTATCCCTTTCTTGCAGTATTTGCATCTTGCCTTTAGAATCTCATCCTCGTCAGTATACTTAGTATCAAACACCTTCCAAACTGAAGAACGTTCTGTCTTTTTACTTTTTTTTTTCTGATTTGTATTCTCTTGTGCCGATTGTTTTGCCTTCCTTTTATCTCCCCTGTGAGATTCATCACTTGATAAGTGCTCGACATTCAGAGGGTGTATCTTACCTTAATCAACAAGAAAAACAAACCAAGTTATAATAAACAATTGCTCATAAAAAAACAAAAAAAATAATCATGATGATCAAACAATTGCTATGCATTAGCTGATCAAACAATTCTAAAATAGACAAGATATGGTATGCATTTGTCTTCGTATTATGCCATGCATCATGTTATAAGTTGAAACTATTTCATCAATCTTAACCAGAAAGTCTACATTAAGGAGTTATAAAAACAACTCTAAAACTATCTCATCAATCTTAACCAGAAAGTCAGAAACTTGAAATCAGAATTCATAAACTTGAAAAAATGATAACATTTTGATTAAATAATAGAAAGTCAGAAACTTGAAAACATAACACAAAAAATAATATCTTCAAGTTAGAATTCAAAAACTTGAAAAAAGAAGAACGAAGCTTTGAATTTCTGGTTAACCTAACTATATTGTTGTTAATTTATGTTTGGTTAACCAAACCGTTATTTTTTTTATATTGGTTATGGTTCATGAGCAATTGTGATTCAAAAAGCATGCTCATAACCAAACTTTATATGTTTTAATCACAACTGATACAGAAATTGTATAGCAGTCAAAAGATTTAAATCCCAAAAGTATGCCAATCAAACAAGTTGTATAGCATCCTTTAGAGATACAGAAATTGGCACTAATGATGGATGGGAAATATTCCTTTTTTTCATAACCAATTCGATTATTAATTTTATAAAAAATGTGTTTATATATACTGTTTTTAGATGTTATATACATGTATTTGAAGTATTTGACCCGTTTGACTTAGATCCCTATAGAATACTCTTCAAATGCAGTCATAGTCTAACCTCGTTGATGCGTTTTTTCTTCAAAGTTAGCTAAATGTTGATGAAGACTTCTTCCTTGTGGAACTTGGAAGCTGGAATAATTCTTGCTGAAGGTAAGGTAGTGATCACCTTTATACACGTCTCACTAATATGGTATAGCAAGTACGTGCATTCGGGAATTCCCGAGAGTAGTGACCAATTCTTCACTGTGCTCTTATTCAACTCTCTATAGTCGATGCACATACGCATGCTACCGCCTGTCTTTTTTACAAAAAGTACTGGAGCAAGGTGAAATGTTCGGCCTGAGGAAACGTTTTCTCAAGGAGTTTTTCTAACTGCGTCATTAGTTCTCTCATTTATGATGAAGCTAATCGGTAGAGTGTTTTGGCAATGGGTTAGGCTTCTGGCATAAAATCTATCTAAATCTATGTCTCCCGATCGGGTGGCATCCCAGACAAGTCCTCAGGAAACACCTCCGGAAAATCGCACACCATGGATTACCTACACACGTGATATTACAATATAGTCAGTTAAAAAAAACTTGTTTCCTATAAAAAAATGTCTTACGCGAATGAGTTGGAAAATATTACTTTACTATTTTAATATAGCAATAATAATAACATGGATGATAACAAAAATGAAAACAAATTCCATCGGAAATGTGTCGGAAATTTCCTTCGAGCGCCGGTTGAAAATAATTATAACAATATTAGATGGATTTGGTTAGTGTCACACCCCAACCGACGGCGGATTATACGTCGGGACGGATGCGGTTGTTAAAAAGCATAAGGTTTACTATTAAAGTTTAAATAATTTCATTAATACTTTCAAGTTTACAATACAAGTAACAAACAAAGCATAACAAGATACAAAGTTTATTTGATAAGTAATTTAGATACAAAGCATCCTAAATGATCACAATAAAGTCTCATGTTGATGTACCTGAAACATGTGAAGAAATCTGTCAACTAAAAATAGTTTGTGAGATACGAAGTTTTTGACACAGTTTAACAAAGTCTTTGAAAAGTTTTACAATTCACTATGTCATGCATTCTATAGTATAAGTGTGAGAACAAACATGTTAAACATTGTGTATATCAATCATTTAACCAAGTTTAGGCATAACCCGAATGTTACCCTTAAAAGTTTAAAGTTTAAATTCAGTAACAATCACCATGGGCTCTCCCCAAAGGATCAATCAAACTAGGTGGATTGATCAAATACAATAGATCTATCATTTGTTACCATTGGCTTGATCAAAGTTAATGGATATGTTAGTATTAAATCTAATTTAAGCATGCAACTCTCAAGCATAACACAAGAATAAGCATATAAGCATAGCTGTACGAGAATTGTATAAGATTGGAAGTTTGTACATGTTTCACCCCGAGTTTATAAAGAATGTAAAATAAAAATGGGCTAAGTATACTCACATGGATTGAGGAAGGAGTGTCCAACAAAGATTAAGTATAGCAAGACCTTGAGGGAGAATATCCTCACAATAAGCCTAAGAATGCAAGTCTAAAGTTTCAAGTTTGATCCTATATGTTTATGGCTAAGTATCTAGGATTCTAATATTATCTAGGGTTCCAAATGGGAGACGGAAATGATTGTGTTTATAAAGTTTAAATCAAAGTTTCAAATAAGGTTTTGAATACAAGACTTGGATATCAACGTCTTAATAAGTTTGTAGTTTAGAATTATTATTAATTAAAATAATTATTTAAAAATCTTACAATTATTAATTACACACAATAGGCAATAATAATCAAAATAGTTTTTCTAAATATTTGTAAATGGAGTTGAAATAATAATTAAACGAAAGATTAAACAATAATTATTTAAAGAGTGAATAGTTATTAAAGTTTAATAATAAGCAAAGAATAAATAATAATTTAGAGATTTATAATTATTATTTAAAATAATTATTAAGGATACATGAAAAGTATTTAAAGGATAGATAATTATCAAGGATAAATAATTATCTAAAAAATTAAATAATCAATCTAATCTATTTAAGATTCTTTAAAGTATTAAGTATTTACAAATACTTTGTAATTAAATAATGTTTTAAAATGATGATTATAAGTTTAAATAGTAATTAAACACTTATAAGTCTATAAAACGTTAACTAGAATTTCTTATAACGTTTATATTTAAACTATAAGTTTATAAATATTTTTAAAGTTCAAAATATAGCCATAAGTTTATAAAGTCTTAACTTATAAGTTTATAAGTATTCTAAATTTACATATAAGTTTATAAATGTTTTAATATTAAAGCTTTTATTTAATTCTTATAAGGTTTATAAATTTAGAATATTCTGTTTTTAAATAAATGAGTAAACAAGTTTTCTGTTTTTATAAAGTCTATAAATTTATAAGTTTTCTAATATTAAATAAATAATGTTTATTTATTTTCTTGTTTTATTTAAATAAATAAATAGTCTTTGAATAACAAAAATACAAAAGTTTACGAATCTCTGTTTTCTAAAAATATGTAATTGTTATAAATTCTCTGATTTATAAATTTTATATAGGTTATTTCTGTTTTTTTTAGTATTTATTTATTTTTAAGGTTTTAAAACAGGAATAATTAGGAAATACTAATAAATTAAAGTTTCAAGGTTTATAAATTATTTCCTGTTTGGTATAAAAGTTTTTATAAACTTTAAAAGTATTTCTATAGTTTCCAAGGATTTTAAAACTAGTTTTAAAGATCAATTCTTTATAAGTTTTAAATAGGTTTAATTAATTAAAAATGATTCCAGAGTATAAAGATGTAATTAAAAATCATTTTTAAGTTCAAAATAGCTTAACAGATTTAATAAAAATTATTGCAAGATTTAAAAGTGCTTTAAAAGGCTAAAAAAAATATAAAATGGCAAAACTCGGGCTGGCCGGATCGAAACCGGGCCACCCGAGTCACACACACACGCATCTAACCACCCGGCTATGGGCCTCGCTGATGTTTTATACAAAAAAAAGAAATTGATAAACAACACTTCCAAACACCCCCAATTCGTTATGAACACTAGAATCAAATCTCCTAAATACGAAGTGATTAACCCTTTGTCATTGCAAATTGACCGAGAGCTTTTAATCTATGAAGAGAAACGAATATAATGGTCATTCGAATTACCTGAAATGAAGTCGAATTGAGTGAGAATGGTTCTGAACTTTCGGTCGGCTGTTCACAGGTCCGAACAAGCAATGCAAGTACAAATTGGATGAATTGAGAGTAGGAGGAGTATGAGTGGTGTGTCGTTGATGCGTTTTAACCGGTATTTATAATCAATTTTGGCGTTTAATGCTCGTACCGTTGGGAGGTTTACGGGTGAATGAAACGAGTTAAAGTTCGAATCACGCGGGCGTTTAATTTGAAATTGGACATTGAATGTCATTGGGTTTCGGTCGCACGCTCGAGGCGAAGCTCGAGGTTCGTTGAATCTGGCGTGGAAAGCGTTTTTTTTTTGGATCAAAGGGATGAAAACCGGTTGATGTGAGATTCGAACCCGTGACCGGTTTGGGTTCCGAAAGTTTGGCTAATTTGCGCAAACAGTCCCTTGAGTTTGAAGTCTTTATCATTTTATGTTAAAACATGAGTTTAAGTTTAAAATAAGTTTAAGAATTTGCATTTTTAGTCCCTCGACTTTTTATAAAAATAAATATGTTTTATCTTTATAAAAACTAAATAATTTTTTATTTTATAAGTTTATAAAATAATTCTTAAGATTTAAGTTTATAAGTTTAAGTATTTTTTTTTTAAAATAAGTTTATTAATTATATTATTTATATAACTACAACTTATAAAGTTTTAAGAATTTTAATATATTCGTTTATAAGATACCTATATATATATAAATCTCATTAATATATACATATATATATATCTCAAGTTTATTTGTGTTCTCTTAAATATATATCAAATTAATCAATATTTACTATTTAAGAAGAAAAAAAATAGTTTTACTAGAATTTCAAGTTTGAATTTATAATACGTGCAAAGGTTTTAGAAAAGTATAGGTCGGAAAATCCTGCATATTACAGTTAGGTAATAATTCAGGTTCGTTCAAAACATACTCACTTACTCTCATCGGGTATAACACTACTTAAATGAATGAGTTAAACTGAATGATGATGAAGTAACGCTAAAATAACAGTGATTGAGATCACACGTGACTAAGTATAACACATGCACTAACTATATATATGTGTAAAAATATCAAACAAATTAGAAGCACCCAAAATAATGTTAACCATAAATCAAAGCTATCATGAAAGTGAGCCAAGTGTCACGGGGTCATCTCTCGAGGCCCCGTGTGGCGCCCTGAGTTGCCTTAGGGCCAACCAATCCTTCCCGCTTATTATAGGGTCTACTGGTTTCCTCCTGCCTTGAACTTATCAGGTGAGCGGAAACAGCTTGCGACCAGTGATACGTTTGGTGTGCAAGACACCTAGGCATGTTCACGTCGTGTATCCCACTGAGGCCGTACCCGATGAAGTCCGGACTAGCCAGCAAACTCAGGCGTTCAAGTACAAACATAGCAAACTGGTCTTCGAATATTTGGTCGTGACACTCTCTCACCACCATTTCCTGCACGCCCTCGTGCACGCTCGCAATCACATACTTGCTTGTAGCCATAGGACAATGCTTCACCCCTTATGATTGGGCATGATTCACTTTGGTAAGAGGGACACCCGATAGTTCAGCAACAGAGATCTTCATCTAGATCGTTCAGATAATTGCATCGGATTGATTTAAGTGGCGCTGATGTTCGCCTAGTTTCAATATGGGGACCTGAAGGTTGTAGCAGTCTTGATCTTCATTTTATGGCACTGTTAGACCATAGTTGCTGAACTTGATTACGACGGGCTTCAATATTAATTAAACTAGGGCGGCACTCACAACCCCATACTCGCGACGTACAAAGACCATCGCCGAAACGCTCCCCATTTGGTCTTCTCCGACCACCATTGCATAATTGTCACACCCCGGCCGACAGCGGATTATACGCCGGAGCTGACGCGGTTGTTCATAAGCACATGATCATCTATTAATAACTGATAATATTTATTCAACATAATTAAAACATCCGTTACAAATAGGAATGGAAAACAAAGAGTTCAAACATAACATAAGTTGAATTTAAACTTTATTAAAGCTAGGTCCAAAGTCCTATGTGATCATGTAGTGTCCTCAAACTGGTGCACCTGAAACATGTGCGTAAATGTCAACTACGAGTAGTTGGTGAGTAACATAGGTTTTGACACCAAACAAAAGTTAAGTATAAGTTTACAATTCAATATGTTCAAAGCATGTCTAAAGCATATATGTGAAAACACACAAGGTTCCAAGCGTACAATCAAGTCGTGTAAATGGAAAACTAGTTACGTAATCCCACTGATTGCCATTTTGAAAAAGTAGTAAGATGTATACACAAAAACCCGCCAAGGTTCTGTATTATGTATGTATGTATCGGTTTCCACTATAAATGATCATGTTATGTACTACCTTAGGCCTGGGTTGCAGGTTAATGATTGCACTGACATGAACACATGTAATTGTCACCAAGCAGTTTAAGACATAAAGCATAAAGACCATAGCATAAGAATACAGGGTATTGAATTGTGTAAGTAAATGTATTTGTAAACATGTTCCACCCAAAAGTATAAAAAGGAAAAAAAAGGGGCTATGTAAACTCACTTGTAACGAGGCTAATAGATAATATGAATGGTTAATGATGGATAAGCTTCGTGATGATTCCTCAAAATCAACCTACACGGATACATTTGAATTCTAGACACAATAGGAATAAATAATTCTAAATCTAATTAAGTTTCTAGGGACTTTGGAGGTTGGGGTCGGATGTGGGGTTCGTACAAGTTTGTAGAAAAACATATATGTTTATGGTGATAAGGTAGAACTAAATAGGATTAATTAGAATTTCTAACTAATTAAAATAATTTAATAAATAAAGAATATATAAGGGTTTAAATAATAACATGATTGGATTTATTTATATAATTATTCTAAAAATAATTATATAAATACATTATGGAAAGGAGAAAGTTTTACATAATTATTTTAAATAAAATAATTAATTGAACTTTTTAATTAAACTCTTTTGCTTAGTGATTTAAGAAAGAGATGTTTGGTATGTATAAATGTTAAATGAATTTGATTGAACTTGCAAAAATTATTTATTTAAAATAATTATTTAAATGCTCCTATAAGTTTTGAAATGTTTTAAATAATCACTAGTCGTAAAAAATGTTTACTCATATGATTAAAATGAATTATCAATGTTCAAACAATTAAATATAATTTGTTTAATAACATCACTATTTCCTACTTAAAACAACAAAATTAGGCTTGTCTGAATAAATCGTTTGTATTGTTTATTAAGAAATTTAATTACATTTATAATAAAATAACTAAAAATTTATTTTATTTCTTCTATTTTTTTTTAATTCTGTTTATATTTAGAAGGTTTATAACAATAAATTCAGAATTTTTTTTTAAAACTAATGTTTCAAGTAAAAAGAAAGGAAAACAAAAAAATTAACCCAAAACCAGGTTCGATTGAGCCAAGCGCACAAACCAAGTGACATGGGCTAAGGGGGTGTTTGGGATTACTTATTTCTTTCTCCTTATTGACTTTTATAAGTAGTTTTGAGAAGTAACTCCCACTTCTCAAAATCTTCTTTTTCCTTCTCAAAATCTCCTTTTATAAGTAGTTTTGAGAGGTAACCCAAACAACTTATTAACTTATAAAAGTTAATAAGTTAATAAGTTGGTTTGAAAAGGCAATCTAAACACCCCCTAAATACCATGTTAGGGATAGATCAGATAATCTTATAACCCACACCCAAACGTCTCCTCCTTCCCCAAACACTTAAACCGCGAACCCTAGCCCTCAAATTGGACTTGATCGATCACATGCTCACGCCCGAATTCATAGGGCTTTTGATCTAGGTAGCAAAACGCATAGAATGATATGAATCTTACCTGATATGGTTAAGGGGTGCACGAGGAAGATGGGGCGGACAGTTTCGACCCTTCTCGGCTAAAATTCGTGTTCAAGAGGTGTTTAGGAGTGCGTTTGATGGTTTAGAGAGTAGAAAAGGGTTGTTGCGAATGCGTGTGAGTGGTTTTTATGTTCCAATTACAATCAATACGTGCTAATTAGCGTTGAGTTCACGATTGACGGTTACCGTCTTTAATTTGAGTTAATTCGTCATAACTAGCTTAAATTGATCTATCATTGGGGTTTAAATTCGATCAGGTAACGTATGCGCACGTTTTAATACAGTTAACTATGATTAAATCTCCGAATTAGAACTGGAATCGACCGAATTTGAACTTGGAAAAATCAACAGTTGCGAGTGGGGAAGAATGGGTTTAAAATTCTGCTTATGAGCAAATTGTGTTTGTATAACCGTCCGGATTTGGTCGGGTAACATCTGCTTATGATTTGTGTGCATTAACATTATGGAATTCTAGCAATTTGAAATCTATTTTGGGTCTGTTGACCTTTTTCTGGTCAAAATCGGAGTGAGGATAGGGATGAACCAGTATTTACACAAGGACCCTTGAAGTTTCAAGTTTTTGTTATTCAATGAGCAAATTTTGGGTTTAAATGAAATTAGGGTTTCAGAAATGACCAAATGAACCCTAAACTTTTATAAAAATATAAAACCATTAAATGTTATAAGTTTTTGTAAAATTCAACATATCTTAACATTATATTTAAATGTTATAAACTTAAAAATATAATTTGCAAAATAGGAACAGTTTTTATTTCCATAAAATCATTTTCTTTGAAATCAATTAAGATAACTTTTATAACTCCTATATTATTTACAAAATTTATAATTTTTATAAGTTTGCATTTATATATATATATATATATATATATATATATATATATATTTCTTGAATTTTAAGCAAATATTTATGTAATCCCTTATATAACTATTTGTTATTTTTTAGATTAAACAATTGTACACAAAGCGTTTGTATATGTATGTTCGCGTAATAAAATAGATACATAAGATAGTTTCTATTAAAATAGATTGCTACAAAATCACAGGTTATTGAAAAATACAAGTGCCGGAATAGTAGAAACAAAGCCCGGAGTTTTCTGGGGATTACAATAATCATGCTCGTTCGGTTAACGCACACTTGGGATAAGTCATGTTCCAAAGTATGTGAGGGTCGACCTGCTCTGATACCACTTTGTCATGGGATTATCTCTCGAGGCCCCGTGTGCGCCCTAGGTTGCCCCAGGGCCGGACACAACGAGTGATGCGTTTGGTGTGCAAGACACCTAGGCATGTTCACACCGTCTATCCCACTGAGGCCGCCCCCGATGAAGTCCGGACTAGCCAGCAAACCTAAGTTCAAGTACAAACATAGCAAACTGATCTTCGAGTATTTGGTCCGTGACACAAGTCCCTTGGTTTTTGTGATTTAATTTTTGTTTTACCGTTGCTAATTACGATAAATAATTTCATCGCTTTTCAAACAGAATTACCTATAGACATGTAGATAAAAACCAAATACTAATACCTTTTTTTAATAGCAACACATAGATTTTCTAATATAAATACATCGTCAATGCATCTTATACGACTTTTAGTTGTTAGAGACACAAATTATCACCAAAATATCCTCTTAATACCTACACACGTGATATTACGTACAATATGCACAACTGGAAATAACATTTGTATCATACTAAAAATGTTTATCGCAAATGTGTCAAAAAATTATTATTAGTTGTAAACTTGTTGGAAAATCCCATTTCATATTCAATTTTGACAAAAAAATGTGCGTAGAAAATGGATTTTTTTTTCTAGTAGTGATGTTCATATTTATATATGAACTATATCATACTTTTAATACACATGCACATGTGTATATATATATGGTTACTTTGTTAATTCTTGATTATTTACATATTTTTTTTTTGTTTTTAGTTATTTCTTAGTTCTTTTTATCCGTGAACTGAGACTTTTCTTTATTGAACTAATAGTTAAGACGGTACAACAAGCATTTAAAGTAATTTATGCTACTGGATCTATTTATTGTAATCGACATAAATTGATCAATATGTATATATATGGAGTCTTTATGGGCGTGATTTAATTAAAACTGATGTGAGACAAATTTAAACGATGATTTGAAGAACAACATTCATGGAGCAAATCACGATAACTTTTATTTATTTTAACGGTCAACACGACTTGTGAAGGGTAGTGTCAAATTCTCCTCGTCAAGACCCTTTGTCAATATTCGAACTCATAATATCCACAAGAGGAAACCCTTTACAGGGAAAGCCCCTTACCACCGGATATTATTATTGTAAAGTATTTATTTTACTAACATTTTTTTTATTTGAACAACAAACTTTCACTAGAATAAAAAACACATCTCCATCAAATAACTGGCAATTACAAAACGATCCACCTTAAGATATTACATTCTCCAAAATAGAACTACACCACTTTGCGATTCAATACTTGTAGTCTTCGATCTATTAGTCATCCATAAAACGAACTCGCCTTGATTTCCTCCAACACCCTAATTAGTAATCATCGACATCGGTTTGCTCTTGAACATCTTTTCATTTCTACTTCTTCAAATGTTCCAACAAGTCGCCATGAGAATTGCTTGTATACATTTCTTGTGCTTCTTAGACCGCTGCAAATCTATACATCCTAGTAACATATCTTGAATCGAATTGAAAGCGGTTGGAATTAGGATTATGCACCAAACGTGAACTTGCCACCAAATTGATTTCGAGATAACACACGTAACCAAAACATGGTCGCTCGTCTCTTGCTCCATTCCACAAAGCGAACATAAAGGATTAATATTGTACCTACCTCTTCTTAATATGGCTTCATTCGTTGGAATTATGTTCTTTATCACCCTCCATGCGAAATAGTTTATTTTTAGCGACGTCCAATTGTTGCAATCCTTCCTTGTTATCACATCGCATGCTATTGAAACCTGCATTATTTGTTTGCTGCATTGCTTAACGGAAAATTCTCTTTCAATATCGACCTTCCACATCCAATTATCGATGCCCTCCAATGGTCTATGTGTAACATCTGAAAATTTTAATGAAAAAAGGTATTTTAACATGAACTAAAGTTGAGAGACCCTTATAAAAGTCTAACCTCCCCCCCCCCCCCCCCCCCCGCAAACTCAACTTCCAAACCATCCCTTTTTATGAGAACTCTAGAGAGAAGAGAGAATCGGAAGCCTCCATTCAACTTTATTATGGCCAAGGAACAATGAGAGAAGAGAGAATCGGAAGCTACCCGAGACAGAGGTAAGAATCGAACCAAGCTCTTTAGTTGTTAGCTTGAAATGGGTTTTGGGGGCAAATGGAGTAAAAACCATAGATCTGAACTTCTAGAAGCTAAAGGGAGGTTTTGAACGTAAAAAGTCGGGATCTTGATCCATATTCATGAACAACCGCCAAGCATGAAAAACTAGGGTTTTGAGTGATGAAGAAAACGGTATGCGACTATGTGCATAGGGTGCTCGGCCGAGTACACACGCGTGAACTTAGAGTGCACATAAGGAATACTCCCTGCGTATATTGAAAGTACTCACTGCGCATACCCCTGCGTGACCTCAAGTATTCGCAAATGCTTTTTTTCATATACTTATACTAGTTCGTGGTCTTTCTTCCCTCTTCATGTTGCCTCTCTCCTTCCCAGATCTATCGGCCTTTGTCTTCTTACAATCCCTACTCACATGACCGGCCTCCCCATAGTTATTGCAAGTGAATGCATTCGGGAATTCCGGGAGTAATGACTGGTTCTTCACTGTGCGCTTATTCAGCTCCGTGTAGTCAATGCACATACAAATGCTACCGGCTTTCTTCTTTGCAAAAAGTACTGGAGCACCCCAAGGTGAAATGTTCAGCCTGGTGTAAGTCTTCCGTCGAGTAGCCTTCACGATCCTTTCAGATAATCCACTAAGCGTCCCTTTCTCAATCTACTATCAACCTAAAGTGCATACTAAAAAGTCAGCTAAAGCTAGTGAGTTCTAGTTTTAAGCAAGTAGGTAAAACATCATTCACATAGCACATTGTTTCTTTACATTAAAACATTCATATTTAGTACTAACATTCACACGTACTTTCAAAATCATTTATTCATACTTTAACATTTCATACTCTACTTTCATTCAATTGCATATCACATAAGGATGATTATCTGATTACTTTTCGTCCATTTGTCACAAAGACAGTCCGTGTTAACTATCCTTCCGTCTACCGAAGTAATCGTATTAACCTTCCTGTCGTCTACCGAAGTAGCCGTATTAATCTTCCTGTCGTCTACCGAAGTAGCCGTATTAAATTTCCATCCGTCTACCGAAGTAGTCGTATTAACTTTCCGTCCGTCTAGTGAAGTAGTCGTATTAACTATCCGTACGTCTACCGAAGTAGCCTTATTAACCGTCTATCTAGCAAAGTAGCAGTATTATCCGTCTGTCTACCGAAGTAGCTGTAGTATCTGTTCGTCTATCGCAGAAAGCGTATTAACTATCATTCATCACTATACACACATTGCCATTCATCAATTCCTACTTTAAAACCTTTAAACATAGAAACATTCATTAAGACGTAAGTAATGCACTCCGGCCCAAAACGTTATAAACATTTAAAAAGGGCATCTAGAAACTCACTTGATTAGCTAGAGGCCGTACCGCCACTGGCGCTTGCTTTCTGTGCATGGGCAGGGTCCCTTCGGAAGACGAAGCCAATCCAGATTCCATAAACACACAAGCTACGACTTTCTCCTTCGGACCCTCGCAAACTATGGTTACAGCTCCAGAGTAAGTAAGGTTTTCATTCCTTCCTTTCAATGCTTCCTCCATGCCTTTAGAACTGTAATATAAGAGAAAGCTCTAAGAGGAAGAATTCTAAATCCTTTTACATCTATAAGATAGAGAGGTAAATTCCGAGGCTTTGCACCCTAGGACTAATGCAGATCCAGAAGAATGGGTCTGGGCTTTCGAAAAGATGAATATGCAAAGGGTAAGGTAAAGGGTAAATCTACCCCCGGAAAACGTCCGACAAATACAGCCGCCCCGAACAGAGGAAAAACCCTCCGCGGTTAGGCTTAGAGAACTAATTCATAGGCGCTTGAATGAACTCTAAAATTTCCCATTAGATAAGATAGAGATAATTATGTATTACCTCTACGTACCGTTGACCGGTCCAAGAGGCGTCACTCACAATCTAAATTGATAATCAATAAAAAAATCAAAGTCTACTTTTCTATTAATTCAGCGAAACTAGGTTAATTTCGCTTTCAGGGAGTTCACCGAAACTAGGTTGTTTCGCTTCCTGAGGCTAAGCAAAACTAGGCCAGTTTCGCCTTTTGTGACTTAGGCAAAACTAGGCAGTTTCGCCTCCTGATATCTCGCTTCTTTATAGTTACGCTTGGTCGTCTTCCTAAGTAGAAAACTAGGGTTTTCTGCATGGAATGGCCGCCAGTGACGAAGCTTGAAGAAAAACGCTGTGGGTCGGGATTTTTTTCCTATCAGGAGGGCCGGAACTATAAAGTTTTCGGCCGAATACGTATAAATTAACACTTTTGAACGAAAAATTGGCCGAATACGTATAAATTAACACTACTGAACGGAAACTCGGGGGGAGGGGGGCCCTAAGAAAGCTTCGCCCATGTTGGCAGCCAAGGATCAATCTCATCAAGACTATGACTTTTTACATCCAAAACGTGTGTTTTACTCTCGTGAAGCTAGATCTATCGTTTGATTTTCGTTTAATGCGTAAAAATCCGACTTTTGTGTTTAAAACCCCATTTGGAAATAAAAACTCAGATTAAGGCAAGATTTTCACTCGATTCTTCTAAACAATCCGGAGATGAAGACCGACGATCCTTGAGCTTCTTTGACCCCAAACCGACTTTCTATATCTAGTTTTCTCTCACTTTCCCTCTGTAGAAAGTTGGATGAAAAAGGTGAGTGAGGGAGAAGGGAGTTGGCGGCTAGGGTTATAGCCTCCTCCCCCTCATTTTTCCCTCTTTCGCGTTTCAATCCCGTTCGTCTCTTGTTCGTTTATTAATTTTTGTTTCCCGACCTTTTTTTTAAGCGACTTAAATTTCAAGATGTTACGAATTGCAAGATAATAATTATATATTTAATGTCATACTCTAACTAGTTAATAATCAAATATTATGTAAAGGAAATATATTTTAAGATTTTTGGAGGTATCATGAGAATTTTAAACTCGTATACAATTACTGTAGTATGTGTGTGGGGGACATGTATGTTCGAGTGATGTCAATATCAAAACATGATACCGTCGGGACCGCAAGTGGTTATATTAATATCACTTTCAACTCTAAATCCATCTCTTCATATTCGTATATTTAATGGGTCAGATTTTGTTCATACTTATATCAAATAAAAAACTAAGATTTAGAAAAAGAAAAAGACATATAATAGAAGAAACAAGGATCAATCTATATTTATTTTGTTTTGTTTTTATATTAATTATTTTACTACTTGATAGTTACATAAAGAGAAACAAAAATAATTAATGATCTCCGAGTATGATTCCATGTATAATTAAAAAGTTGAAAGACTGATATACTTAGGGGACCAAGGTATAATGTTACATGTAGTAGAGTATTAAATTAGATAAATTAATTATGGGACCAAAGGATGATGTAGATTAGGGAGAAACTAAAAGTTCATTCTGCATGCTACTTGTCGCTGACGGTCTAGAAAGATCCCACCACCACCCGTTTAATTTTAGTTACTAACTTCTTTTTGAATGTAAAAGTTTAGTTTCATGTAACCCAACATTTTTGTTTTAGTAAAATCATATATATTGTATTAAATTTATTAAAGGTGTAAACGAGTCGGGGCGAACTCAAGTTTAGCTCGTTTATTATTTTATTTATATACATTTATAGTTATTTTTATATGTATCTATAATTAAATTATTAAAACTTTGTATATCTATATATTATCTATTAAATAGAGATTTTTTCATGTCATGTGTCGTCTCCGTATTCATTTTATCGTTTTTTCCACCTCTCTTATTAAATATACCTCTATCTTTTAATAATAATATATTTTAAAAGAATAATACTAATAAAACACGTTTATTTTAAATTATCATTTATTATAAAAAACTTTGAAATCTAATTATGTAACTTTTATTTTTAGTCAAATAGTAAATAAAAAAGTCAAATTACAGTAAATATTAATCAACATATTTTCGAAACCCAATTATATATATTAATTTTTACATATTTTGAACTTTGTTTTTTATCCTTAATATATGTAATTCACTTTTACAACTGTAAAATATATACATAAATATTAAAGAATTTTATTTAATGATATTTTTCACCTCGTGTGTAGACGTGGGACGTGGGCACGGAGTCTAAGCTAGTTGACTAGTTGCAGAAGGTACATCGTACCCTAAACCGCATCGTATTGCGATATTCGATGCGTATAGGGGTTAGGAATGACCAGGTGTGCGATGTTGTCTGGCGTTGGAAATTATGAAGCCCCTATACACCTTGTATTGCCCTATACGAAGCATATAGCTCCGTGTCTTATTACAAAACTCGTGTCTTGTCATTAGTCCCTATTTAAATCTAATTGTCAACAACCACTAGGTTAGCCTAGTAGCAAAGATGTATACTAAGAATTCTCTAAAATGGAGAGGTCTTAGGTTCAAGTCCTCTTGTGACAAATAAAAAAAGGGGGTCCAAGTTGGGCCAGAGGGTTTTCTCACCTTTGGTGGGTTTCCTCTTGATGAGGTGGAGATGATCGGGTGAGCCAGTGGCCCGTCAGTGATCCAAATTGCGGTTAAAAAAAATCTAATTGTCAAAATCATCACAAGTATTTATTTTGTATCTTATCTTTTTAAGATAAGATGTGTACTTTTCTTGAGTAGGCTATCGTGCAATAAGCCAATAATCACATCGTGAAATATTTTCGCATATTATTTTAAGAAATGACACCAAATATAATAAACTTAAATATTTTATAGAAACATTGTTGTTCTAAAGTAAACTATTACAAATTCTTTTTTGGTTATGTGTAACATGTATGGTGTATTTTTTTTATAAACTCGAGAATGTATTTTAAGCTGTTGGAGACAGGAATCCTATGCCGTGCAACGGTTTGTGAAACATTTAGGGTGAAGGGGACACCCTATTCGGCTTGGGTCGAGTAGGAAAGATGGAGACCGGGTAAAAAGAGTACACCGCCCCCATTACACCGGGTAGAAGAAGCGAGTAACTTGATCGAGTAATTTAACTAGATTGTGGAATTGGCCGGGTAAAAAAGCTGCGCCTATATACAATAACATAATATTTCATTTCATCTCTTTTTATATTTAACTAGTTTTTACCCTCCGCGCTTCGCGGCGGGAGTCTGGTCGTTATTGGTTTGGCTCGTTTGCGTGGAATCGCAAACTCGTTATAACGTACGATACCCAAAAACACTCGAAGTTGAATACAACTTTGTCTCCAATAAAATTTAAACCAGAACGTTAACAAAAGAAATTATTAAGAAAACGGCGCATTCCGTTATTTAAAAAAACATAACAAACGAAAGTTATCATAGATAACGTTGTGTGGCCCATCGTTAATAAAATTTAAACAAAAGCATAGGCACAACGGTAAAAATAATGTTAATAGAAATGAAACATAAAACTAAATAATAAAAAAGGGGAAAACAAATTAAAAAAATTACCGGTTCGGTTCGTCGAAAACCATAAGGCGAATCGATAATACCAATATCGACAATGATGTTGTTCGCCCATAATATGTTCGGTTCATCATGGTACCACAACGGTAACGGCCCTCGATACAGGCAACGATAAAAAAATCGATTTTGAATACAACTCCGTTTTAAAACAAATTTATGTCAGAACGTTGACAAAAAAAGCAACTGCGCACCCGTATTTTGAAAAAAGTTAACGAACGAAAGTTTATTGAACTTATGTGGCAAATCTATAAAAAAAACAGAGTTTTGAGTAAAGAAAAAAAAATTAAAGCCTGTTTTGAACTTTAGTGGCCAGTTTATAAAAAAAAAACTTTTGTAAGAAAAATGAAAAAAAAATGAAAAAAAAAACTACTATTCATCCCCATGGGAGGCGAATCGATAATACCAATATCGACAATGATGTTGTTCGCCCATAATATGTTCGGTTCATCATGGTACCACAACGGTAACGGCACTCGATACAGGCAATGATAAAAAAAATCGATTTTGAATACAACTCCGTTTTAAAACAAATTTATGTCAGAAAGTTGACAAAAAAACAACTGCGCACCCGTATTTTGAAAAAAGTTAACGAACGAAAGTTTATTGAACTTATGTGACAAATCTATAAAAAAACAGAGTTTTGAGTAAAGAAAAAAAATTAAAGCTTGTTTTAAATTTTAGTCGTCAGTTTATAAAAAAAAAAAACTTTTGTAAGAAAAATGAAAAAAATAAAATTAAAAAAAAAACTTTTGTAAGAAAAAAAAAAAAAAAAAAAAACCACTATTCATTCACATGGGAAATATACATATATATATATAATAGCATAATTAGGAAAGAACATTTCAACAATATAATAACATAATTAAAAAATTGAAACATGTTCCTCTCTTTTTATATATAACTTTAGTTTATTATTTATTTCAATCTTCTTATTATATTAATTTTTAAATTAATAAATTAGATTGAAGGAGGCATCATACTCGGCTTGTATTTTTCTAGTTTTTTAATTATATTAAGTTAATTTTTAATTGATTTTTTTATTTAAATATTTATTTTTATTTTTTTAAAAGTTGGTGAGTAAATGGGTAGGGTGTTTCCAATAAAATCTGATTAAATAAGTAGTTTTAAGGTGTCAGAATTTTATTAGACAGTTTTGATGTGTAATAAGTAAATGAGTTATCCACCCTCATCACCCTTATGACCACATCCGTACCAATAATTAACCTTCTACATTTATTAATGTAATATATTATTAGAAATTTGGAAATCTCTAAAGATGTTTTATTTTATCTTTTAGTATTTTTAATAATATTATATTATAGAGGTTTATTCTGAGATCATGTAAGGGTGAAAGGCAACATTGCTAGGATTCTTCGTTGCTTTCACCTTTGCTCCGGGCTAAAGATTAATCTGAATAAGTCCAATTTGTACGGTGTGGAACTCGCTCTCGATGAGATTGACCAACTGGCCACCACTCTTGGCTGCAAAAGATATTCTATTTGTAACGAACCAAAATCCGGGTTTCGTTTTCAAATAAATAAAGCATTTTAATAAATATTATGGTGAAAATAATATTTATGAAATAAGTTGAAATTAGTGGGTTTCAAGTTAATAATGAAGTTATGTTAGTTTTAACTAACTATGGGATGAAATGAGTGAAATGAAAGTTAAGGGGCCAAAAGTGTAAATGGCAAAATCTGCCATATTGACTAGCAAAAGTCAAAATAAACCTCATTTGGTTGTTTGGTCGTTCAAGAGAAGAGGAAGAAAAGAGAAAAGTGTGTTGAAGCCATTTTCGTGCAATTGAAGCTTGATTAGTGAAGGTTTTGGCTCACACAATACCTTCCTAACATCAAGTAAGTGATTCTCTTCCTCTTGATTTCACCATGTATGTGTTCTTTGTGGGTTTTGGGTGAAATCCGAAATTATGTATGCATGTGATGAAATGGTGTTAGATTGTTGATAATCTAGCTAAACTAAAGTTAAAGAATGATGATTAACATCCTAGAACCCTTTGATTTTGATTTTAAAAAGTTAGGGTTCATATGGTGGAAATTGGGGGTGTTTGGATCATGATGCTAGAATGGTGAATTAATGAAGATTAAGTGTTTTTAAGATGCTAGACACTTGAACAAACACCAAATTAACTTAATAATAATTTTTGAAAGAAGAATTAGTGTTAAGATTAAGTTAATTAAACTCAAGTAGGTGAGTTTGTGGTGAAAGAGGGTGTTTGGCTATGAGGATAACCCAAACGGGTCAATTTGGGTTGGAATTGGGAAATTGGGTTGTGAACTCAATTGTAATGAAATGTCGGTATATGTTAGATTACTAAACTAGGCGAATGTGTTTAGGTAATCAAATTGCAAAGCTTGAGAGCGGTGCGGGATCTTCTAACCCGAAAGGTAAGTGCCTATGCACTTACTTAGTATTGATGATAAATGGTGAATGTTGTGAATTATGTGTTATGTGATTGTGTACATTCTTACGATATGATAAATTGTGAATGATTTAGTATGTACAATGAATGAATGTAGTTATAGTGTTAAGCTATAATGGAAATGGATCATGTGTTGATCATAAATGAAACGGGGATAAATGAATTTTATGCAAGGTTGTATGTATAATGTGTAAAGTTGCATAATTAGTTATGTGGTATGAATGAGCATGAAATTGTATGCATAATTGAAGGAATGTAGTTATAGTATTTATACTATAATGGATATGTTGATATGGAGTTATGGTCTATGACCCATAATGGATAGAATGCATATGGAGTTATGGTCTATGAACCATAATGGATAGAGTGGATATGGAGTTATGGTCTAAGTACCATAATGGATAGATTAGTTATGGAGTTATGATCTCGTATCCTTTGGGATATGAAGTTATGGCCTACGTGCCATAATGGAAATGGAAAAGTGATAATGAAATGATGAAAGTAACTTGTAGGTGATATACAAGTGTATGAAATCCTTAATTGGCCAAATGGGTGTTAACGGGTCAAATGGGTGAAAGGTGTGAAAACAAGTTGAAATCACTTGTTTGTTATGTTTAACACATTACAATGGTAATATGTTGACGAAATGCTAATGTATGGAACTATAATTGACCAAATAGAGGCAAACGGGTCAAATGGGTGAAAAGGATGAAAACAAGTTGTAAATACTTGTTGGTTGTGTTTATCTCATTACTAATGGTTATAAGTTTATGTGGTTATGCAGGGAAAGCTCCGAAATAGGTCAAGGTCAACGTCCAAGCTTGGAGGGTTCTCGTATGCATTTTTGGTATTTTGAGGATTTTCGTAAAATCCTTGTAAAGTGGTGTAATTTGGCACAAAAGTTATGTTTTGATGTAATCATATGTTGTCATGATGTTTTTGGTCAAAAATCTAAGTGTTGGTAAAGTTTTGATGATAAGCAAAATGAAAAGGTTGGAAAAATGGTTAAGTGTGAAAGCTGCTGAAAAGCTGGAAACATTATGAGAGAAAGGGTCCCTCGCGGGCCGCGAGAGTCCATTTCTCTCGCGGTACGCGAGAGGGTTTAAAAAAAAAAAAATTTCTTGGATTAAGACTTCCGCGCGTTAAAGATTTGTTTTTAAAAAGTGGTGTGTTTCAACTTGGTATCAGAGCAATGGTTTGAGGGATTTGGTGTGCGAGACACTAAACTCAAACCGGATGCTCTTGATATGGGGGAAATGATACGAGAATCCAAGAAGGACTTGACTAAGACTCGGAGCTTGCGGAAATGAAAGGTTAGTAATGATTTGATAAAATGATAATATATATATATATGGTGTATGTATATATGTATGATGATTGTTGTTAAGGTGTTATGTGTGCTGAAACTTGTTTTGCGACCTGTTATATGGAGATGGTAATTACAATTGGGCATGGCGTATTATTAAACATGTCTGGCCAATATGTTTAATAAGACGAAATGTGCAAGGGACTTTATGATAACCATATAACAATGAACATTTGCAAGGATTAGGTGAAGGTGGTTATATATGTATGTATGTATATAGGTAGGTAAATATATACTTAATACATATAATAGTGAATGTGTAATGGATACCTAGGGTATTGAAAGTGAAAGGGTATTAAGGTGTTTGTGGTTCATTTTCTCAGTTTAGAGATGGCAGAAGATGCAAGTAATGAACCATTGGATCCAAGAATCCAAGATATGATAAAAGAGGAAGTGGCTAAGGCCTTCGAGCAAATCACAACCTTGTTAATGGAAGAAATGAGAGGGACTATCAAGCTTACCCTCGAAGACGTGTTAAAGGAGAAGGAAAGGGTGCCACAGGGTTGTACCCTAAAAGAGTTTATGGTAATTAAGCCCAAGGAATATGACGGGCAAGTGGACCCGATTCTGAGCCACAGGTGGGTTGTGGATATGGAGTCCAATTTTGAGACTACTAAATGTAAGCCCGAGGATAGGGTGATGTTCAGTGTGCCTTTGTTGACTGGAAGGGCAAAGGAGTGGTTGTTGAATCTCCGCAAGGAGAGGGGTGTTTTGGGTGTGACCTCCATGTCTTGGGAGGAGTTTAAGGCGGCTTTTCTGAAGTATCATTGCCCGCAAGCCGCAGTTGATAGAATGACTGAGGAGTTTCTCCTCATGAGGCAAAAGAATGAGTCAATAGATGAGTTGGCTGGAGCTTTCTTTGATCGCGCCAAGTTCTGTCCGGACGTGGTGTCGACCGAGAAGGCGAAGATTGACAGATTTTATGCTATGTTGACTGTGGAATTCAGAGATAGCATATCTCCATCTTCTTTCACCACGCTTGTGGATTTGATAAACAGGTGTCGGGAAAGGGAAGTGGAGTTGAGGAGGCAAGAAGCTAGAGGAGAGAAGAGGAAACGGGAAATTGTAGAACAAGTGGTGAGCAAGATAAAGGGCGGGAGCCCTAGTAAGAAGCCTTTTACCAAGTTCTCTTCTCGAGGATGCAAAGTTTGTGGGAAGGAGCACTATGGGGATTGTAAGAAGGGAACGTCGAATTGTTACAAGTGTGGGAAGCCGGGGCATATGGCAAATCAGTGTCCAAGCCAGATTCGTATATGCTACAATTGTTATAAACCCGGGCACAATAGGGCGGATTGTCCCGAGTTAAAGCAAGGTGGAAGTGGAAAGAAAGTGGAGACGCCAAAACCAAAAGGAAGAGCCTTCCACATTTCGGCGGAAGAGGCAAAGAACAACTCGGAGGTGGTGTCAGGTACATTCAAGATTAACTCTTTACCTGCACTAGTTCTTTTTGACTCGGGGGCTAGTCGTTCGTTTGTGTCTTTGAAATTTGTTAAGCATTCTTCTTTTATAAGTAGCAAGTTAGATGAACCCTTAGAAATTGAGGCGGCAAATGATAAGAGCTTCCTAGTGTTTGATGTTTATAGGAATTGCAAATTAAAGGCGGGGGGTGAAACGTTCCATATCGATTTAATTCCTATGTCTATGGGGGAATTTGATGTGATAGTGGGGATGGATTGGTTAGCAAGGAACAAAGAGAATATTCTATGTGGGCCTAAAGCGATACGACTCGATTCCCCATCGGGCGAGTCCATTTATATAGAAGGTGAAAAGAAAGGTAATGTAAGAATGTGCTCTTATGTAAAGGCAACCAAGTTCATGGCGCGTGGGTGCAAGGCGTTCATGGCTTGTGTTGCGGTTGTGAATGAGAAAGTAAAGAACATTCGCGATGTTCCGGTTGTGAATCAGTTTGAAGATGTGTTTCCTGATGAGTTACCGGGGGTTCCTCCGGAGAGGGAAGTAGAGTTCGGGATTGATTTGATACCGGGTGCTAAACCGGTAGCTAAAGCGCCTTATAGATTGGCACCGCCAGAAATGAAAGAACTCATGGAGCAATTACAAGAGTTACTTGACAAGGGTTTCATACGCCCAAGTGTTTCACCTTGGGGTGCGCCCATTCTCTTCGTCAAAAAGAAGGATGGGAGCATGAGAATGTGTATGGATTACCGGGAGTTGAACAAGTTGACAGTGAAGAATAGGTACCCATTGCCTAGGATTGACGATCTTTTCGACCAATTGCAAGGGGCGTCATGGTTTTCTAAGATTGACTTGAAGTCCGGGTATCATCAGTTGAAAGTGAAGGAAGAGGATGTTCATAAGACAGCTTTTCGCACTCGTTACGGTCACTATGAGTTTACGGTTATGCCTTTCGGTTTGACCAACGCACCTGCGGTTTTCATGGATCTCATGAACCGGGTGTGTAGACCGTTCCTTGATCGTTCGGTCATTGTGTTTATTGACGATCTTCTCATCTATTCAAGGAGCGAAGGTGATCACGCTTGTCATTTGCGTGAGATTCTTGAAGTCTTGCAAAAGGAGAAACTTTATGCTAAATTCTCCAAGTGTGCATTTTGGTTGCGCGAGATCCAATTCTTGGGTCATGTGATTAATGAAAGAGGAATTACCGTTGACCCATCCAAGATTATGGCGGTTAAAGAATGGTCATCACCGAAGACGCCTTCGGAGATTAGAAGTTTCTTGGGGTTAGCGGGTTATTATCGAAGGTTCATCGAAAACTTCTCTCGGATTGCTTTGCCGATGACGAAGTTGACTCGTAAGGAGACAAAGTTTGTTTGGAGTCCCGAGCAAGAGTCTGCCTTTCAACTCTTGAAAGAAAAGTTTACTAAGGCGCCTGTTTTATCCTTGCCGGACGGGACCGAGGATTTTGTTGTTTATTCGGATGCCTCGCATTCGGGGTTGGGGTGTGTTTTAATGCAAATGGGGAAAGTGATTGCCTATGCATCTAGGCAATTAAAGACTCACGAGGTGAATTACCCAACCCATGATTTAGAGCTTGCAGCCGTGGTTTTCGCGCTCAAGATTTGGAGGCATTATTTGTATGGTGCTAAGTGTACGATCTACACGGATCACAAAAGTCTCAAATATTTCTTTGACCAAAAGGACCTCAATATGAGGCAAAGGCGGTGGCTTGAATTGGTTAAGGATTATGATTGTGAGATACTTTATCATCCGGGTAAAGCGAATGTTGTGGCGGATGCGCTTAGTAGAAAGTCAAGTCATTCACCTATCAAGGTGAAGTCATTCAAGATGACAAATTCATCATCTCTTATTGATGAAATCCGGGAGGCTCAAGTGTTAGCACTTGGTGGTGACTTGAAGAAAGAGCGGATGGTTGCTTATGTTGATAAGCTTGGTGAAAATAGCATGGGTTTGAAGACATGCTTTGATAGAATTTGGATACCTAGGTTGTCAAGTGTCTTGACAACTATTCTTGACGAGGCGCATAAATCCAAATATTCTATCCATCCGGGGGCCACGAAGATGTTTTATGATTTGAGGTGTCATTTTTGGTGGCCAGGTATGAGGCGTGATATTGTTAAGTATGTGGAGAAGTGTCTCACATGCTTAAGGGTTAAGGCGGAGCATCAAAAGCCGTATGGAAAGCTTCAACCGCTTGAAATACCGCTTTGGAAATGGGAAAATATAACCATGGATTTGATCACTAAACTACCAAAGACTCGAAAGGGTTATGATGCGATATGGGTAGTAGTGGATCGGTTGACGAAGAGTGCACATTTCCTTCCTATAAAGGAAACGTATTCTTCGGATAGATTGGCGGAAATGTATGTGAAGGAAATTGTGTCACGTCATGGTGTGCCGGTGTCGATTATATCGGATCGTGATACGAGATTCACTTCTCGTTTTTGGAAGAAATTCCATGAGGATATGGGGACAAGGTTGAACCTCAGCACCGCTAATCATCCACAAACGGATGGGCAAAGCGAGCGTACGATTCAAACGCTCGAGGATATGTTACGCGCGTGTGCTTTGGATTTTGGTGGTAGTTGGGACGACCATCTACCGTTGGCGGAATTCTCTTACAACAATAGTTACCATTCTAGTATTGGTATGCCGCATTTTGAGGCATTGTATGGGAGAAAGTGTCGAACACCCGTGTGTTGGGGTGAGATTGGTCAACGGGAGCTTGGTAGTGTCGAAGTGGTCAAGGAAACTAATGATAGTATTGACCAAATTAGAGCACGCTTGAAGGCGGCTCAAGATCGCCAAAAGTCTTATGCGGATAATAGGAAGCGGGCGATTGAGTTTCAAGTGGGAGACTTTGTGCTTTTGAAAGTCTCTCCTTGGAAAGGGGTGATACGGTTTAGGAAACGGGGGAAATTAAGTCCTCGTTTCATCGGGCCGTTTAAGGTGATAGCAAAGGTGGGTACGGTAGCTTATCGTTTGGAGCTACCGGAGGGACTAAGTAGACTTCATAACACATTTCATGTGTCTCATTTGCGAAAGTGTTTGGCGGATGAATCTACTTTTGTCCCTTTGGACGATATTGAATTGGATGAAAAGTTGAATTATGTTGAAGAACCGGTGACAATCTTGGATAGAAAAGTGAAGCGTTTGCGCAATAAAAAGATTAGCCAAGTTTTGGTGAGGTGGAAACATAGAAAGGGAGCGGAAATGACTTGGGAAACCGAGGAAGAAATGCTTAAACATTATCCGAACCTTTTTATGTGAAGTCGGGTTTCGGGGACGAAACCCAAATAAGGGGAGGTGATTTGTAACGAACCAAAATCCGGGTTTCGTTTTCAAATAAATAAAGCATTTTAATAAATATTATGGTGAAAATAATATTTATGAAATAAGTTGAAATTAGTGGGTTTCAAGTTAATAATGAAGTTATGTTAGTTTTAACTAACTATGGGATGAAATGAGTGAAATGGAAGTTAAGGGGCCAAAAGTGTAAATGGCAAAATCTGCCATATTGACTAGCAAAAGTCAAAATAAACCTCATTTGGTTGTTTGGTCGTTCAAGAGAAGAGGAAGAAAAGAGAAAAGTGTGTTGAAGCCATTTTCGTGCAATTGAAGCTTGATTAGTGAAGGTTTTGGCTCACACAATACCTTCCTAACATCAAGTAAGTGATTCTCTTCCTCTTGATTTCACCATGTATGTGTTCTTTGTGGGTTTTGGGTGAAATCCGAAATTATGTATGCATGTGATGAAATGGTGTTAGATTGTTGATAATCTAGCTAAACTAAAGTTAAAGAATGATGATTAACATCCTAGAACCCTTTGATTTTGATTTTGAAAAGTTAGGGTTCATATGGTGGAAATTGGGGGTGTTTGGATCATGATGCTAGAATGGTGAATTAATGAAGATTAAGTGTTTTTAAGATGCTAGACACTTGAACAAACACCAAATTAACTTAATAATAATTTTTGAAAGAAGAATTAGTGTTAAGATTAAGTTAATTAAACTCAAGTAGGTGAGTTTGTGGTGAAAGAGGGTGTTTGGCTATGAGGATAACCCAAACGGGTCAATTTGGGTTGGAATTGGGAAATTGGGTTGTGAACTCAATTGTAATGAAATGTCGGTATATGTTAGATTACTAAACTAGACGAATGTGTTTAGGTAATCAAATTGCAAAGCTTGAGAGCGGTGCGGGATCTTCTAACCCGAAAGGTAAGTGCCTATGCACTTACTTAGTATTGATGATAAATGGTGAATGTTGTGAATTATGTGTTATGTGATTGTGTACATTCTTACGATATGATAAATTGTGAATGATTTAGTATGTATAATGAATGAATGTAGTTATAGTGTTAAGCTATAATGGAAATGGATCATGTGTTGATCATAAATGAAACGGGGATAAATGAATTTTATGCAAGGTTGTATGTATAATGTGTAAAGTTGCATAATTAGTTATGTGGTATGAATGAGCATGAAATTGTATGCATAATTGAAGGAATGTAGTTATAGTATTTATACTATAATGGATATGTTGATATGGAGTTATGGTCTATGACCCATAATGGATAGAATGCATATGGAGTTATGGTCTATGAACCATAATGGATAGAGTGGATATGGAGTTATGGTCTAAGTACCATAATGGATAGATTAGTTATGGAGTTATGATCTCGTATCCTTTGGGATATGAAGTTATGGCCTACGTGCCATAATGGAAATGGAAAAGTGATAATGAAATGATGAAAGTAACTTGTAGGTGATATACAAGTGTATGAAATCCTTAATTGGCCAAATGGGTGTTAACGGGTCAAATGGGTGAAAGGTGTGAAAACAAGTTGAAATCACTTGTTTGTTATGTTTAACACATTACAATGGTAATATGTTGACGAAATGCTTATGTATGGAACTCTAATTGACCAAATAGAGGCAAACGGGTCAAATGGGTGAAAAGGATGAAAACAAGTTGTAAATACTTGTTGGTTGTGTTTATCTCATTACTAATGGTTATAAGTTTATGTGGTTATGCAGGGACAGCTCCGAAATAGGTCAAGGTCAACGTCCAAGCTTGGAGGGTTCTCGTATGCATTTTTGGTATTTTGAGGATTTTCGTAAAATCCTTGTAAAGTGGTGTAATTTGGCACAAAAGTTATGTTTTGATGTAATCATATGTTGTCATGATGTTTTTGGTCAAAAATCTAAGTGTTGGTAAAGTTTTGATGATAAGCAAAATGAAAAGGTTGGAAAAATGGTTAAGTGTGAAAGCTGCTGAAAAGCTGGAAACATTATGAGAGAAAGGGTCCCTCGCGGGCCGCGAGAGTCCATGAAGGATTCTCTCGCGGTACGCGAGAGGGTTTAAAAAAAAAAAAATTCCTGGATTAAGACTTCCGCGCGTTAAAGATTTGTTTTTAAAAAGTGGTGTGTTTCACTATTCCTTTTACTTACTTGGGTATTGTGGTGGGAGCAAATATGAATAAAATTTGCAACTGGGTCCGGTCTTGGAATCTTTTGAAAAAAGACTCTCTCTTTGGAAAGCCAAAGCTCTCTCCATCGGAGGGAGGTTGACCCTCCTAAAATCAGTTTTGGAATGCCTTCCTTCATATTATTTCTCTCTTTACAAAGCCCCTTGTAAAGTTATTAATGATTTGGAATCTATCCGTAAGAAGTTCCTTTGGGGTGGAAGCGAAGACTCTAAAAAGATTCATTGGATTGCTTGGGACAAAGTTACTAAACCCAAAAAGCTTGGTGGATTGGGCTTATGCCCACTGGAAGACGTAAACAAAGCCTTGCTTGCCAAATGGGCTTGGCGCTTTAAAACCGAGGAACATAGTTTATGGCGTAAAGTGATCTCTGCCTTCCACAATTCTAGACGTTCTTGGTCCATGGTGCCGTTCAAAAAGTCCCTCACGGGAGCTTGGAATAACATCTCTAGGTTGGTTCTAAACTTAAAGTTAGACGGTACCCTTTTGTCGAACTACATCAGAGGTGTCTTCGGTTCGGGCGATATGATTCGTTTCTTGCTTGATCCTTGGGTTACAAACGGCCCGTTGTGAACCATCTTTCCTAATCTGTTTAGATTAGAAAAAAAGAAAAAAAATGCAGGATCAGGGATTTCTACATTTGGGAGAACCAATCTCTCTCTTGGAAATGGCGCTGGACTCGCCCTCCGCTTTCTTCCATTGAGCTTGCTGAATGGCATCATTGCCAAATCCTTCTCGGCCAAGTTCATGCTCTTGATGGCGAAGACAAGTGGGTGTGGGAGGGAGCCGACTCGAAAATCTTCTCAGTTAAATCTGTTAAACTCCTGATTAGAAAGAATGATAGTCCGCAGGATCTGTTTGTGTTCAAATGGTGCAATTGGGTTCCTAATAAATGCAACATCTTCGGTTGGAGGGCGGAAATGAACCGGATTCCCACCCTCGAGGCCCTAAGCGTAAGGAATATACAACTTATCTCGCTATCATGTCCTCTATGCGGCGATGCCAGGGAATTTGCGGACCATCTTTTCACCTCTTGTTACTCTGCCTCGGTCATTTGGCAACATAACAGCAGCTGGTGTAAGCTTGCCCCCATCTTCTCCTTCTCGATTAGGGACTTGTTTGAAATATATAAACAGGTTTCTAAGGCGGACTACCAAAAGGATATTGTTCATGGCATATTGGTTATCGCTTGTTGGTGCTTATGGAAAGCAAGAAATGTATCTCTCTTCTCCAACAAGGAAGTCTCCCCTAGGAAAATAATGGAAGATATCAAGGCTCTTGGTTATCTTTGGTTTAACAACCGGTTTAAACCTTTTTCAATCTCTTGGTTAGATTGATGCAATTTTCATTTTGTATAGTTATGTTGTAATTTTTCCCTGTTTGGTTAGCCTTTGGGACGTTTTCTAATAAAGTTTGCCTTTCGAAAAAAATGTAAGGGTGAAGGGGGCACTACCCTCACCCAAAAACTACCCTAACAAAACCAACCAATGAGAGTGTGTCACCACACTTTTACTCAAACACTACCCTAATACCCTAAAGTGTTGGGGACACAATCCTAATACCCTAATTTTTTTTTCATTTTTTAAATTATTTTTTTTAAGTTAAACAAATAATAATAATAATAATAATAATAATAAAACAATCAGTCAAGAGGGAAGCAGACTTAAGGGTGTTCTTGCACGTGTAGAAAATTAAATATATGTAATTGGGTGTTCTTACATGTGGCATAGAAATTCAAAATGTATGAGTTATATAGTACCCGCAGTTGTCTAGAGTCGGGTAATACTACCCGCGATTGTCTACCCAAGCTTCTACCCGCATTGACGGCGCCACCCTACCCGCATCTACCCGTGAGCCCGAACCTCTTACCCGAAGACGTCTCCTTCACCCTAACTATGTAAATAAAAAATCATAAGAACCATATAAATATATGTACATATTTCATGTAGATATAATCATATGTAGTAAGAGGGAGAAAGATGAACGATTAAAAATTTGTTATGTATCACGTTTAAAGCATTAAGCACTTCTTTAATTTTATATTTAAAATTAGTTTATATTGAACTTGCCTCTGTATGTAGATATGATTAATTAAACTAAAATATATGTTTAATGTTTGAGATATATCTTGTGTATTTCCTCATCCTTTGTTTTTTTACATGTTTTCATTTCATTTGTCTTACTTAATCTCTGTTTTAATTTTAAACATATATTTAGGTTGATTTCTATCGTGATGGAGGCTTTACACATGATAACCCAAAAAGGCTTGTGATATGGGTTTTTTTTACAAGGAATTAAATCTCCAAATAAATAAAAAAATTAAACATATTTTAAACCTAATTAAAAAAAACTAGTGGCAAGAAAATAAAATTTGAGAAGACGCTGTTAGGGCTTCAATTGACAATCAACAATCACTCGATCTTTTAGGGCTTCAATTGATCGAACCAAATAAACCGATCGTCGTATTAATGATTTTTTTTCATATATAACTTTATATTTACGGTCCATTTTTCAAGTTACACAGGACACTCAAAATCTCATGGACGACCCTACATGTCCATCCAGTTTATGCATGGTGTGGAGTCTCACCATAATTTGATGATCATTTACTATTGTCCTTCAGCGAATTCGCGACCGCTATATGGTACAAGATAAAAGCTTGATGTAAACTTTTAGCTACGTTGGGGAACTCAGTGAATGAAATTTTACGGCTCTCCATTACTTTGATGGGATCAAAGTTCTATAACTTAAATGATTCAAGGAATTGTTTTGGCAACCTTGTGGTTCATTTGAAAAACAAGGAACGAAAGAATTTTTAAAAAACAACCACCTAAATCCGGAAAGGGTTGTTGAACAAATAAAGCAGTGTATGTTCAATTTTTGTGTTTGATGTTGTAAGTTGTGTTCGTTCTTTAGAAGAAGAAAAAACGAACGGGATTTTCTTGATCGTGCTCGTTCTTTAGAAAAAAAATGAACATGTTTGTGATGGTTTATGTTCGTTCGTTAATGGCATAAATGAACGGTTCGTCAACGTAAACGGATATAAATAAATACAAACGAACATAAATGAGCATAAACAGACATAGCTGAACAAATATAAATCAACTTAAACGAATATAACTTAACAAACATCAACTAAAGTAAAGATGCATACCAAAACATAAAAATCATCAAAAGTAACTTGAAGAGTAAACAAATACATCTAAATTAAAGCCTAAAACCATGATGACGACGACGACGACGATGGTATTCACGTCAGTTTGCACAAGATTGAACAAATGGATTTGGCTACCAAGTGTAAATATGAAAATATTATGTGCTTACCAAGGGCTAAACGAACGAAAAAAATAAATTTGCATGGTATCAGTAACAAATACGAAAATCAAATAGATTTTAAAATAATATTTATCGAACGTATATAAATGAAGTATAGGGATCCACTAGGATGGCCTGAAACTGTGAGAAGCGTAAGAAGGTTTTTAAAACGCTTACAACCGGCTCATTTGAACTCCGATTTTACTCATTTCGGCGGCGTTGGAACCGTCTCGTTGAACTCTACGGTTTTAGCTTATAGGGTTTAGCTTTTGCCTTAGAGTTTAACCTTATAGTTTAGCTTTTAGAATTTAGGCTTTTGGGGGGTGGGGTCGAGGGTTTTAGGTTTTTGGTGGTGGGGTGGGGATTAGGTTTTTGGGGGTGGGGTGAGGATTAGTTTTTTTTTTTTGGGGGGGGGGGGGGTTGGGTTGGGTTGGGGGTTTAGGCTTTTGGGGAATGGTGGTGGTGTTTTTAGACGTCTTTTTTGGCTTTTTAGTGTTTTTTGTTAGGATTTAGGTTTTTGGGGGTAGTGGTGGGGGTTTTAGGTTTTTGGGGGTGGAGTGGGGGTTAGGTTTTGGAAGGGTTGGGATGAGGGTTTTAGGCTTCTGGGGGTTGAGAGTGGAGTTTTTAAAAAGACTTTTTTACACTTTAGAGCCTTTTTATAATATCTCTCCCCTATAAATGAATATAAAACAACATAAATGAACAAACATAAACAAAATTAAATGAACCTAAATAAACAAACGAGAGACGTGTTCACACTACAAAGAATTGGGTCAATAGTGGTGACAGTCGCCGCTATTACTTCGCCGCTAATACCCCACTTGTCGCCGTTACTACCATTGTGTCGCTGCCAATTCGCGTTTAGCGGCGACACTCCTGGTCGTCGCCGCTAATAACTATGTCCGTTTTTGAAGTTTTTTCTGCATTTTCATTATTTCCAGTTTTCCTAAAACATACATGCATTACAAAACCTGCATATTTTTTATTTTTTGCCGAATATAACAGAAACATAACCACAAATATACTAATATATAAAGTTAGAACATAATGTAAAGGTTTTTTGACCCACTCAAGTTATTCTGAATCTTAATACAACATAAAAACAAACAATTAATCTTCATCCATATCGTCGTCGCCCCCTGTTCTTTTCTACTTCGGCTCGAAGGCGAAGGTTCTTGGCCATCCCTCGAGTATTCCGTCGTGGGGCCGCTGCCGCTGCAATTATAATTAAAAATTATTAGTCACGATGTTTGTAATAAATGAATGAATGTAGTAAATAAATAAGTTATAATAAGACTTTCCGTCCTCCTCATAGTGACCATGCCCGGCACCAAAGCCGTCGGGAGACGGTTGATCCTGGCCTGCGCCATGAAGTACAGTAGCAAATACCAAACAGAAATTATGTTGAAAATTTATAAGATATAAAATACAAAAGTACATAATGAATAAAGTTTTCTATTGCAACATCAAAATACGAATACAAATTACAAAAACTTTAATTTTAATCAAACCCCTAAGTTGGCCCCTCCCCCTTAGACAGCTCTCCCTAAAATTTGGAGTGCTCAGCAAGAACAAACATGCGGCCAGGTGCTCTGGTAGTTGAAGAACGTTGCAGGTAGACAGATACCTTCATTTTGGTAAGAAATGTTAAACCAAACCAAAATTGCGTTATACACTTCTAAATACACATATATAATAATAATTATATATTTAAATAATGAACGAGCATTATACATTGCTAAATCTTACTCACAAACAGAACAATAACAAAATAATAAAAAAAGAAATCAATTTCACAGTTTGACTTACACAGCTCGGAGTTCAACACATTGACTAATATCATTAGGAATTATACCATGCTTAACTAATAATGAAGTTAGTTACTATTTAAATTAACCCCAAATCTTGTATAAAACCTAAATGGAAAAGAACAGTAACTTCATAAAATGCTAGAAAGAAAAAAATATGTAGAAAATAGGTAGAATCAAATACAATCAATTCAAGAATATCCTTCTCATATAGTTGTTGGAACTAACAGAAAAACATATTTATGGAACAACATTTGGATTTACCAAAACAAAAAACTCAGGTAAGGATTTTTTACCTTTGAAGAAGATGAAATTTAGGGATTTACTGAAGAACTGAGCTTTGACTCTCTTGTGCGTCGTTCGGCCCTGTGGTAGCTTAAAACGAGAGTCAAACGTTATAATCAACCCTTAAGAAACAGAAACCAGCCCTAGATCTTTAAGAAAAAAACATACGTACCAGACAAACGGCGACACGGAGGAGAGGTGTAGCCGGAGTCGGATTTGGGTGGTCGGAGCAGGGAGGGGTGGTCGGAAACAGGAGAAACGGCGCTCTTCGTCTTGGGGAGATAAAAGTGAGAGATAGGGTGAGAATGGAGGGAAAGCAGGGAGGGATTGAGCTTATTCCCGCTATAGGGTATTAGCGGCGACAGTCGCCGCTAATGCTAAAAAAACATTGGCCGTCCGATTAACTTCATTGTAACCGTCAGATCTTGGAGACACGGATCACGAGCAATAGCGGCGACATTTATGGGTGTCGCCGCTAATGATGTCGCCGATATTGCCTCGTTTTCTTGTAGTGTCATGTTCGTTCGTTTAATTAAATAAACAAAAATTATATGAATCAAATAAAAAGAAAAATTAAACGAATATTTCTCAACAAATTATGGCCTCCCCTTGGTTCTCTCACCACCTCTCATTTTATCATTTTAGTTACAAGCCTTTTGTTAATCGATCACCGTACCTTGTTCAAAGCCACTCCAACCGTAACTCTGCTTCCTGCCTCTCTCAAGAGACGTTTGCAGAGCTACATCAACAAAGACACACCAAATGGCACCAACCGGAAGGGCGAGGTTCACTTCTGGGACCGTGGCTAAGTCCCCTGATCTTGATGACCAGATCAATGATGGTTCGTGTCGATCTATCCCACTCTCTTTATGTGTATTTGTCTTTGAATGTAACAAACATTTACGTTTAGATCATTATATGTAATGATGTAAACAGGACTAACGATTGATCAAGGGATCGCGTGTGTGTTAATGCTGGTGGCTTTGGTGCTAACGTATCTCATTCACTGAGTTTGACTCGTTTTTACCATCTTCATCCTTTTCATTGTTTGAGAAAACCGACTTCAGGAATATTGCGAAGAGGAATGATGCTAAAGATCGAGTTTGGTTGTCTAGATTGGTCTTGGAATCGCGTTTCTTGGAGCAAATTTTATAGGTGTAGATGTGTTGTCTTGAATTCGAGTTTGAGGGGGTGGAAAGGATGAAATGATAGAGAAAGTTATGGTTTAAATTGTGTAGATTTTTCATGAGTTTCTTGTTAATATTCATGAATTGAAATCTTGAATTTTCCATTAAAGTTTTCTGATGCATGATGAAATATTGTGCAATATTTTGATCAATCACTATTGATAGAAGCAGCATGCATGTATATATCATGAAAGGTTAAGTGTTGAAAGAGTATTCAAGAAAATAATAATGATCGACTAAAAATTCTTGAATTCGCCATTGTCGTGTAAGTTAGACCAGACAAACAATCTTTAGGTTACCATAGAGTATATACACACGCCTTAGTATATATAATTATCTACCTCACAAGTATAATAGATGTATAAAAGAGAGGTCTTTTCTGGCACAAACGTCTCATAACCTTAACCGTAGGAAAATTAGTTACCCGGTCTACAAGTCGTAATCTTGATAGTTTATTTGTAAATGTCAACTCTAAGCTATAAGTATCAATTCAAATCAGTTTACTTATAACTGTGTCAACTTACATAGTCGATTTAGAATTTAATCAAGATTTAAGACCATCCACGGTATAGAGGTCCTTGAGGTCATGAAGGCTTAGGTGAAAGAGGAGGAGGAGGAGGAGATGCGACAAATGATTGGTAGCAAAGAGTGAAGCGAAGTCCACCAGGACGAATGTTCCGTGAGAGGAGAGAGAAAGGAGGGAGAAACTGATGCTAGCCCGTACACTACCTTTTGTTGATGCTCTAAAAGAGTGTCAATTTGGATTATAGTTAAGATTTAAAATATCAAATGAAAAACTTAACTTTTTTTTAACGACAACACTAGATATTCTAAGATAATTGGGTTTCCTCGGGACAACACCTAGAACATCTAGGGCAGCCCACCACATGAGGAACCCCCAACTGGGTAAACCCCATGACCTGGCCACAGACCCCTTTTTTGTTGTTGCTAGGATTTCAACCCAAGACCTCCACTATGAGAAGTCTTGGAGCTACCATTACACCAAATGACCAAAGGTATGAAAAACTTAACTAAGATTTACACTAGTCTCTTAAAAAAGTAATAATTTTTAAAAACATAATTTTTATGATCACATCTAACTCTTTATTATAACAAAATAGAAAAATCAAGCAATGTATAATGCCTCTAACATCTGTGTCATTTAAGGAACACGAGTAATCCTTTACAACTGTTCAACTCAACATACATGTATGTGATTTGATCATTATTCACTTAACAAAATTATTAAACACCAAAAACAAAACTTTAACTTTGATATCAACTAAAACAGCCCTAACTATGTTCATGAAGAATAAATGTAAATAACAGAAAGAACCAATATTAGTTTTGTTGTCATGAGGCAATGAAAAGAGCATCTAAAATCTACCAACTACCAAAACTGCTAAAAGCTCTGCATGCCGCATGATGTGTAATTATTTTCCTCCACCGCCATCGAAAGCGGTGGTCGAGTATAATGAAATGAACACTTGTGCCAGCTTATTAGTCATGATTCATGTAGTGATATTTTGTTGATGATGTAAAGCATACTTCACAACCTCATAAAAAGATACCACAATTCCAACTGAAGGGCCTGCACGCCCCACACGAGGCCCAGCACCTGTAAATAGTCCCCGCATTCCCCCATCCCTGATTCAACAAACAAAAAGGTAACAAAAACGCAATACTTGTTTTATCAGTGAAAACTTTACACTAGCGTCCAAGATTAGATGTAGCCATTGCGACCCATTTGCTTAAGAATGGGTCGTTTCATGTTATGTTTTAGCCCTAACGGGTAAAATTAAAAATAGCTAGAAGGAAGAACAAATTGGGGCAAAAGTTACACATGCGCAGTGTACTTTTCAACCATAACCCTTCTAATATTGGAAATAATCTTGGTTTGTTCACATGAAATCGGGTGATCGAAGAAAGGAAAGGTCTGGGATTTTTGAGTTGTTTTCGAGTCGGTTTTCTGTTTAGTATTTAAGTTTGTTTTGGTTATAGATTAGGTTTATTTGATAAGGATTAATTTAGGAGAATTGTTTCTTATTATCGGTTAGGATATTGAGTCATTATTTGTTTCCTATTTGAGGGTTTTAGGAGTCTTGGTGATTAAGTTTTGTTTTAGTATAAATAGAGGTGTAGGAATTCATTGTAATGTATGGTTTTTCGATTAATAAACAAAAAAGAGTCGTGGGGTTGTTTTCCCACAAAAACCGTTTGGAGTTTCACGATCCAATTGGCCAACACCTAAATTATTTCTATTCAAAAATTTTGACTATTATTGAAGTATAAGATTTTTGTTTTGGGTAACTAACTATTAAAAAATAAAAAAACTTCGTCAAAAAGATTTTGGAGCCTCACATCACATGTACCAAAAAATATTAATTTTGACATGTTAAACAACCTCGTCATCTCGCCCGGTTTGACACCTCTAAATCCACTGATCAAAATTTGGAATGTGCCAGTTTGATATCTAGTTACAAAATGATATTTGCTTTTGAAGAGGAACAAACCTCCAAACCTCCATTAGAGTCTGCCTCGTTGTCATCCTTAGTGCTCTACTAGGATCCTTCTGCGATAACATAAAAGCGAAGCAAAAATATAAGATATAAATTCATGGTTGTTCACAAACTTCTGTTTGCGAATACAATGCTCAAAATCCAAGCTTAAAAGTAAATACCTCTATTTGTCTTCGAGTTTTTGCAACATCAAGTGGACATGTGGCGGCAGCAGCAAGACTGCCTGCAACGAAACCTGAAGAAAAATTTGCTCCAAGCACACTCACAGCGTTGGCTTCTTCACCCACCAAACTCAGTAGCCTTCTTCTTACTGGCTCAAGAGTTGACCAACATATAGCAGAAAAAGGTACATCACGAGCCAGCTGTGCCCCAAGACCTGTCCAAAGTGCGCGGTAACTTTGCACTGCAGTAAAAAAAAAATACCACAGTCGATTAAAATTAATATCTTCAAAGCAAAATCCCATTTGTTATGACAAAAAGCATCAGGAAAGCATGAATTTCTTAAAAATACTAAAATTATTTTTAATGAACAGACAAAAATAACAGTAAGTGGTGTGTGCACACAGCACGCACACATAATTGCAAGTTTAGCTACTGTTTAAGAGCTTACCATTCTTCATATTCTCTGATGTCTTGACATTAGATAACACATCCACCAACGTCTTCCACACTCCAGGAGCTTTTTTCCCACTGTTGATGTCTTTGAATGCCTAAATGTGCACGTATCCATTTTTCCATCATTAAACGAAAACAACTAAAAGAAAAAACCAGTGGCATTTTCATTCAAGTTTTAAACTAATGATCAAGTTTAATAACATGTGGTCGCCAAAAAAAATGTCACAGAATTATCTAAATCACCTGCATGCGGGTTCTAGCAAGTTCTATAGGATAGCAGGTTGTGCAAGCCAATGAGCGTGCCAATGATCCAGCCAGTAAAGGGGCGTAAGGGGTCATGCTTGGAGCATTCAGAGCTGCAAAATCTTCAAACCAATCACGGAATATGTCATAGCAAGGGAGATAAATTCCCACCTGTTCAAACAAAATATTAAAAAATAATGTGAAGTCTAACCATAGTGCAAGACCATCAAGAGACTTACGGTTGGTATAGCCAGTGCAAGACCAGCATTTGTGCCTCTCCATAATCTTGCAACTCCCTCCTGTAAAGACACCCATTAGATATCTCAATACAACTTCAAAACCTACAGTATAAAATAAAGAGGAGAGTAGGCGAGAGAACGCCAACCTGGCGAATAATTTTGTAGAAAACGTCCAGCGTTCCTTTGTACTCGAAACAGTCTGGTGGACAGATTGACACTGTACCGTGTACTCCAGCACGGGTGCATGACGGAGAACATCTCAGATCCGCAAACATCTAAGGAGACATAATTTATAGGAAAAATAAAAAATGATTAACAAGAATATAACCAACCCCTACTTTAGAGATCAATTAACTATGTCATCTTGCTAATATTAAATCCATGATGTTATAATACATACTACAATTTACTAATTTAGAGATGACTAAACCAACATAAAAATGTCTCAACAAAGATAAATGAAATACAGACAATCATGGAGAAAGATTAACTAGTACCATACAGTATTTCCCTAATAACAAGGATGGTTGAACTAATGTTCATAATCCAATTACACATGACATTTCAAAGTGGCAAAAGTAATTGTTTATGTGACACCTTAGGTAAATCTCACATCGTTATATTCAGGAGAGATGTTGGGCAATAAGGAATGCTCCGCCTCAAATACACCAAACGCGTTTTGGGGGCATTGGTTGTGGATGAAAGAAGAACTACACGGTTAAGAATGCTCGAGTGGGAGCATCCAGAATGGATGACCTCCGGGAAATTTTCACTCGACTCGAGCAACCAAAAACGAAGTTGTGATTGGTTGGTATGAGGGTCCAGATGTTACAAATGATATCAGAGTCACTCCTATCTTTTTACAATGGTGGGGCAAATCTCAGCGATGATGATGAGTCCCACAAGGGGGTGTTTGTCACACCTTAGGCGAATCCTTGAGGCTTGAGACAGCCGACTTTCGGCTGGAACCGTTCGATTCCATGCTTTTGAATAAATCATGTGTTCTTGAGTCATTTGATTGCATATCAATCTGCATCAAAGTTTCACTCGAGCAACCAAGAAACAGAGTCATGAGCTCCTTGTTGGTAAAGCGAACAATATTGGTTATTATGAGGGGTCGGATGTTACGGTTTCACTACATCCTTGAACACCAAAACCGAAAGGTTGAGCTTTCCATTACAAAATGAAGAATACATAAATACACTGCCTAAGTTATTTCTCTCTCAAGAGTCAAGACATTTGCTAATCATTAAGGATAAAAAGACCAAAATGTTAAATTGCCTAATTATCCCTAACTTTGATTATCACTATACTATACTTAATTGTTTGTTTCTGATCCTTACTGTACATTGGTGCCCACGTGAGTCAAGATACACCATTACTAACAAATGCAACCAGTGACCCTTCGGGACACTTCTAATCGTTGAAAGGCTGTTGGTACTAAACTACTAATTCTAAAAGTGCACAAGTTAGGACACTCCATCTCTTAAAAGTATTATTAACAGGCAGCTTATTAGTTTTTTTTTAAAGAATTGGATCCTGATCTTCATTTATAAAAAGGACGATTAAAATAGAGTGGCAGGTAAACGGGCAATAAGTTGCGCCGCAACCTCCTTTTGGATAGCAAAACCGATCCTACTAAAAACAAAGTTTTGGGTCTTAGGGGCCGAAATAATACGCATACCAAAAAATCAAACAAAAATTTAAATAGCACACATACCATGTTTGGTCCAAAAACTGCCATTCGACTTGTATGATTAGTCAACGGATGAGAGTAAGCAACACCAGCAGCCTGTGCTTGCAGCCTTGTCTATAAACTCACAAACACACATAAAAATGTACAATCATCAACATAATCCTGAACACCAAACATGAAGCTAAAACTTGATTTCAAATTCTTTTTTTAATAACTTCATAATAATTCATAAAAATAGATTAAATCTAGGGCAAATGCCATAAAAAACCAACATACTTTCCGGTTTTTCTCACAAAAGTCCCTCAACAAAATTTTGCACATAAAAAACCAACATACTCTCTCTTTTTCCTCACAAAAGTCCCTCAACAAGTTTTTGCACATAAAAAACCAAAATACTTTCTTGTTTTTCTCACAAAAGTCCATCGAAAACTATTTATCTTAGCAAATGAATCCGCAAAAATAAAGCAAACGAAATCGACCGACAGAAACAAGATCAAATGAATCATTTGCTTTGCTTCTGTCGATTCATTTGCTAGGATAAATAGTTGTCGACGGATTTTTGTGACAAAAACAAGAAAGTGTGTTGGTTTTTTATGTGCAAATATTTGTTAAGTGACTTTTGTGAGAAAAAAAAGGGAGAATATGTTGGTTTTTTATATGCAAAATTTTGTTGCGGGACTTTTGTGAGAAAAACCAAAAAGTATGTTGGTTTTTTATGGCATTTTCACTTAAATCTATTGCAAAACTTGCACCAAAACCCTTAAAAACCTAAGCCCTAAAAACAAAGGTCAAGTTAGGGTAGAGAAAAGGGGGAAACTGATAATTACATACTTTAGCAACATCAAGAGGGTTAACAGTAACAGCGGAGAGGAAGGCGGCGCCCGCGGCGGATAAAGCCCTCTCCGAAAGCCCTAATTTGTCATCCGGCTTTGACGGCGGAGATTTAATCGATTCAATCATGGTTGACGAGTCAGAAATTAATTCAAGTTCATACTCATGTGTTGCATCCCGTGAAGATTGATCGAGATTCGTAAACAGATCGTTGTGATCATACTGCTTCGATTCGTTCTTATTAACCATTTCCCTTCAATTCAAAACTTTGACCAGCAGGAACTTAATCCTGAAGCAAAATTGATACGCAATTTGAACGATAATTGAATCGAGTATCATGTTTACTATGATTATAAGAAGATATTACCTTTTGATCGCAGCTTTTATTGAAGAAAAATACAAAGTAGATGAAGAATTGAAGAATCTAAATTGCATGGAATAAATAGAATACGGAAGAACGGTCTCACGCCACAGAATAAGGAAACGGAATCAAAATTGGTTGTGTGGGAATTAGGGCTGTTGTTAGACGTGTCAAATTCTAGAGCAACCCAAACACACATCTTAATCTTGACATTTTAACCTTTTTTTTTTTTAAATATCAATATGTTTTCATTAGCGTCTTAAATGAATCGAACCGAACGAAGCCTTGTTCTTGTTCGTGTTCGTGTTCGTTCGTGTAGTATTGAACTTGTTTACAAACGGTTCAAGAACACTACATGACAAAATTTCATGTTCGTGTTCGTGTTCGTTCGTGTAGTATTGAACTTGTTTACAAACGGTTCAAGAACACTACATGACAAAATTTCATGTTCGTGTTCGTTCATTAAGGAAATAGACTTGTTCACGAACCGAACCGAACGAAGCCTTGTTTGGGACTTTTGATGTCAACTCTGTTAGAACTTGAAGCCCGAATCAGGTAATCCTGAAACAGAACTACAGAAGACTGTGAGAATAAGGGGACGTCGTATAAATGAGAATATGGTTAATTGCTAGGGTAATAAAAGTTAAAGAATTTGGATAAATAAAAAAGAAATATACAAAAATCTTTAATGACCAACATGAAGAAACGAAGATGAACGAACATAAACGCACGTAAATGACCGAACGTTCATGAACACATTACCGAACGTTCATTAACACAACTGAACGAACAAAACATTTGGTCATGTTCGTTCATTTAGTTAATCGGACGGAATTCCTTATTCATGTTCGTTCATTTGCTAAACGAACGAACGTAAACGAACTTCCCACCGAACGGTAATGTTCGGTTCGTTTATAGCACTAGTTTTCATTATAGTATACTAATACTATTTATATATTTGTTGTTGATTTTATACTTTCTATTAGTTTTGATGAATATGATTTTATTATTAGTATACCGCGGGCTTAATATCAACCGTAATTTCAAATGATCAGTATAGTTAAACAAGAAAAAATATTAAATAATTAATAAAATATCACCTTAACGCTATGTTACCTAGTCAACTCAACTGGTTTAGCTGGAAACTGTCAGACGGTTGGTTTATCTATTACTGGATATGAAAAAAAGAAAAACGTTGTTTAATTGCTCTGTATAAAAAAAATATAATTTAAAACGAAAGTAAGATAATACATTACTACTACCTTAAAAACAAGTGACGGTGCCCAATAAGAATTGGCCACCTCACTTCATAAAATATATTATATATTTCATTTGCAACTTACTAAATAAACATGTGCCTTGATGGAATGGTTATTGCACACTCCTTTACTTTCTTTTTTATTCTCTTTAGTTCACAAGTTCAAAACCTCCCATCAACAAAAAATTTTTCGATTGTCTTTTGCTTTTTCATTTTATTTCTCTTTACTTTTTTTTTCTCCGGCATATATTTCAGTTATTTTAGTCTCGGCAAACGATCCGAACCGATAAAGACCGAACTCCAACCGTGTATCGCGTGGAAAAAACTATGATCTTCGAGAATATGATTATGTTTCAGAAAAAAAAAATTAACGCCCATTTCTTACATGCTTATTGTTATATACGTGCCCCTGTAAATTCGAGTTCGTCTACGTTTCAATGTTATTTTTTTTTTTGAAAATGAGTTGGGTCAAATATAATACGTTTTCGTGGTTATTTTTATATAGGTTTCTGTTGCCCTACGTTTCGATGTAAATTTTGTTCGGAAAGGAGTCGGGTTACATTTCCATATGATCTATGTTTCAACGTAAATTTTATTCGTAAACGATTCAGGTCATATATAATACGTTTTCACTCGACGGTATAAACTCAAGTTAGTGTACGTTTCAACTCTGCCACAACACGCGGCGGGTAAATTTACTAGTTATTTCTTAACAACAAACTCACATCATAAATACTTAAATTTGATATATATAAAAGCCTTTAAACAAATATAAAAGTAGAGTTAAAAAAAACACATGATGTTAATCATGTAAATATTATACTTTAAGTAATATTAGCAATCCATTTTAAATTATTAAGGTGAAAAACAGTTTATTTTCTTACCAATTCTGTTAATGTTGCTCGTGACTGGTGACGTCAAACAATTACACGTTGGTCTAATATCTCGTATTTTAAAAGCCAAAAAATGATTTTTAAAGTGAAAATTCAAAATTGTTAATTTGTCATGTTTTAATGGTGGAGAATGCATTCTTATTGGGTGGGTAATATATACGCATATTTATCAATGAACAGAGACCTATGAAAATTGACGGCTATTATAGTACTATATGTGTGTTATCAAATTAACGAAATTAAAACAAGATGACTTGTCACATCAAATTTGTAAAAGTACTATTCGGATGCAATGGAGTAAAAAAAAATTAAAAAATTATACGTGTATACTTACACAGAGTATATGTATTATTTGCTAAATTTAAGATCTATCTTTTCTTTTTAAGAAATTAAATAAAAATTGTCTTTAATTGTAAACTCCATGTCTCCAACCCTACTAGTAAACTGTAAGTAAAAAAATTAAGCCCCAATGGATATCTGAATATAAGAAAAATAATCATATATGAAAACCGTATCAAACATCAAAATCAATTCATTGATCGATCAACTTAAAAATTCAAATGTCAGAGATAATCTATACTATATAATAAACTAGTTTAGATCTCGTGTCTACACACGGAACGAAAAATATCAATATTTAAAGTTTTAAATCTTTATGTATATATTTTACAGGTGTTAAAATATATTATATATACTAAGGAGAGAAAACAAACTCAAAATATATAAAAATTAATACATAATTGGGTTTCAAAAATACGTTAATTACTGTTTAATGTAATTTGAATTTCATTACTATTTGATTGAAATGAAAGTTACATAATTAAATTTTAAAGTTTTTTATAATAAGAGATAATTTAAAGTAATGTGTTTTATTAGTATAATTATTATTTTCTTTAAATATATATTATTATTAAAAGATAGAAGTGCATTAAATAAGAGAGAGAGGCGGGAAAAAAATGGTGAGAATGAATATGGAGGCGACACATGGTACTTAAAAACCTTTATTTATTATATAGTATAGATATCATTATTATTTAATAAGATACATGCGCATTAATTAGGAGAGAGAGGCGGGAAAACCAATATTAAGAGGCACGAGGAAATGACATGTGTCCAAGTTAAACCTTTATTTATTAGTATAGATAAAGGTTTTGTCATGCCACGTGTCGCCTCCAAATTCATTTTCATCATTTTTTTCCCGTCTCTCTCTCAAATTAAATGCACCTCCGTCTTTTAACAATAATATATATTTAAATAATATATTAATTATACTAATAAAACATATTTATTTTATATTATCTATTATAAAACTTTAAAATCTAATTATGTAACTTTTATTTTTAATCAAATAATAAATGAAAATCAAATTACAAATGTATTTTCAAAACGCAATTATATTTTAGTTTTTACATATTTTGAGTTTTGTTTTCTATCCTTAGTATATGATACATTTTTACATCTGTAAAATATACACATAAAGATTTAAAATTTTTATTTATTAATATTTTTCACCTCGTGTGTATACACATGATCTAAACTAGTTATGATATAAAATAAAGACACGTATAGTAGTTAGAAAGTTACAGATTTTCTTTTTTACTTTTTAAATCTTCGCATATATTTTGACTTTTTCTGTTTTAGTTATTTCTTTATTTTCTAAGATCGTTCATTTTCTTATATATTCCCCATTCTTCTTTTATTTTCTTTTCTTATTTAACCGTGAATAAAAACCTTAGTTGAACCAAGAGGTATCACACAGCGAAAATGAACGTGCATTCAATTAAAACCTTGGTCAAACTAATGACAACAAACTGTCGTTTCAACTCCCTTCGTCCATGCTTATGTCCAGATTTCAGTTCCTCCTCCCTTAGTTCAAAACCATATGTCATGTTAAGATATGGGTTTTGACATCATTGACCATTATATGATTTAGCTCGGTTCCACTATAATCAGTCGGTTCAACTTCAAGTAGTTCAATCTATACACACCAAATCGATTAACGAATTGATTGTAGGGTTAGCCGGTCTGATCCGGTTTTCAAAACATTATTTAAAACACGTTATCAATGTAAAACCAAAATGAAATTGATTGCAAGGTATGTAGACTTTGTAGGTGTTAGTGACAAACATGGTCAACTCTATGTATTAAAATTTTAGGCTTGAACTTAGAGCCTTAAATTACCGGAGACCTTACTTTTTATAAATAAGAATTAGAGTTAATCGCATAAATGACCCTTGTGGTTTGATAAAATTAAATGTTTGGCCCCAAATTTTTAAAAAATTGCAAATTTAGCACAAATTTTTGGGACCTGGTTACACATTTAGCCTCTGATGTTAACACAGTTAGTTTTAATGGAAAGTTAGCTCATATGTCATCCGCGTGACTTACGATTACAAACGTAACTCTAAAAATGAGTTAAAATCATTAAAAAGTCTAAAATATATGTAAAAATCAATAAAAGTTTGTAAAAAATAGTAAAAATCACTATCTTTTTTACTATTTTTTATTGATTTCAACTCAATTTTAAGATTATGTTTGCAATCATAAGTCACGTGGATGACACATGGACTAACTTTCCGTTAAAAACTAACTGGTGTTACCAGGGGCTAATGTAGGGATGGCAATGAGTCGGGTTTAGCACGGGTTTAGGTAATCTCAACCCCATACCCGGTTATAAAATCTTGTCACATACCCAGCCCAACACCCGTCGGGTATTGGGTATACCCGCGGGTTTCGGGTAAACCCACTAATTTCTAAAAAATGTCTGCCGGGTATATTCAACCTAAACCCGTTGGGTATCTATTGAGTATACATAAAAATGTAACTAAAATAAAAAAAGAAAGAGATAAAATCATGTCGGGTATATACACTTAAACTAAATACGGTATATATACTTAAAATAAATACGATATATATACTTAGAATAAATAAAAAAGAAAGAAAACTATGACAGGTATATAATCGGGTAAACGGATATTCGTTATCGGGTAACCGGGGCGGGTAAACGGGTATATCACCATATCTCATACCCGTCTCAAACCCGTGAAAAATTTCAAAAGTAATCCCATACCCGATTACCCGACCTCATACCCGTCCCACATGTTTCGGGTTTCCCATCGGGATCGGGTTTCATTGTCATCCTTAGCTAAATGTGCAACCATGTCTCAAAAGTTAGGGTAATATTTGTAATTTTTATAATCTGGGGGTCAAAGATATAATTTGATCAAACCACATGGACCATTTATGTAATTAACTCTAACGTTGTTTCCCAAGTCTCATTTAAAGGAAAAGAAACCTTGTTCCAGAGTTTTTTTTTAAGAGAGAAAAGAAAAGAAATAGAGGGAATTGTGTTCTAGAGATTTTTTTAATGAGAAAAATGAAAGGATAACAAGGTTTATCTTTATCCTTCCAAAATGAAATGATTTAGAGAGAAAAAAAAAGAAAAAAAAGGAAAAAGAAAAGGAAAAAGAAAAAGAAAAGAAGAGAAAATAATTTTTTTTTCTTTTCTTTACTAAACTCTAGAAGACAGCTTAATAATTATATTTCAGTCCAGATTTTCTATTTCTATTTTTTTTTAAATATACATATTCCTTCCTTCACTCATGAAATGGAAGACGGACATGGAGATAGAAGAGGTGGAAGCTGTTCTGGAGAAGATTTGGGACATACACGACAAGCTTAGCGATGCTATTCACTCCATTTCTAGATCTCACTTCCTTCATTCCGTCAAAACCCTAAGCAGTTCAAACGACCTATTTGACCGTAACAAGAAAGTCTCCGATGGTGACGTCAAAGACTTTCCTGTCGAAGAAGACGCGATTCGTGAGGCCAAGAGTTTGAATTCTATCCGTGCCGCTCTCGAGAACCTCGAGGACCAGCTGGAGCTCTTTCTTGTGAGTTTCTCTTAGATTATTGCTTTGATTTACCATCTGTGTTGTTTGTTTGAGAGAATGTGTTAGGACGAACCCTAATTTCTTTGTTTGCTTGAGGTTTAGCTTGAAAGTTGTGAGAATTTGACCTAATTGGTATAGTTTTGACTGATGAAACACAACATTAAGAACTGAAGTAGATTCTAATTTACAAGCTACCAGTCATTTGAAAGCCAAAATTAGTTATGCCTTCTGTAAAGGAGGCGTGAAAGAGGTGGTGTGAGCCACCTGGCTCAACCACGGGCGTGGTACACCGCCCCGGGGCGTGATCCATGGGGTGGGGCTCCAGCGTGAGGTGTTTCACGGGGAAGGGGCACATGTGTGTGTTATATATATACACCACTACGCACTTTAGTGATTTGGTTTAGTGATTGCCCCATGTTGATGTGGATGTGACATGTCGGGCGTGAATGTGAAACCATAGTTATTAAAAGCGAGCGCCTTGTGCGACTAGGCGCAATTTTAAGGCGAGGCACGATAAGTGCGCTTTGACTGTAAGGCAAGCGCCTTGTGAAGCTAAAGAAGATTTTGGTACTTTACTTTGAACATTTTGTTATTCATGTTTTGGAACTCCATTTGAATCTTGACTATTTTAGAACTTTTGATACTAATTAGATAATATTTAATGTTATATAATAGCTTTTATTTATTTAATTTGAAGAATAGTATTATTTTTAAGTATAGATTTCTTTCATTTTAAGGCGCTTTTTTTTCTCAGGCCATTGCTTTTTTTACGCCTTGCACCTAGGCCCTAGGGAGGCCTATGCGCCTTGAGTGCGCCTAGCGCCATTGACAACTATGTGTGAAACCACTACCGATGGCCTTAGTGGAGCACAGGTATCAGTACCAGATGGGGTGTTTAAGCTTTCTAAGCAGTTAGTAGGTTAACATTTGACAAATAACTTGTATTTGATCATGCTAAAGAAGTCGCTACTACTCACTAGGTTAGCATTTGGGGAACCCATGCATCAAAGTATCAGCTTATGCATCGTTAACTAAAAGCAAATCTTATGCAGCGACTGTTGGTAAGTGCTTAAATCTGAATTTGTGTACTCGGCTTCCTAGCTTCAAAGAGTACTAATAGACCCATGCATATTTTATATATAGATAATTGTTATTATAACTTTATTAGATAAGTAGTAGCTATTATATTTAATTAGCATTCTTAGTTGGGAGTTTATATAAATACGGATTAGGAGAACTATTCTATTATGCTTGTTATTCTGACAAATCGGATTGATTTTTTGATTGGGCGTCACTGGAGAGTTGGTTTACCACTTTACCTCTTGATAGTAAACTGTTGTCAAGGAGAGTTGATCTATATCTGGCATATAGGGTGTTATCCTATTTGGTTTTATAATTAAACTTTTTTATTTGCATCCTATCAAACACCTAATAATAAAGGTAAGGATTCATACTATGCTCAGTAGTCAAAGGTGCAAAGGCCTCGCGTAAGAGCAAGGAGCAAAAAAGTGCACGCACTGGACTTCGAGACAAGAAAATCACAATAATTAAAAAAAAAATTAATATGATAGGCATAGAAAATTATCTACAAATATAATGAAAAACTAATATCATTAGCAATTAAAATCATCTAGTTAAAACCAAAAGTTCAAAAGTAATACAAATTCGTAATAGTATAAAGAAAAACTAATGTTATTAGCAATTAAAATCATCTAGGCACGCCTTTGACCATATAGAGCATCTGCCTAAATGTATTATTTGATTGTAAATTTGTAATTACATTCTGTTTCTCTTAGCTGCAAGCTAAAGAAGTGTTAGCGTTATTAACGATCTTGGGGTGTTAATGGACAACTGTTGCATGTTCTTGGTTTCGTTCAAATATTAGAGCAACAATGCTGCAACCTGGATTTCCACTTTGATGGTTTAGAACTTCATAGTTACATAACAATAATGGGGGATGGCTTGTGAAAGTTGAGAGAAAGTGAAGCCAGCAGCTTATTTGAACCGTTAAACTGAACTTGTAGCTAAATTTGCAACAGAAACAAATTTGGTTGCTTGTTGGTAGTAGCCATAGGATATATATATATCTGTCTAGGAATTATTGATCTGCATCTAAGTTTCCTAACATCTTTTGGCACTTGTCCTCCTATCTATTCAAAACATGATACAATATGTCATTTCTTTCTTGTTTAAACACAGACTATGCAAACACAGCAGCGAGCAGAGAAGGATGCTGCAATTGCTCGGTTGGAACAAAGCCAAATTGTGCTTGCATTGAGATTGGCTGGGCACCGTGGTAAAAAGTACAAAGTCATTGAGGAAGCACAGGCTTTTGTGGGTCAAGTACAGAATCACGTTAAACTTGTCCAGAACAATGACGGTTACACGCCAGCAGAATCCTGTAATGTCGGAAAGAGGTCGAACATTCTAATCAAAGTTATCATCTCTAGTTTCAACTTTACCAAGAAGTCCCTCAAAGTTGATCATCTTGGTGGTGTGTTAGGGAATGCTGCTTTATTTGCATTGAGCATGGTGGCATTGTTGCATCTTCATGATAGAGACTGTTACATATCAGATCTACAACAAAGACACCACGTTAATAATAAACTTAACAAGAATGTGACCAGGGTTTATGTACCCGAAGGAGGTTCTTGTAATGGTCTAGACGTGTTATCGGCAAGGGGTTAAAAACTAGAATGCTGGTTATTTGCAGTGAGCATGATTTGGTGGTTCTTGAGTCTGTAGGGTTATTTTATTTGCTGCTTTGATGGTATAATAGAGCATAAGATGGTTAAAGAAACTAAACTCGGGTGTTTGTGTTGTAAAGCTAAATATCATATAATTGAAGTTATGAGTGGCAATTATGAACCACTTTTTAATAAATGGGTTGATTTGGGCGTAAAAAGATTTTTGCTTAGGGTCAATTTTGGTCAAATTTACATTAATTTTTGGTCACTCAAATCATAACGGGTCAATGTGCTGACTCAAATTATAGAGCTAGTCAATTTGAGTCGCTTTTATAAAACTTACTAACTTAAAATGAGTCTAGATGGACGACATCACCCGCCACCACTTTTTCACAACCACCTACCAATCGTCACACCTGTTGTCACCATTGCCACTGCAACCATTCGTTGTGCACTTGCCTCTATAAAAGCAGATATAGGGGTGATAGCCATTTTTATACTTTTTTAAAAAAAAATATTCCTTTCACGGTAAATCCATTTTAGTAAAACCTATTTTGATATAAACCAAATAGATACTCTTTTGAAACATGTTTTGATCGAACACAAATCGGCCAGAACCTGTTTTGACCGAATACATTTTGGTCATAACTCAGTTTGACACGAACACCAATTACTTGAATTTTGTTTTCGACCCTTTACCCCACCTGACCCGACTTGTCCGTTTGAAAATATATTAATCTTAACCTTATAATGAGAGACTATAGATTAGCTGATTTTTGAGATTAAGTCAACCGTAAACAAATAAATACAAGGTAGGAAACTAAACTGATTGTCAAAGCCAGCCGTGCTTGTGTTTTTATTTCTTCTTTTGAAATCTTTTCCTAGTTGACAAGTTTGAATTATAACAAGGATATGTTGCATTAATCTTTTTAATAATATTAGAATTCCCATTTTCTCGTGGAAAACAGTGGTTACCTTTGACTTTTTCAAATGTCAAAGATTTGTTTGGATCCAATTTTTGTGTGCAAAACACATCGAAAGGACACTTCACACTTATGTCTATGTCCAACTTTATTTAAAAATTTGTTAAATACATTTTGCTTCCAATTAAACTTTCGGTTGCCACAAAGCAATTGCTAAACAAAGTCCAAATTAACATTTTCTGTTTATCAATAATTAATATTTTAAACGAGTCATAAAATTTATGCTATTAAAAAAATAATATACTTTTCCGGTTATCGATCCGTAAACATCTAATCACACTCTAAAAAGACTACCTCATTTCTCATCAGGCCGTTAGGGTGTACAAAGTCGAGTTACTTGTTAGCTACTTTAGCTCGGCTCCCTAGAAACTCGAATAGATCCGAACTTAAACGTTCTCGAGCTTATAAACGAGCTCGAACCTGAACTTCATATATTAAGGGGGTGTTTGGGATTACTTATCAAAAACTCCTTTTGACTTCTTGCAAAAGTTAAAATTTCTTACTTCTTCAAAACAACTTCTTCACCCTTTTAAAACTAACTTTTTCATCAATTATCCAAACAAACTTTTAACTTATTACCTTTTTAAAAAAGGTAATAAGTTAATAAGTAGTTTGAAATGGAATCCCAAACACCCCCTAAGCTTGTTTGACTAGGCTCGCGAGCTTAAATGACTCTATTTTTTTCATATAGCTTTTATTTAATATATTAAGTTTATATTTACATAATCTATCTATACTATATAATAAATAAATGTTTTGTATGCCACGTGTCATCACCATATTCAATTTCATCATTCTTTTCCCGCCTCTCTCTTATTAAATGCACACATATCCTTATTCTAATAAAACAATTCCAAAGAATGTCACGTGTCATCGTCATATTTCTTCTCATTAAAATCTTCTAATTTTTCCTATTTTAAGTAAGTCTGAATTTTGATATTTAATTTTCTTAATGTTTTATTTTTTAGAAAAAATAATATATAATTTGAATATTAATTATTACTTAAATAAAGAAACAAAGAATTTTATTTTTTGTTTTACACATTATTTTAAATTTTTTACGTATTATTGTACTTTCATTTTTTTTTATTAAACAACTCCATGTAATACATAGGTATATAACCTAGTCTTTTAATAAATTACTAATTATACTAATAAAACACATTTATTTTAAATTATCCTTTATTATAAAAAAAAAACTTTGAAATCTAATTATATAATTTTTATTTTCAATCAAATAGTAAATAAAAGTCAAATTACATTAAATAGTAATTGACGTATTTCCGAAACCCAATTATATATTATTTTTTACATATTTTGAATTTTGTTTTATATCCTTAGTATATGTATGGTAATATATTTTTTCACCTGTAAAATACATTGAGAAATTTATGTATTAATATTTTTCACCCGTATGTATTACACGAGGTCTAAGCTAGTGAATATTGTATATAAGAGTTATAGTTATGGGCCAATATAAAAAAACCAACATGACTTATGTTTTTTTCCTCACAAAAATCACTCAACAATTTTTACACGTAAAAACCAACTCTCTCACTCTTTTTTTTTTCATAAAAGTCTTTTAACAAATTTTTGCACATAAAAACAAACGTACTTTTTGGTTTTCTCACAAAAATCTCTCGACATCTGTTTACTCTAACAAATGAATCGCAGAATCAAGACAAAGGAAATTGACTGAAAAATTCATTATAAAAAGAGATGATTTGTAATCAAATTAAATCTATTTTGCAATTGAATCATTTGTTTTGCACTTGCTTCTATCGGTTGATTTACTTTGTCTTGCTTCTGCCGTTCAACTGCTAGGGTAAATGAATATTGAGTGACTCTTGTGAGAAAACCAAGAAAGTTTGTTGGTTTTTATGAGGATAACTTTGTAGAATAGTAATCAAGTTTCAAAAGTGTTCTAATTAGGTCACTCAATACGCATTTTACATGGTATACACCCTCGGGTATACTATGGTGAATGACCTAATTTGAACACTTTTAAAACTTGGTTACTATTCTACGATGTTTTCCCTTTTTTATATGTAAAAATTTGTTGATGGACTTTTATGTGAAAAAAAGAGAGACTGTTGGTTTTTATATACAAAAAATCTAAATTACTTTAAAATATTTATAAAACGAAATAAAAGTGTCTGAACATTGATAATTCATTTTGGTTAAGTCGAACAATGGATTTGAAAACGATTGAAACATCGTACAAGGGAATGAGAATATATTTTGTCTACTTTTAGCATGTGAATGATATCTTTTTCTCGTTTATTTCATCATGGCATTTTACAAAAGTACAAAGTAAGAAATTGTTAGTAAAACTTAATCATTATGTGCATAAATTATATCATTAGTTTGGTTTACGACTCTTTTCGTTAATGTAAGTTCAAATCCTGGTAGTATTTTGGAGTAAAAAGTTATTGTTAAAAGAAATAACATAGACTCATAAAAGATTAAAAGGGATCGGATTTCACATGAGAAAACCCAAAATAAACAGTCCTTGCAATAACAAGGACAATCTTGATTGAGATTAACGAGAAACACGTTTTAACCGATTTATAAATTATTTATCAAACCGTTTATTACATTTTAAAGTGATTAATACAATTTAAATTTCCATTTGCAATCAGATAATTTGTAGTTATTTTATGTGAGTGTAAAACTTAGCTTTTTACCTAAGTTTAAATGCACAAACAATACATGATGAAGAGTTTACACATTAAATATTTCGATCGTGAAGAACATACCGTTTAAATTCCCTCAGCCAAATGGTTGCGGGTAAAAATCTTGTACAGTGCAGGTATAAGTATTGTAGGTACAAGGTAGAGAGTTAGAGAGTGTGTGTTCACCGGTAAAAAAGTGAGTTAATCTCCAACGCTAAATAAGATTGACAAGTTATTCAGCAACAAAGGAACTCTTTTAAACATTGTTTATGTTTTTTACTTCAAAAATGTAATAAATATAAAAATGACAATATGAGTTTTGATTACATTTTCGTTCTAAAAAAACATTTATTTTGAAAAGTTTCATGTCTTTTTAGTGTAAATTCATAGGATAGAAAATTAGAAATTTATTAATGTCTTTTTAGTGTAAGTTTTTAGTTTCCCAAATCTTAACGGTTAGCAGGTTACCGGTTTACCCCCATACTTGGTTTGTCGGCCGAGTGGAGTGGACCTCCAACTCAATTTAACAAACTAAAAACCACGTGACAGCCAGTCACCCACGGCCCATCCCCTAAACATAAATAGATGTTGCTTTGTTTTAACAAATCATTCATATCAAATTATACTGTTTTAAGGTTGACTTACTTGTTACTATTTTTTTTTTCCTAAAAGCATCATGTTGAGATTTTTATTTAGACTTACACGAAAATAAGTGTAGATGGTCTTTCTCTAAACCATCATTCATAGAAACAAATAACAAAAATAGTCTTTTTATGTGTGAAACCCCAAAATATCCTCATATGCTTGTCACGTGACCGAACTTAACAATAAAATTTAACCGTCGTTAGGCATTTGGTATTAATTAAAACCAATTTGTCTAAATAAAAGACATAGTAACCCAAGTGGTTGAGGTGTGGTACCTAAGAAGTCACTAAAATGAGGAGGTATTGGCTTCAAATCCACTTGTGATAAAAAAAGGGTTCCAGGGACCAGGGGGTTTTCTCACCTTTGTGGGTTTCCTCCTGAGAGTGGTGGAGATGATCGGGTGCACCAGTGGTCCGTTAGTGCCAATTGTTGTTCAAACAAATAAAAAGACATAGTTAAATTAATACTTGTTTAATTGGAAATAAAACCAAATCTGTTTACCATTTTTGTTTATATTAATTAACTAGCTTAGAACCTCGTGTAGTACACACGAGGTGAAAAATATCATACATAAAATTCTTAAATTTTTATATATATTTTATGTATGTAAAAATGTATTACATATATTAAGGATAAAAAAATTAAAAATATATAAAATTATATGTAATTGAGTTTCGAAAATACGTTAATTGGTTTTTAATGTAATTTGACTTTCATTTACTATTTAATTTAAAATAAAAATTACAGAATTAGATTCTAAAGTTTTTTATAATAAGGAATAATTAAAATTAAATGTCTTTTATTAGTATAATTAGTATTTTTTTTAAATATATTATTATTAAAAGATAGGGGTGTATTTAATAAAAGAGATATGCGAAAAAAGATTAATAAGAATAAATATGAAGACGATATGTAGAATGAAAACCTTTATTTATTATATAGTATACATGTGATTAATTAATTTTTCTTAAATATAGAAGTAAATCATGCATACACCACGATTATTGTTTTTTTTTCTTACTATGTTTTGCTTTATTTTTGTATTATGTGTTGGCCAGCATCATACCTTTTGATTTACGTTATGGCATTAACTGAAAAAATAAATTAAATTAAAATAATGTGGTCATATACAGGTCACGTGACTCCAGGTCCCAAACGTAATCATCACCATGATCCACACACTACACGCTCACTGTGTGTATAAAAAGTTTTCACTAATTATTACACCATCATTTTGATTTTTGATCCATCCCATTTCCTAATGTTTCGACCAACATTTTGGTAATTTGTATGGTATTTTTAACTGTGTGTTCACTATTTATGAATGCATAGGGCGATGGGGGCACCCTATTTGGGTATGTCCGAGTAGGAGGGAAGTCATCGGGTAAAGGGGGGAGGGGGGGTACACCACCCTTTTTGAATTGAGTAGGGTCGAGTAGTTTACCCGGGTAACATGCAACAAGTATATTTACTCGGTGATCCACTCTCTCTCTACTCTCTCACTTCTAGTGGACCCCACCATTACCACACACATCTCTCATATTTAAATGTTTTTTTAATAAAAAAAAGTGGGTGAGTAAATGAGTAGGTTGTTTCCAATTAACTCTGAGTAAATGAGTAAATAAGTAGTTTTGAGTAGACAGAATACTATTGAGCAGTTTTGATGAGTAAATAAGTAAATGGGTTAATGACCCCTTTCACCCTTAGACGCACATAAATTTTCACCAGTGGGGCACACATGATCAAGTTAAAACGGGTGAGGGAAGAACGGGTCGGTGAAAATTACATTAAATCCTAGCAAAAATAAGCATGCATTTATACAAAAATGATAAGTAATGTGAAATTATTGTAGCTGTATATTTATAACTAGGTTATATACTCATGTACTATGCAGTCGATAACACCGATATCTCGGTGATATCTCGGATATCGGAGGTTGGACAAAATATCGGTTGGAATATCGGAGCCGATATTATCGACGATATTTATCGATATATCGCCGATAACATGAGTTCATTATATCGGTCGAATTACCGATATTCTCGGTTTGGACCAAATCGAGCAAGTAGAACGAATTCTTACCTTATTTCGAAGCATAATCGAACCACATGTGTCTCCATTGTGGGAAATCTACCTAGCAATCCACGATTTCGAACCCAATCGATCTGATTTTGGAGCTGGTGTGCGTGAGATTGGAGGCTCCGAGGCAGAGGGGGAATGGTGGAGCAGAGGGGGAACGGCGCAATGAACGGGGTAGAGGGATTTAGGGTTTATTAAGTTTGGATTTTTAACTTTTAACCCCTCTACTTTTTTACTAGTTTTTATTTGGTGCTCAAACTTATAAATTTATACATAAAAAGCATAAAAGTAATGTTTTTATATAAATTTATGGTTACCGATATCCCACCAATATCTCACCGCGATAACCGATATCTCGAATATCGGTCCTTGACCGATATCCGATATTTTACTGCATTAACTACTTAGCTCATGTATTACATGTGCTTGTTTAATAGAAAACTAAAAATACAATAATATGTAGAAAAAATTAGATTTCAAACTTTATATTAGAATTCAAATTTTATATATATATTTTTAAAAAGAACATTAACATAATTAGATATTAAAATTCAAACTTACTTAAAATAGGAAAAAAATAAAAGATTTTAATGAGAAAAAGTATGGTGTTGTCATGTGTCATTAAGTGAAATTGTTTATTACAAGTATGATTTATAAGTGATACCTAAATTATGTATTCTTCTATGTCACTGCTACTAGTTTCAAATTCTTTATAACTCAATTTAAAACTTCATCATGTCTAGTAACAACCAAACGTCCAAACCCCTACCCCTAATTCAGTAATCAACAGTTCGTTGTCCTTGGCGTCTTAACGTCTTTAATGTATTTTGGGGGAAGGTTTTTTCTTTTTGAACAACATTTTTTTATATCGAAATACCACTTAAACTTGCACTTGCAAAGATTTAAACTCACATCACTTTTGTGGGTGGTAAACACCATACCACTATGTAGGGGAAGGTTACTAATACAAGAGATTCTGATATCATAACCGAAGATGAGGCCGGCCACAATACCAATTAAATTTGATTTGTTGTCATATTAAAAATCAATATAATTTCCTACAATTAGGTACATTTTGAATAAAAAACAAGATGATTTAACAAAATTTGTATTGTTGGGGTTGTGTTGAGTGGGGGTTGTGTTGAGTGGGGGCCTTGCCCTCCACTGGGCTTGTCTTGTGTCCGCCCCTGCTTAGACGATATGAACCCAAAGTTTTCGTAACATGACTCCAGGTCTTAAACGGTTTTGTATTAGAAAAGATGGTTCGGTTAACTACTGGCTTATAAGTTAATGGATTCAAGCTAATTTCAATTAAAGAAAAATCAAAATATATGTTTGGTCGTTAATACATTAAAAATCATTTTTAATTTTAAAAGAGAAAGCATTAATTAGTACTTTATTTATAAAAAAAGGAGTTATAATAAAATGTTTCCGACATATAACATATTACTTGTAAAAGATAAAAATATAAAGGTTGGTTTGATAACGGTTTTCAGTTAGTTCGGTTATCAACACACAGATCTATAACCAACCATAAAAACAAGTTGTAAAAAAAAGCACGAGCGAACCATTAGTTGCTCAATTAGTTCGGTTATCCTGTTATTTTGATTATTCATTGTGTTCTCACCCCTGATATCTAAGGTAAAAATGACAACCAAATACTTGGATTTGCTATTACAATTCATGAAGTTTAGGCATTTAGTATCAGTAGTATAACTCATCAAAACACATATACATTTTTGTAAATTCGCAAGTGTATAAGTGAGTTTACACCTGGTATAAGTTTTACAACGGATCAAATATATATATATATATATATATATATATATATATATTACATACAAAACTTAAACTAACTGTAAGCTCCCTTATACTTGCGAATTTACAAAAATACAAATAAAAAACATAGTGATTTCTTCGTGTAATAATGTTATTAAAAAAATAAATACTTAGGGGGTTGTTTGGCAAATGCTAAACCATTAAGTGTTAACCTATTAAGAGGTCTGAATGGTTAATCATTATTTTTCAGCTGAACCATTAAAAAGTAAATGAACTATTAAGAGGTGAACTCATATCTATTAATGATTCAGAGGTAGTCTTTTAATAAAATAATTAAAAGGTTGTCAAACAATCCCTTAGATTAATTAGTAGTTGATTTTAGAATTAATTAGAAGTGAAAATCACTAAAGGGATAAAAGAAGAAATTGACCCTTTCATTTGATTTTTTTAATTAAATACTATTTTCACCCTTTTTTAAAACTCAAATAACTTTTAGTTACTTTTTTTAGATATACCATAAAATTAAGAATTTTATCCTCTTTTATAAGAGTATAATATTGCTATATATTATAAAAATTGATTTTTTTAAAGTCGTTTAAAAATCGTATTCGCTGATAACAAACATATATACATGCGATAACAACACTGGAAAAAAAAATACTAACATAGTGTAAAACGAGATAACAACACGTTGTAAATAGGGTAACTACACAAAAAAAAGTGTTGTTATCCTACTTACAATGTGTATTTATCTCATTTTACACTGTGCTGATGTATTTTGTTCTTTGTTGTTATCACATATTCATATGTTGTTATCAGTGCAGTATCATTTTTAGACAACGTTAAAATAATTATTTTTTAATAAAAAATATATCAATACTATAGTCATATTAAAGATGATAAATTTCTTGATTTTATGGTATAACTTTTTTATAAAAATAATAAAGTATCTAAAAGTTATTTAAGTTAAAAAAAAATAAGTGAAACTATTTTTTAATGAAAAAGGTCAAATGATAGTGTCAATTTCATATTTACCCTTCTACTGATTTCCATTAATATACACGTGTCACCAACTCATTAGTTTTTACATTTTTTATGTTAGATGTGTATATAAATAAAGTCGTTAAACTTTCTATAAAGTTTAAAAAGTATTTGATCATCTAACACAAATCTATAAATCTTAAATAAAATTATGATTTACTTATTAAAACACTTTTTATGTTTTTTTAAATCTGTTCGAAAATCTCCAAAAGTTTGGAGGTGACCTAAAAATACAATAAATGGGTCATATAACACATGCATAACCATAATTCCTTCTCTCTTAAATTATTACTCCACTATGCACTACCATCAAATTTCATTTCCCTCAACCCTACACACGCTCTACCTTTGATATTGTCTCCACAAAGTGTGTCTGTGTGTATATATATAACACATACACACCAGGACGGATCTAGAACAAAAGTTCAGGGGTAAAGAATTTTTTTTACCGTACTTTCATTTAAATGAAACAAATTTTTTTACCGTATTTTCATGTAAATGAAACAATTTTTTTACCGTACTTTTATGTAAACGATTTTTTTACGGTAACATGCGACCGGCGAGGCGGACTGCAGAGGCGGAGGACTGGGGTTTGGCGGAGGCGGCGCCGGGCGGTAGTCTCAGCTCAAGTCGAGTGGTCGCTACAGTTCTCGCTCTCTGTCTTTCTTCTTAGCCGGCCGCTTGGGTAAGTTGAGTTTGAGAATTGAGACTTTTAGGTATTAGGTTTTAATAAAACATTTGGGTTGGCTAAAGGCTAAATGTTTTATTAAAACCCAATACCTCAAAACCTTTAATAAAATGTGGGGACTTTTTATAAAGTATTAGGTTTTTTTATAAAATTTTGGACTTTTTATAAAGTTTTGAGTTTTTTTAAAAAAAATTGAGGGGTAACGTAATTTTTGCTCAGGGGTAGCGTAAGGGTAACCGGATACATAAAAGCGTAATTTTTTTTGCATTGCGCGTAAAAATTAAGGGGTAGGGGGGGTACCCCTAGCCCTACCCTAGGTCCGCCCCTGCATACATATATGGTTAACTTTAATATCGTGATTTCAGAAATCAAATTGGATAATGTATGTTAATTATTAAATACCGGCGAGTTAGAGAAACAAAGATAAATTAATATGAATATATTGTATTCCTAGAAGGAAAAAAAGTTTATTAAAATGAAGATTGAGACATAATAATGAGGAAAAGTTTGATTTGGTTTTTCTTTCTCATGGACAAACACGCCTTTGAGTGAGGATTAAGGTTTGTCATAAACCTCACATGACATGCAACCTACTACAATTATTCCTCACAAAATCTAGCATTTAATTTTAACAAATTATCTCTTATTTTGAGTTTTTTTCCTTTTAAATATATGTGAAATCAATTATGTTTTTCTTTTCTTTTTTTCATGCGAATTTGTTTTCATCTAAGCTATTTACGATCTATCACAATCATTTACAATAAATGATGGAGACAAATGTGAATGTATATACAATCTCTAATGGGATGGGTGTGATAGATGTTGGGTCTCGTTTGTACAAGTTATGTATGTTGAAAAATTTAGTGAAAATTGGTTTTTTATTAATTTTAGATACAAATAATTATATGTAATTGTGATTAACATAACTAAATATTTTATGGGTTGGTATTCTATTTTTGATAGCTTCAAAACGAAACAAATCGTATCCTAAACGGAGCTAAAATTAATGATATATTTATACTCGAAATTGAGTGGTTAGAATAAATATTGCTAAACTTTGGTGATTTACAGAAACTTGTTGCATCATTTTCATCAAAATGCTAATAAATATTTGTAATAAAACAATATGGTTGTTTTGTTTTTTGACTCATAAATCTATATAATGAATCATTATAAAGGTTTTGATTATGCCTTATACTTTTATTTATTTTGACATTAACATGTCATGAATCAAATGAACGTTTATTTTTTATTAATAAATTTCCCATAATTATGTTTAAATAACAGATTAAAATTAAAGTCTTGATATGAGTATAAAATAAACCTTTGAAAAAAATAGATGAAAAACTACATAGAAAATAAAGAGTCTAGCAACTCATCAGAGACGAGCACTTTCTAATTGTTCTTGCTCTATTTCATCAACTTCATCTTTTAACCATTAACCTGGTAATACCTCAGGCGCGTGAGCCATTCCCCGTACTACTGATGTGTTGGGTAATCCGAGGTGCAAAAATGCTATATTATGAATGGATTTATATAGAAAACCTAGCATAGAAATTACCATTTTGTGTGTTATTTATGCAGGGCTCAAACATGGGATTACACACACAACTGGGGCGTGTTGATCGAGAATTCTGGCAGCAAAAACTGAAGCAAAGGAAGGAAGAATGCTAATTGGGCGTAAATTACTCCCACCCGGCGTAATTTAATTTACGGCAGGCAAGAAAAGTTGGGCGTAAAAGACCTCCGTATACAGGCTCGTTTGGCGTATTTAGAATTGACCCGGCGTAATTTACGGCCAGCCGGCATAAATTACGGCCAGTGACGGTTGTGAGAAGTTTTAAACGGTTTTGGAGGAGTTCTTTAAGTGTATTCCGAAACTTTTTGAGAGGGAATGATCCCTAGAGGCTAGAGAACGTGGAGGAGACAAGGAGACTTAGTGACAAAGGATTCCAACATCAAATCTTCATCAAGTGCTTCCCATAATCGTAATATATCATCATCATCAATCATGAACATGTGTGGCTAAATCATTTGTGATCATAACCAGGTGTAGGTTTATAATTTCGTTAGTTCAATTTGGGTTCTCTTTTGAATTAGACATGAGGTTCTTTGTGTTTAGTTAAATGTGATGCTTCTTCATGTGGTTGTTTCTAATACTTGGTGTTAAAACATGCAATGACTTATTTTGATTCATGTATTCTTCTTCATCGGTGTGTAATCGTTAAAGGTTGAATGTGTGTCTGATGTATATGTTCATTGTATTGACAATTGCTAGAGATCACTTCGTATAGATTAACTTTATCGGTATCGTTCGTTATAAGTTTAGTCATACATGTGAAGGTCCTTCAATTGTACATCAAGTATTGTTATAATCAAGATTATGTCTATGTGATCTTCTAACTTAGTAAAGAACCTAGATTACTAATTGTGAATTAAAACTGAAACTTGGTTGTGCTCATTCTCTTTAATTCTGTATTTCAATCTTATTAATTTTAAGTGTATGTTAAATCATAGTAACAATCAATCAAACAACTTTAAGTGCAAAATGGTTTACAATCAGTTCTTGTTATTCACCGACCACTAACTCTTCGTGGTTCGACACCCTGCTTACCTTAGCTAGTCTTAGGTAATTAGGAACACATAAACTCTTTATCTTTGATCGGTACTTCGACGCCGATCAAGTACACATGTTATTCCGGTTGTTGTACCATGAGAGACAGACAAATTCATCTCAGAGGAGGCGTGAAACATGTTTTAATGGACCTGTGTTGAATATGAATTCTCAACTGCCGCTAAAGATTAGTTCGATCCTTTTACAGTCGAAGGCTCGAACTCATGGAATGGAATACGATGGTACTAAGAAAAGTTATTTATTTTACCATTGGTTAATAACTTGATATCATGCTCCAACAACAAAGGATGAATTACATTAGTAAAGTTTGTCCCCTTTAAAGTATGATCTTTTCAATCTTTTAATAATTCTTTTATCATCTAATATTGGAAAATTAATTAACGTGGTCAATTATAGGGTTTAACTTGACTTTTGAAAGAAACTTTCGGATCTTATAATTGTATGCCAAGGACTTGAATGAAAGCGATATTATTATGATGCAAAACCCTTTTCATGTACCATGCCTTGGAGACAATCACAACCACTCATTTGTATCCACAAATCCTCCACAGATTCGTTTTCGTTTCCTACCAATATTAATTCCAATAAAAGCCTACTTAGTCAAATTTAGTTTTATGATTTTACTTAAAAATCAAGATTTCAATTTTCAAAGATATAAAACTACAAAAATCATCTGTTTAGCATGATTAAAATGAAAATATGAACAATAAAATTGAAAAATGATAGTAAGAATCATGATATTAAATACCTTTAAGCCTCATGATTGTTTTCTCGTGAATTCTGTCACGCCAAGCTTTACTTGTTGAGGGGGCGGTGTTCTCACCAAGTGAGGGTGTCACATGGGATCACGCCCTTTCTCAGGTCAAGTATACCACATGCTTTTAGAGAGTGTTCGTTCTAGATGGTATGACTATTTTTATAAATTTTAGTTTTATACAAATCTAGTATTTTATAAAACGTGAGTAATTTTAATATTAAATCAACTTTTATGAAAAACACATTCATGAATGATTAATTTGAATAAGTCCTTTCTTCATATACCATTATTTAGCCGTCATTGAAGTGTGATTGCATTTTTCTTCTCGTTCTACACTTGTTAGACATTAGACTTCTTTGTAATCACTTGATGTTGAATATTATGTGGCTTAGCTTATCATTTAAAAAAAACAGTGAGAAAAAAAATACAATCACACTTCAATGTTTCCTTGACAAACCGGTTCAAGTTATAAACGAGTCCTTTTTTTTCTTTTTTCTTTAGCATTGTGATACTTAAGATTAACGGCAAGAAGTACCAAAATTACAAACTAATGGCAGGTGGACGATTTGTGTGAGAACCGGTTTCTTTTTTTTTCTTTTTTCTTTATGAATTACAAAACTGGTTTGTGTGAGAACCCGTTTGTGACACAACCCGGTTTGGAAAGGAAAATCTATGGTGTAATGTGTTTTTTTCCTTTTAATTCGAAATAATATCACTTTATTTATCAATTAAAAACTTGAATAAAATAATTATTCATTACCAAACCATAGCCCACGTCTACCATAATTTGTCACTACTTTCTGCCTTTATGGACTTCCACGTTACAAATGAGAACCGGTTGAACCGGTTATTATGCTTTGTGAGCCCGACCATTGCCGCGTGCTTATTCTTTGAATCTGCACAGTGCACACCATATCGCCCACTTAATATTTCACACCGACCGGTCCAAATTAAGTCGACGCTAACCGCAAATCACGCCTCCTCGTGTCATCTAATTTTAATACCCATTTAACATATTCAAAGTGTTTCTATTTTTGTTATTAAATTGACGTATTTTCAACATTGTTAATAATTCTCTTTATAAACTCGTGATTTGAAATAAATTAAGACTAAGAAAAGAAAATATCACACGTATTATTCTTCTAAACAAAAACTCACTCAAATCTTGCTTTTTGAAGGTTCATAAATTTTTTTTCAAAAAGAGATCCGAAATAACATAATAAATAATAATATTACTATTACGAATACCAAGACAAAACTGTCTTAAGTGCAAAATTTGTTGGGTGATACAAATGACCCAACGGAATGACACGGGTGTTTAAAAACACCCTGTTATTAGAACATCAGCGGGTAGAAAATCACCGGTAATGTCTTGAAAGTAATCATCGACTTTTAGTATCGACGATGATGTAACATCAAGCATCATGTCATTGCATATTCCAAAATCTTCATCCCATAACGCGGTGTTAGCATCCACACCCCATATTTGTGCATCATCAAAAGACGTCGTGGCAAAATTATCGTCGGTTACGTATTCTGACGATGGGGCTCCAGCTCCATTGTCTATATAGATCGGGTCAGGTAAGTCAAACTCGTCAATTTGGTGGATTGGGTTTGGGTCTAAGATTGGATAATCAAATAGATTATCCAAGAATGGTAGATCGATTTCCAATTGGTCGGAAATGAAATCTCCAAAATGACCCGAATCAGAATCAACATCTTGGACCGTTTGATGGCCCGACTTCTCCTGACCTGACTCGTTGTGGGAGTGGCATTCATCGGCCTTATTGCCCGGTCCCGGTTCATGATCTTCTTTCGAGTTGGTCTCGGATTCGAACCGTAGAACCGAAATAGGAGACGGAAGGTTGTTTGACTCGTCGCCGGACTCGTAACCGGAGGTTGACGGAACACTGAGTTCCGGCGTGGTATCTTTCGCCGGCGGCGTGACAAAATTTGTTAAAGCGTCGGGCCCACGTAGTTTAATAGCGGCATTATCGTACACCATGGCAGCTTCTTCAGCAGTATCATATGTCCCCAACCACAACCGTACACGTCTCGCTGGATCCCTAATCTCAGCCGCCCATTTACCCCACGGCCGTTGTCGTACTCCCCGGAACTTCCTCACACCACCAACCGTCACCACCGGAGCTCCGCCAGTCTTCATCGCCTTCTGTTTAACTTGAAGCACACCCTCACCGTCTTTCCCAACCTTTTTCCGACCACCCACCGCCGCCGCAGTTTTACACGTGGTTTGTATATTAACCTCGTTAACATACTTCTTAACCCGCCGCCGTCCAAACAGCTCGTCTTCTTCATCACTGGATGAATCTGTGGCATCAGGATCCGTCATTGAAATCCGTACGACTTTTGGAAACGACGGCGTTTGGCGATTTAGTGGCTTTTTAGACTTAGCCGCCATTAATGGGTTGACAGCCACCGTTGTTGTAACGTTTTTGTGTTGGGTGTATTTGATCGGCCGTAACATTTCGTAGCTATCCATCGTACACAGTGATTAACTCAAAAATCGCATCCAACTGAAGTAACGGACGGATTTCAGAAAGAAGCTTCACCGGGAATCAAATCTGAAAAATAAAATTGTTTCGGAAAGGAGTGTGGTAAAGAAAAAGCTGATTGACGATAAAAAGGGTTCTTTTATGAAAAACAATGACACTGTGTGTGTGAAGATTGAAGTTATAGAGAGAGAAAGAGAGTATGAAGAGAAGACCGAAAGAATTTAGAAGTTGAAGTGACGATGGAAGGGGCAATTATAGGATTGGACTACACGGTCTACAGGACCAAATATAGGAACACAATTATTTTAATATTATTTTGTCTTTCTTTTAATTAATTCTTAGAGGAAAGGTTATAAATAATTAAATAGATTTAGATTACATTATCATACGAGTAGTATTGTAAAACGAAAAAAATGTAATACAGCGTTTATATTAGACTGAAAAAGGTAATATGGTTTGTATTGTATTTGTCAGCGTTGCCCGAGTAAAAGCTGTCACTTATATGTCAGTAAGGAAAATAAAATGTGGCATGTATTGTATCTATCATATATATCTCGTATTGTAGACGAAAAAAAGGAAAAACAGCTTGTATTATATCTGTTAGTGTTTTACGTATCGCATCGGTTGAATTTTTGCCAGTGAGAATTTAAAAGCGATTCGTATTGTATATATCATACGGTCCGTATGAGTGAAAAAACTACATACAACTCGTATTGTAGGCAAAAAAGGTAAAATGGCTCGTATTATATCTGTTAGTGGCGTACGTGTCGCATCACAACCAATACGGCGTTGTTGGAGAAAAAAAAATAAAAAGATTTCTATTAAATTTGTCAGTGGTATACACGTACATTAAACATGTTTTTTTGTTAGTTAAAAATAAAATACAATCTGTATTGTATCGTCTCATGTGAGTAAAAACATTTAATACGACATATGTTGTAAACGAAAAAAAACGGTAATAGTGTCTGTATTGATGTTGTTGTACCGATAATTCATTAACACTTTTTTTCTTTTATAAAAAATAATAAAAAAGAACTTGAAAATATCTATAGCTGTTAGGCACTGAAGAAAAAGTGACCGACGTTCGGTCGGAAAAAAAGATTCCGACGACGGGCCGGAGAAAAACAGGCCCTCGGCGTGTCGATGATGGTGACACGTAAGTGAGGGGTTAGAGACAATGGTCCAATAAGTGAACTTGAAGCAATGCTGAGTCAGCACATGGTTTACCTCGGATGTCGTGAAACCGGTCACGTGAGGCCCAGGATGCTCGGTTCTGTTAAAATCATCTCGCCAAATTTAAATCAAATAAATGTATATTACCACCTCAACTTCCCCTGTGCTTTGACCAATTTAATTTTTTCTGTTTTCGCTAATTAATCCTCCAATTTATTAGCTGTAAATTATGAAAATAAATTTTAAAATGCTTAACTTATTATTTAAAAGAAACAGAAAGAAAAATATTTTTTGAATGTAAAAATACAAAAAGAAATCAAATATTTAAAAATGCTACGGGTTTTTATAATTTCCATGATTCTTTATTTTATTTTTTTGTAAAGAAAAAAAACATGTATTGGTTATTTAATCGAATAATAATTATAAACCGAGGTAGTTAAATTTTGAATTTGATTGTACAACTTTTTACAGCAACGACTAACGTGCGGAACCTCATATTTGGGGCCATATATTATTCGACCATGTACGTCTCTAGGCTTAACTCTATTTCTATAATTACATTTTTCGAGATGGTTTTTTACACACCAAACTTGTTTAAATTTACCAAGTTGTAATTTTATTATGTTGTAGTAATTCTAAACCAAATATCTAATTGTCAGGGTTGAAGAGCACCTAAGCAATTAAGTTTCATTGGTAAGACTATGACACGTCATTTGAATCAACCAAGAATACAGAGACCTGGGACCGGCAGAGGGGAGAGACCTTGGTGGAAACAAGCTCATTGTGAATCTGGCTAGATATGCGAATGAAAATGCTGATGCATTCCCGACCAAGGAGAGACCTGGGACCGGCAGAGGGGGTGGTGGTAGAGCCGAGGGGGGGTATTCTAACATATATATTCTGCCGGAGAAAGCAGGAGAGGTCAAGAAAGGTTTCTCTTACACGGATATTCTATTGAATAAATCAAGTCAGGTGTTGGATGAAGACACCATTGAGGTCGATCCATCGGTTAATACCATGTCTGCGGTGGTTGGAAGAGCAGTGGTAGCTAGGGCTGTGGATTTTCAGGTGCTGAGGAAGTTGAATGTTATTTTGCGGGAAGCTGGGTTCCAGGGGGTAGGAATTCAGTACATCGGAGGATTTTCAGTGATCTTAACCCTCAAGGATGAAGAGGCGGCCTTTGTATGTTGGAGAACTCCGAAGTATGGAAGCCTTGGTTTTCAAAGGTAGAGATATGGAAGGGGCAATCCTTGCCGTTTGAACGTTTGGCTTGGATTAACATCTTCGGTGTTCCTCCAAACTTGTTGGCTTCATCAGTGTTTGAAGATATTGGTCGGAAGTATGGTAGAATAGCCCAAGGTTCTCAACTGACGGAGCATGATGATGATTTAACATCGGACCGAATCGGAATTTTGACGGACACTGGAAACAAAATCTCCGGGGTTTTAAATCTCAGGTGGCAAGATAAAATTTACAGGGTTTGGGTGGTGGAAGAGTCGGACCCATGGTTACCAGATTTTCTTGTCAAAGACAGTTTTGGAGAGAATGAATCTTCGGAGTCAACGAAATTTTCTATACCGGAGTTTCATTCTCCGGTGATCGGAGGTGAGTTTAATGGAGGAGACGAGGAGACTGCCTTGAGAAACGAAATGACGAAGGAGGTGCATGGGGCCCCACAACAGTCAGTTGTAGTGAACGAGGAGGCAATCCCTAGGGAACAGGAGAATGTCAGGTGTCAGGAATTAAATGGGGGTTTTAACTTTTCGGCGCCAACGATAGACAGGAATGTTTTGGACAAAGGTGGGCCTACCTTTGTGGAACAGTGGGTCAACCTTGTGGGCCAGTCATCTCCCAGGCCTAGGAAAAGACCTAGAAGTCACGATGCAGCCCAAATTGAAGATCTTTTGGACCAAGGTATTGGGCCTGGGCTAAAGGAAAACAATGATAACAGGGATTTTAATCTTAATAACTCCCCTAGTGGTTCTGAGATGGAGCAGGTTAATTCTTCTGGTAACCTAGAAGATGGTGAGATCGGTCCTGGGGATGATGAGGTTATTGAAGAACCTCATCCTAGTACCATGGAGGAAGAAATTGAAGGCACACTGTTGAATTCAGCAAGATCATTGGCACCAATCTGAATGATGTCAGACATCTGGTGGAACAAGCAATTAGGAAGGAAGGTATTAATGTTGTTTCTAGATGAATACGCTCTCAATCAACATCAGGGGTTTTGGTGTCGAGAAGAAAGCTAAATGGATCAGGGATTTAAGGGTGGCCGAAAAGGTTTCCTTTGTGGCTTTTCAAGAGACTAATAGAGCGAATATTTCTGATATGGAGATAGGTAAGTTTTGGGGTCGTTCGGGGTGGAAGATGGATTTTGTTAACCCTACGGGGAGGTCGGGGGGTTTGTTATCTGTTTGGGATCCTGGTATGTTCTCATTATCGTCTGTTGTCAAGGATCCCAATTTTCTCATTACCTCGGGGTTCATTAAGGGTGAGACAGACCTGGTTAACATTGTGAATATCTATGCCCCCCAGAAATCGGCTGATAAAAGGGCGTTGTGGGGGAGATTATTAGCGGTGAAATCGGCTGGGTCGGGTCTCTGGCTGATGGCCGGTGACTTCAATGTGGTGAGAAGGGTCGACGAGCGTAAAAATTCTAGATTCAAGCCCCAGTGTGCGATAGATTTTAATAGCTTTGTGGCGGATGCCGACCTTTACGAGTACGACTTAAAAGGCGGTAAATTCACGTTTATGGTGGAGGGGGACAGGGAAAAAAACTAAGCAAGATTGATAGAATTCTGGTCTGTAAGAATTTTCAAAATCGTTGGCCTGAGGCGTGCTTGAGAACCCTTCCTCGAGTCCATTCGGATCACAACCCTCTGTTACTGGTCACTTGTGATCTGAATTTCGGCGCTAAGCCGTTCAGATTTTTCAGTTCTTGGCTGGAAAGGCCTGACTTTGAGAAGGTGGTGGAAAGTGCTATTGGGGAGTTTATTCCTAGTGGTCCGCCGGATCTTATGTTAATCAGGAAGTTTAGATTCTTAAGACATAAAATAAGATCTTGGCGTGATGAGATCCGTACTAAAGAAGGAGAGCTGGAGGAGAATGCGAAGGCTAAATTGGAGGAGCTAGACTTGGCTATGGAGAACAGTCGGAGGAGGAGGATTGGGTTTGGTTGGAGTGTAAGCAAACGTTATTGGAGCTGGAAGATCTCAAATTGAAAGATTATAAACAGAGGGCGAGAACTAAATGGGCTTTGGAAGGCGACGATAACACGGCTTTTTTCCATGGTGTTATAAACGGCAGGAAGTCGTCTAACGCGATTCATGGATTTAATGTCAATAATCATTGGATTTCAAAACCGAAGAAGCTAAAAAAATTGGTTTTTGATTTCTTCCGGGATAAGTTTAAGGAGGACGCTCCAACCCGGCCTTTTTTGGAGTATGACAACGAGAACAGAATTTCGGATGCGGAGGCGGCTGCGTTAATTGATCGCTTCTCCAAGGAGGAAATTAAGCAGGCAGTTTTCGATTGTGGTAGTGAACGGGCGCCGGGCCCGGACGGATTTAATATGAAGTTTATCAAGAGATTCTGGAGATTTTTCGAAGAGGACTTCATCAAAAATTTTGATAATTTCTTTGAAAACGGCAGCTTCTCGAGAGGAACCACCTCGTCTTTCATCGCTTTAATTCCTAAAGAGAAGGATCCGGTTAGTTTGGGTAATTATCGCCCGATTAACCTTATTGGCATTATTAATAAGGTGGTCTCTAAAGCTCTCGCTAATAGACTGAAAGTGGTGATCGATGGGGTGATTTCGGCTAACCAAACAGCGTTCCTAAAAGATAGATTAATTATGGACGGGCCGTTAATTCTGAATGAGGTGATTGGGTGGGTAAAAAAATGAAGAATCAAGCGTGTTTTTTTAAAATAGACTTTGCGAAAGCTTATGATAATGTTAATTGGAAGTTTATTATGCTAATGATGGATCAATTGGGCTTTCCTCATAAATGGTGTTTGTGGATATACGGTATTTTATCTTCGGTTAGGTCGTCCGTTCTAGTCAATGGCTCCCCTACTTTCGAGTTCCCTTGTTACAAGGGCATGCGTCAAGGAGATCCTATCTCTCCTTTTTTGTTCCTCATCGTTATGGAAGGCTTTTCTAGTATGGTGAGAAAAGCAAGTAGATCGGGTGTGCTTAGGGGTATCATGCTTCCGAATAACGGCCCCATTCTAACTCATCTTCTATACGCTGATGATTGTGTACTCTTGGGAGAATGGTCGGGCATTAACATCAAAAACATGGCGCTCCTGTTGTGCTGTTTCTACATTGTTTCGGGCATGCAGATTAATATGGGAAAGTCCAGCCTAATTGGGATTGGTGTAAGTTCGAGGCAGGTGGAGTCCATGGCGATGGTGTTAAATTGTAAAACGGGAGCAATTCCGTTTATTCATCTTGGGGTCATGGTGGGAGCTAGAATGTCAAGAGTGGAAAATTGGAAATCGGTTCTGGAAGTTGTCGAATCTCGGCTTACGTTATGGAAAGCCGCTACGTTATCCGTCGGCGGCCGAGTTACCCTAATAAAATCAGTGCTAGAAAGTATTCCTAATTACCACATGTCTATCTTCAAGGCTCCGGTTGCGGTTCTTAATGGCATTGAAGGTATCATCAGACGTTTCTTGTGGGGAGGTAATAATGTGATTAAAAAAACGCACTGGGTTGCGTGGGAGAGGGTCACGGCTCCGATTAAGATGGGGGGCCTCGGTTTATCAAAGTTAAAAGAGGTGAATACTTCACTTCTTTGTAAGTGGATTTGGCGATACAAATCGGAAGACTTAAATCTTTGGAAACAGGTAATTAACTCTATACACGGATCAAACAGAAGTTGGAATTTGATTCCTGTGAATAAACAGATTAATGGGGTTTGGAAAAGCATTGTAGCCATGGTCGAGTCGATTAAGGTGGGGAATGTCTCCTTCTTTCAAAACATAAAAGGTGTTGTCGGAAATGGGAGAGATATCCAATTCTGGATTGATCCTTGGACGTGTAATCGGCCCCTGAAGGAGATGTTTCCGGCTCTGTTCAGGTTAGAAACAAACAAAAGGTGTTTGGTGTTTGATAGGTATGACAGGTTGGCTCTCTCGTTCTCTAATAAATGGGAGTGGAGGAGGTGGCCGAGTACGGTGGCTGAGGTGTCGGAGTGGGACGTTTTGGTGTCGATGTTACAAGTTTTTTCTCTTACGGAGGCTCCGGATCGATGGGAATGGATCGGGGGTGATCAAGCTGATTTTTCGGTCAAAGCGGTGAAAAATTTCCTTCGGAGTGATAACGATTATAGCAGCAACTTCGTTTTCAAGTGGTCAAAATGGGTTCCTAAGAAGTGCAACATTTTTATATGGAGAGCGGAGATGGGACGAATCGCTACGGTGGATGCTTTGAGACGTAGGAACTGCTTCAGCGGGGATAGCACGTGTGTTTTATGTGATGATTTCGATGAATCTGCGGATCATCTTTTATGTGCTTGTTCCGTGGCCAGCAATGTTTGGAGTATGGTGAGTCGTTGGTGTCGGGTCAGCCCTATTTTTGCTTTTTCGGTTAGAGATCTCCTCAGTCTTAGCGATATCTCGGGCCTCGGGGAGATGGCTAAAGAGGCGTTTCAAGGTATTCTTATAGTTGGGGTTTGGTGCATCTGGAGAGCTAGGAACAATAAAAGATTCACCAACACTCAAAAGACGGCTCACGACATTTTCCTTGATATTAAAAGTCTCGGTTTCCTTTGGTATAGGAATAGATCTAAGAATAAAGGCATTTGTTGGGCCAATTGGTGCTATTTTAATTTGATGTAATTGCTTGGTTTCTTTTTGGCCCCCTCGCGGTTTCGAGGGTGTGGTGTGAATGATATTTACCTTTCAAAAAAAAAAAGAATACAGAGACACTCAAGTCATTAAGCCATAAACATTAACTAATTTATTTAATTTATATCTTTCGGCAAAAACTTTTTACAGGTTTTGTGTTTTGCTTTCGATCCATTTGGAGTAGATTTCAGACTTTTAGATTTGGAGTTAATTTTGGATTTTGGTTGTTAAATATTTGTATTAATTTTGATTTTTTTATAAAGGACAACAGTCCGAAAAAACGGTCGGACTTTTGACAAAAATCACAACGATAGGAAGCCCTAAACCGAAGCAGTGCCATGTCGTAGTGGTGGTGGCGGCGGTGTTGCCGTAGGCATCCCCCCACCACTACAATCTTTGAAAGGAAATGAAAATTTAAAAAATATGTAAATCTTACTATTATAATAAATGAAAATCTATTTAGGACAAGTGTCACTATCTGGTTACTCTTTATCTTTATTTTTCCGCCTCTCTCTCCTATTAAATATTAGATTTTTTAATTTATCTCTCCTATTAAATTATAATCTTTATATTAATAAATCTAATTACGAATACTTATTATTTAATTATAAATAGTTATTATATCATCAATCAAATAAACTTAATATGAATTAATATTTATCAATTAAATTAAAAAATTAATACTTAGTTGAAAAAAATGTTTTAAAAACTAACTTAACATACCTTATAACTGTCACAAGAAATTACATTTTTAAAAACATATTTTGACAAATGTGTTTGTTAACAAATTACATTATATTTTATTCAACCGATGTAATATACTGGTTTATTCAACCCGTGTGTTACACGGGTTTTTAAAAATATAATTTTTTTATTACTAACTATATAACATTTTATTTATTTAACTCGTTGTAATACACAGAATTTTAACCTAATCTATACTATATAATAAATAAAGGTTTTACATACAACGTGTCGTCTCCATATTTATTCTCGTTATTTTTTTTCGTCTCTCTCTTATTAAAATACAACTCCATATTTTAATATAATATATTTTTGAAGAAAATACTAATTATATTCATAAAACACATTTATTTTAAATTATCTCTTATTATAAGAAATTTAAAACATAATTATGTAACTTTTATTTTGAATCAAATAGTAATAAAAGTCAAATTACACTAAATAGTAATTAACGTATTTTTTAAACCCAATTATATATTAATTTTTACGTATTTTGAATTTTGTTTCTATCTTTCGTATATGTAATACATTTTTACACCTGTAAAATATATACATAAAAAATAAAAAAAATTATGTATTGATATTTTTTACCCTGTATGTAAACACGGGATTCTAAACTAGTAATTCAATATATAACTTATTTGATCTATAGATTTATAAATATCCCTACCCTCAATTCATATGCCTTTCCCTTTTAAATAACAGAATTTCTATGATGTAAATGAACATGTAAACTATTTGATTCGAAAATGAAATTAACCTAATCCTTAAAGTAATATAAAGGAAACGAATATGTAGAACTTTTGTGATGTAACAAAATACTATCCGAATCAAAAATAAAATTATCCTAATTCTAAAACTCATAAATGAAATCTTTTCACTGAAAGGATTGGAATTAGATGAATTCTTTTTTAAATGTCATCACTATCTAATCAAATTAGGGGTTAGCAAACTTTAATCGTTAACTGAAATTAACTAATAATGGAACATCATTGAACCGAGTTAACTAATAACCATGATTAACTGATAGCTATGATTAAGATTCTTTGATTAACCGATAAATCAGTTATGGTTGAGATTAAGAGCATGTGGTATACCCAACTGAATAAGGCTCAAGTGATGACACTTATTTTTCCATGTGGAAGCCACGTCACCTGGATGGGGTGCTCACATCACTCTCACTTTGTATGTGGTATACCCAAGTGACTGAAAGTAGTGTGAGTGGTGTGATTGTAGTGTGTGTATGTGTGTGTTTGTGTGTGAGAGAGAGATACCAACGTGTTTTGCCCGTGAAATTTTTCATGGGTGTGATCTTGAGGCTTGTTGTTATCTTGAAGTGTTGACTTCATGGGTGTGATCTTGAGGCTTGACCTCGTGGGTGTGAACTTGAGGCTTGACCTCACATGTGTGATCTTGAGGCATTGACCTAACAGATGAATTTGAGAGTTAGATCTCTTCATGTATGGGTGTTTTATACATGTTAAAGTCTTATTTCAAGTCTAATATGCAAATTTCAGATACATGTTTAGGACTTAGTTGCTGATGGGGGCATATACTACACTAGCCCCGACGTAGCCTACACTGGCTAGGTTTTTTTACGTTGAGCTATTGACCTACACTGACTCCTTACGCTGATCTTGAGTTTTGTGGTTTTTCTTGGGTTTAACCCATGACGGATCTTAGGAACTTATATATCATTACTAATTTGATTTGTGGGGGATGTTTATGATATAGGAAAAGCTATGGTTTAATCCTCGGGATGTTAAGGAGCTCGATTTGGATTTCTCTTTTTATGTTGACTTTGTTTGTGAGCTTTTGACTTAACCTCCATGTGAAGACTTCTAAACAATTGTTGTAAATGATAACTTGTTGGTTTTTTTAAAATGTTTTTTACTTCTTTTCTTTTAGTAAGAAAATCTTAATTTCGAGTCGGATTATCTTTAAAAATTCATGATGTTTTGGGGCTAACTTTCACTAATTTTAATAATTAAAATTTGGTTGAAATTTTGAATGTTACAACATATCATATGGCAAACAAACATGGCACAACTGTCACACTCATATTCCTTATGTGGATCCCTGATTTTAGTGGCGAGAGTTTTTCCTTAAATCTTATAATTTTCATTTATTTCGTTCTTATTGTAAAAAAAAAACGTGTTTCCTGGAATTTATTAAGTTACATGCGACTTTAAAACTTAATTTTCAATCACATGCTTATCAACTTCAAAAATCAAGTTTGGCCAAACTTTCAAAAAAGAAAATTAGATTTCTCCTATAAAAGGAACATGAATAATAGTTTTTTTTAAAGACCAACAAATATATTGTAATCAGAGTTAGCCAACAAATACATTATAGTTACCAGATTGACAAAAGAAAGTCAAATAAACACTCAAACTAGTTAAATCAAAATTACACCATTGTTTCTATGAAAGAGCTTGAGCTTTGCAGCGATTCTTAAACCAAAGAAAGCCAAGAGCTTTTATGTCACCCACGTCTTTTTCCACGTTGGTAGTTTGTGCTCGAAAATCATTGCATTCCAGTTTCTCCATAAATACCATATAGCAGTTTGAATAACCATATATATGGTTTTTCTCCATCTCAATGAACCCCGAACGTGAAGACGATAGTTGACTAGATCTCTAGCTTCAAGGAGAAAGAAAGATGATAACTTACACCAATTAAAGATAAAATCTCAAACCAATTGCGTAAATTAGCATGACACAAAAAAATGATCCAAAGTTTCTTCATTATCTCGCATTACACAACAAAAAGGAACATGAATAATAGTACCGACTATTCAATAATATTCCGATTTTCCTATTAAAGAGATTCTATTCTTTTATTTTTTTTGTTCTATGTCACAAGTATTCCATCATAGTTGATTAGACACCACCAGTCCTACATGTACTTCATACAATCCGCAAACATAAAAGTTCCAAAAGAGAAGTGAATTTCTCGAAATTTTCATACTTTGAAGGCAAATGATCGATCAGTTTGTGTGTGGATTGTCCAAGTTAAAATGCAACTTGTGTGTCTTGGAGTTTGGCTCCATTGCCATTGAGCCATGTGAACCCTAAACCAAAAGTTTTAAATATATAAGACAAATCATATCAAGTACATGGAGCTCGACAAAACTATATATATTAAGCTAATATTAAAATAAAATAAAAGTTAGTAGTCTTTGATTTTGAATTGTATTTGTATTTTGTTATATGTATTTGATGCTTGCTATATTTTCTTATAGTAAAAGTCAAAATTAGTAGTCACAAGGTTCAAGATTAAGATTTTTAATTAGCCAATTAAATTAACTTCTCATCAAACCCAAGATGATGCTCCTTCCTTGATTCTAGCCTTCACCTCTCTATGCCTCTTATACTCCACTTTTCCACACACATGCATGCTTTATAAAGCTGTACGTTGTTAGCTCAGTGTAATTACCAATATACCCCTCACGGCATGCGGTATATATGTATATTTTTAGAACGACGAATCGCACATTAATCTACTTATACTCTTAAATTACACAAATTCTCAATCTATCATATTTGCGGAGTTAAACACCGGTCTTCTCCAAAAAGTATCTGACTTCACTTAACTACCAGTCGAAGTACTTGGCAGCTTTATAAATATAAGATAAATATATTTTTTTTATCTTTATTTTCAATATCTCCATTCACCAAAATTAAGGGATTGCATCGCTTTATCGTCTATAATTTGAATTTAAAATATATATATATAAATATTTCTTCCGGTTTTTAATCAAATTACCCTTTTAACAATGTGATTAGGATATATGACAAAATGAAGAGAATATGAAAAAAAGAAAGAAATAGAAAATGATGTTTACACGTAAACCATAGTGATTAATGTAGGGATTATATACACATTCTAGGATTATATGTATTTTATATCGGTCAGTATTGTGATTATTATTCAACCATTTAGATCGTGATATTGCGTAAATCATGGTTGGGTTGCAAACGAATCAAACGAACACGAACAAGGCCTTGTCGTGTTCCTTCATTAAAGAAATTTCCTGTGATCACGAACTGTTCATGTACACATAACCGAATGAGATTACATGTTCGTGTTTGTTCCTTTAGAAATGAACATGTTCGTGTTCGTCCGATAATTCTATGTAAATCAACATTTTCATCTCAAATTAGCATTACACAAAACCACTGAAAATAAATAGAAATGTACTTGAACGAACGAATATAAATGAACATAAACAAACGAACATACAAACGAACACAAACGAAAATAAACGAATGAACACATTAACAAACGTTCACAAACATAAATGAACAAAATTTCTTGTTCATTTTCGTTGATTTATTAAACAAATAAATATAAACGAACTTCGTGTCGAACATTTCACGAATTATTCGCTTAGGTTTGTTTGCAGCCCTTAATCACGACCCATAATTACTAACCACATATTGGATTCGTTGTACCAAACTTGATTTAGAAATACGTATCATGAGTTGTAAAAGTTCATTCCAGTGTATTTAATTTTTTTGATTTTGTAGTTTGATCTTTAATTATTTAATTAATGTATAAATACTTTTTAAATATTTCAAAGCAATTTTGGGGAAAAAGAAAAAGAATACATTTACAAACGCGATGCCTTTTCACCTTTTTCCAGTAAAAAGTTTTTTCTTGTTCCAATAAAGATTTTGTTTTGCATGTATGTTGAAGACATAAGCAGCTTCTTTGTCCGATTGAATTACCTAACAAATTTCCCATAGTAAAATAAATTCTTAAATTCAAATGATTTTATAAATCTAAAAAACGTATACAACAAATACAAGGAGTACAACCTCCTTAAGTATGTAAAGTATCCTAATTGCTTAAACGAACAATCGACATCCACCTCATTTTAACCCAGACTACCCTAAATGATGGTAGGACACCACCCTAAGCTGTGTCGGATCCAGGATTTTTTTCCAGATGGTTCACAGTTTTTAGATTCTCCAATTTCATAGGGCCGGACATAAAAAATTTTGGTTCGGTTTGGTTTGATTGTTCGGGTCGGGTAAGGTTGATCACATAATAAAAATAAGATACAGTAATAAAAAAACATTGTCATTATAAAATTAAAAAAACATATAACATAGATAAAATGGTTTTTACGAATTGAAAGCATTATTTTCAATCGAAACTTGTTGAAAGCAATGTTTTCAGAACCGGGTTTAAAATCCGGATTATATTATATAACAATAGTATATTTTGAATTTTTAAAAAACATTAAGTTAGAAATCAGAGAAATTGTTTCTCTTCCTGACATATCGATATTAAAACAATTTAAGAAAGGAGTAGGAACGACCGGCAGGTGTAAAATTGTTTCTTTGTCTGTCTTATATTATACTTTATTAATGTATATATATAGATGTTCAACACACCCATCTAATCATTATATGTATACTCTAACAACTTTTACGTTAGCTTATTGTTTCACTTTGGTCATTATAATTAGTTTTTATCCCTTTGGGTAATTGGATAGCTAAGACGTGACTTGGTAAACATATGTATATACATTTTTTTTTGAGAGATTAGTAATTATCAAGAAAATGACTTGGATAAAACTTTAAAATGTGATCAATATACTTTCAAAAATCAATATTGATTACTGTTGATGCGTTGTTTCCTGTCTCTTTTTAATGGTACACCAAAAAAAAGCCACCTAAGGCCCACAACTCATATCAAATAAAAAAAGTTTTAATAAAATAACAGTGTAAGATTTAAACCCACAATCTAAAGTAGAGTCTAAACCACTACACCACTTCTTAAACTTTCTATAGCGGTTCACCCTATAATTTATTTGGCGGTTCACCCTACTTTATTACATACCGTTCTATAAAAATTTTGAAAACTATGTGGGTCCGCCCTGACCGTAAGTAACCTAATTCTCTTTGTTTTTATCATTTTTTAAATTAAAACTTATATTTAAAACTATTTTCATTAATTAAAAAAAATACATAAAAATAAACACACAACTTAAATCTAGAAATTACAAGGTCATCTATACCGCTTCGCTATTTCACGTTTTCATTTAAAAATTGTTTCCAACATCCGTCCGGTGACATGGACGTGCGGACCCGTAAACATTTTTAAATCTGGGTCCATGCGATTCTCCCGGATAGCTTCCCGTTGCTCCTCCACCAAGTTAATAATTTGCTTATCTTTTTTCTTTCTTGATTCCACGAGCTTATATACGTCTTGCGTCATATCTTTGTTAAAATATTTGAACTCTCGCTCCATATCTTCAACTATTCTATAAAGCGGTGAAACCTCCTCCACATCTTGGTTCGTATCTTTGTTGAAAATATTTGAACTCTTGCTCCATATCTTCAATTATTCGGACAGAGAGTAGATGACTCATGCGAATATGACTCTTAAAAGTTTTATCATCATACAATGGGTTGTCACAAAAATAAATCTGGATTATCTATCTATCACGATGTTTACACGAGGTTGAGTTTTTTTGTTCTCTTAATGTCTTAACAATTACATCATACGAAGAAAAGTTTTACAATGGTGTGTACCTTTTTCTACATTTTACGTTGAGATCATCTCAATGTTCATACCTTCTCATCCTTTGGTAAGTTGATAACCTGTTTTAAGTTTATTAATTTTCCGATTATCAATAATATCACGCACATTGATAGCCTATCGTGCTTGTTTATAATACATTTTTTCCAACATAAATAGTTTTTTTTGGAAGAAGACATGATATAATAAGTTTACTAGGAGTTTATACATTGTCAAAATAGGCCGCTAAAAACATCAAGTCCTTAATCCAAGTCTTCTCTTGTTGGAGTTTTGGGTGAAAAATGTGCTTTTTCACTAAATTACAAAAATGTCTTTTTGCCAATTTTGGACATAAATAAATATATGTAACTGAGGTTAATATTATTATTTATTTATGGCTTTGTGTTCTCTAACGTGAAACCTACGCTAGGAAACAAACCGCGTCCAAAACGGAGCTAAGATGAACGAGATATCGATGCTCAAAGTTGGATAATTAGATTTGAAATAATTCAGCTTTTCGTGAGTAGAAAAGTGAGAAAAGTGGGGAAACTTGTCTCACATAGGTCAGATAAGAAACCTTTTAAGGGTTTATAAGGTGGAACACTCCAATAGGATTGTTAACTTATAAGAGTTTACACTCAGTGGGAACTAGGAGGGGGCGGAGACGCACCCACGCACGAGCACGGAATGAGGACAATGGGCGTAATGTGGCGCTTTGATGATGCACTTTGCAATTTGCAGGCTACCGAGCACACGACGGGTGAAGTGGCGCGGCATCCGGGCTAAATGTCTTGCTAGCCTCCATGTAGCAGCCGAGTGCGCGACTTACCAAGTACATTCCTGCGTATTCGGGTCTGGCGCGTTCTTCCGTGTCCGGTTCTGACGGATGGATTCTGCCGTGTCCAGATCTGGCGTGTTCTGGTGGGTAGATTCCAGTCCTCTGGCATGTCAAGATGTGCACGGTCTGGCAGGTGGATTCTGAGTGTCCGGATGCGCGCGAATGCGCACGTTCTGGCGGGTCCACATCCCACTACAGCAGTAGCAACTTCGCTTTCTAACGCTTTTATGTCGGCTAAAAATTTTTCTATTGACCAACTCTTTAGAGTTAATAATTTGGCAGTTTCAAATCAGAATTCAAAAACCAAATTAAGAGAATTGAAGACATTTGATTCTCTTTATTTTCGTTTTTAAATTTCTTCAGCTGTTACAATTCTTTTTCTGTAAAATACCAAGGCATGGTTGGCATTTCAATACACTGAATTGACACTGTACTAAACAACAAAAACACACAACAAGAAATTCTCAACGTCTACTATTTCTTTCTAAGTGTACTCTTTCAGGTTTAGAGTCATCCTCGGTTGTACAAACAGCTTCAGTCGTTGTACCCTGGGAAACATTCGAGTTCTCTTGGAAGACTCGGAATTTGTTTCAAGGGACATGTGTTAAACACAAACCCTCGGTCAAGAAATCTATTTTCGTTTATTGTATTTGTATTTTCTTTTATTTCAAATGTAAAAGTATTGTATTTTACCGTTTTCTTTATTTCTTGTATTGTAATTTGGTATTATATAAGTGTTAGTCTTTATATTTTGACGAACGGTTCCTACATCTCTCACTAACACTTTTTGTAACATCCCTAAAACCAAACAGCTAATTGGTCGGGTTAAAGGGCGGCGAATCCCTAATAAATGACATTGTTTGCATGTTTCGTTGAGCAAGGCTTGATTAACGAGAAACTAAAAGAACCCGGTTAGCCAAGGAAGGAGCGGTTTGGGTTCAATGCGCGCACAAAGGAAGATCAGTGATCCGAAAGTAAACTCTTGGAGGTTTAACTATCAACCTAAACACAAACCCTGGGCCATTCGGCCTAAGTGTGTGTTTGACGGCGAAGGCAGAGACGCGAAGGGGGAAGAGGCCGGACAAGGGCGGTTTCACGGTGGTAACGGGCAAGGGAATAATTCCACACGTAAGGTACACTTCTAAACCTACCTGTTAACGATTCTTGTATCCGTTGTTGCATGAAATACCCGATTATGGTTGGGTTCTTGGAGGCTGTGGGACAACGGTGGTGATGTTACCGGTGCAGCAGGGCGGCGTTGGCCCGAAGGGGAGCATGACGTGGTGGCAGCCGGCGTGCGTTGTGATGTATTTGCAGCAAAGAGGGAGACGGAGGGGGCGACGGGAACCCGTGCTAGTTCCGGTAACGGTGGAATGCGACGGCGGCCATGATGAAGGCGGTGGTGGCTACGGCTATCACCAAAGACAAGGAAAGCAGCGAAGAGCAGTGACGGGGGTCACGGGAGACGGCGGTGGCAGCAAGTCACGGGGCGTTGAACGATGGAGGTATAAGCCGGTTAGCGACGACTCCGTAGTGGGAGTGGTGCACGGTGGAGGCAAGCTGGTGTAAGGTGGTCGTGGCAGTGGTGGTGGTGGTGCACAGCAACCAGTGGTGGCAGTGGCGATGCCGCCACAGCGAAGGTGAACTCGGGAATGGTCGGGGACAGCGGAACCAGCTAAGAGATAGACTCGATGTGGTCTATGGTGATGCAGGGCCGGTTAAGGTCGCGGCTAGGCGGGGATGACGATGGCAGAGCTTGGCGGTGTCGCTCGTGGGTGGTTCACGGTGGAGGACGGTGTGAGAGAAGGATCGGGTTACACGCGACTAGGGTTTGCGCGACGTGCATGTATGCATGCATTGGAATCCGGTTAGGGCGTGCGCACGTTCGTGGAGCTAAGGATGGTGTGGCACCTGCATGTGCCCACACGCAAGTGGAGAAGAGATGATGGGATGACGAGCTGAGTGTCGGGATTTAATTATAAATTATTTACACTATTCTTCGACGTAGAGTTTAGAACGTGTTTTGATCATGTGATCATACGTGTGACAGGTGTGGGTTTCGAGTGCAAACAGACGAGTTGCAGAGTAAGGACTCAGACACGACATATCCTGTGAGTTTCTAATCCCCCTCTTTTAAATGTTTTTAACGTTTTGGGGCTATCGTACATACTTACGAAATAAGGTTTACTTTATTGAATATGTTAAGGATTTCGGGTTCTAACCCGATGCGTTTTGAGCATAAAATAATTGATAAGTGATCGTAGGGTCTATGGTGGGATCATGAAAATGTGTGAGTTAAGGGAATAGGGTATTAACGCGTGTCGTGTCAAGGGCTGCATGGAAAGAGTGATATCGTACATTAAAAGCTTATGACATGTTGCGTGAAAAACATGTTGTTCTAGGGTTATGTGTGAGGTGCAAGCATAGTTAATGACTCATGTAATTGCTAGTATGTTGTTGTGTTGTGTGTTCGTCGGTGTATGTTTGCATCGTGTCATTATGGCACATCAAACAGGAATTGAAAAGGATGAGGTTCGTCGGAAAGTCACCAACAGTGACATTTATTAACATGTTAATGATGAGCTCAGGGTGTGTCGAACGCCTTTACGAGGGTGCAGTGACGAGGTATGTGTTTATGTGAGTGTTTATATATGTGTAATATTGCATGTAAACGTTGAGTTACATTGATTATGCATGTGGTGATATTAATGTGGTAATGTTAGTGTGACGTGTAGATGTTACCATTGTGATATGTAGAGTTAAATTGACAGTTGTGTCGAAATTTTGACGTGACGTGTATTTGTGTCGTGTCAGTTAATTGTGAGAGCCTTGATTAAGGCCGGGTGTGTTAATGTCTAGAGTTTAGTAGTTGTTCTAACCTCGTTGACATAGACTTAATTTACCATACTAATAACTCATACCCAAGAACAAGCATCAACCCGACACTTGGTTAACACATTGTTAGAACAACTTCTAGACTAGGGATGAGATCGGTACCGGTACGGTACCGATACCGAAAATACCGGTACCGAATTTATGGAAAAGTCGGTACCGGTACCGAATTTATCGGTCCGGTACCTGTTTAGTACGGTATCGGTATGGTACCGGTATTCATTACAAATTGTTCATCTTTTTCGGTACTCGTACCGAAAATACCGATACCAAATTTATAAAAAGTGGGTACCGATACCGGTAGCGAATCTATCGGTACGGTAGCGATGACGGTCCCGGTACCAGTACCGGTACTCGGCACCAAATACTCATCTTTATTCTAGACTCTATTAATTTAACATAAGTCGATGACATATGTTTGGTCATTAACAACATATCTTTTGGTGTAAATTATTGTTAATAAAGTCTCTATAGCAACATAAGGCGAGGATATGTCATAATATCTTTTGAGGTTTACTAGATAATAATATTCTTGTATTTTGTTAGAGTACTATTTAACAATAACAATGATATATATATAATGAGAAAATCGAAAAAATAAAAACCAAGAATTAATCCCTATGTATGCAAAATCGAAAACTAAGAATTGATCCCCATGTTTCTAAATAAAATCCTTAATAATTAAAAATCAGGAAAAAAATTGAAGTTCACTAAAAATAAAAATTGAAAGGATTCAAGATCCATTGTGAAAAGAAGGGCCAAATTGCAGAAGTAGCACCAACACAGTGGGGTTTATTATGTTATCCTCCAAGACTCATGAGGGGCTTTAAATTCAGCTCGAATTTTCATGACTTTTTTATTACTTTTTACTGAATCCAATGCAAAATTACATTTAATCTTATAATTAAACAATGAATTTGGTGGTACTATTTAGGGTTAAAATATTATGTTGGTATCCTTTTTGCAAATGGAGCACAAGCTTCTCTTTGAAGCAAGAGATGTTTGTCTCTCCTCTCTATTTTACTACAGTAATTATTGCTTGTCACTCAAGTTACCATTTTACCAAAGACCCCCTATTTTACATATTTTCCATGCATTCTTTAAAAGCTTTTGGAGCAAGGGTACGTGGTGCTTATTTTTATTTCAAAATTAAAAATCTAATATAGATATCATCTTATAGATAGGAGAGGAGTCTCACAAACCAAAAGTTTATGGGTTTAAATCTTATCCAGAGTAAAAAAAATCGTCATTCAAAAATAGATATCATCTTAATCGTCGTTCAAAAAAAGATATCATCTTAGTACTTCAACTACTCTATAAATTTTATTTATATATATATACACACTAGAAAGAAGAAAAACCATAGAAAGTGGCGACACATGTCAAATGTGAAAAAGGTATACCCATTCAAGAAAAAGAAGAAGCATACACAAGCGAGCCACATTGCAAATGTAAGTCACATACAATTTCCTCTCATTTTTTAAATGTCTGTTACTTTTTTATACCTCATTATTTTTTTTAAATGTCCGTTACAACACTAATTCACTCTTCACATATCCAGTCAGTGACTTGTTTTAAAGAATCAAAAACCCAAAATGACAACTAAGAATCAATTGGCGAAATTGTGAACGATTTGAGAAACACATAATAGTTGGGATATATTTCATCAGCAAGATAATAAACGTGATTGTATTGTACTCCTTTAAATCCATATAATGACTAGGGTGCTACTCCATTTATGACGTCGTTGAATAGCAACGACTGCTCAAGAACATTATGTGATTATTGGAAACGAAAACACCAAAGAATGCTTTCGAAATCCATAGATCTTGTAACATTGCTGCTTCTAGCATCATCGTCAGGCGTGGATAATCACCTAGCATGTATTGACCTCGTCATGCAGTAGAGCAATTTGTCCACTCATAATGCATTGCAATCAATGTTACCAAACATTCAAGGAAAGCCATGTTTTATTTCATACATATAATACAATTGTTGAATTTCTCTCTACGTCGGTTTACTCAAATATTGTTTGACGTAGAGCTTAATGACACCTTTACATAATTTATACCTCTAGCATCTAATGCTATCTGAAAAATGATCTCTCTCTCTCTCTCCAAACTATTGACTATTCGTAGGAATAGTTTTCTGCTCATTTGTAAATGTTTTCTGAACATTTTGTTGGTGTACATGGGATTATCGCAATCCACGACGTAGTAGTTAACAACTAGCGTATCATGTCCAACTTCACGATATCTGTTTAGACGAGCTCTTCTTGTTATCGGATGTGAACATTCATTTTTGTCATTTAGAATTTAGGATGCAGCTGCGATCGTTGTAATAAAAAATGCATCAGTGTCGCCCGATGATGATGAAGTTATCTTCATAATTTTTTAGATATTGAAGATTGTTGTGTGAAAATGTTAATAGTTAAAATGATATTAATAAGAGTTGAATGTGATATTTTTAGTTAAAAAATAGCTTTTTATTTTTAATTTTGAACGTTGCAAGAGTGCAGAACTGTCTAAGAAGGATAACGGCTGAAAATCAAGCTGGGAAAAGAAGAGACATTTCACATGAGTTGGCGTACTGTTCCTGTGCTTCGCCGCACTCCATCATCAACCCTGCGCCATATAGAGTGACCATAAAACATGGTGCTACAATCCAACTAGATATACTTCCTACTTTTCTTTCGATCTAGAAGAGTACCATAAAAACCTTACCTCTTATGAGAAAATTGGTGTAAATTTGTTTTTATGTAATTGTTGTGTGGTCTTGCTTAGCCTGTTTTGGGCTGGTGCGTTTTTCTAATGAAATTTACCGTTCAAAAAATATATATATACTTCCTACTCCTAAAACTATACTTCTACATTTTAAATTTAATCTTATTTTTCTATTAACCCATATAAAATAATGCAACTCTAAAAATTTTAAAAAGATTTTACGAAATAAGGAGAATTACATATATTTTTATACAAACATGGGTCAATTATATATACACCCAACACAAACTTTTAATTACACATATCTCAATTTCATATAAAATTACCAAGTCACCCTTTTAATATACAAACCTATCTACGCTACGAACCACGCTTCAAGGTCTAAACCGTTCAAGCTTTATCATGTTCGTTTACTCTTTTTATGGTGTTGCGATTGTCGAGCATTCTAGTGCGATTCTCTTCAACCTGTTTGTCTATTGTTCAATCGTCGGTTTCAAGCATTCTTCTGGTGTGATTCTCGCCGGTTTCAGGATTACAATCGTTCACGCTTCAATCACAGATCGTTTTCATGGTGTGATAAATGCCACGATTCAAACACCCTTTTTTCTTGTGCGATGAACACCGGTTTTAACCTGTCAAGTGCTACTGGTTTGAAGATTTGATTTTGTTAAATATTCGGTTTCATAAACACTACTGATTTCTGATGCGATTAACGCCGGTTTTAATATGAAATGGATATATAATTTTATAGTTTTATTAAAAATAAGTGTAAAATAGTTATATATAAGTTAATTTTAATTAAATGGATAAATATTTTAGAAAATATATCATTTTTGTCACGACCAACCATATTATTTAACATAAAAAAATATATTTTGTAAAATAGTTTGACCATGTAGAAGAAACGGTAGGATACTATACGGTGTACGCTAGGGTAGCAGTATTTTAAGTGGGGGCGTGGGGGTAACCAACCGTAATCTTTTAGGAACGGGGCAGAGTTTTGTCTGTTGACCTAACGACACTAGGTGACCGGTCGAGAGGTCATGTGGGGTCTGCCATTTTTTTTTAAAAGCTTTTCAGACGTTTTACCGGTTACCGGCGCCGTTCACGGCCTCATGGCCAAACAAGTCCACCCTTGCACGTGTTCCCACTTACACGTGCCTTTCACGTGTCCACATTTTCACCCCTTAGGAAAAATATCTTCATGTATGTTTGATATATTATTTTTACTACGAAGAATAATTTGATTTGAAGTAACAAACAGGAGGGTTAAAAGAATATCTATATATATATACTATATATGTTTTTTCGTCTCTATCTCATATTTAATGATAATACTAGATTAAAGCCTATGTTTTATATAAATTGAATAAATACAATTTGTTATAAAACAGTATTTTATATGAAGATTTGTATGCTTGATATTATTAGTCATTTGTGAAATAAGAAATAATTAAAACTTTCTTATGATTTAGTAATTTTTAATAAAATATTAGATATTTAATTATTTAACATCATCATTATTTAATAAAAGAGAAACGAGAAAAACAAAAATCTAGATTTTATCAGAAGTTCGACACATAACAAATATAGTTATTTATTTATTATAATATAGGATAGAAACCCTGTATATTATACAAGATGAATAAATGTTGTGTTATATATAGTTAGTAATAAATATATAATATTACATATTACATAATTTTTTAATACAAATTTTATAAACGTTATATAGTTATTTTTTAAAAATGTTAAATAAAAAGAATGAAAGAAATGTTCAAATTATAAAAATGTTTTATGAACAAAGCTATTTTTTTAATTAAAAAATGTTATAAAATTATTATTATTTAATATGAGAGAGAGACGGAAAACATAAATGATAATTTTTTTTAAGAAACTTCTATCATTAAATAAGAGAGAGAGACGGGAAAAAAATATTAAGAATTAACATGGAAATAACATGTGGCACTCCAAACCCTTTATTTATTAATATGTATAGATATAGATTAAACTAATACATTTTTTTAAGTATTTAATATAAATCTATTTATGGATACTTATTAACCAAATAAAGTTAATATAAATTAATATTTATCAATTACATAAAAAAGATTAATATTCAGTTGTAAAAAATGTTTTATAAATTAACTTAACGTAATTTATAATTGTCACGTCAAAGTACATTTTTTTAAAACATATTTTAGGGGGTGTATGTGTTAACATATTACAATTTATTCAACACGTATAATAAACGAGTTTATTCAACCCGTGTAATAACAAGTTTTTAAAGAAATACAATTTTTATTTCTAAGTATATAATATTATATTCAAATCACTCGTGTATTACACGGGATTTAAACCTAGTGTAAAATATATTTTAAAGTTTTAGTTTATTGGAGGGTAATTTTTTGCACGGTTAATTGGAATAAAGTAATACACAAATTTGTTTACTAAAGATGTTTCTATCGTAGAGTGAGGGTGAGAATTTTTTGAACTAAAAAACCTAAAATCCTAAGAATTGTAATAATAACTTTGAACCATTGATAAGGGTGATTAGTAACTAAGATGTGATGAGTGTTAAGTGGACTTTATTTTCACACAAGTTTTGACAAAAATAGACAAAATGGTAAACACTTATTGTTGAGATTCTCATGTTCTTCCACCATTTTTCTAAATGGGAATAACGTTTTCATATATCATTATTTTAAATATATATACATGCATAACACACCATGAAAGAATAAATTATTTTATTTTTAATTTTAATATAAAATTGTTATATTTAAATAAAATAAAAGTGTACTGCACCGTGGTGCTTATAATGGTATGTCATGATAATTTTTAACGGTGCGTCAAACTCGTGTGTTATGGCTGACAACATTTTAGGTTTCTTGGTAAACTTTTAACCCCAACCACTGTGACACGTGCGAACTTCTGGTGACTTTTTTCTCAGGCTTTAAACTTTAGAACCAATAATATGTTGATAAACAAACTAGGGAGAGAGGAAATAGGGTGGTTATGTAACCATTTTATGTATCTCATTCAAAACACTAGAGTAGATGCATTATGTGTTTCTTACGGTTTTCAACATATTCTTGTTTCTGAAAAGAACGTCTCTCTCTATATATATACACTATACACACATATTCCGTTCTTTTTAAAATCAATAATATGTTGAGAATCGTATAAGACGTGTTTATTTTGCTTTAATGAAAAAGGTAAAATTGAAAACCAATGATTTATTTATCTGTTCGTACTATTTGTTTAATTTTATCTTCTCTCTTAAACTTTTTTAGAAAAGTATAAAAATGTGCATATAGTGTATATGTTTATGTGCATTTAGATAAAGTACTATAATTACCATGTTTTTTTTAAATAAATCTTAAACATATTGAAATGTATATACATTCCAGTCAACTTATATAATACCTACTGTAAGTGTTAATCATACTATTGGTTCTGAAAACAACACTTCACTATATATGTGTGTATGTGCGCCTGTGTCATCCATATCTTGTCTCATTTTATATCATGACGCTGACGTCAAGGTTGCTCGGATACTCGTCTACTCACATCTGGATATTACTTTTGTGTGATAATTATTATCTTGATTTTCCAAACACCAGGCTATTGTCTCTCACTCAAGTACTAAAGTTGAATATCACGAAGTTGTTATGTTGCTAAAACATGCTGGATACATAGTTTTCTTTATAAGTTTCATTGTCCTTTATTTCATACCTCCATTGTTTACTATGACAATGTCAATGCCACTTATTAATCCACTAACCCGGCACAATATCGACGCACCAAATATACTGAGACTGACATTCACTTTGCTCGTAAAAAGTGACGATCAGTCAACCTCGAGTTTTTCATGTTCCATCAATCACTTAATACGCTAGCCTCCTCACCACGGGCTTGTTGTCATTCTTCATGTACACTTATCAATTTTCGTACAAGTTTAAATTTCCGATTTCCTCTAACTCAAACCGTAGGGATATAATAATTATTGTATTTTAGGGTTAAACTCATTACGGTTATCATTAAGGTTAGTTGCAGTCTCTATATATAGTCGTGTATATTATTTGTTTTGAGAAACATTTGAAGTATTTCGGTTTGAAATTGAATCAAATGACGTGCATGTGTCCGGGAATGGGAATGGACCACGCCCGAAAAACCCGAGGCTAAGTCAATTTCGCCACAAAACAAATATTTATGTTTTTCAATAATATTTATATTTTAAGAGAGAAAAATGGCTAAATATTTAGAATTAATTACATTTTTATTCATTTTTTACTAAATATTCTCGCACGAACAAGCGTGTAAAGACATGTTATTCTGCAACATTTTATATAATTTTCCCTAATGACGGAAAAATTGCATACAATTAGGATATTTGTTGTGGTATAAAAATTAATTTAGTACAATATGTACTTATCTATTAATTAACTTTCAGATGTGCTTAAATAACAAAAGAGTACTTAGCATTGTTTTAAGACATCAAAAAATTATTTGATTTATTTTAGGACGATACTGTACAATAAGGCCTGATAAAAATTTCAATAATTAATATTATACTTTTTGATTCAAATGGTTTCATTGCCATAATATATAGTTTTATGGTAAAAAAAATTTTAATTACTTTTACTTATTTTTTCTTCCTCCAAATATAAACTTTTTACCGTACATCACTATAAAACAAAAGCCTTTCAGCGAGAGACAAAACCATTGATAACTCCTTGAAAAAGGTGGTACATGTGGCTAATCCATCAGTAAATTAAAGATCCCTGGCAAAGAGAGTGTGGGTAACGCTACCAGGCGTGTCCCAAAAGCGTCTACTGCTATAACACATACCCAAGGGTGTTTGTTGTCATATCATCGCCACTATTTATGTATTAATAATAATAATAATAATATTTATGCTAATAAAAAAATATTTAAACAAAAACAATAATAAAACATAATAATTGAAAAAAAGTTCTTAAAAATTAAAAGTACATTAATTGAAAAAATAAAACAGGGCTATCTTGGCCGATGAAGACGAGATGATGAGGATGGATCGATTGTAGTATAAAACATTTTGGATTAGAAATTGATTTTTGTAGTGTAAGAGTTTTGATAATTAGTTATGTATATATATCAGTTGTTTTTTTAAATGATCAATACTCTACGATCAAGAAGGGGGAAGATAGTGTGGCTGTGATCACGCCGTGGATGCGCAACCGTGAACCACGATAGCCGACAGAGTGTTCACCACTTGGTGCATGAGCCACATCGGCAATGGCGTGATCACGGTAGAGGCGGGTCAGATGGTCTAATGAAATCACCGATGAATTAGTAACTGATATCACTAGATAAAAAGTGTATATAAAAATTAAGTTGTGTGTGGGATATTTTGGTATTATTATAAGCTATTTTTTAATAAGAAAAAGGGTTTATAAAATTGCTAGACAACACATACCTAAACCTCTTAGTTTTGCAAGAATACAAGGAACAAAGGAAGTGAGATGTGGAAAGGTTAAAGCCAGAAAATAGGGACTAATTTGGTTCATATGAATATGAATAATTAATTACAAATATATATTAAAAAAATGTGGTTTAGTTTTGCTTTTAATTCATTTGTGGAATGTCCACGGGATTTGGTCTCTTTTTGAAACCCTTACATATGCCACCACCTTCTTTTTGTTATTATTACAAGTACTCTTATTTTTATATTTTTTTGAAAGGCATTACAAGTACTCTTATTAATTACAAATATAACAAATTACAGATCATGAACTCAAATGAAATATTGGTTGTGGAACAATTTATTAATGAGTGATTAACTTTTAAATAATTATGTATCTTTTTCATTATTGAGAAAGTACAGAAAAGAATTACGTTTTTTAAAAGTTAAACGATTAGTAATAGTTACAAAGTAACACTTTGGACTACATTACTAGCTACACTTTACGTATTTTATAAACAAGATATGAAACTTTTGAAGAATAAAAAGATTTACTTAGAGATGAAAAAAAGCCATATAAATAAAGTAATAAACATAATAAAAAAACAAATAGATTGAGAAACTAATGTTTTAGTTATTTATATTATTATTACATTTATAACTAAACATTATAGTTAAACTACATCTGTATTCGAAACCAGAATAACGTAATGATACTTTCATTAAAACCCAACATTTATGTTAATAAAAAATTTATTTTATAAATAATGCATGAGTTGTCTATTTATTAATTGGACTAGAGTTGAATTATCTAGCCCATAACCAACAATTAACCAAAGTAACTAAACCAACTTTTTATATAATCCAAACCATCCAAAACCGTTATTGAATCTCGTTATAAAGAATCATACATTTTTACAAAATATTAATCTTTTTCTTAGATGCATGTGATTTTTAATGTGTTTATTGTGACTTTAATTAACAATGAGAACTAAAAAACGACCTTTTAAAAAGTATAGATGATATATATTTGAATTTACAATTATTTTTTTCAATATTTTAGCATATGTAAACACCATCTTACTTTTCCTCATTAACAAGGATTATTTATAAATTAAAAGTATTTGATAAAAAGGTGTGAAAGCCGTTTATTTGATAAAAGGTGTGAAAGGCTAGCTACAACTTATAAGCCTACAACTTTCTTTGAAAACTCCTTCTTTGCTTCCTTATTTATGGTGTTTCTTTAATATTTTCTCACTTACTTTCTTTTCATATTCAATGAACCCTAAATCTTTTATTAAAAAACCTTTGTTTTTTACTCTTGATCTTCAAACAAATCTTCAATTATTAAAACTAAATTGCTCTTCATTCATTATCATAAAACGATTCGTTAATCTTCTATTGCTTACAATCATGTTGGTATATATATATATATAATACGTGTTTTAAGTAAACAACGGTATAATACTATAGTTACAGTTGAGCTGAAGAAAAAAACATGGCGTCATGTTCATCCAATGAAATCAATCATAGTTAACTTATGAAGATTCATGTTAAAAAAACCATGATTAAGTAATTGATTAATAATAGAAGAATGATTAGTAGACAAGATTAACTAAAGTTAGTTGTGCCCATACTAGCTACTACAAAGTACAACCACTACATCCACAATTTGCCACATAAAAATCCCACTAAATTAGCATTATATACCCTGAAAATAATCGAATTAGTGGGAGTCAACTGATCTGTCCCCCAATATATAAGTCGAGTAAGATATTATATATAATTATAATTAGCAGAATTAAATTATGGGCAAAAAGAAGCTGATTTTGATGGACCATGTTTTCCCCTCTTACTTCTCCACTTCTTAGCACGATCGGTTTTTAATTTATATACTTTGAAGATCTTCCCATCACTATAATGCCGACACCTGCGGTTATTATTTTATTTTATAGATTATATTATTGTGATTATCTCTGATTAAAATCAATTTTGATAGTAGATATTTTGAAAACTGTTATTTTATGAGATATGCATTAATTAGTTTAAGAAATGGAAATTAAAGAACATCAACCTTGAAAATCATGAAGTTAAAAAGAAATATGTTCACTTGTAAATTTATAGAGATAATAATATTTGTCATATTTATAAGTGCATAAAAACTCTATAAATAATTTATTGAGATGTGATCATTTTCTATACATTTTTTAGTGTAGAAATTTAGTTGATTTCTATACGCTTAAAAGTGTGGAAATTTTAAATTAGGTATGGTGTTTGGGAAGAAAATCAAGTTGTTATCATTAAACTTAAATTCGCCTAAAATACGTGAAATCGAATATCTATTTGCATGAAATGGAACCATGTCTTCTTTTGCAAGTCGATTTTAACCAAAAAAAGTCTTAGGTTAACAAGAAAGAAAACTAGATCAATTGATGATATAGCATTGTAGAAGGGGACATGGGGATGTGTTGTGTGACGAGATCATTATTTTCCCATAACATATTTATCAGGTTTAGTTATGTTAAATCAAGAATTTCTTAACTCACAATTCAACATGACTTAAATGATTCTCATAATAAAATCCAAACGATAAATGTCTAAGAAGAGCATATACTTCTTATAGCAAGGGTGAAACTAAAGAGGTTAAGAAATTCTCCAACTAGTAAACTTTTCTTACTAAAGATATCTATATCTAATGTGGTTGATTTCTATGATTTAACCTTAAGCCATGGGTATGATTCCACATTACACACCTTTTTACTTTGTCACATAAGTTTTAATTCCTTGTTACATAATAATAACTAAAAATAGAAAAATATTAATTAACAAATACTAAAAATAAGATAAAATAACTACAACCCGAGTAGTTAGAAAAACGCATAACTTAAATACAAAGAAATATACGAGACCATAAATTATTGTATTTTGAAAACAACTCGGTTTTCAAAGAAATTTTTAGCAGAATGTTTATAAAAAAATAAATAACACTGTGTTTTTATATTTTTTTTTAAAAGTTAACAAGTACAAATTATTAATGAAAAATCATTTAAGCTGCTTAAATAACTATTGAATAAAAAATAACATAAAATAAAAACTTTAATCTCTTTCTAGAGTCGTGGAGAACTTCACAAAATCACATCATATGGGCATGGTGTTCCACATTGCTAACTTATCTCCACATTACCTCCGCGGGCATGATTCCACAAGGTATACCCTATGTCCTAATAAGTAAATGGAACAAATACAAACAATTTTTAACTACCAGTCCTTGTCTTACGATCATATGACTATATTGGTTCTTGTTATATAAGAATGTCCAAGTTGTTTTCTTTTTAAACCTTAACGACAATATAACCTGAATGTATGTACGAAACGCATCATTAATCTTATAATTTGGTTACATGGTATGAGAATAAACGATGCACACGTGGGAGCATACTCAAATGGCTTCATGAACAATAATTATGAGTGAAAGCAAATTGCTATTCAGTCAACCAAAGGATTTCTACCAATAATTCTGATAGAAAGCAAATTGCTATTCATTTTTTATTAATCAATCACCAAGAACCGTCTTTTAAACGATAACCTATGATCCTAATTTATAATATAATTTTAACTAATCTGTAGGAAACTAATCTACACAATTTAAAATTCAAAATAAATACAAATACATAAAAGATGTTGATAATCTTTAAGATTATCCAATTCCCTTTTTAAACTGTAACCCGACCCATAACTCTGTTGGTCCACTAAGTTTCGGTCCATTTAGTCTTCTCCGTGAGTCCAAACACACAACCGGCCCCAAGCCCAAATCAAAATACCCAACTACGCATACCCATAAGAAAACTCGTAGATGCTCCTACATCAATAAATCTGTTCTATGTTCTATTTTTCAAAATGATATATCTTTCTACAATGCGCATTAATACAACATATTAGTTATCAAATGAATAAATAAACCATCTACTTACTAAAAACAATATTTAACTTAACCTAAACACTGTCATTCAATTTTCTTTGTTGGAGGAAACTCAATAATTAATCTAATAATGTCATGATAAACAATTTAAAGTAAAACAAAAAATAATAATAAATAGTTAAAGGGGGAAATGGAGAATAATAAAATCAAAGAATTATTTATGTGAAAATTGTAGAACAATATAAAAAAAGTATAGTTAACTTGTAACTTTAGTAATATGTGAGTTTTAACATTTAAAAAGAAAAAAAACTTGAACTATAGTATTTATTTATAGATTTCAAGTATTCATTACTGTAAAATATAAAGGTTAAAACAATAAATGGAGGCATGACAAAAAAAAGCCTCAAAGATCTTCCAACAACACGATCTACATACTTGTTTTATTTATTTAATCGAGAAGTTTTATATAAAAATATGGTTATGTTTTTGTTGTCTTTTCCATGGGTGATAGAGACACGTATTTTTATATGGTTTTGAAATAAATGCTTGTTGACCCAATAAAATCATATGTTTAAGATAATAAGATACAATATAGATATCGATCTATATTCTATGACCTTTAGCGTGTGCCTATAGTCAAAATCTACGTATAATAGCGGGCATGCATGTGTGTTGTGAGAATTCTTGTTTACTACTTTATAATATTTAGTTTTTAGTTTTTTAAATCAACGGTAATATCTATTTTTACTAAATAAAAAGAACACTAATGATGTGGTTGTAGGTATGTAAAAAAAATCCAAAAACTGAAAAGCCAAACTAAATTATGAATTCAGTTTTTGGTTCAGTTTCTAACCATATCTGAATTGTGAATTCGGTTTTTGTTCGGTTAATGGATACACGTTTTTTTTTCAAATCGGTTTATTCGAATAAACCGAATAAGTAATACTATATATGTAATTAGTAATATATTTAGTGATTTAGGGTTTAAATTAACCTGTATACGATATTATATGCACAAGACTTTTTTTGCAACCCCACCCTCCTTTCGTCGCCACCTCTAAAACCCTCAAATCTCTTCTCTCGTCGACGCCTCATCAAGAAACCAAAATTAGATAAAAATGTTATTAAGTTGAATAGAATTCGGTGCGAATGGACAAATCTCAATACGGTTCGATTGAGTTAGCAGATATGCCTAAAAAATTAAAAGCCGAATAAACCAAACAAATCGAAAATCGAACCGTTGAACACCCCTACGTGTTTGTGATAGATTTGAAGGGGGGCGGTCAATGTATCTTTCATATGCCAAGGGCGGATCAAGTGATTCATTGTAATAATATAAAGGTCGGTTAAAACAAGTTTCAAAACCCTCAACCTCTTGTATAAAAATAAAAGCATAAGATACGACCAGTTAGACTAGCAACTAAATATGATTACGCCAATAGTCACTAGTTAGTTAAACATGTACATACAATACTTTATTCACCAAACAAAGTTTTAAGGTAATTGGAGTGAGATGTTTAATAAAAGAAAAACACATGTTTAAAATTGAAATCACTTTCAAAAACCCATAAAAACCAAATCCAAACAAAAACCCTATAACTATTCTCAAAAGCCTTAACTATCTCGGTGACATGACCCAATAAAAATCTCCCTAACCTCGACGAATAAAATTTATGGGGCTACCACTGGATCAAGGAAATTTATTTTTTAAGGATTACCAACAAACAAGAAGAGTGAAGAGTTTATTCTTCCATATTTGTAAAAATGAGAACATATATATTTCATCCAGGACATAAAACTATATGCAAAACTCTAGTTACTGATGGATTACTGATCATGCACCTTTTCATTGATGGGTTTCCAATGAATACGTGTCCACTTTTCGTGAAAACAAAATCAGATTTAAACCCTCATCACCATGAAAAAAGAACACACCTAGAAGATAAACACAAACACATCAAACCCCAATTCATATTCAAACATTAATCATACATACATATACATATAAAAACACACACAATATATTGTGAACATGAACACATGCGTGATAAGCACACGATCATATACAAAAACACACATGCGCACGAACGAGGGAATGAGATAAATCAACCAACCTATTTTCATAATGTTAACTACCCGACTGAAATGATGGAATGAGATAAATCAACCAGCCTATTTTCATAATGTTAACCTGACTGAATTTTCAAACCGGTTAAACAATTCAAAACCTCAAACTGGTGTCCAACATGATTATGTGTCGGATCAGGTCGGTTTATAAACCGGTTTAAATATCCAAACCGATTTTTTATGCACCTCTAAACACGACTATACAAAGTTAAATTTCCAAACACAATTAAAATGGTGGTGGCCAAGGCCCCCAAGTGACCGGAGGACATGTGAATTGGGATGAATTTATGATTTTTGGTTTTTAAATAGATTACATAATGTTTTTTCTTTAATTATTTAAATTTAGCATTAGTTTTTTCTTTAACGGCGTGGCTTAACTGGCACGTCCCACCAGGGGAGTCTCGTACATCAGTCTACCCATATAACCCCCAAGGAATTCGAATCTGCAGAGAGTGTTCCTAGTTTTTATAAAGTGCACCTTACAAGATTCGAACCCACGATATCCACAAAGGGGAAACCTTTTTGGAAAACCCCCTGACCTCCACAGATTCGAACACATGACTTTACAAGATTCGAAACCATGACATACACAGAAAGAAAACCATTTGAGAAAACCCCCATACTAGTACGTGTGTGTATTAGTTATTTTTTTACACTGTTATTAATAAAAGAACACATAGTGCTTAGTAGAGATCAAAATTCTCGTTAACCAACGTACATTACTTGAGTACTTTTAATTATTATTATTATATATTTTTATATGTCCTTGTGATGTCACTAATGACGGTTTAGCCTCTTTATTATCAATGCATCTTCCTTGTTATGTGTTTCTATATTTCTCCCCCCTTTTTTTATCATTCAACAAATAATGCACCTAATTTTTTCTTTTCCATTTTATATAAGAATAGAGTAGTATAATAAAGGAAATTATGAAGGTGAAAACACATATATACACACGTACTAGTACGTTTCTCTCGGTCTACCTAAAATTTTTTTTTTTTTAATAAAATAGTTACAGTACATGAAACCGAAGTCCTCTATAAACACCAAGGTTTAAGGAGGTCGTGAGTTCAAGTCACACTCTTAACACGAATTAAAAAATTTGTCATTCAAAAAAAAAGTAGACGAAACCGATTTGGTTGCCCCTTTTGTTTAATAAAACTGTCACTGGGTTAGAAAATAATCAAAAGCCCAATCAAATGAAGACAGGAACTGGGCCCAATCAAATAAAGACAAGAATTTATAAAAAGCCCAATCAAATGACATGAGAATTGAGATAAGGCCGGTTTGTAACCCGTTCCTTATAATTATGTGAGTGAGTTTTGTATATTTTATGGAGTGGTTCAAAGTAGTGGTGCACAAATCGGTTTTTTAACCCAAACCGGTTCAACCCGACCCGAACCGGGTTGGTCAACGAAAAGTCAAAACCGGTTTGGACCCAAACCGGTTCGGGTTAAACCGATTTTAGTAATGGGAAATGTCAAACCGGTCAAACCGGTTAGGGTTGGTTTTAAACCGGTTTAAACCGGTTTTTATTAAAAAAAAAAATCAAATAAATTTTAAATTTTTAATATTAAATCCAAAAAAAAATATAGCAACATTAATACTTAAAGTTCAACGTTTATTAATATTTGGAAAATTCGGAAATTAAAAAACATGACAAGATAAATTTATAAAATTGTAAAACATTACAAAAATATAACAAATATAAAACATTAAGTTCAACGTTTTATTTTTTGGAATATTGATTGATCATTCTTGTGCGTTGTCTTCGGAACTAGAGCTTCGTAGCCTTGCATCTTCGGCTAGTTCTTCATCGGTGACTGGTTCGGATATTCCAAGATCAACCTCGTTGTTGTGTATGGTTTCTTCGGCCTGAATTTCGTCTTCGAGAGAAGTTTGGTCTTGTATCCTATCCATCGCATCCAAATGGTGCTTCAAGCAAATGCACATTTCCATCGCTAAGGATGTGAGTCTAGTCCTTCGTATCGATAATACCCTGCCACTAAAAGAAAACGCAGATTCCGAAGCTACCGTGGAAGCTTGGACGGTTAGTACATCACGGGCCATGGCGGAAAGAATCGGAAACGAAGCTTCATTTTTTTTCCACCAAGCCAAAATATCAAACTCCTCAAAAACGGTAGGAGGCATAAACGCTAAAAAGTTTGTGCCAGTATACCTTCCTAGTTCGCTACTCGGGGTGGTACCTCGAGCGCATTTACTAAATTCATTTAACATTTCGTTATATAAATTCAAATTAACATCTCTCGAGCTACCACTTGATGATGTACCCATTGTATCATGTGGAGTCGGAGTTGTACCATATTTATGTAAATAAACATCAAATAAATCTTGTAAACATTTGTTAAAATATGTTTTTGTGCCTTGTGCAAAATGGATGTTTTCACTATCTAAATTCAAAGCGTAAGTAATTCTATCAATCAAAGTTTCAACCCCGTAAACATTTATGGTAGGGTTTAACGCGGCGGCACAAGTTATAACGGGAGGCATTTCTTTAAAATATTTCACTAATTTTTCTTTCATCGGTTCTATCATATTTGTAAAAAGAGAGCTTTTATTTTCAAGTTCACACAACTTGTTAGCCATTAAATATATTTGTTTTAGAGTTAATGGACTTGTGGGATAAACATCGGATAAAAAAGTGGTGGCGGTTTTGAAAACTTCAAGCAATTCGGTTACGTCTTTTAAAATGTCCCAACTCGTAGATGGAAACTTTAGAATTTTACGACGAGGTTTTGAAGCAAGCATTTCATGAAATAGTTCTAAAGTTTCTCTTTGTCGTAAAGCGCTATAAAACATAGTATAAGTCGAGTTCCATCTTGTCTCGACGTCCCAATTCGGACCTAAGCAAAGATTATTCGTTTCACAACAAAATCTAATATAATCATGGTATCTTTTTTTGTTACTAAAAATATCTTTAAGCATTAGTCGAAAAGTATATGTTAAGTTTGAAACCTCTTCAATTGCAAGCCCAGCTTGCACCGCCAAGTTAATGATGTATGCGACACATCGACTATGGAAAAAAACACCGTTGCAAACCGGTTTATATTTAATTTTTAGTTTTTGAACCGCATTTGTATTATTAGATGCATTATCAAAAGACATTTGAAAAAAGTTTATTTTGTAATTTAAATTCGGTTATAACACCATCCAATATATAAATTAAATTTTCACCGGTGTGTGGATATTCAAACAAGTCAAACGCGATTGTACGTTTCATCATTTGTCACGTTTTGGGATCAACCCAATGCGCGGTAACGCAAAGGTACGAATCGGGTATACCGTGTGGAGCCGACCAAACATCGGTGGTTAAGTTTGCACCGGTTTCCAAATTTTCAAAACCCAAAATTAATTCTTTTTTTGCTTTTTTCACATTTTTATACAATATCGTGTAAGGGTTGTGCGACTTACTTGATTATAACGTGGTTGGAGTGTCTCTTGAATCATCCTTGTCAAGCGCGGATTGTCAAAGTGGTTGAACGGCAATCCTTCTTGAATCACTAACCTCGTCATTCGATCTCGAACAATATTTGGATCAAAGTTCCAAATTCCTCCTTCGCTTGTTATCGAGACTTGACCTTCACTTGGAATTCCCTTCAAGGACGGGCAAGATTTTTCCATATGCGTTTTCAAACTAGTGTTTGAATCTTTCCCCAAAAACGCACCACACATCTTGCACCGAGCACGTTCCTTCCCGTTTGACAACAAACATAGATCGTAATTGCACCAAATTGCTGGATTTCTCGTTGTTGCTCGAATTTCCACAACGGTAACTTCGTTTGAGGACCCCCAACGGCTCTTTTTTTGCCCAGCTCGAAAACCGGTTTGTTTGAACCGGTCCCTAACCCGATCTCATCCAGAAAGCATCAAACCGGTTTCAAACCGGCGGTTTTTGGGTAACCCGAACCGGTTTGGTCCAAACCGGTTTAACCCAAACCGGTTTGCCAGTTTGGACCGGGTTAAAAAAAAACCGGTTTTTTTGTGCACCTCTATTTTAAAGTGGTTATGAGTGGAGGAGAGAGAAAAGATATAAGGTTTTTATAAATATAAGGATAAAAGTAGTGATTTTTAGTATAATTATAAGGATAAAGATAAGAAGCGAGAAAAGTAAAGATAAAAGGTAGAAAAAATAGTGTTTTTTAGTGTAATTATAAGGATAAGGATATGAAATATAAAGAACGGCCTGAGAATGCTCTAAGGGTGCATAATATGAACTATAATTAATAAAATGGGCTTGCATTACTTGTGGGCTTTATGCCAGAAACGGGGTTAAAGTTTTAGTCAGCCCAACACTGTTTCTTGGGCATATTTTAACAATTTGTATCTTTTGGTTGGGTGAGAGTAAAGTCCAGTTTTCATTGTTATATTCCAATTCTTTTTGGAAATTATATATTCTTTTGGGTAAATAAAGACCTCCGATAGAAATCAGGGTAAATTATGTTATTTTTTTATCATAATAAAAATTTATAAAATCCAGTCGTTTTGATTCGAAATCATATATTTGGCAATATCTTGAGCGCTTTTAATATACTTTTATAAATCATCATTTATACCTGATTAAACTTGACTAGTTATTAAACCTTACTCGATACTCACAGCTACATTAATAAGAAGTTTTATGCACACAAATATTGTTGCTACAACAAAAATCAGATATGGTTTATTGTTTGATCAGACGGTATCTAACATTCTGGGTCTTTAGAAGGTCAAAAGCCCAGGGAACACCCTCAATGATTAAGTGAATCCCACAACAATGATTTAAGTTGCTTGTTATACCATATAAGAAGCATAACAAGCAAGTGACATCTTTCATGATAGTGGATGAGCTCGATTCAGGAGATGAAGTCTATCTAGAATCGGGTCGAATTTTTGAAATTTTAATTTATAAAAAATCTATTTAGTTTATTTGTTTGGATAATGTTTGTTTTTATCTTTTCGTTTCTACAAGTTTAAAAACGTGAGGATATTCATTGAGGCGGGGAAGTTATATAATTATTGAAATTGTAAAACCTTTGAAGGATGAGTAACATGGATGATGTAATCAATGTCTTTCCATTCCTCCCCTATATAAGGAAGGCTCCTCCTAGTTTGTAAATCATCTTTGAAAAGAAATAAAATCTTTTTCTATATCTCTCTAGCCTCTCTCTAAAAAAATCTTAGAGTCTTTTCTTTTCTTCTTTATTTTTTTATTGAGTTTGGGTCCTCTCAACAAAAGCCTATAAATACATTCAATCAATTCAGCACCACAACACACCCAACACCCTCATATCTTATCAGTATTATATCTTTAAGTCATTTGATTGCGCTTTGATTCTTAATCATTCGGTTCATAGCCGACTGAATAATCATATTCATGTGGTACATTAGTTTTTCTTTTAACAACAAATTTTCATTCTATTTTTTTTCTTTTTTGTGTCTTGGATGAGTTTAGAACCTACAACCTTTTGATTGTGAGACTCTTCTCTTACCACTACACCCCAACCCCATGAGGTACATTAGTTACTTCACATACCACACATTCACGTCTATGTTCAAATTTGATTGTCAAATCACCTGTAAAAGTAACTTAATTGGCTACTTCAAATATATTTTCAAATTCTTTTCTCAATTTGTAAAAGTTTCTAAAATCACATTTTCATGTGCGTCGCGTTTTTATAATAATAATAAAAAATATTCATAATAATTCCTATTAAAACAATCCCCATCTCACATCTTTTTAATAATACAATTATTTCCACAATTACTTCTTAAAAAAACAATATTAGACTGTCCGTAACGTCGACATTCATCCTTCTCATTGGACGGGCGGTCCACATACGCAACGGGCGGCCTTCACATGCAGGCGTTGGAGCCAGCCTTACAATGCAACTACAGACGATCCTATCTGTTGCGCTACCACTGGAGACGCCGCCACCTCCGTTGTCGGCGTTGACACCTCCGACGCACCCGTATTCGTCGTCCTCCTAATATCCTCCACCATTTTCACCACCTCCGCCATCTTCGGCCTCTGCTCCGGCGCCCGTGCCACACACTGCATCCCTATCTGCAACATCTCCACCATCTCCTCTTCTATATTAGGATACTTCAACAACTCCACATCAAACACCTCCGCCGTCCACTCCTCCCGCACCACCGAGTTAACCCATCTCACTAAATGCACCACCTCCTCACCACCAGTTGCATGAGTGGGAGATTTTCCGGTCAGAAGCTCAAGAAGCACAACTCCGAAAGAGTAGACATCTGATGCTTGGTAGACTTTCCGAGTGTCGGATACTTCTGGTGCGCGGTAGCCGCCTATACGCATTACTGGTGGCGTTAGTGGAGTCATGACCGCGGCCAGGCCAACATCACTTATGCAACCGTGTCTTTGCGGGTTTAGGAAGATGTTGGAGGCTTTGATGTTACCATGAACAAGTTTTCCTCCTGTTTGTGTGTGGATATAGGCGATCCCTCTTGCGGCTCCGATGGCGATTCGCAAGCGAGTTTCCCAATCTAATGGAGTCCGGTTTTCATCTCTTTTTGCTGCAAAATAATGAACAGATTATATAACTATATAAGCACGCACGGCTAAAAGAAAAGAAGAACGATTACAATAAAGTGGCTGGTAAACGGGTAACAAATTGTATCGCAACCCCGTTTTGGATAAGTAGATGGGACAGTAAGTTATATATTACCTACAAAAGTGACTAGTTTATTTTTTTTATCGTATGAGACGTGCTATACATTTACGTAGGAACGTATTTAACTACATTCACAACCTTTCATTTTTTACCACTATAATTTTCAATGTTAACATACATTTTTAATCATGGGCGAGAAGAAATTCGACCAAATATTAGAGAGAGAAAAATGTTTGAAGTGACATGGAAAAAAAGTTGAATGGTTGGAATGATGTTAAGCAAAGTTTTTAAACCCGGACCGGCCGGCCGGTCGGACCGGAAACCGTGACCTCCACCGGTCCGGTTACATGCTCTGAGACCGTTTGCTGGTTGAACCGGGCGGTCCAAGCGATTCAGCGGTCGAACCGCGAACCGCAAACCGGTGGTTGAACCGGGTAGTTTAAATTTACTATTTTTTTATTTTTTTTTATCATACAGTCCTCCTACTTACTTATATTTACAATTTTAACTCAATTTGCCTCTTTCCTTTTAACTTATACGCTACCCCATGTCCTCTAAAACCCTAATCAAAATCAAAATTGAAGATTCAAAAGAATCAAAATTCCTACAGACCTACAACCCTCGTCCTTGACTCAAAATTGTTTAAATGGTTGTATATATAGTATTTGGAATTTTTTATATTTTTCTATATATTTTTATGAATATTTATATTATTTATTGCGTCATCCGGTTCTTGAATCCGATCCGACCGGTCCGACCAGTGAACCTCTAAGGCGTCCGGTTCATTGTCCGGTCCGGTTCTAAAAACATTGATGTTAAGTGAAGTAAAAAAAATATTATATTAGAACATTTATATGTTCTTTAACCTGGTTATTGAACCGAATACTACATTTGGGTTCGAGTTCCATCTTAAGGTCAAACCACATAAAAAGGACACTTTGTACCCAATGAGTCCCATCGTGTATACTTGTGCCCTCGAATCCCACGTGTCAATCTTAGTAGATGGTCAAACCTCATTAGACACAAAATGCACCATAGTGAGTATTTGTGCGTAACGCATCCGCTTGAGGGGGACAAACCAAGCGGACGCGAGCCGCGTTGGAGGAGTAATCCAGCGATGGTCTCGTTCAGAAATCCGAACTCGCCTCTCTCTCTCACACACCTATATTTAATATTGTTTTATATAAAAAAAAAAGTGGGCGTTTTTAAGAGGATGCAATGTTAGAGTAAAAATAGATGTTTTAAAATGATGAGTGGAAATCTAACGTAGCGGCTGAGATGATGCGTTTGGTTGTGTTTTTCTTATCCATCATTGTGATGCTCTAATGAGACACGCTAGGTACACATGATACAAGTGGACACAATTATACCTCCTTAGATTTATTACACTAGAGCGTGACACGTTATGTGCGTAGCTGAGCCCACTTGGTCGCGTGTCACGCCCTGATTGGTACAATATATTTTAGCCGGCGTAAGTTATGGCCTTTGAGCCGCACTATTAGTTGAATAAATCAACGTCTATTAGAAAAACTAGTTTGGTCAAAAAAAAAATTTACTTCGTCAAAGTGTCTATTCTCGTGATTTTCCGTTCTACTCAACCCGCTAATTTTGCCTCATATAGAACTAACATAAACAAAACCACGAAAATCGTAAAGAAATCGGATAGAAACATACCATGTAACAATGAAGAAACACTTCCTTGATCAAAATAGTCATACACCATCAACTTTTCGTCTTTCGAGTAGTAATACGCTCTTAGTGCAACAACATTCTCGTGTCGAATGTTTCCAACGAGCTCCATTTGGAGTTCAAAATCTCTTTTCGCCGCAGCAACTTCCTTCAACCTCTTGACAACAACAATGCTTGCATCCTCCAATGCAGCTTTATACGTCGTACCAAACGTACCCTTACCGAGCACTTCAGCAGAAGCTCTAAACAGATCCTCCAAATCGAACGCGAGGCTGCTACCTTCAAAAAACACGAGGCTTCCGTTCCCGTTGACATTTTGACTTCCAGACCTCAGTTTTGTCACCTGTTCTTCTTTCTGTGGTCTCTCTGTAACCTCCTGTTTGTCTTTCGAATACCAGAGTACCATCATCAATGCTAAAAGTACAAACGCTAAAGCACACCCACCAATCACGATTCCAAGAATCGCGGGTTCCCCAATTTTTGTTCTTTTCTTCAATGATTGGCGGGCTGGAGGAAGAGCGGGTGGAATTGAACTTACGGAAGAAAGATTATTTCCAACAAAAGCCGACCCGGGAAATCTTTCAAGCGATTGAGGTACGGGCCCGGTGAGATCATTGTTTGACAAATCAAGAGCTTGCAAACTCGGGATGTTAAGGTTCGGGATTTCCCCAGAAAACGAGTTGTTCGCAAGGTTTAAAGCCGTAAGATGACTCAAATTTGAAACAGATAAAGGAATGCTGCCATTGAAACCGTTATTCGACAGATCAAGTATTGACAGATTGTTACAGTTAGAGAAGTTTAAAGGCAACGGGCCATAGAACCCGTTCGATTGAAGATACAGGGCTGTTAAGTTTCTAAGGTTCACGAAATCAGATGGAAACGGGCCCGTTAGCCCATTTGATCTAAGACTCAAGATTTGAAGATCTGATAACTGGCTAAGAGTGTTAGGGGGAATAGGACCATGAAGACTAAATGCTGGTAACCGGAGAGCTATGATTCGTGAACCATCATAGTTACAAGTTATCCCGGTCCAGTTAACACAAGCCGAAGACTCCATATTCCAATTAATCGCGCGATTATGTGAAATACTTTGAATGAAATTAATCAAAATCTGCTTATCTTCAATGGGCTCTGAGGTTACTAATGATAAAAATGCCCCAAACAAGAAAATTGCAAAGAATATAAACTTGTTCTTGCCCATCATCTTCATGTTGGATTTGGTCATAAAGTTCAAAAGTTACAAAATCTTTGTGCTCATCTGAATAAGAACATGTTGAAAATGAAGGATAGGTGAAGAGATAATAATGTTCATAAATAACTACTATTATGAGATGAACGTTGAATATAGATCTAAAGTAATTCAGTATACCTAACTTTTATGACAGCAAATGTTTTAGTCAAACAAGAAACGTAAATGAATTATCTAGAGTAATAAAGGGGCCATGTTTGCGGGTTGACCAGTCGAACCCGATACTAATCCGAAAGTTTTATATAAGCCAGAAGATCGTATTTGAGTATCAGACACGGGTGGCTCAACTGTAAAAAAAAAATAAGCAGCCACTTATGGGCTATGTCCCCTATATTTAAGCGGCCTCCAATATTTAGGATTTAACTTCATTTAATTTTCAGGTTTTGACAAGTAGAACAAAAAATCAGTAGACCTGAAAGAGTTTTGTTTTTTTCTAAATCTCACTCCAACTTTAATAAGCGTAACTGTGTGACTTAAAGAAATTGTATAGAAAAAATGTTATATACTAATGTCTTTGGATTCTAAGGAAAAAAATTGTTTTTAATGAAAATTGCTTATAATTTGCTTTGAGCCCCCAAAAAACTTGACATATTGACACGACCACCGCCTATTTACCCGAAAAGATTATTTTATTTTATGTCATAAAAAATAATAATAATATTTAAACTATAAAACCTAATGCCTTATTTATCTTTTTTACTTTTAAAAGTTTAACATAAATCATACAATTACTTTAAGTTATGAAACAACATAAGTTTTTTTCTTAATTTATAAAATTAAACTGGTTAAACAGTTCAACCGGAAGCTTATTGAAGATAACTGACTCACCGATTTCAGATCTCAAGATAATCTAAATCCATCGAGTTCTTCATGAAGATCATCAAAATCTAGAACAAATCAGCTAAATCATTCTATTACTACAGACAAACAAGTAGAAATAACATGTCAATTGCAATCGAGAACGAAGGAATTGTTACCAAATTAGATAAAAACCAACACAAAATTAGAAAAAGAAAGGTAATTAGAGGCTCACCGTATCGAGATATGATTGAAAATAAGACAAGTCACCATCTAATTGTTGAGCAAGATCTACAAGCAATAACTGAATCACTTAACAACAGCAGATTGAAAGAGACTAATGTATTTAGAGAGATTTGAAGGTAGAGGGGAAATTAATGGTGGTAAGGTGGAGAATAATAAATGTATGGGGGGGATGGGGTATAGAGCAATCAATGAGTTTGGAGTGATAAGCGGAAGATGCACATGGCGGTGAATAGTACGGAGAGGAAGAACTCAACGTAATAATGAACTAAATTCAACACTTACGATTGTTCTGTTGGATTGGTGGCTCAGGCAGCCGGAGGAGAATGAAGTTGTTCCTTCCGCCGTTGACGGTGAAGGGGTACCGTTGAGAGCGGAGGTGGTAGTCACCGACGAACACCACCGACGCCGCTCCTGCTCCTCTCGTGAATTTAATTTAATTGAATTTAATTGATGTTTATGCACTTGTATTGTATGTTCCATACTTTGATGGTAATGATATAAAATTATTATTATTTAATTAATTTTAGAATAATCTTAAAAGCTTCAAAAAGTTGAAACAGGAAGGGTAGATTTTAAAAGAATTTGCATTACATTATAGTTAACTAGTTAGATGGTATTATATATATATATATTTTTCATGGGTATGAATAATGTCTTTTTTTTTCTTTTTTTTTTTCTTTTTTTTTTTTCTTACAAAAGTTTTTTTTTATTTTTTATTTTTTATTTTTTCATTTTTTTTTCCATTTTTCTTACAAAAGTTTTTTTTTTTATAAACTGGCCATTAAAGTTTAAAACAGGCTTTAATTTTTTTTTCTTTACTCAAAACTCTGTTTTTTTATAGATTTGCCACATAAGTTCAATAAACTTTCGTTCGTTAGCTTTTTTCAAAATACGGGTGCGCAGTTGTTTTTTTTGTCAACGTTTTGACATAAATTTGTTTTAAAACGGAGTTGTATTCAAAATCGATTTTTTTTATCGTTGCCTGTATCGAGTGCCGTTACCGTTGTGGTACCATGATGAACCGAACATATTATGGGCGAACAACATCATTGTCGATATTGGTATTATCGATTCGCCTCCCATGGGGATGAATAGTAGTTTTTTTTTTCATTTTTTTTTTTAATTTTTCTTACAAATTTTTTTTTTTATAAACTGGTCACTAAAGTTTAAAACAGGCTTTAATTTTTTTTTCTTTACTCAAAACTCTGTTTTTTTATAGATTTGCCATATAAGTTCAATAAACTTTCGTTCGTTAACTTTTTTCAAAATACGGGTGCGCAGTTGTTTTTTTTGTTAACGTTCTGACATAAATTTGTTTTAAAACGGAGTTGTATTCAAAATCGATTTTTTTTAACATTGCCTGTATCGAGGGCCGTTACCGTTATGGTACCATGATGAACCGAACATATTATGAGCGAACATCATTGTCGATATTGGTATTATCGATTCGCCTTATGGTTTTCGACGAACCGAACCGGTAATTTTTTTAATTTGTTTTCCCCTTTTTTATTATTTAGTTTTATGTTTCATTTCTATTAACATTATTTTTACCGTTGTGCCTATGCTTTTGTTTAAATTTTATTAACGATGGGCCACACAACGTTATCTATGATAACTATCGTTCGTTATGTTTTTTTAAATAACGGAATGCGCCGTTTTCTTAATAATTTCTTTTGTTAACGTTCTGGTTTAAATTTTATTGGAAACAAAGTTGTATTCAACTTCGAGTGTTTTTGGGTATCGTACGTTATAACGAGTTTGCGATTCCACGCAAACGAGCCAAAACAAAAGTTTTTTTTTTATTTTTTTTTCATTTTTCTTACAAAAGTTTTTTTTTATAAACTGGCCACTAAAGTTCAAAACAAGCTTTAATTTTTTTTTTCTTTACTCAAAACTCTGTTTTTTATAGATTTGCCACATAAGTTCAATAAACTTTCGTTCGTTAACTTTTTTCAAAATACGGGTGCGCAGTTGTTTTTTTTGTCAACGTTCTGACATAAATTTGTTTTAAAACGGAGTTGTATTCAAAATCGATTTTTTTTATCGTTGCCTGTATCGAGTGCCGTTACCGTTGTGGTACCATGATGAACCCAACATATTATGGGCGAACAACATCATTGTCGATATTGGTATTATCGATTCGCCTCCCATGGGGATGAATAGTAGTTTTTTTTTTTCATTTTTTTTTTTTAATTTTTCTTACAAAAGTTTTTTTTTTATAAACTGGCCACTAAAGTTCAAAACAGGCTTTAATTTTTTTTTCTTTAATCAAAACTCTTTTTTTTATAGATTTGCCACATAAGTTCAATAAACTTTCGTTCGTTAACTTTTTTCAAAATACGGGTGCGCAGTTGTTTTTTTTGTCAACGTTCTGACATAAATTTGTTTTAAAACGGAGTCGTATTCAAAATCGATTTTTTTTATCGTTGCCTGTATCGAGGGCCGTTACCATTGTGGTACCATGATGAACTGAACATATTATGGGCGAACAACATCATTGTCGATATTGGTATTATCGATTCGCCTTATGGTTTTCAACGAACCGAACCGGTAATTTTTTTAATTTGTTTTCCCCTTTTTTATTATTTAGTTTTCTGTTTCATTTCTATTAACATTATTTTTACCGTTGTGCCTACGCTTTTGTTTAAATTTTATTAACGATGGACCACACAACGTTATCTATGATAACTTTCGTTCGTTATGTTTTTTTAAATAACGGAATGCGCCGTTTTCTTAATAATTTCTTTTGTTAACGTTCTGGTTTAAATTTTATTGGAGACAAAGTTGTATTCAACTTCGAGTGTTTTTGGGTATCGTACGTTATAACGAGTTTGCGATTCCATGCAAACGAGCCAAACCAATAACGACCAGACTCCCGCCGCGAAGCGCGGGGGGTAAAAACTAGTTTAATTTAAAAGCATTCATCATTTCAAAAAGTTTCCTCTAGACACATGCAATTTTTTTTTTTTTTTTACAATTTTAATGTAACTCATCGTATTTCCTCTTCCATATCTATGCCAGTGCAACCCTCTCTTTTTCACGTCTACGATTCCTAAAAACTTGGGTTGTGGACGCCGTTTACTTGGACTTTGGCCAAAAGCTATAAATTTTTGTTTTAACTCTAATTTGATGGAGTTATTTGCACAAATGGTTTATATGGTTTAATTAAATTGCATGTTTGACCCTCAAGTTTTTAAAAGGGAAAACTTCATACAAATGTAACCAACTTTTTAAACTGTTTCAATTAATTCACTCAAACTTTTTTTGTCCCGATTTAGTCACTCAACTTTCAGGTAACCTGCTAATCATATACTTTTTACTTGTTTAACAGGTTTCCACGCTGATGTGGCATTTAACATACTGACGTGACATTTATTTTTCGTTTTCTTTTTTCTTTTAATATGTTAGCGTGGAATTAATATAATTTTTTAATTTAAAACTAAAAAAATCTTTCTTATTCTTTCATACACTCACCACTCACGTGATGTTTTAAAAATAATTCTTTCAAAAAAAAAAATTTAATTTTAAAATTAAAAAAATATATATATTAGTTCCATGTTAGCATATTAAATAAAAATTGAAAACGAAAAATAAATTATACGTCAGCACATTAAAAGTCACGTCAACATGAAAACTTGTTAAACAGGTAAAAAGTATCTGATTAGCAGGTACCTGAAAGTGAAGTGAATAAATCGGGATAAAAAAAGTTTAAGTGACTTAATTGGAACAGTTTAAAAAGTTGGTTACATTTCTACGAAGTTCCCCACTTTTAAAATTACAAATTTAGCCCAAACCTTTCTGATTTAAGTTACGCCTTTAGCCCCTGTCATTAATACCAATTCGTTTTTAACCCACATGTGTTATCCACATGACTTACGATTGAAAACTTAATCCTAAAAATGAGTAAAAATCAGTTAAAATTTGTAAACTTAGTACAAAATCAGTAAAAAATTCTATTTTTCTACAATTTTAACTCATTTTTAAAGTTAAGTTTCTAATCGTAAGTTATATGGATAGCACATGGACTAATTTCCCATTAAAAACTAATTGGTATTAACGTCAGAGACTAAAGACGCAACCAAGTCACAAATGTTTGTACTAAGTTTACAATTTTTAAAACCTACGGTCCAAACATGCACTTTAATCAAACCACATGAACCATTTGTGCAATTAACTCAATGTGATGTTTATTGAATTTTAGTAATTGTGTCTAACACAATTTAAATATGAATTTTCTCATTCATTATTGATAATAAAATATTTTTGACATATTGCAGAAAAAAATTAAAATAATTACTAGAATTACTTATTTTCAAGTTCAATGACATATGACGCGTAAAACATACATTACATAAATCATAATTAAAAGAACTACTTTATCAACTTCATAACTTATCATATAATATTACTTCAATAAGAACTATAGGGTAATTCTTCTCAAGTCCATTGTAGATCCGAAATTATTGTCTAACATTGAGTATCAATCCGGTTTGGGTAAGTCAACTTTTATCCTTGGTGACCAACTTTTAATTAATTAGTCAAATATTAACATTGATAAAAGTTGGTCAGCAATGTAATAAATATCAACGTCTATCTGTGTCATGTATTTTATTTAAAACTGTGACGTATTTTATAATAAAAAAAGTTGGAAATTACAAGGAGCAATACGTAAAAGAAAAATACTACTTGTATATCGTTAATGATAATAATTATTGAAGTGACAGAATTCGCCAACCAAATACCATTGGCGGTGGACGTATACGTATGATATTAAAATATTCAGAGTTGACCATCTGTAGCATGCTATTAAATCATTAAAATACGAAATGCTACGTTACGCATCATGATTTAATCAGGGTGATTCTAATCACACACGGAATATTGATAATTGGACCCGTCGTCACACTATACGCCCTCGTATAGGGCAATACGAGGGCGTATAGAGTTCAGTCACTGACAACAGAATGGCACGTGTCATTCTCTGTCTGGCGGCTGGTCCAATACGTGACGTATTGATCTATACGCAGCGTATGAGACACGGGTTATATTTTTCTTCAAAAGTTGGAAGATTTGGGAGTTTATGAATCCTATACGTGACGTACTGACCTATACGCCACGTATAGGTATTTTTTATTTAATTATATTTTTTTTATTTTTTTATTTTGTTTATTTTTATTTTTATTTATATAATTTTGTTAATATAAGTTTGTTATCTATTTATAAATTTTATATATTTTATATTTTTTTAAACATTTTTTATATTTTTAAAGTATAACCAAACAAAATATTAAACATTACAAACCAAACAAAATATTAAACATTACAATCAAACAAAATATTAAACATTACAAACCAAACAAAATATTAAACATTACAATCAAACAAAATATTAAACATTACAAACCAAACAAAAAATTAAATATATACATCAAAATGTTTTACATACATAATAACGAAAGAAACAAAGTACAAATAAAAGAACTAAACTTAACCGGCTCCGCCGTCACCCTGACCCGCCCCGCCCTCATCCTGAACGGGGTCGTCCGAATAATGACGTGGCGGTGGTAGTGGGCGTGGCTCGATGCCGGCGGCTCATGACAGATCCACGAGCTGTCCAACCGCCCACATCATCAGGTCCTCCATGCTATCGAGTTGACGACCCTGTCGCCGTGATTCGGCAACAAGGCCATCAACCAATGCCTGGGTAGCCCTCTCCAGCCTAATAACCCGACGTACGTGTCGGGGATGCTGTGGCGGATGGTCGTGGATGGGCTCGACGTGCGGCGGCCCGTCCTCCATCGCCACACCCTGTAGCGGATGAGGCATAGGCGGGTCTCCCTGTCCAGGCATCTGCGGCAACGACACCGGAACCCAAACCTGGTCCTGGACGGCCCCTACGAACCGAAGGCCCTACGAGAATCGGTGCGTGATGCGCATGCCGCTAGCCGTGCGACGGTCTAATCGGACAGGGAGAATGGAGGGTAACATCGCAGACTCATGGACGTCAAATGGTGTAACCGACCGCATGATATGCGTGATGAAAGCACCGCCATACAAAAGCCTGCGCTTCTGTCGCATATAGGCAGATGCAAAATAAAGTGCCATGCATGTGGATAGGTCGCACCGCCTCCCAGTAAGCAGGCAATAAAGAAAGAAAAGGTTTCCATCATTGCACCACTCACGGCTTTTTCAAACACGGTGCGATCGACGTTGAAATAAGCCGGTGCAAATATCTATATAAAGGGTCTCTAATACCCCCCTTGGTACCCAACCAAGAACTATTTGAAATCAAGCCCCAAAAAACAAGGAGTTCCTCCTTGTCCACCTCCGTCACCGCCTCGGTGAAAAGTGGCGTGACCGTCTCAGGCTCGTAGTACAAGCCCGTCGTGACGGCCCATTGACGGAGGGTCTGACGGTAAACGAACCCAAAAATAGAAAATGAAATATGATCCGGATCCATATCCAGCGCCTCCCCGGGAAGAGGCGCCAACCCAGCCTCTAAGTAGATGAACGTCGAAAGAAACTCGACAACCACCTCTCGGTAGGTCTCCGCGAACGAAAGATCAAAAAGACGCGACCATGGCGTGTCCTGGCCGATGATGGCCCTAGCTCGTTCGGCCTCTTGTACCTCCTCGAGGAGCCCCCAATCCACCGCCGTCCCTGGGCCCAACCACACCTCCCGGAGCTTCTGGCACCGGGCGTACGCCTCCGAATCGGCCGGAAAATCCAGATAATGGTAGTGCGAAAGATCGTCTAGCTGCTCCATCTGAATATCATCATCATGATCCGCCATATATGATAATAATTAATTGTTTTTAATTTTTTATTTTAAATAATAATAAATAATTAATTGTTTTTATTTTAAATAATAAACAAAATATTAATATAATGTTTTTATTTTAAATAATAAAAATAAATAATAATAATATATTGTTTTTATTTTAAATAATAAATAATTATTTTTTAATTTAAATAATAATAAATAATAATAATATATTGTTTTTATTTTAAATAATAAATAATAATAATATGTTTTTATTTTAAATAATAAATAATAATAATATATTTTATTTTAAATAATAAATAATAATAATAATATTTTTTTTTTAAAAAAACCTATACGCCACGTATATCTTTATACGTGGCGTATAGGTTGTTACCGGGTAAACCAAGCCATACTCAGGGCCCCCAAGCCATAGGCAGGCCAGTTATCGGGCAAACTAAGTCATACGCAGGTAAACCAGGCCATACGCGGGTCCAAGTTGCCTAGAACCTGAGCCATACGCAACGTATAGATCTATACGTGGCGTATGGCTTCATCGTCTTCCTCTGACGAACTATACGCCACGTATGGCCCTATACGTGACGTATAGTTCTTATGTTTCAACCTAAAAATCGCTAATCTACCCAGTTTTACCGCTAATATTCAATATAAACCTAACATTAGTGATCGCGGGTTGAGACACGTACATTTACAAAGTTTTTTTGAGACGACAATCTAAATGAACGAGCGTTTTCTTGCCGAATCGCGTATGGCTTTGTGTGTGGTTTTTTGGTTCGGTTGGCATTATACGATGCGTTTCTCTTGGTATATCAAATGGATATACGCCTCGTATAGAGCAATACGTGGCGTATAGCCACCAACTTTTGGTATTCTATACGCCACGTATTGATCTATACGATGTGTATAGCTTTTAAAGTATCTTAGATTTGAAAAGTTTGAATTCCCTCTTATTCAATTCTATACGCCACGTATAGTTTTATACGTGGCGTTTTAATTAATTTATAATTAAAATTAATTTTATTTAATTAATAATTAATTAAAACTAATAAAAAATTAATTATAATTAAGTAAATTTAATTTAAAATAATTAAAATGACAAATAAAATTAATTATATTTAATTAAAAATTAATTAAAACTAACAAACATCATCCGTGGTTCGTGACGTATTGTGGAACTACTCATTGGGTTTTGTTTAATTAAAAATTCAATTCTATATGCCACGCATAGTTCTATAAATGTCTTTTTTAATGCAACTACTCTCTGAGTTTTGTTCTCTTATAGTTGCCAGGATGTTTCGTGGCAACATGTTTTGCGAATACAACTTCCCCACCAAAAGTTGTTCCGACTGAGACAGTCTCCTCGCAAACGAGTGTGCCTCAAGATGTTGACTAGGATCGTGGTTATGACTGTCATCCTTCACCGTTAATTTCCAATCACCAGTATTTTCTTGGTACTCTCCTTCAAATTTAAATGGACAACCTATTTTCTTGCTACCGGCACGTCTAACCGTGGCAGTAGACGCACGTTCGCCGTGACGGTCACACACAAGCCACACCTTGATAAACGGTTCCGTCGGATCGTCACCATTTCTCCTCGATCGTCGGGTGACAAGGACGTAACCATTCTCACATCCTCTCCGGATAGCCCAATCCACCAACTGTTAACGAGACTGAAAATTTTCGTCAGTTTTATACGACACATTTTGATGGTTTTGTTCTTCGTCTTCGGAGTCGTCGGTTTGTTGTGTCGGGTAAGAGACTTCACCGCACACGAAGTTGTTAGTTTGTTGTGTCGGGTAAGAGACTTCACCGTATACGTAGTCGTTCGTGGGTTAAGGTAAGACGGTTCACCGTATACGAACTCGGGTTGCTCAGTGGCTCGTTCAAATCTGGAAGCCTTACCCGTTGATTAGAATAAACGTCGGAAGAGACCTCTTCCCAGTTCACCTCTTGAACGCCAGAACTTTGCGGGTTATTTTCCAGCGACTCGTTAGAATATACCTGAAAACTGTAGTTACCATCCCACCACCAAGACATGTTTATAATATTTTAGAGATTGTTTGAAATTTTTTTGAACGATACGTTCGAATGAGAATTTTGCATGGTTAAATACACAAAATTTGGGCACTATACGCATCGTATAGGGCAATACGGTGCGTATAGGACTCGGGTCAAACCTCGTATACGCATCGTATAGAACAATACGATACGTATAGGGTACGAGGTACTTTCTGCAATTAGTCATCCATCACATCGTTATACGCCGCGTATAGACCTATACGGAGCGTATAGCGAGGTGATGGATGACTAGTAGCAGAAGGTACCTCGTACCCTAAACTGCATCGTATTGCCATATACGATGCGTATAAGGTTGGAATGACCAGGTTGTACGAGGATGTCAGGCATATGAAATTGTGAAGGGCTATACGCATCGTATTGACCTATACGATGTGTATATGGCCAAGTCCAAATAGCAATTCTCGTATGCCATTAGTAGTTCCCTTTAGTTATGTGTAGTAGTTGTTGCCCTCGTTGCGTCAATTCTATGAAATATTTGTTTAAAAGATAACTTTTGTTTCCGTTTTGTCTTCATGTTAGTAGTCGAAACATGCTTGGAATTGGAAGAAATACGAGATTAATTTTAATGGTTTTCTGAAATATATTCCTTCCAAGTAGATTTTGACTTTTAGATTTTTAAAAAAGGCGATGTTTCGATATTCAATAAGATTTTAGTTCAGAATTGAACTTATTCTTTTTTGTATTTAGGAGATTATTGTAAGATCTCTTAATATTTACTAGGTTAAAATCCCGTGTATTACACGGTTTGAATAAATAAAATGTTATATATTTAATTAGTAATAAAAAACTATATTTTTAAAAACCTTGCAATACACGGGGTTGAATAAACCAGTGTATTACATTGGTTGATTAAAATATATTGTAATTTGTTAACACCCACTCGTCAAAATATGTCTTCAAAAAATATAATTTGTCGTGACAGTTATAAGCCCTGTTAATTCATATTAAATTCATTGGATTGATGATACAATAACTATTTATAATAAAATAATAAGTATCTATAATTATATTTATATTAAACATATAAAAATTATTTATTTTGATATCATTATTTAATAGGAGAGAGAGCAGAAAAAAAAATGATAAAAATGAACCACAAAGTGACACGTGTCTATAAGATTTTTATTTATTAATATAAAGATTATTATTTAATAGGAGAGAGAAGCGGAATCTATATTATATAATAAATAAAGGTTTTAGTGGGACACTTGTCACTCCCATATTCATCCTCAAGATTTTTTTCTCGCCTCTCTCTCCTATTAATTATACAAATTTCTTAATTTAAAAAAAAAATTGTTTCAAGTCTCTCTCTCCTATTAAATAATAATTTCTATAACTATTTTTATAAAACGCTTTTTATTTAAAAAATATGTTTGTTCATAAAATATTTTTATAAATTGAACATGTCTTTCATCCTTTTTATAAAGTATTTTTTAAAAATAATTATGTCATCACTAACATCAAAATACTAATGTTCATGAAAACTGTTGATTTCTAATTATTTTTTTATAAAGTATTTTTTTACAACAAATTATCTTTATTCAACCCCTGCAATACATGGGCTTTAACCTAGTAATTAATAATTAATAAGAGAGAGAGACGGGAAAATAAGGGTGAGTAGTAATCAGAGAATGACACGTGACACAAATTTTTTTTATTTATTATGTTAGTAAGATTAGGGTGAAGGGGCTATGCGGGTAAGGTAATCGGGTACGCGGGTTCACGCGGGTACACCGCCGCCGTCACTTTGGGTTCGCTCACGGGTAGCATTTTGCGGGTACTTTTACCCGAGTTCAATTGTGTATTATAGCAGTTGGTCAAATGGAGATTGAATGGAATCGAGCTGGTTTATCAAATGGAGAATGGAGAGGATGACTATTTGTTTAATATTTAATATTTGCAAATGAGTACTTTTTTAATATTTAATATCAAATGGATAAAATGAATATGTTTTTAATCGAGCTGCAGGTTTGCTGGCTTTTTTTTTTTAAACTTTATATTAAATTATTTGACATTTACATACTAAAAATATTTAAAATAATTTAAGGCACATGATTTTTTTTATATTTAACTTAATAAAATGAATATTTGTTTTAATTAAAAAAATGAAATAAAAAAACTTTAGGGTATGAGGGTTGTGCCCCCAACACTTTAGGGTGTTAGGGTTGGATTTGGGTAAAATTGAGGTAGCACATCCTTATTAGGTATTTTTGTTAGGGTAGTTTTTTGGTGAGGGTTGTGCCTCCTTCGCCCTTATAACTCAAAGGTTTTAAAACTTGGTCTACCAATCAAATAATTTAGAGTTTTTTCTATTTTTTCTAAGGGTATTAATATAATATTACATATTTTACAAAAAAAAATTATTTTACGTATGCGTAACTACAATATTTTTCTTTTCTGTTTACTTATATGTAACACCATGTGTTACACATACGTAACCCAGTACTTAAAATGATTTTTTAGTAAAAATATGTAATATTATATTGATACTTTTATAAATAAAATAAATCAAAAATAATTATTATTATTATATGATTGATTAGAATCGGTTTTCGCATAACAATGTGGTTTACTCATGAACTCTTCATTGTGTGTACGTGTGTGTATACTAGAAAGTGCCCGTGTGATGCGCCGGGGAACACAAACACTGGTAATCACGTAACATGTTAAATTTTTCTTAAAAAAAATATAACAATACTATATTTTCAAAATAAAGTGGAATAAAATGCTCATTTTTAATGTGTGTTTTTTTTTAAATATTAAATTATGAAAAACTTATGTTCGTTTAAAAATCGTTGGGGAAGTTGGATCAAAAGTCAACAATATGTTTTAAAGAATTGTACCATATGTTTTAAAAGTTTGTAATCAGTATTTTCAGAACCGGACTGGCCGGTCGTACGAGGAACTGAGCACATAACCGGTCCATTTGTGTGTAGTTGTACCACTTTTATTTGAACCGTCCAGTCAACTATCGGACCGGGTTTCAAAAAAAAATATTCAAAATCTCATTTTATTATTAATCTAGTATTCCAAGTTGCATATTTTATTTATTTAAGCTTTCATATGACATAATTGTAAATTCACATCAAAACAAAAAGATTTTATATTTTGTATCTACATAAATATTTATAATATTTATATTATTTATGACGTCATCCGTTTTTTAAATTCGGGTCAACCAGTTCAATCGATGGCCCTTTAAAACGGCCGGTTTGCTGTCCAGCTCGGTTTTAAAAACATTGGTTGATATTACTTAAACTTTTAAAATTATGTAAAAAAGTTACCTTTTTTCTCCTCGTAATATATATTATAACAAGAAATTAAAACCCGCGCTATGCGGCGGGGAAGTATTTTATAGTAAATGAAAATGTTCAAACGTATGAAATGAAACAAAAAAAAGATAAAATAGAAATTACGGGATTAAAAAATATAAAGACTCCGCGCTTCGAGGTGGGATCGTGGGCGTTTCTTCGCCGATAACGCGCCAGGAGTTTGGTCGTTATTAGTTATGCTCGTCGAAAACCATAAAAGCAAATACTGATACCGGTTACAATAAACCAAAACAACGAAAATGATGTTGTTCGCTCATAAGCGGTTGCGTCTGTCACGATAACACAACGGTAACGTCGCTTGCTATATGATAAAAAATACTCGATTTTAAATATTACTCCGTTTAAAAAAACTGATGTTCTCATAAAATACTAAAAATAGCGGCACATTCCTTGTAACGAAAGTTATTATAGGAAAAACAATTTTTTTAGAAAATCAAATGGGTTAAAAGTGTATACTCTACGTACTTTAAAGGTTAAAAATAAAAATAAAATAAAAAACTTAAGAGAGAGAGAGTGACAATTAATGTAAATAAGTACCGGTGGAATGCTTTTACACTTGGAAATAATAGGACAAATTTTTATTTATTTAAGATATCTTGCCGCCTAAAAAGGAAATAAACAAAAAGTAGCCAATGGAAGAAGAGGACCGCACAAAACAACAAATCATTTGTTGTTACTGTAGACGTCTCTATAAAATCCATTTCAAAATGTATATTCTTTAATACAGTATCTAGATCAATAATCAAATTTCCTCTCTCTGTATGTATAAACTATAATCTGACTCATTTATATGGTTTGTTCGATAAACACCAACCCAAAAAAACGAATGAACAATAAAATGAGAATGGTTTTTTTTGTTCATGTTCGTTTTAACGAACGAACTTGTTCAAAGCGAACACCAACTTCAACTAAAAAATAATATCCAAATTGAAATCCAAGTATCATTTTAAAAGCAAGACTAGTATCCAAATTAAAGTATACATATCATTAGCGAAGGATTCAAATACTAATCAACTTTTATGTGATAACCGTGCTAACCACTATAAAACAATCATATAATTTATAAATTATTTTTTCTTTATAAGTTGTCTTGAATAAATATTTTGAACGTAAATACAAAAATGATGAGTCTTACGTATGCGTACCAAATAATGTTACATATACGTAACACATAGTGTTTACATATATGTAATATTAACATAATGATAATTGTTACACATACGTAACACTATGTTTAAGAGTGGTTATCATGATTATCAAATAAATATTGATTAACATTTGAACATCACCCTATCATTAGATGACTTAACTTTAGCCAAATACAATCTTAAAGAACAAATGTAAACAAATGATTATATAAATGTTGGGCTAATTAGTATCACTAATAACTAATAAATATATAAAAGAACATAGATGAACGAACGTAAATACACATAAATAAGGGAACATAAACGAACAAGACATGTATTCATGTTTATTCATTTATTAATAAACGAACTACATCAAACAGTTCACTAAACTTTTAGTCTTTTTACAAACCTATTTGAGATAAACTGATATATGGTGTTTGCAGACTGTAAATTCAATTAACACAATAAAAGCAGAATAACAGAAGCCAGAAGGAACCATTTTACAAGGATGAGAGACAAAATGATACAAGCTCAGTAGTGTTGTATTGTTGTGGCATTCTCAGGACGAAGTGCTCAGAAAATGCACTGCAGCCTCCTTATCATTATCATGAGCGAACAACGCTTCAGCGACACTATTAGCTTCAAATCCCATTTCTCGCAAGACCGTGTAGCCATTCACAAATTCCTTAACCTGTCAAATGAGAAGTTGGCCAAAGTTTATTCAAATGCTTACAACCTCCTAGAACAAATAACTAAAAGATAAACTGATTATCATTCCAACAGTACAACAATATATAAAATTTAAAACTACTTTAATTATTTAAAATTTTTGAAAACGGGATAAAAAGATGATGATGGGTCTACCGAATCAGTTTAATCCCATGTTACAAATTTCCCGTTTAGACATATTAGATGACTGCCATATCCATTAAGGCACTTCTAAGTATGAATGCTGAAAAGAATGATAAACTCAAAAAGAAAAAAAGTAGACGTGTATCAACCTTAATCGGATTATCTCCATATTTGGCAACTGCAATAGGCACTGCATCTCTATTAAGACCCGTCGCTATGTATTTGCCCACCACTGGATCTATACTAACACTAGAATTCTGCATGGATAAATAAGAATTGGGAATTATCAAGAAACAGGAAATAACATTTATTTATGGTTGCATAATATAATTTCATTCAACTGTAATCAGCTCACTTCAACAAAGCAAGAACATGTTTCCAATCAGAAAACGTACTATTAGCAATATGTAAGAACCGCCATTGCCAATTGTTTGCTTTTAATTCAATATGTCTTAACATATTACATTCATATGTGTAACTAACTAACTAAGTTACATTCATGTGTGCACTAATGTTTATTTTCATTTATCTGATGGACTGATGAAGAGAAAACCATGAACTTTCAACTTTCTAAACTGATCTTGGTTTAAAAAAGTGTGAGGCGTCCAGGGTGTTTAGGTCCCGAAAGCCAAGGCGTGAGACAAGAAAACATTCATAATATATTCGTCCAAAAGTTGCATATGTCGCATATGTTTTACATACTAGCATTTTATCAAGTAAAACATTCATAATATATTCGTCCCTTTAGTTGTTTTGCATATCACCCTCTACAGATCCCAATTTTGACCCAGATGTGCATGAGGTACAACCTCAAGGCTTTCCTGATAGCATCAGGCGTGGCTCTTGGTTTTAAAAAGCGAGAAGCGCACCAAAGCGACAAAGTCTAAATCCGAAGCGCAAATCGCAAAAGCGGACCGATTTTCGTACGCGAAGCGCAAGGTGCCTATATAAATTTTTTTATATATCCAATTGGTTTTTAGCATCCCCTACCCAAAATATAGCCATAAATAAGGTTTATATATGATTTAATGTATAAATTACTTACATGTACAATCTATTTAGCTAAATGTATAACACTTTGAAGCACAAAAACAGCCCCTGTACAAGAATCGAGCCTTAAGGTGCGATTTTTTTTCAAAAAAGTGCGAGTTTTGTACGTTGCTCGAGTTGGGTTACATGACTCGCTAGAGTCTGCGCCCTAGGTCGAGTCACGAGTTAAGCGCGAGTAAGCGCGGTTTTTAAAACCAAGGCGTGGTTGAGGCGCGCCTTTTTAAACCAAGACAGAGATATGACCTAGATACTACTTAAGGATGAAAAATGAATGCTTAAATTATATTAAGGAATCCCATGTAACATGGGCAAATGCTGGTATTAAGAAATCCAAGTAGCAAAGAAGATCCATATTTTTCTTCTTCGTGTAGGGTAATCAAATACTTGTCCATCATTAATTATAAATAGGGCCACTATAACCATCGATAATAAGAAGTTGTAAGTTAAACCGTGTATGAGTAAGAAATGTGGCATACCGCACGAGATATCGGCTTTGCAGTTTTATGAGGAAGGTTTTCCAGCCCAAGCTTGCTCCAATTTGGGATTTCCTTCTCTGCTTCAGCAAGTATCTTCCTCTCAAGTTCAAAGTCAAACTGAAATGTGCTCCGAGGAATCTCTCCGATGTGAGGGGACATTTGAGGCTACAATATAAGTAGTTTTATCAAGACTTAAGATAGGAACCAGAAAATGTTATAACTTAGTCACACAAGACGATAAAGAGGGTAGCGCATCACAATGCTTTACATCACATTTAAAGATGCAAGATTCTATAAATATGTCTAGAATAACCACTAAAAAAATATCTCTGTGGTACAAGTAGTTTTTCATAAACCATCAAGTAACAAAGAAAAGGATTTTAAGGAATGATAAGAAAACATGAATTTTTTTCTATTCTGCATGATCATTTGCTGAACAAGTCATATAAAGTTATATGTGAAAACCATAATAGAAAAGGGGTGGAGTATAAATTTCTACATTTTCTTTAGCGAGAATATGTTAGCACATGTGTGAACCCAAATATGATATTCTAAGGTTATCCGTCTCATTGAAAGAAGCCAGCCATATGCAGCTGGTGGGGTTCTATACTTCTATAAAGTCTAGTCAGTCAAACTAATTAACTTCTTTAACGGTTTAACCTATTTGGATTAATAAGACTTTGAGACCATACATCAATGATCCAACTTTAAGGATTTTGATTGCCATTATCAACTATGAAAATCATAAAACATAAGAACTTTCATACTTCTATCATGATTCATTTTCATGTGCTATAAGCCTACATATTAAGCAACAAACTCCCACTGTCACAACCTAATAAGAGCCCACTTTCTCGTGACACCCCAATCAGCATAGTAAATTAGTGATATTGTATGCCTGTGAGGCGCAACCAGGCTCATGATTTCCCAAAGCACATCAACAGGATCAAAACGGTTACTCAATACAAACCTAGCATCTCCCCATGTCCAACAGTAATGTGCACTTAGTGTTTCAAACACCCCACCTTTAGGGACTCGACATCCTCGACGAGGTTTGCCAACCAGCTTCACGGGTTTGAGTAATCATTGTTGGTAATGTGGCTTGTATAACATAACAACAAAGCAATGCCAAAATAAACTAGCTAAAGGGGAGTACCCGGTGATTGACTTAGCTCCCGTATTTGCGCAGGGCCCAGGGAGGGGCCGGATCGCTTCGCGATCTGATGTACGCAGCCTTACCCTACGCTTTGTGCAGGAGGCTGTTTCCACGGCTCGAACCCATGACCTACAAACTTGGTTTTAAAAAGCACGCCAAGGCACGAAGCGACCTCAGGCAGAAAGGGCTTCACTTCTGGTGGAGTAAGGTGAGTGTAAACGAAAGGCGCAAGTGAGGCGAGATTTTTTGGCAAAAAGCGGGCATGAGGCGCGCCTCATGTACATGGTCTTTTTTTTGTGCAGTAGATTGTTGTACAACAGGCTTTTTAGGTTGTACATGTAGGTAATTTATATGTTAAAACAAACAAAAAGCTTATTATAGTCATAGTTGTCAATAGCGAATAGCGGTAAATAGCGACAAGCCACCTATACGCTACGTAGCGAATAGCGGTAAATAGCGGGCACTATTTCACGTTTAGCGATACACTAGTAGAAAGTTTTAGAAATATTTTATATTCAACTATTGTAGGATATGTAGCAATTATAATCAATAATCATCTAAATCTTCATATATTAGGGTTATTAGCAACCCTATTTATATTAATCAAGTAAAAAACTATTTAAAAAAATAAAAAATAAAATAAAAAAAAGGAATATTCGCTATTCAGTCGCTATTCACCATATAGCGACCATAGGCCGCTTCGCTACATAGCGCGCTATAGCGAGCGCTATGGTCGCTATTGACAACTGTGATTATAGTTAAATTTTGGGTAGGAGATGTAAAAAATCTATGATATATACAAAAAAATTATATAACCACTTTGTGCCTCGCGTACGAAAAGCTCACCGCTTTGCGTTTTGCATATCGGTTTTAGACCTTGTCACCTCGGTGCACTTTTCGCTTTTTAAAACCAGGTCCAAGGCTAGAAATCATAATTTGGACAGATAAATTTGCTTTAACATATATGTAAAACAAGATATGGACTTCACTAAACCAACAAAACATAACACAATTTTTTTTACTAATAACCCTAATAGCCAAAGCAATGCCAAAATATGCTTGTATCTACAAGTGAATCAATGGAATCAAATGCAAAACCGAAAATAGATAATATCATATTACGAATTCTACAACTCATGGTAAAACTGATCGATACAAACAACAGTGGAATCCATCTCTGTACTGCAGCCAGTGATTATTTGAAAAGCAATAGTAATGTATTTAAATAAAGTGCAGAATGATACCGGTGGTGTGATCCGAAATTCCGGTTTTAAAGTAACCCTAATCCCCATTCCTGCTAAAATATCCAAATAGATTAATCAGATATCAAAATCAAACTTCGATGAACAGATACTTTGATTCATAGATCATAATTAGTCAGGAAACAATATACCTAGTAGAATTCATCAAAAATAAATAAACAAACTGATATGATCTAAACGACCTAATATAGTCTAGAGCTTACAGGAAGAGGAAGTGGTGTTATTCCGGGCGGGAGGGGGGACGACGGAGTGACCACCGGATTGACTGATTCTAGGGTAGAGCGACGATGGTCCGTACATGGAATGAGGCGATGGCGGCATCGGCGATGAAGATGGGGGATTTTGCCTGTTGTACATGGAGGATTGTGAATTGTAGGGTGGATTCAACCTGTTCCTGAAATCGTAATCCATTGATTATGGAGAAATCGTCGGAAGGAAGGGTAGAGTCTCGCCGAAAAATCGAAGAATAACGCGTAAAGAGTAGGAAACAAAGAGGCCGATGAAAGTCTTTCGACACCCGGGATGAGTTTATATTGCCATACGACACACATTATTTTATTTAGAGTGTGAGTAGGGTGAGAAAAGTGCATATTGATTTATTATCTTTTCAAAAAGTAAATAAGTCATTTCATCACACTCTCAATCACCCTCTAAGTCGGTTCGATATGATATGTTTATATTGTGATTTTGCTTCTTAGACTGTCTGTGGTGCACCCGTGAGAAGAGGGTGTGGTGCCACCTCACCCCACCACGGACGTTGAACACCGCGTGGGGTGGAGGTGAACGTGAACGTGGGCGTGGTGGGGGCTGGGTGATGGTGTTCACGGCGTGGGGGGGTTAAAAGCAGTGAATTTTTTACCGTTTGGGGTATATATCTGTTAAATATATCCGTTATTTTGCATTTAATAAAAAAAAATAATTTAACCTATATAAATACTAACCTAAACAACCAATTTTATACACAATATTTTCTTCAATCTCCTATTTATACCAAATTTATACCAAAACAACCAATTTTTACCAAAATGTTTCCATTGCAATTTGTAAACAACCTGAACCGGCCGAATAACCTGAACCGGCCGAATAACCCGAACAACCCGAGGGGGGGGGGAACGTTCCATAACCCCCGAAACACGAACCCGTTGTTAACGTTTGCAAATTGGAGTCATTACCCGACTTCAAATCCTTCTACACCCGATTTTTTATCTAATTATATACAAGACTACGTAACCCCCCAACCGTCACCCGACATTGTATCCGAGACTCAACCCTCACCAGACAGTGTACCGCAGACTCAACCACCATGACAAACAAAAAGAAGAAAACATAAAAAGAAAGACACTACTTCTACACCCGAAGCGGATACGATTAAAGGGCGTTCGGAAAAGTGGTCGTCGTCGGAGGTAGCTTTGGTGAAAGTGTGGATCAACTCGTCGGAGGATCCAATAGTTGGTACGTATTGTTATTATTATAACTGTATTATTATTTTTTATAATGTTTATTTTATTATTAAATGTCATATTATTTAATTTTATAGGACGTAACAAAAATCCGGCATTTTTTGGAAAAAAAATATATGAACAATTTTGTGAAGCAATGGGTAAAGGCGGATACCGGACGGAGGACATGGTAAGCAGCAAAAGGAGGGATATCCGTTTGAAGGTTGACAAGTTTTCTGAAAACTACAAAAACAAGTTAAACAAGCGCTGGAGTGGTCAAAGTGACCTTGGTATCTTTCAAGAAGCGTTAGAAGCGTATAAAGACGATAATAATGGTTCAGTATTTAAAATGGTTCCACTTTGAGAATTATTGAGAAAGTGCACGAAGTTTGAACAAGTCCCGTTAATGGGATAATCATCGTCTAAACGATCAAAAAACTCATCCGGCCATGACGTTAGCCAATCTAATTCGGATAGGCGTAGCATTAATCTCAACGAGTCGGGCGATGAGCTTGAGTTTCCAGAAGAAGCCGTCCGCCCTATCGGAAGGGACAAAGCAAAACGAGCCGCATCATCGTCATCAATCCAAACCAACGAGTACAAAAAGAGTTTAGACACTGATTAAGAGATTCCCAATTAACCGAACTTTATTAGGGTCGCCAGATTGGTAATCAGTTAGCATTTCAAAACCCAAAAAACCAACTAACCCGATTTGATAAACCCGAAACCTGATTAATATACCCTAATAACACCCCTAGATTCATAGTAGCCATACAGAAATAACATCCAAAAACATAAAATATAGTACCAATACACGTCTTAAACCACAAATTCAACAACATCAATCATTTGAACCTTCACAAGTCCTAGAATAATGACCATAATACTTGCACTTTGAACATGTGACGGCAGTGGCGGATCTAGAACAAAAGTTTAGGGGTAACGAAAAATTTTTTTGACCGTACTTTCATGTAAATGAAACAAAAATTTTTTTTGACGGGACTTTCATGTAAACATAATTTTTTTACCGTACTTTCATGTAAATGAACAAAAAAAAAATTTTATCGTACTTTCATGTAAACAATTTTTTTTGACGGTAACATGCGACTGGCGAGGCGGAGGACTGGGGTTTGGCGGAGGCGGCGCCGAGCGGTGATCTCAGCTCAGGTCGAGCGGTTGGTCTCTGGCTCTCACAGTTCCCGTTCTCTGTCTTTCTTCTTGGCCGGCCGCTTGGGTAAGTTGGGTTAGAGAATTGAGACTTTGAGGTATTGGATTTTAAAATCTTTAATAAAATGTGAGGACTTTTTATAAAGTATTAGGTTTTTTATAAAATTTTGGACTTTTTATGAAATGTTGAGCTTTTAAAAAAATTTGAGGTGTAACGTAAGGGGTAACCGGATACATAAAACCGTAAAAAAAAATATTTGCACTGCGCGTAAAAGTTGAGGGGTAGCCTACCCCCTAAGGGTAGGTCCGCCCCTGTGTGACGGGCAATGCGAGTAGGGGGCGACCGTAGATGCTTTACTAGCTAGATGAAACCAGTGGGTGGACTCAGGTAAACTCAAATCAGATTTTCTCAAGTCTTCCGGCTGCTACCAAAAGCTGCCAACAGTGGATATATGCCGCCAGATGTTCTTACATCAGGTTCTTCCGTCGATCAAGAGTTCCCACAAGTATGGTGGGTTATGCTACGGAACAGGTTATTTGATCAACAAAATGGATACACTGATGCCATCAAAAGCAGTGTTTGATCCTAAAGTGATAGGCTTTGTATGCTTATTATGTTGATGGTTGTTGAGTAAGTTCATATCTTCAGGATATAATAATGTAACAGAAGCATCTATAACCATCAATGACACAGAAGTTGATGAACTGTCAATCTGATACATAATATAGTGTCTACATATTCAAGAAACTGATTTGCAACTTAAATTGAAAATAAGGGGATCAATGAAGAAAAACAACTATATTCATCTCAGACAAAATTAAACACAAGCAAAATGGATTCAGATGACCAAAAAATTGACATACAGCAAGAAAGAATGAGCCTTTCATCTCTTTAACGGCGGCTACACCTTTCTGACCTGAATGTTATGGGTAGATTGGAACCGCCAGATGGGTTGTCTCCCGCTCTGAAGAAGAGCTACATGTTCACCTTCCTTCATCATCCCTTGATTCTGTACATACAAACTCACTTTCAATTTCAAGAATGCTATGTTTGTAAACTCATATCAAAATTATTCTATCCCAACAAATTCGAACATAATAATATTCATATGTCACCGAGTTTCTCACCTTCAACACAACAAGAGCATTTGCAAAGGTTTCTTCAGAGTCATCTGAGAACGGCATGTAAATGGGGCAAACTCCTTGATACAAAGCCAATTTCTGCTGTACCCTTTTACTGTTTATCATTATTGAAAATCAGTGAGAAAATCAACACGGAAAACCCGATCTTCAGAAAACTGACAGTTTTTGAAGGAATTAGGAGGCTTACACATCAGTGAAGGCAAATATAGTGCCATTGGGTCGATAATGGCTCAGTAGGACGGCCATGGAACTAGTTCTTGTGAATACCACAATTGAAGTTCCAAGAGTGTTGGACATTGATGTGGCATGGTATGCAAACATTTCACTCACATGGTTCTGTTCATGAGGTCAAATGATTGTTGAAGTACAAATTAAAAAAAAATAACAAACAAAAATCAGTTGATAATCCACCTTAAAGGCTTGATTGAGGCTAGATACTGTGCGACCACTCATTATGCTCGATTCAGTTCTTAACGACACTGTATGCATTACGTTAACAGCTTTTAGCGGAAACCTACATAGCATGAGACGAAATGAATATTTTAAAAATTGCATTTTTGATAAATGAATATGCTGAAAAGTGTCTTACTTTCCATGGGCAGTTTCTCCAGAAAGCATGACTGCATCGGCACCCTCTCTAACAGCAATAGCAATGTCAGATACCTCTGCTCGGGTAGGTGTAGGATGAACGATCATGCTTTCCAGCATATTTGTTGCGACAATAACTGCTTTTCCCATGCTACGGCATGTCCTGATTATCTCTTCCTAATCAAAGTAATTCAATTAAAGTGCATTCAAATGCTTACAACATCCTAAATAGCTTAATTAAAAAAAAGTACTTTATAGTATCGTATTTCTTATTTGTAATAATATTTAACACATTAGTTATTTATATTTAAAAAGAAAGGACAAAAACTTGTTTTTGGGTCAACCTGACCTGCTCATTTTGCCATCTTTACCATGTAGTGATCGAAAGTTATTACCTGCAACAATGGAACCTCTTCAATAGGCAGCTCTGCACCAAGGTCCCCCCTTGCAACCATTGCCTGTATAAAGCAAAAAAACATTAACAAACTAATGGTTTCCAATGTCATAGTTTTCTAGCATCTCAAAGCTTCAACCGCAACCAAAATATTTGATTCATTCAGCACAAAATTAACAAAGTTTCAAATATCCCGTAAGGGAGAAAAATAACAAGAATGAAGGAGAAAAGAATAAATTTACCCCGTCAGATGCTGTGATAATTGAATGCAAATTTGGTATGGAGTCTGCACTTTCAATTTTTGGGATAACTTGAATATCTGCCCCACAGCCTACCAAGACAGAAACAAGATGGACATAGAAGTTATAAATAATATAACTTGAAGTACAAATCTTTCCAACACTTATCATAAAAGGTTTAATTTCATTGGTGATAAAAAAAATATGCTTACTTTTTAAATAATTCTTCAACTCATGGATTACTTCTGCATCTTTAACAAAAGAAACTGCATAGAAATCAACTTGATTGTCCACACCAAATATGATATCATCCCAATCCTTTTCTGAAACAGAATAATATTAAAAACTAGATTCTCTAAAAATAGCAAATATAAATTGCCATCATAACAGTTGACAAAGAGTCTTACCAGTGATAGATGGCAAAGTTGCACTTTTTCCTCTAACATTTAGATGCCGTCTAGACTTGAGCTCTCCGCCATCCACAACTTCACATTTTACTGAATCTTCTGTCTTGGATTTCACCATTAGTGACATCATACCACCTAAAGGTAAGAAGGCTTACAACGGTTACAAATCAAGTAAGGTAGAAGTTTTATTTTTCCCACAACTAAGCTGTTTTGATCCACGCCACGTTTTTTCAAGTTTAGTCAATGTAGAATTTCGGGTCTGAAGTAAAAGTTCATTCTAAGTTTCTAACATACCATCAACCAGAAGCATGTCACCTGCTTCTACATCATTCACAAAATCATCATAGTTAACACTAACACAATCCGCTGTGCCAACGCCTCTTTTTATTGTGAAAGTGAATTCTTGGCCACTTGCTAAGGTAACTGGTTGAGGCAAGTCCCCACTCCTGACCTCAGGCCCCTGTCAAAAAGTAAAGTCCCTGCGATATCAGTTAATTTGAATGTCCAGAGAAACAATATTATAGAGATGTTAGGAATAAGTAGAAGTAGCAAGATGGTGGGTTGAAAGGGTCATTTTTAGTATGGGTTGAACTGCTAACTCTTTTTTGTCCATTTCTGGAATTTTATTATTAAAATATTTGAATAGTTAATGGGTGAATCATGATTACAAAAACAGTATAACTAATATAATAATCTCAATCTCTGAATAAAATGATATACGCGGTTGTATCATTTATGCATTAAACATAGGTTTTGAGCAACTTTCAACATGTTTCACCCGTTCAACCCAATCAACAGGTTCCCCGTCTTGCTTATGTTTTTATCTGACTCGATTAAGAGAAACCACAATCCAAATCGACCAACTCATAAGCATATGGGTTGAAATTGACGCCTCCAGTAAAAAGGCATGACGGATAGCATTTTAAGTAATTAGGAAACTTGCCTTTGTGTCAAGCATGATTGCAATGACATTATCCTTAGATTGAGCATTATATTCTTTAACAAGATCAATGACTTTTTGATGAGAAGCATGATCTCCATGAGACATGTTTAATCTTGCAACATTCATCCCAGCCTCAGCTAGCTTCCATATCATTTCCTTAGTGTCGGTAGATGGACCTATCGTACAAACAATTTTTGTCTTGCGCTTGACTATGGGCTTGGACCACACATCCACTGATCTGTCGTCTTTTCTTAGAATTTCCGACGATTGATAATTCTTATCTCCCGCCTGATTAGACAAATATGAGTTGGTTAGATTAGTAACAAGTTTCAGGGGGGTGTTTGGATGAAAGTGATTGTGTAATATTGAATAATCATAATCAAATAATTAATTGTAAGTTTGTAACAAGACATGTTGTTTAGATAGTATTATGTACTAATGCTTCTTAAATTTGTAATCAATTTTGAGGGTGGTGTTGAGTGCTTAAGAAATTTTGATCATTTAAGGAAGTAAGAAATAAAATAAGAGTACAGAAATTTTAATATATCTTTTGATGATAGGATAGGTCTTGTCACAACTAGTATCAAACTAACTGTTTAAAATTGGTTATTTGATCTCACATAATAACATAACCATAAGTAAAAGTAGGTTACTAAAACACTAGAAACTGATTTTCATAAAGCTTAAGCAAGCTTTATGCCACCTTAAAGCCAAAATGCCTTAGAAGTCAAGACACTCCCCTCAAATTGGAAAGCCATACAAAATATTTAGAAAGATTAAACTAAGAGAAAATAGCCCCTCGGTCCAAAGAAAAGAAAGCTACTTCTTGTTGGAAATCAGACCCAAAAACACCACTTTTAATTCTATACAAACTCAAAAAATAAAAGATAAACATAAAACTCAAACTATTCGACTCAAATTCAAATACTAATCAACTAAACACTTCCGAATTACCCCTTAAACTTCCATTTCCTTTCGAAACCGACCGGTTTCAGGATCAAAACTAACACTTACAACTATTAAATTTGAAATGTAATAAACATTGAACTTAATGTCAACATCAATAATGGAGTTGGAGCTCTTCTAAATAAATTTGAATTAGAATGAGCAAATGCGTGTATACAAACAAACAACAATTATTCAATCAAAATCAGAGAGAAGAGAAGCAACAAAATTACGACCTTATGAGTGTCTTCAGGTGTGACGGGAACAACTTCGGCGGCAGCTCTCCTTGCGGTGACGCTAAACACACGGTGGTGGATAGGGCTAATCCGGCCAGCGGAAGCGACGCCAGAAGGTTTGATCTGACTGTTAAGAGATACATTGCCAACAAAGGTAGCAACTACTTGAGCCATGATTGCTGTTTGAAAAATTAAAAAAAAATTGATGAGGAAAATGAGAAGAGATCAAATCGGGATTATAAAGCGGAGGCGATGTTTTCTGAGGGGCGTTTTGATCGGAGAAATCGATGGATGATTTAGAGTGTATCGAAGAATTGGTAATGTGAAACAGGTGTATGTAATGTAAGCTTGGCTGCTGCCTCAAGTTTTATTAGGTAAACGGAAACAATTAAGTAAGTGGTCCAACCGTCAATAATGGAAAATATTACAATTAGGGTGTTTTCATTTGAACATGTGTCATGATGGCTAACAATATTTTACGTCTCATAAATACGTTAGTCAACTCTTCTTTTGACACCCCCACACATACTAGTCTTATACTAGTCGTATGGTAATGACACTGATGAAAATGACACAATGAACGTTGGTCAAATGACACAAGCCAAGCCGACTAACATATCGTAAGCTGGTCTGTTGTTAAAGTCAAGCCGGCTTTTAGTGGGCTTCAACTGGCTTTGGAATCAGCGTCGCCACGTGTCAAACTATGGTTGGTTCAAAATTTGACAAAAGGTAGTTGGGCACGGAATTTGAAGCCGGCTGAACTAGCCAGCTTCAGCCAACTATCGGTTTAAATGACCATAATTTATTAGGCTGAAAAAGTTTATCCATTTTGATAACTTTGATTGGTCAAATGTCCATTTTGATAATTTTTCCTCTTTATTTAGTGTAAAATAAAAAATAAAAAAATCATTTCTCACTACAGATTATAGATTTTAAGTTAAAAGTGTATCTCATATAGTAAACTAACATGTTTCTCAAACCCCACCAAAAATGTTATCAAGACACTTTTCTAAAAAAAATATTTTTTTTCTTCATTGTATCATTAGATATTGGTTTGATCTATTCTTTTCTTGATGTTATATTTAACTAATGGCGTTTAATTTGTAACTAGAAATGTTGCCACGTGCTCCACGGCGGGAGACGAGACATTAAACGGTTAAGACAGTAACATTAACGTGGCTAAACATAAAAAGAATCGTGGTTAAATAAAGTTTGCCCTTCGCTCCACGGCGGGAGGCGGACATTAAACGGTTGAGACAATGACATTAACGTGGTTAAGCACAAAAAGAAACTGGTTAAATACATAAAATAAATGTATGGAGTTACGACGACTCGATTATGGAGATCGAAACATAGATAAAATACAGTTATATAGCGGTACCGATATTTTTCAGTCAGATATTCTTCACGGTAGCCGTCAGTCAAAAATAACCCACAGTACATAAAAAATAATTTATTTTGAATACGACTTCGTTTTATACAAAATTTATACCGCGATGCCAAGAAAAAAAAATAAACAAACAAACTAAAATTATTATAAAAAAGATAAAAACAAAATTATGCAATATAGAATGAAAATCTATATACCTGCTATATGATTCACATCGAGTTTTGATTTTTGAAGTAGCACATATGCACTAAGTATACCTTTTTTTTTCAAATCGGGTCCTTAAATTGTTAACTATGGCCAATGGGGTTGGTGGCCTATTGGTAGAGAAAAATCCTTTAAGAACACTAAGAATTGAAGAGGTCATGGATTCAAGTCTCACTCTTACAGGAATACAAAAAATTTGTCTTTAAAAAAAAAAAAAATTTTTTTTGTTAACTATGTTTTTCTTAAAATGTCAGCCAACATGCTCCCAGATTGGTCGTGGCCCACTTAAAAACATGCGCTCATATGCAAATTTGAATTACGTCCTCTCTTTCACGTCCCTTTACGTCAGCGCCACATCAGCACATGGGTTTTCACTATTCATTTTTACTAAGGTGTGGTTTCACGCCCCGTATTTATTTATTTTTAATAATTAACTAAATTTTTATTTTTAATAAATAAAAACTTAAATTATAAAATAAAAAAATACATTCTTAAATAAATAAAAAAACTAATTCTCATTAAAAACCACTTACGTAATGAAAAATAATTTTTTTGAAAAGAACTCCGTTTTCGCTAAAATTTATACCTGAATGTTCAGAAAAATAAAATAAACAAGCTTGTATATTTTGTTTTTTTAATAATTATCGAGCATTAGTTATTTAGAAAAAAACAAATTAAATCTTAAATAAAATATTTAATTAAAAAGAAAAGAATAAGAAATCATTAGGTGGCATATTTTGATTGGAGGTAAGAATTGTGAGAAGCCTCTCTCCACCGTGAAATGCCTCACGCCCCCCCTCCCCCCCTTTGCCCCTTTCACGCCTAGGGGGCGGTGTTCCTGGACGTGAAAGGGTGATGTGGCATTTACGCCCCCTTTCACATGCTCCACTACAGATGATCTAATAGTTTATACCATATAGAAGTTGTGAAATTATAATCAATATAATTTTCCTATAAATGCTTATGAACCACCCAATCTTGATATACGAACAACAACATTAGGGGCGACAAGTGTTTTCTCAATGGCGGATGCTTCTACAAGTGAGACTCCAATAAACATAAAAAAACAAATAACCAAGAACAAGAGCAATTAATTATAAGTTATAAAATTGAGAAGATAATACAAATAATAATATATATTTTCAATAGTTTCTAATTATATTAGCCAAGTCAATCAAAAACCCAATTAACTTAGATATCTAAGGTAAGTAAGGTTTTTGTTTGATTATGAAATAAACTAATATTAACCTAAGTTACAATTAAACTAAGAAAGGTGGACAAACAACACACGAAAATATGAGAGAAGAAACAAGCGGTCACATTCAGGTTCGGATTTGTTAGCACTATGAATAAACTGACTTAATTAACTGCACTAGTAACATCATTACAACCCCCATCAAACTTACCTATGAGTCCGACTATCAATTGGAGAAAAAGCCTTTGATTTGACACGGGATCATCAACATTCGCCAATTGATCGGATAACACCTTTAGTTCTTAATAATAGGCCGACACGTTAGGGAAATTTTGGTGTTGTTGATATTGTTTTCAAGATAGAGAGCCCATGAGTTGCGGTTGTCGTGGAATATAGTAACGACGATCAAAATTCTGTTTGATGTTCCAAAATCCAACCTCTAATCGACGTATATCTAATCCTGCAAAAAATAATACTGGAAACAAGGTTACACATTGATTTTCTGTTGGTCTATCGTTTAATAAAGTTAACACTAGTTTACCGTTTGCAGTGGTAAGTGTTGAGATGTGTTTTCTTCAATGAAGCATGTGAAGACGGACTTGTGAAACCGGATGGGTGATAAGTATATAAACGATTCTTACATTTGGTACATTGAAAAAAAAATACTTTAAGAATGTTTCGGTCGAAGATGTAATGAATCATTTTCAAAAAATGAAAACCCGTAGACACAACTATAGGATCTAATGTTTATTTATTTATAACGGCATTGTATTTACAGTTTGTTTTCTAATGACGATGTATTTTCATTATCATATCGTATCTTATTATGTGACTGACCCGACCCGGCCCAATCACTCGAACCGAACCGAACCGAACTGGCCAAAAAAAAATCATAGCGGGGAACTTAGAAATTTTAGCATCGAAAAAAAACGACCCCACTAGAAAAAATTATTGGCTCCGCCACTGCTAGTAAGCTACATAGACATATCAATATAATATTGTTTAACATACTTAATTGATGGACATCTAATGAACGCTTCAATCAAACAATAACTTTCTTAATAATTCTGGACAGAATAATTTATCCGGACCGAATAATTTATGTTGTAAGATTAGTTTCTTATTAATTATCCTTTTTAACTTTCCAACGTTATCAATCAAACACCTTCGGCTCCTCTTTTTAATTCCCTTTTCGTTTTGTGATGGCTCAGCCCAAGAGAAACCAAATTAAGCTCAATAAACACTGGCCCATATTTGATTAATGACACCAACTTTTATGTTTCATCTTGTCACAATTTTAGATTCCAATTTCTTCTAGCCATCAAATATTGAAACTTGAATTAATTAAGTTGGCATGATATAACAAAGAGAGATGGAGTTTGACAAGTTCATCAACCTTTTCTTTTAGTTCGTATATGAAACCTACAAAACTGAATAACAACTTAAAGTAATATATTATGTAATAAGATTAATGCATTTCTTAAATAATTAATATGAAATAATGTGCCTAAAAATGAACCGACCATTTTCCATCCTTACGTTGTGGCGGGAAAAAAGTATACTTTAAATTAGGTTTAATTACACATAAAATACCCTCGTGTAACCAAAATGACGATGTAATTCCACAGTTTTGAATATAACTTGTTATAAACATGAAGGTATGTTTTTTATTCCAAATAATCAACATTGGGTTTTGAAACCCTAACCGAAGAACAAAATGTAAAATCCAAGATCGTTCGTTGTCCTGAATAAGGGAGAGAGTCGCGACATAAGTAGCAGATGGAGCCTTGCAAACAAGGGACAATAAATCGGAGGGATCATCGGAAACCCTTGGTGATGCAACGGCAAGAAGCGGTGCAACATTTGGGGAGAAGAGACCCCTTTCTTGAATATGCTTGTCTGGACCACGCCACAAGGCCTTGAAAGAGAGTCGACCCACAAAAGGGAGAGGAGACATCAAAAGAGACATGGGGGCCAAACATACAACGAAAAGAAAATTTTAAATGGATTAGCAAATTGGAAAAGAAAAATGATTTAAATTTTAACAAACACCCCCCCCCTCCCCCCCTTCTCATTTTGATGATCCAAACATGTCAAGCATATTCAATTTATCGATTAGGAAATCATGTTGAGAAGCTAACAAACCTTTAGTGAAAACATCTATAAGCTGGTTGGTATATTCCACTGCCATGGTTTTGATTACTCGTGGAGTGATTTTCCCCTAAGGAATAAAAGATCTAGTTCGAAGTGTTTTGTGCGACCATGAAAGACAGAGTTTGCAGCTATAGATATGGCCGCATTGTTGTCACAAAATAAGTTAACAGATATAATTACTGACACGTGCAATCCATCTTGTTTGCAAAATTTCCAAGTGGGTGTGAGATAGATAAATTAGTTTTTCAATATTTTTTTATAGCTAGTAATGTTGTTTAAAATAGATTCATCTTGTTTGCAAATTTCATGACATCATGATGTTGTTTAGTAGGGGTGTTGACAGGTTTACACTCACTTAGATCAAACTCGACAAGTAACTCGACACAATACTATATTTGTGATAGACAAATGTCACTTTCAGATCTTAAGACCTCAGTTTCAAGAAAATATTTTAATAATCCGAGATCTTTGATTAGATATTTTGTTTGAAGAAGTTTTTTGATTTTATTTATTTAATTTTGATCATTTCGAGCAATAAAAATATCATCAACATAACTAAAAGAATCACAAAAGAGGTTTTTTCTTTTTGACAAAGAGAGAGTAGTCATATTTGCTTTGAATAAAACCATATTCAATAAGAACATTTACAAGTTTTTCATTCCACATCATAGAGGCTTGTTTAGCCCGTATAAGGATTTATTTAATTTGCAAACTTTAGTTTCATTTGTGGAGAAGAACCCTTCTTGTAAGCGCATAAAAACTTATTCCTTTAAATTACCATATAAGAAGGCATTGTTAAAGTCAAGTTGGAAAAGAGGCTAGCTTTTCTCAATAGAAAGGTTGATGACACACCGGACAATGACCATTTTCACAACCGGGGAAAAAGTTTCATCCAAATCGACCCCTTCCTTTTGACTATATCATTTGGTAACAAGTCTAGCCTTGTATTTTCCAGTTTCACCGGTGAGTTTATATTTGGTTTTATATATCCACTTACACCATATTGGTTTTCTATTATTAGGAAGGTCAACTAAGGTCCATGTATTATTTTTGTTTAAAGCCTCCATCTCTTTATTCATGGCGTTTACCCAATCTGAATCATGTTTGGCTTCAAAGTAATTTTTAGTTCAAAAGATTTATTTAAAACAGATATAAAACACTGATTTTCAAAAGATAGTTTAGAGTAGTTAGTTACTTTTTCCATACCATATAAAACTTTTCTGCATGCGGGTGTGGCGGGGAAACTTGTATTCCTAAAACCTAATTTACAACAATATTAGATTTAATTACGCACAAGATGTCATGTGTAACCAACGAATATGTCACCCCTAGTCCCGAACACTGGTTAGTCATGACGAATGGTATAGAAATACTTGCCGGAAACTAATCACAAGTCTTCTATTAATAATCAAAATGTTTTCCAATCTCAAATGAAAGACTATTGCATCATGTTTCTAGTTCCTATAAAGGAACTTTCAAAATGCGGGGTAACGAGTTGAGTCAAGCTCGAGCTCGGCTCATTTAACTTAAGGAAGCTCGAGCGAGTTCTATGTGCAAAGCTTTAACTTGGTTCGTGAGTAGTTTTTCAAGCTTGAGCTTGACTCGTTTATTATTTATTGCTTATTTAGTTGTTTTATTTATATTTCTTGTAGTTATAACTTTTATATATTTATTTATAATATATATATATATATATATATTTTAATTATTTTTATCATAATTTTATATATAATAACAATAGTTATTACTATATATAAGTATATATTTAACGCATTAAATAAAAATCATATAAATAAAAGACTTGTTTATGCTTGCTTACGTGCCTGCTTGAGGTTGATATGAAGATCTCATTTATTAAATGAGCCCTTATAAGCTCGAGATCTGGCTCAAGCTTGTTTAAGCTCTACTCGATTGTAGTTTTTAATGAGCCGATCTCGAGTAGCTCATGAGAAGTGGGCTACTTTATACCTAATTTACCGGATCTCATCCGCCCTAACCCCAAATATGGGACCCGTCCAGACACTTCACCATTACTCTTGGCTTGAGCTCGAATAACATTCATATGCATTCATGGTTCGGTCACAAAACTAAGGGCATGTTTGGGATTAATTTTTTAGCTTCTTATTAACTTTTTTAAAAAGTTAATAAGTTAAAAATTTGTTTGGGTAAACTAAGAGGGTGTTTGGGATTGCTTATTCATAGTACTTATGACTTTTGGAGAAGTCATTTCCAAAAGTAAGGAGCTTATTACTTTTGGATTTTAAATTCTCATCTCGCATTTTACATCTCATTTTGAATTACACAAACAAACTTATAACTTATTGACTTATTACAAAAAATAATAAGTCAAAAAGTAGGTTTGAAAAGTAATCACAAACACCCCCTAAGAGGAGATAGAACGGAAAAAGTAGTTTTCAATAAGTAAGTTCCACTACTTATTAACTTTTTTGCAAAAGTTAATAAGGAGTTTTCAAAAGTAATCCCAAACATGCCCTAAGCTTGCAACACGTGGATATTTAATTATCTTACATTAGAAAGAAATAAACCCTACAATAGAAGACCAATTGCTTATGGGCTACCTATGATAGCCAAAACCCGAAAGAGTTAAGACAGTCATATTCTACACATTAAGGATCATTTGTCTGGACGATGAATCTGGTTACAAACATTTGTCTGGAAGATGAATCTAGTTACGAACATTTTTATGGAAGATGAATCTAGTTACGAACATTTTTATGGAAGATGAATCTAGTTATAATTGTTTTGTCCTTAAAAGACAATTTGGTGTCGAGTCTTTTTCTGCTTCTTCCTACCATACTTGATGTCCATTTCTTTTCCCGACACCCAAGGGGACCAGTGTCCGCTGATTTTGTTTCGTTAAATTTTGTAAATTTCCACAAATTAATTATATTTTATTCCAACCAGAAGTTTTGAATAAATATATTGAAGGGATACATGGGACTAGGAGTGTTCATAAACCTTTAAAATGATCTTACTCTTTAAACTAAAGCAAGTTGGCTGGTTTAATCGTTTTGAGATTCAAAAGGTTTGGTATTGAAGGTTTGACAACCGATCGAAACCAGACTCTAATCCCTAGACGGGCCTTCTTTTTTATAATACTAAAAATCGTAACATGAGATTATGCGACATTACATCATGTGTAGGGTTCACATTTGTCATTTATATTCCTTTCTTCTATAGTAACAAGGACCACATAATAATTGTGTCTTTTTTTGTTATATATAGTCTAGGATATTGATAAATAGAACCTACAGATTACAAAATATAACCATTCAACACTTAGATTTATCCTCCATGGAAGATTCACAACCACTCTCCACCGAGACCTTTTCATACACTTGGTTAGTGAACCGAACCCCGTCTCTCCATAGCCCGAACCGCTCGTTTAGACTCTCGTTTGATGCAACCGACGGCACTTCTTTCATCGAGATGGACCCTAACCTTACACCCTCCAAAAGGTTTCTCGTTCACCAAGATTTCGATTTCAACGTGCCAAAATCCCAATCCCCTACGACTCTTGTCCATGCCGATAAGCTCCTCTTAAATAGTATCGCGGTTCCTTTGAATTCATATCGCGACTCCATCCATGCTTCACCTATCTCTTCAAGCACACGAGAGGAAGGGCGTTTTCGTAAAAGTCGATCCGTGTCGTTACATAAGTGTAATAGATTACCAAAAACAATCATTCAAAAGTATACGGATTTGGTTAGGCCACTTTGGTGTCGAATGAGACGGGGGAGGTCGGATAGTAGTGGAGAGCAAGGAGCCGGGAATCGGGGACCCGGTTCGAAGTCGAGGGGAGCGTGTTGGGGTGGAAGATCTTGTGATTCCGAGAGCTCAATTCATGAGGCAGTTGTACATTGCAAGAAAACCATTGGTATGGATTAGAGTTTGTTGATTTTCTATTTACTTAGTTACTTTGTAAAGTTCTTGATACATATAAAGGATATGAATATATGTATGTCTTGGGACTAAAGTTAAGTTAGTGCAACCATAGTGGACGTGGGTTGCATGAAGTATGGAATTATTTTTATTCTTAATTAGTCTTTTTAAATAATAATTAATCTTGTTTTTAGGGTTTGTTAGTGGAGGACTTATTTTAACGGTAAAATTACATATATCCTCTTATTTTCAACCTTAATTACATATTTACTCAATTCAAAACTTAAATTACATATATCACTCTCTTTTACAAAATTAGTTTTTTAAACCTTACAAGAAATACGAGTATTCTTATTCCATCGATCCAACCCTAACCTTTTGATCTGCTTCCGATTGATTTCAACGTCCAGCGTCGCTTCTGATCGATTCCATTATTCAGTTAGGTATATATGTAATTAATGAAGGGGATATACGTAAATAAATCTTTAAGCAGCGTATATATGTAACTAGGTTAAAACTCATGTATTACATGAGTTGAATAAATACAATTTCTTATAAAACATCAGTTTTTATAAAGATTTGTAAATTTCTACAAAATGTCATATAATTATTTTTTAAAATATTTATAAAAAGAATGAAGAAGTGTTAAAATTGAAAACAATGTTTTACGAAAAAACCTATTTTTTAAATAAAAAAACGTTTTATAAAAATAATTATAGAAATCATTATTATTTAATAGAAAAGATAGGCGTAAAATAAAAATTATAAAAAAATTAAAGAAAATTGTGTCAAACAAAAATTATTCTTAAGACTCAACCATAAAATAGACGTTTATTTAATCATTTTGAATAACGTCTCGTCTTAATAAAAAAATCCAAGTGGGCACCATTGTTGGAAAGAATTAACTATACATGATTCCTGATGTCTAGAAGCAGCCACGTATTCTATGTAGAATGGGGGAAGGCACTCCCGTGCATCGTGGCAGGTTGTTTTAAAAATCAAAATGTAGATAAAAAACACGTTTATATTTGAAAAGTATGAAAAAGTTAGATCCGTTGTTAAAACGTATGTTAAGAAATACAAAAGCTACCGATTTAACCTGGGTCTCGCCTGTGAGGTTGCGGGTCGACAACCAGGCCACTCACAATTCTTGGTTTAAAGCCAATTCAGACAGTTCGCTAGACTCACAAAATCCACACCTTTTAATATATATAACTAGGTTAAAAACCCATGTATTACATGAGTTGAATAAGTTATTTGTATGTTTGGTGTAAATCAACAGATTTCATGAACATTTGTATGTTTGATGTTATTGATGAAATAATTATTTTAAAAAAAATATTTTATAAAAAGGATGAAAGAAATTAAATAAATAAAATATAAAGCTTGAGTATTAAATGAATCAACAAATGATATTTTAAAGGAAAACATAAAAAAAAATAGTTAAACTCAAGTAAACCAATTTGGTTCGATTCACGATGATAATCGGCCGGTTCAAATGAAGATGATTCGAAGAGGCATAACTGGACCAAGTGATAAAATTATCAAAAGGATGTTGAGCATTGTTTTAAATAGAGGTACTCGAATCTATTATTAATAGAACTTTTATTTCTTACTCTTCTTAAAACTGAACCGCAAATAAATATTATGTCAATATATTAGTTTGAGTTTGGGGGCGTTACAATTGTGGATTTCTTGTCCCACCAAAACAAACAAGTAAACAAAATCCAAGGTTGGATAGGACCACAAGCAAATCACGTGAAATGAATAACCAGCAACACTTTGTACCCCATTTCGCAAGAGACCATTCAAGGGAGCACATAATTGAATTCGACAACGACAAAGTGTTATCACAAGGAACAACCAAGATAGAATCTGAACCGCAACGTGTTTTGGTTGTATAACAAGGTTCTTTCGAGGTTTTCTAGCGACATGTTCACGTTATCAAGATAAAAAAATGTTTGTATGTATGTTTAGAAGAAAATAACAATATATTTATGTAATACAAATGTTGACAGTTAGCTTATTCACAATTCGAAAACCAAAAAGACAATGTCTTTAGTTAATGTTTTTATAACCGGATCGGTCCGACAGGTTGGACTAGGAACTGGCTACATAACCGGTTTGAGTGAGTCTATTTGTACCATCGCCATTTGAATTTTCTGCTTACCGGTCGGACAGTTCAACTGGTCAATCATACAGAGTGATTGAACTGGATTTGAATTTTTATTATTTTTTCGCTTTACAAATGGAGATGGAGATTTGTGCATTGTCATGACAGTTTGTGGTCAAGATTATTTGTGGTTTACATGGTAAGCATGCGGCTTCGTTGGAGGGCTCGCGGTCCCCTTCGAGGAATGGGTTGTGGAGTAGAATTGTTCATTAATGGATTAAACTTCATGAAAGGGGTGTTATTCCTTTTGAGGAAACATGGGGGAATGGTTCTTCTACGTCCTTTTCGAATGATTATTGGGCAGAGCCGACTCTGAGCAGGTGTCGGGTCGGCGACCGCTCATGGCCCATTTTTTGTGAGGCATAAATTTTACTAGTTTGGTAATTTAGCCCAACTTAAATCTTAACCCAATAAATTTTATAAAGATTTTTAGGCTTTTAGCTCAATAAAAATTACTAGATTAACCCAACCTTGCTTCTAATAATGCTAAGAGAGCCACACAATTTATTTAACTATGTAAAATTTATCATTCTGCTACAATAGTTTTGTTTTTGTTTATTGCTATTACATTTTTCATCATATTAATGAATTTTTTTCATATATATATATATATAGCTTTATTTTTTAGATTTTGAGGGGCCAATTTTTTTAAGTCGCACATGACACCCGAAATCTCAGAGACGACCCTGTTGTTAGGTTGATAATACACTAATACCACTCTTTGATCGAGGTTCCCGCATATTTATGGTCATGATAAAGATAAAAAAGGGGATTGTTATTAAATAGGGTGGTCCACTTTGGCGGAACGGAATTGAAGGCCTCTTCGAAGAGGTTTGGAGTCGGCTCAAGCTTATGAGTTGTTCGATATTATTAGAGTTGCCTGCCTTACTTCTTCCCTAGATTAATAGGTATGGGTGTTAAAGGACGACTCTAAATTCTCGGTTAAAGACGTGAGGGGGTGTATTGATCATTGTTTTTGCCGGTTGGACCTTTTGGCATGGAGAGTTTTGATGGATAGAATTTCAAATAGAGTTAATTTGAACAATAAAGGATTCGATATCCCGTCCTTGTTATGTTCGGTTTGTGAAAGAAGTATTGAGTCTACATCTCACGTAAATGGGGACTGTGTTATAGCTTCACAAATATGGTATCTCATCGAAAAGTGGCTGGATTTTTCTCTACTAGGTTCGAAGGGACCGGTTGACATTGTGGATAGGATAGAGTCAATTAACATGAAGAAGGAAAAGAGTAATGTTTTGGAGGTGGTTGCCTTCAGTGCTTGGTGGGTCTGTTTGAGACACAAGAATGGAATGGTGTTTAAAGAAAAGAGGAGAAAATGAGTAACGTTATTCGATTCGGTTGTTCATTGGACGGAGTGGTTGAAAAACCCTCGTAATTGCTTGTTATTGTGTCTTGTTTTGTTAGTCAATTGCTATCCGTTTTTTTTATAAATTTGTTGTCGTTCAAAAAATATCATTGTTAATTCATATACTACTTCGGACTATGTATTTAGTTTATTCCAAATTTTATATTTTTATTAAATCTATAGTAAAAAATAAAGTAGTTTATACCTTGTTTTAAGTACATTTGTATAATATAGTTTTTATTTTTAAATCATTTATGACTTCATCCAACTTTTGAAATCGTTTGACATGTTCGACTAGTCGACCGGTCAAAGGAACGATTCGATAACCAGTTTGGTTGTTAAAACATTGCTTTTAATGATGGTTTAAACTCGTTTTTACTATGGTAGTTTCTTTTACTATGGTATGATGGTTTAAACTCGTTTTTACTATGGTAGTTTCTTTAACAAAAGCGTTCTTTATTATTCTCCTTGTTATTGATTAATAAGGTGAAAGGAATAGTAAAACAGGGATGTACAAGGAATAATGCATGATGTAGAAACAGAGGGATTAGTTCTGGCAATTACTTATATACGCGTTTTTCTTTTCACACCAAGACCAAAACTAGGGTTTCCCCTAAGCAGTAGTGAGCGAGCAACTTCCTCCGCCTCCCTCTCCCTCTTCTGGTTCTTCATCCTACTCTCTCCATTGACACCGCACTCTTCTGATTTCTTTGATTAGTTCATTAATTTCAAGGAAGGAGATGGCCTTTTCAGGTGGATTGACGGTAGCTTTCTCCTCCGGCATGACTCCACTCAGGTACGTTTTTTACGATCCTAAACCCTTATTTGAAGCTCTATTGTTTTTATTTAGGGTTACATCACCATTTGATGTTTCTATGTTTGATAGATAATTTGTTCGCTGATGATAATTCCTCCTGATAATCTGAAACTTAAGTGGTGATCAGGTAAGTGGCATGAAGGAGTAATTCTAGGGCTAATATTGATTGATTTCCTATGGTTTTTGGTGTTGCAGATGAGCCTGGTAAATTACCTTTTTTTTAGCAATTTGAATGAATCTGGTTTGATGCAGGTGTGTTCAGGGGCTAATGGATGATGCATATCTTTAAATGGTATGATCCAGAACTATAAGGTTGTTGTGGATGTTTTCAAGAAACTGAAAAATAACCAAGGTCTCTCTATGTTATTGTTTTTGCAACTGTATTATCATTTTTATTTATACAACCAATTAATTTGAATTTTGATGTTAAGCCTTATAACCAATTATTATGTGAATTGAAGAATTTTTAGATGTTACTAAAGGATTTCGCTGGAATCATGTCCTAGGGTCAATGGGGGTACCCACGTAAGTCCAATTTCCCCTTTTCAGCTTACTTGAGTTCATTGATTTTCATCATATTTATGAAGTTGAAGTTGAATGTTTTATTTATCTTCAGATATTCTTCTTGGTGAAACTGTTTCTTACTGATTTTATTGTAATTCGTTGTGTTGAATGTTTTAATTACCGATGGGGGTGCTTAGTAGGGGTGCAAACGAGCCGAGCCCGAGCTTGACTAGGCTCGAGCTTGGCTCGTTTAATTTACTGTGAGCTCGAGCTCGGCTCGATTCGAGCTCTAATTTTGAAGCTCGGGCTCGGCTCGTTGGTAGCTTTATAAGCTCGAGCTCGGCTCGTTTATTATATATTAATTAATTTATATATATTTATAATTATTTTTATATAAATTTTATTATAGTTTTTATATATAACATAATACATATTATTTAATTATATTTATCTTAATTTTATATATACTAATTATTATTATTATTTTATAAATATATATTAAATATATTAAAAACATTATATAAATAAAAGGCTCGTTAAGGCTCGCGAGCCGGCTCGAGCTCGATAAGTGAAGCTCGGGCTCGGGCTCGTTTATTAAACAAGCTTATTCTTAGGCTCGAGCTCGGCTCGAGCTCGTTTAAGCTCGGCTCGTTTCGAGCTTTTTAGCGAGCCGATCTCGAGTAGCTCGCGAGCAGCTTGGCTCGTTTGCACCCCTAGTGCTTAGGTAAGTTGAATGTTTTATTTATCAATGGGGGTACTCAAGTAAGTCCAATTCCCCCCTTTTTTTTACCTTGTATTTTTTTTTAGCTTTTGTTTGGTTGTGTGTTTAACAAACTGAGAGTTTGAATTATATTTTGAAAATGATAGAAAAAAAATTCATATTGATTTTAACATTTTAAAACAGTAACAGATGCTTAGGTTCTGGTCAGGTTAGGAGTGAACCCAATTTGATTTATTTTCCGGATCTATCCGTTCCTCATAATATTTTTTTTCTTTGTTACAGCTGAGTTGAGCGCAAGTGATGATAATTCTGCTTGCTCTTTTAAGGTTCGTTCTTTTGTAATTTATCTTCTGTTAGTCATGCTATAGTTTTAGTTTGGTGGATTTGATTTTGATGATGGAATACTTTATGAACTTGTGCAAGTACTTATTTGACGAATTGAACCTTGCGCCTAGGCATCGATGACCTCTGAAACTCAAAGATTTGAAAATCAACATGACTGGACTGTAAGAACAATGACCAACACGGAGCCCTCTCGTCACTCTCTCAAAAAAAAATTACCTCAATTTGTTAGGTATTTATCCAAGTACTTTTTTATTGAAATGATGTACTGAAACGTGAACGTTAATTCTTTTCATTTAATTGTATAAATTTCCAAAACGTTAATTTGACGGTTTAGCGTGACGCAACGCGCGCGGAATAAACTAGTTGGGTTAAAGAACAAAAGGTTATTAATGGGTTTTTATTCCTGGTTTGGGCTTTGGTTACTCCCTGACTGCCTGTTGGTGAAAGTTTCAGTCCAACTAAAACGGTTTGGGGCTGAGCACAGCCCAATAAGCCCATACTCAACATCCTTTTAATCCGGCCTTTGTAAATTATTATTTGTTAAAGTTAAATCATAATAACTTATATATGTTAAAATTTAAATCTTAAAGAGCAATGATTATTAAAAGAAAAACTATCTTTTTTAAACAAATGAACCTATTAAAAAGACACAATACAACTTTTTTCTTTTATGTATTTAATTACCTATTCTTAAAAATACATTTATTAATTTTATTATGTTTTATGGTTAAATGGTTATTAAATCTTCTTCCAACATTTGCATTCTACTTAATCATTAGCAAAATCTTTTATAAAATTATGTTAAAATGGTGATAATTGCCTAAAATAAGCCAAACTCTAATGAAGTTTTAGGTGATTCCGTTAGAATTCTAATTTCAATTCCGTTCCAACTATTTAAAAAACATTTTACGAACCAAACACCTCCCTACTACACTTACAAACACTAGAACGTTGTTGCGTTCTTATAGATCCAAGTTCATTGGAACTTCCCTAACTAAGCTCCTCCTTTGTCCCAATCATTAAACCCTCATTATTAACTACAATACTCGCATTGAGAACGGCTTTACGCCTAACCCCGGAGATATCACCGGAACTTCAACTACTTTCTCGCCGGAGTTCGTAGACTTAACATGATGTGCAATATCTTTGGCCGACCCGCACGTGTTCCGGTGATACCATTTCCTTTGTGCTTTTGGTTTCTTTCCACTAATAGCAATCCCAATATCATTCGGAAAAAGATCTCGTAACACGACGGCATGAATAATAGTCGTTACCAGTAAACCTGTCACGGTTACTGTAGCAACGGTTGCAAGGGTTAGTGACAGCACTTTTGTCACTATATTCGGGACCTCAATCGAGTATCTGATTGTCGCGATTGCAGCTCCGGTCATCGGGAAAGTGTACGCCCACCACGCTAACGAGAACTTGAACCCTCTAAAGAAATTTACCCGAACCGCCTGCAAACAATAATGTAAATGAGCCCGGGCCTAAAAATAAACGTGTTTAATAAATAAGTGAGCATAAGCTTCAGTTATGAGCTTGAGTCAACTCGCGAGCTCGGGTTCGGCTTGACTCGTTTACACCCCTATTCCAAACGGTAGACAACACAGTTTTATCCGTAGATTGAATCGGATCAAGCAGAACTAACCAATGAAAAATAGAGAAACAGGGCAATGAAATACGCGAGCCGTGACCCGTAATCGAACGACTCTTTAATTCTGGCCCACGCCATGGATGCAACGCTCGGGGCTGCAACAAACAGGAAGAAAACCGGATGTAGCTCTTTCGGGAGAGTTTCGTTTGTCGGAAGCCTTTGATACAATGTCACAAACAAGACGGTATAATGAGCCAACCCGACCGCAAAAAAGAAAATCGGCCCTTCTTTTAGCCCCATTGACGCCCCCAATAACGCCCCAACAAAATTCCCAACCACCGATAAATGGTTAGACGGGTTCGCCACCTTAGACAACCTCCGTTGCCCTCCCGACATCCACTGCCCGTAAATCTTGAGCTCGAGGCAAAATATCGGTGTCATTAACACGTACCACAACCAATGTGGCAAATTTGTCGCGACATCATCGGGTACTCCAATGGCCAAAAAGAGTAACGCGATCCAAGGGGCGAAGAAGAAGTTGACCCGAATCGGGTGGTAGTATTCTCTTCGAACCGCTTCGAAGTAAAAGATAATTTTTAGAAGGTATGTTGAGGCCACAATGGCAAAGAGAAGGATCGATATGCACCATAATGTGTAGTTAACTTTAAGGCTTATATGAATGATATGGGTCCAAGCCGTTGAGGCATTTTTCCACATGATCGCTTGGCTACTAACGCCGAGACATATACCGAATGATGAGATCGGATAACGAAGAAGAAACGGCCACTTTTTATCTTCGGGAAGCATTATTTCTTCGGAAGCCTGTTAAAAAAAAATTAGTGTTATATACACGTTAAAATCACGATCGTCCTCTAAAATTTAAGTATCATTGTTTTTGAACATTATACATAAGACGTTATTTATTTAGTCAATTATTTTTAAACAAATTTTAAAAGAAAATGATTTGAGCGTACCCTAAGAGTCTCCAACTCTGGTCCTTCTAAAGCATCGAAGTATCTATCCGCAGATAAACTCTCCCCTTGAATATTATGAGGAGGGTTTATCTCGGGATCGTTACGTGGAAACGACTTTCCACGTAAAACCGAGAGTTGTCTCTCGAGTCGGCCCGACCATGTTTTAAATGAATTGTATCTGTTGTCCTTCATCTCATCCATCCTCGGGGTTTTCACGGGCAACGAGAGACGTTCTGGGGTTTTCTCGGCCACCGTCTCATCAATCTCACAGCCCGTCACTACAGGTTCCGAATAAAAATTATTGTTTCTGGCCGGGCTATCGTTTCCGACCGCTTCCATATTGTCTTTGAAGAAAACTCTTTTGGCATCCAATGGCGACGGTGGGATGCTAATGGAAAAAGATTGTGTTGTTTGTTGGTAGGAAGGATCAACCGGGCTTCCGACGTCGTTTCCAATGGGCCCCTGGCAAAATCAAGCAAGAGTTATATAACAAACACAATATCGCAAAATCTAACCATTTTAAATGGATCTTAACATCATAACATAAACTGTTATTTTCAATTGAGTTATATTAAATCTAAATAACAGTTGATTAAATTTTCTTGACAATGGTAAACTAAACAATTACGTCATTTAAATTTAAGTGGACTCAAGTGTCTACTAAACTTTAGATATTTTATTTAAAAATGTTGAGAACATTAATTTAATGAAAAATTATAATCTTATTTAATATATTATTTAATCTATACTATATAATAAATAAAGGTTTTTTCATGCCTCGTGTCGCCTCCATATTCATTCTCACCATTTTTTTTCCCTTTTCTCTCTCTTATTTATAACACTTTCATCTTTTAATAATAATATATATTTAAAGAAAATACTAATTATAGTAATAAAACACAATTATTTTAAGTTATGCTTTATTAAGAAACTTTAAAATTTAATTATGTAACTTTTATTTTCAATCAAATAGTAATGAAAGTCAAATTACATTAAATAGTAATTAATGTATATTTGAAACTTAATTATATATTAATTTTTACATATTTTGAGTTTGTTTTCTATTCTTAGTATATGCAATATATTTTTACACTTGTAAAATATATACATAAAGATTTAAATTTTTTATGTATTGATATTTTTCACCCCGTGTGTAGACACGGGATCTAAAATAGTTATAAAAATAAAAGTACGAGAATAATATAATGGTAACGAGACAGATCTGCACCGTGGATATACTTCGTATTTTTGTAATGTATATTATAAAACCAAAATCTGTCATTAAAATTTGAAAGGCTCCTAATCTAACCATTTATACTTCTACCTCGTAAGATTTAAACCCTTCACCTTTTAAAGAAAGGCGAGGCACGTTACCACCAGAATGCCACTTAGGGACACGACCGATCCTAAATATTTACCAACTCGATATTATTTTAGTAGTTACCCAACAACCTACTCACATATTTAGGAACCGGCTACAGAAGTTATGTGATTTAGTTTATTTGAACTGATTTCATTTAAACCGAAGAAACATACCGGATAGCTATACTGGATTTATTTATTTTATTCTTTTCTTTCATAAAAATAATTTGCTGATTTATTTACTATTTCGAACTATTTTTATTTACTTCAAACTTTATTTTTTGTTGATCATAAATTCCCATCATAATATAAAGCAGTTTCATTTTTTTTTTTCTGAATTACTCGTACATATATTTTTTATTTTTAAGTTATTTATCTAGTTCTTAAAATCAGTTCGCAAGCGTTGCGGAAAGTCAGCTAGCAGGTGTAGCAAGGGAAGGCAACTTCCCTGGCGGCTAACCTGTAGTTACTTTGCTTTAAAAACCGGCTGAAACCGGGGCTTCCTTCCGCAGCCAAAAACGGAGGAAGGGGGCCCATGCCTGAAAGCCAGCTAGGGAAGCAAAGTAACAAAGTCAGACCGCCATTTCAATGCCTGGTCCGATTATAAAAACACTAACATTTAGTAAAACATACCATAATCTGAAAGCTTGAGCCACTATGCTTCATGACGCCATCATCAGAACCCAGACTTTGGCCGGAATCTGCAGATCTGATCGGTGTTGGAACTACTTCAGGGGAATCCTTGCCGTTTTCCATTTTTACAGTCTTTCTATTTCTGTAAATTAAAAAAAACACAAATTAAAATTTAAAATCAATGAAAACATGAACTTTTACGATGCAACAATATCCATGCATATATTCAATGTTCTTGATTCTATAAAAATGTTAGATTTTGACAAAGATGAAGATGTAGAAACATTTATTAGTAATATGTGCAGAAATGACTTGTACCTTGAAGAAATAAGAATGGCCAAGAAACAGAGCAAGAGAGAAATGAAGGAGCACAGCTTACACACTCTCAAATGTGAAGCTCTATTATATATATATAGCACTCACTCTTCTCACTGTTTTATATAAATTAATTTTTTTAATACAAATAAGTATCTAACCAATATGAATTAGATTCTACTTTAAAGCATGTGTTATTTACAATGAATGTGATATTTTACGTCAAAGAGGTTCTGGTGTAGTGGTTGAGGTGAGGCATGAAATCCTAAGAGACCCGGGTTTAATCCCTGACACCATCATTAATTTCTGAGGCATGCAAATGAGGTCTAGTTCTTAGTCTGATGCACCAGGGTTTTATTCACGCCGATCCAGGGTTCGAGCCTCGGCTCTCACTCAAGCCCGAAAGGGGCCGTATTGGGTGAGATTTTTCCTTGGATGCTCTCCAACTCTGACTCCAAGTGGGCCCAATTAAGACAACATATTGGCCGAAGTTGGACGAGGCTCTCTCATGTGACGGGGGGTGCGACGTCACAACATTCAATGTTCGCCGTTCAAAAAAATGTGATATTTTACTAAGGAAATCATAAAAAGTAAATATTTTTTAGTCATATTTAAGGCGGAAATTTCTGACACAACCCGTAACATGACACTAACACGATAGGAAAATAAATATATACTGGGTTGTCATATCTAATCAGTTTAACAAAAGGGTCGTGTTCGGGTTAACATGTTTAATTAAACGTGTCATGTTTGGGTTTACATGTTTAACCCGTTTAATTAAACAGGTCGACCCGTCAACTTGTTCACTTAAACAGATCGACCCATTAACCTTTTTTTGTGATCAGTTTAACCCATTTTCTTTGCAATCCATCAACCCTATTAACACGTTTACGACCCAATGAACAACATCAGTATTGGTATTATCGGAGCCGGTACCGGTATTATCATAACCGATACCGTTTTTCGTTTTTACGGTTTTCGATCGATGTAAAACACGTCTTTATTTTTTAGGTTTCATCATGCAACTTTTGTGTAATAAAACCATTGTAATTTCATTGTATCGTAAACATTAAGTACCACTATCATACGGTAACCGTAACAACAGAAGTACCGGTATTAATTTTTATGGTTTTTGGTTTCGATACGATTCAGTTTTGATATTTTTTTCATTACCCGTACCAAAGTGGTCCATAATACAATGTAACTTTGTAAACATGCAATTTTATATTTGTAACTTTTATTTGGTTATGTCGATACTATTTCGTGCATACACGAAATTCCCATCCAATCGCGCGGAACCCCACTAGTTTGTATTAAACTGTTTTATATATATATATATATATATATATATATAACAATTAAAAAAAAGTTCATTATAGCCAATGAGTTGGTGGTGGAGTGGTAAGGAAGAGACCTGGTGTTCCTTGTGACTCGGGTTCAATTCCTGCTCTCCCCATTAATTTATGAGGCATGCAAATGAGGCCTAGTTCTTAGGCTGATACACCAAGGTTTTACTCACGCCGATTCAGGGTTCGAGCCTCGGCTCTCACTCAAGCCCGGAAGGGCCCGTATTGGGTGGAATTTTTCCTTGGATGCTTTCCAACTCTGACGCCAAGTGAGCCTGGTTAAGACAACATATTGGCCGGAGTTGGACGAGGCTCTCCCATGTGACGGAGGGTACGGCATCACAACATTCGATGTTCGCCGTTAAAAAAAAGCAAGTGTTTTTTTTGGAAGGTGGTTTATAAAACAAGTGTTAGTTGAGCAGATTGTATACGTATTTCCTGTAAAGTTCGGTATTTAATTCAACATATGGATTTTGACTTTAACGCACCATTCATTTTGACGTCTAATAGATCCAAAAAACAAAAAAGCCACTTTACTTGACAAGGACTCATTAATTCAACACAACATCTTCAATAATATACTTTCATTACTTGTCTTCACTACATATACAAAAGATTAAAGAAACTAGACATATCTTAATCAAATCCTAATTTTAGAAACTTATTAATAAAAAGAAAATTAGTGGCGTGGTTGACAGATCGAACATGATGATCGAAATCATCAAATCAGATGTCAAAATTTTAAAGATGTGTCAAAATTTGAATGAAGTATCGACTAAGTGGATTATCAAATCCGAAAGAAAGATTAAAAAAAGAAAAATTATATTTAACAGGTTCAACATCACATTTTTATTAGTTTTGTAACGAGTTATGGTATTAAGGCTAACTTCTGATAATTTTTCCGTTAAGTTTGAAATAAATGACTAAAATACCCTTTTACGAAAAATAACTAGTTTTGGCACTAAGAGTTTAAAGTAAAAGGGCATTTTGGTGATTTCATTCCAAACAGTGGTGGACCCTGGGTTTTTTTTCATGGTGGACAATCGGAAGGTTTAATAAAAAAATTTAGGAGGGATAGGGTATAATTTACACTATTTTTTTTAAACAGCGCACATGCGCCCCATTCTTTGGGTGTAGACAGTGGCGAATCTTAAAGAAAAAAGCAGGGGGCGCAGCCGGGGTGGAGATCTTAATACCTATAAAATTTTCACGGGGGACCAAAACTTAATACCTATAAAATTTTCGGCGGAATACGTATAAATTAACCATTATGAGCGAAACATCAGGGGTGGGGGGTCGGGCCCCCCCGTGCCCTAATGAAGCTTCGTCGTTGGATGTAGATCCGCCTATGACCCCAAGTTAACAGAAAAGTTACGGAAGTTAGCCTTAATACCCAAACTCGTTACAAAATTAAAAGAATACAACTTAAACATGTTCCTTTAAATCCTTAGTACTCAAACTTGTTATTTTTCACAAACCACATAAACTATCTGTGTAATTAAGTTTAATTTATATTTTTTAGATGTAATGGTAACAACTTACCATTTAAACCATCAGTCGTATTTTTCTTATAGGGTCTATAAGATCAATTTAATTGTAAATCAAGGCATGCATGTATTTAAAACTAGCCAAGTTTAATGTTTATCCATCGTTAATAAAAAAGAAAAAGAAATGAACATTTATTTTTGATATATATTATATTTTGTATTTGTGTTTAGAAATAATTGAAAAGACAACACACTCTGTAATTCAGATGTTTTTAATTTAAAATAAGGCATAATGAAAAAAACAAATGCATATGAGAGACATTACTTAGATGCAACAAATTACTTTTCTTTAAAAAATTAAAAAAAAACATGGGTATGATACATGGGACAAGAGATACGAAATCCAAAAGGAAACAAGCAAGGAACCTCACATCGATTAACAGAACATGTACAAAGAAACACAAATGTTTTTTTGTTTCCAAAATTATTGAATTAAGCACAATCATGTTATATTTGTACGTAAATGTGGAGAATAATATTCTTAAATACACCAAAAATAGTCGTATCTTTTCTAAATCTATACATTGTATTATTGTAGTATTTGAGTGCATAGTTTAAATCAGGTTTCATGTTTACTGGCGACCCAATAAGTTTTGTCATCGGTGTCAAAATATTTTGGTCTTCTTATATAGAAGGCTTTTATCGGGTTGGGTTATCGAATTCTTTTGGCCAGATTGAATCTGATTATTGGAAATTTTTGGGTTGTTGAGTGTAAATATAGGGTTTTCAAATTGATTTGACTCGTATAACTTTGAAGGTGCTTCCAATTTAGTGTTTTTTTAAATTGCTTTCGACGATTTTAAACTTTGTTTGGAAAGAAAATATTGTTCACATACGCACAACTGATTATTGACTACTAGTTTAATATAACCACTTGGTGGTCCAACCAGATGTTTCTCATGCCCTTATACCACACGTCTAGTATTTGAATCCTATACCCAATAACAACCTTAATTGTCTAGCCGAAAAAGAAATTACAAATGACAAGTATCAGATTCAAACCGGGTCTTTTGAACAAACAAGGGACGTGATTAACAATCCTACCAAATGACTTATGTTATTTCCATCATGAAAATTATTTGTAAGGGTCATTGTTAGAAATCAGACCCCTTTACGAACACTCCAAAGTCATGATCTTTGAACAAAACACGCTCGTAAAGGGACCTAATTTCCAACAAGTGGTATAAGAGCTTGGCATAGCTCATACCAGGGGAGAACAAAGCCACCAAAGAGTTAACCGAATATATGATAGATTGATCCGTGAAGGCTGTGAAAGTAAGTGAAGTTGTGAAAGTGAGCCGATTGTTTGAAGCAATCAAGATCAAGGTGAGAAGCTAAAATCGATCGTGTGAGATGATGAAGAGGCTGTGAAGGCGTTCGGTAACTTGTGTTATTCAAGTTGGTTGGACTGGACAAGAATTATTCGGGTCAAAGATTTAACGTATCTGTGTGATGTGGATCTATGCGATCGGGGAAAAAGAATTAAAAGGGCAAGTAGGTCACAACTGGTGGAGAGCCGTTGAGAAGAATAAAAGATCTTTTGTTTGTGGATGACATTTAAAAAAAAGGAAAGTTGCGGAGAAGTGCAACACAATTCAAAGCAATTGGAATTTCTGAATAGCAAGAAAGAAGACCAAGAATATCAAGAGAAGATGGATCACATCTTTGTGATTATAGTACAGTCGAAGAGATTCGGTGAGTGGATCAAGGAGAAAACTGAGAGAAAACGTCATATGTGTGAAGGCGAGTAAGGCGAATCAGATCTGTGTGAACCGACCAAGTATAGAGACAAGTCGTGTGAGGCGACCGTAGAGAAGAACAGTTCTGAGTGAGCCGAACGTGGTTCTGTGTCAACCGACAGAGAAGAAAAAAATGGATCTATGTGTTCAAAAAGGAGTTCTACGTGAATCGATTGAGAAGAAGAGACAAAAAAAGGCGTTATATGTGACCGGGTTCTGTGTGAATGATAGGAAAGGAACTTTATGATTCGGTGAAACGACGAAATGGTCGAGAATATGTGTGAAAAATGATCATTCGACTCAGATTCAATCACAGCATGAGTGGGGTGTGATCAGATTTCCAGAAATAACATGGGGTTCTTCCGATTGGAGTAATAAGATATTACGGTGTTGCTTTAGTTGAAGAAGCGGGTCAAGTTCAAAATTAAGGGGGAGAATAATCCTAATCCTACCAAAATACGAGTCTAACTCTGATATCAACTGTTGGCCTCGATTTAATAAACACAACCTATGAGAAAAAGAATTTGATGTCATCCATCGGTTTCGACTCTTTTATTATTCTAAACTCAACTTAACACACCTAAACAATTACATATAGCCCACTATTTATACTAAACTAAACTAATCATAACCCAACTCAAACTCAATTAAATGAATTATTAAATCAAACTGCATAAACATATTCTAATACGAACTCTATTAACCTAGTAAACATTAAAACAAATCAAATAAATATTAGACTCAAACTCTAACCAACTTTTAAACAAACTTTATCTTCATACTTCTTTATCTCTATCTCAACAAACTTGTGTCCCTAATTTTCTTGCCTTCCAAGTTTCAAAATTAATTTGTCGCGACATGATTACCAATCGAAATAAATGACTTATGTTATTTCCATGGATTATTAGATTTTAATAATCATACTTTTTACCAATTAGCTAATAATAATCACAACTGGAAATATTCTTACCACCAGTCCCTACTTTCAAACTATCTTCTTACATTGTACCACCCGTTAAAAAAACCTAACGCCGTTAGATTTTATATGAAGTGGATATCTACAAACCGCCGGAAAGTCAAGCCAAGCTAGCAGTGGTCTCGTGGCGGGTTTTGAAATTGGCTCTGATGGTGTTTAATGATGCAGGAGCATCCGACCCAATAAGTGGACCGAACCGAACTCGCATTCGCGGACGACTCTTTTGGAAGATAATGGAAAGTGGTTATTTATTTGGAAGATATCGAGACCATATCTTTAATAATTTTTAATTTTTATTTCCATATATATCTTTTAATTGTTTAGTATAAGTAGAGCATCTAAGGTTTATTATATTTTTAGAATTTGTTTTGATAAGAAGATTGTAATCGAGACCTTTGGGGCTTGAGACAGTCGACTTGGCTCGGGTTCAAGGCCGTTGAATAAAATCATATGTTACTGAGCAATTCGAGTATTACCGTGGATTCATTATCATTTAATTGTCTCGTTAAACACCAACATTGTCTCTGTTTGGACTTGCCGAAAAAACAAGACCAGTTAAACACCACTAGTGCCAAATTTCAAAACCCGTCACGAGACCACTGCTAGCTTGGCTTGAATTTTCGACGGTTTGCAGATGTCCACGTCATATAAAATCTAACGGCGTTAAGGTTTTTAACGGGAGGTCCAATGTAAGAAAATAGTTTGAAAGTAGGGACTGATGGTAAGATTATTCTTAGTTAAAATTATTATTGGTCAATTGGTAAAATATAATATTATTAAAATCCAATAATCCTATTTCCATCACACAATTATTTATGACTGTTCACCGTCGAAGAACCTATTAAGTTATTCAACTTTCGCTATCATATATTACACATAAAAAATCTTCGCTGATGCCCACTAAATCGATCCGCCCTTTTCATTCCTAATAATTTACACTACATCTAAAACGCATACATATCAAATGCATTTACATTCAACTTTAGCATTACAATCTAATAAATAGGAAGATAATCATTTATAAATTAACACTATTGAGCGAAAATCGATCGAATATGTATAAATTAACACTACTGAGCAAAAACTCGGGAGGGGTCTTACAAACCTCTACCCCTGCATGGATTGATTATGTGTTTACATGCAATAAATCAAATCAGAAAAAAAAAACGTACCGTAGGAGTGATAATTGGAACAGTGGATTTTCAATGGAATGTGGAGCGCCTTTCTTTCGACAAAGCTACGTGCTGAGTTTGATTTTGATTGATGGCTTATTTGTGGCCATCAAAATTAAACCCACCTAAATTCCCTTTATATCATCAAATTCAGGTTTTTAGGGTTTATGATCGTGATCTTGAAACAAATAGTTTTTCATTTTTTTTTTCAAAAGGAAAAAAACCCCTGTTATTTTGCCTAATTTATAGGAATAAAGATTATAATAAAATTATTAAAAATTACATACGGACAACTTTTAAATTGTCTTGTTACAAATTGTTGAAAAATCAAACTTAAGAATTGATTTATTTCTAACAAATAACATATGAGTAATGGAAAAATTGAATTGATTAGAAATTAGTTATTAACGGTTCACGGTTTCTTTATTAAACTTAATCAATGATATGAAAAATACAATTTTTTTATAACGGTAAACTTCTTTTAATCCTGACGAAATGCTATATATCTAAACACTCCCCCCGGTTCTAAAACTACCTAATAGTTTATAAGATAAAACATGAAAAGATAATCTTTTAAGCCGTCGACACTAACTCAGGGGCGGACTTAAGTGAAGTGGGGGGTGCACAGGAACCCCCTGAGTTTTGAAATTTTAGTGTAACGGTAGGTAAAAAAACTAGGGTGAACCCCCTAAATATTATAGGGTGAACCCCATGGAAATATTTCCTGGATCCGCCACTGCACTAACTATTGTCTATTTACTAACATTAGTTCCTGTTGATACTCTATTGCTAACGACCACAAAAGTTGCTTTTGTCATGTACATCCTCTCAAATTTGTATCGATTACTTGCGATTGTCTTTTTTAGATTGAATTATATCGGGCTCTTATACCAATTATTGAAAACTAAATCACACAACAGATTCATTTCTAAAACCAACAAACAAAAAATGAATAATAAAAAACTTGAATTGATTAGTATGTAATCATTAACTATCCACGATTTATTTACAGAACTTAAATAAACGATATGAAGAGTACAACTGAAAACGAAAAGTTGTAAAAATTATCTACACATTCTCTCATCATCGCTTAAAAAACCCTTGTCAAACTACCTTAACGGTTTAAAATAGAAAACAAGAAGAAAAAAAAATTAATCTATCATCACTAACATTAGTTTCTACTCATACTTAGTTCCTACCGACCAACATAGTTATTACAGACAATGTAGTTCCTACTGAGCAGCAAAAGAATGAAAGATGCTATTAACCAACTTTAATGTCGATACAAGATTGCTACTGATACGGTAGAGTAACAATCCTAAATTTCCATAATGAGTTTTCTTTAATACCCTTGAATTTGAGTTAATTACATAATTGAGAAAATGTAAACTTTGGGATGTGATCACACATGGAATAATATTACCCTAATACCATGTACTAATGCCACATTTATAATTCGGGACATCTTGGTGATTATACATGCACTATAACAAGCTCACAACTTTCACATACATATACTTGTACGAGAACCAAGTTGGGTTTCGCGACTTAATCTCCCTTTTTTACTTAAACATTTTGTTGTGTAATACATGGTGTCAACTTCTCGAGTTCAATCGCTTTTATGGTGTATGCTTACATTAACTTTGTGGGTAGTACCACTTGAACCCATCATTAACTCGTTTGAGCCACACGTATATGTGGGTAGTACCACTTGAACTTGGGAGCAACGTTCCCAAGTTTGGACGGTGCTTTCTCTCCCCGATATGAGCTGGGGAATACTAGACTTTATGCCAACTTATATGGGCTACATTAGTCATATTGTTGACCTATTCAACACCCGGCCCACACACCATGGATTTGCATCATATATGTGTGACCTAGTAGTGTAATATTAACAGGGGTTAACACTTAGACATTACTTAATCTCTTGGTTGCGTCCTCGAGTGCGGATTGATTGAAGGAACACACATGTTATATGCATACATACACCTACTATTATAAAACCATGGTTAGCTGTTCAGGTCTTGTTGTGAACTCACTAGTCTTATAGCTAACGTGTATTTGCATCATATATGTGTGACCTATGATAAATACCTCAATCTTCACATTCCAGAATTTAAATCACTAAACTTTTGATCATTCCAGAATTTAAATCACTAAACTTTTGATTGTGAGGTGGACTACTTAACCACAATATTCCCTTGGAAGACTTATGTTTATATTTATATCAAGTGACGATAAGATGATTTTTAGGATAATATTTAAAAGGATACATTGTTTCTCCTTTTAAATCATGAGTATTTGTATCTATACGTACTATAAATATTTACTAAAATAAAAAAATCAGGTTAAACGAATCATGCTAGTGTCAACACTTACATGTGACGTGTTCGGATTCACGTGTCTAACATGATTTTCAAGTTTGTGGTTCGGGTTCGACTCGTCAATCCGCAAACACGAGCCGCTTAACACCCTTAACCCCACCCTACCCGAGCAAATAAATGTTGAAATTAAAAGGCATAAATAAATTGCACGAGTTGAAGAAACTCAAGATTTTCTTATTAAATAAAAATTCAAAAAATCTTCAAAATCAATTTGAGATTCATCGTCGTTTTTTTTATTAGTTTATTACACTCTCACCGATCTATATATGATTTTGCTAATTGACTTATTTGTTCCTCATCAAATGCTTTGCAACCGGAAAAAGAAAAGTACAAAACATGAAAGTGCATATATCGTACGACTATGCGTACCTAACATTCTCCAATTTTAGTGACGCAATGTGGACCATTTGGTCTGGTTTGCTAAGGAAATCAAGACGTTGTTGACAAGTTTAATGGCTTGGTGCCATTGTCAAATCAAACTTCAGTGTGTTTGAAATTGAAGGGGTAATATCTGGATAAGGGTTGTGTTAGCTTAATATGTTGTTATGGGCTTTAGCCCAAGCCCAGTTATCTTTCTATATAATGTTGTTTTCTTCTTCATTTGTAAGCTAATCTTTATTTGTGTAATATAGAAACTCCATCTTTTCTCTGTCATTTCATTTGTTAACATGGTATCAGAGCCTACTCGATTCATGCTTGATTGAAGATTCTTTGTTGTCGCTTCCGCTCCGTTGTTTGCTTTGTTCGTTGTTGAAGGATTGTTTCGTTTTCACGTCTGCTCAGCTTACAACGGTTTTCGTTGACTCGTGAGGTATCAAAGTTACGGACTCTGTTTTATTTGAACTGACTTGTGTATTTGGAAGAGCTTCTGGACAAATTGACAAGTTTGAATCTCGTTTCTGTCCCGTTTTACGAAGTTTGCGGTTTCACGAAGTTTGCGATTACCAAGTTTGCGGTTTTACGAAGTTTGCGGTTTTACCAAGTTTGCGATTTCACCAAGTTTGCAGTTACCAAGTTTGCAGTTTTACCAAGTTTGCGGTTTTACAAAGTTTGCGGTTAGTGTTCGAATTTTGCGGTTTTCTTTGAAGTTTGCGGTTATTCGGTTTTGATAATATGGTTGGGAACGATTACTCTCTTCAGTCTATTAGTACTCGTCTGGATGGTAAAAACTATACCTATTGGAGTTACGTAATGAAAAATTTTCTTCGAGTGAAAAATATGTGGAGTTATGTTACATGTACTAAGGGAAAATCTACTGATAAATCTAAATCTGCTGAATATGCCTTAGCTCTTGATACATGGGAAACGAATAACTCTAAAGTTATAACTTGGATCAACAATTCTGTAAGTCAGTCCATTGAAATTCAATTGGCCAAATATGATACAGCTAAGCAGGTTTGGGATCATTTGGAAAAGCTGTATACTCAATCTAACTTTGCTAAGCAGTACCAGTTGGAATTTGATATCCGTGCTCTTCAACAGAATGAGATGGGCATTCAAGACTTTTATGGAGCTATGTCGGATTTATGGGATCAATTAGCACTTACGGAATCTGCAGCCCTAAAGGTGTGTAAACCTTATATTGATAGAAGGGAGGAGCAACGTTTGGTACAATTCTTAATGGCATTACGTTCGGACTTTGAAGGACTGCATGGAACGATTCTTCATCGCTCCCCTCTTCTAACAGTTGATTCGGTTTTTCACGAGTTGATTGCAGAGGAAACTCGGTTAAAATCTCAGATTGATAAAGGTCCTAAAGTAACTACTACTCCAGCTGTGTTTGTCGTTCCCCCTAATCAGCCTAGACAAGGTGCCAAAGTTGCATTTGATGAATGTGTATTCAGCAAAGTAAAAAATCATTGGAAGTCTCAATGTCCGTTATTGCTTAGCAGAAGGAATTCTAACTTGCAAAAGCCCCCACAACAAAACAGATCAAGTGGAGAACTTTAGTCTCGCTCATCTACTTCTGTTGCTGGTTCATCTGGTCCATCTTCATGGGCATTTAAACCACCCCAATTTACTGATGCTGCTACACCACCATCTGTAGAAATGAACAAATCACCATCTGCTCTGGATCCGCAAGTATTTGAACAGTTCAGACAGTTCCTTGCCGCCAACCCTACCGCTATGTTTGCTGCGAGACTATCTTCATCTGGTACCTCAGGTATTTCGTCATCATTTTGGATTTTTGATTCTGGTGTCTCACATCATATGTCTGCCTATCTATCTTCTTTCTTTGTCTCCTGTTTCGCCTGTTTCTGTTATGTCTGCTAGTGCTACATCCATGTTGGTAGAGGGTGTTGGATCTGTGTCTACCCCTCATGTGTCTCTCAATGATGTCTATTATATTCTGAAGCTTGCATTAAACCTTGCTTCGGTCAATCAGTTGTGTAAGTCTAGAATTTGGGTTTTCTTTTGTGACATTGTTTGTGTTGTGCAGGATCAACACACTAAGAAGGTGATTGGGATCGGTCGTAGAGTGGGAGATTTATATGTCTTAGAAGAACTCAAAGTGCCTGCACCTGGTGTTGCTGCCTCCAGTGTTGATTTATCTTCTTTTCGTTTAAGTCATTTGTCGTCTGAATTTTATATTTGACATTCTCGTTTGGGACATGTGTCCGCATCTCGTTTAAAATTTTTGGTTTCTTCAGGTGCTTTGGGTCAGTTGCAAACTTGTGATATTTTTTATTGTAGTGGTTGCAAACTTGCTAAATTTTCTGCTTTACATTTTGATAAAAGTATTTCTCATTCTGTTGCACCATTTAATATTGTTCATTCTGATGTGTGGGGACCATCACCAGTATCCACTAAGGGCGGTTCACGTGTGACACCTGCGAAATTCTAGAGTCCAAAACCTAGTTGTTGGGCTAAACCCAACCAAATAAGGACCAACTGAATTTCTAGAGTCCGAATCTGTTCGAGGCCCAATATGGGTTCAAGCCCATTGGAGGCCCAAGTACATAACTCGAATGCTAAACTAGTCACGCGATTCCATTAAACAACTTGTTATGCAATTATAAAAACTTACGAAACGATAGAAGTACGTACGCGGTATAATATCGGGTATTCGGCAAGAACGGTTAGTTAATCTAACAAACTATTAATACTAATTATTAATATTTGACTAGAATGACTTCTAAGATAAATAAACTCGTAGCACGAAACGTTTAAAAAGAACCAAAGCATTGAAAACGCGGTACCGACGCGTACCGGCTCATATATTAATTAAAGCGAAAAGTTCACGATTTAAATACTTAAATAATATTATTAATGACGTTTCACAATCCCAAGTATTATAAAAATAAAAAAAAATCAAGAATTTCAGTCGTTACGAAATTCGAATAGATTCGTGTATTCTGCAAACCAGTATTTTATCTCAAGAAACACATACCCTAAACCCTACCTATAAAAGCACATTATCTTTGTTTCTTTCATTTTTACCCTAGAACCACACACAAATATGTAGAGAAGAGAGAGACCGGGAAAGAGGGAGGAGGCCGGCATCACTCGGCAGCTCCTCCCGGCGACACTCCGAGGATGGCGGGGGTGGTGGTTCGTGACCCTGGAAACAACGACAACAAAGAAAGAGGGGAGAGCTTCCTTTTCCAGGTGATTCTGACCAGGGGCGACGGTGGGCTGGAGGGGAAAACGGCAGCGACGACATGGTACCAAACCTGGACTCTAACCCGTTCTCAGGTGAAGACGGCTTCTAGGGTTCCGCCCCTAGCAGCGGCGGCGACGGCGGGATGCACACACCCACCCACTGCAGATTCGTCCTTTTCCCGGCCCTCCAGAGGTGAGTTTTGGCGTGACGAAGGTTTAAGTGAACAACTTTTCTCTCGGATCCAACAACTGAGGACGGAACACGGTATTCCGGCGACCCCGGTTTTCCGACGAGTCGCCGGCGAGACCTTAACAAACGGATATTGGATTATTAGTCGTGCTACAATCCCGATCTAAAAATTTCAAGGTTAGTTATGGGGTTTTAGGGTAATTTTAACGATTCAGTCGTTTTCCGTTTGGATCTGTTAACATAAGTTGCAGATTAGTGATTGTTGGTGGCCGGGTTTCATCCCGAGTATAAAATGTGTGTTTTTGGACAGGAAATGACGTCACGAACCTCGGTCAAACTTGGTCAAACGAGTCCAACTCAGTCAAACTCGGGTCAACAACGGTCAAACGTGATCAATATGTGAAACGTAAAGTTTAAGACGTGTCGGTTCGTAAACGAGACTCTCGAAAGGTATAAAACGCACACTAATGTAGTTATATCTATTTACGCGAAGTTAAATGCGAGTGCGGTTATATACGTTGAGCCCTAAACGACACAGACAAAAATAAATATAAATATATATACAAATAAATATGCGTGGAATGTCAAATATTAACGAGTTGTATTAACATGCTGTCAATAAATATATTGTTATTAAGCGAATAATAATAACTCGGACGCATAATCGGTTAGACAGGAACTTTAATACGATTAGATAATAAATATATTTTGATATAAATATGTGTTGGATTTGTTCTTTTAACGTGTTATCAGTTTATACATATAAAATGTATGATATTACCGACTAAATGAAGATTTGATAATTGACAACGGATGATACCACCATATTTTCCCAAAATATAAACACACCATATAAATATTTATATCTTATATAAAATCAACGATTTTATGTGACTCAATATTTAGATCCGAGTACATACATGTATACACATATTCTACAATGTATAATGTATATAAATATATATTCCATTAAGAGCTGGAGTGTGTGATACGTGTAATTGGAAACTTAAACGATCACATATTAATTAAAAAAGAAAAAAGAAAACTCAGATTGTTTTTCTTAAAATTAATTCGAATAAATATTTGGTCCATACGTGATTGTAACTATATATATATATATATATATATGTATGTATACTTTACATAAACCTGAACGTTTGTTGCGAAATACAATACGGTACAAACAGATTTTAGAGTTTTGAAACTACATAAACACACACACACACACACACACACATATATATATATATATATATATACTCGTACAAATATGATATAAATTCTGAGATGGTTTTATTAAAACATAGAGTTGCACACGTTCTGTTAAGAGTCGCATGAACACGAATTATTATTTCTTATCATAAACGCATACGGTTAAAACACATTTGGGTGCGTGACAAACTAATATGTTTGAATATAGCTATTGAAACATATTCGAGTCGAGAAACCTGATTTGAATTAAACAACTACTATTACTGAATGTTAAATAAACCTCGTATACTGAACCGGTAATACCGTAAGAATCAACGGAGCTCAACCGCACACGTAATAACTCAACACGAGATAGACTCGCTTTACATTATTAGGATTATTCTATAAATCTCATTAAGTACCTACAGGTATCGTAGGATTCGAGTAGGACACCATACTATTACCATCATATCAGGTAGACCTTCGGTTCCATTACTACTTAAGGGACAAGATCGCCCCTAACACACCTCCAGGTGAGTTTCACGGCCCCTCTTTATTTTTAAACGTTTTAGAAACACCGGGAGGAAAACATACTTGCTTACAAGTTTGAAAACATGAGACATCATTGTTTACTACAGTTGGGAACATCATTGCCTGATACATTCGGGAAAACATAAAACGTACTTACAAACATTTTCATATGGTAACAAGAAAACAAGACCCGACCTTTATGTTTGCATGAGTTAACACATATAGAGCGCTGGAAGTCCCCTGACCATCATATTTATAACCATTAGCTATAGGTTAGCCTGGGATTCTATGGATAGTACTATTGGGATTGACACCCCCGGTCATGGTTAGTCGCGCTAACCATGGGTCCCTCTGGCCAAATGACCGCATAGTGTTCAAACATTGCTCGTGAGGTACGAGCGAGGGGCAAAACACCTGTGTCATGGTTTGGTTATGCCTCATGTATGTGCATATTATTTGTATTCCTAGCTAGTCTACAAATGGGTCAACATTACTTGTTTTGTTTATCATATTCATTGAAACGTTTTCGTGCAGATGGATCTGCCAATCACTTATACACCAATGGTTTTGTCATTCGTTTACGTGGAAATGTTTTTATCAATGTTTTCAAGGAAAACAGTTTCATATTATGGCCATGTACACAGTATCAATATTTTCAGGAAAAACGACTTATTTTATGACTATGACGTTATCACATGTTTTCATTGGGAAAACTACTCTTTTTATGACTATGAAGTCATCACATGTTTTTGAGGAAAACAACCTTACATTAAACCCGTGTACATATTTTCAATGTTTTCAAGGAAAACAGTTTCGTATCATGGCTATGTACACAATATCAATGTTTTCAAGGAAAATCACTTTACATTGCAACAATCAAACCTGTGAACTCACCAACCTTTGTGTTGACATTTTTAAGTATGTTTTTCAGGTAATTCATAGCCATGGCACGGTTGGAATATGTTAGTCTTTTTGGATTAAACCCTAGAAGCCGAAGGAGTATGATCTTCAAACCTCAAGATGGCTTTCACCTATACATGGTTCTAGGATAATGTACAAGTTTATTATAGTATTTGTAATGGTGTTTAATATTCAGAAGTCTTTACTTTAGCTTCCGCTGTTGTGTAATGTTACCAATCGTTGCAACCTTAATTTATTTATTTATTTATTCACTAAGTAAATAAATTTGGGGGTGTGACAGATCGGTATCAGAGCCAATGGTTTTAGCGAATTAGGTTTCCTTAGCGTCACCTAGGCTCTAACCAGACTCATTTAGGGACCAAGATTTTTAAGACTTACATTACATTAAGAACACCCAAGACTTGAGTATAAAATTCCAACCGTTGCCAAGTAGACCATTAGTGTATGTAGTTACACTAGAATATCATTATCTACACTAATACTTAATACAATTACATGTCACACGTAACGAACACTTAACACGTACAACAATGTGGAAATAATAGACACCTACAACGTTTCTCAACAAAGTGCCACTATTCGGATTACGAATCAAGGATGACGGGTACTCAGAACACTGTAACCTTATGAGATCGAGTTACGAGTAGAGCTTGGGCGACGACGGTAGCAATCGCCAGTCGCCGATGTTAGCATCACAATAAGCTAAACCCGTACCTGAACCTGTACCTATACCTGCACCACACTTACAACTACTCCAGCCGTGGAGTTAACTTTCTTTCTGATATATGTGTAGTATATATACTCTCCTTTATGTATCGCTCGATTGGATGAGTAGGACTTTCGCCATGAAATATGGCAGTCGGGACTGCCTAAGCAGAAGGAAACCCGAGGTGGATAAGCAGGACTGAACGAGAGAGAACTTTACTGGGCAGGAGACCCATAGACTCATTAGGATCATGTGGATCCACACGTACAAACAAACTTAGAGCATGATTTGCTCGACACAAACTTAAGGATCTCTGCCCTAACATAGTGTCTGACTTCCACCGCACACGTCCTGTTATTAGAAGACACCGGTTGTGTCTCTCTACCATTAACTCCATCCAACGATAGCCTTAGTCGGCTAATTCATGTGTATTGGTACACATGATTAAGAGTAATCCGATAGAACATACACACTCCTGCGCGAAAGCGCAACACGATCTAATGAACATTTCAGATCCCGTTTAACTGAGAGTTTGGGATAGGAGAAACACTATAGGGACCATGCAAAGTAAATTATCATTGCGGGTGCACACGTAATCATAGTTTGCAATGCATGAGAACTCTAGTGAGTCTTACTGTCCGAGCTAATGTTCATGATTAACCCATGTCCCTAATCTTAATTCCCAGGCACTCGATTAATGATCCAAATCTCCATAACCATAAGTGTTGAGCCAAAAGGCATCACATGATGCGATAGGATATCACAAGTGACGTGGAAATGTACATCATCTCCTTCATCTTCAATTCTAATGAATCCAAAACTCTTAGCGAGACTTCACTCGCAGGACAATTTTAACGAAAACCTTGAAGAGATCTATTCTTGTTGATTTGACCTCGGCTCTTGGACCGAATTTGGAAATTCCTTGTAAAGTACTGTTTCAACTTTTGAGATTGCGCTATAGGTTGTCTCTTTTCGATTTTGTTATTTATCGATCAACGCACTAGACCGACCTTTAGTCTAGCATGAACCCGACTCTTAATGAATCTTGAACCACGAAGATCTCCCTCACCCTTTTGTACTTACATTTCCCTAATGATCATGTTGTTAGTTGAGTCTCTAATGTCAACCCACAGTAGAGACATGTTCACACCTTTTACTCCCAACCTTCTATAGTTAGAGAGCTCTGGAGCACCTACTGTTAGGAAACGACTTCTTAACACACGCTCAGGGAAAATACAGAACTTTGACATCTAACACTCATTATCGCAATTCTTTGGCTTAAACCCTTGTGCAAAGGACTGTAAGGCTATAACCGATATGAGTGGAATACGTAATGGTAAGTCATGATAATACCATTCGAATGCTAGGGAAGTTTCAGACGTACTGTATTACTGGTTGTTGGCAAATTCTGAAAACTCCTGATCCTTTCCAACCAACTTTAGTGGGAAATTAAAGACCAAGTTGAAAGTTGCGAACTTCATCATTTGAGAGATGCGTCCTACAATCATAGGAATGAAAATTTAAGAATCTATTGTAGTGTTTTACGATGATTAACCGTTTTAAAACTGTACGCTACCAGGAAGATAAACAAAAGACAAATCGTAGTTGACATTATTCTCTTGAAAGCCTACACACACACACACACATATATATATATATATATATTTCTTTCGATTCCTCAAAAAAAAAAATTATGTTATATTCGCTCTTTTCAAGTTCTTTGTGAGATACCTATACATTTACTCTAAGGAACCTAAAAGCATGACGTCCTCGCATTCAATAAATTCCTAAAGTTATACTTGATTCTCGTATATTTTCTGACATCTACTTGAAGAGAGTCGAGCCCCAGATCAAATTGAAAATGATATTACATCATGAACTCAAACTTCACCAATGTAAGCTAGACTTTTCTCGAACACTTTTCTTTGAACCCCATAAAAATTCATCTACCTTTAGTAACCGTTGACCCAAATCAGTTCGACGATTCTTAAATACCTTAGCATATCTTCTTTCTTCATCTAGATTCCCCCTCAACTTTAGATGAATCATAGAAATCTGTACGATTCAAATAATATGGATGATTCATTGTTACTAGAAATTTTTTTTATTACTCCGAGCTCATTTTTCGACATCTAGTTCGTTAGGATTTCTGTCTAGGCCCGGTTACGAAGGGTATGCGTGATGATATCACTAGTAATGAACTTGGATGAAACCAAGATCAATCTCATAGGATCAGGTACCCATAACAGTCTTACTCCATATCAGATTTGTTTAATTCGCTACCTAGACAACTAATAGAGTCTTCTATAATCCATTCCAGCTCCTTTATGAGCAATTGCCTACGCTGATATTGTTCTTATAACTCAATTGAACCAGTTTAGCCTACATACCGGTTAGACAAGTGAAATGTTAGTTAAAAGTCTTTTGCCCTAGAAAGATTGAATTCATCGAGACATTGACACGTTACGATGAACGATCAAGTACTAAATTACAAATTGACATGTGGACATTTCATTTAACCACCTCACATATCTTACTGGACTCCGGATAATTTTCTTTTAAAATGTATCATGATTTGGTCATATGTACGTAAAAACACGTATATGAATGAAGAGTATGTGCCCACATTCCTTCAGAATCCATGTGTACGAATTCACCTTTGTCTTTCATTACCAATAATGATCGTCACACAGTTCCAACCTGATGAGAGTGATCACATAATGGAATTCTTCGACATCTAATCATTGATTATTGAACTGGGTATGTGAGTTGTTTTCTTGGTTTGTGAAAACTCATTATTTTGATTCACATCAAACATATAATCTCTTGATAACTTACACATTACATGGAAGGTGAACTCATTGATCGTAATTCCCTTTTGTTCATGGGACTCTGGTAATGACTTTATCACTTTAGGGTATAGCCAACATCGTCCACTTAACGACATGTTTAAAAAGTCTTCCTAAATCAACTCATATAATATCCGCTCGATAGTAACGTTACACTGTTACATGATACAATGATTACTCAAATCTTTACACATTCGATATCGTTAGTTGATGAGATATCCACTTTTATCAAAATTACCGACTGCTAGTTGGAATGAGTCAACATTCTCCCTAAGAAGCCTAAAATGGAGCAAGGATACGAAATCCTAATCCATATACGAATGACAAATTTCGCGGACGAAATTTCTTTAAGGAGGGGAGAATGTGACACCTGCGAAATTCTAGAGTCCAAAACCTAGTTGTTGGGCTAAACCCAACCAAATAAGGACCAACTGAATTTCTAGAGTCCGAATCTGTTCGAGGCCCAATATGGGTTCAAGCCCATTGGAGGCCCAAGTACATAACTCGAATGCTAAACTAGTCACGCGATTCCATTAAACAACTTGTTATGCCATTATAAAAACTTACGAAACGATAGAAGTACGTACGCGATATAATATCGGGTATTCGGCAAGAACGGTTAGTTAATCTAACAAACTATTAATACTAATTATTAATATTTGACTAGAATGGCTTCTAAGATAAATAAACTCGTAGCACGAAACGTTTAAAAAGAACCAAAGCATTGAAAACGCGGTACCGACGCGTACCGGCTCATATATTAATTAAAGCGAAAAGTTCACAATTTAAATACTTAAATAATATTATTAATGACGTTTCACAATCCCAAGTATTATAAAAAAAAATCAAGAATTTCAGTCGTTACGAAATTCGAATAGATTCGTGTATTCTGCAAACCAGTATTTTATCTCAAGAAACCCATACCCTAAACCCTACCTATAAAAGCACATTATCTTTGTTTCTTTCATTTTTACCCTAGAACCACACACAAATGTGTAGAGAATAGAGAGACCGGGAAAGAGGGAGGAGGCCGGCATCACTCGGCAGCTCCTCCCGGCGACACTCCGAGGATGGCGGGGGTGGTGGTTCGTGACCCTGGAAACAACGACAACAAAGAAAGAGGGGAGAGCTTCCTTTTCCAGGTGATTCTGACCAGGGGCGACGGTGGGCTGGAGGGGAAAACGGCAGCGACGACATGGTACCAAACCTGGACTCTAACCCGTTCTCAGGTGAAGACGGCTTCTAGGGTTCCGCCCCTAGCAGCGGCGGCGACGGCGGGATGCACACACCCACCCACTGCAGATTCGTCCTTTTCCCGGCCCTCCAGAGGTGAGTTTTGGCGTGACGAAGGTTTAAGTGAACAACTTTTCTCTCGGATCCAACAACTGAGGACGGAACACGGTATTCCGGCGACCCCGGTTTTCCGGCGAGACCTTAACAAACGGATATTGGATTATTAGTCGTGCTACAATCCCGATCTAAAAATTTCAAGGTTAGTTATGGGGTTTTAGGGTAATTTTAACGATTCAGTCGTTTTCCGTTTGGATCTGTTAACATAAGTTGCAGATTAGTGATTGTTGGTGGCCGGGTTTCATCCCGAGTATAAAATGTGTGTTTTTGGACAGGAAATGACGTCACGAACCTCGGTCAAACTTGGTCAAACGAGTCCAACTCAGTCAAACTCGGGTCAACAACGGTCAAACGTGATCAATATGTGAAACGTAAAGTTTAAGACGTGTCGGTTCGTAAACGAGACTCTCGAAAGGTATAAAACGCACACTAATGTAGTTATATCTATTTACGCGAAGTTAAATGCGAGTGCGGTTATATACGTTGAGCCCTAAACGACACAGACAAAAATAAATATAAATATATATACAAATAAATATGCGTGGAATGTCAAATATTAACGAGTTGTATTAACATGCTGTCAATAAATATATTGTTATTAAGCGAATAATAATAACTCGGACGCATAATCGGTTAGACAGGAACTTTAATACGATTAGATAATAAATATATTTTGATATAAATATGTGTTGGATTTGTTCTTTTAACGTGTTATCAGTTTATACATATAAAATGTATGATATTACCGACTAAATGAAGATTTGATAATTGACAACGGATGATACCACCATATTTTCCCAAAATATAAACACACCATATAAATATTTATATCTTATATAAAATCAACGATTTTATGTGACTCAATATTTAGATCCGAGTACATACATGTATACACATATTCTACAATGTATAATGTATATAAATATATATTCCATTAAGAGCTGGAGTGTGTGATACGTGTAATTGGAAACTTAAACGATCACATATTAATTAAAAAAGAAAAAAGAAAACTCAGATTGTTTTTCTTAAAATTAATTCGAATAAATATTTGGTCCATACGTGATTGTAACTATATATATATATATATATATGTATGTATACTTTACATAAACCTGAACGTTTGTTGCGAAATACAATACGGTACAAACAGATTTTAGAGTTTTGAAACTACATAAACACACACACACACACACACACATATATATATATATATATATATATATACTCGTACAAATATGATATAAATTCTGAGATGGTTTTATTAAAACATAGAGTTGCACACGTTCTGTTAAGAGTCGCATGAACACGAATTATTATTTCTTATCATAAACGCATACGGTTAAAACACATTTGGGTGCGTGACAAACTAATATGTTTGAATATAGCTATTGAAACATATTCGAGTCGAGAAACCTGATTTGAATTAAACAACTACTATTACTGAATGTTAAATAAACCTCGTATACTGAACCGGTAATACCGTAAGAATCAACGGAGCTCAACCGCACACGTAATAACTCAACACGAGATAGACTCGCTTTACATTATTAGGATTATTCTATAAATCTCATTAAGTACCTACAGGTATCGTAGGATTCGAGTAGGACACCATACTATTACCATCATATCAGGTAGACCTTCGGTTCCATTACTACTTAAGGGACAAGATCGCCCCTAACACACCTCCAGGTGAGTTTCACGGCCCCTCTTTATTTTTAAACGTTTTAGAAACACCGGGAGGAAAACATACTTGCTTACAAGTTTGAAAACATGAGACATCATTGTTTACTACAGTTGGGAACATCATTGCCTGATACATTCGGGAAAACATAAAACGTACTTACAAACATTTTCATATGGTAACAAGAAAACAAGACCCGACCTTTATGTTTGCATGAGTTAACACATATAGAGCGCTGGAAGTCCCCTGACCATCATATTTATAACCATTAGCTATAGGTTAGCCTGGGATTCTATGGATAGTACTATTGGGATTGACACCCCCGGTCATGGTTAGTCGCGCTAACCATGGGTCCCTCTGGCCAAATGACCGCATAGTGTTCAAACATTGCTCGTGAGGTACGAGCGAGGGGCAAAACACCTGTGTCATGGTTTGGTTATGCCTCATGTATGTGCATATTATTTGTATTCCTAGCTAGTCTACAAATGGGTCAACATTACTTGTTTTGTTTATCATATTCATTGAAACGTTTTCGTGCAGATGGATCTGCCAATCACTTATACACCAATGGTTTTGTCATTCGTTTACGTGGAAATGTTTTTATCAATGTTTTCAAGGAAAACAGTTTCATATTATGGCCATGTACACAGTATCAATGTTTTCAGGAAAAACGACTTATTTTATGACTATGACGTTATCACATGTTTTCATTGGGAAAACTACTCTTTTTATGACTATGAAGTCATCACATGTTTTTGAGGAAAACAACCTTACATTAAACCCGTGTACATATTTTCAATGTTTTCAAGGAAAACAGTTTCGTATCATGGCTATGTACACAATATCAATGTTTTCAAGGAAAATCACTTTACATTGCAACAATCAAACCTGTGAACTCACCAACCTTTGTGTTGACATTTTTAAGTATGTTTTTCAGGTAATTCATAGCCATGGCACGGTTGGAATATGTTAGTCTTTTTGGATTAAACCCTAGAAGCCGAAGGAGTATGATCTTCAAACCTCAAGATGGCTTTCACCTATACATGGTTCTAGGATAATGTACAAGTTTATTATAGTATTTGTAATGGTGTTTAATATTCAGAAGTCTTTACTTTAGCTTCCGCTGTTATGTAATGTTACCAATCGTTGCAACCTTAATTTATTTATTTATTTATTCACTAAGTAAATAAATTTGGGGGTGTGACATCACGTTATTATGTTTCCTTTATTGATGATTACACTCGTTTTACCTGGGTGTACCTTATGAAACGTAGATCTGGGTTCTTTGACATTTATAAAACATTTAGGGCTTATGTTCAAACGCAGCATTCTGCTGTGATAAAGTGTTTCAGGTGTGACTTAGGGGGTGAATACACCTCTAATGATTTTACTCAGTTGCTTGCATCAGATGGTACCATACATCAATCGTCTTGTACTGACACTCCTCAACAGAATGGTGTTGCTGAAAGGAAACATTGCCATCTTAAGGAAACCGCTCGTTCATTCCTTTTATCTACTGAGGTACCTAGTGTCTTTTGGGGAGAAGCACTCCTGACTGCCCAACATGTGATTAATAGGATTCCTACTTCTCACAATGATGGGATGTCTCCATTTGAAAGTCTTTTCGGTGAACGCCCAGATTATGGTGAGTTACGGGTTTTTGGATGTCCTTGCTTTGCTCTCCGTTCTCATGTTGAACGAGACAAATTGACAAATAAATCAGCATTATTTGTTTTCTTAGGCTATGCCGGTGGTCCCAAAGGATATGACAATGGACAGAAAGGATATCGTTGTTTTGATCATGTAAGTCAGAAGTTATATGTATCAAGACATATTACATTTTTGAACATATTCCCTTCTATTCGATTCCAGCTAAGTCACATGATGTAACAAAGTTAGATCTTCAGAACATTGATCCTTTTGCTAGCGACACTGATATCCCAACCTCTGATGTTCCCGATTCGTCTGTTGATCCTAATATGCCTGCTCCAGAGACTTCTGTTGCACATGATGTGCCAGTTCATGAACCTTCCACGTCATCTGGCACCAATGTTGATTCTCCTCCACCTCCGAGAAAGTCAACTTTTGCATGTAAGTCTACTCAACTACCAGATTTTGCATACTCTGCATATTCTGCTTCGTTTAGCTCTTTTATCGCGGGCATTCATCATCTGTCTGAACCAGAATCATATAAAGAGGTTGTCTCTGACTCTCTATGGCAGAATGCTATGGCTGAAGAGCTCACTGCTCTTCATCAGACTCACACATGGAATTTGGTTCCTCTACCACCAGGTAAACATAAGGTTGGTTGTCGTTGGGTGTATAAGATTAAGACAAAGTCTGATGGCTCTGTTGAACGGTACAAAGCCAGACTTATGGCAAAAGGATATTCGCAAACGTATGGTATGGGTTATGAGGAGACCTTTGCCCCTGTGGCAAAAATGACAACGGTTCGTACTTTAGTTGCTGTTGCGTCCGTTCGATAATGGAAGATCTGCCAAATGGATGTCAGAAATGCTTTTCTGAATGGTGATCTTCATGAGAAGGTTTACATGACTCCACCCCCGGGAATAGCTCATCAGCCCGGTGAAGTCTGTCGGCTAAGAAAAACTCTATATGGGCTCAAACAGGCTACTCGTGCCTTGTTTGAAAAATTCTCTACAGTCATCACTTCTCTTGGTTTTCTTCTTAGCAATCATGATTCAGCATTATTTTTTCGATGTACGGATGCTGGATGCATTCTCTTGTCTTTATATGTGGATGATATGATTATTACAGGTGATGACTATGATGGCATTGAATCTTTGAAACGTGACTTGGCTCACCATTTTGCTATGAAAGATTTGGGATTATTAAGGTATTTTTTGGGGATTGAGCTAGCTCAATCTAAAAAGGGATATCTTCTCTCTCAGAAAAAGTATATTTCTGGTCTGTTTAAAGGTGCGAGACTTTCTGATAACATAACTACAGACACTCCTCTTGAAACCAACGTGCGTTACTCTCCCACTGATGGTGTTCCTCTATCTGATAAAAGACTATATCGTACTATTGTAGGCAGGTTGGTTTATCTTACAGTTTCTCGCCCTGATATAGCTCATGATGTTCATGTGGTTAGCCAGTTTGTTACCGTTCCTACTTCTGTTCACTGGGGAGCTGTTTTTCGTATTTTGAGGTATCTTCGTGGCACTCAGTTTCAAAGTCTTTTATTCCCTTCTACGTCTTCTCTGGAATTGCGTGTCTATAGTGATACTGATTGAGATAGTGATCCCAATGATCGTAAATCCACTACAGGTTTCTGTATTTTCCTTGGTGATTCCTTAATCTCATGGAAAAGTAAGAAACAAGATGTTGTCACTAGGTCCTCCACTGAGGCTGAATATCATGCTATGGATGTGACTACATGTGAAATTGTTTGGTTATGATGGCTTCTGGCAGATATGGGAGTTGTTGTTTCCTCGCCTACCACATTACATTGTGATAATCAAAGTGATATGCAGATCGCCAAGAACTCTGTCTTTCATGAATGAACAAAACATATTAAGATAGATTGTCATTTTACTCATCACCATCTTCAGCTCGGGACCATCTCACTTCCTTTTGTTCCGTCAGCTTTGCAGATTGCAGATTTTTTCACCAAGGCTCAATCGGCATCTCGTTTTCGTTTTTTGTGTGACAAACTCTCAATGTTTATTTCTATTGCATTGTGAGTTTGAGGGGGGATGCTAGCTTAATATGTTGTTATGGGCCCTATTATGGGCTTTAGCCCAAGCCCAGTTATCTTTCTATTTAATGTTGTTTTCTTCTTAATTTGTAAGCTAATTTTCATTTGTGTAATATAGAGACTCCTTTTCTCTGTCATGTTCATTTGTTAACAGGTTGCACCCTAATTACCCGGTTCTATTCAAATTAGCTTTTATATCAAACTTGTTTATAGAATTCTGACTAGTTTTAACTAAAAAAACTTGCATAGTTGTGTGGCTTTAAACATTGTCCCTAAAATAATTAAAATTAATTCTTAAGAAAATGATGTAAACACAATAACTAATTGTATTTTGAATCATTGAACCATTTTTTACCCGCGATCACACACTCTCTAATTTATACCTAATCTACTACAAAAATCACCACACATACATTCTGTAGAATTTGAACCCATAACCATTTGATAGGAGAATACACCGCTTTATCAGCAAGAAGATAACTAGACAACCATTGGACAATTGACTTTAAAGTTTGAGCGCTTGTTGGTGATACAAACAAGGTGTTAACTGTTAAATACAATTACGTTAATGGCCTCTTTCATATGTCTACGGGGTGAGCAAGTTTCGGGCCCAAACTAATTAACCCGATGACCGACCCGATCCCGCATGATTTAGACTTCTTCGGTATGGTCCTTGGCCTTGAATATTGGGGACCTTTCGGTTCACTTCGGTTTAGTCTAAAATGCTAGAAATACAAAGGTGGACTAATTAACCCAATTGGTGTGTTTGAAAAAAATTAACCTAATACAATCAAAATAGGACGGTCAAATACTAAAAAAAACCATCTTCTATTATTCTATTTTATATGATTTATTGTTCAATTTCTTTGTAATTTGATTCGAGTCGTATCAATTTTCAAGGTCAGCGAGACCAATTACCTCACCTAGGAAAGAAAGACTAAACATAAAGGGAAGCCTAGACACGATTACACGAAGACTAAACTATACGTCCCATAAAAATTCTTAATCTTTAACAAGCTTATCCAGAAACTTTTATAACCCCACCTATATGTGTATCTGTTTAAATGTTTTTTTATTATTATTGTTATTATAATTTTTATTGTTATTGTTTTTCAACTTGTATAATACACGAATTTCTAATTTAGTAAAAATATATATATTATAATTTTTCTAAACATGCTTTGTTTTTTCATATTTTCTACACTTAAACATAATTGTGTTATATTTGGTTTTTAATACCGGTTCAACCAGTAAACTAGTACGACGATTGGTTCCATGATTGATATAGTTTTCATAAATTCGAAGAGACCGAAGAGAAGTGAAACTGTTAAAAGGACGAATGCCGTTCCCGTTAGTAGAGGTGCACAAAAGGCGGTTTTTGAACCGAACCGGTTTCGAACCGGCCCGAACCGGTTTGGTCAACGCAAACACTAAACCGGTTTTGACCCAAACCGGTTCGGGTTAAACCGGTTTTGCAAGTATAAAATGTCGAACCTATTGAACCGGTTCAGGTCGGTTCTGGACCGGTTCGGGTTGGTGAACCGGTTTAAACCGGTTTTTTTTATAAAAAAAAATTTTTAAAATAAATTAAAAAATATTACAACATTACAATACGAGAAAAAGAAAAACATATAGTTCAACGTTTATTCATATTGTAGGGGTTCGGAAATCACAAAACATTACAATATTAAACATTACAATACGAGAAAAAAATATATATATTTTTATTTTTTGGAGTTTTTTTGTTTAATATTAGCCGTCATTCTCGGAGTTACTAGTGGATCCTCGTAGTCTATCATCTTCGGCGAGTTCTTCATTTGTAAGTGGGCTCGCCAATCCTTGGTTAACCTCAGATTCGTGTATGAGTTCTTCAACTTCAATTTCTTCTTCAAGCGAAGCCCTATCTTGTCTCCTATCAACCGCATCCAAATGGTCTTTCAAGCAAATGCACATTTCCATTGCCGCGGGAGTGAGTCTAGTTCTTCGAATAGATAAAACCCTGCCACTAAGAGAAAAAACGGATTCCGAAGCTACCGTGGAAGCTTGGACGGTTAGTAAATCACGGGCCATGGCGGAAAGGACCGGAAAAGTAGATTCGTTTCCTTTCCACCAAGCCAAAATATCAAAGTCCTCAAAAACATCCGGACTCATAAATGATAAAAAGTTTGTTCCCGTATACCTTCCGAGTTCGCTACTCGGGATGGACCCTCTAGCCCGTTTAGTAAATTCATTTCTCATTTCGTTATACAAATTTAAGTTCACATTCCTCGAGCTGCTACTTGATGCGCCCGCGCCCATCGTATCATGTGGGGTTTGTGTTGTACCATATTTATGTAAATAAATATCAAACAAATCTTGCAAACATTTGTTAAAATAAGTTTTTGTTACGGTTGAAAAATGAATATCTTCGGAATTCAAATCCAAATCGTAAGTTATTTTATCAATCAAGGTTTCAACACCGTAAACATTAATTGTAGGGTTTAATGCGGCGGCACAAGTTATAACCGGAGGCATTTCTTTAAAATATTTAACAAATTTTTCTTTCATCGGTTTTATCATTGTCGTAAAAAGAGTATTTTTATTTTCAAGTTCGGCTAATTTGTTACACATTAGAAATATTTGTTTAAGAGCCAAGGGACTTGTGGGGTAATAAACCCCGGATAAAAAAGTAGTGGCGGTTTTGAAAACTTCGAGCAATTCGGTTAAATTTTCAAGAATGTCCCAACTCGTAGACGGAAAACTTTGAATTTTACGACGCGGTTTTGAGGAAAGCATATCATGAAAAATTGATAAAGTATCTTTTTGACGTATAGCACTATGAAACATTTTATAAGTTGAATTCCATCTTGTTGGGAGGTCCCAATTGGGACCTAAGCAAATCAAACCCGTATCGTTACATAATCTAATATATTCATGGTATCTTTTTTTACTACTACTAAAAACGTCTTTAAGCATGACTCGAAATGCATTACTTATTTCAATAACGGGTTCAACCCCAAGCCCGTCTTGCACGGCTAAGTTGATGATGTGTGCAATACATCGATTATGGAAAAAAGCGCCGTTGCAAATCGGATTATATTTTAATATTAATTTTTGAACCGCATTTGTATTATTTGAGGCATTATCAAAAGATATTGAAAATAATTTATTTTGTAATTTAAAATCGGTTATCACATCATCTAAAATGTGAAATAAATTTTGACCCGTGTGCGGATATTCAAACATATCAAACGCGATTGTACGTTTCATCATTTGCCACGTATTGGGATCAACCCAATGAGCGGTAACGCAAATATATGAGTCGGGAATACCATGTGGAGCCGACCAAACGTCGGTGGTTAAGTTCACACCGGTTTCTAATTTTTCAAAACCTAAAATTAATTCTTTTTTTGCTTTTTTCCACATTTTTAGACAATCACGTCTAAGAGTACTACGACTTACTTGATGATAACGTGGTTGAAGAGCTTCTTGAATCATCCTCGTCGTGAGCGGGTTGTCGAAATGGTTGAACGGCAAACCTCTTTGAATAACTAATTTCGCCATTCTATCTCGAACAATATTTGGATCGAAGTTCCAAATTCCACCCTCGCTTGTCATAGATGCTTGACCCTCACCTGGAATATTCTTCAAACTCTGACACGATTTTTCCAGATGAGTTTTTAGAGTAGAATTTGATTCCTTTTTAAAAAAACCACCACATTTTTTGCAACGAGCACGTTCCAACCCGTTAGACAACTCACATAGATCGTAGTTTGACCAAATTGCGGGGTTCCTCGTTGTTGGTATTATTTTCACAACGCTAACTTCGTTAGAGGAAACACCATAACTTGAAGAACCTGCCATTGCGTTTTTTGAAATTTTTTGAGCGTTTTTTGAGCGTTTGAGAAGTGTGATTTAACCAAAACACCCACTACCTATTTATAATGTGTTTGGGGGTTAAAATGGGTCAAAAAACGGTCAAAAAACGGTCAAAAATTGGTCCCAACGGCTATATAGCCGTTTCCAACGGCTATTTTTTTTTTTTACCGTTAAACCGGTTCAAACCGGTTTACCAAACCGGTTTCTCAAACCGGTTCACAAAAAACCGGTTTTAAACCGCTCGTCGCACAAATAGGTTAAACCGGTTGTAAACTGGCGGTTCGTATCGGTTTGAAACCGGTTCACACAAAACCGGTTATGGGGCGGTTCGGGTTCCGGTTCGGAACCGGTTTGGATTTCCAAACCGGTTTTTTTGTGCACCTCTACCCGTTAGTGTCTTCAATGGGCCATGTTGTTTTAGAGGCATTATTTTGTATTTTAAACTTAAAGGGCCTATTCTATATTTGGGCCTTATTTAAGGCTTCGGTTCCTAAGAGACTCCTCCTACCTATTGATATATTAATAAGCCTAGACAAAATTAATAGTCACGTTGTTTTGCATACTTAAACCTTATATATTTTAAAACCTATATAGTTGTAGATTTAAATATTACATTTTAGCATTAGCGTAATAATTCAATAAATTATTGAAATTTATTTCTTTAATAATTTTCTTAGTTCATGAATTGTGACCGCATCATCCTTTTGTCCAGTCATGATTTGAATCCACACGTCCAAATGATATATGTAACTCCATTATGTTATAGAAAATGCGGTTTTCAAAGCTTTTGACATAAGCTTTTACCCTTTGATGGCAACAACTTTGGCCTTTGTGGCGGCATCAACTTTACCCATTTGGTCTGTATGACGACATTGACAAGTTTTTCTTCTACGACTCTGGCTTCATTGGTTCTTTGTCGGACATAACTCTTTGTCCAACGGCTTTGATGACAACCACACGTGGGCTCCTACTAATCTTCGCTAATAATATTTGTTCGTGAATCTTTGGTATTGATAGTGGTGACTCTTTTACTCATGACTTTTAGGTACGGTTACTTAAGTATACAACGTTAAGTCGACAATGTTTAAGGTTGGCTAGTGTTGTCAAATATACAATAGTGAATTGGGTTCGGTGTAACAACATTCTTTTGTGTGTAGCGAAAGTCATGCCAGTTTATTAATTTATAAACCAGTAGCTTGTATTAGTTACTCAACATACGAATATGTCAAATTCTTGTGCTAAATTTGTATGATAAAAGAGAACAAAAAGTACTATTTAATTTATGAGATAGTTGAAGCATGTCAAGCAAATCATATCCTCATCTAAAAACAGTAATTATGTTATCAAAATACTAATTCATTTGGTTAGTAAGGCATTAACGGTCTCATGAGTTTCTGAGGGCATGAGATACTCAAGTGAGTGAGAATCAACTGACGACACTTTTTCTATCATGTGGATGTAGTGGCGGATCCCGGATTTTTTATTAACAGGTGTCAAAATGAGTTAGGTTAGAACAGGTCATGTAAAGAAAATAACATTAAACCATAGCAAACATTAAAACAATATGCGATTTTGGTCGTTGAAACTCGATTCTAGAACTACATTTTGATTTTGAATAGCGAATTACGAACCAGCGAATGGAACAGGAGATGACTGTTGGGAGAGTAGGGATGGTCGATAGTCGTGACGGCTAATATGCCATCATTTATACATATTTTACATACATAAAAATCTCATATTATGGTACTAATTGAATAATAATCTTGCAATTTATGATTAAAACACTTATATTTTGTAATTGCAGGTTATTCGGTGTTAAAAATATAAATCAAACTAAATCTTATCAAAAACACCAAGAATTCAAGCTTCTAGAAGATTCATTCCCGAGCATTGACCCCCAAAAAGTCAAAATTGGTCAACAAACGTCTACCAAGCAGCTAAAAGACAAAGCTGATAGAAAACAAGGGGATGCACAATGCACGGTCGTGCATTGTTTTCCCTTGCTCCCCACGGCCCAGTACCGTGTCCTCTATACCTTGTTTGATTCCCTAGACTTTTGCACGACCGTGCAACCCATTGCACGGCCGTGCATTGCATATTTTGAGGCCTATAAATAGGAGGCTTGAGTTCTTCATTACACACACTAATTCAGACCAAAAGAACACTCAAGAAGAGAGCATTCTCGTAGTTAGAGTAGAGAGTAGAGTAGCTCTTCCTCCTTGTTCCACAATAGGGTAGCCTACGAAACTCATCATTACGCTAGTCGCTATGGCCATTCGTGTCTAAAACTTCTTTGTATTGCTAGGGTGAAGATGATGTTTGGTGCATGTTAATGTTTAACATATTAATGAAGTGGTATGTTTATGTATTTAACTAATTCGTTCTTAAAAACCATCTTTCGATAGGCTTTTATTATTGTCTAAATCCGTCTTTATATGTGTGAGTGTCTTGATTTTAAATAGTAAGATTGTAAAACCCTTTTTAATCAAACTTCCTTTGAAACTCGTACGTCTTTATACGAGCAGAGATTGATAAGTCAAGGCTTGGTCTATACTTCTAAGATTATATGTCTTTATACGAGATTATTATGCGACCAAGAATTGGTGAACTCATGTTGGGAACGGTACGTCTTTATACCTGGTCCCATTGTTACACCGCCTCCCGGTGAATAAAATATAATCACCTATTTAACTTTAATAGAAAGCATTTTAAATCCGATGTCTTACCAACCCGGAGATGACCATTCGATGGGTTGAGGGTAAATGTTGTCCCTAACGGGATGCACTACTATTTTAATTTAAAGAACGTAATTTACGAATCAAATGTAGTGAGTAGGAGGCTCTAACGGTGACCCGGGTCACAAGTTTGTAGTAGTCATACCACTGAATTAGTCAACTTAACATTATCACGTACCAAGCTGATTCGAATCCCGAAGCAATACTATCCGTAATCTGATCATTTTCGCCTTTATTTACTTTTCTGCTAGTTAAATTTCTGTTACACACTTCACGCACGTTTTTACTTTTATGTTATTTACTTTACCGTTATTTACTTTTCTGCTTCACAAGCACACAAAACTCACTCACTAATTAATCCGGCTAAACGATGACAAAAGTTGAGTATTGGAACTCGACTGTATCTATTGGTTCGATACTTTTCTTACCTAAAGTATATTATGCTACGATATGTACACTTGACGATTGTGTGTTTTAGGTTAACGTAATTATTATTTTATAAATTTAAAACCTGATATTATGAAATAATCCTAAAAATATATTTACTTCTTTTAAAAAGGAAAGTCAAGCGTTTTATATTCCTTACAAGGAGTCAAATTCAATGGTTATCCAACCCACACTCTTTATTGCAAAGAAAGCTTTGGGTTTCGGGGTTCATAAATACTACGACTGCGTGGTGCGTGCCTACCGCTCTCTCTCTTTACTCAACTTTTACTCCACCCCCTTACCTTTTAAATTCTTTTCAAGAAAAGCATGTTTTATCTTTCAAAACAATTATTCTAAGTATACTAAAAATGAATGTATATTTAAATTATCGGTGTAACCTAGTCAAGTCAAATCTGAGTTTGCCTAAGCTATAGTTCGGTCCATTTAATTTAAGAAGCATATAACTCGAACCCAACTCCTTTCGAGCTATATTTATAAATCTCAAGCTTGGCTCGTACTCAAAATGTTTATTATTTAACTATTATATATAATTATAATTGTTATATAAATATGTACTCTTTAGTTATTTTTTATGTTATATGATAATACATTTTATGTATGTATAATGTAATAAATAAAAATTATATAGATAATATGTTTGTTTAAGATAACGATCTAGTCAAACCGAATATGTGAAACTCGAGCTCGAGCTCGTTTATTAAATATGCTCCAATATAAGTTCAGGCTCGGACTCGAGTTCATTTAAACTATGTTCAATTTAAACTTTTAACAAACTAGTCTCGAGTAGCTCACGAACGATTTAGTACTCAACCATTTGTAAATCCAGTCAAGGCTTTATATTTGTTTCATGACAACTCATGTTGGAAATATATGTACAATACATACTTTCTTTTTTTAACAACAAACTCACACAGTAATCTATTCTTAAATTACATCATTTTACTTATAATGGAACTTAAACTTTCACTACATGAAAATAAATTCCACCAATACCTTAATATCATTGGTTACAAGCCATTTTTCAATATATATTTACTAAATATGTGTTTCTTTGTAGTTATTTATAACACCAATATCTAAGTATGCACATGTCCTTCTAGTGATTAATCTTGAAACAGAAGTGTGTGAAAAGAGAAGAAAAACACAAAGAAAAGCAAAAGTCACCTCAGCCCCCTCACTTTGACATACACTTTATTTTTGACCCTATACTTTGAGCACCTCTGTATTCTTTATCCTTTTCCTTTGTCTCCCAGGCAAAGGTGCATATGTTTGTTTTGCTAGTTGGTGGAGTTTATATAATTCTCTCTTGTTCAAATAACACAAAAAAAAAGTTTTTTTTTCCCCAAACACCCGTTCCTTTTCCTTTTTCTCCTCTTTATGAAAACTTCCATAACAACCCTTTCACTTTTGGGTTTGTCTGTTATTGCACATCTCTGTATTGTCTAATCAAAAGTGTTTTTTTTTGTTTACCTTAAGTGACATATTTTTCACATTAAAAGTTCCTATCAAATAACGGTTTGTTTTTCTTTTCCTTTTAGTTTTAATAGAATATAACTAAAAAAAGAGAGAACACTATGAACTTGTTAGATCTCACATCTTAATTCTATACAATAGTATTGCAATGAGTATATTTTAATTGTTCACATATACAATTGTGGATAACCAGGATTCTTATATTAAAAATATTTTTATAAGACAATTTAAATATCACCTCAAATCATTTATCATTTAATAAAGTCAATATTATTTATCTTGACTTTTTCTCCTACGACGCATGTTGTTTTCCATAAAATGTTTGTGAATGTTTTGTGCGAGTCCACCAAGGAAGAAATCGATATGAGTGATTCAGATTGAGTGAAGGATCAATCACCTGCGAATGGTGTATGAATCTGTAAAGTGTTTACCAGTGCTATTCAGGATGGTACGGTGTGATACCGGTGAAGAACGTGGTTGTCAATCCGTGATGGATTGATTAGTAACCAAGGCATATTTAAGAGCGAAATTTCTATGTGAGACAAGATTGAATATCATTTGAAACGAGTGAAGAAGCTGAGTGATTCAGATTGGGGATGAATATGCGATACCTGTGTAGAAAAAAATTGTGAAGGCGATTAAACTTGAGTGATTCAAGTTGATGTGAAATACATGAATGTTTCGGGTTATCGATAAAAAAATTTTAAGATCATGATTTGATTATCATGATGGTGTTGAAATTACAGGTCATGCTAGGATTCAAGATCTATAAGTTACAAATCAAGAATAAGGGAAGATTGAATGTTTAATTTTGATTAAAATTAATTATTAATATTAGTTAATTAAATGTTTGGTTGAGTTCGTATTAAATTAAGAGTGAGTTTGTTTAATTATTTGATTATTTAATAGTTATTGAGTTGAGTTAATATTAGTTTAGTTTTAGTATAAATAAAGGGTTTAGAGATCATTGTAAGTAAGTCAAGAGTTTTATAATACAAGAACGAGTTGATTTTAGCTAAGATCAAATTTTGTGATAGTGTTCTTGGCCTGATTTTCAGCAGGGTATACCCCGTGAAAGCCCATGTGAAGTGTCCATTTTGTGACTGTTGTTGATTTGGAAGAAGCCTATGTGACCGTTGATTAATTAATATAAATTGTATAGATAAAAATAATAATTAATGCTAATCACTACTTACACTTACACATGTATACCTATTTCATACGAGGATGGTGTGAGAAATCTGGGTGGATAAGGTGACGCCTATTTTGAGGCCAACCAATTGGCCACAGGCGGGGCTTAAGCCCTAAACCTTAAGATGACCTTCACCACTTAACTCCAAATAACTTTGTAACTAGACCTCAAGTGAAGCCCGCGCGACACGTAATTTTTGCTCACATCACTAACATTCACATAGGTATACACATTCACTAACCTTGTTTTTAAAGTTGAAATTAGTTGTTATTTTGTTTAAAGTTTAAACTCATTAGATTTTTTTAACGTCAAAATTACCCTATTTATACTTCTAAATTACACCAAATAATTCACCTAATTCCTGTGTTTGAACCAAGGACCTCCCACCTAAGTCCATCTGTAGTGGTTTCAAATTCACGTCCGCCGATTCAAAATAAAGCAATTACTAAATCAAATCATTAAAGCGCATAATATTTTCATTATTCACATACAAATATATCTATACTATATTATAATACATATTAGAATGACACAATGGTCATTTGACCAAGTGTCTTAAAATTATGACTTTTACAACTCTTTAAGCTTAAGGTACAATACTTAATACATACAACAAATATTTTTTTTTTCAAGTATTGTCAATTGTTTCTTGTCCCACATTAATGAAGAACTAAAAGTGAAGGAACCCCACTCTATAAAGACATGATAACTTCCAAGCAAAAATTCAACAAATTGTGTAGCTTACTTACTTAGCTCTTTGGCTCAATAAAGTTTTATTTTTAACTATTTGGTTAGAATAAGTTATATGTTTAGCTCTTATGAAAAAATAAATTGTAAAGTCGAACCAAATTAAGTCAAGTAAGCTCTTGATTTTTAATTGAGCGAAGCTCGTATTTAAGATTCCAGCTTAATTTTAATATCGAGCTTGAGCCAACCTTAGGTCGGCTCCCTTGACTTGTAAACATCTTTCAGGTGTTGTTCCCTGCTGGATGGCGCATACACCCTTCTATTATAGAAATTAATATTTACCATCGAAAATTGCAACGTGACGCCATTGCTATCTATCATCTTCTCTCTCACACAAACTGGTGAGTGTGTGTGCCGCTGCAAAAAGCTTCTTTTTACAGTCCAAAACGCCATTAAACGAAGGGAAAGCTTTTCTTATTTATTAACACCCCTTTTTTCCACATCCACTCACCCCTTCATTCTCACATCTTTCTTTCACTCTGGCTTTCCCTACAATGGACGTCTTAAGCCTTCTCAAATTCTGGCGAAACGCCGGTTTTCCAGACTTCGGTAAACACGAACCCTCATTCTTCGATCTACAACTCACCAATCAATACCACCAATTTTCAAACTTTAACGGAACTGATTCAAACTCTCATCCTTTCAACAAGAAGAGGAGAATTTTGCCTCTGGATTCGTCGAACACGAAGACGCCTAGGTCTCCGTTTCGAGTTTTGAAGCTAGGGTTTCAAAATACCAAATCAAAATCGGATAAGAAGGAGATGAAATGCGAAACGGAGGAGATTACGATTGGTTCTCTGTTCAAATCGAGCTCAGAGAAATACTCCAACGACGTCGTTCAAAAATACTTCAATCTTATTAAACCATTGTATTCCAGAAGATCCAACGAGAATGTCCGGTTACCGGAGGAGTCACCGGTCCATGCGTTTCCGGCCACCGCGCCGGTGTTTTCTCCGAGGAAGGAGGAGAAACGATTAGGGGGGACAGTTTTTAAAGAGGTACGTAAGCATTGGGGTAAGAGCCGGTCATCGTCGTCGGAAAAACCAGCTCCGGCACCGGTGATGAGGAGTGATGATGATTCAGCTTTGCAACAGGATGGAATACAGAGCGCTATTTTGCACTGCAAGAAATCGTATGATTCACCTTCTAGAGGTAAATTATTGCGGGTCTGTTTGGGGTAGTGTGTTTAGCAAAACGGGTTCGTGTTAATCGACCAGTTTAACTGTTTGTTTTTTAATATTTTAAAATTTGTGTTTTATTTAAAAGGTTAAATTGTTTGAATACTTTATCCCAAAATAAAATAGTTTTTTAGAAACGCAAAGTTAATCCCTCCGATTCAAGATCGGGTAAAACACGACCCAACTCGTCTAGTTTAGGTTGAAAGTATGAGTCAAGCACCAAGATTCAAGCTCAAAACTTTTAGGCTCTGAGATCTATCTCAATGTCAGGCTACCACTCAGACCGAAGCTAGCGGTGGTTACAAAATAAAATAGTTAAAACATAAAATTGACATCCGATTTTATAACCTAAACATAATTATTTTGTATCTATTTATATTTTTTGTTGTGAAATTGTAACCTTTAAAGCAAAACGGTTATGTTTGAACATATGGATATTTGTCATGTTCGGGTTTATTATATGTCTAACATGATTTTTAAGTTTGTATCGGGTTGAACAAACCCACGTACATAAATATATAAATAAATAAATAATCTTAAAATATCAATTAGTTTCAGGGTGCCATGTTTTGTCAAGATCTGGAAGTGCTCCATCTGAAGGGCCTCGGATCTCAATTGATGAAATCAAAAGAAGCAGCATCTGAACTCAGAAGGAGGAAGAAGAAATGGCGGGAATATATTCATGTATTTAGTTTACAGTTTACCACCTCTGGTATGATAATATAATAAAATGTTAAATGTGTGAAAATTTAGAAAGATAGAAGTATGGGGTAGTAAAGTGGAAAACATCTGTAGTATGAGGTGGTAAGTTGGTTTTTGTAAAGTTGAAGGTGAGTGATGACGTGGAGATTAAAACAATGATGACAAAATCTTTTGCTTCTGTGTGCTCAACTCTTTATTGTAAATCGGGGTAAAATAGTAAATAGTTAGATCATACTTTTTTTAAACAATAATTTTTTTTACTACTAACCGTGTGGATCATATATTTATGCTTGTATGATATTCGACAAAGTTACCTTAAAAATTTTAGTAATTTAGACAAATAGCTTAACTTCACTTTTTATCTTGTTAACATAGTTTGATTTTTTTTTATTTTATACATATATGTGATTAAATGTACAAAATACAAAAAGGTAACTGTACAAAAAACCGTTTAAAAAGAGGTTGAAGGTGACTTTAAACTAAAACTTTTTGACCATAGTTCACAATTTCTTTCTTGTTTTTGACCAAAATTTGTATATATCTTTTAAAATCTCATAATTTAGCAATCTAAAGGTCGGCATGCTCATACGTCAACCTTGTCTATTGACTATTGAGCGACCATATGCATATATCTAGTCTAGTCTAGTTGATGGTGCAACTAGACATGCACAGAAAATCCGCCGGTTTTTGAACTGAAACCGGTTTGACGAAATCGGTTCGGATATGTTTTGAACGGCCAGTTTCTAACAGGTTTGGGGATTTCTTGTGTTGAAACCAATTTAGACCTGGATTGGCTTAATCATTTGCCATTTTCATCCAAAAAATTTTTTTTAATTTTTTTATTCCTGACTTTCTAAAATCTAGTTATTTTAATCCAACTGAGTTACTTTGCATACATTTTAACATTAAAAATACCTCAAATTCAAGTTGGCTCCAGCTTTCATTGGTTACATCATTCCATATGAAGGGTGCACTACAAGAGAATATGTAATAAAGAGATTAAATGGGGGGATTTCGCCGATATTGAGTCGACTATAAACTATTCATCTTCTGATTTTTTATCCAACCAATCTCTAATATTAAAAAAAAGTTTCATTAGGTCTACACCGAAAACCGCAAGAGTAGAAGTGGTGTTCCACTGCGGCAAAGACTGAGGTGACATTGCCGCTACCACCCTGCAGTGTTAGATAGCATATATTAATAAAAAATTATCATGTAAATAAGATTTATTGTTATTAATTTTATTATAATTAAAAGTTATGATTTAGTTATACTTGTTTTATAGTTATACTTGTGTAGTGATTAACAATATATAATACATTTAAAACGAACCCATTAAAACAAGACACGAGTAGGTTTATTTTAGGCCATCTTTACGTTAAACGTGTCTAGTCACTTGATATACATCAACATCTCCATCCTTTCCAACACCTTTCCCAAACAATTCATCCATCATTCATCTCATTCTTACATTTTTCACATCGCTAGCTTTAAATATTAATTGCATTTATGTATTACGAAATAAAAAATATAACAAAAATAAAACATGTAAAAAGATGTAATAAATGCTTTTCTTTCTTTCATGAAACCACATAATATATACATTCTTAAAAGATATAATAAATATTTTCATATACTCGTAATTGTTTTTCAAATTTTGAAAATGCAAAATAAATGGCCCTAAACATGTAAAATTGAAAAAAAGAAGAAAATATAGATTCTGTTTGTGACCATTGCCAAGCCTGAAACTCCAAAATCATTAAATGATAGAAATGGTTGGTAAAATATTAATGAAAGCATCGTTGAATATTTATACCTTTGCTGTCTGATTGAGACTTACTTTTTTACTTTTACTGCTAACCTTCAGTTCACCTATACACGTATATTTATGTAAAACCACCCATCGTATTCGTATATAAAACCACACATCTATTTACATAATCAAAATATTTAAATTAAATTAGTCTTATGTTTTATTTAGAAAGTTGTAGCAATTTATGATCGTAATAATATAGTTTTGTATAGGTTAAAATAGCCTTCACTATTTATAAATCTTAAGGAACATTCAAAAAATATCGGCTTATAAAACCATCAAATTTGGACTAAAGCTATAGGTTTAAACGAGTTAAATTGAGCTTCAGCTTATCTAAGATCAAGCTCGACTCATTTGATTTAAAAGAGCTCTAGTTCAACTCTTTATTTATTAGATAACTAGGTTTAAATCCTGTGTATTACACGGGTTAAATAAATAAAATGTTATATATTTAGTAATAAAAATTTTATATTTTTAAAAACTCGTGTAATACACGGGTTGAATAAACCAGTATATTACATCGGTTGAATAAAATATAATGTAATTTGTTAACAAACACATTTGTCAAAATATGTTTTTAAAAAATGTAATTTGTCGTGACAGTTATAAGGTCCGTTAAGTTAGTTTTTAAAACATTTTTTTTCAACTGAGTATTAATTTTTTTATTTAATTGATAAATGTTAGTTAATATTAAATTCATTTGATTGATGATATAATAACTATTTCTAATTAAATAATAACTATCCGTAATTAGATTTATTAATATAAAGATTATTATTTAATAGGAGAGAGAAATAGAAAATCTAATATTTAATAGAAGAGAGATGCAGAAAAATAAAGACGAGGAGTAACCAGAGAGTGACACGTGTCCTGAAGAAATTTTCATTTATTAGAGTTATCTCATGTATATATGTGTATTATTATTATATATGTATTTATTTTATATATGTGTTAATATATAACACAGTTTAAATATAAAATAAAATATGTATTATTTATTTACTTTTATCATAATTTATTTACTAGTTATTACAATTCTATATTTACTTATATAAAATAAACATTACTCTATTCACATAAATACAAACACTACTATGTTATTGTCATCGTTCTAGAAAAAATATAAATAGTAGGCTCGTTAGGTATGCGAAGATCGGTCTCAAGTCGTTTATTAAATATGCTTCAATTTAGGCTTGAACTTATTTAAGCTAAGCTCGATTTAAGTTTTTAATGATTTAATCCCGAGTAACACATGAGCGGCTCGGCTCATTTACATCTCTTAAAACACAATTTTACTTATCTATAATCTTACCTTGTCTCATTTGTCCCGTTTATCTTGAGAGAAAATGTTACAAATTAAGATTTCCCGTCTAACACAAAGAGATAACTTTTATGAAAGGGCCGAGTCTACTAAAGAACTAGCAATGTTACATGGCACGTGTAATGTGTTATAAGTTATCATATAGTCGTTTTTTATCTGTTGTATATATATTCGTCATTGGAATCACACCGATTCATCGAATAGTTTCAAAGGATGAAACTAGTTTGAAATGTGGATGGTAACTACAAAAATCTTGAAATGAAATTTTGCTCTTGTGTGTCATTAATTTTTTATAAAATATATGTAAATAGATTGACTACAAAATTTTAACATAAAAAAAATAGATAAATTAATAAATAAAAAAGAAAGAAAGAGCAAAATGTAAGTGTGTATAGGAAGCCAGGAAGGTGGTGACAGACCAGAAATGAACATGAAGAATAAAAACAGCAACAGACAAAGTGATGAGACAGAGGAACAGATTCAACCCAACCTATCAACAATCCCTTGATACAAGAGTTGTTTATGCAAATTAAACACAAAATATTTATAAGTAAAAAAAAAGTAAAATATGTAAATAAAAATTAATGTAATGATCCCAATTTTTAATATAAGGTTTATTTAAATGATGTGAAGTACATTTTTTATTGATGTCATTTTAATTAGTTTCACATTAACACATCTTATATAATTTATAGATTAAAATAGTAACTTCAAATTTGTTATAAAAAAGTTCAACATTTTTACATTTTATACACATATGCCTAGTGTATGTATTTTATAAATATGCAAATTAAGCTTTTGTTTTAACTTGTTAAAAAATAGAATTTGTTAACTATAAATTTTGGAAAAGAGATGAGAAAATTGAGTGAATAAAGTGATATAAAACTTTCATTTATGTATTAAAAATAATTAATCAACAAACCACAAGTTGAAACACTGTATACAAACAACTAGGTTAGAATCTCGTGTATTACACGGGTTGAATAAATGTAATGTTAAATACGTACGTTGTAATAAGAAGTTTATGTTTTTAAAACCCGTGTAATACATGGGTTGAATAAAGTATAATGTAATCTATTAACATATACACTCGTCAAAATGGAACAATGTGAATATATAAATACATGATTAAAAGTTTTTTATTTGAAGTCTAGCCGGCTATAAAATTGTTTTCAGTTTGTAGAGTTCATAAAAATACGATTGAACAAATTAATTGATGATAAACACAATTTTAAATTCAAAAATGTGTAGATAAAAATTAAAACAAATAATTAATTTAGTTGTCTAAAATAGTGGAGTTGGTTATTAATAGGAGAGAGATGCGAGAAAATTAGAATGAAGGGGCCAATTGTGACAAGTTTCCACCTAATTTAATTGTTGACTAAATTACAGAAAACAACCTTTAGGTATATATCAAATTACACCCGCAGACCTTAATCTTCATTAATTACACTGGACACCCTTTATCTATATGGTTTGTATCGAGTTATAACCTTTAGACTAACCGACGTTATAATTTTCAGTTAAATGACATGTAAATGACTAATTTACCCTTCATTCTTATATTAACAAATTAATATATATATATATATAGGGGACGGTTATCGTACAAAGGGCCCCCAACCGTCCGATAAATATGATATAAGGTTGGGGATAACGCGGTGGCATAAAAATAATTATTTTGAAAAAAATAACGCGTCGTCCAGATAAAAAATGGCATAAATGTCGATTTTTTTTAAATAATCACACTTCATGTGTGCTTTTTTTTACGTAATCACGTTTTTACGTAATTATTTTTATGTAATCACGTTTTTTCATATTTTTTTACCGTAATCACGTTTTGTGTGATCGCAATTAATTTTAAACACGAATAATGCTAATCAATACTACTGTTTTCAATCTTATCTTCTTGCTTTTAAGTCAAATTATCGGCAAAAACATTTAAACATTAATCAAAGTTTCTATCGAATGTGTGTGCATCTGGAAGCGAAAACGGGTAAAAACAAACAAACAAAACTAACTGAAAAATCTAACCTCTGTTAGTCTAAAGGTTATAACTTGATACAAACCATTTAGATAAAGGGTGTCTAGCGTAATTAGTAAAGATAAAGGTCTGCGGATGTAATTTAGTATATACTTAAAGGTTGCTTTCTGTAATTTAGTCTTAATTGTTTATTAAGTAGTATAGATTTTCATTTTCATGATTGTCATGCGCACACACATTACACATATCTAATGCGCCTTAACTATTGATTTTAAATTAAGATTTTATAAACATTTTTAAGTAGAAAACTAAAAGAACAACACAAACACATATACCTATTAATCGTTCTTTTAACTGTAATATATAAAACTTTTTAAGTGTCTCTCTTTCTCTCTTCCACTAAATCTTATCACCAATATATATATACATATGCTTATGTTGTTGACTACTTTGTAGAGTTGTGAAGCCTTATTGGGTTCATGGGTTTCCAGTTTGGGCCCACGACCTGGGCTTTGGAATTGGACCGAGAGAAGAAGAAAGGGGCGGCCAGACGATTTTAGTGCTTGTTTTGTTTCTTCTTGTTTAAGTTGTTAACCCTGATCTAGATTTTATTTATACCCTAGCATTAACTATAATTTTGTAACACAAAATAAAAAGAAATCCTACTTGCACCCGTGAATGTAGGTTTCACACTAATTCTGTTTGATAATCGTTAGTGTGTGTTGATTCGCTTCCGCATACCGCTTCTGATTACTGCTTTCTGTGTGATAATCGTTAGTGTGTGTGTTGATTCGCTTCCGCATACCGCCACGTAACACAAATTTAAAAATTGATTCTGTATTATAACATATCTTGCTAAAATCATAAAATTAATAACTGCAGACTCTAGTGTTCAAATTCACATAACAATCACACAAATCCAAATTAAGAACAGCCCAGATTCTAATAAATAACTGAAAATCATCAGTTTCCACAATAATTACCCACCCAATCATCCAAATATATCTGGAATGCAAACTAGTACACAAGGGACTTAAACATTAAATAGGTTCTTTTTAGACTTGGCCAAACTAAATATAGACAACTTCAAAGCAAAGAGAAACCAGCAAACAAAAAGGTCCCCAAAACACAAAAATTCCTACTCATTCAAACCCGAACTTTTTAATATTCCCACTTCTTCATTTCCATACCTTCAGGAGGGGTTCCTTCCACCAACTTTGATCCCACTTCTTTCCAGTTTGTTGACAGCACGGTCCCATTTGACTCGACCTGTTTAATCAGACCACAAAATCACATTATCAGTAACACACATGTAAAGAACACACACTTCCGTTAGATAATATCATGAAAAATTTAAAGTAGAGGTAGCAAAATGAGCGGGTCAGGTTGACCAAGAACATTTCCTGAAAACTAAACTTTTTTACAAATAAGTGGGTGTGCCAATTATACTATTTCAATAATAATTAACTTTTTGGAACAAAAAGGGTGGTCTTATGTGCTAAAGATATACTTTGGGCAACATTTGACCTTTTATAAATAAAACTTAACCAGAATCAAATTGTTCATAAGTAGGTTAAAATGGCCATGGGCTACTTTCGACCTGTTCATTTTTAAACTTCTTTTCATAATAAGTTTATTAAATTATGGTTTACGAAACCATATATTATTTAAATACTAATCTAACTTTTTTATTAGAGCAAGTAAAAAGGAGTCGGCATTTATAAATACACTATGGGCTACTTTCGATCTGTTCAAGCCATTTGGCCAGCTTCATTTTTAGCCATATTCTTTTTCAAAGTTTACCCATTTGACCCTTTAGAAATATAATATAAAGGTTATTAGGTCGAATTGCCGTTTCTTAAAGAGGATAGAAAATTCTTTCCTGTACTGATAGAGAAAAGAAAACATAAATGGAAAGAACACTATGAGAAAACAAAACATAAATGGCAAGAACACTATTTTAAAAATCAAGAAAAAAGAGGCTTACAAAAGATTTTCTCATGGCCCTTCTTGTATCCTCATCAGCGTCTTTGTATATATCACGGAAAAATTTGTTTAGTGCTGCATCGCCATCGAGTTTTTCATCTTTTTCCTGAAAATAAAGAGACTCGATTAGCCACACAACCTAGACTGAAATTCGTCTCTCCTAATCTTAGGGCACAGTCATGAGCTATCAATTAAAATTTGTACCTCCTTTTTCACTTGAGCTTCAAGCTTATCCCAGTCTCTGGTTGGTCTTGAGGAAGGATAAGTTGGCCTTTGATTACCTACACGACAAAGAAAAATGTGATTAGTGTCCCAAGAAATGATCATGAACAGTAAACTACAGCATAACCCCAAAGTTGAGGTTAAAGGGTTGTCTGGATTTGCAATTTCAAAGTTACTGTATACTTGTATGTTTGTTTTACGACTTGGAAAAGGCAATAATCAGGTTATACTCTTAGATAAACGTATTGTGCTTTTGGTTATCTGATTATTAAGGGTCAAATAATCAATTTCATATCAGTTGCAATGAAATTATTCGTCCAAGGGTAAACCAAATAACTTATTTACACCTTTCCTTAATCTAAAGTAGCATACTGATATTTCCGGTTAGCAAACCATCTGTAGCTTTTTTTTCACAAAATGTCAACTTTGGCTGTTTTAACCATTAATTTTTAAAATAATCAGAAGTTGCCAAACTTTCAAAGAGGGGATTATCTTATTATTGTAACTTCAAACAAGCAGAAGCACACCCAAACACTATTTCTACAGCCCATTTTATTACAGTTTATTATCTGATTCAGTTTATTCAAATAACAAATAATCACTTTCAAAACGCATGTCCAAACACCCCAAGTGTAATATAAGCTATATGCTACACTCCTTCATTGGCGTTAATGTAATGACCTACCTGTAGAGACATTGCTCCGTTGGACAACCAAACTGTTTTGACCAAATTCAAGAGATGTCCAATGTATAGATTCAGCTTTTGTAAGCCGGATTTCAACTTTGGTTGATAGAACCTCAAATTTGCACTTTGTCGGGACTATCTGTCAGTTTAGAAAATGTAATATTAGGTAATGTGTAAACATTACTTTTGCTGGTATAGAGTATAGACACTCCATTACAAGAAAATGCGAAGGTAAATATTGTAACAGCCATTTTTTAACCCATTTTGTTCTTGGAAACATATAAACAATATATGTATATGATTTTATTTCATAAAGCAAATTGGTATATAGGTTTTGTCATATGCATATTAGTTCTACGCTAGAATGTTAAATCAGTAAATAACATAAAGAAATGAGTAAGTAAAATCAGTTGTTTGACTGTAAGAATACAAGTTCATGTATCTCACCTTCCCAAACAAGCGAGGCTGGAAAATGTACGGATCTTCCCCAGGTACGTCAATAGTTACACTTAGCTGGAAAGCAACAACAATCAGAAGTAGTATATGAGAACTTTTTCTCTTTTTGAAATAGCCATGGGCGTTATGGGAAAAAAAACAAGATAAAATTATAGCAAATGAGAAGATGTAAAATGTCAACATACTATTTGCTCCCCGTAATTGACAGACACATTGCCAGCCGGTATACCCTTGGCAAATATGGTGACAACCACCTCCTCTGGTTTCTGATAAAATTCATGCCTGCAGATATATCATATTTCGGTGAGCTATAAACTTTAACGTTCAATGCAATCAGAATCAAAATCACGCGTATTCAATATGTTCAAAACTGACATCACCCATATCACTAAATCGTAATGAATATTAGTCTTAAGACACTAGAAGACTTTCAGCTAAATTGACCATGTCTTTGAATAATCAAAGCACAAAACAAAATGTCTAAGATCAATAAGCACTAAAAAAAGATTCTGATTCTGTCATTCTAGCAAGATATTTTCCAATAGGTTCAGACCTGTATTTGGGTTTGGGTGTTGTTGTGATCACCTCATTAGATGTGTCCTTTACTTGCTCAGCATCTTCTGTAGTTGAACTAGGAACCACAACATTAGTTGGGGTTGCATCTGATGACTGTGTTGGCAGCTCACCATTTTCCTCTGTTTACAAATTAAACACCCATCATAAAAGGCAATAGCATGTGCTTATATGTTATATCTAACAATCAGATTCCCATGTTGTTAGCATGTCTAATAATATTTAATTACCTGTAATGCACTTGTCACACTTTTCTATCCAATCTGTGAATCTTTTATCTTCTGGAGCTAAAGAGGAGCCAGCTTCAAAGGCTGTTTTGGCAGTGTGATATTCTTCAAGACTGAAACATGCCATCCTGAAGACAGAAATGTGAAAGTTAAAAGATATTCGAAGATACAAAAACAATAATGTACTCGCAAAATCACATTGGCTAGTAGCAAGGGACACTGTGGAGAGTGCAGTCACCAAGGTTGTCAAAGAGGCATGCCCGTGATTCGTCATGTAGCCAAAGACCAAAGTGTGTTGATTTGACATGGTGCAGTATGAAAATTCAAAGTTTGAGCATATTACAAAACCAAAAATACCAATATGACGTGTGGCTTTATCATAAAACGAAACCATAAACCCTTCTACTTAACCAATACGAAAGATGTATGACATGAAAGGAAAAAAAAGAGCTAAGCCTTCATTGCCATCCTCTTTTCTTAGATCTTCACATATAACTCCTATGACAAGTAAATCTTGGCAGGTTCTCAGCTTCTCTTCAGTCAACAACAGATCATATAGCCTATGCAACTCACAAATATCTTTCCACAAATTTGTATTGAGATTCTCTTCAGTGTATTTCACATAATCATTTTTGCAGAGAATAGAGGTTTCCTATAATTATGATTAGATGGCTAAAGCTCTTATAAATGAATCTTGTCATCTTAAAATAGATTTAATATCATGCACTTATTTGTATTCTTTTTTCCTGTTTTGGGGAATGAAAGGCAATGGCCCGGAAACCTTAAGCTGATGCTGTTTCTTTCATAGTTTCATCATCAAAGTCGGGTGAAATAAAGAAAATAATAACAAATAAAACTGAATGGTGTTCAAATCCAGAAAATGTAGACGGTCACAGTTCTGGAAAGTTACAAGTATGCATCTAGGAAACAACCTTCTACACTTTGACTTTGACAACAAATAAACTGTCTGGTACTTTATGAATGAGATATAATGTGTCTTTTTTGGCACAAAAATCTAAAATCATAACACTACTTAAAACATTATTATAGTTCAGATGTTCTCTTAAGCCAAGCAACACAATTACGAATACTATTAGATCTAACACATAAACAGTATTTCATTACTCTATTAAACTTTGCAATCACCACAATTAATTGAAGTACTTTTCATCCCACAATTAATACACAAGACAAAATAGCGCCTACTTATAAGCAGATAGTGCATGACACAGATATATAAACACATTATATAAAAACTGAACAATAATAATAAACTATGTTGTTCAGTGAGACCCACCCTTTGCGAAGATATGCCTTCGGATTGGAGGAGTCCAAGCCAATTGCCTTGTTTGCATCAGCAACAGCTTCTGTAAGAAGCAACAAGAAATAACAATAATAACAATCAGAATACAGACAATGCAATTCCAACAGAAGGACCACAAAATATCCACCTAATTGCATATCCAAACAATTCAATATACAAAAACCCTAAAAAACAATTGCACTAAAGTTCTAACCGAACATAACATTCAACAGCATTATTATCACTCACTCATTTACAATTTACAAATCAAACTATATTGATTACGAAATTCGTAGATTAGGTTAGGAGCGTCCGTACCATATCACATCATAACAGTGTGTTATTGATGACGGAATTGAAAAGGATTAGAGATATACCGGTGAAGTTTTTGAGTTTAATGTTGGCCTGAGCACGGTCGGAGAAAAGGTCGGGGATGTTAGGGTTGATGGCGATAGCTTGTGAATAGAAGTCAACGGCGAGTTCGAAGTGGTCGTCGATGAAAGCCTCTTTGGCCTTGGCCGCGAGATCGGATGCCATTGGAGTTGCAGAAGACGATGGGAACTAGAAACTGTAACCAGATGAATGAATGATTGGGTTTATTTAGAAAAGGAACAGATATTTGATCTATATATAACGGAAATCTCCGTCAACGCTTGAAAGTTAAATCGCAAATTATAAGAGGTAATTTTGTGGAGGATACTTTCACTTAAATTTCTAGGTTATTCATTGGAAACACTAACATGCTTTACCAACTAATCAATTATATTTGTTTTTAGATCAATTTTATTTATTTTTAATTAAATAATATTTTTTATACTTTTATCATTATCTTTTATCTCTTCTTAACTCACAACCACTTTAAAAAAATATTAAAAATTTATGCGGGTGAACAATATTTCCCCCAAATATACAAAAAATTTATAAATTTTCTTTCTACTTCACTCACAACCACTTTAAACCACACCCTAAAATATAGAGTACTAATTCACATAAATATGCAGGACCTGTTTCCGGGTAACTGGATCGCCCGACGGGGTGGCTCATTGAATGCTCTAAGATACCATTAAAATAAAACAACATAAGCATTTGACTTTTCTGAGACGATTAAGACCTTCATAACATTTTTAGTAAAAGAAATTCAATATTTAACATATGATATTGTTTAAATTTGTTTAACTTTTAAAAAATAAAAAATTTATAATGTAAAGTTAAACATATACTTAAAAACAAATTGGATGTTAATCTTATAGAAAAGTAACAAAACTCAACACTTTTACAGTAATTAAGAACAATGTTTAATCGATCAACACTAAATTCCTTTCTTTCTTGTATATAGCTTTTTTATTTGTCAAATTGTATTGGTTATCTTTAGCTTTTATTTATGTTTTAATAAAAAAATTTATTTGTACTTTTATAAGAAAAATAAAAGGATAGGTCACTTTTAGAAGTATGTCAAAGTTAGGTAACTTGCCTCTTCATAGAAGGCAAGTACCAAAAAAGGAAAAGGGAAAGTTTCATAAAATTCTTGAAAAATTAGAAGTCTTTGAGTCTAAGCTATCTGATCTTGAGAAAACCCAGAAAAACATTATAAAAACCCAAGAGAATATTCAGAGTGAATTTAATAGCCATAAACCATTATCCAAAGGTGAGGTTTTAACCCTAGTCAACGAAATAGCCAAACAACCCAAGTTAGTTGAAAAAGAAGCTTTAAAGCTTACAACAGATTTGAATAGCAAAGTTCATCAGGTGGAACACCTTATTAAAGATTTAAAAGAATCTTTATTTCCTGAATGAGCTACGAACAAACTGTGAAAAGCAGCATCTACAAGGAAGCAGCTAAGGCACTTGAACAGTTTGATTCACCAGCAGTCGGTATCACAAAAGTTTCAGGAGTAAATACGTCAGTAAAACAAAACAACTTTATCATCCAACTATTGGTAAAGTTATCAGAAAAAGCTGAAGATTTACAAGGAGAAGTCAGGAGTCTAAAGAGAGAAGTTTTAAATCTTCAAAAGGCTAAAGAAGCAAAGGAAGATTTCCAGATAACTGTAGACGAGTTAACCAGGAAACTCGAAGGAGTTCAGATTGGAGACAAGAAGCCCTCTAAGAAGAAAGGCCCTTTCTACGTATACGAAGATCCACTCAAGATCTTTGAAAGAGAAAAGGCAAAATCAAAATGAGAAGGACAAGAACAATAACAGAGGAGGCCAGATCCGACAACAGGACTCCCTCTGTCGATGACCAGATACGGGACTATCGATTTAGTTCTCGTATAAGACACAGGGCAGCTGCAACTGTTGCAAGAAGAAGAGGTCAAAGGACCCTAGAAAGTCAGCTTGATCCTGAGGCTCAACTCAGGATTTCACAAACCAGACGTGCAAGGATGGTTCCCGCAGAAGTATTGTATGATTCAAGTTTCAGCAACCCTAACCATAGGGTTTACCAGCATTATTCGGAAAGAAGATTGTTGGTCACTGAAGAAGGCCAACAAGAAGACTTAAGGTTTATAGTCCAAAGCAGCTATGAAGCCTTAAGAAGGGAAAACTTTCAGCATATACATCTTGGACTACTGATGGTCCGGATACATGCACTTCACCGAAGAGATGCAGGAACTCAAGCCCTGATTGTGTTCAGAGATACCAGATGGCAAAATGATAATCAAATAATTGGAACGCTGGAAGCAGATATGACTGATGGAACGCAGTTAATATACTTAGCACCAAATATGATGTTAAGCATAGAAGACTTCTATAATCATATTCAGCTATCCGTTCAGACCAGAGGATACGAAGGATGGCGTGGGGAATCTAATTTGCTGATTACAACTTCGCTCGTAGGAAGGTTAACCAATACAGGTTATGCTTCTTATAGATACCACGTACAAGATGTAGTTGATTATTTAGCTACAAATGGTATCCAAGCCATAGCAGGAGAACAAAAGACTACAGAAGAACTAAGAGGAAGGCAGTGGGTTCTCAGACCAAGCAGAACAACACAACCAGTAGTCGCACCAAGACGAGTTGATACAAGGACACGTCTAGATGGCTCTCTCACGTTAAGATTCGCTGACTACGGGAGCATTCCAGCAACACGAAGAAGTTTCGCTGTTAATGAACATGATACAGAAGAAATAAATGACGAAGATGAATTTGTTGGCATGGCTTTTATTAATGAAAGATACTTCGAACATGGGGTTAGACTTTTAATGCAACAAGAAGCTGAAAAAAGAAGACCTACAGAACAAATATGGGATACCCTTGGTCAACCCTCTGGCAAGTATGATTATTATGTCAGATATGATGCACCTAAGGAAACAACGCTGATTGAAGAAATAATTCCTACGGGATGGGATGATGATGAAGCTGAACAATCGGAACAAGTATTGGTCGTTTTAAATGAAACACCTACTGAAGACGATGATGAGGATGATTTGACATGGTTAAATAACCTTCAACCATGTACAGAAGGTGGTGGAGAGCTACCCTATCCGATTCAAAAACCCAAAATGATGCAAGGTACTGATGAATTGGTAGCGTCCTATCACAGTAATGTGATGCAAGGTACCAATGACTCAGTAGCGTCCTATCATACGGATACATCTGTAATTCATGTAAGCAGCGAGCTGAAAGATGAGCCGTGTAACATGAATTCAGATGATGAATCACAACAGGGATATGTTGCTGATGAAGAAGTTCTCGATATGCCATACCCAAAATTAAGAAGGTTCTTGCAAACCACTGAACAAGTTATGAGTGGATCAGTCACTAGTGGCTATGTCCCACCAAGAGAACCTATTATGGGTCCTGTTAATTACCCACCTGCAACTGGAGCCTCTACTTCAAATAACCAGAGCAATTTAACTTTTGATGCTCAGGCTTTAAAACGAAGATCAGAAGCAGTTAGAAATGGCCTTGGAACAAATATGTGGACTTTACCATCTGCACAACAAAATAACGGAGCTATGCTTGTGCTTCCCATGGATATTGGAAAATATGAGGATGTTATTTCAAGATGGGAATCAATAACCCTTAACCATGTTGATGATCCAAACAAAACATGGTCGTCCAACAAAGCCAAGGTACAATACATTGAAAATTTGCTTGGGGAAAGTGAAAAGCTTGCATGGGTTCAGTGGAGAATGGCTTATTCAGCAGAATTCGATCAAATCGTTGAAATGGCCGATGACACGCAAAACGTGTTATCACAAATCAGACGGATATTTCTGTTACAAGATCCTTATCAAGGGTCAACAGAAGTACAAAATAGAGCATTTAATGATCTCGAAAGACTTACATGCAAAACCGCCAAAGATATACCAAAATTCCTTAATGACTATAAGGAATTAGCAAGCAAATCTGGAAGGCTTTACATCTCAACTGATCTATCAGAAAAACTGTTCAGAAAACTTCCAGCACCATTTGATAAAGAAATTGAAGCAGCATGGACAGAAAAATACCCTAGAAATGTGATAGGGGTATTCCCACGAATCTACTTTGTCAATCAGTACTTAGTAGAGGTATGTCGAAGAGCAGCAGTCATGAGAGCGGTCAAGGATCTCTCATTTTGTGAAAATATACCAATACCAGGATACTATGAAGGAGGACCAAAGAAGTATGGTTTGAGAAAATCAAAATCATATAAAAGAAAACCGCATGATTCTCATGTCAGAATTTTTAAAAGAAAGCATGCTGACAGAGAAAGAAAATGCAAATGTTTTATATGTGGTGAAGAAGGACATTTTGCCAGAGATTGTAAGAAGAATTCAGGCAATATTGTCAGAGCAGCGGTGCTAGAAAACTTAAAGCTACCCAAAGAATGGGATGTAGTCTCAGTAGATCAAAATGAACCAGATAGTGACCACATATGCTCCTACTCAGAAGGAGAAGGAGACTTTATGGTAAAAGCCCTGGAAGAAGAATTCCTGGAAACAGGACTCATGATACAAGAAACAAGCTGGAGGTATATTGTGTAATTACCCAAGGAACAGTCCGAATGCACACATAAGCTAGATGATGAGGAAAAGGAAATCATGATTTTCAATTGTGTTTATTGCAAAGAAGTAACACAAGAAGGAAGGAGAACCTATTGTAGCAAGTGTAAGCTAATTGCTTGTGCATTATGCTCAAGTTATTACCTAAAACACAAGGTCAAGATCCAACCCATTAAACATGGCGGGTATATCGGCTCAAAAGAAGAATTAATAAAGCAGCTTACACTATTCAATGCTCAACTAATAGAGGAGAATGAGAATCTCAAACAAAAGATTCAAAAGCTAGAGGAAGAAAAGTTGTTTGAAGAATATAAATTCAAAAGTGAGTTAGAAAAAGAAAGAAGGGAACTCAATGATTTCGATATGGCAAGGGAGGATGAAAAGATCGATGAGGAGGATGAAAAGATCGACGAGGAGGATGAAAAGATCGATGAAGAAATTATTATCGATGAAATTGTCAAGGTTGAAAATAACCTCCCAAGAAACCGGAAGATTAATAGGCTATACAACGTGATCGTAAAGCTCACAATTCCTGGAGTGCCCGAATTCAAAGTTCAAGCCATAATAGATACTGGAGCTACTACATGCTGCATTAACAAAAGGAAGGCCCCTAAAGAAGCTTTGGAAGAAAGCCCTTACCATGTCAATATAAGTGGTCTTAATTCAAGGGATAAAGCCACTCAGAAGCTAAAACAGGGAACCATGGAAATTGAAGGAAACAAATTCAGAATTCCTTTCACCTACGCCTTCGACATGGAAACAGTCAGTGGCATAGAATTATTGATTGGATGCAATTTCATAAGAGCAATGTATGGAGGACTTAGAATTGAGGGTAATACCCTTACATTCTACAAAAATGTCACCGTAATCAACACCCAACAAGACTTGGAAGCTGGAAAACTCCTGGAAGAACTAGAAGATGAAAGATACCAGGAAGATTACTTTGAACAAGTCTTTTACAGCTTGGGCCATACAAGCCCAACATTCAGGGTAAAATTCCATGAAATTCTAAAAAGGTTAGAAGAAAAAGGCTTTATTGGGGAAGATCCAGTCAAGCATTGGGCTAAAAATAAAGTAAAATGTAAGCTGGAAATTATCAATCCTGATATCTCTATTCAGGATAAACCTTTGAAACATATCACTCCAGCCATGAAGGCCCAATTTCAAAAACATGTCCAACAATTACTTGGGTTAAAACTAATTAGACCCAGTAAAAGTCGACACAGGACCATGGCCATGATAGTTCAATCAGGAACTTCAGTGGATCCTGTAACAGGGAAGGAAATTAGAGGCAAGGAGAGAATGGTGTACAACTACAGAACGCTAAATGACAACACTTATAAAGATCAGTACACTCTGCCTGGAATCAATACAATTATACAGAAGATTGGGAGAGCAAAAATCTACTCCAAATTTGATCTGAAGAGTGGATTCCATCAAATAGTCATGGAAGAAGAAAGTATCCCCTGGACGGCGTTTGTAACGCCGGATGGATTATATGAATGGCTTGTAATGCCATTTGGCCTTAAAAATGCTCCTGCCATTTTTCAGAGAAAGATGGACAACTGCTTCAGAGGATGTGAAGATTTTCTGGTTGTCTATATAGATGACATCCTCGTATTTTCAGAAACAGAGGAAGATCATGCTAAACATCTAATAAAAATGTTAGCCATTTGTGAAAAAGAAGGATTGGTTCTATCAGCTAATAAGATGAAGGTTGCGGTCTCAGAAGTAAATTTCCTTGGAGCAGTTATAGGAAAACAAAAGCTAAAGCTTCAACCGCATATTATAAAAAAAATAGCTGAAGTTGATGATAAGAGTTTACAAGAAAAGAAGGGGTTGAGGTCATGGCTTGGAATTTTAAATCATGCCAGAAACTATATTCCTAAATTAGGAATACTCCTTGGACCTCTTTATCAAAAAACAAAGCCCCCATGGAGACAAAAGAATGAAGAGTTCAGATTGGGAAATTGTTAGAAAAATCAAGGATCAGGAATGGATGGCAGATATGGAGGAATGGGAAGAGAAATACCAACAAGCTGGGGAGGCATTCACCGAGCTATTCAATTACAAGAATCTGGGTTACAATTCATACTTAGAGGAACAAGAGTTGGAGAAAGCAGTGAACATCTGGTTGGAAGGAGAAGAAGGGTGGAGAATTATGAACAAACCTTCTCAGAATTGTTTATTACTCCAAGACTCACCCAGCAAAAGAAAGCAAGAATGCAAAACAAGCTTAGCGGGATTTTACAAGCCCAACTTAGCTGTGCAAAAGGAGAAGTGCGACTTCTACAAAGTTTTGTTAAACTTCATAAGGAACTCAGAGCCCATGAAGATTGTGAATTTGCCCAAAAAAATGTATCCAACTTGGCCCAAGCTGAAGCCCATATTGCGACAGCCCAATATGCCTTGGACTACATCAATGAAGGAATCCATTAAGCCCAAAATAAGGCTTCTTAAGCCCAAAATAAGGCTTCTGGAAACAAACGTAAGCAATGACGGTATCACGCACCAGCCAAAAAGAAGGAAAATAATAGCCGACAACATTATCCTTACTTTAATCACGCGTGAAGAAAAAGGAAGCATCACGACAAAGTCATTATGGAAACATGGACCCTTTTCTTTTGACAAAAACAGAAAAGCAAAAGAAGATGTGAATGATTGGTGGAAAAACGACGAAATGATTCTCAATCATGGAATTATCTACCCGAGAATCACGCTGTCCCGTCTTTAATTTCTACCGTTCTTTATTTATGTAGAGCAGGTGGTGGGCCTGTCCACTTTAAGCTCTTTTGTTTAATATTCGGTGTGTTCGCCTATAAAAGGCTCAGTGTGTTTAGAGTTTAAGATCATCGAGAGAACCTCAGATATCTTATTCTCAAGTTCAAAAATAAATCTTGTAAGTTTGTTTACTTTCAGTCGTTTGTATTAAAGGTTTGAATCAATAAAACTCTGTATTAAAGGTTAAAAAAAAAAAAAAAAAAATATCTAGGCAAGCTCCTATTTCTACGTAGTTTCTGTATATTTCCAAAGCCAAAATAATAGTTTAAGATAATCTTTGATACAATTATTATATAATTTAGTGGTATATACATATACTATCTTTAACCACCTATGTTACATATGATAAAATATTATATTAATAAATATTTTAACATATTTTTTTATACAAATTTGATATTGTATTTGTAACTTTTTCGTTTTGTTAAATGTTAAGATTATATGGATGAAAGTAATCAAAATATAAAAAAAAACATGAAAATACATTTTATATGTGGTGTACTTTTTAGAATATATTAAATTACATGTCAAATGAAATCTTACAATGATAATTTATAAATTTGAAAAATAATTCATTGTATACAACATTTGACGTGTTATTGGTAACTTTTCCACGTCTACCAAAGATTAATAGTTTGAGTTAATCTCTAGTTTTAACTTTTATAATGTAACATACATCTAGTTATGAATTAATACTGGATCTTTCAAATACAAACCAACATTTGAAAGTGATTGTCTTAAACTTGTATTCATGGTCATTGCAAACTTACAACAATTGTATATTTTTCTACTTTGAAATTTAAATTAAATTCTTTTATCTGAATGTGTTAACCTAATTTTAAGGATAAAATTGTGATAACAAATGTTGCTTTCAGATATAATCTCCACTTCTATAACGTAATTACCTAGTGATTTGACCTGAAGTCTTGTTCCATTACATAAACCATTTTTATCAATATTTTTTAGTAACATAACTTGAACACCGACATTTAGAACTAGCTGATTGTTTGACAAACCTGACAACAAAGAAATCTTATTTACAAAAATACTTTAATTAAATATTTCTTTCTTCTTAAGCTTTGAACACCGCGGCTCTAGGTAAAAGTCTAATGCGAGCCAAAACAGAAGAAGAAAAGAAATACCGACACAAAACACAAGGTCTAACTAAGACTGAAAATGCTTTGTTGAATACCCAAACCCCTGACCAATCCAAAGTTTTAATCTATACTAACCGGACCCTGGTAGCACCAAAGATTTGCATAAAGACATACAACTTTGAATGAATGCTAAGTAAGATGTCTTGCTTAAGACACACACAAGATTTAAGACTTTAAACGACCAAAAATAAAGACTCATGTCTTTTTAAGGAAAATCATAAACAAGATAATCCAAGAAACATAAACACATCATTCATTAAATTAAAACATTAATTACACCAAGTTTTATCTTCACCCAAGCGATACAAGGAGACTAGCCAGTAATAACCATAGATATGAATACATAAACACTAGATGCTATAATTATAGAATGATCTAAGGATCAAACCAAAGCCTAAGTAAAAGTGATTCTGGAAATGTTTCTTGATCTTGGATAAAATGACTCCCTCTCTCTCTAATACTACTATTCGTGGAAAAGACATGTGGGAGCTCTTCCAAGTTATTACTTGTCAAATGAGGAGGCCATGTCCTTCTATTTATAGGTTGTCCGAGAGGGATGCATGGTCGTGTATCCATACTTCCATGCGAATCACCTTTTTGTACTTTGATCAACTTTTTTTATGGCAGCCTCTGAAAAGGTGCATGGCCGTGCATATTGCATAGGTATCACTAAGGGATGCATGAGCCAAACCTAGTGATTTGACCTGAAGTCTTGTTCTATTACATAAACTATTTTTTTATCAATATTTTTTAGTAACATAACTTGAACACCGACATTTAGAACTAGCTGATTGTTTGACAAACCTGACAATAAAGAAATCTTGTTTACAAAAATACTTTAATTAAATATTTTCTTCTTCTTAAGCTTTGAACACCGCGGCTCTAGGTAAAAGTCCAATGCGAGCCAAAACAGAAGAATAAAAGAAATACCGACACAACACAAGGTCCAACTAAGACTGAAAATGCTTTGTTGAATACCCAAACCCCTGACCAATCCAAAGTTTTAATCTATACTAACCGGACCCTGGTAGCATCAAAGATTTGCATAAAGACATACAACTTTGAATGAATACTAAGCAAGATGTCTTGCTTAAGACACCCACAAGATTTAAGACTTTAAACGACCGAAAATAAAGACTCATGTCTTTTTAAGGAAAATCATAAACAAGATAATCCAAGAAACATAAACACATCATTCATTAAATTAAAACATTAATTACATCAAGTTTCATCTTCACCCAAGCGATACAAGAAGACTAGCCAGTAATAACCATAGATATGATACATAAACACTAGATGCTATAATTATAGAATGATCTAAGGATCAAACCAAAGCCTAAGTAAAAGTGATTCTGGAAATGCTTCTTGATCTTGGATAAAATGACTCTCTCTCTCTACTATTATTCGTGGAAAAGACATGTGGGAGGTCTTCCAAGTTATTACTTGTCAAATGAGGAGGCCATGGCCTTCTATTTATAGGTTGTCCGAGAGGGATGCATGGTCGTGTATCCGTACTTCCATGCGAATCACCTTTTTGTACTTTGATCAACTTTTTTCTGGCAGCCTCTGAAAAGGTGCATGGCCGTGCATACTGCATAGGTATCACTGAGGGCTGCATGAGCCAAACCTGCTACACCTTATAAGTTCACAAGGTCAAGCAGAGTCTGAGTTTGATATGGTGGAAATCAAGGATGAAGATGGTGGGTCTGCTGATGATGAAGAAGATGAGAGTGGCGGCTACAGAACTGTGATAACTTCATTGCCTTATTTGTTTTTTTCTCTCACGCATCATAGATGTTGCTATAAGCTAATAACCCTTGTTTGTCATGCCTAAATGTTGTAGGGATAGGTTTCACTTCTAGAAGTTAAGGAAGAAGATGAGGAAGATGACGAGGATCCTGGCGACCGGGCAAAGTTGGAGACCATGCGTTCTTCCCATCTAATGCATTTTGCTGAACAGTTGAGCAGGTAAGCATTAGTTCAGGCAGTTTTCCATTGTGAAAAATCACCTTGGATATGTGTGGACAACATGGATTTGGCTAGATTTGGAAACTTAAGACAACATACTTATGAATGGGTCAATACCAATTATATATTTTTTAATCTCTAACGGGTCAAATATGTAAAATAAAAAAAATAGCTAAAAGGTAAAAAATTGCCTGTTTTGACCTGAACCCATTATGACTTTTGACCTGTTACTCAAGTAACGTGCCCCGTTTTCCTTTCCGCTAAAGTGAGGTTGTGCAGTTATTTACCGGCATTTGTTGTTTTTGGGTAACTTCTCCTCTTCCTCAGTTTGTATCAGATGATCCGGTAGACTACATGGGCCAGCATCCAGCTGGTGTTGTTATTCAAGGTGTTCTTAGACCTGCATTTGCTAAAGAAAATACAGTGGTAAAAAATATATGAGCGAGACTTCATAGTATAAGCTAGAGTTTGTAAAAATTCATTTAATCTCAGCAGACGGAGATCAGGTATTTTGGGATATTGACCTGCAACTTATTATGGAGTAATTGTGTTCATCATCTTTTACTGCTACTTCGGAAATAACAGAAAACTGATATGTTTGTGATACAACAAACGCGCTACAGATTTATGTTGATGTGGAAATTTTGGGAGGGTTAAACCTGATGCTATCGCACATTCGGCTGCCAAAATCATACTTCGTCTTAAATCTGGTGGAGAAAAAGACAACACAAGCCCTTAATTCATTATGTTGGAGATGCAAGGGCCTTCAAGTGGAGGTAAATTGTACTCACTTTATGTTCTTGTCTTCTCACATTGTTTAAAAGATTCTTGATGATCAAAATAATGGTTTAGATCTACAGTTGTGCTAAACGTACCCCCTCATATTGTTTTCAACGAATGTACCCCATCCCCTACTAGATCATTCACATCATTTCTCTAATTTTTTTACTTATAGGGAGGGTGCGTTGAGCATATAGGGGTGTACGTTTAGCCTCACCCTATATCCATCTACCATGATAATTTATTTTTACATGCAAATTTATATTTATTTATGATGTCTTCTTATTAGAATCTGGTGGTTCCTTCTGGATTCTAATATAAACTTTTGTTGCCTAGCATATTAGCACTGTTCTAAGAACTGGACATGGGCTGGCCGGTTAGATCCAGAGCCGCCCACACAACCTATCTGGTTTAGTACTTTTGAACTGCCTTGAATCGGCAAACCAGACCAGACCGTTTGTTGAACCAGATTTTCAAAAAAAAATTTACGTTTTTCCTTTCAATATCTCATTTGTTTATTCATTTAATACTGCAAGTTTCCGATTTTGTTAACATTGCAAATTCACACCAAATGATAACAGTTATTTCATATTTTGTTTTGAGTTAGTTATATACATAAATCTTAAGTCATATATGATTTCATCTAGTAAGGCAGCCGGTTCGACTTGTCTGATTATGAAAACATTGCATTGCATAATAGAAATCCTGTAATGTAAAGTCACATTACAATTTGCAAATAATGACAGGATGTAGCTGTTATTGGTGTGGACAGCCTGGGATTCAATGTAAGAGTGTGTTCTGGAAAACAAGTTCAAACACTGCGATTAGCATTTAAAAAGAGGCTAATTACCTGATTCTCCTGAATTCAAGTTAAAAAATAATAACTACATACCTCATCATGCTTATATATCAAATAAGATTAATGCTATCATTTTGTGTAAAATACTAAATATCTGAGTGTTCTTTATGACATCTTAAATTGCTATGCATGCCTCTTCAGAGTAAAGCGCAAAAAGACAGTTAAATAACTTACTGTTTCCGAGAATCCCAGGCAAGCAACGAAAGCCGAAAGAAGCCCATCAAAGTATCAAACCAAACTCTAATAAACTTATAAACTGGAGTCTGGAGGTAACAAATTTGCAGGCAAACTTTCGCGCTCCTTGTGTACATAGTTCACCATTATAAGATTAACACTCAACAATAACTCACCATCCTTTCAAAATTCTTCCCAACAAATCATCCAACAGCAAATTTTATTGTTTCGAAACTATTATAAAGGGATGTTTGGCATTACTAATACAAGTTATTCACCTATTCTGGACAAGGAAATCTCAATCCCAAACAATCCAAATCATCCTTATTGCTGATCATATTCATGCATTGGCTAACATTACATTTGTGCTTTTGTCTATGCTTTGGCTATAACAGTTTCATATGCTAATTGAGCACTCAACAGATCAACTACTGCCGATCCAACCGAAACAAACACAGTAACATCCTTTTCATCCCTCCTTCCAATCTTCCCCCCATTAATCAACTCCACCAGATCCCCTTCAATCTCATCTTTCTTCATCACACCTCTTTCAAACGCCCCAACTAACTCTCCGGCCTCCACCACGGCCGCATCATTATCGACAAAAACCCTCCCTCTCTTCATAGCCTCATCATCACACTCCCTCATCGACGGCTTATACGATCCAACTAGATCCAAATGCGTTCCCGCCTTCAACCACTTCCCCAACACCAACGGCGTATTCGAATTCGTCGCGCAGCTCACTATATCCGCCACAGCGACTGCGGATTCTATATCTTCACAGACTTCAATCCGCAAAGCCTCCATGCCGGTTTCATTTTTCAATTCGTCTATTAGAGTTTGAGATTTTCGCAAAGTTAGGTTCCAGATCATGACATGATTGATGCTCGGCCGTGTTGTTAGGTGAGCTTTGATCAGGTGTGGCGCTAACGATCCTGCGCCAACCATTAGTAGAATTTTGGAGGTCTTGTTGGAGAGATAGTGTGAGGCTACGGCGGAGACGCAGACGGTGCGGCGGACGGTGAGTTCGGTTCCGTCCATGGATGCTAGGGTTTGGCCGGTGATGGAGTTGAAGAGGACGTAGCTGGCGTGGACTCCGGGTAGGTTTAGGGCGGAGTTGTTGGGATGAGTGGTGACGAGTTTGACGCCGATGTAAGGGAGGGTAGGTGAGGAGAGGGACCATGCCGGCATGAGGAGGAGGGTGGATGATGAGGATGTTTGGTGAGAGTGGCGGATTGGGGATTGGATGGCGGAAGTGGCGGAGGGGAGAGATGTTTGGAGGTGGTTGATTAGGGATTTGTAGGGGAGAACTGATTGGATTGTCGATGCGTCGATGAAGATTGGTGATCCGCCGGCGGCGGGGTTGAGATTGCCGATTACGGTGGTCATTGTGGAGAGAGAGAGGTATAAAGGTTTTGGTGTTTAATGGAGAAAGTACCGCAAGGGATTTATGGATATTTTTAAGGGTGTTTGGGATTCCTTTTTGAAAGTACCTGTGACTTTTAAATAAGTATTTCTTATTTTTAACTTCTTCATCTTATATTTTACATCTTATTTTGAATTATCTAAATAAATTTATAACTTACTAATAAGTTAATAAATAGGTTTGAAAAGTAATCCCAAACACCGTCAATAGTCGCTCTCCGTTTTCATGCACCAGTTTTCCACGAGGGGGGGTCGAAGGTAATATATAACAAAGAGCCCAAAAATCATATATTTATATAAGGTTGCTAGCTTTTGTAAATTGTAAACACACATTAAACAATGATCCAATGTTTTTAGAATAGGAAGGGGAATTGGATAGAACCGGTTTAGGTGAGTGTTTATGAAGTTTGAACCGGTTACATGTTGGATTGGTGAACCGATCCAAGTAGTTTGATTGGGTTTTAACAACTTTTCTATTTTTTATTTTAAAATCTTATTTAGGTTTCATATTTTATTTATTTAATACTTCGTATTTCATTAAAACTAGTGGGGATCAATATTACGCGTAAGGACTTATTTTACCTCAACATGACGACTCACTATGCGCTAAACTAAGGGTGAAGCGGGCGTTCATGGGTAAGGGGTTCGGGTAGGGGAACCAGCGCGGGTACACCGTCGCCGACCCCTTACCCGAGTAAATTGAGGGTGATTTGCGGGTATATGTACCCGAGCTCTTTTCTCCTCACTCGACCGTTGCCAAACGGCTAGAAAGCCGTTACCCCTTTTAAAATTAAAAAAAAACTTTTAAAATAAATTGAGGGTGATTTGCGGGTATATACAACAACCGGCACCGTACCCATATTATCCGTATGGTCAAATTCTCACTCAAATGCCCGTAATGCCTACCCAAATTGCACCCGGTCAATACACGTATCCATTACATGATCAACTTACTTTTGAGCCTTTTGCACCCCGCTACCATAACCTACAATTCCGTCACCCAAACCGTAACGATGAAGATCGACCACTCCCGATCTTTAATGACGACGAAGATGAAGTAGTGGTTGGTGAAGAAGAAGAAGAATATGACGACGAAGACCCGGTAGTCGGAAATAAAGGAAAATAAGAATAAGAAGATGATGAGGAACCCGGAAATAAAGGAAAATTTCACAGACGTGCGACACGTCAACAATGGACCAATAAACAAAATCTCACTTTGTGTCAAGCAAAGGTAGTCTAGCCGAAGCGGTTGCTGAATACGCAACTATGAGAGATCAACGGGAGTCTACATCGGAGGATATTTTGAAAGCACTATTGGATTCAAAAATGTCAAAAGATCAAGATATTAAGGTGATGGTGGAAGAACAACGGGCGGCTATTCGGGAGGATCGTATGGACCGTGATTTAAAGATGTTTACAGATCCTCACAATCATGTGACCGGACCGATGTTGGAAATAATTGTAAAACGAAAACGTGAAATAGCTAGTCAATACGGGTGGCTTTGTGATTTCTAGATTTATTCTTATGTATTTTTTAAATTTAGTGTTTTTTTTAATGTACTTTTTTTTTATTTTTAATGTACTTTTTTATTAATGAATTTATTTTAATTATTATTATTATTTGTTTTATTTAAAAAAAGAAAAAATAAATAAAAAATTAGTTTTGTTAGGGTTGTGTCTCCTTCACTTTAGGGTATTAGGATAGAAAGATGATTAAAGTGAGTTGGTTTGATAAGGGTAAAATTTTTATAAGGATTGTTCCCCCTTAACCATAATGCCTTTAAAGTAACATCCTGGCTTACAATAAACCCTTCAACATTCATAAATTTAATGAACTTTAACATTCCACATAACATCTATAAAATAGTTTAACTGAACAGCTTTCAAATAAAACATTTCACCTGTTATTGTCTTCATTAACATTACAATAAGTCCTACTGGTGGTGTATTCCTTTTTTCCTACCGGTCAGCTGAAATCTTTCAACCTACTGTCTGGTGTTTTATTTTCTAGTATCAGTGTTTTCATTTCAAGTATCCTATGTTACAGACGTAGCATAATGGCATACTAGAAGGCTGCATTTCCTTTTGATAAGGCAATCAAGACTCCATACACTCATCACATCAAAGCTTGTAGCTTTCTGATCATGGTCTTGTAAAAGAATGTATGGGCAAGTAGTACTGTAGTAGTGTGCCCTGGATAGAGAGTGTAATTAGGGGTGAAAATAAGTTGTAGGCTTGATAAAAGGGACTTGTATTTTCAACACATTACAAACACGAGAATATGCAACTTAGACCCCAAACACTACTACCAAAAGACACTTAATAACAAAGAAGAAAAAACAAAGGCGACCAGACCCACTCTAGACAAACCATTTATAAAAGCTTAGCAAACCATTTAATCCACTTCTTCCATCTTGCTTTCCTCGGCACCTTCCTCCTCCAAAGCAGGCATTTCAGCATCTTCCTCACCTTCTTCCTCGTCAATGCTCAGACCCAATTTCAACATCCTGTGAATCCTCCCCCCAAACGTGTTCGGGTCTTCCAAGCTGAATCCAGACGTCAGCAGAGCGGTTTCAAACAAAAGCAACACCAAATCCTTCACCGATTTGTCATTCTTGTCCGCCTCAGCCCTCTTCCTGAGCTCATCCATGATCGCATTATCAGGATTGATCTCCATCGTCTTCTTGCTAGACATGTAAGCCCCCATGCTACTGTCTCTAAGCGCCTGGGCCTTCATGATCCTCTCCATGTTAGCCGTCCATCCGTACTCGCCCGTCACCAAACAGCATGGAGAATCCACAATTCTATCAGACACCACAACCTTCTCCACCTTGTCTCCCAAGATGTCCTTAATCGTCTTGCACAGATTCTCGAATGATTTCTTCTTCTCTTCCCTCTTCTGCTTCTCCTCCTCTGTTTCATCGTCAAGCTTCAATCCTTCCTTCGTTGCAGACACAAGCTTCTTTCCGTCATACTCCTTCAGCTGCCCAACCGCGTACTCATCAATCGCGTCCACCATGAACAGAACTTCATAACCTTTTTTCTTCAGTCTCTCCAAAAACGGAGAGTTCTCAACCGCCTTTTTGCTCTCACCGGTGATGTAGTAGATGTCTTTCTGGCCCTCTTTCATACGGGTGACATAGTCTTTTAGGCTAGTCAATTCATCGCCGCTTTTTGTGGAATGGTACCTAAGCAAATCGGCCAACTTGGCCCTGTTCTGGCTGTCTTCATGGATACCCAACTTCAGATTCTTGGAGAATGATTCATAGAACTTGTTGTAATCATCCTTGTTCTCGGCGATCTCGTTGAACATCTCAATGCATTTCTTGACAAGATTCTTCCTGATAACTTTGAGAATCTTGTTCTGTTGAAGCATCTCACGAGAAATGTTGAGTGGCAAGTCATCAGAGTCCACAACACCCTTCACGAACCCGAGGTACTGGGGGATCAACTCCTCGCAATTGTCCATGATGAACACCCTTCTCACATACAACTTGATGTTGTTCATCTTCTTACGAGTGTCGAAGAGATCAAATGGAGCCCGCTTGGGCACAAAAAGGATCGCCTTGAACTCGAGTTGACCTTCGACTGAGAAGTGTTTCACAGCTAGATGTTCCTCCCAGTCATTGGTCAAGCTCTTGTAGAAAGCAGCATACTCCTCCTTGGTGATTTCTTCTGGTTTTCGGAGCCAGATTGGTTTCTGTTTGTTAATAAGCTCCCATTCATGGGAAACCTCCTTGATCTTCTTCTTCTTGCCCTTCTCCTTCTCTTTCTCTTCATCAACTTCCTCGATGTCACCCTCCTCTTCTTTCTTAGTCTCTTCATCTTCATCATCACTGATCTCTTTCTCAGTCGTTTTCTCGGTCCAGAGATAGATGGGATAGCTGATGAACTCGGAATGCTTCTTCACCAGATCCTTAATTCTCCTTTCTTCTAGGTATTCCATCTGCAAAAGTAAAATCGAACAACTGTTAATTAACCATTTCCTCTATACACTCCCAACAGGGACTGGTGGAATGTAATTAAATTGCACAATTACCTGATCCTCTTTGAGGAAAAGAGTGATCTTGGTTCCTCTACCAAGTGGCTCCCCATCAGCATCCCTAGTGACAGTGAATGAACCACCAGCTTGCGACTCCCAGATGTATTGCTCGTCGTCATTGTGTTTTGTGGTAACGATCACCTTTTCAGCAACCAGATAAGCGGAATAGAAACCTACACCGAACTGACCAATCATGCTTACATCAGCACCAGCCTGAAGTGCCTCCATGAACTCCTTGGTTCCAGATCTTGCAATAGTCCCCAAATTGTTCACCAAATCTACATGATAACAAAAACATTTTTAAATATCACTACTTTGTTTTTAAATATCTGTATTAGAGCATAGTGTTATTCAGTTCTGAGTCAGTTAGTCTGTACTTGTACCTTTCAGTTATACTAGCTTAAATAGTTGTACTATTCTGTTTTTCAGTTAGTCTATACTTGTACCTTTCATTCATGATACACACATTATACAGATCACCATTATCATACTTAGTTGAAGCTTTTAACCTGTTTGTTTACAGGAACATTAATAATATCATAACCTAAATTGTACATTGTTATCAATTGCACTAAATCTAAATTTCTTCTGCAAACAGCTGCTTAGCTTATAATTGACCTTTTAGCGTTACCGCCTAACAAGTAGCTGCCACGCGTTACGCTAATTACGTTTATTATTGCAGATCCACACATAAAAGTGTAACTAACTAGCAAATAATATCTTAAAAGCGAAAACAGAGAACCAAATCAAGGTCAGAATATACATTTTCTTCGTTATTTTTTAAACAATTGAACCATGTATTGAATTGCGGTGATCTCTACAGTTAAACTAGGGCATGCATGCTGAACAACAGTGTAACAGAATTAATCAATCAGAGACATGAAATTAGATGCAATAACTAACCTGCTTTGGTCATTCCAACGCCGCTATCAATGATGGACAAGGTCTTGTTAACCTTATCAGGAACGAGCCGGATGAAAAGCTCTGGTTGCGCATCTAGCTTGCTCTTGTCCGTCAAGCTCTCGAATCGGATTTTATCCAAGGCGTCAGAAGAGTTGCTAATCAGTTCTCGAAGGAAGATCTCCTTGTTGCTGTAGAAGGTGTTGATGATTAAGCTCAACAACTGGTTGATCTCCGCCTGGAAAGCGAACGTCTCTGCTTCAGCCATCTGTACCTCCGCCATTGCAGCCGATTAGCAGTTGTGAAAACGATGAACGATTGATTTGAGAGTGTGATTTGTAGAGAGAATTAGGTCGATATCAATTTTGCTGATGAGAGGAGTGGAATTGAATGGGTTTTATATGCAGAAAGGTGGCGGTTCTAGGAGATTCTACGGAACCTGAGGTTCGGAGTGAGGTTGGGTTTGTTCTGGATGATTCCACGCCTCTCTCGAGTTTTTCTTCTACGTGCTGCTTGTGATTTCTATGCGGTACAGCTGTACAAGTTCTTTACACGACTTCGTTTCATTTATTTCGTAAAACTTTCCATACAGCCAAAAAAAAAAATGGAAAACTGTCGGGAATTTTGTGTTAGTTGATTTGTTGTTTCGGATGAAATTTCATGAATGTTCTTTTAATTTTGGGTTAACTTCGTTTTGATCATTGTAACCCTTCTATTTCAATAGTTTTAAAATGACCACAAGACTCTCATTTTGTGTCATTTTGCTTTTCAATACTAACTTTTGCTTTTTAATACTAACTTTGTTAAATATTTTAGTTAAACTTTATTAAATATTTCATTTAAAACCATGGAAATTTTGGTAATTTTTTCCTTTATATTTTCCTCCTCCTTAAGCCACAGTCTCCACCATCAACAAGCTCCTGCCTCTATCTCCACCTTAAATGTATTCAAATCCACAGCGCAACGTTCATTCGAAACCCCTAATTTCCCAATCCATCCTCGTCCCCAACCCAACCGTAAGCTGCCATGAATCCGTAGCTCAGGCGACGTCTGATTCATCGCCATCAGGCTCTGCCACCTCATTTCACAGCGCGTGCTATGTCGTACGTGACAATATCGACACCGATCAAATCATCCCCGCTGAATACCTAATGCTAGTACCTTCAAAACCTGACGAATACAAGAAGCTCGGATCTTACGCTCTCATCGGTCTTCCGGAGTCTTACGAGACTCGATTCGTAGAGCCTGGGGAGTACCAGTCCTCACGTGAGCACGCACCAGTGGCGTTGGGAGCAGCCGGAGAGGCGGCGGAGGTGGCGGAATCGTACGCGCGGATTTTTTTTTTAGGAATTCGGTTGCGACCGGAGAGATCTATCCGTTGGAATCAGATGTGGTGACGATTGAGCTTGAGAAAAGTCTTTTGATTAATCATACGACAGGGAAGGAGTATACATTGAAGCCAATTGGTGATGCTGGGCCTGTGATTGAAGCCGGTGGGATTTTCGCCTATGCTCGAAAAGTTGGGATGATTCCTGCTTAGCAACTTGAGGCATTGATCAGCAACTGGTGGTGATAGCAGGAAGAGGTGGTGGTGGCGGCGGCGGTGGTGGCGGAGGTGGCGACTGAGGTGCGGAGAGATTGATAGTGTTATATATATAACTGCATCATGAAATTACCAAAATCCCTTAATTTTAACTGAAATATTTAACAGAGTTAGTGTTAGGGAGCAAAATGGTAACCCAGGGAGTGTTTTGGCTATTTTCAAACTATTGAAGCAAAATAGTTGAAATGATCAAACCACAAGGAGCAAAAACAAAGTTAACGCTTTAAATTTTAAATGATGTATTTAGTTTTAAGAAAACTAAAGTAGTTAATTTATAGTTACCCGGTTTTAAAAATCGCGTCTAAGGTGTAGTCTCTTTGCTTTTGTATACATAAGACGTGAGTTGTGTGAAAACCGCCTACGCATTAAGATGTTGTACAAATAAACTTATTAGGTTCTACGTGAAGGTAATTTATATATTAAATTATATATAAAGTTAATTTTAACTAAACTTTAAACTTTAGATAATAGATGCTAAAACCCATGGAATATATAAAACAAAACTATATATTTAATTCATAATGATAGAACTAACTTGTAGTCTACAGGTTGACATCAGGGGCGGCTGGAAGGCACTGCGGGCAACACGACCGTAGGGGGCCAACATTTTGAGGGGCCCAAAAAAAATAAAATTTATATATATATTTAAAATTTTTGAGGCTTTAAAAAAAATTATTGGACCTTTTTAAAAAAGTAATTTTCATTATGTGCCTTTTTTTTACGGCTCGTGTAGGGCATTCGAATTCTCGAAGACGGCTCTGGTTGACATCACATCAATATGGATAATTTTATCTTTGATTCCTTATTGAACCAAAGTTCCACGAACTTTTAATGATCATTTCAAAGAATTGCTTACAAGGTCATCTTGCGAGCCTAACATGGGTGCATTCTTGTTAGCATACTCTATGATGTGAAATATTAACGGGCGTTTGGTTTGTAAAATTTGTAGCGTTAAAATTGGAATATTAAAGAATTTGATTTGAAATTGTAATTTGTTCGAATGATTTAGCATTTAAAGTAATTGTAATCTATTAAAAGAAATTTGAATTTCTAATTCATTTCAGTGAAACACAATCATAAAGAAACCGAAATCTATCACCATGACCACCACCTACCTAATGTAGTCAGCCCCGCCACCGCCGGCCCCCACTACCGTCACCTCCGCCAACGACCCCCACTACCGTCACCTCCGCAAACGGTGAATGGTCGGAGATTTTATTTCCTTTTGGTGAATACCTTCACAATTTGGAATCAAAACAATAGGGTTGATAATTCAAGGGTTAGATGTAATATCCAAACCCTTTACCTGTGACGTCTGTTTGGTTCATCCACATAGCCACGCCCCTAAAATCTGTTGCACTTCCCTTTGGCTCGGATGTTGCTAATTCTACATCGGCGTCCTGATTTTCGATGTAACACCTGCCCCGAAAATGTCCAAGATTTGGCAAAAGGTAAACCCTATGGACTATAAGGGTAATTATACTTAAGTTCAGGGTTCAAAATTGAAAAATATGGAAAATTAGACCTTAGCGGACCGCTAAGGTTAACCATAACGGTCCGCTATGATATTGGTTTGGGTGGCGGACCGCCACGTTCGAATGATTTAGAATTTAAAGTAATTGTAATCTATTAAAAGAAATTTGAATTTCTAATTCATTTCAGTGAAACACAATCATAAAGAAACCGAAATCTATCACCATGACCACCACCTACCTAATGTAGTCAGCCCCGCCACCGCCGGCCCCCACTACCGTCACCTCCGCCAACGACCCCCACTACCGTCACCTCCGCAAAGGGTGAATGGTCGGAGATTTTATTTCCTTTTGGTGAATACCTTCACAATTTGGAATCAAAACAATAGGGTTGATAATTCAAGGGTTGGATGTAATATCCAAACCCTTTACCTGTGACGTCTGTTTGGTTCATCCAAATAGCCACGCCCCTAAAATCTGTTGCACTTCCCTTTGGCTCGGATGTTGCTAATTCTACATCGGCGTCCTGATTTCCGATGTAACACCTGCCCCGAAAATGTCCAAGATTTGGCAAAAGGTAAACCCTATGGACTATAAAGGTAATTATACTTAAGTTCAGGGTTCAAAATTGAAAAATATGGAAAATTAGACCTTAGCGGACCGCTAAGGTTAACCATAACGGTCCGCTATGATATTGGTTTGGGTGGCGGACCGCCACGTTCGAATGATTTAGAATTTAAAGTAATTGTAATCTATTAAAAGAAATTTGAATTTATAATTCATTTCAGTGAAACACAATCATAAAGAAACCGAAATCTATCACCATGACCACCACCTACCTAATGTAGTCAGCCTCGCCACCGCCGGCCCCCACTACCGTCACCTCCGCCAACGACCCTCACTACCGTCACCTCCGCCAACGACCCCCACTACCGTCACCTCCGCAAACGGTGAATGGTCGGAGATTTTATTTCCTTTTGGTGAATACCTTCACAATTTGGAATCAAAACAATAGGATTTGAAAATTTTAGGGTTGATAATTCAAGGGTTGGATGTAATATCCAAACCCTTTACCTGTGACGTCTGTTTGGTTCATCCACATAGCCACGCCCCTAAAATCTGTTGCACTTCCCTTTGGCTCGGATGTTGCTAATTCTACATCGGCGTCCTGATTTCCGATGTAACACCTGCCCCGAAAATGTCCAAGATTTGGCAAAAGGTAAACCCTATGGACTATAAGGGTAATTATACTTAAGTTCAGGGTTCAAAATTGAAAAATATGGAAAATTAGACCTTAGCGGACTGCTAAGGTTAACCATAACGGTCCGCTATGATATTGGTTTGGGTGGCGGACCGCCACCATACAGGGTAACGGTCCACTACGTAGGGACTAAGCAATGAATCCGGGTTAGCCACGTGTATAGTGACTAATGGTCACTTATGGTGACACGCGTACTCGTGGCGGACCGCCACACCAGGTGGTAACGGTCCGCCAGCCGCAAAGCTCTCAGAATTCGCCACGCGTAAAGGTGGCAGACCGCTACATTTCTTGGTAACGGTCCGCTAGCCGCAAATCCATAAAAGGTCCAATCAGAGATGGACGTGTAGGGCTGACGCCAGCATGGGCGGTGGCGGATCGCCACCTGCATGCTTAGCGGTCCGCTACGAGCCTGATTTCACCCCTATAAATAGTTGAACGATTTCAATCGTTTTCCTCACTCCAAATTCGTCATTCACACCCAAATCTCATTCTAGAGCCCTCTTTGACGATTCCCGACGTTCCCGGTTCGATTCCCGCTCCTCGTAGTGCTCGGTCTAAGAAGAAACGCTCGTAGAAAGGTCAAGACGCTAGAGAAATCAAGTTAAGAAGCTAGAGCTAAGTTTTTTACTTTAGAGGCTCATTCTTACAAGCAAGGTGAATACTTTATCTCTTTCAAAACTTGCGTCAAACATTTTATTTACGAATATGGCCAAATAAAGATTAATGAAATAATGCTCAACGTTCTTATACGAACCAAGCATTCAGGCCATAAGTATACGTAAAACTTGCAAGGGATACACGGGTCTCGGGTGAAATTCCCGGATTGTGGCTGGTGCTTATCTTATAACAAATGAAGGACATGGAGTTCTCGTTGTTATAAGCTATGACGCCAGTGTATATTGTGGTGCGATTGAACAGGACGGGCCTGCTGAGTATGTAGATTGAACAAGAAGTTGTGATTATGAAATTAATATTTGTTTGTGCCAAATGATTTTATGTCAAGATATTGTATTCACCAGCGTTCGTGCTGACGTTTTATTTTCAAAATATTTTCCAGGTAAGGAATAAAAATATGATGAGAAAGGTATACGGGTAGACATGAGATCTGACCCAGTAAAGGATAGAATGCACGTAGGATTCTCAGGCCTCGTGTAAAGGGAAATCCAAAAGAAAGGAGATAGGACTAGGGAACTGATAAACTCAGTGTTGGAACTATTTCCACTGGCTCATCATGTATTTGATTTCAAACTATGTTTTGTAATCAAATGAGCAGGGTATTGAAACCATATGTTTATAAAGTAAATACAAGACTTTCTGTTTTTCAACTGAGTTTTGATATTTACAATTACAACCCTTGAGGTTGAGATAAATGGTGAAACGATCCTTTGAAAAGGCTTCCCCTGTGTTTTACAAAAACTCTGAAATCAAGTAACCAAACGATACCAATCGGGATCGCACACGTCCAGGGGTTGCCTGGGGCGGGGTGTGACATCCGATGGCGACAGCCGCCTTGCCCCGTTGTCCCGGTCTTTCCTTATGGTTATCTTACCACCATTCTGTTTAACCAACAAGCTTAAAGCATGTTTCCTTGGTGTGTTTCTTCATCTTGCAGTGGGGTACAATACAACTTTGGTTTATATTCTCTATCCTTATTATGTTGTGATTATGAACGGAATTTAGGTTTTCTACCCGAATCTCTTGCTGCCAGACCCAAGCCGATCTCGAATGACCCGTCAATTTCAGGGGTTACGGGTTTTAGAATGTTGAGTTTTGCTATCTCTCGTCGTATCGTGGCATACACAGCTTCAATCGAGGGAAGCGGGTCTCGTTTCAAGTGTCCTACTTTATTGGTTTTAACTTATCATCAATGGTTGTTAACAACTGACAGAGTCTTTGTTCTTGGATTTTGTTGTTGTAGATCTAAATATCTTCAGAGTGTTTCATAGGGTTCGACTCCCTTTTGTCGATGGCCATCAAAATATTTTGTAGCTTATTCCAGTAATCTTCATTTCTATCCCCTCCTTTCCTTAAGGAATTGGCTTTCTTATGAAGGTCAAATATTTGTGGAGAATCAATTCCCGATCCATAGGTGATAGCGAGCCTATCCCAGAGAGCCTTCGCAGTTGGATATTGTGATACATTATTTACCAGGTTTGCTTGATATTCTAAATCAACCAATTGAATACACACTGATAATCTTTTTCCCAACGTGCATACGTTCAGTCCATTGTTGTGGGTGGTGCCGCCTCTCCCATAATGTGAGAGCCTCTCCCCCTTCCTGGAATTGCTTTCTTCATCAAGGTTGACCATAGAGAATAATTATCTCCACCGTTCCAAGAGATAAATTCTCATAATTGGTGTTGCGGGTTGTTCTCCTAGACCATTTTGTAGTAAAGTAGCGATCTTCAAAGTTAAATCGTTGGGGATGACAAGACCGGTTTCTGACATCTTTTGGTTGAGGATTTTGGTTGTTTTCTGACAGAGAGAAGATTACAAAATCATTATCGCTCTGATACCAAGATTACATGGATAAAAATACTAGATACATTAAAATATTCACTACCATATAATAACTGTTAAGACCTCTAATATAATGATAACTGTTACATCATAATAGATAAATAAATACCGACTTAATTATCTAACAATTACCACAATATTCTAACAATTACCGGGTATATTTATTTGTTTATCTATCTTAATTTACTCTTGAATATAATCAAGTTTCAACTTGCATCGGCAGTTGACTTAACGGAACAAGAATTCCGAACTCTTAAAAAGCCATCGAAGCCGTTAAACCTTCACACATCGAACGCTCAAAATGACAAACCCATCCACCCTTCTAACTTACGATCCCACTTTTTGACGACGTGATCTTAACGCTTCTAATCCACATCCGCCCATCACGAGCGCAATTACCAATCTACCCTTTACATATCCAATTTGTCATCATCTCTCGATCATGTGACCGTGTTTATAGTTCATCTACATCGCCCTTTCCTCTTGCTTAGGTTTCATCTTCAGATCCAACAACCAACCATCACATCCCTCAATTCAATCTCATCGTACAAGGTTTGATTTCCAATCCTTTATTCTATCCAATCTCTTCTTACAATTGTATATGATTTGACTCCAATTCATCTAATTGGGGATTTCCCTTTCGGAGCTTTAATTTCACGGATATTTGGTTCGATTCGATGTTTTAATTACTGTTCGTCTATTCTGTAATTGTTGATTTGAATTCTGTTATTTATAACCCTAATTTTTCGCCTTAGTTTTATCAGCACGCTAATTATTAGGTTTGGATCGAGATCCTATTTATTAATTAAGCCCTTGAGGTTTTTGATTACTGTTCAAGGAGTACGAATTTTTACAATTCTTATAACTTTTGAAGGATTGTAACTGATTGATTGTTGTTTTTAACCACTGTGATCTTAATACTTGATTACTTGGCGTTATTATTTTGGATCTTAATTTTTTTTTGAAAGTGTAAGGTTAGGTGGTATTTAGGTGTAAAAAAATGTTGTTCAAAAGATAAAAAAAAATAATTATAATTATATTTGTTTTCACCAAACACCTTACAAATTTGGTGAGTATTCAATTATTCATGTATGCATGTTCTTGAATCTATTGATTTGTCAATTGTTACTGTTTGCAATTTTAAAAGTGTTTGATCTGATTTTGTTTCAGGTTAGTGTGCCATGTGAGTGTGAACACGAGCAAGATTCGTCATCCGATTACTTATTTATTTGAGTTGTGCTACACGAAGACTGGTAAATCAAGACAGGATGGTGCCAAGGGGTGGTTTGACGGGTGCTCGATATTCTCTTACACTCTCTCCAGTTCTTTCGATTTGGGAATGTAGTATTCGTAAAATGAGGTATCCGTTCAGACCCGAGTGGGTGTAGGGGTGGGGGAGAAGAGTAAGCTTTATATTTTATTAGTCTTTTGGTTTATAGTACTAGATAGCAAAAGAAATAATCAATCATAATTCATAGTGATGCTTAGAGAATTTTAGGTTTGAGTATTAAAGAAAGTTTTAGTTTTTTTTTATAGAATTAAGATATAATGGAGTGTGGTAAAGCCCCATCTTGTGTTAGGAAAGTTAAGAAGAAGCAAGTGAAGGACGAATTGGATCGTATTAAACAGGCGGAGAAGAAAAAAAGGCGTTTGGAGAAAGCCCTTGCAGCATCAGCAGCCATTATTTCCGAGCTGGAAAAGAAGAACCAAAAGAAGAAAGAAGAGCAACAGAGACTGGACGAAGAGTGTGCTGCCATAGCCGAGGCGGTTGCTTTGCACGTCTTAATTGGTGAAGAATCAGACAAGTCGTGTGTTCAAGCGATGATACGGAAGGAAGAAGAATGGTATCCATGGGGATACTGTGCCAGTAACATTGACCTTTTTGTGGGTGACAGTCATGCTAGAACGACAGCTACTGTCATTCCACAATCTCATCTTCCGGGGAGTCCAAATGGAGACGCGGGTTTGGTTTCTGATGGTTGTGGAGGATCTGGATACCAATGGAATGGATACGGGTATTTCTTGAGTGATGTTCAGGCGCCGTATGTTAGGGAGAGAGACTGGGAAGCTGCAGAAACATCAGAAGGCCTTTCCTCGCTCCAGATTGCAGATAATGGTGTCAATGCCTTTGTTTTTAATAGAATGCTGAGAGGGTGAATGCTTCTTCAAGTGTTTGTGTTGATGGTTTATTTTGTGTGTATTTAAGATCTTGATGAATCATTGAGTGCATGATGCGTTTTGTGTTCATTTGATCTTGTTTCTTCTTGAAAATGCTGTTAACTTGTGAAGTCAAATACTGGTACTAAATAACAGATTCCAAAGTTAAGCTTTGTTGTTGCCTTTCATATTATTAACAGTTATGATTTGCAGTTAGGCTCCACTCTCCGGAAGTTCATCTTCTGCACTAGGAATGAGATCGATACCGTACCGGCACCAAAAATATTGATACCAAGTAACATACTGAATCTATCGGTACCTGTTACAAAATGTTCATCTCTAGATGGTATTGGTACCGGTACAGAAAAATACTGAAATGATAGAAGAAATTTTAATTTGTAATAAAAGAGATGTAATTTTTGGTCATACATAAAGCTCATTTGGATGTACATAGAGCAACACATCACGTACGTAAAGCTCTAGTCTCGCGCCTTGGCTTTTGATCTAGCGTCTCACGCTTTTTAAAACCAAGCTTATCAAATATGTAACTTCAAAGTTCAAACACATTGATCCATCTCAAAAGTGAAACTTCTTTCATGAACTTGGGTTTATCTGGAGCACAAACATCATACTATAATAATAAATCAGTATATATGCATTTAATAAATGGCAAAAGTGGGAAAATTAGTTATCCTAGAAAGGAGAACAGAATAATGAAATACAGTCCATTTGGTTCAAACAAACTTTGTGCATGAATGGGAAAACAGTTGCAAATCCAAACATAAATTAAAAGACAGATGGTTTACCCCTGCCCAAAAACTAGTACACAAACAAGCCACACCAAATGTTTTACATCTCATGTGACCTCAGTGATGCTGGTACGGACTCTTGTCTTTGCTGTTGTGGTTTCTGAACTTGATCATCTCCATTTTCAAGTGTAGCGCTAGTCGATGGTCTTGCACCAGCAGCCACTAGATTTTTAAACCATGCAGGTTGTTGGAATCTAGGGTTACTTCTGTCTGTACCGACAAGGGAACCTGGAGAACCCTGGGTGGTATTATTTGAAGTGATGCCAGCAAGAAATCGATACGCCACTTTGCTAGCCGTCACAATCTCTGTTTTAGCTTGTCTGAACTATATTCATTTGAGAAAAAAAAATAAGAAAGTCGAGTCAGGTCAGAAGATTTAGCATAGGAACACACAAACACAGTACAGAACTGATGCTCACCCGCATAGCTGTGGTTTCCGCTATTTCTACAGCAGTGTCACCGGCATTAGCAAACCTGTTCACCCAACCTGCAAAATAGCGTTTCCGAACAAGATCAATACAAAATCATATATAAAAAGACCGAAAAGCAGTACAAAACAATCTACAAACACGGTTGTTGGTCGGTTGCCTTCACAAAAAAATGGTCGCAGAACCAACCTGGAAGTTTAGGGACACCGAGGCTTTCACAGAACTCGTTGCAAAAGTGATTGCAGTTTTTGGACAGTAAGTCATACAAGTTTCCAGGCCACTCTCTGCTAAGTTCCCTCAGGACCTGGTTGACCTTAGATTTCGATAAGCTTGTTTTCCCAAGGACAATAGTTTCACGATACGTGTACATTGGGTTCTGTTTAGCAGGGCAACAGAAAACTCCAGTGCCTTGCTCACAGAACCCAAATGACCATTCATCTTCTTCATAGACCTGTCATAACAATCAGATTGAATAAAACTTTCCTTTATAAATAATCGTGTGGACAAAAAAAACAAATTTTGTATGAAATGAATGGAGATTAAATTCAAAGATTTTGAGAGAGAGAGTCCTGTTAAACACATGTATAACAGTGTGCTAAGAAGTGCAATGACCAACATCTTGGTTTTAAAAAGGGAGAAGCGCACCAAAGCGACAAGGTCTAAACCCAAAGCGCAAAAGCGGACCAATTTTCATACGCGAAGCGCAAGGTGCTTATATAATTTTTTTTATATATATCCCATTGGTTTTTAGCATCCTCTACCCAAAATATAGCTATAAATAAGGTTTATATATGATTTAATGTATAAATTACTTACATGCACAACCTTTCTAGCTACATGTATAACAATTTGAAGCACAAAAACACCCCCTGTAGTGTACAAGAAGCGCATGTCTCAATGCGAGTTTTTCTCAAAAAATACGTTTTTTTTGCGAGTCTTGTACAGAGCTCGAGTTGTGTTACATGACTCGATGAAGCTGTCACCCCAGGTCGAGTAGCGAGTTCTCGCGCTTAAAGCGCGGTTTTTAAAACCAAGACCAACATAAGTTTTTGCTTTTCCAGACGGACTCGGTCATTGCATATGGATTAATTATAGGCAAGTCGTAAAATTTGTAATTGTAGTCAAAATTCATGTAATGGAGATTTTCAAATTTCAATTGCTATTTTAATTGGCTGATGGAAACTTTATGAACTGTATTTAGTTTTTTTAGAACGACAAACTCACACACTCACTAATCCTACTCCTAAATCTACACCTTTGTCTACCATGGGACTAGAACCCTCAAACCACTTGGGGAGGAACACCACTACGTACACACCTTGATACCACTAGGCTAAAAGCTCTCTTTGGTAACTGTATTTAGTTAGTTTAACTGTAGCGGAACTACCTCTAAAAAGTTCAATATGTCTATCCGTTGTGCCTTTGATGTTTAGTTAACAACCCAAACCCAAACCCAATTTCCAAATAATATCTACCAATCCATCAACAAAACAACAACCACATGTGGATAACCAAATTAAAGGCTGCAAGAACAATGACTGTCAAAAGTGTGTAACTCATCTAGCAAATGTTCAATTACAGGTCACATTTATGTAATGAAGATTACTTAGGGCTTTCATCCCCAAATGTTACAACTAAGTTCAACATTACTTGATGCAACTGTACTGATAAACTTCCATATCTACTAAAACAGATGAATCTAGAAACCTAAAAATAAAGCTTCCAATCGAAAGCGAAAATTAACAAGAGGATCGGAAATTGGAACCCTAGATCGTGTGAGCAATTAAGTTAATGAGTAAAAGAATAGTAAGACCTGAACGGCGCTGTGGAAAATGCCGCCAATGCCGATGCCGTCTTTGAAAAACCTGTTGATCTGAAGGATTGTGTTGTTAGTATTCTCGGAACCGCTGTTAGTTACATCATATACATGGAGTATAACCTCCGTCATCTCCAGCGGTGAACTCGATCCACAAACCCTAACCCCTTCCTACTCCCTTGGTTTCAAATCAATTCTTCCGTTTCAAATTGGAGAAAAACGAAAGTGAGATCAAATTACAATAACACTGATAAATAATTTCTTCATCACAGACACCAGTAGCCTTCTATTTATTCGCTGTTTCCTGAATTATGAGCACAAGTGTAAAAGTGAAAAGATTTCTCTAGCTTTCTAACTTTCTATTTATTTATCGTTAAGTAAATATAATGTTATATAATTAGTAATAATAAATTACATTTTTAAAAACTTATGTTTTACACAGGTTAAATAAATATAATGTAATCTTTGAACGCATACACTCGTTAAAATATGTCTACTTTAACGTGACAGTTATAAATTATATTAAGTTAATTTTTAAAACATAATTTTTTACTTGGTATTTTTTTATGTAATTAATAAATGGTAATCCATATTAAATTTATTTGTTTAATGATATAATAACAATCCATAATTAAATAAAAAAATATCCATAATTAGATTGATATTAAATATTTAAAAATATATTTCTTTTAATATAATATTAAATAGGAGAGAGAGACGGAAAAAAGAAATCTGATATTAAACCACAAGCTGACAAGTGTCATTTTTTACTTGTTTATTAGTATAGATAGATAGATTCATTTCGTGTTTTATCTTTTTTTTTATGAATATTAATATTAATATTATATATTTTAACTTCTTTTTAAAAATAATACATTTGATTAAGATAAGATTGTTTTTTATCTTAATTTTTAAGAGTTTAAGGATATACACACATACCAATTACAAAAAAAAGTAAGTGGATAATATTGATTATAAATACCACAAATTAGTTAGATTACAACTTCAATTTTATAGTTATTATAATTAATAACAAAAGTCATTTAGAAATCTAATTACGTAAACAATCAATTTCCTGTTTAGCTAAATTCTTAAAATCATTTTTATTTTATATGATTTCATATTTACTTTATTTTATAAACTTTTATTAAACATTCAAATATATATGATACTTAAACAATTAATTGTTCAATTGTTTTACCAGTGTGTTGTGTTCCCCGCCGTATCACGCGAGCACCCCTCTAGTTTCCTAATATGCGTCGGTCATAGACGAAAAGAATTATTTCGTATCATATCATTATTGACCTCTGTAAATTTTGAATTGTAATTTCTTTACATGTACTTATCATAAAAGACACTCTGAGTCTCTGTTATTAAATGATTAGAGCGTCTCAAACGCCGGCCGATGTGGATGAAAGAGATAGGGGTGTTCTTCAAGACAGGAGAAGAGGCAATTGGATGAGTTTTGTGAGGGGGAGGAAAGAGGAGCGGGAAACGAACGAGAGAGGGGTGAGGTGGCGTTGTGCTTTTATCTATTCTTTCGTTGAAGATGCTTTTACATCACACTTAATTGGTTGTACCCTATTGACTAGACTATGCTAATTACCACACAAAATATGACATTTAGTTACTCTTGTTAATCAGCTAAACTATTTATGAGATGTTAAACCACTTCCAAAGTGGCCTAGTGGTAAGGAGGTCTGAGCTCTCCAAATGAGACCCATGTTCAATCCTCACAGGCTTTACTTTGGGGGTGGTCAGCCCATGTCGATAATCGGGGAATGCAAGGTCAGTGGTCTGAGCAAAAAAGCGATCGTGGGGCAGAGATAGCAGTTCGAACCCCACACCTTGACCTTGGTTGAGAACCGTGAGCCGATTGCCCCCTGCGATATTCTTGGGCGTGGGTATCGCAGGCCGGTTAGCGAGTCCCAAAAACTCGTTTTTCTAAAGCTTCATAAACCTAGTTTGATTGAGTTCAAGAGTGTAAACAAGTGTACTTTTGTTTTTATAAAAATATAATAACATTTATATAATACAATATATGAAAAAATATATATATTATCGTATTTAACCATGATTAAAATTCTAAATAATACATGATCCATAAATATATATTATAGTTACATATATTTTTATAATTATAAACAAATGGAATCAACTCAAATACATTTTATATTTAACTAGGCTTGACATGATAGGTCAGTTTGAGTTTAGTAAATATGGTTATAAAACATTATTATTTATATAATAATATATTTTAAAGGTTAGACTTTGATATATTTTTTTTAACTTTATTTAGTTTTCGTTTGTATAATGTTCATTTGAAATTATTTATGTTTGTTTAAAATATTTACGAACAAACATAAATAAACACGATCATGTTCTTTTTTTTTCTTAACGAACAAACACAAGAAAATCCATGTTCATGTTTGTTTGTAATTGTTTACGTTTGTTTGTCGGTAAAGTTAAACGAACTACCCAAACAAGTCAACATTCATGTTCATTTACGGGGCCTACCAACAGTTGGCTATAGTATGTCCGAACATATTTCTTGTTTTCTTGAGGATTCTCATTGAGAGACACATCTACACTAAAGAACTTTTTTTTGAACGGCGGATAATTTCATTAAACAAGCCAAAAGCACTAGCAAGAAGCTATAGAAGGCAAACCAAAATACAATTTACAATGACAAGGAATTAACATTGAGCACACATCAATTAGACCAATCTAAATTAACCCTTTTGGATCGATATTTGACCCAAAGGTAGCTAGTGGTCTTAATGTCCTCCAAAATCTTAAGAATTTGCAGCCGCTTGTTGTTAAAAACCGCCTCATTTCTTGCCTTCCAAAGTACCCAAACAGCCGATAGGATGATTGCATAAAGAGTCTTCTTTTTAGGCTTATTTTCCACCTCATATTCATGGATTTGGAAAATAGGAGGGATGTTGCACCATTGCGAGACGATAGACCAAACGACATTTGCAACCTCACAATGAACAAAAAAGTGCTCGGCCGATTCGATCTCCATACCACATAACTCACACATGTCAACCCCCACATTGATACCTCTTTTCATTAGAGCAAGATAAGAAGTAATTCTTTCCATTTCGGACCTCCAAGGGTGGATACTAATTTTTGACGGAACCCAATTATTCCATTGAAAAACAAATGCATTACCTTGGATAGAGGGCTGTTTCAACCTATCTTTTATGTAGCTGACAATGAAGGTTCCTTGGTTATCACCAGACCACTCCCAATCATCATCCGAGTTAGAAAAAAGAAGAGGTTGAATAGAGACTTTTCAACGTTAGATCTCTTCATTTTCATCTTGTGTGAGCACACATCTCTTCCACACCCAATTCCAATGAGTTTCCCCATTTGTAAAAGAACATCTTTCATTTACCTTGCAGTTTTTTTTAGATTCGAGCTCGAAGAGGGAAGGGAAATGGTAGCGAAGGGGAGTAAAAGCCCCACCCATCTATCGAGCCAAAACCGTATGTTATCTCCTCTCCCCAATTTCGCTATGATCAGACGATCGAAGCAAATGTCATTGGACTGCAGAATTGGCCCAATATTGCAAATATTTTTCCAAACGCTCAAAAAATAATCCCGAACCGGGAGATAAGAATCATCATTTCTTTTATAATGGATGGCACAAACAATATCCTTCCGCAACCTGCCATGTTCAATTGCAAATCTCCACACCCATTTCACTAATAGACTTACATTTATTGAATGGAGCGAGCCCAATCCTAGACCCCCATTGATTTTGGTAGAGTGACCCAGTTCCATGAAACCCAATTAATTTTTTATTTGTCTCCATATCCGCCCCAAAGGAATTTCCTTCTAAGTTTTTCAAGTGTCAATAACCCCACTCGGAGCCTTATATAGCGAAAAATAATAGATCGGCAAGCTATCAACAACCGATTGTAAAAGCGTTAACCGACCACCTATAGACTAAAGAACTATAATTACACTTTCAAAATTATAAGGGACATGCTCTTAAATCCCATGATAAAAGACAACTGATTGATTTTTCAACTCTCATACAAGTAACCATAGTTGTTAAAAAATGACGATCTTTAAGCAATCTGTTTATAACCCAAGACCTGTCTTTATGAGATTATGTTTTTGGATAGATTATGCATGTACAAAAATGCAATGTCTGGCTTGGTCATACAACTACTCTCCAGACTATATCAAAGAAACAAAAAATCAAAGTAAACATAAAAATAAATGACTCAAAACTCATCTGAGAGCCTGAGCTAGAACCTTTAACCTATTTTTTACTCAGGTGTGAGCTCTCACCTAAACCGCCTCACACCGACAATGCCCCCCTTCGGTTCACTTTTTCATAACCATCATGTTTCATGATGGCATAACTGTTCATCATTTGTATTTGTAACTATTCATCTGTGAAACCTTGCAGGACGTTGAGTGAACCGGACATAATCATCTGACTTCAATCTTTCAGGATACCCAATTGTATCAAACCGTTGTTTTACTGATGATTGCCTATTGTCTCTAAATTGGTCATCCCTGAATCTCCGATCATCAAAACATTTAGAGGAATGTTCTGGAGACACGAGAGCACCTTTGGTTACAGTTTCAATCTCACAAGAATTACTTGTATCCAAATTCTTGTGTTTCTGAAAATGCCAAGCGATGGGAGACCCTGATCTGGATCTGGGCCGTCCACCATGTCGATTGAAACTGGGAGAAAAACGTGGTTTTCTTTCTAAATAACATGGTTTGGGATCATGGTATTCTTGTGAATGGTACCTGTATCTATCACGGCTATGGCTTCTTGCTGGTGGAGGTCCTCTATTACTACCATAGCCATTGTTTCTTTCAGATGGAGATGGTCTTCTGTCATGGGTCCTGTAACTACCGTCCCTCGGATTATAGTTTCTGGAATAGTTGCTATCAAGGCTCCTATGGCTCTTCAAGTCCCAAGCTCTCTTGCACAAATCTCCACTAGTACTAGATCTGCATGCAACATAAACATTAGAATATATGAAAAACATCAAAGCAAAACATGTTACATCATATTGTCATTAGTGTAAGAAATGAAATTACCTGTTTCGCTGTACATGTTCACCGTTCCTACAAACATCAAAAGATGTTGATTCATTATCATGTCCATCTTTTCTTGATTCATCAAAATGTAGTCTTTCAGAAGTATCTACTTGAGCCCTTTGCTTGATTTGACCGTTTGGTACAGCTTCCTTCACCGCTAATGAAGTTCGATTGTCCGTTGTTTGACCATGGTCAACATTTTCTGACAAAGGGTTTTCAACAATGCCAAAGTCGTCTTTGTATATATTATGAGACTCGTATACAGTCTCTTTTTCTGTTTTCTCAGTTAGCTCGCGCAACTCACCATCTTCAAAAGGAGAGTCATAACCAGCCTGAAGTTTGTCCTCTGAATCTCCCTCAGCCATGTGACCCTGTTCTTCCTGAGTAACATTTGAACCACAGCACTCTTCAGAAACAGGCTGCTGATCCGTCTTAGACACTGTAACATTAGAGGAAGAGTGCACCAGGGGATTATCAATTCTGTCTGATTCAAAATTCCCAACAGGTTGTTCCATTAAAACTGAAGTAGTTGAATTGGAAAAATCTTCACATTTGCCTGGATGGGTCAACGAGTCAACCACATCTGATTTACTCGCAGAACTCTCACCATCTGATGCCTTAATATTAACCTTCTTTGTGCTCATCGGCTCCAAATCTTCAATCAATTCATGTGTTTCTTCAACAGAACCATTATTACAAATTTCAACAAGTGAAACAGGTGAGATTGCAGCATCTTGCTTCATAGGCAACTGAGGTTCAATCAGCAAATCATCACAAGGTTCCTCCCACTCGTCCATTACTGTATTTAAGTCCCAATGTAACCTTAACTCTTTGGAAAGAACAACCTTTTTCTCCTCAACTTCTTTCCCAATATCATGGAGATTTTGTTGAATTGACGAACCATTTGATTCAGCGTCTTTTACATCAACAGGACATGAATCAATTCCTGGTGGTGTTGTGTGTTCTTTTGAAATAGAGATACCACCAACATGATCTTCATTATCATGAACGAAGCTACGACATGCAACAGTAGCAAGCAGTTCAATGCCTGAAAAGTCATCCCGGTCTAGACGATTTTTATTTGTGGGCTTCAATATCTTACTGTTTCTCAATCTAGTTTTGGACTTTGATTTCTGGCTCTGTAACAGTGGATTTGACTGACACTGGTGACCAGAATCTTCATGATAGATAGAGGGGAACTGAGGAGTTGGTGATGCTGATTGAAGCAAAAGTCTTCGTTTCTTTAAAGGGGCATCAACTACCTTCACAACATCTGTTACAGACTGTTAAGAAGACAAGTAAGCGTACAGCTTAATGCAAAACTAAAGAGAGAATCAAATACTTGGATTTGTAGTAAAACAAATACCTTCTTCCTTTCAAAAGATGTCAATTCATGTATTTTGTTGCCCGGTTCAAAACTGTCCGCCCCTGGCTTCCTGGGGCGTCTAGTCATGCTGGTACGACCTTTTCTCATAATGGTCCATTTCATGTCCGCATTGATATAATTTAAAAGTTCCAGGTCCATTCCGGTACGCATTAGTCAAGATAGGTTCTACTGCAGAAAATGATAGCTTGAAAGGTAATAATGCAGAATAGCCTGCAACATGAATGACAAGACAGGCAGGAACATTAGTATCGCATCAAGAATCTTTATTTAAACATAGCAGATGGACGAAAAATGGCAATAAGTGTAAAAAGAGTTATACATAATAGACACCTACAATTTGATAAACATTTTTAAGTGTAAAAAAGAACTTCAAGGGTGACAATTGGTGGCTGAAGTGTTGAACTACAAGCCTTGTGATATGGTGGGCTGGTCAATGGTGGAAAGAGTCCACCTTAAGAAAATCATATCTTTATCCTATTTGAGGTACCAATAGGAACACGAAAATCTACATGATAAGGTCCAATCTTATGATTCTACCCGTATCTACCACCTGATGATATTAGAAGCACTAGTTAAAGGCAAAGAAATCATATTTAGATGCATTAGTTATGCAGGTAGCCAGGTATGTGATAGGAAGCCGATTCGAAATGACTAATCACCCAAAGAAATAGACGAGAAAGACAAGACATCGAACCAATTTTCTGATCATATATTCCTTCTTAACTTAAAATACCGATAGCCATTATATATCCTTACCAACTGCTACTAAATGAAAACTAATACCATTAACCCAAGAAGTATTATGACCAGCTAAATTAAATAACTCGATTTACTAAAGAAAGAAATAAGGAAACAACATTGAGCATGGCTGCTGTAATCACTATGCAACCAAAGGATTAATCACTATGCAACCAAAGATCTGACCAGAAACTAAAAACTACATCAGCCACACAATATTTTATAGCTCTGGACCTATAAATAGTATGTCCTTTGAAGAAGCGCGACTCAGGGCCTTAGGCGGCGTCTAGGTCGAAATTTGTCAAACTTAGCATCAGTAGGATGCGGACGTGTAAAAACAACCAAATGGTTTGGTTGAGGAGATTATGAGTGGTTTACTGGCTGATATGCAAATTTTGATTTTGCGTAAACCACATATGATTGTATATAGAGCAGCGCGTGATGCTCACGGCTCACGCCTCCGACTGCCTCGCCGGCTCACGCTCTTTAACACCAAATGATTGTCGAGATCCAGGTAGATTTGACTCTGGATAACTTGATCAATGACTATTCCGGTACAATTATCACCAGATCCAGAAAAAAAAGCAGTACACAAAATGTCAGCAAGGGTCTACAATACGCCTAAATCCAGTTCTTCAATTCCGAGATCGTGTTTCTTAATTGCTCTCCAGAACTCAACAAAAAACCAAATCGAAGGCCGGAAAACCCTAAATCAGAACGTAACATGATTATACCCTCTCGTGTCTAAAACTCCTGAGATTTGCATCAGTCTAGAAGCCGAAAACTCTTCATCGTTTGATCGGAAAAAAAATAATCAAACACGTGTAAAATCAACAAAAGCTTAGGGTTATTCCATACCTGTGTTCAATCTTAGGCCTCAATCGAAGAAATAACAATGGCCGTTGTTTCTCCGGCAATCCAAACAAAAATTAACCTCACTCCTTTGAATTATATGCATAAACATCAACCGTTAGTTGTTTGATTTGCATCAATCGTACACCAGAATGGACAAATCTGGAACCATTTGGTGAAAAAGCCTCGAAGATCTTATAAAAATGGATGGCAGGAAGACAGGAGTGGTATTTAAGGGTGGATATTGCCTGAAATACCCTCGCGATAAAGTAAAGAAACCCTAAAGTCAAACGCCTAGAATTTGCGGCTAGTTTAGATGAGAGGGGTGCGGCGAAGATTGAGGGTATCATCGTGTGGCTGATACTTTCACACAAGATCCAATCCAACGCTCGTTATATATTTTTTTTTCTTATAATCTTATTCTAAACGAGCGAGCCAACGAGCTAATTATCGGGCGAGTCAACGAGCCGATTCTATCATCGCTTCGGGCTTGGTTCTGCTCGTTTTCAACCAAGCTTTTTTTGAGCAAGCTGCGATGCGAAACCCGGTCTTTTTTAACAACTCTACATATAACCTTACTTCTAAATAATCTTCAACTATTTGAGAACGAATGTATTTTAAATATATCAAACATAGAGTATTTGATAGCCATACTAATATGACACTTTTAAGGTCTTTTGTTATTAGAGATTGAGAACAAGGTTTAGCTTGAACTTATTAGTTGATATAATATACTATGTTGGTATATAACAGATTTTATTACATATGTAATATATAACTTATAAATACATAGAAAAAGTTGTATAAATATTTAAAATTGGTTAAAAATAAAACGAGTTAAATCTGAACTGGAATCGAGTTTTGTATATAAATATCAAAAAAGATCGAGCTATATATGTTTATTTAGTTCATGCTTTCTCTTTTATCTAAATGGTTTAAAAGATTAAATTAACTTATTTTTAATCGTATATAACATATTTTATCAAGTAAAATGCGTGAAATATGTGGAGTAGACTATTTTTATTTTTATTTTTATTTTATAATTCAATTTTATGGCATTAATTTTATAGTGAACTAAAGATATTAACGTATTTATAAATGGCAAAAGTATTTATATTGTTACTCAATACAGACGAAATTATGTCCTGGGATCGGCTCAAGTCTCAGCACTAACCTCGCGGGTTTTTGTAGCAATACATAGATGTTTGAGATGATATTGAATTTTCTTTTTAAAATCATAAATATACAAGTAAAATCGAACTCGGGTGGATGGATGTTGGTTTTTAATCATAACTTTAGGCATAAATTATGTAAATTGTCTAACTTATTGTTATGAAGTTATTATATGCCTAATTTGTCAAATGTATATTTCTATATTGAGGTTTTTCTAATAGTATAAACAACATTTCTGCAATTAAAGAGATGATGGGGGATGAAATGGAAAGGAGAATGAATGTGGAGTTGGGTATGATGAGATGAGATGAGATGAGAAATGTGTGGATTATACCAGCATGGAAGGGATCAGACCATCCTTGCTCAAGGCCACATGTATCTTATCTTTTGCAAACATACATCTTACTCCACATCTTTGTCTTGGTGAACTCTAGAAAACTAGAGGGGACTAGAAACCGACGATTTTTTATAAAATGCGTCAAAGTCAGATAAATAAAAGTTATACAATAGTGATTTAAATGGAACATATATGAATCATACTTACTATTTAGTGATTAAGTTATAATTAGGATTTTAATAATAATTACTATGAAACTTGGTTATTATTTGTGATTTTTTTATTTGTTACCTTTTTATTTTTTAATAATAATTACTAAATCGCAATTACCATTATAACTTGGTTTTAAAAAAAATTAACATTTAGAAAAAGTTACACTTGAAAAACTTATTATCGTGTGAAATTACCCTGGTTAAAAATTCTTCTTTAATTTATCTTTTTAATCTTTTAGATATTTATATTCTATGTATAATGTATTATAAGTTATGCAATTTAATATAAAGTTTTTATCAATCTCACCAATTTTGAATACTATCCTTTTAATTTGTTAAACATATATATACCTCGAAGCAGATTGAATTTACAGGTGTTCAGCTATCTAAAACCAACTAAAAACTTAGATAACCGGTTTAAAATTGGTTTTATTCCAATGTGGACATGAACCAGCTAAACTATTGGGGTGGTGGGAGTGGTGCTCGGGTACCACTCGGGTAGTTGGCGGGTTAGTGGGTACACCGTCACAAGCTTGGTGGTTACCAGCAGATATAGGGTGGCGGGTAGGGAACACGGGTATACCATCCGTTGAACGGCTATATAGCCGTTACAAAAAAAATTAAAAAAATAATAAATTTAAACCCTATAAATACATAACTAATTATTCTACTCAATACAAAAAAATACATTCTTTCTAACCGGAATGATGTTGAAACTAATCCTTAAACGGAAACATGAAATAGCCGCAAAGTATGATTGATCATGTGATTTTTAAAATTTTTGTTGTTTTTTTTAACCTTTTTCAATTGTCTTTTTATTTATTGTTATGTATTTTTAATTAAGTAATTAAATTTTTAGTTTTTAAATTTGGTTATTAATTTGTTTTAATTTAAAAAAAATTAGGAGGGTTGAAGGGTACTTGGAGGGTAGCACTCTCATCATAAAGGTTACTTTAAGAGAGTAGTTTGGCTGAATGAGGTGACATCTTCTAATTGGTCTATTTTAATAGGGTATTTTGAGTTGAAGGGTACCACTCCCATCACCTTTAAATTCGTACAGGCAACACTTAAAACCGAAAACATAACTTTTCAACCCCAAGTGCTGAGAACCAAATTGTAAACAACGCTCTGATTTGTCAATTGTCAACATCATTTTGCCTTTGTTTCTTGAATAAAATAGATAATTAATGTGTTAAATATATTTTTGTTTTTGTTTTACTATGTTATATGATTTTACTTGGGTGAACCATCAAGGAGAGGGCGGCACGGTAGCAAGTGTTTGAGTCCTTTAGCATAGGTCTTTGGTTTTGAAGAATAATAACCCACCCGTCACAGTAAATCCGACTCGAAAGAAACGCCATTTTCATATATGTTATTACGCGTGTCGCCAATCTAAACAAAGATAAAGGTGTCCACCAATGAGAAATGATATTGGTCCAGAAACGTGACCTCCAATCCCCTCAAATGGGGACCGCCTAGTAACAGAAAGAAGAGAAAGTAACCCTAATTAAAAGGAATATCTAAGGGAGAAAATAAAGACTCATATATACCTATTGACTAAAACTATTCTTCTCTAAAGATCTCCTATGTTCTGCATTTTCATCCAATCAATATTGATTCTCACACAAGAGATTTGTTACAGGGGCTACCCCTCCCTAGTGACGCCTTAATGCGGTTGTTGTACAATGAAGGAACTGAAGATGGAGATCTCACGTTGTAAGGTTGCAGTTGCCGAATTATTAGCTTACCGGAGAAGAGCTATTGACGTATCAACCCTGATTTTGTAATCGGTCAGGATTTGCGTCAACGGGTTTAAATCTAGCTTTAACTGGTTTTTTGTCTGTAACCCTTTTGAAAACCACCTGTCTAACAAACCATATTTAACTGATCTTATTAGTTAGCACGGCATATTGATAGGTCCGTGAGTTTTTTTTTAAAAGTTATTAGGTGATATATGGGTATCAAAAGAAAAAGCAAAGGTGTTGTCTATTATCATAAATTATTGAGTCATACAAAAGAAATGGGTCTTTGTTAAGCTAAATAGCAAATTACTCCACCTGCGTTGCTTTGATTCAACACCACCTAAATATATATAATCAAAGATATCTTCCTTTCCGTTTCTCTTTACGTATTTCTGTTTGGTTTCTTTCTTCATTTTGCTTATACAGAGCTCTACCGCTGCGTTGGCTGCATAAAACATTTTTATACTATTAAACCCTTCGATAATAATAATAAAAGATGGTGTTAATCCTAGCACCTCTTGGGTAGAATTGTAATTACAGCTAAAACAAAACATGACAGGAAAGAAGGTTCTTACGTGAAACAAGTATTGATCAAAACCAAGTTAACTTAAGGTGCTTAAGGGTCAATTGGGTCAAAAGTAGTCTGGAATGTTCTAAATGCTTAATGTAGTTCTGTTTGAGAAAATAGTAAAAAAGGTTTTAACATCAGCTTCCTTCTATTGGTTTTCTCTAAATGATGGTATATACTATGGGGACCCAAACTAAGGATCATATGCTTAAGCGGCACCTATGGAGCTAATGATTCCAACAAAAATGGCGAGTGCCTTAGTCGAGACACAGAGAAGGCAAGGGGAGCCCTTCAGTCTGTCCAGGAGCAACAATGGACCGCACCGACCAAAATCTGGTTTAAACCAGCTAAAAAACAGGCATAAACCGTCATCAAATGAATTTAGCCAGCCTGTAACAGGCTTAACGAACCTAAAAAAAAGCCTGAACCAGCTTATGATTCCTTGTTTTGACTTGACTCCCTTTTATAGCCATGTCACTTCCCAAAATTCTTTACATGATCTTGGTTTTAAAAAGTGAGGCGCACAAAAGCGACATGGTCTAAAACGAGGCGCAAAGCGCAAAAGCGGTGAGCTTTTCGTACGCGAGGCACAAAATGATTATAAAACATTTTATATATATATATATATATATATATATATATATATATATATATATATCATAGGTTTTTAGCATTCCATACCCAAAATTTAACTATAATAAGCTTTATATATGTTTTAACATGTAAATTAGCTACATGTACAACCTAGAAAGCCTGATGTACAACATTCTGCTGCACAAAAAAGACTCATATACATAAAGCACGTGCGTGCCTCAGCTGCGCCTCAAACCAATTTTTTGCCAAAAAATCGCGCCTTGGGTGCGCCTTATGTTTACATGCGCCTTAAGTCACTAGAAGCGTTGCTCCTTGCGCCTGAGGTCGCTTTTTTAAAACCAAGTACATGATGGACCAACTTTTTTTTAACTTTTGGACTATGCTTTAAAAGAAAACTATATTAGGTCTTTAATATTTTTGTAAAATAGTATTAAACTATCAATATTCTATGCCTATTATATATTATTTATCTTTTTTTGTTATCATGCTGATCTTTTCTCAGGCGTAGGCAACAGAAGAGCCCTTTGCACCTTGCACCTTTAACTACCTAGCCGGAAGACACAAGATCCAAGGCACGCAGTACCATAACATATAAATAGAACGACCAGAATGGAACAAGACCGACCTTTTACAAGATTTTGCATCATCTCTCTAAATCGGTTGCTCTCTTACATATTGCATTATGAAATTTCGATTTCAAAGTAAGCCAAGGAGCAAACGCCCTTGTATGACTTGTATCATGTATGCACTCGTTTTTTTTATGGGAGTAATATAATATTACCCTACAATGTTGTTGAAGAGTTAAGACTTAAAGTAAATAAAACATATCTTCTTTTGTTGCCAAAAAAAAATTATAGTTAAGAATAGAATGAATACCTCATTATGAATAGCGCGGGTGATCAGTAAGATTTAGCAAATATTGCAACTTCTTCTGCTGGACTACCAGTCATCAGGCACTTTTTTGGCCCTTGAGGTTGTTCGAAAGGAAAACATCTGATTGTTGCCCCGGTTTCTTCTTTGACCTTCGATTCATCTTCATCACTTCAAAACCAACAGAAAGAGGTCATTGGAAGGAATACAGGAAAAAGTACATCCACAAAGTTAAAAGGCGCATTATGAACAAAAGGCGATTTTAAGGATAGCTTTTTAATATGAGGAAAAACATCAGTCATCTCGTACAACAACAGGTAAATTTTGTTGTAACTGACAGGCTGTCTATCAATTTGGATGACATCGTCAAATAATTGTCAAATTTAGAAGTAAAGATCACGTGTATGTAACAAAAAAAATCCACATAAAAATTGTATGGAGTAAAGTGATAGAAAGTTAGGAACTGTAGCTTCAATACCAGCCGTATTGGAAGTTGATTGCTGAACAGGGTCAGAAAACCAAGACTATATGTTTTGACAATTTTAGTATGAAAAGCTAACAACATACCTTCCGACCCATGGACCCCTGGCCCATTTTCCCTGTGATATTGCCTCCTTGAGTTCATCATATGAGCTCACATCCACAATATTGCTGAAGTAAAATCAATACTCGTTAGGCTTAATACCCTTTGTTTCTTAATAAATATTTAAGAAAAACAATGCAAAACAATTCGAGGCATCCGTCACCATCTTATCACTAGCATTGCAGATTTGGTTCGGTGAAAACTCTGCAAATGCTGAACTTTTATATTAAGTAACAATTGTAATAGAAAGGTTAAATGACCCATTTCCTCTTCTTTTAGTGCTAAAAGCATTCATGTCCTCTTGTTTATAATGGGAAGAAAGGTAGGAAAAATAGTAAATTACGATATTGCCCAAAAGCTGTATACCTATCTCGAAAAGCCGTAGCCTTTTCCAAAAGGGATGATTGGATTTCATCCAGCTTTTCTGTGATATAAGGTGCAAGAACCGAAGATTCCATAGATATTCCAAAAACCTTCCCTGGTTTTCCAGGAATATCTCTTCTAGATATGACCACACTCCTGCTTGAAACATCACGTGGACCAATTTCAATTCTTAGAGGTACGCCCTGCACAAGAAAACTAATTTAAAAATAACTTATAAAAAAAGGAACATACAAAAAGTCAAATTTACTTCAAAACTCTATTTAATATCTTACCTTCATTTCCCAGAAATTAAATTTCCATCCAGGTGTTCTTTGATCAGAATCATCTAGCTTTACTTTGATCCCAGCTGTATGAAGAACATCTTTGACGGACAATGCAGCATCAAGAACTTCATTTTTCTCAATAGCCTTCTTCCAAATTGGTACAATCACCACCTTGAAATCATGAAAGCAAACTTGTCATGACAATAAAATGAGAACAGAAATACACATAAAATGTAACTACTAAAAGTTCATGCAAAGGCAAGTCCCTTCTGAAAGTATTTACTATAAAATATTAAAACATGTATATGTAATAATACTGATAAGAGCATCGGACTATAGAACAACACCTGCACAGAAGCCAGTCTTGGGGGAAGCATTAATCCAGCATCATCACCATGGGTCATGATAATACCACCAACAAATCGAGTGCTTATAGCCCAAGAAGTTTGCCATACATGCTGCCTTAGACCATTTTCATCAGCAAACTGTATGGACAAGGTTTAAGCTTTGGGATCAATAGTTGTCAGGGTGTAATAATACAAATAATTTGGTTCTTAATAGATATTGGATTCTAAAGAAGTCTATTCCAAGCTTAATCCAGACAACAGTGATTAAAATTATCTATCGTAAGTACCAAATTCTCTTTCTTTTTCTACTCTTTGTACACATTCCAAACATCGCAACAAATTAAAGTGATGAATGTGAATTAGATTAGAAAGAAACCTGTGTTCCAAAAGCACGAGAAAAATTCTGTCCTAAATTGTGGCTGGTTCCAGCCTGCAAGGCCTTACGATCACCCATCATAGCTTCAATCGTATAAGTTCTATCTGCTCCAGCAAATGTCTCTACCCTCGATTTTCGACCTGGAATAACAGGTATTGCAGCTTGCTCATAAGAGAACTTTGTATAGACATCAATCATTTGCATCGCCTGCAATTTGAGATGCTCAAATCTGTTAGAAAGAACAAAATGTAGTGTTTTTCACACATAAAAGATGAACAAACCTCCTTTTCAGCTTCCTCGGGAGTAGCATGTGCAGTATGCCCTTCCTGCCATAAAAATTCAAGAGTCCTAATAAAGGGCTTTGTGCGCATCTCCCATCTTGTGACATTTGCCCACTGTTAATAATCATTAAAGAAATCAGCACAAAGTGCTATGAAAATAAACATGACAATGAATAATTGAACTAAAAGTACACCTGGTTGATCATAAGAGGAAGATCACGATAACTTTGAATCCACTGAGTAAACATGTGGTTAACAATGGTTTCACTAGTAGGTCGAACCTGCAAAAGCCTCACGAATTGCAAGAATCAAAGTCACACTCAAGTCTTAATTATCCAACTTAAAATCAACATTCACAAATTTCATTTCTATCTAACAATCCAGAAATTACAAAACAATATCAAATCATGGCAAGTGTATATTAGCAGTTGAAGTGTAATTGAATCGGTACCACAAGTTTTTCTTCAAGTTCTTTCCCTCCTCCAACAGTCACAAGAGCCAATTCTGGACTGAAACCCTCAACATGGCTGGCTTCTTTCTCTATAAACGAATACGGTATAAACTGCAGCCAATCACAATCACACTCGCTTAATCAGACTTAATAAATAAGTAAACTCCTTTATCTAGTTCAGTACATTCAACAATCAATAGAAAGCAATGACTTAATACATACCTGTGGAAAATACATGTTACTATGCCCAGTCTCTTTGAACTTAATGTTCAAATAATCCTGCAAAAAAGAAAACAAAAATTACAAAATTTCCAGAAGAAAACTCAGGTACATTCTTGATGATTAAAAGCAAATACAAACACAATTTCAAGTGTAATATTTTTCCAATGGTTAATAAAATTGTATCCTTGGTTTTAAAAAGCGTGAGGCGCACCGAGGCGATAGGGTCCATATCCAAAGCGCAAGGCGCACACCACATCACGTAAGTGCAATACCCAGATCATATGGTGCCATATGGGACATATGGTGACATACGGCCCATATACACATACGGGCAGTATTCTTTCAGCTCCAGTTTTGGCCCCCAGTTTTGCTATAGGAGCCGTATGGCCGCCCAGCGCATCAGACTTATTTCTTCCACATTGCAAACCTATTTTACACCTCTCAAACCTATTTGTCGACTTCATACACTGATAAATCAAAGAGATTGCTTCTGAGTTCTTAGAATTCGTCTTCAACTCTCTCGATCCACTCAAACTTGTTAGGTATCAATCAGAGTCGGTATGCAGCGGAAATACGCAAACACACACGCACAAATGAAAGAAAAAATAAACGACACAAGAATTAACGTGGTTCGGTCAAGGTGACCTACATCCACGAGTGCAACCAGGGATCTCTCTTTATTAGGTGCTACAAAGATTACAATTACAACATGGGATATACATATAAGATCTAGATTAGGGTTGACAAACTTAAGCAACAAAGAACCTCTTGTTGGTAAGCAAACCATACTAAAATTTTAAGTTTCAACGTATTTAAGTATTATGACTTCTAACAAATGACTAATGCTTTCATTTGATACTCAACAGAAGGTAAGGTACAATTTTAGGTATTATCAGTAGCTTGGAAGTGTTATTGATCATCAAAAGAAGCATTATCTAAGTCTTCATTGTATTGGTAAGTGATATCAACCCTAAGACCCATTTGTTTATACAATATTCAGGATAAATGAGATTACTTAAGTTTGAATCTTATGGCTTTTTGGATTAATAGATTGAGAGCTGGAATAGCAAGACGTGGAGGATGTTTTGAATGTTAACCTACTGCATTTGAGACTTACATTTTGGTAAGAAACCATAAACTTGTTCATTAATCTAAGTTATAGGATTTTGAGGTAAGTAATGGTGCCATAATGATTGGAATAGGTGGCCTTTAGGAGAACAAAACTTTTAAAAAGATTTAACAGAGGTTAAACATCATCAAAGTTCACAAACTGGTAAGCTCCTATAATCCAAAAATCAAAAATATAGAATTTGGGCAGCAGGTCTTGATAGCTGACCCACAACACTCGTGATCCACTCGTAATCTATTTCCACAATTTCATCATGCACGTCAACTAGTTTTTTTATTTACATGCAACTGTTATTTTAAGTTATTTTATTTTTCTGCATTTTACTAATTAGTGGGGCTAGTGGCAAGTAACTTCTTTACGGTTGTAATTCTCTTTGTTAAAACAAACCCAAATCTTGTAATGGAAAGGATGAGTTTATGAATGAAAATTTTCTTTGGTTAATTTTCTCAATGGATTTTGAGGTGAATTAATTATTCAATGCTAGTTCAAGTGGGCAACTTGAATGGTGTTCTTGGAGTCTAGATTTGAGTTAAGTGGTGAATATGTATCTTGATTCAAATTTAGAATTGCCCAACGACATAGTTGTCAATAGCGAATAGCGGTAAATAGCGACAAGCCACCTATACGCTACGTAGCGAATAGCGGGCGCTATTTCACGTTTAGCGATACACTGCTAGAAATTTTTAGAAATATTTTATATTCAACTATTGTAGGATTCGTAGCAATTATAATCAATAATCATCAAAATCTTCATATATTGGGGTTATCAGCAACCCTATTTATATTAATCAAGTAAAAAATAAAAAAAATAATTTAAAAAAAAAAGAAAAAACGCTATTGGGTCGCTATGTAGTCGCTATATGGAAATAGCGGTCACCTGCCGATTCGCTAGGTAGCGCGCTATAGCGCCCGCTACCAGCGCTATTGACAACTATGCCCAACGAGTTGTTCAAGTGGTGTATCTATATCTTGTCGACCCGTTGATCTATCCGTTTCTTTGTTAATTCAATTTTATCCGTTGCCGTACTCTGATTGCCTATCATCTTGGTATCAGAGCCGAAACCGACCCGTTTCGACTCTTAGCCTTTCTACCCAACCGAACAATCCTTTCACATTCAATCGCCTGTTATCCTACCTACAAAAAAACCCAAAAAATATATATATTTGCAGGTCCATTTTCTACCGTGAACCCATCCAACAACCTTTCTCTTTCTGTTCTTTACCCATGGAAACCAACCAGAAAACTATGGACCAGCAGATCCGGGAGTTAGAGATTCAAATACAAACTCTGAGGCAAGAGTTGTGTGTGGAAGAACAAACTAACTCTAGAGTCGAGAAACCGAGAAGAAAGCTCCCCAAATATGTATCGACTTATCTGGCAATGTTAAAGGAAAGAATCACAGCCACGTCCAAAGGTAAGAACTCTCATTCATTTTCACCAAATGCCGAGAATCGCTACCGTGAAGCAACAACAAATGGAGAAGACGTACCAATTTCAGATTCCGGTAATCTAAATTTAGAGCCGATATATAAAGAATATAAGCAACATGTTGCTCAAATATCTAATGTGATTGGCGCCCATGTGAGTGCTCCGGCAGTTGACATTGTTCTCCTCGCCTTTTGTGACTCGGAGGAATTTCCAAAAGAAAAGGTAGCATTCGATCATAATAAGGAACCGGATAAGAATGAGTCGGACAAGGGACCGCGATATGATGATGAAGACATTAGACCTGACGAAGAAGAATGTGTGTTTGTGACTAGAGCACTTAACGGGTCTACGGGTAGCGACGAAAACACCCGACAAGAAATTGAGTTCCACAAAAGTTCATCTTGCTCACTGGGAATCAATGGGAACAACCATCTTCAAGTCATATCGAAGAAGATGATTACGAAAGCCGAACTACCGATTGTCCTCGCACCATCCGTTTTCAAAATTCTCATGGATACAAAGAAGAGCAACAACCTAGAAAAGCCGGCGTTTTATAATGCCATGGAACAAGGATTCACTGTTCTTCCTGGATCTTTTCATGTTATTCATGGCTCTTTTCATGTTATTCTCCACATGTTAATGTATCCATACAGGACCCGATTTCATGTCAAATTATACACCAATGGATACCCACCAGAAATACCTCCTGAACCGCCCCCGATACAAGATGTACAACATGCCGATGCGGATGGATATTGTTCCAAGTTTGAGGACAAACGTTTTCGAAGATGGGGAGAATGATAGCCAACCCACAACACTCGTGATCCACTCGTAATCTATTTCCACAATTTCATCATGCACGTCAACTAGTTTTTTTTTACATGCAACTGTTATTTTAAGTTATTTTATTTTTCTGCATTTTACTAATTAGTGGGGCTAGTGGCAAGTAACTTCTTTATGGTTGCAATTCTCTTTGTTAAAACAAACCCAAATCTTGTAATGGAAAGGATGAGTTTATGAATGAAAATTTTCTTTGGTTAATTTTCTCAATGGATTTTGAGGTGAATTAATTATTCCATGCTAGTTCAAGTGGGCAACTTGAATGGTGTTCTTGGAGTCTAGATTAGAGTCAAGTAGTGAATCTGTATCTTGATTCAAATTTAGAATTGCCCAACGAGTTGTTCAAGTGGTGTATCTGTATCTTGTCGACCCGTTGATCTATCCATTTCTTTGTTAATTCAATTTTATCCGTTGCCATACTCTGATTGCCTATCAGGTCTGTTCGTTGACTCGTACGGGTTGTATGGTTCGGGTAACCTATGACAATACAGGTCATATAACCAACCATATGAGCCATATAGCCTCTTTGACAGAACATGGAAAAATCAGTTTTATTCAGTTTTCAACATGTATATAATCTTTGATAAGTTTTGAGTAACAAAAGACCATTTAGTACCAAGTAATGTCCAGAAACGAATCTGAAAAACTAAGTAAAATGCATTGATTATAAATATAGGTTTGACCTGTTGAACGAACATAACTTTGAAACCCGAGACACCAAAGGAAACAGGAAACGTCAAGCAAAAGTGAGTTTACGTTAACATTTCAAAAATAGGATACACACGAATATGAAACATTTAGATATTGAAATTTTGTAATGCACGTATGTTTAAATCACGTATTATAATTCGGATATATATATATATATATATATATATATATATATACACTTATAAACGGGCTGTTTGTATACACAGGGGTGGCGTGGCATATGAGATAACAGTATTATGATTAAGCATATTTAAAACTGTTATATGGTTATCTATTAAGGGCATGTATGGTAGAATCATTGGTGATATAAGTTTTACAAATGTTTAAGATATGTTTACTAATGTTTTTAATAGAAGTGTTAGCTACTAAACTCACTAGTTAAAGCTAACGTATGTTTTTAAGTGTATATCTCAGGGGATTGATAAGGAGAAAGGTGAGAATATACAAGGAGCTAGAGATAGTTCGTGCCGAATACATTTAAAAGAATTATAATTCCTTGTTTTTTTATACTTTAAGAACTACTTTGTAACTACTAACCTGATGTAATGTAATAAAAGTAAGCTCCCGCTGTAAGTTTATGTATCAATCAATCTCGTTAAGCCCAAACCTGGATGCTGTGCGACAGTACGCAAGACGCAAGGTATTTATATGAAATTTTTACATTTCTCAGTTCTCATAGGTTTCTAGCATAACATACTCAATTTTTTATATATGATATAATATATGTATAAATAACCTAGATGATGTACAACCAAAAAAGCTATATGTATTATGTATAACATCCTTATACACAAAATCTTCCCATGTACAAGAGGCATTAAGTGTGCCTCCTGTTCTGTCATCACCTCAAGTGGCCAGGAGCGCTGGGGCCTGCCCTCTAGACGCACTTTTTAAAACCAAGTTGAGATCACACAATGGCTATGTTTTAGATAGGTCTCAATCCATTATCATTTTCTTAATAATTGATTTAAATGTTGAAAGATTTATCTGTTTTAGCTTCAAAAGTTCCTAAAACTGACTGCAATTAACTACTTGTAATCATCTGCGTGCTAATAATAGTAATAATACTGAAATATCTAGGTTAAAACATTGAACTGAAACGTTACCTGAATTGCTTCCCATATGGCATAACCGTATGGTCGAATAACCATTGTACCGCGAACAGGACCGTAATCAGCGAGCTCCGCCATGGAAATGACATCGAGGTACCACGCATTGAAATCCTGAGAACGAGGCGTTATGCCTTGTTCCTGAACAGGAAGTTTCTGGTTCGATTCAGCCGGAGCAACCTCCGTGGCCGGAGTACTTTTGGCGAACACTTTGGCGGAAGAAGTGAGTTTCCGAACATTGAGCTGCTTGCTCCGGCGGGGAAACAAGGAGGAGCGGGCGGAGGAGACGGCGAATATGGATGTGAGAGAGGGAAGCCGCAGAGCCCCCATTTTTGTGCACAAGGAACTCCAAATATCGGAAGGGATGAGGGTTTGACTGAGCGAAATTTTGCCTCTGTAATTTATTTCACTTATGCCCCCCGTATTATTTATAGCTCAAACTATATAAATCTTACTAACATTCCCTCGTGTTTCTTACAAAAAAAAAAAAATTCGTCCATGAAATTTGATCTTTATTCGTCAGGTTTACAGAATCTTAACTCCCAACGTTTTATATTAGAGTATTAGGTTATATATCATGTATTACATAGGTTATTTAATAAAAATAAAAGTATAATAATGTATAAAGAAAAATTAAAAATAATATATAAAATAAAAAATAAAATTCTTTCTTTCCTTAATTAAGTAATACTTAGAATTTAAATTTTATATTATCTTTTTTAAAAAATAAAAACATTAACATAATTACTTTTTAAAATTCAAACTTAAAATAGGGAAAATTAGAAGATTTTGATGAGAAAAAACATGATAATGACACATGACATTATTTGAAATTATTTATTAGAATAAGGATTTTTGTCAGCTTTCTTATCTTCATCTCTATAACTACACTAAAACTCACTACTTTTTTCTCTCTTCTTTTCAATTAAATAATGCTTTTTTATATCTTTATCATTACCTTTTCTCTCTCCTCCACTCATAACCACTTTCAAAAATATTAAAAAATTTATACATGTGAATAGTGTGTTCCCCAAATATACATAAAATTTATAACTTTTCTCTCTCCTTCACTCACAACCACTTTTAAAAATATTAAAAAATTTATACATGTAAATAGTGTTTTCCTTAAATATCAAGAAAATTTATAATTTTTCTCTCTGTTTCACTCACAACCACTTTAAACCACTCTCTAAAATATACACTGCACATTATGGGTGTATAACTAACTAACCGTATAGACATGGGCATGGCCAAGTTGGGTATTTAAACATTTTAGAATGGTCTTAATGTTCTTCGAACTGTTCTTGATATTCTTGATTTTTTTTCCGAAAACATCCCCTTATTTTGGGATATATTAGGATTTAATCTTCTTTCCTAATTTTGTGTTGATTTATCCCCAAGTTTCGTATTCAAAATGTTATTTTATTAATAAACGAACTGGTATACTTGGAGATAAACTAAAACACAAAAGATTTCGAAATCATAATAAAATCCCTTATTTTTCGCATAAATCCTTACTCGGATTATTTTTCCCGAGAACGTTAATTTTCCCGTGAACGTTATTTTTCCCGTGAACGTTATTTTTCCCGTGAACATTATTTTTCCCGAGAACTCAGCCTAGAACCCGAGAACTTACTATCTAGTAATTATTCTGGGAACTTGGTTGTACCAAGTTCTCGGCTCATCCATAAGTTCTCGGCTCTTTATGTTTTCGGGTACTTAAAAGTACTAGGGTCCATAAAATTTTTTGGGGCAGGGACGCGCTGCCCCGTACCCCCCAGCGAACTCACCACGGACAAGAGTTTTACTATTAACTAATGCTTTTATATTTTGTGAACCCGTAAATTTCAATGTTTTACAAACTTTTAACTTATTTGAATAACACCTAATAGTTTCACTTCTGCTCAAATGTAATGTGATACACGTGTATATTTTTTCAAGTCTAATTAAATATTATCACTTGGTGTATATCATTAAATTATTAGATATTCACATGACATCCGCCTAAAATACATAAGTGTTTCATTTTTGTCCAATGATGATGTGTTATATTTGTGTTCTACAAACTTAATATGTGCAAATTAAATGTCTCACTTCTGCTAAAAAATGATGTGTTACATTTACCTTGCATACCTTATTTGTTCTAATACTTATATAACTAGTGATAGCCAAAATGAAAACTAATTGTTTAAGTAGAACTTTAATTAGTTTATTATTTTTGTGTTATAATAGACTTTATCACAACTTCATTATTATAATGGTCCTTACTTTTCGTCTGCCTTAGTCAAGTACCTCATAGTTCACTCTAAGTTCTTCTATTTAGTTATGTATCTTATTCTTCTCATTTAAATTCACTGCAACTTCTAATATGGGAATTGAAACTCTTACTGATTCTAACTTTTATTCTTGGAAAGATTTTCTAATGTTGAATCTCGCAATGCTAGATTTTGATTATGCACTAAGAGAGGCTGCACCCTCTGCCATCACTGATAACAGTACCGCTGACGACAAGATACTCCATGAGAAGTGGAATAGAGGAATAACGACCGATGTAAGCTTTACGGTACATCCTAAACGGGAACCCATCATCATCAAGATCACGACGTCTTCCCTATCCAACGTCACTGGATTATACCAGGTACATGTTTACTATTAATCTTGTTTTCCATTATTTGTTAAAGAACTTATCAACATTAAGTGAATAATGACCAATGTAAGCCTTACTTCTACTCAAGAATGCTCAGAGAATCTAATCAACAACTCTATTTTATTTTCTCAATTATGGATTTTTGGTTGTATAACGTGATTCCCATTTGTATTTTTGAATTTAAGACTGATATTTTGATCGGTATTTTCGTATTGAAATAAAAGGAAGCTAATGGAACTATGGAAGCACCCTATATTGATTCTATAACTTGGTCAATATGGCAATTTATTGAAGACCTTTTAACCGTCAAGGAAAAACAAAAAAGATCAACATGGTTTAGGAACCAAAATTACCAATTTTTTTTATACCAAAGTTGATAATGTATAATAACACTATACTATAGGTTGAAATACTACTTTTGAAAAGTAATCTATACATATATATAAAATATATCTATACTATTCAATTTTTATTACCCTGAAACAAAAAATCCCAAACGTCAACATGGGATGAATTCTAAATGTTTTTCTTAAAGCATGTATTTCTTGATCAACATCGACATAAAACTAATCTAGTTGTTATTGTCCTACGTTGTACACTTGTGCTACATGCATTACAACTAGTACAGTTGTCCATAATAAAGCGACATAAGTTGCTAGATGTGGTGGGAGACATGAGTCATAAGTATAAACTTTTAACGGATGAAAAATTTACTAAAGGATTCAGATGACGTGGTCACACTCTAACACTGGTGCATTTCATAAATTATCACTTGCCTACACACTAACAAGGCTGTAACTATTTTCACCCCCAATGTGCATTAACTATTTGTACCTTCTGCTTTTCTATTTGTTACGCATCCAAGTACAAGTTTTTGGGTCCAATATATACATCACTTTGGTCCTACTTGAATTTTTCACGCTTAAATGTGTATTTCATTATTAAAAGTGTAAGTTTGATACATAACGAGTTGAACTCAGAGATTCTTTTTTTTCTTAAACCTGAATAACTCGTTATTAGGAAAACCATCAGAACCAGCCAATACCTGTTAACCAACGAGACCTAACAAAAAACCAATGAAAGCATACTGCTGAAGGCAATCAAATGCTTACCACTGCGCCACTCATTAAAGGTATACGTCATCATACTTTTTATAGTGTGTATTAAAAAAATTCATATATTTAATTAGTATATATATTACCTCAAACTAAGGATGCTAGTCAAGAAAATGTGAAGTTAAAATACTCTCAGAGTCTTGAAGCTAACAACCACCACGGTTAGGATGATACTAGGACTTGATATTCACAAGCAGACAATTTTCTTGAAAGAATCCACATGAATGGTAAATTTAGTTTGAAATCTATTTTGTGAAGTCATGGAAGTATTTAGTGTTAATTTATTTTATATTAACATACAATTGATTTTTATCTTAATGTCATTATATTTTATAATAAATATAATATTTTTCTAACATGAGCTACAGACTATAGAGTATATTTAAAAATTCGTATGGTTTTTCTCTGAAACAAATAGTTCAATCCATATATAATTGTCGCGTTAAAGTTGCTAGGACCACGAACAACTAGCATTTATACTATTAATTAAAGCAACAAAACAAAACATTCTTTTATTATATAATACGTAGTACTATATATAGAGAGAGAGAGAGAGTCTGGTTAATATGCAAAGGTTTTTAGCTTGCGAAGGTACGAAGCCACTAGCTAGAATGCGACACGTGTTCTTAGGGTGACGAGTAATTGCGTTCGCGTAATAATAATAACATATATTTTAAAATGATAATAACACATGTTATACGAATAATCACGCATCTATCTATACTAATAAATAAAAATAAATTAGGACAGGTGTCGATACATCAAAAAAGTTATTTTCCCGCCTAAAGTGTGGTTTGCAAAATCACAAGCGGATCTTAAAAATGGATCCAATTGTGGTTTGGATTCCTGGTTATAACCCGGTTATTCAAGAGACGGGGTAATCCCCTTTTTGTTTTTCATTTGCAAGCCCTAAAACACCTTTCCATCATCGCTGCTCCATTCGCATTTGTTAGATCTTGAAGTTAAGTTTCCGATTTCAACATTTTCCTCGCCGATTGGTTTGTTGTTCTTCCTTTGTCTGTTACTAAACGTTTTTTTGCTGTAAAGGTTGATATCCACATAATCATCATACCAATCGGTTCAGAAAATCCATCTCATTAGGTATGTTTTTTTCTGATTAATCTTTTCTTTCTTTTGAAACCCTAAATTTGATCGATTTCGATTGCTTTTAATTGAGGGTTTTTCCAATCAAAGTCACATACATCATATTTGGGTTCGTTGTTTATTTTAAAAAATTAGATGAGTTTCAAAAGTATTGCTTTTACCAAATTTGTTCATATATGATTCTACGATTTTACCAAATCTGTTAATAGAACATTACACATATTCTATGGTTTACGCAAGGAACAAAGATTACTTAATCTCATATTGCTTTCTAATTGTTTTTTTTTACATTTTAGCCTAAGTCACCTTTGTGTGGTGTTGATTCAATAATGCTGCAAAAATACATGGAGGCAAATAGTGGCATATAGTCGTTGTGTACATGAAAACCTTGAAGGATATGATCTTGAAGGCGATAACATAAATACTTACCACCTTCCACTTAAATGTTAATCCTGTCATAATTTCATAAGATGCAACATCTTTGATGTTAATATTTCTGTGTCACTTTATATGAATCTTTACGTGCTGATATGCATTATGTTTTGATTGTTACAGGATTGAAATCGAGGAAAATATTACATCATTTTTATATCTTTTCTTGAAGCATCTATATTGGAGGTAGCAAGGATGACAATTGATTCAGGGTGGGCACCTCCTAAGCCACTTATATTTCTGTTCAATGGTGTAGAAGAACTTTTTATGCTTGTAAGTAGTGTATCATTTTACATTTTAGTCACATCTATATTCTATATATTTTAATTACCATTTTTCTTTTTTTTAGCCACTAATTTGCTTATTTCTCAGGGTTAAAATGGCTTTATAACAACATATAAATGACGTAATACAATCAGAGGTTTTACAAATTTGGAAGCTTCTGGAACAGAGGGGTTTGGTAAGTAGTTGAAGTCTGTTTAGCTTCTAATATAAATATGCAAATGGCTTACATGTCTTCTAATAATGCAAAAGTAGTATTATTTTCTTTGTATTTTCATGAAAAGTTTTTTCCATTTGTAGTACATTTTGTACAAAGAAAATGCTATTGGTTTGTTCATTTTATTAATATTTATTTAAAATTGAATGATAAATTAAATTAAGTGAGAAATATTAAAATTATATCTATCACATATCTGAGTTTTCTGAATATAAGTCTTTTCTGTGTGAATGTGTTCTGATGTCATTATGTTTTATGAGATATTTTATCTTCTAGAAATTATCCATATTTTGTTAAAATTTTAAATTTTGTCTGCCAATCTGGGCCTAGGTCTTGGCCTTCACAAGTCTATGCTCAATCAGTTGTGCATCCTATGGGCAATAATGCAGCATAGGTTTTTTCAGTTCTCTACTGCTTCAACGGTAATTTCAAATATTTATGTAGATCGCTCTTTTGTTTGATTTATTATATATAGTTTGGCATATCAAAAAGGCATGCTGAAGATCATTGTATAATAATATAAACTATTATGTGTGTTTTGAACTGGTTATGTGAATCGTTTTTAGTAAAACATGATACAGGAGATAGTGGAAGGATGTGCTTCTTTCTCTTTAAGTTGTAATTTTCAGATAATCAACTATATGCGTGCTTGAAAATTCTGAAAAAAAGGTGGTCTATGATTCTATGATTTTACAAGCATAAAATTGCATTGTTCTTGGTGATACTGATTACAGAATGTTTGCCACCGATTTTGGTTGCATTCATGGACTTGATATTATCTTTGTCCAGTGGGGTTGTTTTCACGATACCTGTACTGATTCGGTAGAAAAATTATTGTATGAATTACCACTTCTACTTTGGTACAGTTCACTAATTTACAGTTTTATGACTACTTTATTCATGCAAATTCTCTAACCCATGCACTTTCTTTTATCAACTAAACCTGGAAGCATTCAAGCTCGTGGGGATAACTTATTTAATTTAGTTAAAGCTTTCACTAATTCATTTAGGCTTAAAAATGCTCATGTTTGTGGACTTACTAAAGAACAGGATGATGGACTACCTATGTTTTTTGATTATTTGTCATGGTTCTATGTATGTTACAACTAAAATTTTCACCAATAACTCTTAGACTTGGTACTTTGTGTTGTGTTTTTATCTTTAATGAGTCACAGAATTTTATTTTTGCTATAAAGTAAATGGGTCAAACAGCAGTAGCATTAAAAACACCATAAAAACATTATTCTATGTTTTATAAAGTTTAACATTAAGTTAAATGGGTGTATAGCAGTAACATCATTTGTCTGTATGTTCATCTTACTCAGCTGCATTTTTTTCCATATATCACTAAATAGTAAAGTAAGCAAATCACAAGTACACTACGTTGTTCACCTAATTTACTTACTAATTTCTTCTCTAATTGAAACAGGTGGCTTTTTGCAAGTTAAAATGGTTAACACTTCGCTGCTGTCAATATATTGAAATGATTATGTACCTCCGCTATGCTTTTGTATGTTATGAAATTACTATACTACGTTACTTAATTCCTACTCATGTATGCTTTCAATGGGTAATGTATGCTTTTAATGGGTTATGAAATGAATTTATATAACGTCGGAATACGGAGGTAATTTCGCTTGATTTGAAAACTATTCATTTTCTCATTTGCAGGTATTTCAGATCCAATTTCAAAGTTTGAAGTGATTCAGGTGTATTCTAATCTTAAAGTTTGATTTACTCTCCCCTTCCTCCATTATATTTCTCTGTTTTACCAAAGTAAAAGGTTTTACTTTTTGGTTTCAATTCTGCTTCATTTCATCTTTCCTCAAATTTTTTGAAGTGTTTCTGTTTTTACATTTAGTATGTTACTGGTGGGACTAATGACCTAACATTCGGTGGTGTTCGTATCTTCGACAAGTTCACTAAAGTTTTGAATCTTTTTATTTGATATTGCTTCATTTTAGTTTGTCTATTGAAATATGCATGCCATAAACTCATAAAGATTGTTTTTTTTTTGTCACTTACAGGGTGATACCGACGGTTCTTGTAACAAAACATGAATCACTCAAAGGCCACTCATGTGTTCTTTTGTAGAATTATGTAATTACCATTATAAACATATTGTAAGTTTTAGTTACACACTATAGAAATATATAATTTCTATTATACAACCCCATGTAATACACGGGTTTATAACCTAGTGTTATATAAATAATAACGCATAGTGATAATCAAGCATCTTATACGAATAAGCGTACATGTTATACGTACAACACATTAACATTTTTCTTAATAAAAATCGTTTTTTTATATAGCAAGACTATACTCAAATTAAAGAGAATAAAATATTTGATTTTATGGTGTGATTTTTTTTTTAAAATAACGTCATATAAAAAGGTATTTGTGTTTTAAAAGAATGAAGGAACTTGAAAAAAAAAATCAACAATGGTAAGCTTTCCAATTTTACCATTTCAACTATTTTCAAATTTAAAAATAAGTTGACTAGGTACAACCTTCATCTTAACCATTTATTTCCTAGATCAATGATTCAGAATCCTTCCTACATTTGGTATGATAAGAGTAATTTGTATTTAAAATTTTATATATATTTATATAACCAAACGTGTATAAATTTGTACGAAGATGGACAAATTTATGTTTAGTATGGTCAACATACTTGTTCAAGTGGGTTTAAATTACTCTATAAATATAGTTTTCTAACTTTCTAAGATTTAATATAGATACATGACTAATGATTCTTTGATGTTCTCTAATATACAATTAAATGTATAAGTAAAAACACGCTTTCCGCTTGCCTTCCACCCCGCTAAACACGAGGCTAATTCTACCATTTATTCAAAAAGGTCACGAGTGGAATCAACCAATGCTTTGGTCATTCAACACGAGGGTTTTGGTCGGTTTTTCCTACTGTTTGATTCAAAACAATAATTCTATCATATGAGAGGTGACACCATTAACCGTTATACAACGTCTAGTTTACAAAATCTCAACTACTAAAATAAATAGGTTATCTAAGTTCTATGTATATTATCTAGCATTTTTGGGATTAGGTTTTGTTCACACTCAAATAACAGCAAGAATAGATTTAATATATAATTAGTCGGATTGTTTCTTATTATATACAAAGACTATATTAGAGCTTATGTATTACACGGGTTAAATAAGCTCAACTTGTTATAAACCAACAGTTTCTATAAAGATTTGTTTGTTGGATGTCACCAGCCGTCGGTGAAAGAAGAGCATAATGAAGATTTGAAATTATAAATTGCAAATAATAAAAATTTAAGAATTATAAATAACAAGTAATCAAGATTTAAGAATTATGAAATCATATTTTAAGATAAAATATAATTGAAATCTTCATACTATTTAGTAAGTTTTAATAAAATACTAGAATAATTTATATATATATAATTATTTAAAATCGACCTACTCGCGGCACACATGCTATATCTTTGAATGAATCATCGACTTGGGACCTATTCTTTCATTTTTCCAGTGAGGGGATCTCGGTCTCACTAACAAATTATTATTTAATACAAAAAATAGGCGGAAAACAAAAATTTAAACTTAACAGAAGTCGACACGTGTCTATAAAGTTATTCATTTATTATAATAAAGATTATATATAAAAATATTTGGTTTTGAAATATAGCTTGTAAACGAAGAAAAAAAAACACTTTTGAAAGGCCAAACAACATATAACGAGTGCTTAAGTTTATCATCACAAAACTTTATTAGCCACTTATTAAAAAAAAATATCCAACAAGTTATAATGTTGTACTACATCTCTTTTTTTAATTAAATTGTCACATTTTTTTTATATTTACATCGTTTTCGAAACCACAAAACCTTGGTTTGATAAGATTTAGTATGTGATCATAAAACCCACCAAACTATTACCAAAGTGGAGCCCTGTTGACACCTAAGAAATAAAACCACACAATAGAAGTCATTAAGTGTCATGTCCACTTTTTTAAGAGCTGTATGTGGCACTTTTAGAAATACATGCTAAATATTAAGTTAAAAACTAGATAAATATATAAATATGTTATGTAAAACGGTTATGTAATTGCTTATGCTCTCTTTTAATTCTCATCATATATACCATACGTAATATACAAATGAATTATGTAGATATCTACTTAGTTTTGGTTCTGTGTTAAACGCAACCCTATGTAAATATATATGACACACACATATAAGGTTGTAAATGAATAGAGCCGAATAAAACATTTTTCATGTTCGTTCGTTTAGCATTTATCAGACAATCGGACGGTTCACGAACACGTAGATGAACAAACTTTCTTTTTTTGTTCGTTTATTAAGGAAAGTTTTCGTTCGTTAATTTTATAAAAGAACACAAATAAATAAAAACAACAAATGGACAAAAACAAACACATATTAACTTGAAAATAAAAATTAATAAACATTCACCAACAAAAATTTGTGTAAAAGCAAGGAATAGATGAATGTATAGAATAGAAATAGGAGGAGACCGTGCTCCGCGGCGGTGCCGCTCGTCACTCTTGGTAATGTTGAGAAAATGGAAGCGTTAAAATTTGTAATATATAAATAATATACTAAGAAGTGAAGGAAAATAAAACAAACAAAAAATCTATTAAAATTAAAAAAAAAAAAAAAAAAAAACATACACTAAGATTTTAACTTGGGTGGGTGGGATTTGAGCAGGAGCATCTACCACCAGGCCAAGAGCCCAATACTTGCAATATTCTCATCGAAAATTCTTTAATGCAGACCAAAGTGAAAAAATGAAAATTTAGATCAACCAATGGTAATGTTTCAGCCGTCCAAGACAACCTATCACCACCAATCACTATTCACATCGGTTTGAAATGTATTACTTATATTATATATAATGATAATCATGAATCTAACTATAAAGTCTATATGAGATTTCGTAATCACATCTAAAATAAGAACTCATCTTAAAAATCCAGTTTGGTAGGTGAGGGAAGATCACTTGACCAATAAAACAACTCTATGTTTATTACTTAAATCATTGATATAGGACGAGTCTCATATCTTATAATGGTTTCAGGCCGTAACATTGAACACTACTGATATGAGCTCCTAGTGTGCTTGGTGATTCATATGAACCGTGTCAACAAAATTCATCGGTGATATCGCCATTTGACACTCCTAACCACCCCAAACAACCTCTTCGGCAAATCCTTCTTGTGCTTCAACCAGAAACCCATATCGAATGTCACCAGCCGTCACACACCACAACGTAAAATGTTAATTCGCGGTGACGATCTTAGAGTGAAGACGAAGGCTAGGACTGGAGGCAAGCAGAATGTGCTTTTTGATAAAGCATAGTGTGATAAGTTAAAAATATTATAGAGTGTTGTGTAAAAAATTAAAACATTGAATATTTTCTAGATAAAGTGGTAGCCTATAACTTTTCAGATGGGAGGTCATGTGTTTGAGTTTCGCTTAGGAAAAAAATTATCCATGTTGAGTCAGAGTGTGGGGACTCTGGGCCCGAAAAAGATACAAAGTCCCCCAACCGCTAGACCATGTGCTGTCCAAAAAAAGAAACTAAAAATCATTAATTCATTACGACTGATCAATGCCAACAAACTCACACCAGAACAAACAAAACCTAAACACCGCCTAAATCAAAACGAGTATAATCCAATTGCGTATCATCTTCACCAGACTTGTCACCTCAAGGTTTCTAACTTTCTATAATTAAAATCATAACACGAACATATGTTGCAGTAGAATAGTTTTTTTGAGCTCATTCCCCTATAAAAACGTCTCATGAGAAGGCTCTAGTTCTACCGAATAAAACCATGTACATTCCTATCTTTTCTACCTATTTCATACATGGAAACGGTGAAAAATAATCAGAGGTTAAGTCGGGTTGATCCATAATACGTTTGCGTTAATCTATAAATATATGTGTTAACAGATAATATTATATCTTATTCAAACTGTGTAATACACAGGTTCTTTCAACCCATGTAATACATGATTTTTAAAGACATGTTTTTTATTACTAAATATATAACATTACATTTATTCAACCGGTCTACGCGAGTATATAACCTAGTTACAAACACAACAATTTGAAAAGTGGCTATTCATGGTATGCAATTTGGTTGGTGCACATGTAAGCACTTGGTTGGGCCACATTTAAAACAATTAAATTTTGAGTTTTAACTTTAATATTATTTTATCTATAGAATAATTTTTTTAGATTTTATTTTTTCTTACAAATTTTAAAATATGATGTTTTTAAAAGACTCGAATATATCGTTGTGATGTATTTATTTTTATATACGTTTCGGTGTAAGTTTCGTTCAAAACCGACCCAGGTCAAATATAACGTTTTTAAATTATTTTCACTGTAAGTAATATTTTCTAACTTCCGAATACACCATTGCAACGCAGTCATTCCTATGTGTGTGCCGATATGGATTTATAAAAGACTGGATCCCAAAATACGCGGCAAAAACCCAAGGTTGAAATATGATAATTTTTTTTGTATTTTTCATAACCACTTAATGTTTTTTAAAATTGTGATTATAATGTTACGATGTACCTCTTTCTACCTACGTTTAAATATAAATTTTATTTAAAACCGAGCCGACGCAACGCACAACCAAAATCTACTAGTAATTATTACGAAATTACTGTCAAATAATATCTTTCCCTTCAGATAAAATATGTTAGGAAAAGTCATTGTTCATTATATTATCAAACTAGCTTTAAATCCGTGTGTTATATATGATGGAATGTTATGATTTTTGACAACTTAACTGAAAGATTGTTTATTGCTTAAAAATTGTTAGCAACTGAATTGATACATAGTTTTTAAAAGGCAATACAGTAGTAACCATCTGGTTTCCTTAAGATAGGTGTCTCATATTCAAATCTTAAATTCATTGGATTTCTAACATAACCAACACAAGTTTATATTCACACGATCTCGTTAGTTAACCGAACATTTGGTTTTAAATAACGAGAATAGTTGATCAAACATTGTTTGCTTTTTTCTTTTGAACTCGCTAATGTTCACAACCTTGTAGGTTCCAACTTACAAAACTTTACACGTTGACCCCACAATCAAACGCCACGTTTATTCGCTTTTTTAGGTGGGTTACACAGCTAATTTAAACATTAATCAACTAATTATAATACATTAATTATCTAATTATAACAATTAATTAACTAATTCAATGCCAAGCAGAGACCACCATGAGGCTCCGTCCCAACCACCCAAACCTAATGCCCCCTGAATCTTCTTTCACAGTGAAACCAGGATTGCCACGTGTCCCCCAGTTCACCTTTGACACCAACGAGTCGGCCGTATCTTGACTCACCGGTTTCGGATCAAACCCGGCCATCCTCATCCGGGCCCGCCATTTGCCAAACACCTCGCATCTTTCAACGCGTTCCCTACCTTCGCACGCAACCGAGTTAACGATCCTCCGACTCAGTCCCTCCTCTATCTTAACTCGCTCCGGGTTATCCCTCGGAATCGTCGCGTCAAACGAGTCAACAAACGTGGTGTAATAACTAAACACGTCGTTTACACGCGCCGTGAACGAGGCCGTATTCGTGTTCAAATCCTGCTCCGCCACCGTCACCACCGCCGGCGACAACGCTTTCACGCGACGGAGAACCTCGTCTCTCAGATTATCAACCGTGACGCTTTCGTCCGGCAACTTGTTTAACTTGAAAGCGAAATTTACGGCCAAAACGTCGTCGTTTGCAACCGTTAAACCTTGTTTACTAATCTCAGATAACTTGAAATCCAAAACATTGTAATGAAAGATAACGCCTAGTTTGTTAGATAGTGATTTGAGTCCATCACCAACAAGCTTCAACCTCTCAACACCACCGTTACCGAAATCTTTAAACGTCGTGAGTTTAACCGAAATCGGAGTCCCACGGTCGACTTTACGCGCGGCCGCGATCTCGTGTATCATGAACACGTATTGAAGCCCGTGTCCTATGTCGAAGTCCACCACGTGGATGTTTCTGTCTCGCTGAACCGAACCTGATAAATTTTGCAAGATGATATTATTAGCCATCATGAAAGCTAGCTTAAAACACGGGGATTTGTCGTAAAGTAGTTGCGTCGACAAAACGTGTTCTCGTTTATATAATTCTGCGACGGAGGAAATTTGTTTCTCCGTCGCAGCGTTCGCGTGAACATGCGAGCTTAGAGCAGAAGCCATGTGACACCCCAATCTTTGTTCAGGAGTCCCACGCGCGTTGGAGAATTGGTTTAGGCGCGTGATCAATTCCATTGCAATCTCTGACTTCCCGTCCGTGATTGCCTCGGTGGCGTCTGATATTAACTGCTTTGGAGAAACGGATGCGGAGGATGATGCGCAGGATGATGAAGACGACGTCGTTGGAGACGGTGAAATGATGTTTACCGGTTTCAGTAACTTTTGAATCGATTCCGACCACTCGGTGTCTGTCACCACCGAAACGGCGTCGTTTTCTACTTCATCGTCTAACAAAAGCTCTTTCTCTAATTCTCGTAGACGATTCAACATCTTTCTCTCCGTTTCTTCATTCGCCGGCGGTTGTTTCCGGCCATTGTATTTGTTAATTTGATCATTACTTACCAAACTTCCGTTACCGGTATTAAACCTTTCCGGTAGAAATTGTTGAGAAACCGGCGACGATGACGAGAAATTAGATACCGAAGAAACTTCCGGCGAGACTAAAATTTCCGACCGGTGATTATAAACCCTAGGTTTCACGTTTCTCAAGTAAACCGAAGGTTGCTGTTGGAATTCCGTCAACGATCGTTTCCCGATCAATTCAGATCGCGGCCCGATGACCGGCGGCAATAACGTCGACGTGTAATTTACTTGTTGGCTGTAGTTACTTCTATTAACGTTGCTTGCGCCGCCGCCGTTCGCATTGAAGAAACCTGGATATCCGCCGGAAAACCTAGACGACATTGTCGCCGGAGGTAATACGCAGGGGTCAAACAGAGGGAAATTCAAAAGGTGTTTCGTGAATTTGATCGTAAAGCAAAATTTGATCGATTCTTAAAAAATTGGTGCGTGAAGTGGTTTATAAAAAGCTTCCTTTTCTTGACTGGAGACACGTTTTACAATAAATATATTCTACCATATTATGGTTGATTATTTAAGAATAATTAAATATGAGAGGTAATGTTTGATACACATTAATATTTGCGGTTAAAAACTTATGATTTATTGTTTTGTAATAAGTAATAGGTAAATTTTTTGGTTGGGAACTTATTTAGCACAATGCAAAATTTATTGAATACAAACATCAATATTCTTACACATTAGTAAGTTGTGTCTCAAGGTATGTAAAGCACATGATTTTATTTTTTTTAGTTAATTACAAAAATAGTCGTGGTTTGCGAAAACTAAGCATATTTAGTGGTTTTCGTATAACAACTAGTTTTTTTATTAATTCTCCCGTAGGATATTATTTGTATCTTTTAAGTTTTTAATTTGACTTAGAAATTGTTTTTGGTAATATTTTAAGAGGAATTTTACATATATTCTCTTACTATGACGGTGAATTACCTATTTACCAAACCATTAAAATCAGTTATATAGGAGAATATGTAATTTTAACCTTTTGACTTGTGTTTTAGAAAGAGGAAATATGTAATTAAAATTTTAACTTGGAAAAATATATAATAAATAATTTTAGCAAGAAAAAATATATAAATGGTTAAAAATTATCTGTTTTTAACTATAAATAATAATATTCCAAATTGTGTTGTGGTTTAGAAAATACGACCGTTTCAAAAAGCTTTCATATTTTTTATTGATCTTTAAATGTTAATAGAAATTGAGAGGTAAATACATGTTCCTTTTCCGAAACTAATCGCGTAGTCCTCCGACTACCACGTCATAACATATACAATACAGTTTATTTGTAAATGTTATATGATATATCTATTTAGATTTTCATATCAGTTTAGCGACTATGTTCAATTACTTACAATTTCCAAATCACTAACCAATAATGCTTCAAGTACAAGCTTCTAATGCATACTTATAATTTGTCTTCGTATGCACAACTTGCAATTCCTGAATGCATGCGACATGTTTATTTTTTTAGGATTAATTATTTTATTATTATAATTAATTTTAAAGTTATTTTCGTTACGTCGTTTTTAAACCGATCAATTGTTTTAAAATGTTTGGTTTTTTAAACCATTCAATGCTCATCTCCAAATATACCATTGTGGGGTTCCTATTTTTTAATTTATCTACGTTACCCGCCGCAACGTGGTCCGCATGAACAATAACTTGATTTTTTATTCTAGTTTTTTATTTTTAGTTAAATACAACTTCTTTCATAAAAATAAGTAAATAGCATCCATGGCCCAGTGATTCATGTACGTACATGTACTACAACTCAATCCGTATCTACATTTTGAACCTGTTGCGGAATGCGTCATTTTAATTAAAAAAAAAGAAATTATTTACTCTTACAACTTTTAAACTATGATATTTTACAAAATTTCAAAATTGACATTGTCACGTGCCTATTTTTTATTACGTTTCGATGTAAATTTTCGTAACATTGTTTTTAAACCAACCGGTTGTTTTAAAAGTTTTTTAAACCGTCTGTCGCTTACCTCAAAATACACCGTTGCGGCTTTTTTTATCTACATTTAAACCGAACCGCTATTTTTATTTACATTTCGGTGTAAATTTTGTTCGAGTAACTTCACTTTCATATACAACGAGGTTATTCGTGACTATCGAATATACCGCTACGACGTGAATTTTTTTTAATGTCACATAAAATGTACTGTCACGATTTGATTATTTTTTCTACATTTTAAACCCGCCGTAAAGCGCGGGTAATAACCCACTAGTTTTTTTTAAATATAACTGTAGTGTAACTAAATTAAATTATTTATACCTTTTTTTTGTCTATGTTTATCTTCATTTGATGATGAACAAGATAAACAAGACATGATTGATCAGGCGTCACTGTTTATGATTTATATGAAAATTTTATTTGATTGGCATGCTTTTTTGTTTTTTTATACTACCTAAAATGCAAATATGTAAAGAAGTTATTTTTATGTGCCCTTAAAAAGTAAATCTATATTTGTTGACATTTTAACCAATATTATATAATATTCTTTTCTCAATATGCAATAATCGGAAAAAAGAAAGAAGGCGCGTAAGGTTGAAAGCTGTAGAGGAATAGATATTTAATTAATTAATTAACTGCGACATACTTTTAGGTCGTGGAATATCGTAACAACCGCCATCGAAACCTACGCTCTACCCTGGTTGCAACATCGTCCATTAAGCTTAAGTTTGTCTCGTTTAATTTACTGAAAGCTTGAGCTTTACCCATGGTTGCAACATCGTCCATTAGGCTTGAGCTTGTCTCGTTTAATTTACTGAAAGCTTGAGCTCGGCTCGGACTCGACCTTTTATAATTTATTAATTAATATATATATATATATATATATATATATATATATATATAAATTACCCTTATTTGCAAGTCATATTACTAGACTTAATGAAAAAAAGTTAACACTCGTTAGTAGAAAGTATGTAAACTGTTACAAACTATGAAACAAATGATGAATTATGTTATTTCATTAGTTTACGGATTATATTTGAAATTTGGTATATAGTTAAAAGGATGGAAAATGTAATTTACTCTAGTTTTTATATATAACATAATATATATTTTTTAGTTATTTTTATTATAGTTATATATATAATTATTATCTTATAAATATATTTAATAAATTAGTTAAAAAACTATACAATGGGCTCATTTAGATTCGCGAGCCGACTCGAGCTCGTCTATTAAACAACCTTATATTTAGACTCGAGCTCGTTTTAGCTCAGCACGATTTGAGCTTTTAACGAAACGATCTCGAGTATCTCGCGAGCCGGTTTGTCTCGTTTACTCATCTACATCTAAGTATTTAGTTATGTGCCATCTTTTCATCAACAGTTTGGTTTGAAGTTGGAAAAAAACTATAGTCGGATTACTTATTTTGAGGCCTCAAATAAAACTATTATTTTTAATCTAGTCTTTAATCTACATGCTAGAATTTATGATGTAATTTTAATTTTCGTTTTATAGTTTAATAGGTTTTTGGTTCGTATGTTTTGATCTAGCATTTTGTTAGTTTTTTTATGTATAAAATATTCAGTTTTAAAAATACATGTTTATAAAATAAATGAATCAAAATTGTCAACTTTACATACAAGTTCCTCCTTTTTAACATAGCGTTCGGTAATATAGGAGGAAAAGAAATAAAAAGAACTTTTTGCTAATAAATCCAGTTAACTTGCAACTATATATAAGTTTGTGTTTAAAAGGAATTATGATATTTCTCCTTATGCTTAACCTAAAACACGATATGATAAATGGAAACGCAGTTAACATTAAAAGCAAACAAACAATAGTCAATTTAAACTTGAAACTATAGTGATCTTAATAGGTAGCAATCTATGAAACATGTTAGCTCCTTACCTATTTTATTCAAACTTTAGGAAGATGGCGTTTTTAAATCTATTTCCTAACCTAGATTCCTAGAATCTGAATTCTTAAAATCAAGCTATTTTTTTTTTACTCTAATTGTTTAATTATATATCATTAAGGCAAATTACATAAGGATAGCAGGTAGACGGGCAACAAACTGCGCCGCCATCCCCTTCTGAATGGAAAACCCGAATCTACTAAAAACAAAGCCTCGCCCCTGAGGAGTCGTAAAGTTGTTGTGGACCACACGTTGAACTCTAGCCAAGAACCGAACCGTCTCCGGCGCCAAGGAGCCGAACGTGTCAAACGCCAGGGGGACAAAGGCATGCTGATTATCCTCACAAGCTTTCGCGTGCTTTTCCACCTTCTTTGACTCTGCTTTCATAACCGCTTGCCCCGCCACAAACCCATTTTCCCGCAATCCAGCTAGGGGGGATACACCTGTGAGATCGACACAAGCATGTTTCCCGCCCTCCCAACCAAAAACTAGCACGTCCGCCGGGCGTAGGGTGGACCTCCCTTCCGCCGGGTCCGTAAGAAAATTAACCGGTGCCTCTTTCTTTGCCGAGATCCCTGCTCGTCTGAGAATATCCATTAACGCGTCTCGAACAAAATCATGGTGATACTTAAACCCCGGCAGCTCTCTACAGTGTAACGCATGCTCCCCGTATTTATCCAGGCATGCTTTACGGCAGACTGGGCAAGTTTCATCATTCGGGAACCAAAAAATCAAAGTTATCTAAAACAATTAAAATCAAGTAGAGATTACAATAGTTATATATAAAACACTTCAATAGGGCCATAGGTTTGTGCGACGTAGCAAGTTTGTTGAGGGGAAAGATGATGAGGTGGAGAATGAAGTGTGAGATAAAGGAAAGGGTACTTAAACGAATGGCGAATGAGACGCCGCTGCTTATTTCAAATTGTACCTTTGCATAGTGAAACCAACTCGATTTTGTCAAAGGCCGTCAAGTTTGGGAAGAGACAAAGGAAGGGTACCCTAGATGTGCTCATCGTTGCTAGAAAAATCGACTATGAGACCAAGTTGATTTCACTATACAAAGGTGAGTATATTTTACGTAGACAAATATTCTTCAATTCCTCAATATATCCTTTCTTTTAAAAGACATGAAATCTAACTAAACCACTTGTCCCACTTGACGGTATTTCCATGTTACTTGTGTTACAAAAAGTAATCACTCGTTAGTTACTAAATGAACTTGGTATCAGGACATTAGCTAAAACTTATTGATAACTACTTTAAAAAAATATAAGAATATTATATATTATAGAGTAAACTGTTATTTTCGTCCCTGTGGTTTGATCAAAATTGCCACTTTCATCCAATAGTTTGATTTCTAGCATGTGGATCCTTGTGGTTTTAAAATTTTGTCATTTTCGTCCAATAAGTTAACTCCATCTTTTTTCTCCATTAAATGAGGGCTAATTCAGTCATTTTACATCTTTGTTTTAATTTTTCATTTTTTAATTCCATTTCAATCTCCCTCCCCATTAAAACCCTAACCATCGACAATTTGGGGGAAAAAAGGCAGCCATTCTTCATCAATCATCCCTCACCATTGAGTCGTTCTTCATCAACATCTTCAAGAAAAAATGGTGCTCTGCTCCTCTTGTGGATCGCGAACTATTATTCGCACATCATGGACATCCTTGAACCCTGGTCGGCGGTTTTATTGCTGCAATAGGCAGGTACTCATTCGGGCCTGTTTATTACAAATTTTTTGATTTTTTATGAATTCAAGCCTATTAATTACAAAGTGAATTGATTACAAAGCAATTCAGGCCTGCCAATTTGGACTTCTTTTTTTTTATCGAATTCAAAGTGAATTAATTACAGGGAATGAGTTGTGGGTTTGTAGGTTGGGCTAACACTCCAATGTGCCAGAGAGCTGTTGAAGTCATACCAGGCCTGTTGAAATCCATTAACAAACATGAAGAAGTAGCTAAAACTATGACAATGGAGAGTAGAAGACATGAAAAACTAGCTAACTCTATAGCAATGGAGAATAAAAGATTAAAGTTTTTTTTATGTTTTAGCTGGGTGTTGTTCATATTGTATTTCCCTTTTCATTGATTAAAACTCATGTACCAAGTATTATGTTAATGAATGAAGGTGTTTTGATCAGTTAATTTATGTTTTTGCTGTATTTGAATGGTCAAACTTTGTATGTTTTTGTTGCACTTTGAACAGTTAATGGATGTTTATGCTGCACTTGAAGCTGCACTATAAAATGGTCAAGTTACAGCAGTACAAAATGGTCAAACTTTGTGTATGTTTTTGGCAGCACTTGATACCAAACATATTACCAAAATAGAATTGCAAACATAATTACATAGTCTAACTTTTTAGTACAGAATGGAATACCAAACAGAATTACCAAAACATAATTCCAAACATATTACCAAAACATAATTCCAAGCATATTACCAAAACAGAATTCTAAACATATTACCAAAACATAATTCCAAACATATTACCAAAACAGAATTCTAAACATATTACCAAAATAGTCAGACCCAAAACATAACAGTCATAATCAAAACATAACAGTCAGACCCACCCAACCCATTGTCAATTTCTAATGTTGTGTCCTTTCTTCTTGCCCCTTGCAAGTTCTACTGTTGTGTCCTTTCTTCTTGCACTTGTCACAGGTTACAGTGTTACCCTTCCTTGACATCTTCCCACTGGTAGAAATGGTCTGACTTAACTCCCTTACCTCCTCAGCAGACTTCTTCCTCTTTTTCTTTGGTCTACCAACCTGTTTGTGATGCTTTGGAGCAGTCAATGTAGTTGGGCATGAGGAAGGTGTCCACAAGTCCCTGCCATTGATTGGGTTTATGATATGGGCATAGACCTTTTTCCAAGTTTCTAACCAGTAACATGGATCAACCCATTTCTCTACAATACCATCATCAAGTCCATGCGTAGCCATATTCCAAATACATGCCACTGCATGCCTACATGGCATGCCAGTCAATTCCCATTTCATACATGAGCAAGTCCTTTGGTCAACATCAACAGTTTTCTGATCTTGTGCAGGACCACTAACTTGATACTTTGACACACCACACCAAATGACAGTGTATTCTGAGGCATCACTTTTAACTTTTTCAAATATTTTGGTAGCAGTTGGGGTTAAAGGTCCTTGACACTTTGAAATCATTTTGTGAACCAGAACAATCCTTTTCATGAGGTACTCCCTAATGAACTCTAGACAAGTAATGATAGGCTTGTCCCTTCCATCTACCAGCTGCCTATTGAAAACCTCACATAAGTTGTTTAACAACACATCACATTTTGACCTACCTACATTAATGAATCAAGTATAGTCAGTAACTAAATCAGATAGAACAAGTAACACTGACATGAGTAACTAAAATAAATAAGATCTTACCACAGAAATGAGATCTTGACCAGTGTCTTGGTGGAATCTCTTTTAACCAATCATGTAGGTCCTTATCTTCTGTCAAAACTGCCTTCATACACTTATCAAACCACTGTGTTGTTGTTGCGCTTGCACAACTCCAAAGCATGTTTTTGAACTTCTGACCCCTCCATTTTTGTTTCATATTCTCATGGATATGTCTTAAACAATATCTATGCTCTGCACTTGGAAACACCTTAGCAATTGCAGGTATTATACCCTAATTAAAATGAAAAAAAGAAGAGTAACACATATTAAGGTTATAAATATAAAATGAAAATTATAAAGTTAAACCTTACCTTTTGCCTGTCACTTATAAAAGTAAAGTTAGAGTTGAATGCTAGGTCCAGATCTTCTCCTAAACATTCCAAAAACCAAGACCAGGAACTGAAGGTTTCAGATTCAACCAATGCATAAGCAACAGGATAAATGCCATTGTTTGCATCTACTCCAACTGCTGTTAAAATCTGGCCAGGAAAAGGGCCTTTCATGAAACATCCATCCAACCCAAGTAGTTCTCTCCTACAGATCTTAAAGCCTTCCTTTAGAGCATGTAAACATATATAAATCCTCCTAAACTGCCTTCTACTTTCTATTGCAAACTTTTTGACCAGTGACTTTATAGAATCTCTATCACTAAAAGCTTGACCAACATAGAATGGGCAATCCATAGACTCCTTAGCCTTTTTCTTATTCTTCCTAATACTCCTCACTGCTTTCTGTAAAGTTGTGTCATTTTCAGACTCACTAAGACTGTCAAAGTCATCTAGATCAACTTCATCTTCATCATTAATAATCTCTTCACCTTCTTCACTAATGTCAAAGTCTACAACTGATCTGAATTCATCCATATCAACACTAAAATCTTGAACCAGTTTATCTTCATCTACTATGAAATCAGAATCCTCATCCTCCTCATCATCATCATTAACTTACACATTGTTTTCAAGTGATCCACATAGACCTCAATTACCTTATGATTCTGAGAATATTTGAGCAAGCTAATAACATCACTATCATTAGACAAAGGTCTTAAACCAAAATCCAAGTCTTCTCCTGGAATCTTAAAATGGTATTTCATTACATCTTTTTTTGAATAACCAAGAGAAAGTATCATTTCATTCATTATGATCACAGAAAAAAGCTCAGAATTCACCTTGTCAACAAAATCAACTTTACCCCTTTCATATGTTATGTCTGGAAACGTGCTAAATTCTCCCCCATGGTGGAATTCCACTGTAAACAAGTCAGGATTGTTGCCTGAAAAGTGTAAAATACAAACATTAATACATATTCATTATCCAACAAAACATGAAGAAATAGTAATCGACCAACCATAAACGAGGCCTGGATCGAATTCTTTATGACGTTCCCGAAGAGTCCACATTTCATCACCCATTGCCGTTTACTTTTCCTCAAAGGTTTTCACAGGGATGAAGTTTTTGATTGACTCACGTATGTGTGAGAATGAATCATCGATGGTTAGGGTTTTAATGGGGAGGGAGATTGAAATGGAATTAAAAAATGAAAAATTAAAACAAAGATGTAAAATGACTGAATTAGCCCTTATTTAACGGAGAAAAAAGATGGAGTTAACTTATTGGACGAAAATGGCAAAATTTTAAAACCACAAGAATCCACATGCTAGAAATCAAACTATTGGATGAAAGTGACAATTTTGATCAAACCACAGGGACGAAAATGACACTTTACTCTATATTATATAATCAGTCATATATGATAATTTACTGAAATAATAAATTTTATAGACAAGTTATCCGGATGAATAAAATTTTCCAAGAAAGATTATATTTTTACTATACATAAAAAGTTTTTTTTATTGAAAAGATAAAGTTAACAATATAGATATCTACTTTCAAGCTTGTCATTAATTAATGCATAGCCCAAACAACTGGTAGCACCATCATGAAAATCACTACAATAAAGCATAACTATAATTCGATAAAAGATAATGTGTCGATGATTATTAAAATTGATTTTTTTTTCTTTATAATTATCTCTTATTTCAGTTTAACTTAAAAAGTAATCATTAAATAGTAACAAAGTTTCACCTATGTTTTATTTAGGTTACATAGTTTTTTTCTTAAACTGATATTTATAATTTTTTTTACTAAGAACAATATTGAAAGTTGAGTGATTTTGTTGTTAAAAAAACACATTGAGATGAATACTTCTTCCGTTTAGTATATTACATCAAAGGTAAAGATTATCAACTAGTTAATTAAAATGAGTTGAAAATGATTCACGTAACAAATATTAAGGGTGGAGGGAGTGAAACCTCACAAACCTTAAAGTACTGTAGCCATAAACCAATAAAATTTTACCATGTCAGTTTTATCTTAAACTACCCCCACACAAGGGTGGAACCTGTGAACCCCTATTACCCCAACGATCCATTTCTTCATGAAGCAACACATCGGAAAACACACGAGCCACAACCCGACCGAGTTCCGGCGGTGTTGCCGTGAGGCCGATGGAATCCAAGCTCCACCCCTTTCACGCTAAAAGTTGATTATCATTTAAACAAATTAATAATTAAAGAATATAAATAACGTAAATATAAAAAAACAAATATACACAATAAAAATCTCACTTCTAACAAATTGTAAGGACAGCATAAATAACTAATGATTTGATTTGAAAGTAAAACATTTTTTAAAGTAGTGGGAGATAATCCAATCTACATAACAAAAATATTAAGACGAATAAGAAATTATAATTGCATAGGTATTAGTTGTACACGTCACTACGTCAGGGTTTATCTTTTTTTTTTTTACTTCAAACTTTTTTTTTCTAAATACCATTTAAATCTGCACTTTCAAGATTTGAACATACACCATTTTATGAGAGACAATCACCAATGTCACTGGACGACAATACGACTGGCAATTAGGGTTTTTCGTTAACTCATGATGTAAGGTGTGCATGTGAAAATTAATTGCTATCCAGTTATATTGCACACGCTATGGTACATCGGTTTCTTGGCAATGCCAATCTTATATTGGTTGTGTGAGTTAGATATTTGGTGTACTTTTCATGTTCATCTTGTTAAAAATATATTGTGTATATTGTGTATGCTCACTTTAATTTCAAACTTAGATTTCATGTTAGTATTTGCATTTGTTTTATGTTGGTCTGAGCTAACTGGATACAACCATTAGCTTAGTCTAGTGATAAAGATGTATGTCCAAGACTTCATCAAAATGGTAAGATCTTGGGTTCAAGTCTCACTTGTGATAAAAAAAAGTGGGTTCAAGTTGAGCCAGGGGGTTTTCTCACAAATGGTGAGTTTCCTCCTGTGGGGGTGGAGATGATCGGGTGGGCCAGTGACCCATCAATGATCCAAATTGCAGTTCAAAAAAAAAAAGCTAACTGGATGATGGGCTGGCTAAGCTTCTGTTGGTCAATTGGGCTTATTTAAAAAGAAGCAAATAGTGGGCTTGTAGCTGAGCTGGACTTGTAGCAGTTCAAATCAAGATCCGATGGCTAATGAGCTTGCCCGTTTCATCTCTAAGGAACACCCGCGTCTTATGACCCATGAGTAAAAAGAAGCAAAGAGTGGGCTTGTAGCTGGTTTCAAGAGTTGTGGGCTTGTAGCGGTTCAAATCAAGATCCGGATAGCTAATGAGCTTGCCCGTTTCATCTCTAAGGAACACTCGGGTCTTATGATCCATGAGTAACTTTCCAGATTCTGTTGGGACGTATTTAAGAAAGAGAGAGAATGAGCTCATCTCGCATTCTCTCATTTTTGTTCCTTTTCTGGCTTGCGTCTCTACACTCTCGTCTTCTTATCTTGCTAGGGTTTCATCGTAGTGATGATTGTTTCAGCTTCTTCTTTTTTTAACAGCAGCCAAAATATAATTAAACGAACCCGGAAAAAACAAGATTACATCAAAAGGAGCGGGTTTTTACACCACTCGTCTCAAGTAAAAAAGCACCTTACGATTTCTATTAGCAAACCACAAAAGGGAATAATGAACAATAGAATCAACAATATCTCCTTTCTTGGGCACCTCCTGGCAAAAAATTATCTTATTCCTGAACCGCCAAAGCACCCACCACGTAATAAAACAAACCACCTCAATAAGGTGTTTCTTCTTAACCGAGATTTCATAATCATCCAAAAACATCATAATCAATTTTGGATTTGCAACTATGATAGCACCACAATTTAACCAAGATGTCACCCTACCCCAGACAGCTGAAGCAACGTGACAATCGACAAGAATGTGGTCAATAGACTCCACTTTGCTAGAGCAAACTGGACATAATATGGAGGAGATATCAATGCCCTTTTTGCTAAGATTAAGTCTAGTAGGGAGACGATCCAGTAAAACTCTCCAGGCCATAATATTCACCTTCTTAGGAACGTACTTGTTCCATCTCATAGGAACCCCCCGGTTAGGAAGAATTTTACTAACAATACAAATCCTCACCCCTTTAACCGAGAACTCACTACAACCATCCAACGATCAAGCCCAAGTATCCTTGTCCCCTGATAACTCGACCGTCTCAAGGAGCTTAGACAAGCCATCAAACTGAGAAGACTCTATACCACCTCTTAGGGGCCTTCTCCAATCCCACGCCCATTTGCAAACAACTTTCCTATTATTAACGAAACAAACTTTTTTCTTCTCCAAATTGAAAAGCCGAGGAAACTTAGAAGCAAGCATCTCCTCAGTTAACCATGAATCTAACCAAAACCGAACAGAGTAACCGGGACCAATTTTTTTACGAATATCCGACAACGGAATAATATTGTTAGCATCAAGACTTTTTAAGGATTTAGAAATTTTATGCCAAGTACCCGACCCGTTACCACTTGACAAACCACTAGAGGAACCATCATGGATCAAATAAATAACTTTTGACCAAAGAGCATTAGGGTTATTTAAAAAACGTCACCTCCACCTATATAAAAGAGCTAAGTTCATAGCATCTAGAATACCAAAACCTAACCCGCCTTTATCTTTATCAGAAAGAATCAGTTTCCAGTTAATCCAAGCTATTTTCCTCGTATCCTCGTTTCCACCCCAAAATATTAGAACCAATAGGAATGCCTAAATAAGAAAATGGGATTTTATCAACCTTGCAGCCAGAGATTTCAACCAACCTCATAATTTCCTTGTCCTCCACACCAATTCCAAAGGAGAAGATTTACTTAAGTTAATTTTTAACCCAGAAGCCAAGTAAAAATACTTCAAAGCCGTAACAATATTTTGTATTTTCTTTGAGAGTTTCTAGTCTCCAAGTTATCATAGTGATAATATGTGTATTGTTTAGATATAGTTTCGTTATTTTTCAAGTTTTGTGTAGTTTGTTTTCAGACATGTTTTTGTATTCTTTGGGTAAAACGTTTCGGTTTGGGTTTGAATGTTACTGAATCAATTTCTGACACTTCTGCTTAGCAAGATATAAGAAATCTATACGATTCTTTTGTTCTAACACTACAAAATATGATCATTTCAACCTTTTCTCCTTTTTAGATAAAAGCGGTTCTTGATTAAAATAAAAATGATGATTACAATAAAGTGGCCGGTAAACGGCAACTTTAAGCCGAGTCTCAAATCTTTTGTTAGTTTCAGAGGAAAACCAACCAAAAGTGTATCTATAGTTCATAAATAACCAACTGTCATAAATGAGCAAAGGCAATAAAACTATACGGTCTTCACTTAATTGTCTACCCCCTTGCTCGTTTCTGTGTTTCCATTTCATTGCTAACCTACATGGTGCACATATCGACTAAGTACGAAAACCATTGCCAACTTTAAAAAGCTAAGTGGGCGTAATGCGTAAAGACTAGAGAGTTTATCATAAATGAGCTTTAAAACAATTAGTAAAATTAGTTTTGTTTTCAAATCATGTTTCCATAAAGATCATATTATACTCGGACATAACATGTCTGTAATGGATTGAATTCAGTGCATAGTTCTCACAGCTAATTTTATTGAATCAAAGCTTAAAGCTCAATACAAAGGAGAAGGGATACTCGGAGAGAGTTCACGGACGTAATTGGCTAACTCCCAAACACGTTTATTGATATCAAGAAATCTCTCTCAAAATCTTGATTACAATGTTAAATCCCGACTCGATTTATATAGACTACTAACTCTAGACTATCTAACTACAATACGAATTGTATTTAATATTAAAATATAAACATCCTAAACCTACTCGAATAGGAAACTTAATTCTAGACTATAGAATATAACCAACTCAAACACTTTAGCCCCAACGCCTTATAGGTTAAGAAATTAGACGCCAACAAATTCAGGTGAGAAAACATAAAGAACTTTCATAATAATCATCATAACAAACTATTGGGAATATGCTTCGAGTCATGTGTTTCCTCTAGCCTAGCTATTTTCAAGGGGAAATGGTGCAAGAAGAGAGAATTGTTTCAAACTAATTAGGCTTATAGCTCTTGCATTTTGTTTGATTTATGGCATCACTTCTCTTACATTTTGTTTCAGGCATAAGGTCTAATGGTTTATAATGCTTTCCTTTCTCATTCGCCTCAAGTGTGATGATGACATGGCAGCTAATGTATCCTCTCTCACACTACCTGGTCAGGTGCAGACTAGCCAAAAGACAATCACCTGATTAGAAGACAGACGATTTAAGCCCTGTCGGTAAGCTTCGGTACCTCTTACGTACATCTAGCAACAACATATGTATTTTATAAGAATGTTATAATCCAAAAAAGAAGATAACAGACAGCTGGCCGTTTTATCAGGGAACATGACAAAAGCACAAAAACTAGAAAGGATTTATCAAAAACATAAACATCAAAAGATGTAAAATAGGTTGAAAATCATTTAAAATATATAAATGTGCAAAAAAGCTTTTTTTTTCTTTAGAAAAGGGAAAGATATATATCAACTAAAGCAATATAATGTCTGCAAAACTAGAGGCATAAAGATGGAGGAAAGGCAGTTGAAGCTTATTACCAAAAAATTGGTACCCAAAATCAGGCATTAGATGGTAGCTAAAAGAAGATAACTAAATCGACTGTAAGAATATCATCACCTTTTCCTTTTTGATAAAATCTTCCTGAAAAGATGACCCACTGATTAATAGCAACGTAAACAAACAGTGTTGTAAGGTGTCATTTGGGTATAACCTAAAAAATGCTTCTTCGATTCCTAGTAAACGGGTTTCTGTTTTGGAATGTACTTGGTTTTCATACTCTTGGGCTTTGTCCTAAACTTGGGTTGAACATTTCCCCCCGGTTGACCCTTTGAAGAATCAGATGATTGATGGCTCGGGTCATCTTGGACCTCTAGTGGCTCGGGTGCTGATGTTATAACCAACTCCACATGATCCCCTGAAATTGCCTCTTTCCATCCTGCACGCATGAAACCAAGTATCAGTTGTTTAAACACAAGTTAATAGGAAAATGTAGATCTGAATTATTTGATCCATTTTTGTATACTTTTGATAGTATTTTATGTTAAAATATGGTTACAGAAACTATTTTTCATGAATATTCTAATATTTGAATAAAATGATTTAGAAGCATCTTTTATGGGCAAACATATGATGGGATATAGAGCTTACTCTGAGCTAGAAAATCTTTTGCTGCATCAATAGAAAACGGCATCAACTCCCCACCACCTTCCACTTTTATACTACAGTAATTGATACCCTCGTCATTCACATTCAACTCACATGATTGGTGACTACTTACAGTAGTCAAAGTTTGGTCAACGCCTCCTGCTGATGTTACATCCTCTACCAACATTTGACTTTTGTTTCCATCTGCGAATTGAACTCTCGTGTCATGTCGGGTCCTCCAAAGCTTGACATTAGAACGATTTGGGACATTTTGGACACTTTTTGGCTTGATTTCCGTGTTCTTGTTTTCTTGAAACTCAGCTGTGGGACTGTTGACCTGATATTGACCTGCACTGTTCCTCACCGTAACGGATATCGAGCCAATCATCAGCAGACAGCTGTTCACAGCCGTTTGATTATTTGAATCGTTGTGTACCCTGGATTTTACACCATTTTCAGGTTTAGGTTTCTTGGTCCAAATTTTACCACCGTTGTTAACCCTTTGTTCCCTGTGCTTGTATGGCTGTTCTCGTTTTAAAAAATTACCATTTTCAGTAACATGATGACCGTTTCTTTGTGATTTTGGCACCTGTGATCGAGCAATGAAATGCTGTGAACTGTTGTTAATATTCTGTTGTTCATTAACAGTTGAAACTGAATGACTAATGGCTTCTTCATAGCTTGATAACTGAACAGGGTCGAGGGGCGTGATCATATTTTCGTCTAGGATCATTGGATCGATCACTGGAGGGATATGACGGCTGGAATTCTCTGCTGATGATACACTCTCACACATATCAGAAGCAGTGTACAAAAATTTACCATTTTGATTATTATGATGATCATTTCTTTGTGATTTTGGCCCCTGCCATCGAGCAATGAAATGCTGTGAGCTGTTGTTCACCATCTGTTGTTCGTTAACAGTTGAATTCGAGCAATCACTGGCTTCTTCATAGTTTGATAACTGAACTGGATCGAGGTGTGTGATTATATTTTCATCTGGGATGACAGGATCGATTACCGGAGAGATCTGATGGCTGGAATTCTCTGCTGATGAGGCACTCTCAAATATATCAGAAACAGTGTATAATTCTACCTTCATGCTATCAGATTGATCCCTTGCTCTCTGTTCCTTTTGCCGAATCTTTCTTTGTCGTTTTCTTTCTAAAAGCTCAGCTTGCCTATGACCATATCATAAAAACAGGCATGATTTTTAAATCAGAGTAATACGAGTTCAAATCTCAATAAAGAAACAGTGCCTCAAAATTCTAAAACCAGGGCAATCTATGTATAGTGCAAACTACATTGGGCAAAAACGTACTTTTGAAAGTTGCACTATCTTAAAAACAATCAAAAAGAAAAGTATTAATTGTGCATAGACAAACCTCTTCTGAGCAGCTTCCTCTTCCTCTACAAGCAGCTTCTGGCATCTCAATGCTTCAGCATCTTGGTCTGCAAGCCATGCGCACACCTAACCAGATTTGGAAGTGTATGATTTATTATACAAGCATCATCATGAGCAGCAACATTAAACGGATTTATAAATAAGATCGCTTCTATTAACTTTATATTCTTTTTTCAAAATTGAATGATATTCCCTTCACTTTCAGGTTTTCTTTTTTGCATCCTTCATGACTTCTTTCGATACCAACTCAATGATGGCATGCTTCTTTCTTTCTATGTGTTAATGTTGATATGTTTGATATGCATCTGATACAACATTGTTATCTACCTCAGATACAAAACAAATACACATCACAAGTATAAATCTTTGAAGTTCAGAACGGTAAATGGCGTTGTAACCCTAAATTTATCTATTGATTTTCATTTGAAGGTTAAAGATAGGCAACACACCCTTCAAATTCCTATCATTGAGTTCAAAATCTCTAGTTCTCTACCACTTTCATCTGTTTCATAAACTAAAATCTCTAGTTCTCTACCACTTTGTGAAATTATTTATTTTGAACAAGCTGGAAAATGAATATTAAATTATTATGGTGGTTGTTTGAAAGACATATATCCCACCTCTTCCAGTCTGAACTTGAATTGGTGATAAAGCAGTTGAATTAGATTTAAATTTTACGAGGTATCAAAAAATTATTGAAAATCCAAATTTTATGTTTGTATTTTCATAGGGACTTCAAGTAAAGCCTAACAAATAACAATTAGACATCTTCACACACATACTTATTTCGTGTTAGTTTTATTTAGACCAAAGAAAATATAAATCATAACGACAAACAAGTTTCATTTAAACTAAGAATATGCTGGCTTGTACCCTACCAATTAATATTATACCAACATGAAATAAGAATCAGATTCTTTCTACATCCAAACATAGAAATAAGAAGTTTTCCACCATACTTCCAGAAATCATAACCCAACTCTTACTACATATATCATAACCCTCAGTGCTAAACGTTTAGGAATCACCAGATAGTTTTAGATAATATGGCGGTTTACTAATATATGGGGGGAGAAGAGAATATACCAATTTTTGTTCGACAAAAAAACTTGTGCAAGCAATTAAATTTTTTGTCTCAAGACCAATTTTCCCAGCTTCCCCATCAAAGACATATTTTTTCAATGATTCAGCTGTTCCAGCACATAGGAATGTTCTCTCACTAGCATCATCAAGGACACTGAATAACTCCTGGGAAGAAATTAGCCTGGAATGTCTACCTTGAATAATATCCTGCAAGTAAGCATTCCTTAGTATGCCTCAAATATTAAAATGATATAATAACTGAATAAAAGAAGCAAAATATAATATTAAAAAATATAAAGAATATTTACCACTAATGCAGAGCCAGCCTTCACATACACTTGTGGAAGAAGAGATAGAAAATTTTGTTTCCGTAGATTAGATGCAATAGTTTTTACTATAGAAGAGCCTGGAACTTCCTAAATGAAAGGGAGATTTAGAAACGATAGTTCAGAAGTTACATTTTTGGAAATGGCGTTATTAAAATATGAAGACATGTTAACAAGGCAGTCACATAAATTTTCACTAAAACTTCAATTTCTTGTACAAGAGTTAAATGCGGAGACACTCGGTCCAATAGGCCAATAAAGTTTGACACATGTGAGTTCAGAGGCAGAAAGCCAAAACTAATTCAGTTTTAACATTAGAACTAAGGACAGTTTCGGAGCTCAATACCTCAAGATTAACATCCTTGAAAGACATAATCTCCTTAGCTTTATCATAATCAAGCTGCAAAAGACACATTGGTGAGCAAAATGGAGACAGGAAAAGATATTGCCAGTCCCTACTACAACAACAAAAGTTTACCTTATCCCAAAATGCTCCAAGCATATCCTTATATTTTTGAGGCTCCTAAACAATAAGAAAAGAAAACCACATACATATGAAAGGAACGTATTATATAGGTGGCAAATGTGATTATAATCAGGTAGTTCAGACTTCAGATAAAAAAGTTCTCAACATTTCCATAAAAATGATGACCATTTGGGTAGGTGGGTGTTTTCGGTATATTAGTTTGTGCATTCAAGTAAGAAAACCTTATGAAAGTTCATAGACCGGCGATGCACTCTTATATGTCTTCGATAATTGATAGTTGAACAGAACTCACGAGCACACTTGTCACACTTTTGCATCTGAACCTTCATAGGAGCCAGCAAAGACCAACCAGGGAGATCTGCACATACAGAAGTCCCTGCCAGATCAGCTTATAACAATATTTCAATATGAACTTACAAACTAAGATATTCAGACAACAAGAAGGCACATCCAGGTCCCAACTTAACCTTCATACTGCAAATGTACACACAATCATATGTTCTCATAACAGCACTCAAACACGTGAATTACGATCAATGCTATGCATTTATACTAATAATTGCACCCATTTATGCAGCTAACTTTTGGATGACAGAAAGATTTACCAATACCTTTCTGATCAAAGGTATGAAGCAACTGTATCCACTGTGTAGGGCTCTCCCCGGTCCTTGAGAACGAAAATAAAGGCTCTTTCCCGACAGCTTGTCTGATTAAAGTATCCATGGAACCAGTCCCCTCATCTGATTTCATTTCATCTGGCGTACTGTTGCCCAAAAGTTTTGCCACAGGCATCTATAGTAAAAAAATTTTCACACCAAGACTGCATGAAACAATTACAAAGAGTGAATACATCGCCACTCATTAATGCACTTAACAAACTAACATTACCATCACGATCATAATGCAATTAGAGAAAAATAACTAAGCTAACCCTATGACAATGCAACACTGAACTTCTGTATCAAGTAATTTTATTACATTTCAATAATTTTGTAGACTAATTAAGCTGTGTTAGTAACAGATTATCATCTATGCATATATGATAGATTACAAACCTATCCAATTGCACCTCCTGTTACTTCAATGTCCCAGCTCCAATAAAAAAAAACCTAAATACAATGCTTAACCAAACTACCACTTAATTAGGTGCAAATTAGGCAATCTCATTACAAAAACTAATTATGAACGACAGTTAAGTAACAGTCATTCAACGAATACGTATTCGAGAAGATTATTAACCTCATTTCATCATCGAAATTCAAAACTTCGCATAAGATTATACGGATTACAAAAAATAATAACAGAGTGATCGTAGCCTCGTAGGGTACACATATATACACAAAATACAATCGAGAATGCTAAAGCATTAATCAGATCATACAGACAGCAATTAAACTATGACTTTGGTACTCTCTCTAAGCAGATCAAACTATAAGTGGCGTCACAAAATAACAAGCCAGTCCTAGGGTTAGAATCACGTGATCTGTGATTAGCACGTGAACGTAGTTGCAGAGTTTAACGTACCAGTGTAGGCGTGCGCAGGTGTTGAGCGATCGCTAGCAATCGGAGAGATTCGCAGACGCCGGAGAGGCAGTGAAACGATCGTGCTGGAAACTGCGAACGCTGTATGTGTATAGCTTGTGACGAAGGAGACAAGCAGTCGGCGAAATTTTGAGACAGGGTGAATTGAAACGAGATGGTGCGAAAAAAAAAACAGAGAAAAATATATATAAAAGGAGAAAAAAAAGAGCTTTCGATTTTTCCTGTGATAATGTGACTCGCTGATAGACGCTATATGAGCCGTATAACCGTTTTAGTTTGTCATCTATACGATTGAAATGATTATGTCACAGGATGTATCTAGAATGAGGACCAATATTAATTGTTAATAATTATTATTGACGTTATTGTTATATGGCCATATTCTTGCAATCATTATGTGAGAAATTCGTAACTTATAATTTAAATGCATGAAATAATAATCAATGTCATATTCTTTTGTCAACGACCTACAAGTTTTTTTTCTTGCTACCTGCATTCAATTTTGAATCGTTTTTTTTCTTCATTGATTTGAGTTTGAATATAACACAAAATATATCATTTTTCATTTCTAAAATATAAATACTAATCTTTTTAAAAACCTTTAAACGGATTAACAGGTCAACCCACTTATTAAGCGGGTCGTGTTCGGCAATGGAGCTTGAAGAAAAACGCAGCCGGAACTATAATTTTTCCGGCCGAATACGTATAAATTAACACTACTGAGCGAAATATCGGGGAGGGAGGATAGTAAACTTCGCCCTTGGTGTTCGGGTTGACCCACTTTTTAAAGGGTCGTGTTTGGGTTTACCCGTTTTTTTAAACGGGTCATGTCAGCTGACCCAAAATCTAATTTTTTTCGTATCAGGAATTGTCACCCCTAATTTTTTATCTATCTGATCTTTACTTCACCGACTATAATTTAGGTCGATATTTTGATTAATCAAACCAAAAATATGTTGTGTTGTATTGATTGCATGTTATGGTTACAATTTACAAATGAGGGTCTCTAAATATAAAACCCAATGTTATATTTCCTACCCTTTAGTCTAATATATTATATATCTTGTCTAATATTCCCATGCAAGCTAAGCGCGAGAGCGATTGTAGCTTGTAAATTAAAGATGGATATAGACAAGATCCAATAGCCTATGATGATGGTGGTTGATGGCAGGTTGTATCCTCCTGTGAACCGACAATTGTTTTGAGCATCATGTGTTGGCATCTCCTTTGCTAACTTTCGTATGAAATTTCTTCACATTTCACCAATTTTCGTGCGAAATTTAATCTGTTTGTTACTTTCGCATGAAACTTTCATGTGAAAGATTGTGGGCAAAACTTTTGATATGGTCTTCACATGAAAGTGTCACTTTCCTATGATTGTTTCCTTCGCACGTAAATGTGACCTGCGCATGAAACTGTTGTGCGACATTAGCTGTTGTGTAGCGATGGCACGGTGGTTGTGAAGCAACGTCGCAATTGTGGCAACGACGACGGATTCCAATTCCAGACTGTTTCTGCGAACCTTATTAAGCAGGTTGACAACGTCAGTGAGTGAGAAGACCGAGCGGGCGGCTGCTTGTAGTGGTAGCGACTCTAGGGTTTGGTGGTTGTGGAGCAGAAGTTGTAGTGGTTGTTATTTTGTTGTGACGGCGGCTCTATTGGATTTGATTCTTGTAAAGGAAAGGAAATGATGTAGTAAGAAGAGAAGGAGACAGGGAGGCGGCAACGCGCCTTCCTGTCTAGGATTTTCCAACGGTATACCAAACCAGGCTAGAAATATATTATATGTTAGGGTTTTCCAGCGGTATACCAAATCAACTGGTACCAACAATGCAGCCACACCCAACCCAACTAAGCATCACTTGGAAGTCAAAAGTATAATTCCTGATGCTTTTACCAACCATTTTGAACATACTTGCATCAAAATTCCTTTAACCCAACTTATTAATTACACATGACATTCATGATCCATTCAAAAGTAAACATGTAGACTCGGACAATTTTAAGGTCATCTGGTCTACCGGGCGTGAGTGAGACTTGTGCGCAAAAAAAAAAGGTGTGCCTTGTGGATGACACCTAATAACCAACAATTTTCATATGACAAATGGTATAGCCGTATGAATGATGTGAGAATGAATTATTATTTTTATAAATTTTAATTAAATGGTATGAGTGTTGTGCGTGTGAGAGAACGCCATTTCATTTTCACGCATGTGAAGGTGGTCTTTCACCCCTCCCACGCCCCTTCAGGCCCATACCTGTTGCTCTTATAGCTAAAAGGTTGATTTTTGGCAAATGGGTCACTCCATTAAAAGTAGCTAACTTAGACGGTTTCAAATGGGTCATTACTATAGAACTAGTTCGGGGTCCAAATAAGCTAGCACCGCTGCACCACCGGCCGCCGCCGCCACCACCACCTTAACCACCCTTGTTACTGTCATATCAACCCCCACCCGTCATCACTTTGATTATTTTTTTCTTAAATCGACTTGTTCCTACTCGAAACTATTATGATCGACCCGTATTGACCCGAACTCTGACTCAACCGAGGTTGATAACTAACTCTATTTTAAGGCTGATAACTAACAATATCAATTATGCTTAGCATTTTAGATAGAGAATTGAAAATTTGAGTGCTAAAAATCAGTAATATTCATGATATTAAAAAGTCAAAATTCAACGAAAAAAAGTGACAAAATGATTAAAAAAAAACTAGTATTTCAAGCAGGTATTACACCGGATAAACCCTAACGCAAAATGCTAATCACACCTCATCTTCGTGGAGGAGCATATTAGGTATCCCCTTGTTAACAGGGAACCGGCGACCGGTCTCCGGGCAAACAAGGGCGCCTTCTTCGAGGTGAAGCTCAAGAAGTGCGTGGTGGAATTTCTGCAAGAAGTCATCGGAATCGAGCACGGACTGGTCGGTGACGTCTTCAGGGAGTTGTGCGTATCCCATGGTCTTGGACGCGTCGGCTAGGGCTTTCCAATCGATCTTGGAGAACATGTTCTTGAGGAATTCAGGGTTGAAATCGACTTGCTTTTCGACGACATTTTACGCTTCGATTCGGAGAGGGAAGCCGTTGATTACTCCCTTGATGTTTGATGCGAGCATGTTGTGCGTTAGTAGCCTCATTTGTTGTTCGTGACTTCCGGTGATGGTGCGTAGCAGTTGCGGCGGCGGCCGTTAGGGAGAAACAGGGAGAAGTGGTTACAGCCTTGCAGGGTTTAAAGAGAGTTCAGGACTTCAGGGCTTTATTTTTTGTGATATTTTGCATTATAATATAACTCATGAAAATTAAAAAAATACGTGTTTGCTAACAACGGGTGAATATTAAAACAAACGTTCTGGTTAATTACAAGTGAGCGATAAAAAAAACCGTAAATTCAGACGAAAACTAAGAAATCGTTAAAAATGAATTATTTTTAATTTATTTCTAAGTGTATTAATATAATATTACATAATTTACCAAAAGAAACATTTTACATATTGTGTTTTACGTATACGTAACCGTAATTTTTTTGTTTTCTGATTATATATACGTAACACTATGTGTTACGTGTACGTAAGTCAATACTTAAATGACTTTTTGTTAAAAATGTGTAATATTACATTGATACATAACTATGTGGTTTTGTAAAAAATAACTATGTGTAATATTACATTGATACATAACTATGTGATAAATAAATAAAAAATAAATATTATTATATGATCGGTTAAAGCTGGGTTTTTAGTGTTTTCTTACTTTTTGCCTAACAATGTGGTTTTTTTTGTACCCTTCCCAATTACAAGTAGAGAAGAAAAAAAAGGAAAAAAAAACGGTTTCATACCCGAACCTGAGGACCTGAACAGGTTTCGGTTCTTACCCGACATAAGGTGGAACCGGTTTGGACCTAAAAACCCCGGCAGTTCCTACCCGGTTTGGATGAATTTTCGCTAGACCGGTTCCTACACGAACCCAATTTGAACCGGTTCCGAACGTTTTTTTTTTGGGAACAAAAATAGACGTTGGATGAGCAACTATATGCTTCCATAGCCTTCTTCATCATTACATTGTGTGCTTCCATTACCAGGATAAGTATATGTTGAATGAATTGAGTGAGTACCCAACTTGAAAACGTAAAACCAAACGAAAAAAACACAAAAATACTCACATAACTCTTGTTTCGGGTGCTTTCGCATAATAGGAACCAAGAAATTTATTGCAATTGCGATTTGGTAAAGATGAGTGATCAAAAGAGGTGTTTGGTTCATGGAATGTTTTGGAAGTGGAATTTAAAGGATCCCTTTGAAAATCCGTTATGTGTTTTGGTTAATAAGTTTGTTAATGGAATTGAAAATTTGAATATAGAAATACCTAAATATTCAAAATTACCCCTTAAAATATAACAAAGTATAAAACAAGTATCCAAACTCAAATATCTTTACAAAATGTTGGACAAAGATGGAAATAGAACAAAAAACAACTAGGGTTATTATGAAAATTATATACAGTCCTTAGGTTTCTTTTGAAATATTGATGGATTTTGAATTTCATCAACTGAAGAAAATTTCAGTTATAATTCATTATTTTAGTTAACCAAACATGTAAATAAATTAAATTTAAATTATAATTCCATTGAATTCCATAAATTTCTACCAACCAAACATGTGTTAAAAGCTTCAAAGATGAGGCTCACAAAGTTTTTATCTACGTTTCGATACATATTTAATTCAAAACCGAGTTTTCGTTGTGATGTACAAGTCATTGAAGCACGGACATACAAGCCGACTGATTTAAAGTTTCGTTTTTTTTCATTTTACAACCTTTAAAATACGATGTTTACAAAATTCAAGCTTTTTCTGTTTCCACATCTTTTCTTATAAGCGTTTTGATGCGAATATTTTTTTGCAGGGGTTAATACTAGGGTATAGGTAGTCGAAACCGAACCTTACAATTTTTAACATTTAATCGATACCGACATAGCAACATTGTTACTAGGGCCGAAATTATTGGTACCGGTATTTTTTTAAGTTCTTGCACTATGTAAACACTTGTCGATATCTTGTTAGGCATGTAGCGACTTTATTTTTAGATTATTTTTTTCGTTTGCTATTGCTAGTTCTGGTTCCATAACGAACCGAATCTATACCGACAAATTCCCGTCACCTACCGTTGGGGGAATACCACTAGTTACATACAAATCTATACTCTATAATAAATAAAGGTTTTGGTGAGACAAATTTTCCCGTCTCTCTCCTATTAATTGCACAAGTTTTCTTTAACTGTTTTTAAAATATTTTTGTTTTCTGTCTTTATCTCTCATATTAAATAACAATGATTTCTATAACCTTTTTTTATTTAAAAAAATATAAGTTTGTTAATGAAACATTTTTAGAAATTGATCATTTATTTCATTCTTCTTATAAAACATTTTAAAAAAGATATATATGGCGTTTCTAAATTTTGTATTAAAAAACTATGTAATTTGTTATAAATATATAAATATTTGTTATTACTTATATAATATCATATTTATTTAACTCGTGTAATATACGATATTTATTCTAATACATTAACAAAGTTTTAACTCAAAGAAAAAGTGGACTGGTTGGCAATTTTGTTGGGCAAACCCAAGTACTCAATTTTGACTTTCCTTTCCTTTCAGGCTTTCATTATTTAACCAGCTGGGATCTTCTTAATGGGCCCGATGCTAGTCCCACTTATATATCACAATGTATGCCTTGCACTCATTTAGTGGGCCCCTCTTATCTCTCACACTCAGTCTCACCTCTCACCTCTCACCGTCACTCTCCCCCTCCCCGCCTACGTCCAGATTCTAAACCCAAACATTCGTCCCTGTTCTTCATTCCTCTCTGAAAAAAGTCAAAATTGGTTCTTATCTCTTCACTTTTCAACTTCCTGTTATATGCATCGAATTTACGAATCATTCCATTTTTTGATAATAATTTCAATCCTATCTCAGAAAAGCCAAAAAACGCGCTAAAACAACGATGCAGTTCATGAACGATATGATTCACGTTGAGATCTCAGATTTGCATCAGATTCGTTAAATTTGTTTGTAAATTTTTACGATCGAAGAGAGTTAAGCAGCTTAAAAGCAGCTATGGCGCTGGTTGTCACCATCGTGTTCGTAACTGCCGCCTTGCTGACGTGCGCAGGAATGTCTGCGTCTTCCGACGGCCGTCTTCTGGTGAACATGACGGTAGTCAGGCGTGCTGGTGCGATTGGAGCTTGTATGTGAATAGATTTACATATAATTTTCGTTTTACGTATTTTCGGAATGATGTATGATCGATTTATGATGAACCTGTAGATTGCTTGGACGGAAGTTTACCGGCGTATCATATACATCGCGGATTCGGTGCCGGAGCACGTAACTGGATTTTGCAATTTGAGGTACTTTTCCTTTCCGATCTAGGTTAAAAATGCCAATTTCTACTTTCCACGTGTTCTAGAATTCCTTTTTCAACCTTTTCCGGTGATGACTGGAAAATCATATTTCATCATTTCAACTGTCTTTTTGTTTCAAGTTGTTTGGCTTTACTGTGCTTTTTCCACAGATTTTGACTTCACTTTATGGTCAAAAGTAAAAATGGTGAAACCTAAACGAAAATTGTACGTGGAAACTGAAACCGTTGGTTCATAATCAAGTTTTATGATTTGATTATGAATAACATAACCGAACAGTCATTATAAAAAATATATATGATATATGGTAAAAGTTTTATTAATTTGGTGTGTTTGCTGATTTTTTATTTATTGCAAAATATTATTATCTAAAGGAGTTACGTACATAAGCGACGGTTAGCCGAATCTTTTTTTTTCTTTTTCTTTTTTGCTAGCCGAATTAACTAGAACTGTTTTAATTAAAACCGACCGATTGTGAAAATTTATATACTGAAACATTGGTTATTGTTTTGATTTAGAGTAAAGTGTCATTTTCATCCCTATGGTTTGGTTATTTTAGCCATTTTCATTCAAAAAGTTTTTTTTTTTAACTTTTTCGTCCCTGACCTTTCAAAATCTATCAATTTTCATCCAATTGACTAACCCCGTTAAATTATTACCGTTAAACCAGGGGCATTTTCGTCTTTTCGAAACTCCTTTTTTATTCTCATTTATTATTTCTTTCTTCCCCAGAAATTACAGTCTCTTGATAAGAATTTCGGTTACAATAAGAATTCTGTAACGACATATATTCACCCAAACACTCAAAAAACCAACACCTATTTAAGGTTTTGAAAAAGGAAAGGGGAGGGGAAGAAGAAAATAATAAAAAAGAATAAAAAAGGAATTTTGAAAAGACGAAAATGTCCCCGGTTTAACGGTAATAATTTAACGGGGTTAGTCAGTTGGATGAAAATGGATAGATTTTGAAAGGTCAGAGACGAAAAAGCTAAAAAAAACTTTTGGGATGAAAATGACTAAAATGGCCAAACCACAGAGACGAAAATGACACTTTACTCTTTGATTTATAACCATTCCGAACCAAACTCAACCCTAATTTTAATAGCAGTCCCAAATGTGAAACACCCTCTCAATTAATCTAATCAAATACATAAACAAAAAAAAATCACTTAGTACGTAAATTTATTGTTTACATTTGCGGCAACTTTTCCGTTATTATTATTTAGAAAATGAGTTCAACACCATCTGTAACATGCTCTCAACCTACACATTGGATGGGACAAAAAATATAACATGTTCCACCTAATTAACGTAAAAAACAATTTGTTATTTAATAGCTGATTGTTCTTAAATTTATTAATAGTACAAGTTCAACCCACATGATACACCTAACAAGTAAAAATAAATAAAATCTATGTTATTGGTAGGTAACTATTAAATACAATGTTTAACCATTGTATGAAAATCGAAGGTTTTTTTAGGTAACTTTACATAATGCTAATCAAGTTTTTTATTTGTTCTATTTTAGTTACTCAAACTACTTTTGTCTCATTTTAGTCACTCAAATTTCACATATTGTTTTAATATTTCGTAATTACCATGTTACGAATTACATTTTTGGATTTCATTTATGGATATGGTGAAAATGAAATCCAAAAAGGGTAAACCAACATTTTCACTATATTCATAAAACAAAATCCAAAAAAAAAATTAACATATTAAACTCGTAATTGTGCAAGATTGTAACAACATTTGAAATTTAAATGACTAAAATGAGATAAAAAATAGTTTGAGTGACTAAAATATAACAGATGATAAACTTAAGTAAATAAAATAAGATAAAAAATATTAAAGAGACTAAGACGAAACATATGAAAAACTTGATTACTATTCTATAAATATTTCCCTTTTTATTTCCTATTTACTTTAAGATGAAATTCTATTTTTTCTCTTCTTATTTTAAATTTGTTCATCTCTAAGTTCCTCAAAATAATGTTTTAAAAACTAGACCCGAACTCTAGCTTATACAACCTTGAATTGATTAATCTTATAAACAATGTTTTCAGAACCGGACCGGACGTCGAACCGGTCTCCTTACCGGTCCACTGGTCGGACCGGTCCGACCGGATTTAAGAACCGGACGACGTCATAAATATTATAAAAATATATCAGTCTAAATAGCTTTTAATCCTTTCAAAAACCACCAACAAGTCAATTCCAATAATTTTAAACTAACAATTACCTACGAAATAAGAAGCCAAGAGACTTAAAAAAGATTAAAAAAAAAAAAAAATAGTCAAGCGGTTCAACCGGTCCGACCACCCGGTTTCCGGTACGACCGCTGGTTCAACCGGTCCGACCACCGGTTCGCTGCAGAAACGGTTCAACACATGTAACCGGACCGGTCAGACCACCGGTTCCCGGTCCGACCGGTCAGACCACCGGTTCCCGGTCCGACCGGCCGGTCCGGGTTTCAAAACATTGCTTATAAATGGTCCACAAATTTATTATTTGCATTAACTAATAAATATTACAACTTTGAGCTGATTCCAAATTAATAATGCGGATTAAAGAGAGTTTTGCATGTGAATTGTGGGTCCATGATATCTACATCATAATAAATTGCAATGATAATAACAGGGTGGCGGTTGGTGTAACGATATCAATTCATGTGCAGAGAGAGCACAAACCCGTCGTGGATCTTCACGTCTCATGAACAAGTTAGAGACCTTCTCAGGCATCCTTAGTAATAACGTGTCTCGTAATCCTGGTAATGTTTTTTTCCCTTTCCCTCTAATCAGTTTTTTCTAACTATATGTCTTACTTTTTTTTATTAATAAAGAGGTAACTTTACATAATAGTAAAAACCAATTACAAATTACGTCTTTTAACTATTACCTATATTTCAGAATATGTCATTTAGCTAAGGAAATTACAGAAAACGTTCTTTATGTTTAAAAAACATTGCACGTTACGTCCTTTAGACTAACGAATGTTAAATTTCATCGTTAAGTCAGGTCATTTGACTTGCATATGAGAGCGTTTTGGTCTTTTTACCGACGATTTCAGATACCTAGATCTGAGAAGAGGTAAGGCTTTTACAAGTTTAAGATTTTAAATTTATTTATGGATAAAAAGACCAAAACGCCATTTGATTGTTATTTGACTTAAAAGCTGAAATCCAAGTGTCGACAACGTTAGAACATAAACCATTGTTGTAGACCAGATCTGGCAACCATGTGCTCCCGCCAAATTTTAGCGGTCGTTGTCACGTGTTTAGTTATTGTCTAGATTTATTCATGTCTTACTTTGTTCCTTTTCCTCTTCCAGCTTTAACCCGTGCTTCCCACTACGCCTTTGCCCCACTTTCGGCGGTCTGAAAAGTCAATAATACCCCTCCCCTCTTAAACTTTCTTCTTTAAGTACAGTAACAAATGGAGGGTACGAACGTCATTTTCCCAAATGGCAAACTTCCACATTGTTCTTTTGTCATGTTCATACCGACAACGGTCAACAACAGCTTTATGATTGTCACCAGTTTTTTTAAGAGAATATTATGGGAATGAAATTTCAAACATATTCATCTTGCAACATAGAGTTACATCAGAAAATCCATCCTTCGCCATGTTTTTTCTTTCTAAAGTCTTAAAAAAGCGTGAATTCTGTGGACACATAAGATCATTTGGTTGGTCAATTCGTGGTCTCGTAATATTCACTGAGAGAAGTGACAAAAAAACATGATTCCGAATAGAAGTGTGATTTTCGTTTTCTTGGTACATGTCAACTAAGGGTGCTGAGGGCACCTTTGTGTAAAGCCATGCAGGTACTCGGGTAGCCACGAATACACTACACTCCTGCAAGGGTGGCGGGTACCCATGGCGTATCGGGTACCTATACTTGTGTGTTTGGCAATGAAGGTTGAAGGGAAAGAGTTGTTGGGGTTAGATTTGAGTAGTTGGGGGTTATGCCCCTAGTACCCTAACAAGATTGGATAAACTTGAGCATTCACATCGGCATCTTTATATTCATCTCTATCTTTATTATTTAGAGTTTTCTTATATTTTACACCTACATTAGGATCTTTATCTTTAAATTTTATAGTTTAGTAAATAGAGATTTTCTAAATATAGAGAATCATTTTAATCAAACTCTATATTTTTTTGTGAATGTTTAGGAAAGAGAAAATAATAATAATAATAATAATAAGTGTTTGTGAGTGAGATAAATCTAGAGATAGAGAATGAGATGTCGGAGGTTAAAACAAATTTAAAGATAAATTTAAAAAAGTATGATATTTAATTAAATTATAGAGATAAAGATAAAGAAGTTGATGTGAATGCTTTGACTTATTTATTAAATATCAAGGTTTTTAAATATTAGGTTTTCCCTTTTGTAGACAAACGAAAGGTGACATTTTGATTAATATATATCATAAATGCGATTCACTCAAACTCTTGCATTTGGTTAATTACGTCTTTACCGGTAAAAAAGTATTTTTTTTTGGTGGAAGTCTCTAAAAACATGATTTTCTATTCTTTTTACATTAATTTTTTTTTGTTCTATATTATTTATTTAATTTTTTAGAACGGCTAATAATCTATTCTTATTAATCACCTATACCAACACCTTGCAAGATTTGAACCCTTCATATCTTGAGTAGAGGGAAGACACCTTACCACCAAGATATTTATTAGAGACTTTTTTTTTTCTTTTACATGTGTCAACTTCTGAATTTTGACGGGTTCTAAACCGGGTCACCGGTAAGCTTCGCGGGTCAAACGAGTTGCAGATTATTAGTTAACTAGTCACATGTTTATTATGATTTAATTGGTGTCAAGTAATTTAGTTTTGAATGAGTGCAAGTTTTTAGGTGTTAAGTTTGTAATGGGTCAAGAAAACGTGGGATGTATCTCACGTATGCATGGTATATGTTTTTAGTTGGAGAAAAACATTAAAATGTACATTTTGATCAAAAAAATTGGCAAAATATATATATTGAATTTTCAAACTTTAAAAATACTCAAATCTAAATCCAACCAATAGATAGGTGACACGTAAAATTTTTTTTCGAGGGCTTAAATTTAGCCGGCCAGGTGTCAATACCGGGGGCATCCCACGTGTATCAACCCAGCTAAAAGTGAGCCTTCAAAAAAATTAGCCGGCTAAATTTGAGCCTTCAAAAAAATTTGCCGGCTAAATTTGAGACTTCAAAAAAATTTGCTAGCTAAAATTGAGCCTTCAAAAAATTACCCGGCTAAACTTGAGCCTTCAGAAAAAATTTAACTTACTTGTCGCCTAGCCATTGATGGGTTTTGGATTTGGATAGTTTTTAAAACTTGAAAAGTCAATGTACATTCTGTCATTTTTTTTTCAAAATATATATTTTCGCAATTTTTCTTTTCTATTTAATGTAATGTGTGAGAGTGATTAAAATTGGGTTCTTTGAAGCAGTAAATTCTCTGTTCGGTAGTATGTTTATTTGTGTGTTTGAAGCTTTGAACCCCAACACTGAATGCATACCAAATTACCAAGTGCATTCCTATACATCTCAAAGTAACATCAGACAGAAATGAAGGAATATAACAATAAATTATAAAAGTTAAACTGGCTGTCAATCTGTCATGCATGATCTACAATCTACATTTATGAACTTGAACAAAACTATAAGCTTACAAGAAACTAAACAAACCTGAGCAGATTTTTACAACTGGAATCGTGTGAAGCTTAGATACTGTGATGGAGGATCCTTTGCTGGGGATGCGAAGTTCGACAATGGGGTAAATAACTGTTACATTACAGCTACATTTTACCATTTTCGATCTAATGCCGTTTCTTTCTCATCAATGACAAACAGAAACCATTTTGTAATCTTATTTTCTGCTAATACCGGAAATTTGTAACTTTTAATATGTTAATATGAAGAACAGACATTAGTACTTTATTTCCGTGGGCAACGAATTTGGCAAGCAATCATTGAAGACCTTCTGCCAAAAGGCTTAATGTTCGCTAATAAGGTATAACTGATTCAAAGTAGACTTCATAACAAAATCTACAACTCTAGAACACATTTAAAGTATGATGTTCCTGAACTTATAATACAATTTTCATGGTTTACAGGCTTTGCTTTCTGGGTGTTCGGCTGGCGGGTTGGCATCCTATTTGCATTGCAACAACTTCAGCAGTTATCTACCAAATACTACAGCAGTGAAATGTTTGGGTGACGCTGGATTCTTTCTAGACTCGTATGTTTTAAACTTCTTATTAGAGGTGGCAAGAGATGGATGAGTTGGGCGAATTGGGTTGCAAGTTGAAACGGGTCAAGTTTTAGTACTTGTTGAAACCGGCCAGATCGGGTTGGGTTGATCCGGTCCAGTTTCCAAAAATAATTAACAAATGCATTAGTTATATTCATGGTTGTAAAACAAGGTTTCCGAGGCCGAGTACTCCCCGAGTAATTGCTACAAGGTAGGTTGCCGAGACCCGAGTACTCTAGGCCTAGGCAGTACTCTCCGCCTAGGCCGAGTACTTCCCGAGTACTCCCAACTCCGACTGGGGAGCGCCTAGCGACTTTTGCGACCATGGTTATATTTATAAAAACAATATTACAATATCACCATAACAATAATCCACATTGTTTGCATCAAAGCTCATTCAACCAATTTGATCCGTACTCTTATTTTAGCTGTTTTTCTTAATTTAACCCGTTTGAGATAAAACACAACCCATAACAAATGGGTTAAAATTCTCATCACCGCTTTTAATGTGAGTTTGACTTACAATTATTATTATTATTATTTATGATTTTTGGGTTGCAGACCAGACATCAATATGTACCACACCCAAAGAACTTTCTTTCAGCATCTTGTCACTCTACAGGTACAACAGCAACCATTCATTTTCTTTATTTAGTTGTTTTTTACAACTGGAATTGAACATAAAGTTTCGACAGGGAATAGAGAAGAACCTGGATGAGAACTGCACAAATTCTATCAGTGATCCCAAACAAGTATAGCACATCTTCACTCGCGTTTTAATTTTCATTTTGAGAATTATTTTGACGCGTGTTAGATGTTTTACAGTGCATCTTCCCGCAGTACTTGTTAAAATACATAACACCACCACTTTTCATCTTAAACTCTGCATATGATGTATACCAAGTAAGTTAATATCATATCTTATTGTCTAATGACTTTCATACTGTTTTGAATCTCATGTTAACCTGTTTTTTCATTTCTTTTTACAGTTTCACCACATATTAGTTCCACCATCAGCTGATCTGCGCGGTCATTGGAATCACTGTAAATTGAATCCAAAAGCATGCCGTCCTGACCAACTCCACCTTTTGCATGGTTCATGATTTTTTTATGGATAGTCTTATTATCATCTACTTACCGGTCTAATATCTATACTTGAATGTTTCATTTGTTTAGTTTTTAGGGTGGAAATGCTTACAGCTCTGAGGTCATTCTTGTTCAATTCATCTAGAGGAGGTGCTTTTATAAATTCATGTTTCGCTCACTGCCAAAGTGAGTCTCAAGACACCTGGTTTGCACTAGACTCACCAAAAATGCATAATGAGGTTCGTTAAGGCTTACTGATCATTAAAAGTGAATATTAGAGGTGTTGATTTCGACCCATTTATTTATGAATTAGTTGGTTCGGGTTATGTTACCTCTAATGGGCCAAACGGGTAAAATTGAAAAAGATGGCTTAAAAGGAACATGACAAATGGGTCAAAACTTGAAAGTCGCCCAAAATCAAGTCTTATTGAATAAAACCTCCTAAATCGTTTTCTAATTGAAGATAGATTAATAATTGAAATAATATATCCTTTCTTGTCATATTTAACATGCTAATTATAAATTATTAATTAAAAAAAAACTTATATTTTTGGACAAAAGGTACTTCAGCCTTCGGCTCAACCTGACATGTACCAAATATTACTCATGGACCCTAACCAGTTCTGGCCCGTTACCAACCCCCGACCCACATATTTCCCACGACTAGTGAATATGCTTCCACTTGACACAGTGACTTAATCCATTTTTCAACCATTATCCAGACAATTGCAGAATCAGTTGGAGACTGGTACTTTGGCAGAAATGTTTCTAAGAAGGTTGATTGCCCTTATCCATGTGACACCACCTGTCATAATCTCATTGGAGCCGTGTAGTGTACTCAAATAAATCCATCAAACACAAAATCAAAAGTATATCAAATACATATTTACATGTAGACTGAGCATACCTCAAGAAAAAGAACTTAGAGAAGTTATCCTGCTACTGGGAAATGGTTAGCTGCAGCTTGCAGGTACTGTAAGTCAGTAAGTCACCCATATACCAATTAGATGGTAATTACTAATAAATTAGCCCATATCATTCATTCTTCATAGCATCAAGATTTTGTATACATACATTTTTTTACATCATCAGATCAGTTGCAAAGAGTTGAATAGCATATTCTTTTAGAAAATGATTGAAGAATTAACCAAGTCATGTACTTTTTCTTAATTGAAAATTGAATTTTCTGTTAAATTCGTGTATTCCCTAATTGTTGGTGTGTTAATCTCATCGATGTCATTTGTGTAATTGGATTTACTTTAAACCAAACAAGAAACTGGAATATACATTGATAGATACGAGTTAGAAGGTGTGGAGCACACAATCGCTCGAGACTATTATGATTTCGGGTACCATGGAACCTCAAGGTTCTTAGGGGTGAAAACCCTAGACCATGAAGGTTCCAAGGGTGCACTGCCCCCTCGGCGGGGGTCGCGCTGATCAAGCAATAGCAATTGACCCGCAGTCATGACTGACCAGTAGTGGCTGGCAAAGAGTTGCAACACTTCACTCTCCACTAATGGGTTGATGTAATTGTATAACTAAAAGCAATTGTAACCACCATATGTTGTACTCTTTCACGAAGAGTTGCAACGCTTCACTCCAGTCATGTTGATGATTCGACCCCTATATAAATGAATTCAATTGGTTTGTTTAAACAACGGAAATGACAGCTTCAATTTCACATAAAGGAACGTCTCGTTCTTTGCAGAACACTTTAGTATACTCATGAAATACTCTAATCTAAAAGTTATCATTACATGATTCAAAAAGTTATTCTAGAAATACAAAATCCAACAGTTACACTAATACTCGATTAATCATTATTACACCTCCAAATCATGAAATTGGTTGATTTATGTACGTTTTGTTTGCTTTACAACTTTATTTGGTCTACTCAAATTATATAATGAGAAAAAAGTTTGCTAACTTAGAACGAGTCTGAATGAGCCAGCACCACCCACCGTCACTGTCTTAGCCACCAATAACTAGTCGCCTCCAACGCCAACATGTCACCACCGCCCCAAACACTATCTGTCTTGCTTTGTTGCTGATGATTCTATTTTTTCAAGCTTGTATAATCACATTCAAAAACACCCCCTTAAATGTTTGTTTCTGCCATTAAGGTTCTGCCTTGGTGGTGAGAGGGGTTTTCTTAAAGGGTTTCCCCTCTGTGGAGGTCATGAGTTCGAATCTTGCAAGATGCACTTCATAAAAATTAGGAACGCCCTATGCAGATTCGAATTCCTTGGGGGTTGTACGGGTAGACTGATGTACGAGCCTCCCCTGGTGGGACGTGCCAGTTGAGCCCACGCCGTTCTAAAAAAATGTTTGTTTCTTTATCAAAAATTGAAATTACTATCGAATTATGGTATGCCCTAGTAATTTTATTAATCATTATTACAATCGGCAAACATGACTCGTTCTTCAAGAAAGTGGTTGTTTTAAGTAATTTTTGTTTGCTTTATGGTTTATTTGGATATAATCAAATTATATTATGGGATAAAACTTGCTAACCAAACGACTGTGAATGGGCATGTATCATGTTGAAAATCATGCTCAAGATCGACCCTTTTACTAATATTATAATTCTTGATACATTTACAATGATCATCAACTCATCTATTTATACTAAAATAAACTTTGCTAACCAAGTCTTCTAATCCTACTCAAATACTTAAAAGATAATACCAAACAATTAACAAATAATAAAATAAACAAACATTAGACTTCTAGTAGGACTAACAAACTTGCAACTCAATCCAGTAAATTTGTGACTTCCTCCTTGCACCCCGTTGACTATTAGACTATGACAAGATTAGCCCAACACACCACCCACTACCACTGTGTTAGCCACCACCTACCGGTCGCCGTTGACACCACATCATCTCACCACCAACGCTCCTGTGGCCGCCACCGCCACCGCCTTCACCCGTTGTCGACTCGCTGCCACTGGTCATTGCATACACTAATATATCGGGCGAACCCGTTTTTTATTTTTTTTCTTCTTTCTGAAGCAAACTATTCAACTCAATTCCATTTTGGTTAGAATCCGATTTACCCCGAACCAAACTGACACTTCTTTAAAACGACCCATTCTAATCCGACCATGCTTTGACCGGTTACCCGACCCCTCCCTTTTTCCAGACTTAATCATCATCCTAGAGACTGATTTTCCGACAACCACAAGTCCACTTAGGCACATAATTTAAGAGGGAAATCAAGTTCACGGCCCGGTTGCTTATCTTCTTGTCAATTGTTATTATGTACAACCTAAAAACGAGAATATCTTGCTGTTGAATATTGAAGTCTTGAATACCATTGTATTAAATTAACATGAGTATAGAGTTCATCACTACTCACATTCAAAAATCTGGTTCCAAACATTTGTAAATATACAAGAATACATTCGGTGAAATAGTTAACATAAATGGGTCCATAGCTCAGAGGTAGAGCATTTGACTGCAGATCAAGAGGTCACCGGTTCGAACCCGATTTGGCCCTTTTTAAAGTTCTAATTTTATTATTTTAAAATTTTAATCATTAAGATCAAGCAATGTTACGCATTTCAACTCCAAGCCACCAACAAGGTGTAATAATTTTTTTTTAACGGCAACGCTAGATATTCTAGAAAAATTGAGTTTCTCCGGGGCAACACCTAGAACATCTAGGGTAGCCCACCACAGGAGGAACCTCCAAACTGGGTAAACCCCTTGACCTGGTCACAGACCCCTTTTTTGCTGTTGCCAGGATTCAAACCCAAAAACTACACTATGAGAAGTTTTGGGGCTACCATTGCACCAAATAGCCAACGATACAAGGTTTAATAATTACCCTTCAATTTTCTCCATTTTCATATAGTACATGTCAACTTTCTAAAATTTTTAATATATTCCTCAAATTTCTAAAGTTTTAAGTTTATTGGATAAAATTATCAAATATACCCCTCAATTTTCTCTCAAGTTTCCCATTAAATTTCTTTCTTTTTTCTTTTACTTTTTTTTATATTCGTTTGTAAAAGTTAGTTTTTTCTATTTTTATTTTGTTACTAACTTTTTAACGAATTTGTCGTTTCAATGTTAACTTCTATTCGCGCCACAATTTATCTATTTTTCGAACCCCAGAACCGAGTCGTGACAACTTCATACATTTCCTTTATGTACTTAGTCACTTTAGTGTCCTCGCCGCAACGTGCGTAACAAGGTTCGCAAACCCGCCGCATCGCGTGGGCTTTAATTATGTTCTTACAGTTAAACACGTTAATATCACCGTACAACCCCGTCGCAACGCACATGTCATATTTTCAGTTGTTATGAAGTGCTAGCATATTTTATTATTGTTAGTTAAGTAATAAAAGTTGTATTAAATAGATTTATGGGAAGAGCATGAATGGAGGGGGTCAAATACGCTTGAGCAAGACGTTGATTGTTGATATTAACTAGGTTGTTCCCGCCCGCGCGTTGCGGCGGGAATGAACCTGTTTTGGCATGGCATTCTAGGAAATATGCTCAAAGCAAGGCCTTGAGGATTTCTTTGGATTTATATTCTATAACACTAAGTTATTTGATCCAGTTTAACCTTGTACATACCAGATGATTAAGGGAACCACAATCTACATCAAACCAAAACCAAAACCAAAAATATATGTTTAGCCCACATCCAACACAATTTCAAATAGGTAACAACAATTTAAACCAAACCCTTACATCAGATCAAAATACTGTATGGAGTATAACCAAGTCTTCAACATTTTTTTTGGTACTGCCTTGCAAAGGTTTAGTCCGATCTGTGTAAAGCATCTTTTGCTTCAGTAAATATAATCCCAATGTAAAAAAGGAAGGTGTATTGTATCATACCTTTATCATTGTAATAAAATGCTTAAACAGTAATATTACCATGCTAAAAATCTGCACCCTGCAAATTGATTTCACCAAATATTCAAGTAGAAAAAACTCAACTAAAAGTCAGAACAGATACGGGTCATAACGGGTTGTTTTTAAATTTGATAGATTCTTAAAGCATAATACAGTATTAATGGGTTTCCTTCATCTCACACAAAGTAGAACAGGTTGATAAAAAAAAAAAAGGATTGAGTTCGAAGCTTTACAGTGTCGATAGAGATGGAAGTTCTCCAAACATGTCTTGCAATTCACCATTAATTTTATTGCGGGCAACATTTCTGGTCACAAATAAAAGGAACAATAAAGACTCAACTAATATAATAGGGAAAAGAAGAGGGAAAAGGAAAAAAAAGATGCACCTGCAAGTTCTTGGGAGATACTTACCAGGCGCTCCAACAAGTAGAAACCCCCTTCCAGCTATCTTTTTCTGCCGGATCATATCAACTACAAGCCCGCCAACCTCTCTTGCCACCACGAATCCAGCAGCTAACGGAATCGCTTTTTTCCAGTAGCCTAAACAAAATCATCGGTACCCATATCGTAATTTGTACAGCATAAAGTAAACTCAGATTCATAGCAATAGCATTGTCATGAAGAAGAATTTGCAGCAAAATGAGGTTCAATAATAAAAGATGCTTTAGCAAAATAGATCACAAATAGTGAAAAAAAAATTGGTTTTGTGTTTCTGTTTCAGGAAAGCATAACCTTTTATCTTCACTTTAAGATACACATGATGTTTAATTAAGTTGGTAAATTGTTTTACCTTGTTAAATTACCTGGAATAAATCTGTGTAACGGCGGTGCATTAATAGATTAAGGCCCCAAACTGAGCAACATCTATTGGAAAAAAAAACAATTTAACACATGGTAGACGGATTTAAAGCACAACTGTTAAAGGGTGCATAATAAGGGTTTGCTACTGTTGCCTTTTAGCTGGCTTTGCTGCTGATGTAGCGGGAGGTGGAGCGCTTGTTGTGACCTTGACATCGATGTCTAAAGTTGGTGTTGGTTTGAAACATCGACGTCTAAAGTTGGTGTTGATGATGGAGTTTCAGCTTTCCATCTTTGATTTTTTTATGCAACACCTAAGTTCTTGCAGTTAGTTTTGTGGAAGCAACGTATGTAGAAACTTTTGTTATAAAAAAACATTCAAACCTCACTTTAACTTTGCATGTGTCTTGCAGTTAGTTCAGTGGAAGCAACATATGTAGAAACATTTTGTTATTAATAAACAGTCAAACTTCACTTAAATTTTTGTGTAAAGTTGAATTAACTTAGCCCTAAAGAAGATGGTAACTACACCGCAGCTCACGTATTTTAGATGTCACTAACTAATTAGGCGAAGTTTAGGAACTGAAGTAAAACACAAAAAAAAAACAAAGATAAAAGGCTCATACCAAACGATCTTTCACCTGCAAATGCAACAGTATCTGCACCAAAAGAAAATATAAAGTGTAAATTTCTAATAGGCCTAGAAAAAGAAAGAATACATGACCAAGAATAATGCAGTTTAGACTTTAAGTAGCATCATAGAACTATCATAACGACTCTCATTCTTATTCACATTTCAAATGCAACAGTATCTGCACCAAAAGAAAATATAAACTTTCATTCAATCAAAGAATCTTCACTTAGAATCAATATGTAAATCAAGAACCCTAAATTTCAAAACCCCAATTTCATCCATCAAATCTCAAATCCAAAACCTTACATACATACAACTCCTCTTGGCAAAACATTTATTGTATCATGAGAATTCTTCACCATGACTTTGTTTAAAAAGATTTAACTACTGAATTGAAGACCCCTCTTCACAATAGCAGGTAAACATTTAAAGCTTAATTTGTAAAAGAATGTCAATTGGCCTGAGAATGTATGTATCAGAGGAAGAAAGGTAAAAACCCACCTTTGTTCTCTTCATTCCCATCTCCACCGTCACCTCCTCTGTCTCTGCCACCATCGATGGATTAGATAAAACACACAACAATTTCAATGGCATAATTAATTCTTACCTGGATAATACACAAAGGGTTTCTGATGGCGGTGGGGGAAGAAAAGACCAACTCAGGTGGTGTCAAGCAGGGGAAAAACGTGGAAGGTCAAACGTGGCAGTGGAGGTAAAGTTCCCTGCTATTCCCGCTTGTACCTGACGCTGCAACTTACTTTTCAACCAGTTGCTTAATGTTTGATTGTTAATTAGTTGTTTATTACCATAACTAGCTATTTGATTGCAAGTCATACCAAAAAGACTCCATTGATCCATTTAATCCGGAACATACAATTTTAGCTATAGTTACAAACTATCTCCTAACATACTTCCTCTTAAATATTGCTAACAATTTTAACAAACACTGATAAATCATCAGACACAAAACGTGGTCCCGCAAGTGGTTGTCGTAATGGTGTCTGGCCGCAGAGGAAGGGTGAGTTATAGACGTTACAACGATCTTTTTTTTTTTTTTTTTTATAAATGACATATATTTAAGCTTCATCACATGAGGGCCAATGTATAAAAGCTTTTCATATTGGGGCTAATCACGGGTGCAACGGCAATGAAATGGGAACCATAGGCTTGTAAGGCAGTGTCAGTTGCCATCTCTTAGTTGAAGTACAATTTCTTTGACTCACCATTGGCACTGGCGAAGTTTGCTAAAGCTTTCCAAGAACCTCACCAACGACAATGGCAAGGTATATTTTTTGTTAAAAGGAAAATGTATACATTAAGAAGGTTTTACATGTAAAGAATTAATTAAAGAAACAGTATATGTTGGCATGTTACCATTTTGGTTTGGGCCTTGAAGTAATGTGATGGGCTGTAAGTAGATATTATCCAAGATAATTTCATTTGGTTAATAACCACAAATTAAGCTCGTGTGATGCGACGGGTTTGCAAATCTCGTTATGCGTGTTGCGACGGTTACAATAACGTCAATAAATGAATACAAGAAACGTATGAAGTTGATGATCCGCATACTTGTTTCTTTGGTTAACCTATTATTGGCTTTTGACCAACCCAATAAGAAAATAACTGCACATAAACTGATTTATAAAACCATGCCTTCATTGAAGTAGAGGTGCACAACACTTATTTTTGGCCAATCCTTACCGGTTTTAAAATCGGATCGAATCGAGTCAATCAGTTAATGAAAATTAAAACCGGCTCGGTTTGAAAACCGATTTTAAAGGAAACTATACCGAATATGTTCGGTTTGAAAACTGGTTTCAACGTATTTTTTAACAAGCGGGTCTTTCAAACCGGTTTCAAAACCTATATACTCAAACCGATTTCAAACCAACAAATCAGACCAAATCTGAACATGTTTCAACCAAACCAGATTCAAAATCGAATTCTGATGATTTTCTCAAGATATAATACCTATATTAGCAAACAATATTAGGTAAACATCCACCACTTGTTGGCTCATCATGTTTATTCAGCTACATGAATCAGAGATTTGTTTATTCTCTAGAAAATTGAGTTTCTATAATGACAAATCATTTGAACCAAACATGTTTTAAAAGTCTAATTAAAAACGTTACGACCTTTCCAAATACATCTTTAAGAGTAAACTTCGTTTTTGCTCCATGTGGTTTAATCATTTTAACCATTTTGCATCAATAGTTTGAAAATGATCATTTTGCTCCATGTGGTTACAATTTTTACTCCAATATGCTCCCTGCGCCTAATTCCATACATGATTGCGGTTAAATGTTACCCATGTGAGGGGCATAGACAACACAGAAATGTTATCATGTGAAGGGCACGTGGGTAACATTAAACCGGAATTATGGATGAAGTTAGGAGCGATGAGCATATTAGAGTAAAAACTGTAATCACAGGGAGCAAAATGACCATTTTCAAACTATTGGAGCAAAATAGTTAAAATGATCAAACTATAAGGAGTAAAATCAAAGTTTACTCCATCTTTAAAGTATTTTTTTTCTTCAAGAAAGATGTCAAGTGGAGATTGATAACATTCTAAATACTTGGTACAAAAACTTGTCCTTGATATATTTTTTTTATTATACAACTAGGTTAGAATCTCGTGTAATACAAGAGTAATTTGAATATAATGTTATATACTTAGAAATAAAAATTATGTTTTTCAAAACTTATTATTACACGGGTTGAATAAACTCGTTTATTACGCGTGTTAAATAAAATGTAATATGTTAATACATACGCTCCCCAAAATATGTTTTTAAAAAATGTACTTTGACATGACAATTATAAATTACGCTAAGTTAATTTATAATATATTTTTTTTCAACTGAGTATTAATCTTATTTATGTAATTATAGATATAAAGACTGATGGTTACAAAATTTTGTAAGTACAACTGCTACGGACTCCACAATTTTGCTACTGACCCCACAATTTTGCTACTGACCAACAAGCTACTTCGGATAAGGTTAGTTACTATGGATAGTTGTTCTCCTGTTGATGAACAACTATGCTGCGGATAGCCTTATCCGCTGAAGATCAGAGTTGCTGATAATCGGCTTCTCAGCAGCATCAAACACTTGATGCTGCTGATAGGCAAATCATCAGCAGCTTTGACTTTGCTACTGACACCTCTGCTACAACACTGACACATCTATCAGCAGAAGGAATGTTATTGGTGCAGATGATTAAAGACAAACCACTTGTGAAGTCTCCTGTAAAGATTCCTAAGAAGACTTTTGACTTGAATACAACTGTTTGTTGCAGTTTGTCTTTTAGTTGTTTACCAATAGTAGTATAGCTTGTAATTGTCCAAGATCAACGGTCTGTGTTTGATCTAATCCTTAGAATCAAGGGTCTGTCTTGATTCTAAGTTCCTTTATATGTATTGTATCTTACATTTGTACAAGTGTGCTTTCAGAGAGTTTTCTCTGTAATCTTGTAAACATTGAAGATCAATACAATTTGCATTTATCAGTATTCTCTTTGTTTATCTGTTTACATTGCATAGTTGTGATTGTTTCCGCCAATCTCAACTAAAATAGAACCATCTTGTAATCACCAATCCTACAAGTGGTATTAGAGCTTTGACTCTCAGACTAAATAAACTCACACTTGTTTAATCACTCTCTGGTTCTATTTACTACTATCTCTTTGCTAAAACACCATATATCAAAAATCCAAAAATGGCACAAAAAAATGGTTTTGATGATACTGGAAGCATCAACAAACCACCAAGACTGGTGTCTGGAGAAGACTATGATATGTGGAAGAACATGATGGAAAGTTTCTTCTGCTATCAAGAGTATGGGATGTGGAGATCCATTAAAGATGGACCATATGTACCCATGGTGGTCTTTGCTGATTCCGGAGGTCCATCAGTCCCCAAAGAACCCTCAAAGTATTCAGATGAAGATATCAAGAAGATGGAGGTAGACTTCAAAGCCTTGGGAACCATTCAGATGTGCTTGACAAATGAAGTTTTTCACAACTTCAGAGAATATAAGACTGCCAAGGAGCTATGGGAGGCTCTTGAGAAGATGTTTGCTGGGTCAGAAGAGGTGAAAGAAAATAGAAGAGATATTCTGAAGCAACAATATGAAAACTTTGTCTGGAAGGAAGGTGAGTCTCTTACCGTGTTGTACAATAGGTACACCTACCTTGTGGGAGAGCTACAGTGCTCAAAAGTGAAGCTGGAGAATGAAGACATTCTCAAGAATTTTATCAGGTCTCTGCCAAGCTGCTGGACACTTTACACAGTGTCAATCAGAAGAACTGAAAATTTAAAGACTCTGCAGATGACTGAGTTGTTTGGCATGCTGAAGACTTATGAATTAGAAATGATTCAAGTCAAAGAGAGAAGCTCAAGTTACTCAACAGCCTCATCAACCACCACCACTTCCTCTGCACTTCACTCTGACCACTCAGTTCCTAGTTCAAGCAACTACTACCCTCCTATTTTTACGCATCCCCAGACTCCAACATCACAATCAAACAACTCACCATTTCTTCTTGAAGCCCCACCTCAAACAAACTCTGCTGCCTTTGTCTCTGAAAATCAAGCAATATGTCCTTTATCAAGGAAGATCTGGAATGTTTCCATCCAGATGATTTAGAAGAAATGGACATACAACACTCCTATGCCATGCTTTCTCTTGGAGCAAAAAGGTTCTACTCTAGAACAGGAAGACCAATCCCAAGCAACAACTCCAACACCAGAGTTGGCTTGGACAAAAGCAAACTGAGATGTTATAACTGCAACCAACTTGGTCATTTTGCTAGAGAATGCAAGGCACCAAAGGCAAACCCAGCTATTGCTCAGCCAAGACAAGCTCACTAAGCTCAACCAAGACAGCAACAACAACAACAAGCCACTCCTCCTGCTCAAACTGCAGCTTGTGCAGCTGTTGGAACTGCTGAATTTGACTGGAGCTTCCAGTATGAGGATCTTCCTGCCAACAACCAAGCTCTTATGGCAGACACCACAGAGATACCACCTCAGGTATATGAACATCTTTGTACTCAAGCTTGCATTGATAAGGTTCTTGGATATAGAAAACATAACCAGAATATCATAGATCAAAACGAAGAGTTTCACCAAATAAAATATGAATTCAAAAAGGTTGAAAACAGTTACAAAGAAAAGATTAACTGTTTAAAGAAAGAGATTTCATCATTAAAACATGAACAAACAAATCTTGAAACTCAGAATGATGATCTTCTGGTTAAGTTAAAAGCTACAAGGGCTGAATTGGCAGACCAAAAAGTCCATGTTGAAAAGTATGAGTTTGCATCCAAAAAGCTGCAAAGACTTTTGGATGCTCAAATTCATGAAAAAGTAATTGCTAGGCTTGGGTTTCAAGCTGAAAAACCCTACAATGTTGTGCCTCCACCTGCTGACTATGTAGCCATTCATTAATCAAGTTTCAATCTTTCCAATCTTGATCTGGCCAACCGAAATCTTGATCCTTCAAAAGAAGAACCACTTGTGCAAGAATGCACTTCCTCATCTGAGTCTGAGTCCACATGCTCAGACTCCACTGAAACCAATGAAGCTCCATCACTACCTGCCTTTGAAGTCATTCAAACCAAGGGTCTAAGCCCCTTCACTCCTTCAATACCAGTACCAGTACCTCAACTCACCAAACAGATTAAAATTAGCTATCCTCCCAAAGGGAGAAAGTTAATTGTTGAAAAGGGACAATCCTCAACCTCCACCAATTTTCAAGCAAACCAAACCATTCAACCTAGAAAGGTGTTTGATATATGTCATACACCTGTAGAGAGAGCTCTATATGTTCAAGAGACATTAGAGGAAGCCACCTTTGAGCACAACAAAGCCCATCCCTAGAATTTCAAAGACTTATTCAAGAGAATGGACTATGTGTACTTTCAAAGGGACAAATTGGCTAAATCATGCTTTGTCTGTGGCAAATACAACCATACTGCCAGCACCTGCTTCTACTACCTTCAACATCAAAGAAATCTCAAGCAACATGCCTTTAAGAAAACAAACAAGAACAAAAAGGTAAAAAGCTATGAAGCCAAGACAACTGAATTCAGAAAATCTCTTTCTCCTCCAAAGAAGCAGCTTCCAAAATCCCAACAATCTTGCATCATTTGTGGTGAATCAGACCACTTTGTGGCAAATTGTGAATCCAATCCTTTTAACCAGATCCTTCAACAAGCCACTCCTAAACAGAAGCCAATCTACAAAAGAACTTCCACAGAGAAACTCTCTGTTAGAAAGGTAAAGCAGGAGAAGCAAGTATCCGTTGTTGAACCATCAGCAGACAGCAAAAATGCTGCTGATCATGTGAAGCTGAAGAAATCAAAAACCAAACCTTTAGCAGCAACCAAGTCTGCTGCTGATCATGTAAAGTCATCAGCAGCAACCACGTCTGTTGCTGATAAGCCAAAATCTTCAGCAGCAAAATCTGTTGTTGATCAACCAAAACCTTCAGCAGCCAAAGCAATATCAACTGCTGACAGAGCATAAAGATCTGGAAAACCATCCCAACAATGGAAAGCCAAGACCCCAGCCTTTATCCCTCAAAGCATCATCATTGGCTCCATTGAGTGCAAGCATACTGATGCTGCTGATCCAAAGACACACTTACCCAAGTCTACAAGTTCTTTGGTTCCTCCCTCTAACTAGATCTCTCTCATGTGCAGGGACAACCAGGTCACAAGGATAACACCTGGGTTGTAGACAGTGGTTGTTTCAGGCACATGACCGGCAACATGTCCATCCTCTCCAACTTCAGACATTTCAATGGAGGATATGTTACCTTTGGGAGTGATTCAAAAGGAGGATCAATTACTGGACAGGGAACTGTGTCCAATGAGAGAATGAGTATTGAAAGAGTAAACTTTGTCAATGAATTGGACTTTAATCTCATGAGTGTGTCTCAGATCTGTGATCAAAAGCATTGGATGCTTTTCACAGATAAAGAATGTTTTGTGTTATCCCATGGCTTAAACAAACCTCCTCCAGAGAGGATTCTATTGACTGCTCAGAGAAAAGATAACCTATATGTGCTTGACATGAATGAGGTCATTCCATCTGGTAGTGTATCTTGTTTTCTGTCAAAGGCATTAGTTGATGAATCAGCTCTCCGACATAGGAGATTAAGCCATGTCAATATAAAAAAACCATCAACAAGTTGGTGAAGGGAAATCTTGTCAGAGGGCTTCCTGGCAAAGAATTCCAACTTGAAGATCATTGCATCGCATGCCTGAAGGGGAAGTAACACAAGAGTTCTCACAAGCCCAAGACATTGAATTCAAATGACACTCCATTACAGCTGCTATATATGGATCTCTTTGGTCCTACAAATGTCATGTCAATGGGCAAGAAGTCATACTGTCTGGTGATCACTAATAACTATACCAGATTTTCATGGGTATACTTCTTGAGAACAAAAGATGAATCTGCTGAGATTCTTAAATCTTACATTCTTAGAGTTGAGAATCAAAGCAATCAAAAGGTGAAAATTATAAGGTGTGATCAAGGTACAGAGTTCAAAAATCACACCTTGAACTGTTTTTGTGAGAGCAAGGGCATAAAAAGACAGTACAGTGCTCCAAGAACTACTCAATAAAATGGGGTAGTTGAAAGGAGAAACATAACTCTAATTGAATCGGCAAGATCAATGTTGGCTGATTCAAAACTGCCTCTCACATTCTGGGCAGAAGCAATCAGCACAACTTGCTATGTGCAGAATAGAGTTCTCATTGTCAAGCCTCTTAACAAGATACCTTATGAACTCTGGTTCAAAAGAGTTCCCTACATTGGATTTCTAAAACCTTTTGGATGTCCATGCACCATCCTGATCACACATGGGGTTCTTCCTAAGTTTGGTGCCAAATATGATGAAGGATACTTTGTGGGATATTCCTCTAAATCCAAGGCCTACAGAGTATTCAACTCAAGAACAAGAATTGTGGAAGAATCGGCCAATGTGGAATGTAGGGAACACATCGCATGTGAACAGGAAAAAGGCCCAGACTGGCTCTTTGATATAGACTCCTTCACCCAAATATTTGAGCCTCTCATCTTCTCAAATATGGAGTCTACCTCTTCCAAAGCACCAGCTTCCACATCTTCCACTGACTACAGATTGGAGTTCACTAGTCCCTTTATAAGACTGAAAAGGCCATCTATTGATCCTCCATCTGTTGTGGAAGCTATTGAAGCTAGTGAAGCCAGAACCAGCCTCTCAAATGTCACCAGCAGCAGCCTATCTGAGAATGAAAATCAGAATGAACTTCAAGACACATCTGTAAATGATGTAGAGGCATCTGCTGCAGATGCTGATGATGCTGCTACTGATAATGCTGATGCTACTGCTGATATTGAAGACTCTTCCACCATGAATGAAGAGTTTCTTGATCAGAATCAAAACAATCTTGACCAAGGAATATAGTTGGATGTTGTACCAACACAGAGAATCAACAAGGAACATCCCCTAGAGAATATCATTGGCCAAGTTCAACAAGGAGTTCAAACAATAAGCAAAACTCATGAGGCCAATATATGCCTGTATTCCTGCTTTCTATCTCATGTAGAACCAAAGAAGATAGATGAAGCTCTGAAACACAGCAGTTGGATTGAGGCAATGCAGGAAGAGTTGCTGCAATTCAAGAGACAGGATGTCTGGAAACTTGTTGATCTTCCACCTGGTCAATCTGCTATCGGCACAAGATGGATATTCAGGAACAAGCAAGATGAGAGAGGCATTGTAGTCAAGAACAAAGCCAACCTTGTAGCTCAAGGCTACACTCAGGAAGAAGGGAATTGACTATGATGAAGTCTTTGCTCCTGTTGCCAGGCTGGAGGCCATCAGAATCTTCCTGTCATATGTTGCATCCAAGAATTTCATAGTTTATCAAGTGGATGTCAAGAGTGCCTTTCTGTATGGGAAGATTGGTGAGGAAGTATATGTCAGGCAGCCTCTAGGCTTTGTAGATCCTGCACATCCTAACAAAGTGTTCAAACTAGACAAAGCTCGCTATGGCTTACATCAAGCTCCAAGAGCCTGGTATGAAACTTTGTCTGGATATCTACTAAGCAACAACTTTCGAAGAGGTGCCATTGACCAGACCTTGTTTATCAAAGATGAAAGGGGAGAAATCCTACTGGTACAAATTTATGTTGATGACATCATCTTTGGATCAACAAGGAAGAAGTTCTGTAAAGATTTTGAGGTCCTGATGCACTCAAAGTTTGAAATGATTTCAATGGGTGAACTAAATTTCTTTTTAGGTCTTCAAGTCAAACAAGTTCCAAATGGAATCTTCATCAGCCAATCCAAATATGTCAAGAGAATTTTGGAAAGATTCAAAATAGTTGACTGCTCTGCTGCAAGAACTCCTATGCAAGTGCACCATCAACTGACTCCAGACAAAGATGGTCAAGACACTGATCAACATCAGTACCGTGCAATGATAGGATCACTCATGTATCTCACTGCCTTAAGGCCAGATATCATGTTTGCAGTATGCCTTTATGCAAGATTCCAAGCAGCTCCAAAGAATACACATTTTCAAGCTGTCAAGAGAATTTTTATATACCTAAAGGGAGCCCCAAGACTTGGGCTATGGTATTCTAAAAATGATAAGTTCAACCTATATGCATACACTGACAGTGACTATGGGGGATGCAACTTGGACAAAAATTCCACATCAGGGGGATGTCAGTTTCTGGGAGGAAGATTGATTTCATGGCAGTGCAAGAAGCAAACCTGTGTATCAACTTCTACAGCAGAAGCATAATACATTGCGGCTTCAAGTTTCTGTGCACAAGTCATCTGGATACAAAACCAAATGATGGATTATGAGATGACTTTCATGGCCACTCCCATTCACATTGACAACATGAGTGCTATATCAATCACAAACAATCTGGTGCAACACTCCAAGACAAAGCACATTGACATCAGGTATCACTTCATAAGAGATCAAGCTGAGAAAAAGAGAATTATTTTAACCAAATTTCATACCAATGAGCAATATGCTGACTTGTTTACAAAACCCTTTGATGAAGCTAGATTTAGATATTTAGTTGAATCCATTGGTATGATGAACTTTGACTAAAATCTGTCTCTAAATTTTTTTGAATAAAAATGTGTTTGTCTTTTGTTGTAAATAAAAGTTATAAGTCAACAACAACCATTTTTGCTACCGACAGGTCTAATCATCAGCAACAAAGAATTTGCCACTGACTACTTTAAGTTATCAGCAGGAACAAGTTTCCTGCGGGTAGATTTAAGGCAACCAGCAGCAACATCTTTGCTGCGGACCATTATATCCATCAGCATCAATTGAGGTTGCTGCTGACAGACTTAACCATCCGCAGCAACCAAGTTTGTAGCTGATAGGCTTAACCATCCGCAATAACCAAGTTTGCTGTTGATGGGTAAAATTAAGTCCAAATTAACTTTTAACCGCTGTAAAAAGTACTGTCAGTCTTTACCATGACTGCTACAGTGTATTACAACTGTAAAAGAGTGAAAAGTGAATGGGTTGTACTGTACAAGTAACTTTGCTTTTTCCCACCTCTGCCGTTATAACACAAATCAAATTTCTTCTTAACCTCTTCACATTCAATTCCGAACTAACTCTCACCATTTTCTCTCAAGCATTCAAAGCATTCAAAGCTTTCCATACGTAACCACCTTTCAAAAACTTGCTTCTTCCCTCCAAATCCAACGACAATGGCAGAGGTCGACATAAACCATCCTGATGACAAGTTTTCAACCTACCACAATCTCACTGCATACCTGGTTAAAGGAAAGAAGTCCGAAGGGTTTGATGATATGATCGATTTCCTTTGTCGATCAAAAGATCTATTTTGCACTCACCGTCAACCCTATCATCTATATCCCTTATATGAAGGATTTCTGGAACACAGCCGTCTACTCTACCGAACAGGGGATTCCCCAAATCACAGCCAAGGGAGACGGCAAAGACATCATCGTCACTGAAGCCACACTAAGAAAACACCTCAAACTTCAGGACGAGGGAGCCACCATCTCATACACCAAAGACGAGTATATGAGGACATTTGTATCCATAGGGTACGCTGGAAATCAAAACGAGTACACCATTGAGAAGGCGCTGATGGGTCCTCCATGGAAGTTTCTATGCCACACTTTTCTTCAATGCATATCCCAGAAGAGAAGTGGATGGCATCAAGTGAGTTCTGCTCTCGCCTCTGTTGTCCATGGTATGGTTACTGGCCAAGGATTTAATTTTGCACATCTAATATTTGAAGGTTTGAGATATAACCTTCAGGAAGGTGCAAAACAGGCATTTTTTATGTACCCAAGGTTCGTGCTCCTTCCCTCAATAATGAACTAAAAGATTTATCAAAACCTGCAAGAATCTACCTGATGTTGGGGCATAAAAACAACATTTTTCAAAACATGAGAACTGTTTCCAAAAAGTTCTTAGGGGTCAATGTTTCATTGTTATCTACAATGATGAACATACAAAGTACCCAGGGCGACAGTTCAGCAATCCTAGCTGATATTGATCCCACACCCTCCACTTCAAAGCCTGAACATCAATCTGCTTCCGTTGTTCGAACCCCTGTGCATCCTATTGAGGGTGCACAGACACACCAAATACTTACACATATTTTGGAAGCACAACTGGAACACAGGGCCCCAGTTGAGACAAGTTATACTAGAAAAAGAAAAAGGAGCAAGAAGACTCTTTCTATTCTTGTCTCTCAGGCCCAATCCCAACCTAAAAGCCCTCATTCAGAATCCCAACATTTTGATGAGAATATCAAAAGGGATAGCCAAATGATTAGAAAGACTTCCTTGGAAGTCCCTCTATTAGGATCGGGATCACATCCCCGATCCATAGAACAACCCCTTGAGCCTATACACTCTTATGTTTCTTTGAACTTAAGTACAGAGGCACCATATCAAGATGATGTACCTTCTCCAACTGCCACTATCTCGGAGGTACTGATTGACTTGGCTGCCAAAGTACCCAGCCCAAGTTCATCACCCGAGAAGGTTCACTCTGGGAATGATGATAAAGTGAATATGGAAGGGGCTATCACTACTTCTGGTCCAACAATTGACCAGGAGGACAGTGATAACATCACTAAGTCCCCAACCATGGCAACTCACAGTGAAGATGTTTCTCTTGAAACACTCTTCACTGAGAGGAATCCCAGGTGCCAAGAAAACCAGGGTGATGGGGATGTAGAGGCTAGGCCTAAGGCCCCATCTAGTTCCAAGGATTCCACAACTGTGGATGAGGACAGATTGAAACTTGAAAGCATGGAATTGACGACCAGGGTGGAAATGCTAGAGGCTGAGGTGTCCAAACTAAAGCACCAAGTCCTTATGCATGAAGCCCATAAATGCCCACATGTGACTACTCCTTCCCTTGTATCAGTGGGAACCCAAACAGATGAAACCTTAGGCACTGATGCAACCAAAAAGGGGGAGATAGTTACTGCTGAAGATGACAAGGACAGTCTTGATGACTGGATACAAGAGCAGGCTGCATTTCAAAGTACACTCTTCAAGCCTGCTTTTGTTCAAATCCATGACTTACCAGACTCAGTAGATGAAGAGGAAGATATCTCTGAGGATTGGAAGTTAGTGGTCAGAGCTGTTGATGAGGTATTGGAAAATAAAAGTGAAGATGAAGACAAACCTCTATCATTCAGCATATTGCCAGCTGCTGCAAGTATATCAAGACAGACCATTGCCCCTCAATTCACACTGACTGCACATAAGATAGAGTTTGACTCTATCCTAGCTTGGGGGTATGATGGTCTATCTGAGATATTCTGGATTGGATAGGAATTTGATGGAGGATAATATGCCCTGGTTTGAATGGTTTCTTCAAGAAGCAACTAAATTGGCTTATCCATCAACTGCAGAGTCTTCAAGAACAGCAGAACAAAGACTAGCTCCAAGACTTGACTTGATAGGGAGCAGGGCTTTAACAGAAGAACAAGTTCTATGTTTGAGAAGATTCTTATATAATGAAGTGGTCAGGGGCCTGGAAGTGCAGAGATGGTCAAGCATTGGGTCCTCTGGTTTTCAGTTCTTCTTGTGTGATGGATCATCCTTCAAAATTAACAACATTCAAGAAATCCTGCTCCTCAATCCAGATTTCCTGTATAAGGTCTTTGAGCTCAGGACACACATCTGCAACATCAACTCCTTAGAAAGTCAAGCAATGATCAAGATTATCAACTCTTTTCTTGAAAAGGAGGGATGGATTGCAATGGATGATTCTGACTCAGATCTATCCCTTCCCTCCTCACCAACTATTATACTGAATGCAGCAGTAGAGTCAAGAAAAGTGGCTGCTCAGAATGTCAAAGAGGCTTTTAAAGCTACATATGGGAATGAATGGGAAAAGGAAAAGAGTGAAGCAGTCTTTTCCACTTTATCTGCTCCTAAGATTGCCAATGAAGCTGAAGCTGAGATCTCAACAGCATCTCTCACCTCTGCTGTTGTGATCAATGAAGCTGAAGCAGAGGCATCCAATAAAGATAAAGGGAAGGGCATCATGACAGAAGAAGAAGAAAGAATAGAGAAAGAAAAGAAATAAAAAGAGAAGAGAATAAGAGAAAGAGAGGAAGAGGAGATGGCCGAGCTTAAAAAGATCCAAGAAAGAAAAGCTGTCATACTCCTCCGAGAACAGCAGATCCAGTTGCATGCTAGGCAACTGGATAAGTTAAAGGTCAAAGTTTCTGCAGTTGAACAATTAAAAGAAGATGAAGCTCTAGCCCTGCATCTGCAGGAACAACTTAATAAAGAAGAAGAAGAGAGAGAGAAGAAGATAAGAGGCTAAGTTCATGATAACTGACTCTGAACTAGCCAAAGAGATGAGAGAGGAGTGGACTGAATCTCTAATTTCTCAAGGTGAGGATGCAGACTACCTTGAGAAATTATCAAATAAAGAAATCTATAGAGCCTTCATGGGTCAGCAAGGTCAACTGGCAAATAAGAAAAGGGCTGAAGAAGAAGAAAAAGCGAAAAAGAAAACCATTGCTTTCAACATAAGAACCCACGAAGAAAGGAAGGTTATGATGGACTTCCTAAAGGCTAGAGGAGAGAATGGAAACAGGCTAGGTCCCATGAGCTTTATGAACCTGCAAGCCTTATATGTCAAAGTCAAGAAGGAAGAGAAAGAGAGATTGGGGAAGACAGGCTCAAAGAAAAGGGTAAACACTCAAACTGATGATAGAAAACAAAAGAAACCCAAGCCTACTCCCTCATCCACTACTTCCTCTATCCAACAACCTTCCACTCTCCCTCCTAGACCTCTCTCCTCTCCACCCAAAGAGTCCAAATCCTTTCACCCAGCTGCTCCTCATCAACAGCCTCACAAGAAGAAAATTAAACCCACCACACCAGAAGATTCAAGAGAAATTGTTACCTGGTTCTACATCAATCAAGATCAATGGTTTGAGGTTTTCAGGGGAAGGACAGAGGTAAAAAGATCAATCTACAGATCTGTTGATGAGGTGATGCAGCTTCCAGATTCTGATCTTCAAAGAATAATGGAGCTGGGTGAAGCTCATGAGCCAGAGAATGAAAGTGGGAGGCATCTGTTGCTAGTGATCAAACATCACTTCAATCCTAGCAAAGATGTGATCATTGATGCTAAACCTCTCCAATCCCACTTTCCATTCACTAGTTGGTCCTACAATGTTGAGAAGAATGAATACACTATAACAGATGTCAGAGGTCAGAACATGAGATGTTCTAGCAAGACCATCTTTAGCATGCCAAGCAAGGACATCAAGTCTCTATCTGAACTTCCTCTTGACAATCCAAGCAAGGACCCTAGAGGCTATGAGACAGCAAGGATTGTTGCACACATGCAAAAGCTTCAGCAACAACAACAGTAAGAGAGTTTTGGTAGCATCAGTCTAGGGGGAGTTTGTAGATATAAAGACTGATGGTTACAAAATTCTCTAAGTACAACTGCTGTGGACTCCATAATTTTGCTACTGACCAATAAGCTACTGCGGATAAGGTTAGTTACTGCGGATAGTTGTTCTCATGTTGATGAACAACTATGTTGCGGATAGCCTTATCTGCTGAAGATCAGAGTTGCTGCTGATAGGCTTCTCAGCAACATCAAACACTTGATGTTGCTGATAGGCAAATCATCAGTAGCTTTGACTTTGCTACTGACACCTCTACTACAACACTTACACATCTATCACCAGAAGGAATGTTATTGGTGTAGATGATTAAAGACAAACCACTTCTGAAGTCTTCTGCAAAGATTCCTAAGAAGACTTTTGACCTGAATACAATTGTTTGCTGCAGTTTGTCTTTTAGTTGTCTACCAATAGTAGTATAGCTTGTAACTGTCCAAGATCAACGGTCTGTGTTTGATCTGATCCTTAGAATCAAGGGTATGTCTTGATTCTAAGTTCCTTTATATGTATTGTATCTTACATTTGTACAAGTGTGCTTCCTGAGAGATTTCTCTGTAATCTTGTAAACATTGAAGATCAATACAATTTGCATTTATCAGTATTCTCTTTGTTTATCTATTTACATTGCATAGTTTTGATTGTTTCCACCAATCTCAACTAAAATAGAACCATCTTGTAATCACCGATCCTACAATTGATAAATGTTAATTTATATTAACTTTATTTGGTTAATAAGTATCTATAAATAAATTTATATTAAATACTTAAAAATGTATTCGTTTAATATCATCATCATTAAATAAAAGAGAGTGGCGGAAAAACATAGAACCAAAACATTTATTTATTATATAGTATAGAAGTGACATGTGATATGTCGTTAATATGTTTTACTATTGACACGTCATGACCTCAATATGTTTATTTAAATTTTAATAAAATAATATTATGAAAGACACGTAGAATGTCGTATGAGACCTAACAATTTTGTACATTTGCCCCGCTGATGACGGCCAAGAGATGAGAAAACAAAAACATGGTTTTGACGCCTATTTTTATTTGTTTTGAAAATAAATCTTTTGCCTAACATTTTGTAGAAAAAAATGTCACTTATTGTATGGTGCTTGAGTGTAATTTAACAGTGAATTTTTTTAAAATAAAAATCTAATATTTATATACTTTTATGTTTGTATCAATTACACTATTTTCTTTTTTAGAAATTAGATTTTAATAATTTAAACTATCACATGTTATTTGATAATAATCAATAATAACATTTTAACCAATGTTAATCTTAACTTTTAATTTCGCTATCAATGTCAATCTCATTCGTATAATCATATAGATTTATAGTTGATTTCACTTAATTTTCGCTCATAATGATGATTATGAATGAAATAGGGACCAATCGAAACCGAATGAAAACCAAGTGTAAACCTATGATAAATATACTGTTGGGATTGTCACTGACAATGTAAATGAAAGTTAGGAGCGTCGTTATTTAAATTGCTAGTATGAGTTATTATCGATCAATGAATTAAAGTGATATACAACCACTATCTTAGCCTAGCGACAAAGGTATATACCAAGACTTCTCTAAAATTGAGAGGTCTTGGGTTCAAGTCTCATTTGTGACAAAAAAAATAGGAGAGGTACAAGTGCCAGGGGGTTTTCGAACCTATGGTGAGTTTCCTCCTGAGGGTGGTGGAGATGATCGGGTGGACCAATAACCCGTCAGTGATCCAAATTGATGTTAAAAAATGAATTAAAGTTATATATATTTTTTCTTTCTAGATTACTTTAATTAAGATAAATGGTTAGTTACTTGGTTTAAAACAACAAATGATTAGCATGTTAACGAGACAAATGTTATTAACCTCAATCTTTGTCGAAAATTTTTAGGTAGGAAATTTAGTTAATGGTAAACAATATTATGCTATGAAGTTGACTATTAGGGTACACATATATTAATAATATATGTATATGGGGTAGGAAATTTAGTTAATGGTAAACGATATTATGCTATGAATTTGACTATTAGGGTACAAATATACGAATACTATATGTATATATTAATACTACTAGGTTTAACTCCGTGTGTTACACGGGTTGAAACATTAACATTATATTGATAAATATTTTAACAACTTTTTTATACAAATTTGATATTGTTTTGTAACTTTTTTTATTTTGTTACATGTTAAGATTATATGGATGAGAGTAATCAAAACATCAAAAAAATTCATGAAAATACATTTCATAATAGCATGACTGTTACATTACCTAAACCATTTTTTTCAATATTTCTAAATAGCATGACTGGAACACCGACACTTAAAACTAATTTATGGTTTGACAAACCTAATAATGTAAGTCAATTTAAAAACTCAGGAGATTATAAACTTTCATCAAGATGCTGTGATTGACGGATACTATTTGTACTTGTATGCGAAAAATCACGTTAAACTTTTAATACTAAATCTCTCATTAAGAAATAATAATAAAAATATACAAATAAAATTTAAATTTCAACAATACATCGTCTTTTAAATTCAAAATTTAAAACTCAAAATTTTAAAAATTTCACTCCTTAATATTTTGACACAATTAAATTTAAAATTCTAAAATTAAATATGAAAAAAATTACAACTAATAAATTAGAACTGAAACTTGTAAACAAATCTGGTCATTTAAAAAATTAAAGTTTAAAATATAATACACTTTTAAAAATAAATATTTGTAAGTTTCTTAATTTTATTAAAATTAAAGTATTAAAATTTATAAATCAAAATAAAAAAATTATTTACAAATATCAAATTTAAAAAAAATACTAATTAAATATCAGTAAACTTTATTCTAACACATATTTATTTAAAATTTCCTATTTTTTAATTCTTGAATTTTTTAAAATATTAACTTTTGATGATACAAAAAATTGGAGCCAATTGTAATAATGATAAATTGATTTGATAAAATGTTTATTTATGTAATTTAAAAAAAAATACTAAATATGAAAGTATTAAATGGAGGATATAAATGTGGTTATGGGAGGAAAATTTTGTGAGAGTGAATGTGGTGATGGCAAGTGGTAAAAACATTTAGTATTTTATTAGAAGAGGGATATGTATAGAGAGTGTTCAATTCAGAACACTAAATATTATGAAAACATACAGAACAAAACGAATAATTCACTTTTTAATCTTAAAAAGTTTTAAAATATAAAAATATGATATAAATGTAATTTTTATTTATTTTTCATGAAATTTAAACAAAAAAATATGAACAAATTTCGTTTATATACATACCTACACATGTGTAGGTTTTTTTTACCTACATATAACCTACACATGTGTAGGAAACTTTTAAGTATATAAAACATATGAAAAAACTAGTTTTATGGTTTTTTATGTACATAAACATATATATTTGTATGTAAAAAGGTATAAAATTTATTTTTATCATTGACAAAAAAATTGAACGATTTAGGTTTGTTCTCTCTATTTTTTCAGAATCTCCTTGTTCTGAAATGAGCTTCCTCTCTCTCTCTCTCTATATATATATATATATCTTACTACTCTAATAAATGAAAATCTCTTCAGGACACATGTCACTCTCTGGTTACTCCTAATCTTTATTTTCCCTCTCATATTAAATGTTAGATTTTCTATTTCCCCCTCCTATTAAATAATAATATTTATATTAATAAATCTAATTACGGATAGTTATCATTTAATTATAAATAGTTATTATATCATCAATCAAATTAACTAAATATGAACTAACATTTATCGATTAAATAACAAAATTAATACTCAGTTGAAAAAAAATGTTTTAAAAACTAATTTAACAGACCTTATAACTGTCAAGACAAGTTACAATTTTTAAAAACATATTTTGACAAATGTGTTTGTTAACAAATTACATAATATTTTATTCAACCGGTTTAATATACTGGTTTATTCAACCCGTGTATTACACGGGTTTTTAAAAATATAAAATTTTTATTACTAAATATATAACATTTTATTTATTTAACCCGTGTAATACACGGGATTTTAAACTAGTATTTATATATATATATATATATATATATATTCAAATATGTATATATTAATAAGATGAAAAGTATAAAATAAACTATATCTATTTTTTAATATTTTATCCTAAAAAACCTATTTAATTCATATTTTTAAAGGATTGATATAAAAAATGGAATTGATTGCAAGTATTCGAATTTTCCCGGGAAAGTCAGTGAAAGAAAGACAAATTTACAAAGTATATAAAATCGTTTTTGATTGAATATAAGCCTAGCTGAGCTCCTATAGAAGATGAAAGAAGATAGCCAAATAATATAATGTTACATCATGTTCCCAATAGATTTTAAAATCAAAACTATATGGTTGTGATATTTCAGGAAAAGTTTTTTTCATTTACATGCTAAGATTGTAAAAACCCTTGACCTCTAAAAAGGAGCATTATTTAACACTCAAGATACCATTTGACGAAATCTCCTTTAATTGTTAATCATCTCTTATTTAATATTAATAATAAATTAACAACAATAATTTTATTAATCGGTAAGTAGCGGGAAGATAGGGAAAACTTACTTGGTGAAATATAGAATTGATCAATGAAATTATAAGTATAGATTCATATAACTTTTGTTGTTTCAGATTTCGTAAAAAAAAACCACAGATTCAAAATCAACCGGGTCACCAACATGCAATTATCTAGTATTCAAATGAGCAAACCATTTCGCATGTTGTAATCCAAATACGAAATTGTTTTGAATATTCACTACAAATAACACCAGACTCAAAATTAAAATAACCAATAATCATTCTAACCATACACAAACAGTAGCTTATAACGGACATCAAAATCGTCAAAATTAGTGGTTTGGTTTTTCTTAAATCGTGGTGCAAATCAAAAGAGGGGCGACGAATTACATACCTTTGTGGTGCTAGAGTGCAAGCAGATGGTGTAGAATATGGTATCTGAAGATTTTGCTGAAACCCTAATTGCTGAGAAAAGAAACACGATTACACAAATACTGGAAGGAGATCGTGGAGGAGAGGCGCTGAAACCCGACGGCGAAGCAGATAATGGAGGATAGGAGATGAAAACTTGTGGCGGAGCATACCTAGGAGGGGAGGAGGTGAAACCCTGCGGCTAATTCGAAGCTCTCCAACCCTAAAATTGAGAAAAGAGGCTTTAAGGAACCGGGTCAAATTATTTGGATCCAGTAGGGTCAAGTAACCCGTGTGCTTATGCTTTCCGGATTAGTCATTTAGGTGGGAAAAACCAATTCTAGTGGGTATAGGAGCATGACACGTGGTAGAACCAAACATTTATTTATATTAATATGTATAGATGTTATTTGGGCTTGTCTGTTGCCTACTGGGCCATGTAAATATGCAATCGGTGCTATATATGATTAGGGAAGGTCGAAGTTCGGAACTCATAATGGAGTTAGGGCATGGAGATTATGCACCTCTAAATATAGAGAAACCTATAAATATAGATGAACCTCTAAATATAGAAGAACCTAAAAACGTAGATGAAATTAATTATAATAATGAACCTCGTCAAATGTAAACCTTTTAGTTTATTATTATCGGTCCCAAGGCTGGATAAAGGAGGAGGGGTTTATGACATAAACTTTATGTTAAGGGGCATCACATTTTTGGTTCATTTTAGATCATCAAAATAATTGAGTCACCCCTGTATATACAGAGTCCCGTTATATAACTAATTGGGAGGAGTCAATCAAGTATTCAAGTGTACATAACATTTATTTATTACATTATTCAATGTATGAGGTTTTGCCCCCATCAATCTTCCTCTCAAATCCATGCTATCTAATCTAACCTTCTTCTATATTGTCATATACTATGGTATCTAATCTAACCTTCTTCTATATTGTCATATACTCTTAGGACATGCCATAGGATTGTATTCACCTCATGAATACTTTTGATACAAGGTGCCAAGATTGACTTGTTCTCACCGAGCCACTTACATCATTTAGATTAGGGGCGTACCTAGTGTATCATTATGGGAGGCAGCCGCCCTCCATGAAAAAAAATTTAGTGTAAAATACGCATTAAAATCCGATCGCCCCCCATGAAATTTTAAAATAGCCCCCTGATTGTCTCCTTAATGAAAAAAATTTATGGGTCCACCACTGATTCAGATTCTAACTAAATAGCAACTCTGATCCCACTTTAAAATTATGAAAAACCTCAAAAAGATAAATTTAAGTTATTTTTAGTAAAAACATGACTTGATCATCTAGATGTACTCGGTATAGAAGAGAATTTATAATAACCATCGGTTAATAAGTTCTAAGTTTGCTAGTGACTAATTAAATTTATTTCATATGTCAACCAAGCGTCGATTAGTGGTCACAAACTCACATTCAATGTGTTTCCCGGTCATGAAGCAAGACTAGATCAAAACCAAGTCGAGTGCAATTAATTGATTACCCGTCAAGTGATCGTTGGAAGATAGTGCTTTGTGGATTTGTAGTCAAAATTATTTTAATGTAAATTTTAATACTTTTTAACTGTATATTTAAATAAAAACCCATTAATTTAAATAAAAAATTATTAGTCATGGTTGTAAAATAACGGACTAATAGCAACATTCAATATAGGCAATTTAGAGAAAATGGCGAGTTGTTATTTCATTTCATTTTAGGTGTGTCCTTTAACAAGAACAAGCTACACATATGTAAGGTGTTTAGTGGTCAATATATAAATACAAGTGTTAACCATAATTGAGAGTCGTGATTTCACTTTCAGATCAAAACAACTAAGTGGTTCTTCTGAATTTAATGATCGGATAAAAGTTAGATTTTTGAGACAAGAATTGAAGTATGTGTTTACGTATGGAATTTTTCGTGAACAAGAGAAAAATCAATATGAACATGAAACAATTTTTGCAGGCCTTGGGGGTCAATAACTGACATTCGCAGTTATTAATTCAAAATTTGAATTTAAACAAAATTGAGTCATTTTATCATTATTTTGATTAAACGGATTTCACATGTGAAAATCCAGAAAATCAATTTTTAACATAAAAATTTTCAAGTTGGCTTGCCAGGTCAGCTCGACCCCAGGTCAATTTTCAAGCCTTGGGATCAATAACTGCTAGTCCATTGGACCTTGCTTTCAGGGGCGCTGCCCTCGGACCCCCGCCAAGGGGGCATTGCCCCTTTGGACCCCTAAGCGCCAATTAGGTTTCCTAATCTCTATTATAATAAAAAACTAAATGGTTTTGACAAGTGTCATCACCATAATCCCCCTCGTAAACCCCCCCCCCCCCCCCACAAATCATAATTATATACATTATTAATTCTTTCCATATTTAGCTCAAATGTTTTTGAAAGATTACATAAATAAACATTTAACCAAAACAATTCATCATTATTACCGTTGACTCAAATTGTTTTTTTTTAATTATCATCAAAAGTGGATATTTAAAAAAATCAAGAATTAAAAAATAGAAGATATAAAAAAACAATTTTAAAGTTTTATTATTAAAAATGAGTTTTTGAAATTTTATTATTAAAAAACAAGATTTTTTTAATTTTACATATAAAATTTAAAAATACTACTTTTGTATTTTAAATAAATATTCGTTAGAATAAAGTTTACTAATCTTTAGTTGGTAGTTTTTTAATTAAGTTTGATATTTATAAATAAATTTTTTATTTTGATTAAATTTTTAATAGTTAGTTTTTAATTAAAATTAAGATAATTATAAACATTTTTTTAAAGTGTATTATATTGTAAACTTTATTTTTTTTAATGACGAGTTTTTTTTTTCAAAAAAAAAATGTTTGGTTTCATTTATAATTTATTAGTTTTAATTGTTTTCACATTTAGTTTTGTAATTTTAAATTTAAACTGTGTCGATATATTAAGGAGTGCGATTTTTAAATTTTGGAGTTTTAAGTTTTGAATTTAAAAGACGATATATTGTTGAAATTTAAATTTTATTTGTATTTTTTATTTTATTTTAAATGAGATATCAAATATTAAAAGTTTAGTGAGATTTTCCGTATAAAAGACGCGATTTAAAAAAAAATTAATTTTGATACGTAAATTTAATTACAACTTAAATATTGGTAATTATGTTACAACATCAAGATTAAAGTTTATATAAAAAGGCTGATGGAGGTTAAAAAAACTAATAAAATGGAGAAACAACGTATGCAAGAAAATCGTTGACCAATTTGATTATCTTTAATTTCTTTGACTCCATACCGGTTTCAATCAGGTTCGCACCATTTGTGACATTTTTTCGAACGGTTTTGCCTATTTTGTGTTTTCAGTCATTAAGAAAAGAAACTCTATTTTTTGTTGCATTTAGTGGGAGTTAAACATGTAAAAGTTACCAATACCACGTCAAATATTGTATACAATGAAGTATTGTCAAATTTGTAAATCATCATTGTAAGGTTTCATTTGACATTTAATTTAATGTATTGTAAAAAGTACACCACTTATAAAATGTATTTTTATGTTTTGATTACTCTAATCCATATAATATTAACATTTAACAAAATAAAAAAAGTTACCAATACAATCTTAATGTTTCACGGTTTCTAACACATGAGGTTATAACTAGTACCTTAATAAACTCAAACAAGTGTGTACTCCACACATCCTGACTTGTTTGATGCATATTATGATTCACTTGATAAACAAGTCAATTCAATTACAATAAAATAACCAACAGTGAAAAGTGGTATAGAATTTATGACTATGTTAGATTGCCGCTAAAAAAATGAAACTTTCAACCTAACATGTTCACCCCTAAAAATCTATAATGAAGTCACATTTCAATATTTGAACATCAAGTGGAATATACTATTAACATTGCATTTAACGAAGAAGGTTCTTTTTCTTTGTTTTACATTTAATCGACGGAAAAATCAAAGTGAAATAAAAGTCATTGGTTAAAGAAATTCGACGAGCCATAAAGAAATCAAAGTACGAAATACGCCATGAATGGTGGAAGTCAAGGTAAGCCTTACTATTATAAATTGCTACCATTTGAACACCAAACTCAACAACCTTCATTTCACTAGATTATTATCAAGAAAACAAGTGATCTATCAAATTTTCTAGCTAGCTATTTGTGTTGTTCAATATCACCAATGGATCCATTCTATTTCTTCAAGATCTTTTTGGTTTGTGCTGTTATTTTTGCCTTCTCGGTCGAGTCCACACCAGGTAACTTCGACATAACTTTTAAAAAAAAAATATTTTCATCTAAACAAAACAGTCGTTTTCAAAAACACGAAAGTGTGTAGTATTTAACCTGACGTGGTGGAAATTGTGTATGCAGGTAGCATTGCGTGTGAAGATTTGAACAAGGATTCATGTGCCTTTGCAGTTTCATCAAGTGGGAAGCGTTGTGTGCTTGAGAAGAATGTCAAAAGGAGTGGGGAAGAGGTGTTTGTTTGCAGTACTTCACAAATTGATACTGATCAGGTGACGAACTGGATCGAAAGTGACCGTTGCCTAGAGACGTGTGGGCTTGACCGCAATGTTCTCGGGATCTCCTCTGACTCCCTCCTTGACTCGCGGTTCATGCAAAAGCTTTGCTCCACTCAATGTTACAATGGTTGCCTCAACATTGTTGATCTATATTTCAATCTTACTGTTGGTGAAGGTAAATGACCTTTACACTTTATTTTGAATACAAGTCGATTTTAAACAAATTCATTAGAAAATATAAATAAAAAAAAACTATGTATTTAGGTTTTGTTTTCAAAATACTAAATATTACGAATTATTAATAGGTTACAAAAGTTTTCTATATGTTTGATCGTGCTTGACCGAAGTTATTTCTGTTTGTTACATGAAAAGGTGTATATTTGCCGAGCCTATGCCTAAGTGAAGGTGATAGTAAAAGAAGAGGGATGAGTGAGATCAGGAGCTCGGGTTTTGTTGCGCCTGGACCAATGGTACCTGCAAAACTTATGTCTGATGGTTCACCTTCCATGGCCCCGTCTCCAACCGGTCCCTATTAATTTAAGTTCATGCTAGAATCAGATGAGCCAAATTATATGATATGCTATATTCAAGTGTTTGCTAGTTATACTCAAATAAGGATTTTTCATACATAAATAAAGGTGTGTAGTTGCACATTATATCACGAAAGATACAATGATATTATTCTAATAAAAGCATTGTTGTTTGGGTTGTTTTCATAGAATATGCTTTGAGTTCCCAAAACACTTGCAATGTAATCATTTGGTTTGGTATATGTTTTTGTTAGGAAAAAATTATTGGGCCTTATCCAATGGGCTCTGTTATTAGCATGACAAAAGAATATATACTACATTTTGAATTTGATGTTTAATATTGAGAAACTACACTAGCCGTTATAAATTATATTTAAACGTAATATCATTGGTCCTGAGTTGGATGAACAATTAACCTTTTTATTAAGTAACGTGAAATGATTAAAATATCCATTATCACTAAAAATAGAAAAAAATAATCTAAAACTAAAAAGACAAGTTAATATAATAGCTCCTCTCTCTACTCTCTGTCTCTTCAATCTCTCTCTCAACACTAGATTCGGCCACCACCACACCACTTTATTCAATGCCAATCACCACCATAGTCTAGACCCAATCACCCACACTTCAGTCCGCCAGCCACCACCTCGCCTGAACTGGCCGCCTCTTTGGCGATATCAATTTTCTAGTTTCAAAGAACGTAGATAGATTATTACAGAAGAATCATAATTATTTATTATAGGGGGAATACCGCCTCATCAATTCTAAACAAGTTTTTAGTCATCATTTATAAATAACTACAACCAAATCCACAACTTCAAATATAATGTCAACGGATTGAAGAATAGAGAAACTTCTTTCCTAAATCAAAGAAGAATGTTGGAAAATGTTTTGTAACTGTCGCTAAAATTCTATGTTGTAAGTTAGCGAAGCTGTCAAGTTCGTCTAAGGAACTTAGAGCGAACTAGATAGACGAACTTGCTCAGTTCGCCCATAACTCTATAGGCGAACTTATTAAGTTCGCTTATTAAGTTAAACATTCTCTTAGGGGAACTTAACTTGTTCGCTACATATACAATTAGAATTTTTGATACATATACAACTTTATTTTTCAACAGACTCCCTCTCAGCTGTTGCAAACAATTCTATACAAAATACTGATAAATCATCGGTCACAAAAACGTGTCTCAACAAAGAAAAACACCAATGTAACAACCCGAAATAATAAAGGTTAAATAAAACGAGACTTTGAATAAAAATGAGTTTACATATGAACTTATATAATATTACCACTGTAACACCTTAGACAAATCTCATATCGTTCTGTTCTGTCCACGGGAGAGATGCTGAGTTCATAAGGAATGCCCCGCCTCAAATAGCACGTGTTTTAGGGCTTAATGTAGTGGATGAGAGGAGAATCCACGGTTAAGCGTGCTCGGGTGGGAGTAATCCAGGGATGAGTGACCCCCTGGGAAGTTTTCACCCGGGCAACCAAAAACAAATCTGTGAGCTCTTAGCGGGCAAAGCGGACAATATTGTTAGTACGAGAGGCATGATGTTACCCCCTGAGAAGTTTTCACCCGGGTAACCAAAAACAAATCTGTGAGCTCTTAGCGGGCAAAGCGGACAATATTGTTGGTACAAGAGGCCGGATGTTACAACCACTTTATATAAAAAGCGTCTTCAACCTTTTAATTTCTTTTACCGCATATGAAAGGTCAATAACAAAACCGGCCACGGGCCATCTGCTGCCACCTCATGTCTACGGTCCTTACTCAAACAACCACCGCACACCCCTACGGTTCCATTGTCCTACCATGCTCGACCTCATTGTTTGATTTTATGTTTATGTTTCTTAGTCTTCATTTCTATGGTTTGAGGCCATTTGTCTCGGAATAATCTTCTCCATAGTCCAAAACGATGCCAACGAGTCACCGTTGGACCTAAACAATGTCGATTCTAACTTTGTTGCCATCCTCACGTCCAGTGGCGGATCTAGGAAAAAAATTCAGGGGTATCTAAAATTTCGTTCAGGGGTATCTGGATACATAAAACGGTAAACAAAAAAAAATTCCCGCTGCGCGTCGAAAATTCCCACTATGCGTCGAAAGTTGAGGGGTACCGTTAGATACCCCTCGCCTCCTCATAGATCCGCCCATGCTCACGCCCACGTAAGTTCCATAAAATAACTATAACATATAATTTAATATATTAAAAAAACAAAGTCAAAAGATAATTTCATATCCTTAATGACTTAAAATAATATCATATTACTAAAAAAAAGTTAGTATAAAATAGAGCAAATTACAAATTACAAATTACAATTACATCTTTTAAGTATTACCCATATTTTAGTCTACGTCTTTTAATTAAGGAAATTACAGAAAACGTTCTTTATGTTTGAAAATGTTTGCACGTTACGTCCTTTGGCCTAACGATCGTTAAATTTTACCATCAAATAAGGCCATGTGCCTTACACATAAGGGCAAAATAGTCTTTTCCTCTTTGTTTTAAATACATTTATTTTAAAATCTTTTTGTACAAAGGGGAAAAGCCTATTTTTCTCATATACCTTGCACATGACCTGACTTAACGGTCGTTAGTCTCAAAGGACGTAACGTTCAAGCTTTTTCAAACATAAAAGATGTTTTCAGTAATTTTCTTAGTTAAAGTACGTATACTGAAATATAGGTAATATTTATAGAACATAATTTAATTTGCTCTATAAAATATATACTACTTAACTTTCTTATGTAAATTGGGCAAATGGTATAAAAAACCAATATATTTTCTGGTTTTTCTCATAAAAGTCCTTTAACAATTTTTTACATATAAAAAACCAACATACTTCCTATTTTTTTCTCACAAAAGTCCCTAAACAAATTTTTGCACATAAAAAACTAACGTACTTTCTTGTTTTTCTCATAAAAGTCCATCGACAACTATTTATCTTAGCAAATGAATCAGCAAAAGTAAATCAAAGGGAATCGACCGACAGAAGCAAGAGAAAATAAATTATTTGTCTTGCTTCTGTCGATTCATTTGCTAGAATAAATAGTTGTTGAGTGACTTTTGTGAGAAAAACAAGAAATTATGTTGGTTTTTTATGTGTAAAAATTTGTTTAGAGATTTTTGTGAGAAAAAAAGAGAGAGTATGTTGGGTTTTTATATGTAAAAAATTGTTAATGGACTTTTATGAAAAAAACTAAAAAGTATGTTGATTTTTTATAACATTTGCTCATGTAATAAGTCTTTTCATTTCTTTTCTTCATGTACTTCAAACTTTCTTAACTTAAAATAAAATGTGAATTTGAAACTCCCTTTTTTTGTTTGTTTCAAGTACTCCATCCTTTACAAAACTTGAATCCTCGGACTTGTTTTTTTTTAACGACAAACTCACACACTTCAAATCTACATCACTTATTTATAATAGGATTAGAACCTGCGGGGGCGGATTGAGGCTAAGCCCAGTGGGGGCAAATGCAACCACTCAAAATTGGTACAAAAGTGTTAATTTTTAACCACAGAAAATTAGGCACCCTTTCAATTTATCACGAGGCACCCATGAGGCACCTGCATCTTCCCAAATCGACAATGGAGTAATCAAGATCTGTGTTGACGGTTGGTGTGATCCTTTGTAAATTTCAATTGTAGGAGACTCACTTGGTGGTCCAGAAGAAAATTGAGAAGAGATGGAGGTTGTGAGATGCCAAGATAGTGCGTGAGATGAGGATGACTGTGTGTGAGAGAGAGACATAAAGAAAGAAAAACAGTTTTTCAGAGTGATAAAGCCTTTTTAATAGGGCGATTATAACCACACACGGAATATTGCTAATTGGACCCGCCGCCGCCCTATACGCCCTCGTATAGGGCAATACGAGGGCGTATAGAATTCAGTCACTGCCAACAGAATGTCACGTGTCATTCTCTGTCTGGTGGCTGGTCCAATACGTGGCGTATTGACCTATATGCATCGTATGAGGCACGAGTTATATTTTTGCTTTAAAAGTTGGAAGAGTTGTACGTTTATGAATCCTATACGTGGCGTATTGACCTATACGCCACAGGTATTTTTTATTTAATTATAATTTTTTTTTTATTTATATTTTGTTTATTTTTATTTTAATTTATATAATTTTGTTAATATAAGTTTGTTATCTATTTATAAATTTTATATATATATTTTTTTAAACATTTGTTATATTTTTACAGTATAAACAAGCAAAGTATTAAACATTACAAACCAAACAAAATATTAAACATTACAACCAAACAAATTAACTAAACATTATATACATTACATCAAAAAATTAAATATATATACATCAAAATGTTTTACATACATAACAACGAAAGAAACAAAATAGAAATAAAATAACTAAAGCTAAGCGGGTCCGCCGTCACCCTGATCGCCTCCGCCCTCATCCTGACCCGCCACGCCCTCATCCTGAACGGGGTCGTCCGGATAATGACGTCGCGGTGGTAGTGGGCATGGCTCGATGCCGGCGGCTCGTGACAGATCAACAATCTGTCCAACCGCCCACATCATCAGGTCCTCCATGCGATCGAGTTGACGACCCTGTCGCCGTGAGTCGGCAACAAGGCCATCAAGCAATGCCTGGGTAGCCCTCTCCAGCCTAACAGACCGACGTACGTGTCGGGGATGCTGTGGCGGATGGTCGTGGATGGCCTCGACGTGCGGCAGCCCGTCCTCCATCGCCACACCATGTAGCGGCTGAGGCATAGGCGGGTCCCCCTGTCCAGGCATCTGCGGCAACGGCACCAGGACCCAAACCTGGTCCTGGACGGCCCCTACGAACCGAAGGCCCTGCTGGAATCGGTGCATGATGCGCATGCCGCTCGCCGTGCGACGGTCTAATCGGACAGGGGGAATGGCCGGTGACATCGCAGGCTCATGCACGTCAAATGGTGTAACCGAGCGCATGATCTGCGTGATGAAAGCACTGCCATACAAAAGCCCGCGCTTCTGCCTCATATAGGCAGATGCAAAATAAAGCGCAAGGCACGTCGATAGGTTGCACCACCTGCCAGTAAGCAGACAATAGAGAAAGAAGAGGTCTCTATCGGTGCACCACTCACGGCTTTTCAGACGCGGTGCGATCGACGTCGAAATAAGCCGGTGCAGATATCTATACAAAGGGTCTCTAATACCCGAGACCATCCCCTTGGTAACCAACCAAGAACTATCTGAAATCAAGCCCCAAAAAACAAGGAGTTCCTCCTTGTCCACCTCCGTCACCGCCTCTTCAAAAAGTGGCGTGACCGTCTCAGGCTCGTGGTAGAAGCCCGTCGAGACGGCCCACTGACGGAGGGTCTGACGGTAAACGATCCCAAAGATCGAAAAGGAAATATGATCCGGATCCATATCCGGCGCCTCCCCGGGAAGAGGCTCTAGCCCAGCCTCTGAGAAGATGAACGTCGAAAGAAACTCGACGACCACCTCTCGAAAGGTCTCTGTGAACGATAGATCAAAAAGACGTGACCATGGCGTGTCCTGGCCGATGATGGCTCTAGCCCGCTCGGCCTCGTGTACCTCCTCGAGTAGCGCCCAATCAACTGCAGTCCCTGGACCCAACCGCACCTCCCAGAGCTTCTGGCACCAGGCATACGCCTCCGAGTCAGCCGGAAAACCCAAAAAAGGGTAGTGCGCAAGATCGTCTAGCACCTCCATATGAATATCATCATCATGATCCGCCATATCTGATAATAATTAATTGTTTTTAATTTTAAATAATAAAAAATAAAAAATAATAATATATTGTTTTTAATTTTAAATAATAATAATATATTGTTTTTTATTTTTAATAATAAATAATAATAATTAATTTTTTTTTATTTTAAACCTATACGCCACGTATAGCCTTATACGTGGCGTATAGGCTGTTACCGGGTAAACCAAGCCATACGCAGGGCAACCAAGCCATACGCAGGCCAGTTACCGGGCAAACTTAGCCATACGCTGGCAATCAGGCCATACGCGGGCCAAGTTGCCGAGAACATGAGCCATACACAACGTATAGATCTATACGTGGCGTATGGCTTCATCGTCTTCCTCAGACGAACTATACGCCACGTATGGCCCTATACGTGGCGTATAGTTCTTAAGTTTCAATCCAAAAATCTCTAATCTACCCAGTTTTACCCGCTAATATTCAATATAAACCTAACATTAATGATCGTGGGTGTAGAGACGTACCTTTTCGAAGTTTTTTTGAGACGACAATCCTAATCAACGAGCTTTTTTGCCGGATGCGTATGGGTTTGTGTTTGTTTGTTTTGGGTCGTTTGGTTCTGTACGCTGCGTTTTCCTGGTATATCAAGTGGCTATACGCCGCGTATAGATCAATACGTGGCGTATAACAATCAACTTTTGGTATTCTGTACGCCACGTATGGCCCTATACGTGGCGTATAGAATATTAAATTAAAATTAGTTATATTTAATTAAAATTAATCAAAAAATAATAAAATATTAATTATAATTAACTTAAAATTAATTTAAAATAATTAAAATTACAAATAATTAAATTGACCCTGTACTTAAAATTAATAAAAAACTAATAAAGCATCATCCGTGAGTCGTGAAGTATTGTGGAAATGTAGATCCATTAGTAGCCATTATTTTCTTAAATCGTTCAATACGATCACTGTATATATTTTCCCATTTTGCTGCATCATCATTTCGGTGCAAATTCCAAAGTGCATTCGGCGTGGGAATCGGAAAATCTCCGTCTAACTTGACGTGGATGAAATGAGCCCTGTTGACGTGAACTAATGATACAGTTTGATTTTGAGCGTGAACGTTTGGACCAAACCACAATGGAAAAAATGTTTGATTACCGGCGATGCTTAAAAGATGAACAATCACCCCAAATCTTTGAGCAATTAGGAGTCCTGTGTATGGCATCGACATCCAACGACTAACTGGTGCGGCTTTCACATCCTGCCAATCTATTGTGTGACGTAGCATATCATACTCTTGAAAGGCGACTCTGTCAAAAACAGTTCTCCACCATTCCTCTTTATTGTCCATCTCCTGTAGAAGTTGTTGTCTGATAAAAAGCCACCGGTTTTCATTTAACCCTAAGCCCAAAGCTACCGATCGAAAACCACAGTTACCGTCGGGATTTACATCCTGTATATGTGAAATGTACGGATGAAAGACAGACGGTATCGAATCCTTAAAACAATTTATATTGTTAACCGCATCTTTCCCCATAATCAATGGAAAACCAAGATAGGCGTTATCATCTTGTGGTTGCTTTCCTTTACCCTTCGTTGGACGACGGTGTTGAATGATCAAACTCGCTTGTATCGAGTCTTGTGACGCAATGTACGAGCTGTGTCTCGCAGGGTCACATTTGCTTTGTTGGGATCCTGTGAATGAGCTGTTTCTCGCGACATCCTGTTTCCTTTGTTGTTGCTTTTTCAAAGTTGGACGACCGCGAGCATCTTCTTGTACCACAGGCGCTTTCTTGTTACTTTTGCTCGGAAAGACCTCACCTGCGATTCTCGACAGCATACTTCTTTTGACCTGATCAGGTTCTGAAATAATTTTGTTTCTCACTTGACTAAGTACTTTATCCACGTCTACATTTTCATCATCGACAAAAGACGGTTTTAAATCAAGTTTCCTCCAGAAGACGTCCAACGCATCTAGCGGGATTCTGCCACCTGTATTAAAACGAAATAGTCAGAAAATTTTGAAAATTAAACATTCACAAATTCCAAAGTCAAAACAGTTTACATGTAGCTTCGATACTTGCCAGACGACAAGCACACGGCAACCCACAACTACTGAAAAGTTGGCAACCACACGTTGCATTTTGTTTCCGTATATGTGATAACTTGTACCACTCGTTTTCTAACAAATTTAGAGCTTTATGTGAAACCTTACCGTGCAGGTTATCAAACAATTCAATAGCTATGTGGCTATCCATTTTTCTTATGAGACTTGTTCCAAACGCAAACTGTAATTGATAATATTGATTTGTTACAATTTCATCAACAAACCCAACAAGTCTATCTAGGGAGCTGTTAGCATTTCTAAGATAACTCTTTAAAAGCGAATGCTGGCTCTCGACTCGGTTCGTTGTTTGTTGACCAAAATTGAGGTTTTTGTTGGACCAGGCGGATACAAACTTTTCTTTATACGGGTCCAACCAATTTTTAGTCACATAATGTATAATCCTGGAAAAATATTAAATAAATATTTAAATATTTAATAATTATTCAATACTTAAAATATTAAATATTCAAAACTTACTTCCTCGTTTGGCAGCATACAGTCGTTCGTAAAGCCGGTTGAAGTTGTACTGGTATATATCTGGCGTGGGAGACTCACATAATACCGACCATGAATACTTGAAATTTGCCCAGTCTTCGTCTGTAAATGATGCCCTGCAATGTTTTGCGATATTCTCGTGTATGTGCCACCGACATAGGTTCTTCGAACAATCCGGAAATATTTTATCACATGCGTTCATAAGAGCTTTGTCCCTGTCTGTTACTATCACACGCGGCTCCATACACTTTTGCAACATTGCTTTTATTTGCAGTAGCACCCAGATGAAGTTTTCCTCTCGTTCTTTTGATATAAATGCATGAGCGACGCAAAACGACTGGTGTGTGGAGGTCACATCGACCACTTGGACAAATGGAAGTCTATACATATTTGTTTTGTAAGTCGCGTCGATCATCAACACGTGCGGGAACGCACGCCACATCTCAAACGATTTCGGATGAACAAAGAATATCTCCTCCACAATATTTGTGGCAGGATCTTCCCGAATATAGTAGACGTATTTTTTAGAAGAAAGCAGGTTTTCCAGAATCTGCATTGGAGTTTCACCGACTCTCGTTTCGTTTTTTATCTTTTGTATCGCATTATAAATGTCCTTTTTAATGCAACTACTCTCTGGGTTTTGTTCCCTTATAGTTGCCAGAATGTTTCGTGGCAACATGTTTTGCGAATACAACTCCGCCACCAAAAGTTGTTCCGACTGAGACAGTCTCCTCGCAAAGGAGTGCGCCTTAAGATGTTGACTAGGATCGTGGTTATGACTGTCATCCTTCACCGTTAATTTTCAATTCCACTATTTTCTTGGTACTCTCCTTCTAATTTAAAGGGACAACCTATTTTCTTGCTACCGGCACGTCTAACCGTGGCAGTAGACGCACGTTCGCCGTGACGGTCACACACAAGCCACACCTTGATAAACGGTTCCGTCGGATCGTCGCCTTTTCTCCTCGATCGTCGGGTGACAAGGACGTAACCATTCTCACGTCCTATCCTTACCGCCCAATCCACCAACTGTTCACGAGACTGAAAATTCTGGTCAGTTTTATACGACACGTTTTGATGGTTTTGTTCCTCGTCTTCGGACACGAAGTCGTCAGTTTGTTGTGTCGGGTATGAGACTTCACCGTATACGTAGTCGTCGGTTTGTTGTGTCGGGTATGAGACTTCACCGTATACGTAGTCGTTCGTGGGCTGTGTAAGGTAAGACGGTTCACCGTATACGAACTCGGGATTGCTCAGTGGCTCGTTCAAATCCGGAAGCCTTACCCGTTGATGAGAATAAACGTCGGACGAGACCTCCTCCCGGTTCACCTCTTGAACGCCAGAACTTTGCGGGTTGTTTTCCACCGACTCGTTAGAATATACCTGAAAACCGTAGTTACCATCCCACCACCAAGACATTTTATAGTTTTTTTTTTGGAAAGCATACGTTCGTTCGGTTCGAATGAGAATTCTGCATTGTTAAATACACAAAATTTGGGCCCTATACGCATCGTATAGCCCAATACGATGCGTATAAGGTACGATGTGATGGGTTTAGTGGCAGAAGGAATCTCGTATCCTAAACTGCATCGTATTGACCTATACGATGCGTATACGAGGTTTGAATGACAGGTTGTAAGAGAATGTCGGGCACGGGAATTTGTGAAGGGCTATACGTATCGTATTGCCCTATACGATGCGTATATGACCAAGTGTGGTTAGCATTTCCCGTGTGTAGTTAGTAGTCCCCTTTTAATATCCATTTTCTTATAATTTTTATTTTAGTATTTTATATTAAGACCAAACTTGAAGTATTTAATTTCCTTTTTTAATTAAAGCCTGTACCTTTTTAAATATTTGAATCAATTTAGTTTACTTCAAGTTTATTTTTAAGTTAATAATAATCTAAGGAATTAAACAAATGTTATTTTAAATCCTTTTCTTTTGATTTTATATTTTAAATAATTGGATAATTTTATTCCCATTTTTGTTTAGTTTGTTATATGATTTACTAGTCTTGTTTAAATCCTCATGTTTTTTAAAGAGACTTTGACTCTCTAACATAATATTGTAGATTACATACAACTTTTTTTTTATTTGACGTGACCCGTTTTTACTTGACTCATTTTTTATTTTGTTCATTTTTATGCACTCACTTAAGTAAATTTTTGGATCCGTCGTTAAGAACCTGTAACTTTAAAAGAAAAAGACATCATGCAACACATCTCCTGCTCTACATACCGCATACCATTGAACCAAATAAATTCCCTTTTACGACTCGATGAATTTGTTGATGGGCTATTTCCGTGCTAGGGCTTTATTTGATCACGGGCTTAGTAGAAAACAGGGCCCTTTTCTCCAACCCCGAACCCTCTTTCTCTACGACTACAGGCGCCTCCTCTTTCAATTTTCCGTACAAAAATGGTGAGCAAAAGGCAGATAGTAGCTCGCAGACGATTCAAAGAAGAGCACCCGGAACTCTTTCCCAAACCCGAACCCACGCCTCCAAAAGATCCGAATAAAAAGAAGAAGAAGAAGAGTAATTTCAAACGCAAGAAATCGGACCCGAGCAAACCCAATAGATCTACTAGCAAAAAACACCCACTCAGAATACCCGGAATGAGACCCGGTGACAGCTGTTTCATCTGTAAAGCTGATAATCATATTGCCAAAAATTGCCCTGAAAAAGCCCACTGGGAAAAACACAAGGTTTTGTTTCTTTTATTCTCAATTTTATTTTAATTTTAGTTTCTTAATTGTTTATGGTTTTAGTTTAAGAATTTGATTATTACTTAAACCCCACATCCAAAACCCCCAAGGTTTCAAGAAAAACTTAAAGATTGCATCTTTTTTGGGTTGCATTTGGTTTTAGTTTAAGAATTTGATTATTAGTTAAACCCTACATCCAAATACCCCCTGAATTTCAAGAAAGACATAAAGATTGCATCTGTTTTGGTTGCATTTGGTTTTAGTTTAAGAATTTGATTATTACTTAAATCCCACATCCAAACACCCCCCAAAATTTGAAGAAAGACTTAAAGATTGCAACTTTTTTTGGTTATGCTGATTGTAACAATCTGTTTCTCAATTCCAATTGAATGGGTGTCTTTTTGGTTGTTCATTGCATTTTTTGATATGGGATTGTTGACCTTTATGGCATTTTGTGAAATTATAGTTGATGGTGTTGTGTTTGCAGATATGTTTGTTATGCAGGCAGCGTGGTCACAGTCTCAAGAATTGCCCTGACAAGAATGAGGAGAGCGTTGACAAGAAGTTATGTTATAACTGTGGAGGATTTGGGCATTCTCTTGCTTTATGCCCCCAACCTCTTCAAGATGGTAATCTGCTCATCCATTGTGCTTTGATTGGTTCTCTCTTAAATGTGCAATTATGCTTAATTAGGGGTAGGGGGGTATGTCTTTAAACTGATTATTACGACTTATACTTGTAATAGTCTATTATGAATGTTCATGATACGGAACTGAGAGCTAGCAGCCTCATACTTGGACTAGTTGGAGTGTTGGACATAGGCAAACATGCTAGAAAAAGGCCCAATTTGAAAAGGGAATAACTTGGGCTATGTCTAGAGTTTTGGTTTGTCTCAACTGCCGGACCTGGATTCCATCATCTGGAGCCCCGGTTTTACATTCAACCATTTCCCCCCAATTTTACGAGTTTTAATTTATTTCTTTTTCTATGTCAAAATGCGTGAATCTTTTATTTGAGTAATTTACGCATTTATTTAGGAAGTGAATTTTAGAATTATGCAGTCATTTTCAGTTTTCCAAATTTTTGTTTTAGATACCCTCTGAAAGAGAATTTGATGTAAGTGTCTATCCATTCTAAAATTTATCTATTTTCTCTTTTATTTTTGCTTCTGCTATGCGTCAGTTCATGTGGTTGGTTATGATTATGATTTTTTTGATAAACATGTTTGATGATGCAGGGGGAACAAAGTTTGCAACTTGCTTTATTTGTAAACAACAAGGACATTTGAGTAAGGATTGCCCTAAAAACGCTCATGGAATTTATCCTAAGGTACTTATAATGTTTTTCATCCAAGTTATTGGCGTGTTAGCAAAATGGAGACAATGCTCTTATTATCTTTTTTTTGGTGTATGATCTATGAAAAATCCAGGGCGGTTGTTGCAAAATATGTAGCGGTGTCACGCATTTGGCTAAAGACTGTCCAAACAAAAGCATTAGAGGTTCTGACATGTCCAATGAGGCTGACAAAAGACGTAAGTATTTTTAACATAGTTTTTACTATACTCCGTTGTTTGTGATGTTTGAAACAAGAATGGGCATAATGTACATGCTTGGTTTTAAAATGCGAACGTTAGGAACACATAATGTAGTCTACTGCGAGTCTGCGACACATTATGCAATTGATGCGAGGCGATTCCATGATGCACATGTGATGCGGCTGATGTGGTCTAATGCGACGCATTATGTAGTTGACCAGTATTTGAACAAATTAAACCTCTCTGACAATGGGTTTGAGTTTTTAAAATATGACCATCGATTACACAATGGATTTGAGTATTTGAACAAATTAGACCATCGATTAAACAAATCTGACCATGGATGATAAGAATATCTTATATTTTAGTGTTTAAAAGTTAACAATTTAAAATTATCTATAAATAATAACTTTTTAGTATTTTTTTTAATAAGGGATGTCTCACATCGTGATGCGCGTGTATCGCGCATCAACTTTTGGGATCAAAATGTATTGGAGCGCCACACGCTTTTTTAAAACCAAGTTTATATGACTTTGTATTGCAATCAACCCATTTAGAAAGAAGTAAGTTTGCTCACACTTGTATTTGTTTCTATGTACCTTAGCATCCAGAATAGAAGCTATGGCAAGAGGGCAGGTGACCAAATTTGCGAGCGGTGATGATCTTGAAGACGATTTCATAATGATGGATGATGGTAAAGAGAAGAATAAGTCCGTGGTGAAAACTGATACTGATTCTCACGAACCTAATGTAAAACCGAAGAAGAAACAAGGGACGAAAGTGGTTAACTTTGTTGGTTAAAGATTACACACCCAATCCTGTTTGTGGATGCAATTTTGGACTTGTTTAGATTTGGGTATTTTATGTGTTCAAGAGTGTGTAAAATGAATATCAAGAGTTTATACAAATGGTTTTTAACTTCTGCATCTTCTTGTTACATTTTACATTGCTGTGATGTTGAGACCTTTTAGAAGCTGTTGGATGTGAGTTGTGGTCATGATTATATTAGATTTAAGGAAACAGGTTGGAGGTTGTAAGATCATGTACAAATTCTAAAAAATCTAGTTTTCTATAGTGTAATCATCAATATTCAAAACAAACATCCAAACAACTTTTTAAACTAGGTTCAATCATACTAAACATGACACTTATAGTTGTTTAATATTGCTATCTTGTGTAACTCGTTACCATGTAAAATAAATGCAGTTTCTGCTGGACTGTTGGACATGTGGCCTTTAATGGTTAAACGAATTAATTAGATTAGTTGAATATAACACTACTTTTGTAAGAGTAATTTATATAGAAATTTTTATTTATGCAAACATAAAATCATAACACAACTTTACAAAAAAAGTTGGTGGTCATGATGTGAATAATGAATGGTTAACCATAAGAGGTTGAAGACAATTTCTAACCTTAATTTCCCCGCAATTTCTTGAGAAAAAGTTTGATTGTTTTCCAGATTTGAAGGATCTTCTCCATACTCTTTTCCCATCTTTTGCATTTCTGATCTTTACCTAATTCTCCAATTACACCATCAACTATGGTATGCATCCTTTCTATAATCAAGTTTCAAGTATTTTGTTTGTTTATCAGAACATATTTCCATGTGTTTTTTTTGTTTTCGTTTCGGATTTATGACATCTTATGTTGTAATGATTTGTGGATTAGGCGAATGCGGCGTCTGGAATGGCTGTTCATGATGACTGTAAGTTACGGTTTTTGGAGCTAAAAGCCAAACGAAACTACCGGTTTGTTACCTTCAAGATCGAGGACCAACAAGTGATCATTGACAAGATCGGCGGTCCTGATGAAAGCTACGAGGATTTCACAAACTCCCTCCCTGTTGACGAATGTCGATATGCTGTCTTTGACTTTGACTTCATAACCGATGAAAATGTTCAGAAAAGCAAGATTTTCTTCATTGCATGGTACCCATAAAATGACATGACGTACATAGCTATTGTTATCTTTATATGCCTATTGAATATTCATACAATAAAACACAATAATGATTGATTTCAGGTGTCCAGACACATCAAAAGTGAGAATGAAGATGGTATATGCGAGTTCCAAGGACAGATTCAAGAGAGAACTGGATGGGATTCAGTTTGAGTTGCAAGCAACGGATCCTAGCGAGATGAGCCTCGATATTGTAAAATCACGAGCAATCTAAGAGCTCGGTTTGAATTTTATTGTTCGTTCATTGAAGTTTATGCATTAAAGTTGTAATTGATCAATTATATCGTTCATTAAAGTTGCAAAATGTTTTTTCATTTTTATCAACATATATATTATGTATGGTTTTCTTTAGGTTGGAACCATTATGTCTAGTATTCAGTTTTGGCTGTCCCTTCAGATTTTTAGTCACAAGGACGCTTGGATAAACGATCTTAGAATAATTTATTGTTATATCAGAACAATCAGATTTTTAGTCACAATGGCGCTTGGATAAACTATCTTAGAATAAGTTATTGTTACATCAGAACAATCAGATTTTTAGTCACAAGGGCGCTTGGATAAACGATCTTAGAATAATTTATTGTTACATCATAATAATATAAATATATAAACAATTTTAATAAGGAATGCAAAACACTATCTCCCGGTGTATAATACTTTCAAATTAAGTTTTTGTTTGAACTGGATGGTCGTATATTATATTATCTTATACCAACATTTAGGTAAGAGCAAAGTTTGACTTTTGTGAGAGATCTTGTTAGGGAATTAGGGAAGTTTGTGAAAAATGAGTTTTCTTTTCATAAAATTAAGAAAAATGAATTTTTCCCACATAAATAATTACTAATGTGTGCCGTTCAAAAAAAAAAATAATTACTAATGTGTGACTTACGGGTGTAAATAAGCCGAGTCAAGTTAAGCCCGAGCTTGTTTAACTTACTATGAGCTCGAGATCGGCTCGATTCGAGCTCTATTTTTAAAGCTCGGACCCTGCTTATTTTTTATTTATTAATTAATTTTATATATTTATATATAATTATTTTTATATAAATATCATTATAATATTTTATATAACATAATATATATTATTTAGTTATATTTATTATAATTTTATATATATTAAATGTTATTTTATAACTTCATATTTAATATATTAATTAAAAAAAATTATAAATAATATGCTCGTTTAGGCTCGTAAGCCGACTCGAACTTAATAAGTGAAAACTCGAGCTCATTTATTAAACAAGCTTTATTTTAGGCTCGGGTTTGAGCTCGTTTAAACTCGATTCGATTATAGTTTTTAACGAAAAGAGTAGTTCACGAGCCGACTTGACTCATTACACCGCTATGTGCGATTCCGTATCTTTAGTTAACCCTCTTAATATGCTAACCAATAATTTAAAAATACTTTTATCGGTACAACCGATATCATTTTGGTTTTATGTTTAATTTAATGACATAAAAGAAGATATACATGTAACTCTACACAAATGAGACTCCTTGTATAGAAAGAAGTTGACCACTAATTTGATTTACTACACAACCGATATGAGAAAATGTGTCGTTAGCCCTTGATTTTGGGCGCTGACACTTTTGTAATTAAGGTTCTATGAATTTAATAGCAAAAATAGCAAGTAAACCTTTTGAGTTCTTATTATACAACCGCTCTTCAACCACCACCTACTTACATTATAATACTCATTTAACTTTAAGAAGCAAACCAACAGATACCAACACACTTCACAAAAGCTTCACCAATTCACTGCTCTCTACCGATTCCTCTGTTCGTATCGCCGGTAGGATTACTCGACAATCCTTCATCAGTCACTGCATCAAACCACAAAACACTTTCAATTCACTTCAAACAGAAACTCACATCAGTTTCAGAAACAACTACTTACCATAAGAAGTTCCAAGAGTCCCCTGTGGTGCATCCCCTTTCCCGCCAAACCACGAACCCATCGCGTCCCTCAGCCTTTCGGCCACACCTTTCTCCGCAACCACATTGCCCGAATCCCGATGCTCTTCCCGTTGATCCGTCCCCAGTCGACGTCGAACCTCCTCTGATTCTGTTACGGTTCCCATCGGCCTATCCTCTCCGGATTTCTTCTCGGACTCTTCTTGCTTTCCTCGGTGGAGAGCATGCGTTATCACCTCCGACAACGCCTTATCTTCGTCCCCGGGCCTCAACGTCTCCACCAAATGCTCCTTCACCGACACCCCCTTATCAGTCGCCGTCTCTTTCTCCACGGTAGAAGTCTCAGAACCTCGGTGCATTTGTGGATGTCCGGCTCCGGATACAGTTCCTTGTACTTTAGATATAACCGAACTTCCGGCGTCCACCACTTTTTCATAGACAGGTGCCAATGTCTGTGTAACCTTGTCGGTTATCTTATGCGCGTAATCTGTTGAGGAGCCTGGATTGTTGACGGGTTCGTGCGACTTGGTAGCTGGGGTTTGGCCTGAATAACTAAGTTTGGAGGTGATGGATTCTTTGGTGGCGGCTGCTTTATCGGCTATGGCTGAAGCGGAGGATGATATTTTATTGGCGTAGGTGCTACTCTGGCTTGATGGGTTTCCGGTGAGGGTGTCGTGTGGAAGATTTTCCGGGTGGTTGTGATCAAAGGTTTTCGGCTCGGAATTGATGCACATTTTGTCTAATGAATGTTGAAGTTGCGAGAGTTCTGCTTCCTTACCACCTGTGAAATAATTACTTACATGTAAGATTTTTATCTCTGTCCGAGGGATGTTCATAAGATCAAGTTGTGACTATTTAAATTAAATCGAACCGTGAAACCAAACTGAATAACTGTTTAAGTGGTTTCAAACCGGCGTCACCAGTGACGGATCCAGGAATTTTGTTCAGGGGGTCACTCTATATATTTTAAGGGGTTCACCCCAGTGTTTTTACATACCGTTCTATATAAATTTCGAAACTCGGGGGTTCCGGTGACCCCCCTCCGGTGAACGTAGGTCCGCCCCTGGGCGTCACGAACTGTACCTTTATGTGTTGGATTATCGACTTTAGTCCCATAATTTGACGGATCCGACCCCAAACTTGATGGGTCTTTCGGGGCATGAGGATCCGGAACCATCCTCTCTTCCCCAATAATACCCATCAATCCTCCCTGATTCACGTTTTGGCCTTCACCACGATTTCCTGTCAAATGCAAGAGCTCACAAGTCAAAAGTCAAAAGTCAAAAGTCAAAATTCAAGAATTGTATTAGTTGCGTTTATGGATTATACAAATTATACCATAACCTTCACTGTGACCGAGACCCGATGGTTCAGACAAGTTGGTGCCTGTAGAAACGTTCGTTGGCGCTGGCGCACCATGCTTAATTACCGGCTCTGGATAACGGTCCTCCGCCATCACCGACGGCTTTTCCAAATTACCCCTTGGTTGTGTCAAACTTGCACCTTCACCACCCTGGCCAACCCTAACCGAATCATACAGAATTTTTTGGCAAAGTGGTGTTATTGCATAAACTCAAATGGTTTCCGGGTGTTGCATGGGATAGATTTGAAAAATGGGGAGTCCGCTTGGGCAACCAGCGGATTCATAAAAACTATATCGACTTCGCTTTTCAAGATAGCAGACTCCGAGTCCGCTTGGGGAACCAGCGAATCGTCTTGCCGGAGAAGATGAGGTGGAGGCCGGAGATATGGAGTCCGCTTCCCGGACCAGCGGATTTGACTCCGCTTCTTTGACCAGCGGACTTGAATAGTGTCACAGCAGTCCCTCGTCTTTTTCTTGAATGCATGTGAAGTCTAATGCATGTGAAGCCTTTTCTGCATGTGAAGCCTACACACCTAGCCTAGGTGAGTCCGCTATCTCCACAAGCGGATTCACTTAAACCCTATTTTAAATCTGCTATCTATATAAACGGACCTTCAACTCTTTTACAAACATCCCCTGTGTGCTTTTTCATCAAAAAAAATACTTTCTTTGCAAAAAAAATATGTCTTTTAAACTTGCATAAAGTTTTTTTTTAAAGCCTTTTAATAATTTTCTTTTTAAACTTGCTTTGTTGTGGGTTATTAAGATTCCAACGGTTTTGTTAACGTTTATTTTTACTAAATCGTGTTTTTAACTTCTTTTTTATTGTTTAAAAAATGACTTATCAGTTACATCCCGGGCCACTAGTCGGTGATGTTTTATTTCTTGAAGATGAACACAGGGCTCGCCGGTTGTTTGTACGTGGTACGGGTGACGACGAACCCTTTTACATTAGACGTGGTGATCAAAAATTCTGGGTTCATCTCCGGGAACATAGTATTCCAAATAATGTTAAGGAGATGCTAAACGTTTCCGGCTTTGGTAGGCTTATTGATTGTGGTTACCGGACCATTGATCATGCTTTAATAAGCGCCCTCGTCGAAAGATGGCGTCCGGAGACCCATACTTTTCACCTAACTGTTGGTGAAGCAACTGTAACCCTCCAAGATGTCAACGTTTTATGGGGTTTGCCGGTAGAGGGTGAACCGTTATCAGGCTATGATCAAGCGTATTTGTTGGCGGAGCAAATAGAGAGGTGTCAACGTTTATTGGGTATTAACCCAACAAACAGTCATATAAAGGGTGGGCGAATAAAATTATCTTATCTACTAAATGAACTTGAAAAAGAATTTCCAGAAAATGCAAATGATTTACAGTGCATGCAACGTGCACGGTTGATTATGTTGATTTTATGCGGCGGCACATTATATCCGGATACGTCAAATAACCTTGTACCGTTATATCATTTAAATAACATGGAGGATTTAAGACGTTGTGGTCGGTTAAGTTGGGAGGGTGCGGTGCTCGCCTGTTTATATAGAAATTTATGTAAGGCGGCTCATCCAAATGCTGGAGACATTGCTGGTCCTGTGTACCTCTTACAGTTGTGGGCATGGGAGAGGTTTAGAAATTTGGCACCGAGGGTGATTTCACAATACAATTATAACCAACCCATTGGTGCTCGGTACGTTTTAAAAATTATTAGTTAAAGCAAACGTAAAATTATATTTCTATTTTTTTGTATTACTAATATTATTAAAATTTTTGTATTTTAGATGGCGAGATAATCTGAGTTATCGAGACACCCCTTCTCATGTACTGAGAGCATACCGATCTCAGTTACAATCGTTACGGGACAGCGAGGTAATTTAATTTATATTTGGTTGTATTTAAATCTTATTAATATTATAATTATTTTTAAATTTTTTTTCAGTTTACCTGGACCCCATACGATGAGTGTCTTGATCGTTTACCGGTTACATGTACTAATGGTTATCGTAGCTGGATGACCGAGTGTTTTTTAATTTTGTGGGAGGTTGTTGAGTTGCATTTACCCGGGAGAGTGATGAGGCAGTTTGGTAGGGTTCAAGAAATCCCTAACCCGGTACCAATTCCAGTAGACTTACATCACCAATTGCATAATTTAAATCGTTGTGGAAAAACAAACCGGAATTGGTTGATTGAACATCAACAGTACATTTCATCTTGGAATAACCGGTTTGATAATACTGTAACGGGAGAATTGGCCGGAAGACCAACCGTCAGTGAGGGATACATGGATTGGTATAGGTCTCGTACCGTCCTATACATAACCGATCCGGGGAATGATGAGTTAGACCCACCTGGGTTTCAAAATAATGGAGGAAGATATCAACTAATGGTATTTTTATATATTTAATATAAATTCATAAAATATATGTTTTTAAAATTTATAATTGGTCGGTTTATATTTTTTTTCAGATGGAAGGTATGACCCAGATATATCGATCTAGTAGACAATTCATGGGAGATTTTCCTCAAGCGGATCCTCACTTCCGCCGCATAGAAGATACGGTGACGCAGGTTATGGGACTTGCGCATCAAGGGCATCGTTTACAATTGCCCACGCATCTGACAACTGAACCGGTTAACCTAGGTGTCAACAATAATGCACCTCAAACAGTAGGTAGGCGGGAAAGGAGACGTGGTAGACGTGTACCTGCAACCAATAATGAAGAGCCAATTGTTGAAAATGTTCAACAAAATTTATTTGATATCGATTTTGGTGCTATAGATACTTGTGGTACAAATTTTGGTGATACAAATTTTGAAGCCTTTGTAACTTCAAACATTCACCAACAACACCAAAATGCCTATGAAGCGGACACCTCTTCAAACACTCACCAAAATACCTATGAAGTGGGTACCCCATCTTATATACCACAGTTCGAGAATCAATATTCGCCATCCGGTTCATACACTGACTTTGGGGTGTCGACTCAACATCAGACACCTTTTATGATGCCAGATATATCCCAAAACCTTTCCCCGTTCAATGTTATCACAACCAACCAAACTCCATATCAACAACCTCCTTATTCATTTGTGTCACCAGTACCGTTGGACTTGAGCCTTGGTATGACCTACAATAGTCCAGACATCCAGCCTGAAAATGAACAGGGAAACCAGGTCCGTAACGAACGACCAAGACGGAATGCAAGAGCACCTCAATGTGGAACTGGACATCGTCTAGACCGTCACCATCCCTAGTATCTTTTTTATTTATCTATGTATTGTATGTTTTTTATTTACGTATGTATTTTATGTTTTTACCTATGTACTTTGTAATATACAATAATTTATTAAGTATCTTTGTTATTTACATATGTATTGTTTGTATGGTATTATATAAAAAATATTAATTAAACTTTATATTTCTTTAAAAGGTGATAGCAACTTTTAAAAAAATACATAATAAATGAATTCAACTTATTTATAATATTTAATGGAAGTTGAACATTACATGATAATAGCATAAAACACATATAATAAGATCACATAGAATAACTTTCAATGAGCATCTTCATTTGAATAGTTTACGAGTTGCATGAACCTTAGGATTTTCATGTGCCACTATTATAGAAATAAAACAAGAATACATAGGTTGACAAGAACACAACAATTTCATTAAAAAATTACAACGAAATAGAGTTTAACATAACTTGAGAAAAACAAAGTAAAAAAATATAAAAATCTAACGTGGCAAACAACGTCAGAAATAAATCTGATCAGCCATAAACCGCCGGTATGACATACATTTCTGTTTAAAATCTCCATTTATATCGAGTGGTTTACCAGTTACTAGATGCTCCATTAGCATACAAACAAACACCCCTTCATTACCAACCAAGTCTTCATGTGACTGAACAAATTCGTCATTAGCTTCGAACGACATTATCATTTTTGAGTATCCAGTCTTTTTCCAATAACCGATGTTCACCAATAACGCTGTGAAATATACCGAGATTTTCATTAATTTGGGGTGAACCAACCGTAAGTATGTATCACCTGAGACGTTTTCACTCCAATACAATACCATATTTATTGTCCTCATATCAACTCGGACAAATAACCATTCTTGATTTCGGACAAATAACCATTGGGAATATTATTCAAGTATAGCCAAGCATCCTCGTTAATGATCTTCATCTGCGCTACAGCAGCCATATACTTTCTAGCCTGGGTGGTGCTTCCGATAGCCCAGCAAAGCTTCTTTAAACTCACACTCTTGAACCTTTTCATTAGGTTGCTTCTAACATGACGGAGACAGAAACGATGGTACGCATTCGGCTCCATCCATCCTTCTAGAGACGTCATTGCGTTAACTATTCCTGCGTGTCGATCAGAGATGACACACAAAGGTCCCATCGTTTCATTTACAACATGTTCCCTAAACATCATGAAAAACCAAGCCCAACTTTCATTTGTCTCTTCGTCGACAATTGCATATGCAACCGGAAGTATATAGTTGTTTGCATTTTTTGAAACTGCAATCAACAATTTACTACGATAAGGTCCTTTCAGATGAGTGCCGTCTACAGAGATAAAAGGCTGGCAAAGATGAAACGCATCAATGGAGGGCTTAAATGCCCAAAAGACGTATTTAAATGTGGCACATTGGGATGACCCGTGTGGATGATGTAACCACTCAACCACAGTGCCTCTATTTGAGGCTTTTAACGCTTTGATGTACATAGGTAATTCATTAAAGTTGGAATCCCAACTGCCGAAAATATTCTCGATGGCTATTCTGCGACCGAGCCATGCCTTTGAATAAGTAATATCAACATGCAACAAGTCCTTTATAAGAACTTTGACTTGTTTCACTGGAAAAGAAATATCAGCTTGAACTGCACTTGATATATGAAAGGCAACATCCTTCGACCTTAAGCAACGATTGTTGTTGCGTTGAACTGTTCCGTAACAGTTGTGTGCAGCCACCCATTTTGTTAGTTGCCACATGTGCTGATTCTTTTTTAAGCATGCACTAGCAGCCCAACGACATGGAGGGGTGTTTGGGAGAGGTTCGTTATATTTTGGGGCCTTAGTGTAGCATTTGGCTCTCCAACAGGTTTTTCTCGTCTCCGTAACGATCACCTCTCGATTACAAGCAATGTTCCATGACAAAACTGCATTGACCACCTCTTTTTTAGAATGGAAGAACATGCCAACACGGATTTGATTTGATTCAGGGTTCCATATATCCATTTGATCCTCATTATCAAAATCAGGAAGCTCAGCAGTTCTTAACTCTGCAACTTCATCATAAGCTTCCACCGGTCCAGTAGGAAATCCTTGATAAATTCCAGAGTTGTATTCTTCAGATGATTGTGGGAGTATAACTTCATCTCCGGAATCGTCATCTGACGGAGGGACCTCACTGTCTTCGGTGTCACCATTTTCGGATTCAGAATTAAGGGAATTTAGATCTTCTTCATCATCAATATGTTGATCAAGTGTTGGATTTTCGAGGTTGGTATAGGTAGATGCACCGACTTCATAATCATTCGATTGGGGTGCGGAAAAGCCACGCATAAGTTCCATAAAACTTTCGTGTTGGATCGTAACTTTTGGCACCTGACTCACAAAAATCTGACCGAAGTAATTTACTTCATTTGCTGCTAGAAAATACAACATGCTTACACCTTCTTCATCTGACAAATATGAGCTTGCATGAACCCCTTGAAACGTGTAGTATAAGACCAACTTCAAACTGTAGGAATTTCTATCTAGTTGAACATGATTGTATATCGTATCAACTAGTTCTACATATGACATTGAATCATAACGAACAAAAAACGAAGATGTTAAAGTAGATTCATCACAGATAATTACACCATTTACGAAAGAGACTTGACCACCCCAATAGAGTTTAACAATAAACGGACTAAAAGATGACATTATTTGGAATTACAGGGTTAGGATTTTGAAGTTTGGTTTCAATGTTGTCAAGACTTGTGCTTACAAAGGAAAAATGAAGTTGATATATATAGATACGTAGAATATAAAAAATTAATAAATAAAATTATTATAATTTAAATAATTTATAATTTAAATTATTATATAATTAATCAAATTATTATAAAATTAATCAAATTATTATAGAATTAATATAATAAATAAACAAAATTAATTAAATTAATCAAATAATGAAATAATTATATAATAAAACATAGAATTAAAAAATTTTATAAATAAAATTATTATATAAATATAATTAAATGACAATTCAAATTTTGTATTAAATTAATTAATTAACAAATGTTAAATGAATTAGGGTTTATGTTTATGAGTATGCTATCTCAACAAGCGGAGTTGATTTTGCTATCTCCTCAGACAAACTCCAACTATCACCATCAATAATACCATAAAGGAATAGTATTGCCCAGGATTTCTCACATGCATGTATTCGAGAAAAAGAAGTGGTTGGGGGGACTGCTGTGACACTATTCAAGTCCGCTGGTCAAAGAAGCGGAGTCAAATCCGCTGGTCCGGGAAGCGGACTCCATATCTCCGGCCTCCACCTCATCTTCTCCGGCAAGACGATTCGCTGGTTCCCCAAGCGGACTCGGAGTCCGCTATCTTGAAAAGCGAAGTCGATATAGTTTTTATGAATCCGCTGGTTGCCCAAGCGGACTCCCCATTTTTCAAATCTATCCCATGCAACACCCGGAAACCATTTGAGTTTATGCAATAACACCGCTTTGCCAAAAAATTCAATCATACACTGCAAATTCAAAATTCAATTTCATGAATAAGGTTAGGGGTAAGCAGAAAACTGAATTAACCTAATCAAAACCAAATTAATCAAAAAACCGATCCAAACTATAAATCTACGGTTGGGTTTTGTATTTTTTGAAAATAAAAAATTACAGTTTTATATTTTTTTTAAACCGTAAAAACTGAACCGAACCAAACGTATAAGCTTTTTTAATATATTGTGTGCATTTTATGCATATTTGCATTAATAATATGTTACGATCTATATTTGTTATTGAATTTATAATATTTATTTTTTAATGTCAAGTATTTTATAAAAAAAAACTATTAAAATATATAACAAAGACTAAATATGTAATAATCAATTAATTATTAGTTAATAAAAAAATTAATAATAATAAAAAAATTAATAATAATTATAAAAATATATTAAACTCCAATCGGTAAAACCGAATCCATTCTAAAAGCCGAAAACCTAAAAAACTGAAATCAAACAGTTTTCAAAAACTAAAAACAACATTTTGATTTTGGGTTCAGTTTTACCCTAAAATCAAATCAAACCGACCCTGCATACAGCACACCCCTACTTAAGGAGTAATCAAGTATGGTACAAAGTTTCTCTAGAAGGTGTTTTAGTTTGAAAAATGTTTTTGAAACCACCTCTAATCATATCATATCATATAAATTTTATTTAAAACTGAGTTTATTTAAGTAAAAGATATTTTTCAAAAAACCAAAAATGTTGCACAATTGTTTAACCTAAACATGTTTTAAAAACCACACCTATAAACCATATTTATAATTCTAAAAAACACCTATACCCAAAAACAAAAACAAAAAAAATATGTATATTCATGATTTAAAATGGTTTGAATTACATACTGGGTGCACCATGGACTTCAGGATCCTCAACCGTTTCATCGTCATCATCATCGTCGTATTCCTCATCATGATGATGGTGATCATCATCATGCCCATGCTTCGTGATTGTGTTCTTTATTTTCTTTGCCTTTTCTTTCACTTTCTTGATCACAGATTTCTTCTCCCCGTGATGCTCATCTTCATTGTTACCATGACCTACAAAACATAGAAACATACAATGATCAATCTTACACTTAAGTTGGTTAAACACACAGCATTATTTATTTAGTTAATTACCGGCGGTGAGTGTGTCGGCATCGTCGTAGTGCCGGCCATGAGTGTGCTGCAACTGTGGTTCCATTTTGAACGAAGGATTATGTGTTAAAGAAAATGATTAAGAAGACAGCATATATAGAGATGGGGATTGTTGATGTAAAAAAAGAAAGCGGCGTGTCGGGGGTAAGCATGAAACCAATACGCATTCTGGGAGTGACACGTGTGAGAAAGTGGACGCGTGGCATGCTTTAGGGTGTTGACGTGGTTACTTAACCGTGTATATTGGTCAACTGCTCGTCGCTCGCCGGTGGAAAGAAGGATCAGAAAGGTGCGTAATTTTCGGGGTATTAATAATAGACGTGGATTTAGAAATTGAAGAGGAAGAAAAAAAAATAAAATAAGATGATTTAAAGTGTAAAATGGCAAAAGACAAACTATGTGGAGTCATGCAATCCTCACAAACAAACTGAAGCTTAAATTTATGCAGAGCAATACATTCGTGTATAAAGTTGGTTATGTCTCGGTTTTGATCTTTTCCATAATCATAATCGTTTGGTCGTTTATACATTTTTCTATAATCATAATCATAACTGTTTGGTTGGTTAATCATCGATTATTGATCGGTTTTGGTTAATAAACAACTTTCGTTCCGTAATCATGAATCACATTTTTTTTAGTAAAAGAATTGAGATTATGTTAGTAATATTTATTCTTTTTTCTAGTTATAAGTTCATAACTAATGTATTAGTTCTTGACAAATTTATTTGAATATGGATAGAAAAAATTGTGCATATATATCCTTAACCATAACCATAATGAATCGGAAAAATCATTTATATTTTATGCATATGTCTGATGCATAGGGTTGTATTGGTTCATTTCGGTTAACGTTTGGTTATGAGACACTCTTAACTAAAACCATAACCGCTTGATCGGTTAATCAAAAAACCTAAACCACGACCGTCAGTTAGTTCGGTTTAGTTATCGGTTAATTTTGATTAATGACTAATGTTTGCTCACCCTAAATAAGAGAGAAGGGATTCAAAAGCGAAATAAATTGGGGGGTGTTTTACTGTTTTGGGTAGAGATGGACAAGAAAAAATTCGGTTTGGATTTTTAATTCGTGTCCACGTGCTCCCAAATCGGTTTAAACCCGCTCAAACTGGTTTGTATAGGGTTTGATATTTTTTCTAACCCAAAATGGTTTTCACATAAACCGGTTTTGTAATCCTAAAAAAACCTGAACCAATATATAATTCAAACCGGTTTAGTGAGAAAACCCGGTTTACCCACCTCTGGTTCTTGGAAACTATTAAATCTAAACAGTATTCTTATGGGCTTAACAATCTTCACGGATTCCAGTTTTGACTTTTGAGCTTCTGTGGTTTATTTTGGCTTGTAGCTAGAGGTGCATAAAGCGGGTTTTTTAAACCGAAGCGGTTTAAACCGATCCGAACCAGTTTGGTCAACATTTGGTCAAAACCGGTTTGGTTCTAGACCGGTTCGGGTTAAACCGGTTTGCGAGACATGAAAACCCAACCCTATCAAACCGGTTAGGGTAGGGTCATAACCGGTTTGTGGGTTAAACCGGTTTTTAATTAAAAAATCAATTAAATTCAATAAAACTCAATATATTCAATAAAAAATCAAAAAACAAAATATATAACAAACATAAAAGCATAAAGTTCAACGTTTATTGATATTCGAAAAGTTCGAAAATTACAAAATATTATAAGATAAAAGTTCGAAAATTACAAAACGTTTATTGACCAAACCGGTTCTAGTTTATATTGATTTAGAGGGAGATGTGATCAACCCTAAACACCCCACCTATTTATATTGATTTATGGGTGAAAAAATGACAAAAAACGGCTAAATTACTCTCCAACGGCTATAATGCCGTTTTGTAACGGCTAGTTCTAGTTTCAGCGACCAAATCGGTTTAAACCTGTTTAAAAACCGGTTTCCAGAACCTGTATGGACAAACCGGTCCTCAACCCGATCCTCTCCTAATTGTTTAAACCGGTTACAAACCGGCGGTTATTGAGTAACCCGAATCGGTTAGCCTTAAACCGGTTTGCCGGTTTGGACCGGTTTGCCGGTTTGGACCGGTTAGAAAATCCAAACCGGTTTTTTTTTGTGCATGTAACATCCCGAAAACCCGTAAGCCAACAGTTCGGCTTAGTGGAAGACCCGAAAGCATCTTTTAAGTAACATGGAGTAAGTTTGATCGTGCGTAGGGTGTTTTAACGACATTAATTGGCACGGTTAGTCGTTGTAATCATAACCCGGGATCGAAACGTGCCAAACGGAAATTGAGGGACCCGAAGGTAAACCGGGAAGATTTAAATAGCAAGGTTAACACAAACCCTAGGCCATTTGGCCTAGGTGGTGTGACGGTAGAGAAGGGGACGCAAAAGTGGAGGCTCCGGCGAAGGGTGGCTCTCGGCAGTTGTGACCGGCCGCGTGAACTTTCGATATCGAGAAGGTAATCCCCACTATGTTTATTTAAAACTCAAGTAATTGTTATGCGCACGGTTCGACTAGGGTTTTTAATTCTTGAATGTGCAGGTGACCGACTGTTACAGTGGTGATTGTGGCCGACGAAGGCTCGACGGTGATGGTGGCAGCATGAAGCAGCGGTGGAGATGATGGCTCAGTGATGGCACGACAAGGCTGTGAGGACTCGTTAGGTTGGTTATCGATAAACGAGTAAGAGAGAGAGAGGGGACAAGCGGGGAGACGCGGTAAGGAGAAGACGACATGCGACATTGGTCGTGGTGGCGGTGCACTACGGTGGTCCCGGAAAATGTGGAGCGCGATCATAGCCATGGAGGAGGCTGTGGTGGTGTGATGTGAGGCCGGCAACAGCCGGTGGTTTCCGTGATTGCGCGGTAGTGGAGAATTAGTCGGCTAAGGGCGTACGTAAGGAGTGAGGTGGTGGCATTCATGATGGTGCATGGCGGTGGTGTGTGGTGTTGATTCGCTAGGGTTTGGACACGGCTAGAGGACGAGGATGACGATGTAGAGATGACGGGGCTCGGCAGACGGGCTAGCAATGCACAAGAAAGGAAATGAGGAAGGCGGTGATAATCGATCACGGTGGTGAATGTGTGGGTGGCACGCGGTGGTAAGCGATGGTGCTTGGGTATGGGTTCGAATGGAACTAGGGTTTGCATGGCGAGTCTTGCGTGCATGCATGCATGGAAACTGGTATAAGCATCCGAGTTCTAAACGGGTCGTGATCGATTCAAACTGTGTAATCGTGGAGTTAGGGTTCGATGGTTTGAGTGACAAACACATGAGACAAGTTTTGGGATCTAACTATTGTTATACGACGTATGTTTTGGGACGAAATCTGATCCTTTGATCGTACGCCTGACAGGTCCGGGTTTCGAGCAATCTGACGAGTTACGGAGCAAGGACTCAGACTTGGCATAACCATTGAGTTTCTAATCCCCATCTTTTAAACATTTTACTATTTTGGGGATATCGTACATACTTTCATGAGGCGTTAATATAATCAATCATGGTAAGGGTTTCGGGTTCTAACCCAATATGATTTGAGTATAAAATGCTTATTTAAGAGTCGTAGGGTGTATGGTGTGTCCATATAAATGTGTGAGCGAGTGGGATGGGTTATTAATGTGTGACGCGTTATGGGTTGGTCAGGGAGAGTCGGGCTTAAAGTTAAATGGTTATGATTGCATGTGGGTTATGCCGTTCTAGTGTCGTGTGTGAGGTGCAAGTGTAGTTAATGAGTCTTGTATGTGATGTGTGATACTATGTGTTTATATTTATGTGTCGGGTTTGCCTAATTGTCGTTATGACACGGCAAACGGGATTGTGAAGGATGAGGTCCTTCGGGAAGTCACCAAAGGTGACATTTATTTAACATGTTAAGGATGAGTTCGGGGTGTGTTGGACGCCCTGACGATGGTGCAGTGATAAGGTATGTGTTTGCATGCGTATATATGTGTTAATTTGCATACTAGTAATGAGTTATATTTATTGTGTGTGAGGTAGTATTAATGTGATGTGTTGATGATATTATTGTGGTATGTAGAGTAGTGTAACGAACCAAAATCCGGGTCTCGTTATAAATAAATATATTTCTAAATAAATATTATGTTGAAAATAATATTTTGAAATAAATTGAAACAAGCGGGTTTCAAGTTAGTAATGGGGTTAGGCTAGTTTTTAACTAGTTTTGGAAAGGAAATGGTGAAATGGAAGTTGAAGGACTAATTGTGTAAATGGGCAAAATCTGCCATATTGACTTGGAGAAGTCAAAATTGGTCATTTTGCATGCTTGGGTCGTTCTTGAGCAAGAGAGGAGAAAAAGGAGAAAATCCAATTTGAAGCCAAATCTTGCGTTTTAGGCTCGTTTTGAGAAGGTGTTGGCTTGCACATCAACCTTCTAACATCAAGTAAGTGTTAAACATCCTTTTGATTTCACTTTTGATGTGTTCTTGGTGGGTGTTGGGTGAAATCCGAAAATTTGGATGCATGTGGTAAATTGGTGTTAGATTGTTGATAATCTAACTTAACTAAAGTTAAAGAGTGATGATTAACATCCTAGAACCCTTGATTTTGATTATGAGAAGTTAGGGTTCATATGAGAAAAATTGGGGGTTTTTGTAAAATGAAGATAGAATGGTGATCTAGTGATGATTAAGTGTTTTTGGGATGTTAGACACTTGAACAAACACCAAATTAACTTTATAATAATTTTTGAAAGAAAGATTAGTGTTAAGGTTAAGATAATGAAACTCAAGTAGGTGAGTTTGTGGTGAAAGAGGGTGTTTGGTTATGAGGATAACCCAAAACGGGTCAATTTGGGTTGGAAATGGGAAATTGGGTTGTGAACCCAATTGTAATATGATTTTGGTGTATGTTAGATTACTAAACTAGGTGAATGTGTTTAGGTAATCAAGTTGCAAAGCTAAAAGCCGGTGCGGGACCTTCTAACCCGAAAGGTAAGTGCTTTAGCACTTACTTAGTTTTGATGATATGGTGTTTGTATGCAATGTTGTATGTATGATGTATATAGTTGTATAATTTGATATGTGGTATGAACGTATATGGAAGTGTGTAAATGATAGAATGTATGTAGTTATAGTATGTGTACTATAATGGATATGTGAATATGGAGTTATGGTCTAAGTACCATAATGGATAGAATGGATATGGAGTTATGGTCTACGAACCATAATGAATAGAATGGATATGGAGTTATGGTCTACGAACCATAATGGATAGAATGGATATGGAGTTATGGTCTATGAACCATAATGGATAGAATGGATATGGAGTTATGGTCTAAGTACCATAATGGATAGAACGGTTATGGAGTTATGATCTCGTATCCTAAATGGATATGAAGTTATGGCCTACGTGCCATAATGGAAATGATAATGTGATAATGAAACCCTTAATTGACTTATTGTGTGTAAACGGGTCAAATGGGTGAAAGTGGTGAAAACAAGTTTTATATACTTGTTTGTTTTTGGTTATTTCATTACTAATGGTGTTATGTTAATGTGGTTATGTAGGGAAAGCTCCGAAGTAGGTCAAGGTCAAGTTCATTGGCGAAAAGAGGATTCTCGTATGCTTTATGGTGATTATGGGTTTTTGTTTGAAATCCGTTTTTTTGACGTGTATTTTGGTTCATAAACAATGTTGTTTATGTTAAAATATGTAGTATGAATGCTTTTTGTCAAAACCCAAGTGATATGGGAATTTTTGGTTGTCAAGTGAAGTGAAAAAGTTGGAAAAATGGTTAAGTATGAAAACCTGCAGGAAACTGAAACTCTCTGAGTTTTGAGTCCCTCGCGGTACGCGAGAGCCCTTAGAGGATTCTCTCGCGGTACGCGAGAGACCGGGTTTCCGGGTTTGCGTTTCTGAGACTCCCTCGCGGTACGCGAGGGAGGTGGCTAGTTTGCCTCGCGGTACGCGAGGAGTAAAAAAAAAAAAAAAAAAAAAAAAAAAAATTTCTGGGATTTAGTCTTCCGCGCGTTAAACTTTTGTTATTGAAAATGGTGTGTTACAACTTGGTATCAGAGCAATGGTTTGAGGGATTTGGTGTGCGAGACACTAAACTCAAACCGGATGCTCTTGATATGGGGGGATGATACGAGAATCCAAGTAGGACTTGACTAAGACTCGGAGCTTGCTGAAATGAAAGGTTAGTAATGATTTGATAAAATGATAATATATATATATATGGTGTATGTATATATGTATGATGAATGTTGTTAAGGTGTTATGTGTGCCGAAACTTGTTTTGTGACTTGTTATATGGAGATGGTAATTACAATTGGGCATGGCGTACTATTAAACATGTCTGGCCAATATGTTTAATAAGATGAAATGTGCAAGAGACTTTATGATAACCATATAACAATGAACATTTGCAAGGATTAGGTGAAGGTGGTTATATATGTATGTATGTATATAGGTAGGTATATATATATACTTAATACATATAATAGTGAATGTGTAATGGATACCTAGGGTATTGAAAGTGAAAGGGTATTAAAGTGTTTGTGGTTCATTTTCTCAGTTTAGAGATGGCAGAAGATGCAAGTAATGAACCATTGGATCCAAGAATCCAAGATATGATAAAAGAGGAAGTGGCTAAGGCCTTCGAGCAAGCCACAACCTTGTTAATGGAAGAAATGAGAGGGGCTATCAAGCTTACCCTCGAAGACGTGTTAAAGGAGAAGGAAAGGGTGCCACAGGGTTGTACTCTAAAGGAGTTTATGGTAATTAAACCCAAGGAGTATAACGGGCAAGTGGACCCGATTCTGAGCCACAGGTGGGTGGTGGATATGGAGTCTAATTTCGAGACTACTAAATGTAAGCCTGAGGATAGGGTGATGTTCAGTGTGCCTTTATTGACTGGAAGGGCGAAAGAGTGGTTGTTGAATCTCCGCAAGGAGAGAGGTGATTTGGGTGTGACCTCCATGACTTGAGAGGAGTTTAAGGCGGCTTTTCTGAAGTATCATTGCCCGCAAGCCGCAGTTGATAGAATGACTGAGGAGTTTCTCCTCATGAGGCAAAAGAATGAGTCAATAGATGAATTGGCTGGAGCTTTCTTTGATCGCGCCAAGTTCTGTCCGGACGTGGTGTCGACCGAGAAGGCGAAGATTGACAGATTTTATGCTATGTTGACTGTGGAATTCAGAGATAGCATATCTCCATCTTCTTTCACCACACTTGTGGATTTAATAAACAGGTGTCGGGAAAGGGAAGTGGAGTTGAGGAGACAAGAGGCTAGGGGAGAGAAGAGAAAAAGGGAAATTGTGGATCAAGTGGTGAGCAAGATAAAGGGCGGGAGCCCTAGTAAGAAGCCTTTTACCAAGTTCTCTTCTCAAGGATGCAAAGTTTGTGGGAAGGAGCACTATGGGGATTGTAAGAAGGGAACGTCAAATTGTTACAAGTGTGGAAAGCCGGGGCATATGGCAAATCAGTGTCCAAGCCAGATTCGTATATGCTATAATTGTTACAAGCCAGGACACCTTAGGGCGGATTGCCCGGATTTGAAGCAAGGTGGAAGCGAAAGAAAAGTTGAGATACCCAGGCCTAAGGGTAGAGCCTTCCACATATCTGCGGAGGAAGCAAAGAACGACTCGGAGGTGGTGTCAGGTACATTCAGGATTAACTCTTTACCTGCACTAGTTCTTTTCGATTCGGGGGCTAGTCGTTCGTTTGTGTCTTTGAAATTTGTTAAGCATTCTTCTTTTATAAGTAGCAAGTTAGACGAACCCTTAGAAATTGAGGCGGCAAACGATAAGAGCTTCCTAGTGTTTGATGTTTATAGGAATTGCAAATTAAAGGCGGGGGGTGAAACGTTCCATATTGATTTAATTCCTATGTCTATGGGGGATTTTGATGTTATTGTGGGGATGGATTGGTTGTCAAAGAATAAGGCGAGTATATTATGTGGACCAAAGGCGATCCAACTTGATTCCCCGTCGGGAGAGTCCATCTACATTGAAGGTGATAAGAAAGGTAAGGTGAGGTTGTGCTCCTTTGTGAAGGCAACCAAGTACATGGCGCGTGGGTGCAAGGCGTTCATGGCATGTGTTACGGATGTGGATGGAAAGGTAAAAGAGATTCACGACGTGCCGGTCGTGAATCAGTTTGCGGATGTGTTTCCTGATGAGTTACCGGGGGTTCCGCCTGATAGGGAGATTGAGTTTGGGATCGACTTGATGCCGGGTGCTAAACCGGTAGCTAAAGCGCCTTATAGATTGGCACCGCCAGAAATGAAAGAGTTGATGGAGCAATTACAAGAATTGCTTGATAAAGGTTTCATACGCCCAAGTGTCTCACCTTGGGGTGCGCCCATTCTCTTCGTTAAAAAGAAGGATGGGAGCATGAGGATGTGTATGGATTATCGGGAGTTGAATAAGTTGACGGTGAAGAATAGGTACCCTTTACCTAGGATTGATGATCTTTTCGATCAATTACAAGGGGCGTCGTGGTTCTCTAAGATTGATTTGAAATCCGGGTACCATCAACTGAAAGTGAAAGAAGATGACATTCCTAAAACCGCTTTTCGCACTCGTTACGGTCACTATGAATTTACAGTTATGCCTTTCGGCTTAACCAACGCACCCGCGGTTTTCATGGATCTTATGAACCGGGTGTGTAGACCGTTCCTCGACCGCTCGGTCATTGTTTTCATTGACGATCTTCTCATCTATTCAAGGAGCGAAGGTGATCACGCTTGCCATTTGCGTGAAATTCTCGAAGTCTTGCAAAAGGAGAAACTTTATGCTAAATTCTCCAAGTGTGCCTTTTGGTTACGCGAAATTCAATTCTTGGGTCATGTGATTAATGATAAAGGGATTACTGTCGACCCATCCAAGATAGTGGCGGTTAAAGATTGGTTTCCACCGAAGACGCCTTCGGAGATTAGAAGTTTCTTGGGGTTGGCGGGTTATTACCGGCGGTTTATTGAAAACTTCTCTCGGATTGCCTTACCGATGACGAAGTTGACCCGTAAAGAGACTAAGTTTGTTTGGGGTTCCGAGCAAGAATCTGCCTTTCAACTCTTGAAAGAAAAGTTGACAAAGGCGCCTGTTTTATCCTTGCCGGACGGGACCGAAGATTTTGTTGTGTATTCGGATGCCTCGCATTCGGGGTTGGGGTGTGTTTTGATGCAAAGGGGGAAAGTAATTGCCTACGCGTCTAGGCAATTGAAGGTTCACGAGGTGAATTACCCTACCCATGATCTAGAGCTTGCGGCCGTGGTTTTCGCACTCAAGATTTGGAGGCATTATTTGTATGGGGTTAAGTGTACGATCTACACGGATCACAAAAGTCTCAAGTACTTCTTTGACCAAAAGGACCTCAACATGAGGCAAAGGCGGTGGCTTGAATTGGTCAAGGATTATGATTGTGACATACTTTATCATCCGGGTAAAGCGAATGTTGTGGCGGATGCGCTTAGTAGGAAGTCAAGTCATGCACCTATCAAGGTGAAGTCATTCAAGATGACAATTTCATCATCCCTAATTGATGAAATCCGGGAGGCTCAAGTGTTAGCACTTGGTGGTGACTTGAAGAAAGAGCGGATGGTTGCTTATGTTGATAAACTTGGTGAAAATAGCATGGGCTTGAAGACATGCTTTGGTAGGATTTGGATTCCTAGGTTGTCAAGTATTTTGACAACTATTTTAGATGAGGCGCATAAATCCAAATATTCTATCCATCCGGGGGCCACAAAGATGTTTTACGATTTGAGGTGTCATTTTTGGTGGCCGGGTATGAGGCGTGATGTTGTTAAGTATGTTGAGAGGTGTCTCACATGCTTAAGGGTGAAGGCGGAACACCAAAAGCCGTATGGAAAGCTCCAACCGCTTGAAATACCGCTTTGGAAATGGGAGAATATAGCTATGGATTTGATCACTAAACTACCAAAGACTCGAAAGGGTTATGATGCGATATGGGTAGTAGTGGATCGGTTGACGAAGAGTGCACATTTCCTACCTATAAAGGAAACATACTCTTCGGATAGATTGGCGGAAATGTATGTGAAGGAAATTGTGTCACGTCATGGTGTGCCGGTGTCGATTATATCGGATCGTGATACGAGATTTACTTCTCGATTTTGGAAGAAATTCCATGAGGATATGGGGACTAGATTGAATCTTAGCACTGCTTATCATCCACAAACGGATGGTCAAAGCGAGCGAACGATTCAAACGCTCGAAGATATGTTGCGAGCGTGTGCTTTAGATTTTGGTGGTAGTTGGGATGACCATTTACCGTTGGCGGAATTTTCGTATAACAATAGTTATCATTCTAGTATTGGTATGCCGCCTTTTGAGGCATTGTACGGGAGAAAGTGTCGAACACCCGTGTGTTGGGGTGAAATCGGTCAACGGGAACTAGGTAGTAAAGAGGTGGTCTTGGAAACTAATGATAGTATTGACCAAATTAGAGCACGCTTAAAGGCGGCTCAAGATCGCCAAAAGTCCTATGCGGATAATAGGAAGCGGGCGATTGAGTTTCAAGTGGGGGACTTTGTACTTTTGAAAGTCTCTCCTTGGAAAGGTGTGATACGGTTTAGAAAACGGGGGAAGTTAAGTCCTCGTTTCATCGGGCCGTTTGAGGTGATAGCAAAGGTGGGTACGGTAGCTTATCGCTTGGAGCTACCGGAGGAGTTAAGTAGACTTCATAACACGTTTCACGTGTCGCATTTGCGAAAATGTTTAGCGGACGAGTCTACTTTTGTTCCATTAGATGATATCGAATTGGATGAAAAGTTGAATTATGTTGAAGAACCGGTGGCAATCTTGGATAGAAAAGTGAAGCGTTTACGTAATAAAGAGATTAGCCAAGTATTGGTGAAGTGGAAACATAGAAAGGGAGCGGAAATGACTTGGGAAACCGAGGAAGAAATGCTCAAGTTTTACCCAAACCTTTTTATGTGAAGACGGGTTTCGGGGACGAAACCCAAATAAGGGGAGGTGATTTGTAACGAACCAAAATCCGGGTCTCGTTATAAATAAATATATTTCTAAATAAATATTATGTTGAAAATAATATTTTGAAATAAATTGAAACAAGCGGGTTTCAAGTTAGTAATGGGGTTAGGCTAGTTTTTAACTAGTTTTGGAAAGGAAATGGTGAAATGGAAGTTGAAGGACTAATTGTGTAAATGGGCAAAATCTGCCATATTGACTTGGAGAAGTCAAAATTGGTCATTTTGCATGCTTGGGTCGTTCTTGAGCAAGAGAGGAGAAAAAGGAGAAAATCCAATTTGAAGCCAAATCTTGCGTTTTAGGCTCGTTTTGAGAAGGTGTTGGCTTGCACATCAACCTTCTAACATCAAGTAAGTGTTAAACATCCTTTTGATTTCACTTTTGATGTGTTCTTGGTGGGTGTTGGGTGAAATCCGAAAATTTGGATGCATGTGGTAAATTGGTGTTAGATTGTTGATAATCTAACTTAACTAAAGTTAAAGAGTGATGATTAACATCCTAGAACCCTTGATTTTGATTATGAGAAGTTAGGGTTCATATGAGAAAAATTGGGGGTTTTTGTAAAATGAAGATAGAATGGTGATCTAGTGATGATTAAGTGTTTTTGGGATGTTAGACACTTGAACAAACACCAAATTAACTTTATAATAATTTTTGAAAGAAAGATTAGTGTTAAGGTTAAGATAATGAAACTCAAGTAGGTGAGTTTGTGGTGAAAGAGGGTGTTTGGTTATGAGGATAACCCAAAACGGGTCAATTTGGGTTGGAAATGGGAAATTGGGTTGTGAACCCAATTGTAATATGATTTTGGTGTATGTTAGATTACTAAACTAGGTGAATGTGTTTAGGTAATCAAGTTGCAAAGCTAAAAGCCGGTGCGGGACCTTCTAACCCGAAAGGTAAGTGCTTTAGCACTTACTTAGTTTTGATGATATGGTGTTTGTATGCAATGTTGTATGTATGATGTATATAGTTGTATAATTTGATATGTGGTATGAACGTATATGGAAGTGTGTAAATGATAGAATGTATGTAGTTATAGTATGTGTACTATAATGGATATGTGAATATGGAGTTATGGTCTAAGTACCATAATGGATAGAATGGATATGGAGTTATGGTCTACGAACCATAATGGATAGAATGGATATGGAGTTATGGTCTACGAACCATAATGGATAGAATGGATATGGAGTTATGGTCTATGAACCATAATGGATAGAATGGATATGGAGTTATGGTCTAAGTACCATAATGGATAGAACGGTTATGGAGTTATGATCTCGTATCCTAAATGGATATGAAGTTATGGCCTACGTGCCATAATGGAAATGATAATGTGATAATGAAACCCTTAATTGACTTATTGTGTGTAAACGGGTCAAATGGGTGAAAGTGGTGAAAACAAGTTTTATATACTTGTTTGTTTTTGGTTATTTCATTACTAATGGTGTTATGTTAATGTGGTTATGTAGGGAAAGCTCCGAAGTAGGTCAAGGTCAAGTTCATTGGCGAAAAGAGGATTCTCGTATGCTTTATGGTGATTATGGGTTTTTGTTTGAAATCCGTTTTTTTGACGTGTATTTTGGTTCATAAACAATGTTGTTTATGTTAAAATATGTAGTATGAATGCTTTTTGTCAAAACCCAAGTGATATGGGAATTTTTGGTTGTCAAGTGAAGTGAAAAAGTTGGAAAAATGGTTAAGTATGAAAACCTGCAGGAAACTGAAACTCTCTGAGTTTTGAGTCCCTCGCGGTACGCGAGAGCCCTTAGAGGATTCTCTCGCGGTACGCGAGAGACCGGGTTTCCGGGTTTGCGTTTCTGAGACTCCCTCGCGGTACGCGAGGGAGGTGGCTAGTTTGCCTCGCGGTACGCGAGGAGTAAAAAAAAAAAAAAAAAAAAAAAAAAATTTCTGGGATTTAGTCTTCCGCGCGTTAAACTTTTGTTATTGAAAGTGGTGTGTTACAAGTAGATTGACCGTTGTGTCAGGATCATGACGTGATGTACATGATTGTCGTGTCAGTCAATTGTGAGAGCCTTGGTTAAGGCCAGGTGTGTTAATGTTTAGGGTATATCGTGCTAACTAAGAGTCGAGTTAATATATGTTCTTGGTATGAGTTATTAGTATAGCATGTTGAGTCTAGGTAAACGTAATAGTAAGGTTATCATTACTATTATTGGTAGTACGGGCTGAGTCTCGGGTGAAACGGTTATGGGATGTCGTGGGATAACAGGGGGTTAACTATTCGTTAATAAATCGTAATATGGTTTTATAAGGACGGGGTGTCCTGAGTGAAATAAACTAAAGAACATGACGTGATGATTTTTGTTTAAATTAAACTATTAGAGCTCACTCAGCGTAGCTGACTTTGTGTGTACGTTAGGTTATTGTGCAGGTAAGCATAGCGATGACGTATCTTGGCTTGGAGGCGGTGCTACTTGGATTGATGTGCAGGCATTCGTGAGGTATGTTTAATAACACTAAATGGTAATAAATGATTTTAGAAAGACTTCCGCTGTAATTGAATTAATAATAAATGCATTTTAAATACGAATGACCCATTATAAGAACCAACTGTAGGATGTCCGGGTTGGGGTCTTACAGTGCACCCCTGCTTGTAGCAAAAGGATAATAAATATAGAAATTGCTGTTGGATCAACATTTGTTTTTCATGGATCACAAGGTTGGGCCACATCAAATATCTTAAGAGAAAAATACGAAAATGGATATTTGATCAGAAATTTTTTTAAAAATGGACATTCAAATTTAGCCTACTATTTCATGGACATTGGTCTTGCGAGGCGGCTAAAGAAGGCTAAGCTAGTCGGCTAAATTTTCCGTGCCAACATTCCATTTGTCAGAGTACGATCCAATAAACAATCGACGCGTGGCAGGCTTAGCTGGCTAATCCTGTTAGCCGGCTATAGCCGTCTATTAGCAGGCTAAGCGTTCCACGTGTCGATTGTTTATTGGTTCGTACTCTGACAAATGGAATGTTGGCACAGAAATTTTAGCTGGCTAGCTTAGCCGTCTTTAGCCGTCTCGCAAGACCAATGTCCATGAAATAGTAGGCTAAATTTGAATGTCCATTTTTAAAAAAATTTCTGATCAAATATCCATTTTCGTATTTTTCCCATCACTTAATCTTGTTATGCTAGTTGCTACAACAATATAATGGGCTCCAATCAAATGTTGGATTCACTTTAGCATTTGTTTTTCCTTTAGTTTTTCAAGCTAAATGTCTATATTGATATTTAGCTTAAGGGAAAATGTTCGAATAAATAATATAGAGTTAATTACGTTAGTTAGTTAGTTAGTTTGTTAAAATAGTGTTTAACTGATATAAATAAATGGTGAAGTTTTTTTTAAAGGTTTAAAGTTTAGCTTTAGAGTTTAGGGTTTAGGTATTGTTAAACTAGGATTACAAGCGTACCGAGCAATCAAGAAACACAACTCGTATTTAAGGAACAACTCAAGACTCTTTTTATTAATAAGTAATTGACTAACAAGTTACATAAAAAATAAACCTACGATCTAAGGGTTTATATAATACCCAGAATACTTGAAACAAGTAATACCATTCATATCCCAACTCTTAAACGTAATAAACAAAGGAATAAAAATAAAGAAACAAGACTAAATTTAAAATTTGAATTTGATCTCCACTTCCTCCCCTTGAGACCAATCTTTACGCCATCCAAGCCAATAACCAAATATTGTTTATTTTTGATACTCCCTCTCAAATTTGCTTCCACCATTCCCATGTCATCACAGAAATTCATCATCTTTTCTTTTGTCAAGCTCTTTGCGAACATATCAGCTACTTGATCTAATGTATTGTTGTACTCAAACTTAATTTCACCATTCATTACTTTCTCATGTATAAAATGATAATGTATTTCGATCTGCTTTGTTCTTGCATGGAAGGTGGGATTTTTGGCTAGCATAATTGATGACACATTATCTCCAAATAATGTCACCTTTCCTTCCACTTCATAGTTTAATTCTTTTAGTAACAGTTTCAACCAAACACACTCTAGAGCTGCCATCATTGCAGCTCTATACTCGGCTTCAGTGGTTGATAATGAAACTGTAGGTTACCTCTTGCTACACCATGATACAGCCCCTGACCCAATAAGGAACACATATCCCGTTGTTGATCGTCGGGTAGCTATATCTCGACTGTAATCGGCATCACAATACCCAGTTAGCTCAATACTTGACTCCCTCTTAAACTTTATTCCATATGTAGGTGTAGTTTTTACATACCTTAGGATCCGACGAACAACATCCATGTGAGGCTTTAATGGTTCTTGCATAAACCGGCTGAGTACGCTTACTGCATACGGTATATCTGGTCTCATGAGAGTAAGATAGATAAGGCTTCCTACCAGCTTTCTATACATTGTTGGATCCTCTAATGCTCTACCACTGTTTGGTTGCAGTTGGATATTTACATCCATTGGAGTTACAGTTGGTTTTGAACATTCCATTCCAAACTTTAATAATAGATCCATGATATACTTGTGCTGGTGTAATATAATCCCATCATCTTCATACTTTAGTTCTAGACCTAAGAAGTGATGAAGCTTTCCTAGGTCCTTCATATAAAATCGGGTACTTAAGTTTGCCTTTAGCTCATCAATAACATATACCAGGTCACCAGTTATAATTAGGTCATCCACGTACATTAATACTATTGCAGTTTTATCTCCTTCTTTTCGGACAAATAAGCTTGTATCAGCCATTGTGGATACGAAGCTATTTAACTCTAGGAATTCTCCGATCTTTCCGAACCAAGCCCTTGGGGATTGTTTTAATCCATACAAAGCTTTCTTTAGCTTGCAACCTTGACTTGGTACTTTGGAGTTTATGAAACCATCGGGTTGATCCATATATATAACTCGGTCAAGGTCTCCATAGAGAAAAGCGTTTTTCACGTCCATTTGCCATAAACACCATTGTTTGCTTGCCGCCAAAGCTAAAATAACACGAATGGATGTTAACTTGGCTACGGGACTGAAGGTGTCTTCATAATCGACTCTGTATTGTTGAGAGAATCCTCTAGCAACCAAGTGAGCTTTATACCGTTCAATAGAGCCATCAGCCTTCCGTTTGATCTTAAATACCCATTTGCATGATATAGGTTTAACATCAATTGGCTTAGGTGTAAGCTCCCATGTTTGGTTGTTCCTTAGAGTAGACATCTCTTCTTCCATAGCCCTTTTCCACTCTATTCTGCCCAAGGCTTCACTCACAGATTCTGGTTCTCTTTCCACACTTTCAACTATTGCCACATTTGCATACTTTGGGTTTGGTCTTCTAACTCGGTCAGATCTATGTACATGAATCCCTTCACTTTCTTCTTCTATTTGTTCAATAGATGTTCCTCTTGATGACCCTGTCTGCCAAGGTGTTTTCCTTGGTGTTTGGGTATCACGATTTCCTTCATTTACTTCCATGTTTTCTTCCTTTTCTTTTTCGTGTAACCCGAGAATTACATGTTCATCTAAATTTTGTTTTAAATTCTGAGTATCAGGGAGAATGTCATGAGTTGGTGACCACCAACATGATGTTTCATCAAATATCACATTCCTTGATACATGAATTTTCCCGGTGGTTGGTTCACAACACCTCCAACCTTTCTTTTCGTTGTCGTACTCAATGAAGATGCACCTTATAACCTTTTTCTCCAACTTATGTCTCAGGTGATCTGGGATGAATACGTAACATACGCACCCGAACACCCTTAAGTGGTTGACATTTGGTTTTAGCTTGTATAGCTTTTCAAATGGTGATACATAATTCATACCTTGCTGTGGTAGTCGGTTACTCACATATGTAGCCGTACTCATCGCCTCAGCCCAAAACTTCCCGGGAACATTCTTATCATGCAGCATGCTACCACTCAACTCTTGCAAGTGTCTATTCTTCCTTTCGGATACTCCGTTTTGTTGAGGAGTATTTGCACACGTAAATTGCCTCTTTATCTTTTGCACCTTTAAATAGTCCGAAAATTCTTTTGAAGTGTACTCGCCACTATTATCGGATCTTAAGCATTCAATGTTGCACTTTGTTTCCCGTTCCGCCTCTAACTTGAACTCTTTAAATCTTTGGAAAGCTTCTGACTTTTCCTTTAAAAAGTACACCCAGACAAACTTGGAGAAATCATCAATAAAGGATATTAAGTACCTCATCCCTTTTATGGATGATTGTTTCGCTGGCCCCATTACATCAGTGTGCACAAGTTCAAGTGGGCGTTTGGCTTGATGTTTTAAGCTTTCAAATGGTAGTTGATGGGCTTTACCGTATTGACACCCGCTGCATACTCCATCAGTTCTTACTTCAAATTCAGGAATTCCAAATACAAGCTTCCTTTGAACCATAAGTTGTAGCTTGTCATACCCTACATGGCACAACCTTTGGTGCCATAAGTCGGCATTCTGATTTTCTTTCACCTTGTTTACGTAGGCTGTTCCAGCTGAAAGAACATACACAATATTGTTCTTCTTCCCTTGAATTACTGGTTTAGACTTTGTTTCGAACTTATCGAAGATCATCATGTCCTTTGGGCCAAATAAAACATAACGACCCATATCAGTAATTTGGGGGGACTGATAAGAGATTCTTCTTCATCCCTGGTACGTGAAAAACATCTTGAAGTTTAAATCCTTCATTCTCGTACTTGGCCGGGAATTTAAAATTTCCTATATGAGCAATATTATGGCGAGAATTATCAGCAATCACCACGACTTGGTTCCCATTATATTTCACAGGGTTCTCAAGTCGTTTCTTGTCTCACTTGTATGAGGGCCTCTTACCTTGTTGTTTTCCCTGCCTCCGATTATCTCCCGCTTCTTTCTGCTCTTTTTCACCAGACCGATTTTGTCTAGGGTTTTCATATCTTCTTGATCGGTCATTGTAATTTTTCTTGAATGGTTTTGATCTTGGCCTTCGATCAGCATACATTGCTTCTGAATCAGATTTGGATGGTGTTGCTAGAGCCATGTCAGACATCTGTTTTGCCAAGGATTCTTGGCCTGCAAGGATATTCTCGAACTCTCCCATTGTTGGTTGTGTTGGCCTGCCTTGTATGGCTGCAACGAAGCTTTGGAACTCAGGTTTGATTCCATGTATTATTAGCCTTTTTGTTCGTGCATCACCTATTCGGGAATCTGGATCAAGTTCCCCAATCTCCCTACACAAAGTTTTAATCTTGTGGAAGTATTGTAGGATGGTTAGCTCCTTTTGAGTTATTGATAATAGCTAATTCTCTAATAGTTAGAGTTTTGCATCATTCTTCTTGGAGAATAAGGTTTTCAAAGCATCCCATGCTGCTTTAGGGGTTGCTAGATCTCTTATGTGCTCCAGTAGATCTTCTTCGATGGTGGTCTTCAATATGAACATGGCTTTCCCTGCTCGGACCCTCCACTTGTGTATTGCTCCGTTTGTGTCGATTCTTGGCTCTAACGTGCTGTCACCATTAACTATTTCCCATAGATCTAAGCCTTGCAGGTACGAACTCATGCAAGTAGACCATGAGTTATAGTTAGTGTTGTTTAGTTTCTTTAATCCGGAGAAGACTTGGAATCTGCCATACTAGCGATCGGTTTGATCTTTAGTACTTGTTCTTCTGATCCGAATGGGTTTTAGACTTCTTTTGACAACTCCGATCTTTTGAACCCAGCGGCTCCGATACCACTTGTTAAACTAGGATCACAAGCGTACCGAGCAATCAAGAAACACAACTCGTATTTGAGGAACAACTCAAGACTCTTTTTATTAATAAGTAATTGACTAACAAGTTACATGAAAAATAAACCTACAATCTAAGGGTTTATATAATACCCAGAATACTTGGTAAACAGGTAATATCATTCCTATCCCAACTCTTAAACGTAATAAACAAAGGAATAAAAATAAAGAAACAAGACAAAATTTAAAATTTGAATTTGATCTCCACCTCCTCCCCTTGAGACCAATCCAGCCGTCCAAGCCAATAACCAAATATTGTTTATTTTTGATAGGTATATCACTTTTGTATTTCTATCTGTATATGTAGACTACATATATGAATAGAAACCCTAGAGTATGTTTGGAGAGGAAAAAATATGATGGTTTAAAGAAGTAACAAAAAATCGTTAGTGAAATCAAACCAATAACTGATGTGATCAGTTTTATTGGTTTGAACTAGACCATGAACACATATAGTTCTAGAAGAATTGAATTTAAAAGGTTTTGAGTTAATGACTGATATGGGTGTGTTACATCAACCATGGGTTGTAGAACTTGTAAGATGCTTCCATGAACGTTTTCCTATTAAGCAAATCAAAACTAATTCTAATGCTGACGTGGATAAGTTACAGGTCAAAAGATGCGCCAACTATGTTGGAAAAACAGAGGGCCGATGATTTAAAAATACTATCTATCTGTCCACGCCTCCATTACCTTGCAAGTTTCAGTTTCCACTAAAGAATCTCTTATTCACAATTGTACAAAAAGAGCCCTCGTCTACTATTCTATGTCTATATTTAACCTTCATTTTGTTTTTGTTTTAAATTCGACACTAAACAATTACCTTTTTTTTCTAAAAAAAATTATGTTGCATAACAAAACTAAACACATGTATGTAAAAATGGGGTTCTTCATAAAAAATATACATCTAGAAACAAATCCTAGGTAACCATAATTCACTTTGTATACCACATCTAACTTATAAAAATCCTGATTTTATCACTTAGATGCTGGGTGTCAAGGGCTATGTAAGTTATTTGTAAATTATGTAACACTATTAAATTCAAAGTTATGCTCGTCTTAAATTAACTTGATTTTCATGTGTTTTTAACATCCCGATTGTTTAACGTGCAATTGACTAATTTATAGCGTTTGACAGTTTTTAACAATATTTCGGGACACCATGTGCTTCACATATTGAATTTGATTGGTTTAACAAAGGTTTATAATTTGCAAGGAAGAAAGATTCAAGGTCAGAAATGCAAAATACCAAATAACTTAAGTGCTTTTTTGCAAATACTCGCTTGCGTGCATCTTTGTGTTTTCTTGGAATAGAAGTCGATGAGTTGGTAACAAAAAATATTAATATCATGATAATAGAGCTGTACTAATGAAAAAGTTGAAAGAAAAACAAAAGAAAGCAACTAAAAGTGGCACGCTGCTTTTATAAAAAAACCAACGGCTCTTGAATATTCTTTATAAAAAAATAAAAAACCTTTAATTTAAAAAGAAATTTCAAGAAAACAAAAGAAGAAGCTTAGCCAACTCAATTCACAATATAATATACAAATCCAACAATCTATAAAACTATCACACTCTTTGTCCATTCCAACCTACACTTTGAATCTTTTCATTTCTTTCCTAAATTCAACAAGATATGGCAGTAGATCAAGAACCCAAAAAGGTTGAAGTAGAACCTGAGTGCCTGCCGGAGCCGCCTGTGGCCGCGGACAAGGACGACGAGAAAGCCATCGTCCCCGTCGAACCACGAGAAGTTTGTGAGGAGAAACCTAAAGAGGTTTCTATCAACAGAGGTAGTTTAAGCTATTTAAAATTTAAAATATTTTTTTTATAATTAAAGAAGATTAATTTGGTTGGTTGTTTAGATGGTGTTCTTGCTAAAGTAGCCACTGAGAAGAAAGAGGCACTGATTAAAGCATGGGAAGAAAGTGAGAAGTCTAAAGCTGACAACAAGTAAGAACACAGTTAGATATTTAGTTTTTTCATGAAGTGAAAAAAATATTTTGGTGTTTAAATTATTCATCTTTTTGATGAAAATTTGATGTCAAATGATTGAATAGAGCTCAACAGAAGCTATCTTCCATTCAAGCATGGGAAAACAGCAAGAAAGCTGAGCTAGAGGCCGAGTTGAAAAAGATCGAGGTAACGTATTTGAACTCAATCAGAGCATAAGTTGACGTAGAGCAGAAGCAAGAATAGAAGAGAAATAATCTCTAGAGTGAATCTAATATTAGTTCCAGTCAAATTTGAAAAACTAAAATCAACCATCTAATTATGAAATTGACTTTCTAAATAAACGCCTGAATTACTCAAACAAAATATTCGTACGTTTTTACTGTGAAAATTGGGGAAATCGTTCTATATCGAAATTGGGGTTGTAGATGGAATTTGGTCCAACGGCTGGGACAAACCGTCTATGGTTGTTTGCCACATGATCCGGCCGTTGAGATGCTTTTGTGCATTAATTATGGGTCTGTAACTTCAGACATAATCCAAGTTTTGCCCTTTTTAAGTTGAGCTTCGCTGGACCAGCTTCATATTATAAATTCAAATGTTTTTTAAGCCAAAAAATATTATGAGTAGTTTACCATGATAAACACATATCAGTCATCATATATCTGTTTGTTTTCACATCATATAACTTAAGCCCACAAAATAAATTGTGGAAAACGAAACTATTTAGACTTTGAAATTGGTTAAACAGGAGGATTTGGAGATAAAGAAGGCGAAATATATAGAAAAGATGAAGAACAAGGCCGTTCTAGTCCACAAAAGAGCAGAAGAAAAGAGAGCCACCGCGGAAGCCAAATGCAGAGAAGATGTTCTCAAGGCGGAAGAGATGGCGGCAAAGTGGCGGGCTACCGGCGAAGCGCCCAAAAAACTCCTTGGATGGTTTTAGAGGTAGAATTGATTTTATTCATTTATTGATGTGTGCTTATATTCTTATGGTGTATGATTGGTTTATGCTTCAACATTTTGTGTGCATATGTATGTTAGCCATTTATGACAAACCAGTTTGCAAGCATGAGTGTAAATGAGCCGAGCCGACTGCTCGGGTCAAAAACTTTAACAACCTGAAAAATGGAGCTCGAGTTTGGCTCGTGAAGCTTGACCCAGCTAGTGGCTCGTTGACAGTGCCGGATCTAGAACAAAAGTTCAGAGGTAATGAAATTTTTTTTTTCATTTTACTTTCATGTAAATGAAACAAAAAAAATTTAGACCGTACTTTCATGTAAAATTTTTTTTACGGTAACATAAGTGGCGGAGTTTGATGAAAAAACGTAGGGGGTCGGAACTATAAAATTTTCGGTCGAATACATATAAATTAACACTATTGAGTGAAAAATCGGCCAAATACATATATATTAACATTTCTACGCAAAAAATCGGGGGGAGGGTCCCCCCCGGGCCCTCACTATCCTCCGCCATTAGGTAACATGGGACATGCGACTGGCGAGGCAGACTGCATAGGTGGAGGACTGGGGTTTGGCAGAGGCGGCGCCAGGCGGTGGTCTCAGCTCAGGTGGAGCGGCTGGTCGAGTGTCGGACTCTGACTCTCACAGTCTCATTGTTCCCGCTCTATGTCTTTCTTCTTGGTCGGCCGCTTGGATAAGTTGGGTTTGAGAATTGAGACTTTGAGTTATTGAGTTTTAATAAAACATTTGGTCTGGCTAAATCACAAATGTTTTATTAAAACCCAATACCTCAAAACATTTAATAAAATGTGAGGATTTTTTTACAAAGTAATAGGTTTTTTATAAAATTTTATACTTTTTATGAAGTGTAAAGCTTTTAAAAAAATTTGAGGTGTAATGTAAATTTTGCTCAGGGGTAACCAGATACATAGGACCGTAATTAATAAACAGGTCATGTAAGTTGGTCAATATTTAAATGCCGTAATTTATAATTTGCTCTTTATGTTTTCTATACTGTTACCTGGTATTTTTTTCTTGTATATTGGTGTATGTTTTGTCCCCAATAGCATCTTGTTAGGGGGTGTTTTCTTTTAATGCATATCTTTGCCATTCGTTTATTATATTTTTACCGGTTGCGTTAGAACGAAGAAGAAGAAGAAGAAGCATTGAGATTAGGGTTTTTTTAAAAAAAGGACGTTAGAACTAAGAAGAAGAAGGGAGATTAGGATTTTTAAAGAAAGAACAAGTAAGAAATATGTTCTCCAAATTTCAATATATTGCCATATGAAAAGATCTTTCATTCTTTCAAGTTACAAATGAAATTGGGTCTCCTGTCATAACGTGCGAGTTTCTCACTAGTATTTTTTAAAACCAGCCAGATTATGTTTTTTTTACTTTTTTTATATCTAAAATTGAAAAGTTAAAAAAATGTGTTCTTTAAAGCATATTTTAGATGTATTCATTTATTATATTTATTAAATTGATTAATAATAGAATCATGTTCTTAAATACGGTTCAACAGATCCGATCTATCCGACAAATGAATCGGTAATACGACTGGTTTGCTGTTTGATCCAGTTATGAAAGTATTGGGTATGTAACGTGGTTTCGTAATAAAAGATAAAAAAGAATCCAAAAATTTGAAAATCACGTACAAACTTGTGGAGATAGAGATAGAGAGTAAAATTTCTTTAAAAAAAGAATATTTACTCAGATTTCTCATTCATTCCATTGAAACATCGATCATAAATCAAGCATGGTGTTGGGATTTTCTTGCCTTTTTATAAATCAATTTCATCTTCCCTCTAATCATTTCATCAAACAAAATTCAATTTTAATTTCATGTGTGTCGATTTATGGTGTAATCGCTTATAATCATCAGCAAGATCAGAGTTTTGTAGCATACAGGTTCGGATTGAAACTTTTGAACTTAATTTCAGGATTTGATTGATTTTTTGCTAATAAATAGAGGAACACTTCGCAAACAGTTTTTTCCGATACGCAGGTTACATATTATATATTACTATAAAACCGTAGGTCGGCAGTGAGAGTGGTACTCAATGAACAGTAAACACTTTTTTTAATATATAATTGGTGGATGGAGGTTTAAACGAAGTGGTCCGTGCCACACCGGCCGAACATAGGAACACTTTGCAAACAATTTTAAACGAAGTGGTCAGCTAGCCTGGTGGTTCGAGCCCAAGCATCCCCTAACGGGCGGTTCTTGCCTTTCCCATTCCGCCATTTGTTTTTTCTTTGGCTTTAATTTTTCACCTAAAGAATTCATGTGGCCAGTAGGGCTCCATACTCTTTATACGTGTTTGAAAAGTCAATATTTATTTTGTAAACTTTAGTAACTCAAATACTATTTTTGATGATTTCATTTATATATATAAACATAATTATATAACATACAATTTAAGATTGTGTGAATAGTACTTAGCTTTGGTTTGGTTGGCATGGCGGCGTCACCTTTTTTTATTTTTTTTAATCTTGGGAATAGGCTTCACTGGTTTTCTTTAGTGCTAGGCCTGTTTCTTATTATTTTTTTATTACAATAGTTCTAGGAACGAAAACGTGTATAATCACTCAGCTCACGGATTGGCTTTTTGGAACATGTGGCACCATATTTAGTTATTTATTTTTGACTGAAATTATTATTAGAATTATAATCACTTTATAATTTTCATATTAGTTTTAGAAGTGTTAAATATTACTTACTAGTTTAGATCCCGTGTCTACATACGAGTTAAAATATATCAATACATAAAAAATTTAAATTTTTATGTATATATTTTACATATGTACAAATTTATTACATATAGTAAGAATAGAAAACAAATTCAAAATATGTAAAAAAATAATATATAATTGAGTTTCGAAAATATGTTAATTACTATTTTTTTAATAATATAATTTGACTTTTATTTACTATTTGATTAAAAATAAAAGTTATAAAATTAAATTTCAAAGTTTCTTATGATAAGAGATAATTTAAAATAAATGTGTTAATTAGTATTTTTTTCTTTAAATATATTTTATTATTAAAAGATAGAAGTGCATTAAATAGGAGAGAGAGACAGGAAAAAATGATGATAATAAATATGGAGACGACACGTGGCATGCAAAAACATTTATTTATTATATAGTATAGATTCTAATTATTTCAACTTGACTTTTTTTTCGCGGGTAATACCGGTGTATAGGTCGTTGAAATCAAGATTTACAAGTTTTAACACCCCATAGTAACGCGCGATTTATGATTACTAGTTATTTATAGAAAGGGAAAGAGATGATTTTTAGATGTGGTAATTTTGACTTATTGATTTTATTTATATTTAGACCAAATCATAAATGAGACAGATACTCCGTTAGTGTGTATCATTATGCTTAGAGCACCAACAACGTTGTTTCTTTCTTCCCCTCACAACCTTCGTCAGGTGTCATCCGAAAATTCAAACAGTTGCCACTCTCTCAATCCCCCCTCCCCCCCCTCTCTCCTCCAACCGGTGGCCAACTCATATACTTATTTTAGAAATATTTATAATTATATTTATGGATAACTTTACACAATAGTAATCAAGTTTCTTAAGTGTTCCATTTAAATAACTCAAAGTTTTTTTGTTCCTCTAAAGTCACTCAACTTTCAGTAGGTGTTCCAATACTATGTAATATTTTTATAAATGTTTAAATTTTTGAATATTGAATGAGATATATCAAACATATATGAATCTTGTTCACTATTTAACAATTATTTTTTTATAATTCGACTTAAATATAACAATTTTGAAACTTGTTTATTATTTGATGAACTTTTATTTCTTCACTATTACCTCCTATATTAAGTTAATTGAATAAAAAATTTCACATATTGGTAACTAATATTCATATAGGGGAAGGATCAAGTACAAAACCACTAAGTTAGGCGAAAACCGAGAAAACCACTAAACAATGAGTAATATCATGGGCTACGTATACGTAACCGCAATATTTTTGTTTTCTGTTAACATATACGTAACACTATGGGTTACGTATACGTAAGCCAATATTTAAATGATTTTTTGGTAAAAATGTGTAATATTACATTGATACTCTTATAAAAAATAAAAATAAAATAAAATAAAAAATAAATATTATTATATTATTGGTTAAAATTGGTTTTTAGTGGTTTTCTCGGTTTTCGCCTAACTATGTGATTTTTTCTGGAACCTTCCTCTATTCATATACTAGTTTAGATCCCGTGTATACACACGGTTGAAAACTATCAATAAATAAAAATTTTAAATCCTTATGTGTATATTTTACACGTATAAAAATGTATCATATACTAATGATAGAAAACAAAACTCAAAATATGTAAAAACTAATATATAATTGGGTTTAAAAAATAAATTAAATACTATTTAATGTAATTTGTTTTTCATTTATTATTTGATTGAAAATAAAAGTTAAATAATTAAATTTTTAAAATTTCATAAGTGATAATTTAAAATAATTGTGTTTTGTTAGTATAATTAATATTTTATTTAAATATATATTGTTGTTAAAAATAGGAGTTGCACTTAATAAGAGAGAGAGAGGCGGGAAAAAATTGATGAAAATGAATGTGAAGATGACACGTGGTATAGAAAAACCTTTATTTATTATATAGTATAGATATTTCATTTGCCTCATTCAATTTAAAAAAATTAAACATTTATAAAAATGTTATATAGGATTGGAATACTTAGTGAAAGTTAAGTGACTTTAGAGGGACAAAAAAACTTTAAGGTATTTAATAGAACACTTGAAAAATTTGATTACTATTTGATGAAGTTTTTTTTATATTTAACGCTTTAACTTTTTATAAAGAGTAAATTTCACTTTTACTCATGTGGTTTTGCTCTGTGACCATTTCAATATTAAAAAAATAAGTATGGCGTGGTGAAGACGCATGGATTCGGATTCTTATGAGTTTTAAATTATTACAAAATGTGAAGTGAATTATTGTTTTCCTTGGTTTAGATAACTCTTGGAGGCTAAGTTTCCTTGAAAACGTGTATGGAGTTCCTTTTTGGTACTACAAAAGGACAAAGGAATCAACTTTATCTCATTTCCATTCCTTCTTATTTTCCAATTCCACCCCAATTAATCAACTTCCATAACCTATCACTCACAGTCACAGTTGTAAATTACAATACAAGAGACCGATGGTGAAGCTAACAATAGTCGGAAGGATACATGACGGATTACCCATTTCACAAGGAACCATTTCCGAGGAAGACGATGACAGCATCACTTACAAGAAACATGCAGAGTTTTTGCTTCATGAAATCTCCATGGATACCTTGCCATCTTCCAACACCACCGTCTTCCTCCATCACCATCGCTTCAAGTATGTTATTTTTAGAGCAAACTACAAATTACGTCCTTTAATTATTACCTAAATTTCAGTATACGTCGTTTAACTAAGAAAATTACAGAAAATATTCTTTATGTTTAAAAAACTTTGCATGCGACCATTAAATTTTACCGTTAAGTTATGTCATGCATAAGGATATTTGGTCTTTTTACTGTAAAAAGGCTATTTCTGTAAACCCTTATTCAAGAAACAAATTACAAGAATAGTCATTTTATGTGTGAAAGCCCCAAAAGACCTCATGTGCATGGCACGTGACCAGACTTAACGGTAAAATTTAACAGTCGTTAGGCCAAAGGACGTAACGTGTAAATTTTTTAAACATAAATGACGTTTTCTGTAATTTATTAGTTAAATGACGTATACTGAAATTTAATTAATACTTAAAAGATGTAATTTGTAACTTGCTCATATTTTTATAAATCTCATCCGTTAATTTGAAGTGACAAACATTCATGACACTTCACTAATCTGAGTTGTGATGCTGACTAATGAAGCTACATGGTGAGAAATGGGGTTTGTTTCATCACACTATGTGATGCTTCATATCCAAGGAAGCTTGCATTCCACTACCTCCAAGATTTGCAGAAGGAGTTTGACAAGGTTGATCCAGAACTTGTTAACCAGATAACCCAACCATACAGCTTTGTTAAATTCGGTAACTATTTTTCTGATTTTATTCTCTGTTGAAGTTTAAATCACTAAATTAGAACACTATTGAATACCTTAAACTATCATAGGAAAATGTATTTTTGACGGGTTTGGCTAAATCTTGAAATTCAATATTGACATATGATTGAAATTACGTGTATATAACGAATAAATTAGTAAATTCAAAGATTCAAGCGTTTTTACGTAAAAAATGAAATAAATGAAAATTGATAAATTTGGGACGGCTCTAAATTGAATGGTTAGGGTTGAAATCCTTATTCTAATAAATGATTTCAAAGAATGACACATGTCATCATTATATTTTTTATCACCAAAATCTTCTAATTTTTCTTATTTTAAGTAAGTTTGAATTTTAAAATTTAATTATGTTAATGTTTTTATTTTTCAGAAAAGATAATATAAAATTTTAATTCTAATTATTACTTAATTAAGAAAACAAAGAATTTTATTTCTAGTTTTAGACATTATTTTATATTTTTCACACATTATTTTTTATTTTTCTATTAAACAACCCAAAGTAATTAATGGATATATAACCTAGTGTATAATTTACTTTGGACGCGGATAACATTATTTGCAATATTAGAAGACAATACATCGACACAAGGACCCAGACTAACTTGTCAAAGCTAAATGCTGACAACAAACAAGAACTAGATGTTTTTACCGAACAAATGTCTATAGTAGTTGAAAGGAGGAGAAGATTAGGTAATTTAATCCAATATATACCCGCTGATCATCAAATTATAATATTAAAATTACAAGTTTTAAATTGGGACTAACTTATACTTTGTGACATGTTTCTTTTTTAATTATCAGATATACTAGAGAGAATGATGAAAGCACATAAAAGTACTTCCCCAGTGTGGAACTCGAAGACTCTTGAGGTAGATAAATAGAATAAACTTATTTTGCGACACAGTTGTTGTCGCTAATAAACACTTAATGACATGTTTTGGTCGTTTGTCACTGATAACTTATATTTCACAGGTTATTGCAGCGAAATGGACACCGATCACAATCATTTTCGTTGTCGCAATTGTAATTTTATGGAGCAACTTGAATTAAAGGCGTGATAATATGTACCATGTAGAGGAACAACGAGAAAAGAGAGGAATTTCTATTTTCTACGTACAAATACAAGATTCTTTAATTTTTTTTATATGATAACTAAGTTATAAACCCGTGTATTACATGAGTTGTATGATGTAGTTTTATGAGACATAATAAAAATCTAGCAACTTTTATGTCTTTGTATCCTCCAATATTAAATACTAATTGACCGGTTCTATTTTTGTTAAGTTTTTTTTTATTTGACCCGTTAAGATAAATATTCATCTGTAAAAGGGTTAAAATGCAGCACTTCTAACATAAATTCTAAAAAGAAAGGCAATTGCAATTATTTCTTTTTGGATATACCTTTTAGCAAATGACCTGAAAAGTTCACTCACATCTAGACTTGTAGCAACTTCCACAAACTAGTAAGGAAAATTAACTCACTTTTTTTGCATAAAGAAGTGATAATGTATAAGGAAGCCACTCAATTAATTACTTTTTTTAAACACCACCTAGCTCTTTATATTTAGTTTCACTATACCATATTTGACATTAAAAAACATGTTGAATGATAAATTTTCTACATTACACCAAGGTACAACTACATAACCAACCAATTGTAACCAAAAGTCATCTTCAAGACCTGAAAACACATGGACCCCCCCCCCCCCCCCCCCTCTTAATTGAAGAGTAGTCAACAACAATGTCAACCAAAGATTTAAGGTAAAGAAATATTAGTACATTTATCAGTAGAAATCAACATGTACAAATGACACACGCATCAAGTAAATTACTTTTCGGACTAAAGAAATTAATAAAATTACACAACTCAATGCAGCAAGCTATACAAAATATAACCTTCACCACACTCACACCATTACAGATTGGATTTAACATATGTTCCCTAGAAAGCATGTTAAAATCTACAAATTTAGAACAAACATGATTTCTAAATTGGGTACATGTAGTCAACAGCTATGTCAACCCAAGATTTAAGGTAAACAAAAAAAACTAAACTCATTTATTAGTAGAAATCAACATGTTCAAGTGATATACACATCAAGTAAATTACTTTCCGGACTAAAGAAATTAGTAAAATTACACAAATCAATGTAGCAAACTGCACAAATATGTAACCTTCATCAAACTTGTATATGATTTTAATGTGATTAACTTTTACAGTAGATTCATGAGGTTATGTATATGCAATGCAGGTGGAACCAACCTCTCCAACATGTAGCATTAATGTGAACTAATCAACACTCCTAAGTAAAGAAATTAATAAAAATGCATAGCTCAAACAAATTTTAGTTTGAAGTACTTTAATGTAGAACATTTATACATTTTATTAGTAGACTATTATCAATTTCCAGTTGCAGAACACTATTATGACCATTTAAAATTAGGGATCGAAAACAATCATAGGCATGAAATCATCAACTTTATAGCATTCTATATGTTTCTTCTAAAGTAAAACTGGGACAGAACCGTTGCAAACAAGAAAAGTATATGACTCAAACTCTCGTATATTATTTGAATGAATAAAATTAGCTTACAATGATCCTTTATATAAACCTAAGATCCTATCACAATACGAATCCTTATTTGAATCAAACTAGAAGAAAAACTAACTCAAAATACTCCTAGACTTTGTAAGTTGGTCCTTTTTACCCAAACTTACTTTACATGATTAGACTAACAATCACCCCCCTAATCTTGTAACACCAACGAGTCCTTTCATCTCGATGAACTTTAATTTTGGCAACGCCTTTGTGAGAATGTCGGCCCTTTGACGATCCCCACTCACATGTTCCACTTTTATTTCCTCACGCTCGATGCACTCTCTTATAAAATGATACCGCCTATGAATGTGTTTGCTCCTCCCATGAAAGACCAGGTTCTTCATCAAAGCTATAGCGGATGTGTTATCAACATAGAGTGTAACTGTCCTTTCTTTTTCACCCGTTAATTCTGATAGCAACCCCCGTAACCACACGGCTTGGCACGCGGTTGAATTTGCCACCATAAACTCAGCTTCACACGAAGAGAGGGCAACCGAGCTTTGCTTTTGTGAGCACCAAGTGATTGGTGCATCATTATAGTAAAACACCGTTCCGATTGTACTTCTTCCATCATCAAGATCAACCGAATGACCGCTATCGCTAAACCCATATAGCATGTCTCCTCCTCTTGGATACATTATTTCCAGATCAAGGCTTCTTTTTAAATACCTTAGTATGTACTTTACCGCTTCTGCATGGGTCTTAGTTGGATCTTGCATGAACCGGCTTACGTACCGTAAGCACCTAACTATTTTCTTGTACTCAGTTGGATTTGTTTCTGGTCCATCGTCTTTCTTCGATAATTTTAGCCCGGGATCCATGGGAAATTGAGTAGAAAAACAGTCCCATAACCCGGACTGTTTCAGCACCTTTTCGGCGTATCCGGTTTGCTTAATTGAGATTCCTTGTCTGTTTTGGGTGACTTCCATACCTAAATAATAGTGTAGCAAACCAAGGTCTATCATCTCGAATTGAGTCTCCATTTGTTTCTTAAACTCGCCAATGTCTTGGCCACTCGATCCGGAAACTATTAGATCATCCGCATAAGTCCCAACGAGTAGTAGCTGTTTGTTTGTTACCCTTCTGTAAACAACTTGTTCCTGCTTACATCTTGTAAACCCAAGCTTTTTCTATGCTGAATCAAGTTTTATGTTTCACGCTCTTGGTGCTTGGCGCAGACCATAAAGTGCTTTAAAGAGTTTATAAACATGATATTCTTGACCTTTCTTCTCATACCTTTCCGGTTGGTAAACATAAACATCCTCCTTTAGTTCACCGTGTAGGAATGCGGACTTGACATCCAAGTGATGAACTTCCCAACCCCGGTTGGATGCAATAGCAAGTATAAGTCTTATGGTCTCGATTCGTGCCACGGGTGCAAAAACCTCGTCGAAGTCAATCCCATGCCTTTGGACATACCCTTTGGCTACTGTAAAAGGTATAAAACTGATATATTACTGAATGAATTAACAAGTACAAAAGGGGACCTCTATATATAGGGGGGAAAACCCTAGAAACAGGCCCATGGGCTAACTAACTAAACAGATAATAAAAGGGCCTAGATATATACAACTAACACTCCTCCTCAAGTTGGAACATAGATGTTAAACATGCCCAACTTGTTACAAATAAAATCGATTTGAGCTTTCCGGAGCGGTTTGGTGAGAATGTCTGCAAGCTGAGAATCTGTCTTGACATGAATTGGTTGAATGGATGGAGGATCCTTTTTTGTACCAACTATCCGATCTCTGATAAGATGAAAATCAACTTCAATATGCTTCGTTCTTTCATGAAAAACTTGATTCTTGGCTATGTGTATAGCCGATTGACTATCACAGTATAATCGCATCAAGTCATTAGAGATAACCCCGAGTTCTTTAAGAAGTCGCCTGACCCATATCATCTCTGATGTAACATCAGCCATGGCTCTATATTCAGATTCGGCACTTGACCTAGATACCGTGTGTTGCTTCTTACTTTTCCATGACACAAGATTACCTCCAACAAATACACAGTATCCAGTGGTGGATCGTCGTGAGATAGGGCAACCAGCCCAATCTGCATCTGAGAACCCAGACACACGTCCATCTCCTTCTTCTGTAAAGGCGCCTACACGACAGTGGCCCTGATCAGAATACAAGATCCCTAAACCAGGTGTGGCTTTGAGATACCTCAAAACGCGAAGGGCAGCATCCCAGTGTCCGGTGTATGGAGTGGCCATGAACTGACTTAAGACATTCACTGAGAAAGAAATGTCGGGTCGTGTAACTGTCAAGTAATTAAGCTTACCAACCAGACGCCTGTAACGTTCAGGATCCTTTATTGGACTCCCGTCCTCAGGAAGCAGCTTCCCCGTAGGAAGCATTGGGCTATCAACTGGCTTGCAACCCAGTAAGCCACATTCAGTCAGCATATCAAGGACATACTTCCGCTGAGAGAGAAGAATTCCTTGTGGAGAACGAGATACCTCTATGCCAAGAAAGTATCGAAGTCGGCCAAGGTCACTAATCTGAAACTGGGACTGAAGAAACTGTTTGAGCTCGGTAATCCCAATCTCATCATCCCCTGTAATTATGATGTCATCAACATACACAACTGCAATGATGCGTCGACCCAGGTGGTGCCTAAAGAATACAGAGTGATCATAAGCACTACGTACCATCCCAAATTCTCCCATAACATTCGAGAACCGACCAAACCATGCCCTAGGAGACTGCTTAAGACCATATAATGACCGACGGAGTCTACACACCTTAGAGGCCTCCTCCTTGACAATAAAACCAGGTGGTTGCTCCATATAAACCTCCTCCTCAAGAACACCATTGAGAAAGGCGTTCTTGACGTCAAGCTGATGGAGCGGCCAATGATTAATGGCAGCAAGAGCAATAGAAATGCGTACTGATGGCATTTTAGCAACCGGGGAGAAAGTCTCGTCATAGTCAATACCATACGCCTGCGAATAACCCTTAGCAACTAAACGAGCTTTCAGACGATGCAAAGAACCATCGGGGTGGAGTTTAACTGTGAAAACCCACCGACAGCCAACAATATGTTTACCTGGAGGAAGCGTAACAAGATCCCATGTATGATTAGCTTCGAGAGCCCCAATCTCTTCTTCCATGGCATGTCTCCATCCTGGGTGAGCAAGAGTTGTCATCACATTCTTGGGAATCGGGTGGGAATCTATGGCAGTGGTATAGGCATGGGATTCAGGTGAGAGGTGGGAATAAGCAACATAATCCAGAATAGGATAACGGGTGGGATGTCGGGGTTCTTTGCGAAAGGCAATCGGTATATCAGGAAAGGGTGCACCAGGAGGGTCATAAACATGTGTGGCTGGTGTAATAGGGGTAGTATCAGATGTATCAGGATCAGGTGTGTCTGGTGTAATAGGGGTAGTATAAGATGTATCACGATCAGGTGTGTCAAGTGTAACAGGGGTAGTATCAGATGTAGCAGGATCAGGTGTAGCTGTTGGAACTGAGAACGTACCAGGAGCATGGTCCGGTTGTGAATCAGGTGTCTCTGATGTCTTATCCTTCGGCATATGTGAAAATCAAGGGTGGAGGGTTGCTCGGCAAGCCTGAGGCATGAAGATCTGGAGCAGTGATGTCTGAGACCGGAGGGTCGGAAGAGGCGCTGGACATAGGAAAAGGACGAATGGTGGGAGACCCGGGTATGTCAGGTTCAGGAAATGGATCAGAAGTAGGATTGGGAGACTCGGGAAAGAAGGGACACTCCTGATTAAAGGTGACATCAGCGCTGGTAAAATACTGGCGGAGAGAAGGACTATAACAACGATAACCCTTCTGAACACGTGAGTAGCCAAGAAAGACACAACGAAGCGCTCGGGGTCCTAGTTTCGAGCCCCCTGGACGGTAATCATGAACGTATGCAACACACCCGAAAATTTTGGTGCTAAGGGGAACATGGTGCCGTTTAGGAAAAGAATAGAGAATGGGGTTTTGCCATGAATAACTGGTGAAGGCATACGGTTAATGAGATAAGTAGCAGTAAGGACCGCATCCCCCCAAAAACGATGAGGAACTCGAGAGTGAAGCATGATGGTGCGAGTGACATCCAACAAATGGCGATTCTTACGTTCAGAAACACCATTTTGTTGAGGTGTGTATACGCAAGATGACTCGTGAATAATGCCATGGGTTTTTAGAAAATCTGAAAAATCCTTTGAGAGATATTCTTTCGCATTATCAGTGCGTAAAGTTTTAATTGAGGTGTTGAACTGATTTTGCACATACGCATGAAATTCACTAAAAATTGAAAATACTTCAGCACGTGATTTCATTAAATAAACCCAAGTGGCACGAGAATAGTCATCAATAAAGGCAACAAAATACGAAAAACCCAATGTTGATTTTGTGGGACAAGGACCCCACCAGTGTTGTAAAAATCGCTAGGCGCTAGTCGGGCGGTGGGGTAGGGCCTAGGCCTAGGCGGGATTAATCGGGGCCTAGGCCTAGGCGGGATTAATCGGATTATAATTTTTATATGTAATTTTCAGTTTTTTATATATATACACACATTTTTATATGTAATTTTTATAAAAATGTTCATTTTTAAACCACACCAAAGGTTTTCGCCGGAATTTGGCCGGAAAGTTCAGGTTTTCGCCGGAATGTTCACCGGAATCTGGCCGCCTAGGCCCGCCTAGGACCGCCTAGGACCGCCTAGGCCCAAAATTCCTCCTTAGCCGAGCGCCTAGCGATTAATCGGCGCCTAGGCGCGATTTTTACAACACTGGACCCCACACATCCGAATGCAAAAGTTCAAACAAAGTACTGACACGATTAGACACTCTAGGGGGATAGGGACGCCTGGTGTGTTTACCAAGCTGACACGACTCACAATGAAAATCAAAAGAAGGAAAATACGGTCTCATTTGCCTCAGAACTGCTGCAGAGGGATGACCAAGCTGGCAGTGAACCTCCCTGATACTTGAATCACATATGTTTGCTTTAGGAGGTGACGATAAGGACAGACGATAGAGGCCTCTTGATTCAAAACCGGTGCCAATCAACCGGTTCGTCCCCAGTTCCTGAAAAATACAATGAGAAGGGTAAAATGTTACTGAGCAATTGTTCTGTTTTGTAATTTGACTCACCGAACAAAGACTAGTAGGAAATTTAGGAACCAACAAAACAGAGGAAAGGTTTAAGTGTTCCGGGTTACTGAGGGAACCAATGCCACGAACTGGGCATGAAGATCCATCAGCGAGCCGAACAGGTGGGTAAGAAATAGGATGAAGGCTAGAGAGGATACCTTGATTCCCAGTCATATGATGAGTAGCTCCTGAATCAATAATCCAAGATGAGTCACAGTTAGAGAAATTACCTGAATTGGCTGAGTTGGCACGTGGACCTGGAGCAATCGAGTGAGAGGCCAATAACTGCTGTAGCCGACCATAATCTTCCTCGCTTACTGTGTAGGTAGGAGGTTGATTAGTAGTCTGATCAGACAACTCTTCAGCAGTAGCTATTCGAGCTGTAGGACGAGTGGGAGGCTTAGAGCCAGGGGCTCGGTTCGGGCAGTTATACTTGGTGTGTCCATCCTCGTGACAGTAATGACAAACGAAATTGCTTCCTCGGCCAATTCCTTTTCGCTGAGACACGAAAGGGGCTCGACCTCTACCTCTACCAGTAGATGTATGCAAAGCAGATGTGTCACGTGGGTGGATGGTAGTGACTGAGTCCGGACCATACATTTCTCGTAGCAGATGATATGTGGATGCCATAGAGGAGATAGCAGTAGAGTTGCTCAACAGCAAAGGTCGAGCACTCGAATATTTAGGGGATATACCCGCAATGAACATCATGACATCCATCTTGTTATTACGCTCCTCCTGAGCTTTCAAATCAGTAGTAGGTGGAAACATGGCACGCAATTCATCTTGAAGTTTTGAGAATCTGGTAAAATAGTCGGTAAAGGTAGAGTCACCTTGCTCAAGTCTACTGTATGCTTGAACCACAGAATATGCATGAGATAGGGATTCCTTTGCTGAAAAGGATGAAGACAGATGGTCCCACATGCTCTTGACAGTGGGGTAATTCTGGGCAATTGTGAGTACTTGTGGCTCCATAGCGTTCCAAAGAGCCATTTGTATCCCACTATCATCAATACGCCATTCCCGGGTATTCGGAGTAGGAGGTGGCTCAGTTAAATGGTTTTCTTTATCAACACTTGCAAGTCCCTTTTGAACAAAGAGACTCCATGAACTCCAATTAGCAGAGTCAAGTTTCACGGGGATGCGTAAAACCGAGACATAGTTGATTATTCCAGGAGCAACGTGGTTTTCAGGGGTTTTTGTGTCTACCATTGAACTGATAAATGGGTACAATAAACGGGTCAGAAAACTAACCGTACACAACAGATCGGTGGCGGCTTTTCAGATCTGGGACAGGAACGATGAACAGTACTCGGGGGTGAACAGTAATCGTGTGAACAGTACCGCTGCGTGAACAGTACCGGCGCCGTGAACAGTGGAGAACGGATTTCGAGGGTCTCTGAAGGTGATGGCAGCGGCGTTGAGGTCCAACAGTCTCTCAAAAAAATGATTTTGTGAGAGGACAGCAGGTGGCGGAAATCCGGGCTTGAACTGTAACTTGAAACATGATCCAGGACTGGAACGGGGAACTGGAACAAGAACGGAAATAAGATCTGGAACAGGGACAGGGACGGGGGCAGGGCGACAGTGGCGGCGACCAGCTGCCCTATCTAGGGTTTGTATCAAGTGACGGCGGATGTGACGACAGCTAGGGTTTTGTATTGTACCTAGAGCCTTAGCTCTGATACCATGTAAAAGGTATAAAACTGATATATTACTAAATGAATTAACAAGTACAAAAGGGGACCTCTATATATAGGGGGAAAACCCTAGAAACAGGCCCATGGGCTAACTAACTAAACAGATAATAAAAGGGCCTAGATATATACAACTAACAGCTACAAGCAAGGGCGGATCTATGTAGAAGCTAGGGGTAGCACCCGCTACCCCTCAACTTTTACGCGCACTGAAATTTTTTTTTTATGGTTTTATGTATCCGGTTACCCTTACGCTACCCCTGAGAAAAAAATACGTTACCTCTCAAATTTTTTTAAAAGCTCAACACTTCATAAAAAGTCCAAAATTTTATAAAAAACCTAATAATTTATAAAAAAATCACTTCATAAAAAGTCCAAAATTTTATAAAAAACCTAATACTTTATAAAAAAATCCCCACATTTTATTAAAGGTTTTGAGGTATTGGGTTTTAATAAAACATTTGGGCTATAGCTAGCCCAAATGTTTTATTAAAACCCAATACCTCAAAGTATCAATTCTCAAACCCAACTTACCCAATCGGCCGGCCAAGAAGAAATACAGAGAGCGAGAACTGTAAGAGTCAGAGACCGACCACTCGACCAGTCACTCGACCTGGGCTGAGACCACCGCCCGGCGCCGCTTCCGCCAAACCCCAGTTCTCCGCCTATGCAGTTGCATGTTACCGTAAAAAAAAATTTGTCTATATGAAAGTATGGTAAAAAAATTTTTTGGTTTCATTTACATTAAAATACGGAAAAAAAAAATCGCTACCCCTGAATTTTTTTTCTAGATCCGCCACTGGCTACAAGCCTTGCTTTATACTTAGAGATCTTTCCTTTTTCGTCTATTTTTACTTTGAATACCCACTTTAACCCAATGGGTTTTGAATCGGGGGGATGACGAACCAATTTCCATGTGTTATTCCTTTCGATGGAAGCGATCTCACTATCAATGGCCTTCTTCCAATATGTCTCTTTTACTGCATCTTGAAACTTTATTGGTTCATCATATATTGACAACAGAAGTTGTAGTTCTTCTTCGTTCAGCTGGTGTGTGAAATTGGGTATGTTCTCTACTTCAAAGCCTTGAAACCGGTTAGGTAATACTGATGTTCGTGTTGAGCGTCGAAGCTGAGTTTCTTCAGCCCTGTTCTCACTCGTTGTTGAAGCTGATTCAGACCTGGTCGAACCTGACCCACTGTCTTGGTTCTGGTTTGTATTTGATCCATGGTTGGATTTGTCTTCAGTTTGGCTAGAGTTACCGGTTTCATCAGATACGGATGCTTCTGACCCGCTGTCTTGGGTCTGATATGAGTTTGCTGTTACTATTTCGGTTTCCACAGAAAACTCGGACCAACTTTTGCTGCTTGTATCTTGGCTTGATAAGTACTGGTTCCAATCATAGCCTTTTGATTCATCAAATTTCACATCTCGGGATACATGGACTCGTCCTTTTTCTGGATCAAACATCCGGTATGCCTTGGTTCCGGGTTGGATCCTAGATGCACCATGACTGAACATCTATTATCCAGCTTCTTCTGTTCGGTTACCAAGGTTTTTACGTAACCTAAGCACCCGAACACTCTAACATGAGTAAGATTTGGAGGTCTCTTCCTTAGCTTCTCATACGGGGTCAAATTATCGTTCGCTTTTATAGGGGATCGGTTCAGCAGGTACACTGAGTGGTGAACAGCCTCACCCCAAAAGTTTTGAGGTAAATTCATGGCCTTTAGGATGCTTCAGGTTGTGCCTAGAATTGTTCGGTTCCTTCGTTCCACTACCCCATTTTGTTGGGGAGTGTAAGGGGCAGTGAATTGCTGATTTATTCCTTTTTCCTTGCAGAAATCTCCCAACACCTTTGATACAAACTCACCACCATTATCCGTCCTCAAGCCCTTTACCTTCTTCACTACTTCATTCTCAATCCTTTTGATAAAGTCGATGAGAAGCCCCGGGACTTGATCTTTTGTTTTGAGTAAGTGTACCCACATGAAGCGAGTGTAGTCATCAACTATTAACAGAATGTATTGATTTCCAGCACTTGTTTTTGGTGAGATGGCTCCACACACGTCGGCATAGAGTAATTCAAGTGAATCTTTTGCTCGGTATGGTGAGTTCTTTTGGAATTGACTCCTTGATTGCTTCCCATACATGCATGAGTCACAAATATGGTCCGGGTGTTTAATCTTTGGCAGCCCCATCGATACCTTGGATAAGAGCTTGAAAGCATCGAAGTTTAGATGCCCTAAACGAGCATGCCACCTCCATGCTTCATCTTGGAGATTGGCCATTAGACATACCGGAGAAGCAATTTGTACATTTATCTTATAGACCCGATTAGAAGAGCGAGGTATCTTCATCAACAAGGTTTCGTCCAGTTCGAACACCCATAGGATCCCGTGTTCTATGGTGATCTTGCATCCCGCCTCGTCCATTTGCCCAAGGCTTATAATGTTGTTTTTAAGGGATGGTATGAAGTATACATCATCAAAGGATCTTTGCACGCCCGACTTGCCTTCCAACACTATTTTACACGTCCTTTTATTTCCACACAAGACCCGTCACCGAATCTTACCTTTCATGTTATTTGTTCGTCTAATTTGGAAAACCAAGATTGGTTCCCGGACATGTGATTACTAGCTCCGTTGTCAAGAAACCACGTATTGTTCTCGCATGGAATGGATTCGTACACCCTTGGATCAACCCGTTCGTCATTTAAGAACACAACATCTTTCTTGTCTTCAACATGTGTCTGTATGTATAAGACGGGCCTTTTCCCGAGCCATTTACCGGTCCATCGGTTTGAGAGAGGTTTGTTTCTTCTTTCTTACGAGTGGGACAATCCGATGCATAGTGTCCCATACCGTCACATTTGAAACATTTTATTTTGGATCGGTCCTTCTGTTCCTTTTCTTTGCTTCGTCCGATCCCCTTACCTCTCCCGCGTCCACGCCCTCGATTACTAGATTCAGCCATCCCTCTACCCCGACCATAGCCTTTGTCGTTTTTAGGTTTTGCTTCCCATTCTTCAAAAGTGAACAAGAGTTGTTCACCTTTTGAAGGTTGTTTGTCTTCTTGATTTACTCGTTCCTCGTATGCAATAAGACGGCCCACAACATCATCGAAACCAACGATTTTAAGATCTACAAGTTGCTCGATTGAGGCAACCATGTGGATAAATCTTTTAGGTAAACCATGTAAAAATTTCTTTACCAGCGTTTTCTCCTCCATTATTGTTCCAAGTGAGGCGGATTTCGAAGCGATACCGGATATTCTTCCTGCAAACTCAGCCACTGTGATGGACTCCATCTTCAAACCCTCAAGTTCCGCCATAAGGGTTTGGAGTCTCGCCTCGATTACACGATCAACTCCTTGATGTCGTGATTGTACCGTAGCCCACATCTCCTTTGCCGTGGTACAGTTTCCGACCTGTAGAACCTGTTCCTCGGGTAAGGCTTGGAATAATAAAGCAATTGTAATGTGGTTCTAGGTTTCATCAATGGTTGTGACTGGGCTGATCCCATACCTTGTGAACATTAAGGATGGCCTTCATCTTCATCGACCAAACTGCGTAGTTTGTATCAGTAAGCATCGGGCATGGTAGGTTCGGTACATGGTCCGTTGTGACAACCGCTCTGTTGGCAGCCTCTCCCATGTTTCTCAGTGTGTATGTAATCGGCGAGCTTTGTGGTGTGTTTACCGGTTCTTCCGAATCAATCTTGTCTCCTTTAGATTGATTGCAGTCTTCTTCTCAGGGATAAAAGCTTCTTACTTCAGTCGCCTGAGATCTTCAGTTAAGCAGTAACCCGTCGCGCAGGTTGATCGATTGTTTCGATCGTATGTGCCTGGCCGGACCTTGCTTCTTCCTTGACGAGCCAACCTTAGGCTCTGATACCACTTAAAGTAAAACTGGGACAGAACCTTTGCAAACAAGAAAAGTATATGACTCAAACTCTCGTATATTATTTGAATGAATAAAATTAGCTTACAATGATCCTTTATATAAGCCTAAGATCCTATCACAATACGAATCCTTATTTGAATCAAACTAGAGGAAAAACTAACTCAAAATATCCCTAGACTTTATAAGTTGGTTATTTTTACCCAAACTTACTTTACATGATTAGACTAACATCTTCTACATTAGGAAGCAAAAAAAACACAATTTCGTGTAATAGTGAACAACAATTACACATAAGAATCATCCACGGATTGTGCATATGCATGTAATTATGCAAAATTAAGCAATTAAGTAAAAACTAAAACCTAAAAAGTCCAAATGGAGCACCTTAGAAGTAGTCGAACAGTGCCGCGAGAGAGAATCTCAGGGAACCTGTATTTTATTAGATCCGTGTTACAACAATACCGGGTCTTACATTTAGGTGAGAATAGTCATTTTCAGATGCATAAAAAAAGGACATGTGTAACATTATTTTCATTTATTAGTATAGATGATCCACTGTAACTATTTGACTATTTGTTTCACTCTTTTTTTATGAATTATAACTTACATATACATGAAATTATCTATGTCGAAATCTTCATCATTAAATTCAAATATTTGATCAACTGTCATCTGACTGTGAAGGGCGTTTTCATTTGAACCCATGGCTAGACAGTTTTGATTTCCGCTGCCCTCGGTTGATCCTTCTTTATGCTGCCATTCATGCTCGATGGTGCTTACTTGATAGTTTGAACCCTGACTAAGTGGCTGATCAGTTGACATGCTAAAATCCTGCTGAAACTCATTTAGGCTAACCCTATCAGCAAATAAAAGATTCGGTAAGTTGCTGATCTAGGAAACTCTTGGGACGGACTGAACCATGTCAGCAGATGAACTGTTGGTCAAGCTGGATGTATTTAGGCATGATGAAGGTGGTTCCTTATCGAGTTTAAGATGATCATGAAGATGTTTTGATTCGTCTACTTTCTTCTTGAGGTGAGAATGCCAGTAATTTTTTATCTCGTTATCTGTCCTTCCGGGCAAATGTTGTGATATCTGAGACCACCTGATAAAAAAAAGTTAAACTTAAAATCAAATCAAGTTATTAATCTAAACGATGATCATTGAATATATAAAATTAACGTGGTTATTTACTTGTTGCCTAACAATTTGTGAAGGGTCAAAATGGTTTCTTCTTCTTGTGATGAAAAGGGCCCATGCTTAAAAAAATTATGTGTATGACAAAATAAAAATGACCATATGCCGACGGACCCTATACCGACGACACTTGTCGTCGGCATAGGTCCCCTGTGCCGACGATATGTCGTCGGTATAGGCTAATCCCAAAATTTGAGAAGGGAGACCCTATACCGACGACATGTCGTCGGCACAGGGTTGAGCCGGATGGAGGGAAAACATGGCGCTCAATGAAAAATTGGGGAAAACCTATACCGACGACATGTCGTCGGTATAGGTTAAATTCCATTTTATTTTTGCGTTTTCTTTTATTTAATAACTTTTCATCGGTGGGTTTTTTTTTTTAATTAAAAACAATTTTGGGAAAAATCTATATCGACGACATGTCGTCGGTATAAGTCATTTACTTTATTGACCGGTCAAAATAAACGGAGACCTGTACCGACGACATGTCGTCGGCACAGGAGCCTATTGCGCCGACTTTAGATCCTATACCGACGACATGTCGTCGGGATAGGCTCAGCGTGAATTAACACAGAAGACAGCTTTCTGCTTCGCATTTTCACCCAAAATTCTCTCATTTTCTCTCTGTGGCGATTTCGAGGTTTTGGTGTGTTTTGTGGAGCAATTTTCACTAATCTCTCGGTTTTTAAGGTTAGTTAACATATATGTTTCAATTTTGACAATAAAATCAAAATTTTTGGGTTTTTTGGTTAATTTCTTTGTTTTTTGTTAGGTGTTTGAAGCTTTGACAATTGTTTGAGGATTTCAAGCTATTCAAAGATATTTGCAAACTTGGTTAGTAATTTTTTTATAAATTATGTTTAGATTATGTTTGTATGTATATTGTTGTGTTTATTTTGTATGTATGTATATATGATTTAGATGTATGATTTTATAAATATTTATGAAATTTTATTATGAAATTAGGTTTAGATGAAATTTGAGAATTTGGATGTATGTTTGTATGTATATTGTTTAGATGAAAATTTGAGAAATTTGAGCATTTATTATTTGACAATTGTTTGAGGATTTCAAGCTATTTGAAGCTAATTGTTTGACAATTGTTTGTGTATGTGTATGTATATTTATTTATCGAATTATGTATGTAATTTGGGAATTTGGGCATTTATATATGTATGTTTGTATATATGTTTGTATGTATGTTTATGTATGGAATTGTGTATGTAATTTGGGCATTTATATGTGTATGTGTGTTTGTATGTATTTGTATTATGTTTATGTATGGAATTGTGTTTGTGTATGTAATTTGGGAATTTAGGCATTTATATATGTATGTTTGTATATAATATGTAGGTATATATTTGTGTATGTGTGTTTGTATGAATTTTGATTATGTTTATGTATGGAATTGTGTTTGTGTATGTAATTTGGGAATTTGGGCATTTATGTATGTTTGTATATAATATGTATGTATATATGTGTATGTGTGTTTGTATGTATTTTTATGTATGGAATTGTGTTTATGTATGTAATTTGAGAATTTGGGCATTTATTTATGTATGTATATAATATGTATGTATATATGTGTATGTGTGTTTGTATGTATTTTTATGTATGGAATTGTGTTTATATATGTAATTTGAGAATTTGGGCATTTATTTATGTATGTTTGTATATAATATATATGTATATGTGTATGTATGTTTGTATGTATGTTTGTATGTATTCGTATGTATGTTTATGTAATTGTATGATTTGTGGATGTATGTATATATGTTTGTATGTATATGTAACTTTATTTAATTTTGTTACAAGTTTGGAACTTATTGCGGTTGACGAGGTGTGAATAACATCATATTTGTGTTTCATTGAATTTATTTAAGGTACATATTCCGACTTTTATGCCTTTGTGTAGTTAATTTTTTATTTCATTTAGGGTGCAAACGGCTCGTTTATCATAATTTTATAAATACTATTACTTATATATTAAAAAAAAATATATTATATAATGATTTAGATGTATGATTTTATAAATATTTATGAAATTTGATTATGAAATTAGGTTTAGATGTGAATTAGGTTTAGATGAAATTTAGGAATTTAGATGTATGTTTTATAAATACTATTACTTATATATTAAAAATATATATATTTTATAATTTTATAAAATAAATAAGAAAAAAGCTTACACCCCTAATGTCATTTATGTACGTCTTTGTTTATGTATGTCATGTCTCATATTGTGTACACTAGTATGTTTATTTAGGATAACCCTTTAGAATATACCCGTCCAAAATTTATCTAATAGGGATAAATTTTGGATTGTCCCCTTTGGGACTGCTTTTTGAATATTCTTTCTCATTTAGGATATGTATACATTTTAACGGGTTAACATTTAAGATAAAATTGGTAGCTATTTCTCCTTACTCCTTCGAGTTTACGGTTTATTTGCATACTTGGGGAGTTAAGGGGAAATGCTGCTGATTTTTCTTAAATAGTCAACTCGATAAAATGAATACATATGAGATAGAATATTCAAAAAGTGGGTCAGGGTCCACCGCCTTAGAGTACCGATCAAATCATATACATTCATTTATATAATTTATTACATGCACGTATATGTGTATGCTTATGACACTAGATATGACAATTGATAAAAGCTGGGTTACACTGGGAAATCGGAATCCTCCGACATTCTTAAGCGGTCTTCGCAACTTTATAGAGACGGCCAAGAACCATGTCGACGGTCGGGGTAGAGCGTTTTGCCCATGTAGACGTTGTTGTAATGCGTGTCGACAGGATTTGAACACGATATATGGCCACATACATGACCGTGGGTTTCTACAATCATATCAGAATTGGATTTATCATGGTGAACAGCATCCTCGTGCGGCAGAGATAGCATCACTTTTTACCCCAAGAACAACACCAACTCCTCCAATAATTACAACGACAAATAATGAGATGTTTGATGCCATAGATGATGTGATGGCAGAGCAAAATACAAACAGGGATAATATAGATGAAGATGGAACTGGTTTAGACCCAGAGTTTGATGCGTTGTTTGAGGAGCTAAATAAGGAGTTATACCCCGGTTGTAGTCAAATGTCTTCCCTAAACTTCATAGCCAAATTGATGCATATCAAAGTTATCAACAAATGGACGAATAGTTCGTTTGACCAACTGTTAGAGCTTCTACAAACTGCATTGCCGAAGGAAAATCACGTTCCAGCGTCACATTATGAAGCTAAGAAGAAACTGAGTGAGATTGGGTTAGGATATCAGTCTATCCATGCTTGTATTAATGATTGTGCACTGTTTTGGAAGGAGAATGAATCAATGCAAAACTGTCCGGTTTGTAATGAGAGTAGATGGGTTGACAAAAACACAAAGGGGAAGAAAGTACCACAGAAAGTGTTGCGCTGCTTTCCTTTAACTTCACAGCTTCGACGAAGGTATAGTTCAAGATTAACGGCAAAAGATATGATCTGGCATAATAGTGGACGCTCAACGGATGGTATGATGCGACATCCGGTTGATGGGAAGGAATGGAAAGAATTTGATGAGAGATATTCGGATTTTGCTAAAGAACCAAGGAATGTCCGCTTAGGTTTGGCTGCCGATGGTTTTAATCCGTTCGGTAACATGAGTCAGACTTACAGTATGTGGCCGGTAGTGTTAACAACATATAATACACCACCGTGGTTATGTATGAAAGAGTCTTCTTTCATGTTAACCTTGCTAATTCCCGGGCCTAAATCACCTAGTAAAGACATTGATGTTTTCTTAAGGCCTTTGGTTGATGAGTTGAAAATGTTATGGGCTGAAGGAGTCCAGGTGAGAGATGCATCAACCAAAAATGTATTTAGGATGAATGCCGCACTGTTATGGACTATCAATGATTATCCTGCTCGTAGTAGCTTGTTTGGATGGAGTGGTCAAGGTTATAAAGCATGCCCTACGTGTAACATTGACACACATTCGTGCTCTATAACGAATAAGATAGCTTTTATTGGACACAGAAGATTCTTGCCTAAAAAGCATAAGTGGAGGAACGATCTGTCGTTTGATGGCAAGAAAGAGACAAAACATCCTCCCCAACGATTGAGTAATGCTCAAATATTAGAACAACTAAAAAGTCTCCCAGATCGTGTCCCGGGGAAACATCCAATGCATGGAGGGATAAAACGAAAGCGCATTGCATCAGATTTGAATTGGACTAAACGAAGTATCTTCTTTGAGCAGGATTATTGGTCTTCTCTTCTTTTAAAACACAATCTTGATGTTATGCACGTGGAGAAAAATGTGTGTGAGAGTTTATTGGGTACTTTGTTGATGAACGATAAATCAAAAGACACACACAAAGCCCGCAAAGACTTGAAAAATATGGGTATTCGGCATAACCTATGGCTAACACAAAAAACAACAAGTTTTACCAACCACAAGCTCTTTACTCTTTCACACCCAGTGATCGAGAACGCTTTTGTCAGTTTATTCGAGGAGTAAGACTGCCCGATGGATTTGGATCGAATTTCAAAAATAAGGTACTTCCTAATGATTCAAATATAATTGGGTTAAAGTCCCATGATTATCACATCCTAATGCAACGGTTGCTGCCAATAGGGGTACGAGCGGGTCTGCACAAAAATGTTTCAACAACAATCACTGACGTTTGCACATTCTTTCAAAAAATTTGTGCACGATCAGTAGATGTGAAAGACATGTATGAATCAAATGAGGAAGTGGTTAAGATATTATGCAATTTGGAAATGATATATCCTCCAACATTTTTTGACATAATGGTTCATCTCATTCTTCATTTACCTAAAGAAGCTATTCTTGGTGGCCTTGTGTATATGAGATGGATGTATCCTTTTGAAAGATACATGAAAAAGCTTAAAGCATATGTTAGAAACAAATCCAAACCTGAAGGCTCAATTGCAGAGGGTTATGTTGCAGATGAAGCCTTGACATTCTGCTCTATGTATCTGGACGGTATGCAGACCAAATTTAACCGACCAGATAGAAATGCAGATGCTGGCATTCTCAAAAGGCAGTTTCAAGTGTTTTCTTCACAATGTCGACCAATATCGAAAAAGAAAATCAAGGCGCTCTCTGAACATGCCAACAAATCATTACAATGGTTTGTGTTGAACAACTGCGATGAAATCAAAGACTACAAATCGTAAGTTTTTTTGTCCATCTACCAGTGATAAACTATTATTATATTTTAATTTAAAACCACTAATTTGATTTTTATTTTGCTCATCTACTAGTGAATTTGAATCTAAATTTCCTGAACGCAATATGCAAACCGATTTTTCTTCATGGTTAAAATATGAAGCAAATGTATTTTCATCTTCATCTTCTACACCCGATAATAAAGAATTAAGGGCATTGGCACATGGTCTCTTGTACGCATATTCTTACACTGTTTGCATAGTAAATGGTGTTAGATTTGTGGCACAAAATCGTGAGTCCGGACGCACTACTCATAACAGTGGTGTGGTTACAATAGGAGAAGACGATACTCCATTTTATGGTCAACTAGAGGAGATCATAGAGTTGAACTACATTGATGGTTACTCGGTTGTACTATTCCGTTGTAAATTGTTCGACACGAGAGGTAAAAGATTAATTAAGCAAAACAATACTATCATAATTGACATCGATCGTGAATGGTATGTTGGTAAAGAATGGTATGATGATGTCCAATATATATTAGCCACACAGGCTAAACAAGTGTTCTATCTTCGAGATCCTTCTCGAACCACTGGCCAATGGAGGGTTGTTGAGGACGTTCACCATCGGAAGCTTTGGGATCATCCTAGTGTTGTTAATGAGATAGATATATTGCACGACACTCAATCAAATTATTATACTTTGGTTATCGACACAGGATGCGAAGGTGGTGAATCAAGTCATGTTGGCCCGATTCCCCATGCAGATAGTCAATCTATTACACGGGAAACTCAATCATTTTTTGGTAACTTGGTTGTCGACTTAGGCTACTTGCCCATGCGTACAACTTTAAATGAGGTGGTGAATCAAGTCAATCTTTGGTTATCGATACAGGATGCGAAGGTGGTGAATCAAGTCATGTTGGCCCGATTCCCCATGCAGATAGTCAATCTATTACACGGGAAACTCAATCATTTTTTGGTAACTTGGTTGTCGACTTAGGCTACTTGCCCATGCGTACAACTTTAAATGAGGTGGTGAATCAAGTCAATCTTTGGTTATCGACACAGGATGCGAAGGTGGTGAATCAAGTCATGTTGGCCCGATTCCCCATGCAGATAGTCAATCTATTACACGGGAAACTCAATCATTTTTTGGTAACTTGGTTGTCGACTTAGGCTACTTGCCCATGCGTACAACTTTAAATGAGGGTGGTGAACCAAGTCATGTTGCCCCGATTGATCTCGATGAAAGTTTTATTAACGATGATGTAAAAGATGAAGAAGATGCATACAATTCAGATGAGGAAGATGAAATAAATGACGATGAAGAAGAAGATGATGATGATGTTGACACACGTTATTGTAGTGATGATTCTGATTGAATGCATGTTAAAAATGTAGTATTAGTGTTTAATAGATGTCTTTATATTTGTCTTTGTTAATTATTAATTATTTATGCTTACTAATTATTTTTGTTGTAGAAATAATGGCAACGACGGCGCAATCACACGGTGGTGATGGTGGAGACGATGGATATGGGGGTCCGTATAACTTAGAATCGGGTTGTGCGAGTGGTAAGTTACTTGTTAGTGTTTAATAGATGTCTTTATAATTGCCTAACTTTCATGTGTCAATGTAGGTGGTGCCTCACAAAAAAGGCGTTCTAAAGGAAAAAACCTCAAATTATATAAGAAGTTTGAGGAAAATGGGAGGAAGCCTCTTGACATTGATGTTGAACTTCATGGCGGTGGCTACAAGTTCGTGGGTCCTAACGCAACTGATTTTATACGTGCTATCTCTTTGGAGGTTGAAAAGGTTGTTCCGCCATATTATCCTAACTGGGCCCAGGTTTCAAATGAGAAGAAACAGGCAGTATATCCCACTCTATTAGTAAGTATAGATGTTTTATAATTACTTACAATTTCATAACTATTAGATTTTTTCTAATTACTTTCCACTTTTAGGATTATTTTAATCTGGACGCCTGGAGAAACACTGACAAGTGGCGAGGCGTTCAACTCGGAATCACCGCCGAGTGTCAAAGGGCTTATAAAGACCGCAAGGGAGAGTTGAAAGTTCATTTCGACTACAATGGGGGATACGATGATGTGGAGGCGGCGAGAAGTAATCCACCAAAAGATGTTGATCAAGAAACTTGGGATATTTTGATTAATCAGCTGTTTTTAAGTGCGGGCTATAAAAACCGCTCGGAGAAGAACAAACAAAACCGAGCAAAACAACGCTACCTAAGTTTACATGGCAGCAAATCATACGCCCAACGCCGACACATGGAAGTATGAAATATAGTTGTTATTATTATACAAACATGCTTATTAATTCTAGTGATATAATTTTTGTTTTTCACAGGGGACCGACCCTATTGACGTGTTCAGATCGACCCATTATAAAGAAGGGACGGGATGGGTCAACGATAGTGCATCAACAGATTATGTAAGTTAAATGATTTTGTTGTTAAAATATCCAAGTTTGACTTTAACGGGTCAAAATGACCCAAACACACTTTAATATACTTGGAACGTCTAACTGTAACTTTAAACGGGTCAATTGTTGAATATGTTTGCTAGTATTAATAGTATTTGTTGTTATTAGTGTTGGTTGATTGTAATTTATGAATTTGGGTCGTCTATGACCTATAGTTTAAAATGTTGGTTATCCATTTTACAACAGTTATGCTGTCGAATTTTAGTAAAATAGTAAAGTGATTGCTTATTACATTGTTTAATGCAGGACCGAATCCAAGATGAGTATACAAGATCCTCTGCTGAATCTGGTGGTGACTCATCCGCTGTCGATGAGTTTGCATGCATGAAGCGTGCATTGGGTCATCGGCGTGGCCATATTCGGGGTGTTGGTCGTGTGGTGAGTAATCCCACACCGGATGTGTTCGATACTCCCTCTCCACAACCACATTGGCAAGACGTTGATCAGCGTGTGGCTAGTCTTCAACAACAATTTCAAGAACAACAACAACGCGAAGCCCAACGAGAGGAAGAATAGCGACTGCAAAATCAACAACTAGAGGAAGAACGTCGTGTGCATAATCAACAAATGCTTGAAATGCAACGACAAATGGATGAAATGCGTCGAATGTGGGAGCGCCGAACTAGTAGCGATGATAACTAGCTTGGAGTCGTTGAGCCTTTGTAGTTGTTGGGTTGTCTTGAACAATTTGCATATTTGTTTGTTTTGAATGTTTAGTTTATCGAACAAGTTGTGGCGTCGAACAATTTATATGTTTGTTTTATGTTTCGGATATTTGAATGTTTGTATGGTTTATATATAATTATTTGCAGGTTTCTGTTTTTAGAAATTTAATATTTCTTGAAAAATATTAAAAATTAAAAAATATAAAAAAAACAGAAAGACCTATACCGACGACATGTCGTCGAGATAGGCCTTTTTTAAAAATTATTAAAAAAAATGAAAAAACCCTTTACCGACGACATGTCGTCGGTATAGGTTGACCCTATGCCGACGACAAGTCGTCCGTACAGAGCTTGCTGTATACCGACGACATGTCGTCGGTATAGGGTTTCTTTTTAAATTATTTAAATAGACCCTATACCGACGATAAGTCGTCGGTATAGTCTGACCTATCCCGACGACACCTATCCCGACGACAATCTTGGCTATTGGTACGACTCAATACCGACGACATCTATCCCGACGACATGTCGTCGGTATACGCTATCCCGACGACATGTCACCGACGACATGTCGTCGCTATAGGGTCAAAAAAAGTCGTCGGTATAAAGTGATATTGTTGTAGTACCCATAAAGGTAAAGTTGTGATATGCCCAAAAAAATCGACACGGATTTTATATCGATTGAAAACCATAGAAACAAATGTTATGTGTGCCGATACTCGATATAGTTTATGATTCAAAAAAGTTTATTTACAATGGTTTCATTATAAAAAAGTTGTCTAATTAACCTAAAAATAAAACCCATAAAAATGAACATTAATACCAGTTCTGATAATACCAATACCGATACTTGTTGTTTAGTCGATATCGGTTAAGTTCGTCACGGTACCGATAAAGCTATAAACGAACCGTTCGATGGGAAGTTCGCCTATGCCCGTTTGTTTAAAAAATGAGCGAACATGAACAATGAAGTCTGTTTGATTAGTTAAATGAATGAACACGAACAAATGTCTTATTCGTTCAATTGTGTTTGTGAACGTCCGTTTGTTTACGCCGTTCATTAATATTTTTTTATATATTTATACTTTTTATAATTTTATATGTTTTGATTTTTATTTTATTACTAATTAGACCTTTAAATATTTTTTTGGTATAATTATGGTTATGTAATACGTAAGATGTTATTATTCATGGTTTGCTAGTATAGTTAGTATAATTAGAATGCGATACTCTTAAATCCATAGCAAACGTCTATATTGTTACGGATTTGATAGGAAAAAAAAATCCAAAAATCCAAAAAAGGGGGATTTGCTACAAATTAATTACCTGCATTAATGGCGACAGAACTCTAGCAACCATGTCCATGGTTCATGACATAATATGTTAGTTTTTGGTCTTCATCGGGTGACCAAAATCCCTTCTTGTGATTCATCGTTCGCTTTTCTTGTAGCTTGCACCTCATTTAGAAGAAAGATAAAGTTTTATGAATTTATGAAGTGTAAAACTATATTGTAATGATGGAGAATGAAGATACTAATGAATGAGATAGATGATTAGGTATTTGAAGGGAATGTCATATAGATTATTTATGCATGTCACCAACAAGTTAAATAAAAATATAATAAAAAGGATTCTTGGAAATATTGTATATTCCATCCAGCAAGGCAACAACTCGACCTTCTATAAACATTTTACAGTTAGGTTTTTGTTACTTAAAATAGTTAAATAAACACATGTTACTAGGTTAGTGAAGTTGGTTAATTAATAATGTCAAAGTTAACAACATACAATTTGCCTATAATATGTAGATTAGTTTATAAACAAGATCTTGTATTTTATTCTCATCAGAAAATACTGAATATGAAAAATAAGAGTTGTTTTCATTTCTTTTGATTTTTCATACTTTATTTTATATGACTAGGTTATAATCTCGTGTATTATACGGATTATGTAAATGTAATATTTTCTGGTCCAATTGCATGGGGTGAAGGTAAGGCTTGAGATTTTTGAGGTCTCAGGTTAAAATCTGACTCAAGGGGTTTTTTTTTGCCACAGTTGCGGGTTTCCTCCTTGATGGTGTTCCTGGGTGAGTCAGGTCTAGAACGTCAAATTCAATATGGAAGGTTGACATCCCGTTTCAGGAAGGCTCACTCGGGTATTGGGGGTAGTACCAAATGTCGTTAAAAAAATGTTATATACTTAGTGAAAAAAAAAATCATGTATTAAAAAAACTAATGTATTACATGTGTTGAATAAACCCGTGCATTACACATGTTGAATAAAATATAATGTAATCAGTTAACACATATACTCGTTGATGTGTCATCATTTATATATGTTTTGCATGCATAATAATCCCCATATATATTATGGTACTAATTAAATAATAGCCTTGAAATTGATACTTAGAACGTTTACATTTCATAATTGTAGGTTATTCGGTGTCTTGAGATAAACAAAGCAAAAAACCAATTAAAACACTAAGAAATCAAGCTTCTAAAAGAAACATTCCTGAGCTTTGACCTCCAAGAAGTCAACCTTGGTCAACAAAAGTCAAACACTCAGCTAAAAGACAAAACTGGAAAGCATGGAGGGGATGCACGGTCGTGCATCCTAATGCACTGGCGTGCATTGCCCCAATTTGCTCCCCACTGCTCCTAGTACAATGTCATTTGTACCCGTTGATTCCCCAGGTGTTTACACACCCGTGCAATCCAATGCACGACCGCGCATTGCTCATTTTGAGGCCTATAAATAGATATCTTGGGTTATTCATTCCATACACCTTACCACACCACAAGATAGAGAGAGTTACTTCGTTTCAGTAGCTTTAGAGTAGTACATAGTAGACAGAAGAGAGGCTCCTCCTCTTTGTCCGCAATAGGGGAGCCTACGAAACTCAGCGTTACGTTAGTTAGTATGACCATTTGTGGCTAAACTCTTTGTATTGCTAGAGTTAAGATAAAGTTTGGTGTGTGTTAATGTTTAACATATTAATCTGGTGGTATGTTTATGTCTTTAATTATTCGCTCTTAAAACCACCTTCTACGTAGGCTTTTATTATTATCTAAATATGTCTTTACATTTATGAGTGTTCATGATTTTAAAGTGTAAGACCGTAAAACCTTTTTAATCAAACTTCTCTTGAAACTTGTACGTCTTTATACAAGTAGATTTTGATAAGTCAAGGCTTGGTTAATATTAATAAGATCGTACATCTTTATACGAACTTGTTATGAGACCAAGAATTGGTGAACTCATGTTGGGAATGGTACGTCTTTATATATGGTCTCATTGTTACACCGCTTCCCGGTGAACAAAGTCTAATCACTCTTTTAATAATAATAAATAAGCACTTAAGTTTGATGTCATAAACCAACTCGGAAATAGTATCGAAGAGTTAAGGGTAACGATGTCCGTAGCTGGGAGTCCTACCATTTTATTATTAAAGAATATAATTCGTGAACCAAATGTTGTGAGATAATTCGTGAACAAAATGTTGTGAGAATGAGGCTCTAGCGGTATACCATTCACACGTTTGTAATAGTCATACCACCGGATTAGTCGAATTAACATTATCATATACCAAGCGGATTCGAAGCCCAAAGCAATACTCTTCATGACGTGATCATTCTCGAGATATTCACTTTCCTGCTATTTATTATTCTGCTATTTACATTTCTGCTACACACTTCACACACATTTTTTACTTTCCTGTTATTTACTTTACCGTCATTTACTTTTCTATTATTTACTTTCTGCTTCATAAGCACACAAAACCCACTAACTAATTAAATCGGTTAAACGATAACAAAGTTGAGTATTGGAATCCGACTGTGTCCATTGGTTCGATACTTGATATTTACGTAAACTATATTACACTGCGATAAGTACACTTGTCTATTGTGTGTTTTAAGTTTGAGTATTTACCATTTTAAAAATTTAAACCTGATCTCATAAAACCTTTTTATAACTTAATCACTAAAACAAGCTATCACTCGTCAAAATTTTCTTTATTAATATAAAGATTCCTTGTAATTCTATTTTAAGTATACAAATTCACACCAACTTCGTACTTTAAAAAAATATAAAATTTCGTTTTAAATTGCCATCGTCGTTCAAAAAAAGTATAAAGATTCCTTGTAATTCTATTTTAAGTATACAAATTCCCACCAACTTCATACTTTAAAAAAATGTAAAATTTTGTTTTAAAGAAAGTGAATTTCACAATCTTATAAAATACCATCATCTCATATGAAGTTTCGTTTGTAATATAACAAATCATTTAAAAAGTATTTACATCGTATTTTGTATGTTTTTCTTGACTATAAATATACATGAATATTCTTTGTAATTATAGTAGAGATATAACATATTAAAATTACCAGATTTATTACTAAGTTTAGGTTTGCAATTTGTTTTAAGCACACCATAATTTATTTCAATTGAAGTTTCGTGTGACAATTAAATATGAGAGTGGCTAATTTCTACGACCAATTGGAAGCTTGACATGGTTATCTTAACAAACATTTAACAAACTTATATTTTAATATAGATTAAAGTACATTAGGATGGAAAACGAACAATCCCTATCAATCATTTTAGAGTGCGTTACAAAATAAATTATAAAATATAACGTTGTAAACTTTGGACTCCATTGCTTAAAATATAAATTCATTGGTTTTAATTCCAACCATGGCCAAGTAAAACGAAGAAGAAGGAGACGCAGGCTACGACTTGAAAGGGGTAGGACAGAATGAATTTGATAGGCATGAAATCTGCAATTTATCTCCTCGACTTAGACCTTCTATCATAACCATTCAAGATTTGAGGTTTGTGCATGAATTGACTCAAATATTGAACGGAATAAGAGATACCGGGTATTGTATGTGACAAATATATTAATTTTTTAACTAGCTTTTTATAACCAGTAATATCAGACAACAACCCATCAGCGCCTTTGCATTTAACATGTATAATATATTTTTTTTCAATAGGAACATTAACGGGTTTGCAACCGAGTAATATTTTCTTTGTGACAAGCAAATGCCTTGCTGAGAGCAAAGAACCTCAATTCCAAGAAAGAACATTAACTTTCTAAGATCTTTAATTAAAAATTTAGAACTAAGAAATTGTTTAACCTTTTTTATTTCTTGTTCATTATTTCTAGGGATGGCAATGAGCCGGGTGTCGGTAATCCCATACCCATACTCGGTTGTAAAACCGTGTCTCGTACCCGGGCACTCGGCTCATTACCCGCCGGGTTTGTGTCGGGTATCGGGTATACCCGTTAGTATTGAGCATACTCGCGGGTATCAGCCAATTCCCGTCGGGTATGTATCATGTACTTTTCTATAACTCTATTTTTATACTTATAATAACACATTAAATATTAATAAGTTACACAGATTAATATCACTAAATACATATTTCAAATAAAATTTTATTTTTCACATAATGAACCTACTAAAATTAAGCATTTATAGGCATGAGTTAAGGGAAAATAAAAAATTTTGGTTCGGGTAAACGAGTGTGCGGTTTCGGGTAATCTGGTTGGGTATCACCTAGTCTCATACCCGCCAAGATTTTTAAAATTAATCCCATAACCCGTCGGGTTTCGGGTGTACCCGCTGGGCTCTAGTTATTTTGTCATCCCTAATTATTCCCAGTTATAATAATATCATCAACATAAACTAATAAAACAATAAACACACACGACATCTTTTATAAATAATGAGTAATCACTTTTAGACTGCACAAAACCGTTTTTTTCTCAATACACAAGTTAACTTCTTATTTCATTTTCTTGGAGCTTGTTTTAGAACATATAAGGTTTTGACTAATTTGCATACTTTAGTTTCATTTTCAGAAAAATACTCCTCGGGTTAGAGTCATATAAACATCTTCATCAATACTACCATACAAGAAGGCATTATTAATGCCAGGTTGATATAGAGGCCAAATATTTTAAACGGCTAAACTCAAAACACACATAATTGGGACCATTTGTTTAGAACCGTTCTTAAAATCTCTATACGGACTTAGACAAACTCCAAGAGCTTGCTATGATAGACTAAAATCATTCTTGAATGAAAATGGTTATAACATGAGTAACGTAGAAAATACAATGTTTATGAAGAAAAAGGATAGCATTTGATATTTATGCAAGTATATGTTGATGGTATTATATTTGGTTTTACATGTCCATCTTTATGTGATGAACTTTCTAACAAAATGCATAGTGAATTTGAAATGTGTATGATGAGAGAGTTAAACTTCTTTCTTGGTTTACAAATTAAACAATATGAAGATGTGACTTTCATAAATCAATCTAAGTATATTAAAGATATGTTAAAGAAGTATGATTCGGAAAATGTTAAACCTATGGATATACCAATGGCTACAACAACCACCTTGAAAAAAGACGAGGAAGGTGGGTCCATTGTTACCAAGAAATATAGAGGCATGATCGGGAGCTTACTTTATCTAACGACAAGTCGCCCTGATATTATGTTCAGTGTTTGTTATTGTGCAAGATTCTAGGAAAATCAAAAGAAATCACATTATGAAGCCGTGAAATAAATATTTATATATACATATCAAAGGAACCATTAATCTAGGATTATGGTATCCTAAAGGACAAGGCGTAGATGTGATGTACACTAGTGGTGTGTGCGCTTTTGTTGGACTAGTCCTCACGTCTTGGTTCTCAAAGAAACAAGCATCCGTAGCACTATCAACAACCAAATCGGAATATGTGGTCGTCGGTAAGTTTTATGGGTGAAACAAACTTTTGTCGACTATTAGGTAAGTTTTAACGAAATTCCTATATTCTGTGATAATAAAAATGTAACAGATTTTATTAAGAATCATGTATTACATTATAGGACTAAACACATAGACCTTAGACATCATTTACTTAGAGATAATGCGCAAGAAAAGGAATATATCTTTGGAAAGTGTTCTCTCTGATGAGAACATAGCGGATATATTTACTAAACCCTTGAAACATGCAAGTTTCAATTTCATTAGAATGTGTAATGGAACGCTAGAACACAATCAATATGTTATATGCCTCGAAAATCAACCAAATCATGTCTAAATCCACATCATATAAGCCTACATATCTTGAAAATTATCCAAAGTTAGGAAACTAACATGCAAGGATCAACAAAACCATCGTAGAACCAAAACCTAGATCAAACGAAAAGCAACAAAGAACTGACCTACCTATGGTCGATGTCACACTCGACAGAGCGACACGTGGAAACTAAGAAAAGGGAATATAACGACTCACGGTTGACAGAGCGACCGTGAAAACTTCAGTTTTCATCTTTGATTTTTCAAGCTTTTACCAAATCTCTCTCTTACTTTTCAAAACCGAACTCTATTAAATCCCTTTGTATGTTCTATCACATCCAGCAACACCAACCCATCAACCTCTTGTCGTGGAAAGATTCTTTACTCTTTTATCCAACACACAAATGTATCATTTCACCATTTTCCAACCCAATATTGCTTACAACTCAAATCTATTAAAAAGAAATATTATTCATGACATGTCACTTCCAAATTAAGTCAAAATTAAACAGGACAAAACATGAATACATCTAAAGGTTAATTACTCTATATAAATCACTACTTAACTCTCATACAAACACACCTCAAATGACTTGCAACAGCCCAAACAAACTATGTCAAGATATTGTTCGATTTATCCATAATAGGTTGCCCATCTAAAAACTCACGTTTTGGTTTTACCTGATAATATGCTCGTCCAAACAAAAAGATGTCTTTATAAAGTTTTCTCCCCTTTTTAAGAAATGTTTCATTCTACCCCTCAAACAATCTAAGACTTACATTTAACTAGACAAAACAACTCTTTTAAGAGAAAAAGGATATAACCTTGGTAAGAATCAAACATTAAGATCTGGTCATGCCACCTGGAGGATGCACATTCCAGAAGTTCTATTTTTAGCGTGAAATAAGTAAGTCAAATAAATTTCCGTAATTTATGTTCACATTTTCAACACAAGAAGACGAATCGTACGACTTCTGTAGTTCCAAGGAGGGCCCGACGCACAAACAAGAGCTTCTAGGTATGTCCAGCCCCTCTTTCTCCCTAACTGTCTCCTACTTCCACTTGTCTTCATTTCCGTTATGTTTTCTGTAAAATTGAAAATCTTGAAATTGGTTTGTTTGGATTGGGAATTTGTTGATCTGGAAAATTTGAGGATTTCTTAATGTTAAGTTGGTGTGAATTTGCTCATGAATTACATGTGAATTGTTTCAATTTAAGTTAATTATATGTCCTGATCTTTGATTAGTACAGTAGATAGATTGATTTCAATCTGTGCTGAAAATTTGGGTTTTTTTTAGTTGATTGAAGTCTGGTTTTCATAATCTAGGAAGAATTAGTTAAATATGAGTGATTTGTGACAGGGGTAATTTTGCCCCAAATAATTTTGCAAAGGAGTGATGATTATAATTGTTATGTTGAATTTGGTGTCACAGAATATTGAAGAATTGTGATGTGTTTGGATTTATCATTTATGTTGAGATTGAAGCTTATAATCACATGGATTTTGTTTTGAATTGCCAAATGAGTTTCAAGAAAATGAGATGGAAGGGAAGACTGTAAATATATATTTTTCTTGTTACTTTTGTTTTGTAGGTTCTACTTGGAATATACATATTCTGTATTTTGGTTTTCATACAACGATTAGAGCGAACTCGATCATGATAGTTTAGCTCTAAATCTTTCTTTTCATTTTCTAGAAAGATGGCGACAACACAATGACGAGTGTTATATGTTGTGCCCTATAGAGTTATTGCATTAAAAATGTTTGCTTTTTCTTGCTATACTAAAAGTTGTACTATAATACGCGGTTTGAATAGTTGCATTGTGACTGACCACTAGTATATGATAATATTGTTTTGTATCTTTTTACCCTAATCTCTATCGCTATGCTAGCTATGAGCTATCATAGTTCCCATGTGTTGTTTATATTTTGTACCATGTTTTCCTTTATATGAAATGTGGCTTACAAGTGAAAAGATGCACTCTAGACTTCTGTGTATGTGGTTATGATGGTTTGTGTAGAGTATATTCGCACTAATGGGTAAGATATACGCTTGATGGTCTTCATAGATACGAGAATACAACTCACAAAGACCATAATGTTACTATAAACTATAAAGACGTTTCGTCTTCATAAAGTTGGAAACTTGATGTTTTATGGTATGGATCATGCTACCATCAACCCGCCTTTATGTTCGTTTTATGATATTTCAATGGATAGGTTTGCTAAAATGTGTGTTTGGACCGTTACGCACTTGAGGTTTATTCACTTTGGTCTTAAAAAGAAATCAAATTAACCTGATTGAGTAACTTCATTGCTATTTTATCGCGATTTCCATTTCCAGAATCTAGTCTTGATTGATGTTCCATTTTCTTGGTATAGAAGTTTCCTTTGTTAGTTTTTATTGTGTAATAAAGATACATAACTGAAAAAGGCCAACTTTATGTCGGTTTCATGGTTTATAGGTTGGTTGATGTGCGATGGAAGAGGAGGATATAAGGAAGTGGGAGGACCTAGACATCGACGTTCTGGTCAAAATATTTCAGATTTTGGACCTCTCTGAGTTGACATCTGGTTTGGCTCATATCTGCAGCACATGGCGTCATGCTGCATGTGATCCAATGTTGTGGCAAACACTTGATTTGTCAATGATGTCTTCCAACTTCATAAAAATCCCATTAGAACCTTATGTTTATGTGAATGCGCGGTCTGACAAACAACTCACAAAACTTCTCAAGATCTCTCTGAATCTTAGCCGCGGAAGCATTAAAACTTTGATTTTCAATTTCAATTTGTATGTCTGTGATGCTCAGTTGACCTACACTGCTGAAAGGTATCATCTTGACCGTTAAAATGACGCATGCACAAATGCACTCATCCTTTGATTTTTTTACTTCTTATAGTTTAAATGATTGTACTGGTAATGCAGGTGCCCGAATCTCAAGCGTCTGGTTTTACCTGCATGGAACAGAATCAAGAAAACAGGTATATGCAAGGCTATTAGCATGTGGAAGGATCTAGAATCACTTACAATGCCGAGCATAGTAAATCCACCGTATTTCATGGAAGAAGTCTCTAAACACTGCAAGAAATTTTCAGAACTTAAAATCATGGGCCCGTGTGACATCTTATTCGTGCAGACCCTCATACGGTGTGTCCCAAACCTTAAAGTTTTAAGTCTTCGTTGTTCAACTGTTTACTTGGATGCACTTCTACTTATCCTCGATGGCTTAAAGAACCTTGAGGTGCTTAACATATCTCATTGTCTGATTGTGGACGCGCAACCACCACCTGCTACTAGAAAACTGGTTGAGAAGCTCGATGATTCGGTTTTGGAAAAGGGTTCACGGTTAAAAGAATTCTTTACATGCATGGATGATTCATGCACCATGTGCGAGATAACAAGGCGTGATGAAGGGCTTATCAGGTGGTACAGGTATGAAGAAGGACTGTGGAAGCAGGATGAGGTGAAGTCTCTTGCAGTTTGAGATTTTAAATCCAGAACTTTAGCTGTTGAAAGAGTTTTTTTTATATATAGTTTTAAATATGTGGATAACATATAGAATAAAGTTATGCTCAACTGCTGTGTTATATGTGCTCTTTGGGACAAGTTTGTATTTTTCTTTCCCTTTTTGAAATCTGAAGACTAGTTTAGTATCCTTGATGTTATGGGTCATTATTGTTTACTTTCTTTTAGTGTCATGCACGAACTGGGTCGAAAACCTAACATGAATCAGGTTGAAACGTTGTTGACCCCGGCTCGGGTTCTGGAGAAGGTTTGACCGGTTTGAAAACTGGATTGAAACCGGTTCTTAGGGGGTTTGGCCGGGTTGAACCTGGGTCCAAACCGGTTTTATATATGGAAGGCTAGAACCAGTTTGAAATTGGCGGGTTGAATAGGGTTGGAACCGGGTTGGGTGACTATCGGGTTGAACCCGAACCAGGTTCAGGTCGGGTTGTAATCCGTGTTGGATGTGCACCTCTAGTGCTGACTGTATTCATGGGCCCAAGTATAACATGATATCCGACTAAACTCATGGGCCCAAATATAACGGATGATGCATGTGTAGGGAAAAGTTCATCATGGTGCATTGCATGGTCGGATTAGGAGCCCAAAATCGTCTGTATGTTTCTTAATTCGGGGTGGAACCAGGGAATGGTCAAGAGGATCTATTGGTCTCTCGATCACACCATAATTTGTCAGTTTTTTTATATAAAAGTTGAGTTTTTTTTAAGAAAAACATGAGTTAGACCTAGGGGTGTAAACGAGCCGAGCCCGAGCCGAGCTTGACTCGGCTCGAGCTCGGCTCATTTAACTTATTCTGAGCTCAAGCTCGAGCTCTATTTCTAAAGCTCGGGCTTGGCTCGTGGGTAGTTTTTCAAGCTCGGACTCGACTCGCTTATTATTTATTAATTAATTTATATATATTTATATATATTTTTATAAAATTTTTATTATAATTTTTATATATAACATAATATATATTATTTAGTTGTGTTTATCGTAATTTTATATATACTAATTATTACTTTATAAATATATATTAAATTAAAAAATCATATAAATTACAGGCTCGTTTAGGCTCGCGAGCCGGCTCGAGCTTGATAAGTGAAGCTCGGGCTCGTTTATTAAACAAGCCTATTCTGTTGAGCTCGGCTCGATTCGAGTTTTTAGCGAGCCGATCTCGAGTAGCTCTGGCTTAGCTCGTTTACACCCTAGTTAGACCCTTTAATTTTAGACAGTAGAGAAGAGAGCCTTATGATGACTTTTTGATTAAAAAAATTTATGGATCTAATTAATATGTGTATTTGCTCTATACATCATTTTAAAAATACTTTTACTATAGGATAATTTTATCTATTTACCACTCTAACTCCTACCTATTTATCACTCAAATCTACAACTTTTTGGTTTATGGGCGTGATCCGTACACAATCATATTTACTTACTTTATGTGTACCGATCTTTTTATAAGGTGATACATTATTGATATATTTTTTTTGAACGGCGAACATTGAAAGTTGTGACGTCGCACATCCCTATCACATGGGAGAGCCTCGTCCAACTCCGGTCAATATGTTGTCTTAACCGGGCCCACTTGGCGTCAGAGTTGGAGAGCATCCAATGAAAATCCCACCCAATACGGCCCCTTCCGGGCTTGAGAGAGAGCCGAGTCTCGAACCCTGGATCGGCGTGGGTAAAACCCTGGTGCATCAGCCTAAGAACTAGGCCTCATTTGCATGCCTCATAAATTAATGATGGTGGCAGGGATTGAACACGGGTCCCTTGGGACTTCATGCCTCACCTCAACCACTACACCACAACCTCTTTGACATACATTATTGATATACATTATTGATATATAACGTGTATATGTCGAAATCATTTATAATGGTGTATGTATGTGTCACAACCCTACCACTAACTGTTGATTCTTTCAAAATATGTTTTACGGGTCGGGTGGTCCTTATGCATTGTTCACCGGAAAAGATGCTTGCAAAGCTCTTGCGAAAATGTCCTTTGAAGAAAAAGACTTGAACGGTGACTTCACTAGAGTTCATGTATTTGAACTTCAGGCCTTACGAGATTGGGATTACAAGTTCACTAATATTATCACACATCATTTGTCATTGTAGTTTCATTTCTTTTTCTTTTTTTAAATATTTCTGCTTTATTATTATTATTATTAAGTTTTTTTTTTTTTTTTCAATGCTTTTCTTTCTTTGATTTTTTTCTTTTCTTGAGTTTTTTTTATTACTTTTTAGTTTTTGTTTGCACTTTCTTTTTTTCTTGGTTTTTTAATTATTATTATTAAATTTTTTTCTTTTCTTGAATTTTCATTGAGTCACTTTTTGCTTATTTTTTTCTTTTACAATTTTCTTTATTTTTTTTTAATAATCTTAGTTTTTATCTGGACTTTTTTTTTTTTTTTTTTTAAGTTTTTAATATAACTTTATTATGATAACTGAATAACTTTATCTGTCACGTGTCGACTTGTGATTAATTATAGATTTTTATTTTTTGCATCTCTCTCATATTAAATAATATTACTTTTAAATAATTAAATATCTAAAATTTATTCTAATATTTTATTAAAACTTACTAAATGATAAAAATATTTCAATTATATCTTATCTTAAAATATAATTTTATAATTCTTAAATCTTCATTATTTGTTATTTATAATTCTTAAATATTTATTATTTCTTATTTCACCAATTACTAGTGATATTCAAGATACAAATATTCATTTGAATTTATTCAACTCATATAATAAATGAGTTTCTACCTACTATACTAATATATTCTTAAATTTTGAATATAGCGTTAAGTATAATATATTTTTAGCTCTTTCGTTTTTAAATTCTTCTTCATGACGTGTTCAATTTTATTTACATTTGTGTGTATAAATTTTAACCCATTACGAATTTTTATACATGTAGTCAAATAATTCCACAATAATAAATTGAATTTACAGACTGTAAATACTAAAAATGGTATATGTTCTGTTTGGTGATGAATCCCTTTGAAAAACGACTTCAAAGGCAAAAGTAAAAGCAATATAAGGCAAATCTGCATCTGGATCTTCGGGACGCCGGCTCGTCGACGTACTTTGCAACGGTAAATAATGCTCCGGCCTGTGTTTGATTCGCATTCATTTGCTATTAACTTTTCTTTTGACCTAATCGATTCCAAAATATCTCCTCTAAGTTTTCAGTCGTCTGTTTATTAGCGATCGTTTTGTTAGATTATTGTTCCTGGTTTTCATTTCGTAATAATCCAGTAACATTATTACTTGTGATTGATTGTTTATGAATCTGAGAGGAATCGATTAATTTCATATTTCCTGTTATTTTTTATGTGTAAATGCTACTATGATGTATGCTATTAGCTCTGTAAATAAGCTGTCTGCCAACATAACGGCCTGTTAAAGACGGAAGGGTGTGAACAGTTATTAAATCATCCCCAAAAGCGAGCGTATTGTGCGCCTAGCATAGTTGTCAAAAGCGCACAAACCTCGCCTGGGACTAGGCGCAAAAAAACGATGCCGGAAAAAAAAAAGTGCACTTAAATGAAAAAGGTTTAAATATATTATGTCTTGAAAAATTATACTATTCTTCAAATAAAAAAAGAACTCGAATAACATTTATATCATCTAATTACTACCAAAAGTTCTAAAATAGTCAAGATTTTCAAGTTAAGTGGATCAGAATTATGGATGATTGAACTTCAATCAGAAATATGGTTCATAAATATGGATTATTGCCAATGAGCTAGTGGTGGAGTGGTAAGGGAGAGACCTAGTGTTCCTAGTGACCCAGGTTCAATCCCTGCCCTCCACATTAGTTTCTGCGGCATGCAAAGGCCTAGCTTAGGCTGATGCACCTGGGTTTTACCCACGCCGATCCAGGGTTCGAGCCTTGGCTCTCCCTCAAGTCTGGAAGGGGCCGTATTGTGTGGGATTTTTCCTTGGATGCTCTCTAACTCTGACGCCAAGTGGGCCCGGTTAAGACAACATATTGGCCGGAGTTGGACGAGGCTCTCCCATGTGACCGGGGGGGTGCGACGTCACAACATTCAATGCCCGCCGTTCAAAAAATAATATTGATTATTGTTCTGCATAATAAAGCGCTAATTAAAAAAGACATTAATTAAAAAAACATTTTTTTTAAAAAAGCATCAATCGACATATGTTATCATATCAAAGAATTAATTAAAAGAAAACATAAAACACTGAACAGTCGCCTACTCGCCTTGAAAGCTAAAAAATCGCCTTGAAATAAAAGCGCAATCAATGCGCCTCGCGTTAAATCTGCACCTAGGCGAACAAAGCGAGCACTTTTAATAGCTATGGCGCATAGGCGCAATTTTAAGGCGATGCACTTGGATTTTAAGGCGAGCGCCTTGCGAAGCTAAAATTGGTAATTTAATTTGAAATTTTGTTATTCATGTTTTGGAATTACATTTGAATCTTGACTATTTTAGAACTTTTGGTATTAATTAGATGATATTAAATGTTATATTATATAATAGTTTTTGTTTATTTGTTTTGAAGAATAGTATTATTTTGAAGTATTGATTCCTTTCATTTAAGTGTGCTTTTTTTTTCCTTAGGCCCTCATTTTTTTTAGCCTTGCGCTTAGGCCCCAGGCGAGGCCTATGCACCTTGAGTGCGCCTAGCGCCTTTGACAACTATGATAAGAACAAGACAAATTCATGTATCATACTATCATTTTTTTGTATGTTCTGATACATTCTCTGATGACAGTAACCAATAAGACTGTGTATACTTATCGTGTAATCTTGATGCTTGCTTTCATAATTTCATATGAACTTTTGTGATATCTTCATGCTTGTATTGTCAATTTTCTAATTTAAAACAGATCCTGCTTTATGCGATTTATTTGCCTTCATTATCGTGAAGTACCAATTTTTAAAAGAGAAGTGTGTGACGCGCATAATAATTTTTTTTTGGTCTCAGCAAGTTGGCTACTCAACGGCTTCTTGTGGTTCTTAGATTTCAGAATGTCAATAATGGGAGAAATGAGGTAACATTCTATGACATCTGCATGTAACTAAATAGTAATACCATTGTATGTTGGTTACTATCTTCTTTTATAACACAAGTTGTAATAATTTATTTTCTCATGTGAACATTTTTGGAATAGAAGGACTTTCTTTGGACAATGCAATATGTTTATAACAAACTTAACCACCATACATCCAACTGTAGTGTTCTGTTTTTTTTTTCCTTAAAGATTGTTTAACTAGAAAAACATTTGTAGAAGGCAATATACAAATCAACGCCTATGCAATATGGATTTGGATAGCTAAGAGGAATTAGGAAACTTGTATCAAGATGAGGTCATTATGATAGATATAGTTCGGCCAAATAAAAGGTTTGTTCTATAACTCAAGTCTCAAAACAAACTCCCTCATACTGGAACGAAAAAAGTAATACTTATAGGGGTTAAGATGTAACTATAGATGAGAATTACCTCTATGTCATCCATCTAAGCAAATTAAGGAAAACCTAATAAGCAACATAAGTTATAATTACTTATACTTAAACGCGGAAATATTAAGTTGTAGGTTTGACCCGTGAAGGATTTTAAACGGCTGAAAACGCCTTATGTCATGGAGGACGAATTTCATCTATGTTATAAGTTAGTTTTGTGCTTATATTATTGTTTTTTTGAAGCAGTAGATCTGTGAGATGGGATGAGGCAAAACTATCAGAAATTGAAGCCAACAAACCTGTAAGGCAGAAAATTACAGAACCAAAGACTCCTTATCATCGTATGATTGATGTTGATGGTAAGTTGATTCGAGTTCCTTCTGCTATTGAAATGCTTTTTATGTTATGTTATTTCCGCCTTTTTAGGCGTTAGGTTGGATTTACCAAGCCTTGTCTTGACTTTTGAGTATACTTTTGGCAAAATGGGCAGGGTGTGGGTTGGGTAACAGGTCAAAACTGGTTGGGTTGAATGTTCCGACCAACATTACGAAAACACTTATCTTTACTAAAAATAATGATCTAGTTTTCTGAAAAACTTAATTTAGGAGTCCTAAACACTTGGGTTGTTTTTACGGTTTAAACCATTGGACCAGTTTGACTCGTTTCATTTTAGCTAACTCTTTAATTTTACCCGTTTTGACCCATTATCAGTAACCCAAATTGATTCTCTTTCACCAAAATGGGTTTAAATTGCTCCATCTAGAATTAGATTGTTATGTTGTTGCAAACTTGCAATCTTATCAGCTGAACCCATCCCCGTGTGTAGGATCTTTATCCCCTGTACGGAGTCCTTGTTTCTCTGAAAGGGATGATGAAGCCGTACGTTCTGTGTTCAAATGATGATGAATAAGAGAACTTAGGCGAAAGGGATCCTTAGATGAATCATCAAATGATGATGATTATCAGAGATTGTATGGGGAATGTGACATGCCATCATCGTTGGCTGTTTGTGTGGAAGATATTGCAGACGTTGAAGATCTACTTTAAAGATCTTCATCTCCTATCTACCAGATTGAATCAATGGCTGACACTAGTAAATGTATCTATCCCTGTTCTAAATTCCAAAATTGTTTTGTAAAAATGAGTATTTTAAATTTGTTATCATCCTAAGTAATGATAATAAGCAATATAAATAGAGGATACTTAGTTTGTTTGGGAAGATAGGGTTAAAATTTTGGTAAATATGATCATAATTGAGCACAAAAAGCAAATAATCAAATTATAACTGAAATAACCAACCAGATGGTTTGGTTATAGTTTTCTTATAGAGACTTTTTATTGTTCGGTTGTAGTTTTATGTGTATAACAATCGAATTAACTGAATTGAACTAGCATTAAGTTTTACCTTATATTTTTTATTCTTTTTTATAAAAAAAATGTTTTGTTACAACTTTCTATGAATAAACATTTATATTTGCTACATATCCCTTTTTACGTATTCCTTTTTAGAATTGTTAATATTTTATTTAAACAAAAATATAATTAAGTTTGTTAAATGTAATTAGCTTGAATTCACCTATGTTACAAAGTGGTGGTGAATCGATTGTTAGGATAAATCCATCTGAATAGAGGTGAGCAATGTTAACATGGAGGAGAGATGGTGAAATTTAAAATATATTATTATTGATATTTTACTTTTTTGTTTGAATAAATATCATGTGTACAAGTTATTGTTACGAATCTGTATAGTGAGTGAATATGGGATAAAGTGTTGATAAGACTGGTGAAAACGACATTATGGCCCAAAAATGAAATATACAAAACACTAGAAAAGACTATGTCAACATCTTATAATAACTATCGGCTTGGAGATGATATTTGTGGCAGCTGAAATTTAAATTTAGATTTTGTTTATTAGAATGTTGAAACCTTAAGAAAAGACTGAGGTTAATCTCCTTTGGCGTAATATATTCGTTACTAAAAATTTTAAATGGACTGGAGTTGGTCGGCCATGCGGTATCCTTGTGGTACCTCCGCCCCTAGTTGACTCAATCTTTTTCGGTCTTTTTCAGGGTGTAAAGTAAATCCTAAAATTAGGGCTTTATTATAACAAAAGTAATTATTTTGCTTATAACATAACAATGGCTTATCATAATGACTGGATTTAATATGTGAGCTTAAACTGTAAACAAACTTGATGCATTGAAATCCATGTATTCTGCTGAACAACAATATTTGTATTGAAAAATTACTAAATTAGTGAAAACAATTAAACTAAATAAAAAAATCACACATGTTACAAATCAAATGAGAATTCGAAAGATTTTGGGTTTTTTTCATCAAACATCTGGTACTTGATATTGATTGATTATAATTTATAGGTGTATGTATAAACTTTAAGGTTCACTTTAATATTTCAGGTGTACGCCTCTTATTTAATATGTATATTGTGCATAAATTAATTTTTTTATGAATCACATTGCTAAAATAATAATTATGTTTTTCTCTAGATACGTCTCATTTATCCGAATAGGCATTTATTTGAAGAGAGAAAAAAATCTACTCTTCAAGTAATTAAAGGTTCTAATGGGGTAGCACAATTAATAGAAACATAAGTTTTTTTAAGCAGAGGTTATAGGTTCAAACGTGGTTAATGAAATAATTTAAAAATTATTTGTGTAAATTAGAGTAAAAGCAATATTTGATGTTCAAAACAAAAACTAAAGGTTCTAGTGTTAGTATATTTAAAGAGAAACAACTTCCTTTTTTTAACGACAAATTTCTTTATTTTTATAGGAATGATACTTGAACTTATGACCATCTCAAACTTTAGTGTTTCTAGAGATTTTACCTGTACCACTGAAACACCAACTCTAATGGTTTAAAGAGATATAACTACTTCTCTCGTTTAAAAAGAACTAAATTGTTTTTTATTTTCCCTTATTAGATGTTCGTTAATTTTGTTAATGTTGGGCTTGCCCACTTAAACTCATTTGGTAGAGGTAAATTGTTTGAGCGGAGGTCTCATGTGTTAAACTTGAATAATTAATTATTTTAGTATTATTATTTCAAAATAGTGATTGTTGTTAAAAAAATATCACATAATTCATAAATCAAACAAAAGCATAAATAACTAGGGTGGAGGATTGGGTCCAACAGCAACGCCTTTTGGATTTAAGTAATAAAACTCCTTTTAAGGTTAAAAATTCAAACTATACGACGGATTGGCATACTGAAAGATAAGATTTGAATCGATGACTTAAGTCCTTGCGCTATTCCCCCCTGATCGCATCGTAGATAGTAGTCAGAGTCACTGGCTTCCTTTCCTCCTAACCAACTTGTTGCCAATTAGAGTAGAGCCAAAGATAGCTATCACGATGAATTGTTACAGGGCTTTCGGGTACGACGGATTATTGTAAATTACCAGGAGTTACTCTAAAACTTGACATTACTTTTAAAAAAAAAATTTAAGCAATATTGCTAACTGTTGATTGGATGATCTGGCGACCAAACTTGTTATCGTGTGGATGATTACAACGTTTTGATCTGACCGCTAGTAGCTTAACACGTTATCAAATCCAATGGATGAAGAGAAACTTCTGAAAATTGTATTTTCTTTTGCGTACCTTCTCGTTCTTTCCTCTTCCTATGCAATTTTCCTTTCAGTTTTCTCTCTCCTCTCTATCCATCATCTCACATCTCCCTCTCTATCGACCCTCCCAGAACGTTCTAGAATCCTCAAACCTGCATCTCCGATCTATCAATCAGATCTATCAACATACATGCATTCTCTAACCACTTGATTTATTGGTACAATCTGTTGTTGTATTGTAGTTATGAATCACATATTTTTAATTATTTTTATTTTATCGGTTACGTTTTGTTGAAATTCAGATTCATGTTTGTTGTTTATGTATTCTGAAGCTAAGTTTAGAGGTCATCCGCCACCGATGGAGCGGACCGGCGGTGAGTCACCCGGTGGAGACGCTGCTAGATCTATTCCGACTCCTTTTTTGACGAAAACCTACCAGCTTGTGGATGATAAGGCGATTGACGATGTGATCTCCTGGAACGAAGACGGATCTACGTTTATCGTCTGGAATCCGACGGAATTTGCAAAGGATTTGCTGCCGAAGTACTTTAAACACAATAATTTCTCCAGTTTTGTCCGTCAGCTCAACACCTATGTAAGCTTTGATAATTGTAATTAACCTAAATTGCTATGATCTGATTTTAAAATACTGTTGGATAGAATTTGTTATTCTATTATAAAATTTCTGTTACATTGATAGGGATTCAGGAAGGTTGTGCCTGATCGATGGGAGTTCTCGAACGATTGTTTTCGTAGAGGAGAGAAGCGATTGTTATGTGATATACAACGTCGGAAGATTACAGCAGCTCCACCGGCACCGGCGCCTGCTCCGGCACCAACTGTTGCAGCTACTCAGGTGGTTACGGTGGCGGCGGTTCCATCTCCGCAAGTCAGGACGGTGTCTCCTAGCGATTCAGGCGAAGAACAAGTCCTGTCGTCTAACTCATCTCGTGACGGTATAAATAATTTAGCTCGAGAAACAATATCCTCCGGAGGAAGTAACGCCGAACTCGTCGGCGAGAACGAGAGGCTGAGGAGAGAGAACACTCAACTCAATAAAGAGCTGAGTCGGATGAAGAATCTGTGCTCCAATATATACGTGATGATGTCTAACTACGCGGCGGATAAGCCGTCGGAAGGAAGCAGTTCGGTGCAACAGCCGGCGAGGACAACCGTGGAACCGCTAGATCTGTTACCGCTGAAGCGATTAGCCGAGGAGTGTATAGGTATCTCCGGCGCCGGTAATCAGCTAGAAACGTCGGGACCGGATGGAATCAGCCCTAAATTATTTGGTGTAGCCATAGGCTTGAAACGGTTGAGGGAGGGAGGATCAGGTGAAGCTTTGGAGCAGTATAATGACCTGCAACTTCAACAGCCTGGAGTAGACATCAAATCAGAGCCGTTGGATCGTAACGAGGGTGGTGGTAGTGTAGATAATCATGAATCTACGTGGATGATGAAGCAATGTGAGCGGTCAGATCGTAAGTTTGAATGAGGAGTTTTAAGGTGAAGTAAAAATTAAAAAGGGTAGAAAAGTGTAAATGTGGTAAAGTTCGCACGGGGAGAAGGCACGTGCCAGATAAGTCACGTGGCATGCATATCCGTTGTCGGCAGACGTGGACCAGGCCACCAGAAGTTTCTTGAACCTTTTTTGCATTTGGCCTTTCATCTATATATTCTTTGATAGAAAGTTTTGGGAATCCACTTTCGTTAAAAGGTGAAGATGATAACTTGTTATTTCATGTTCAAAGTGTGACCATCAAAGATTGTTGCATGGGTCAAAAGATGTGAAGAGTTGTACAATAAAGTATGAACCTAATTTATTATCATCTTTTAACACTGGTATCTTTAGATTTTAATGTATGGTCTAATTAGATAATGTCGATGGTTGCTAAATTTTCTAGAATTAATACAAGATTTGAATCTTGTATTTATTCTTGTATGATACATCACTTAGGCTAAGGAGTATGCTTCACTTCTTACTTTTCATCACTCTGTGTTACGTTAGTGTCACATCAGTCTCTATTTTATTTCACTCCACTCCATTAGGGTGAAGGGGCACCATACCCGGATGACATCGAGTAAAATGGAGTCGACCGGGTAAGTGGGGGAACACCGCCCCCTATGATTCGGGTTAACCGAGTAGGGGGGCTCGAGTACCTTTACACAAGTAAATTTACTCGAACCGTTGGGGAGAGAGCCGTTGGGGGGGGGGGGGTGGGTGTTTTAAAAAAAAACTAATTCTTTGCTATATATACCCACATTCTACAAACATATTTTTCATCTCATCTATATATATACACTCTACAAAAAATAAAAGGGTCATAAAAAAAATCAACATATTTTTCATCTTATCTATGCACCTTTTAGATTTTAAATTTTTATTAGCTTTTATTTATTTTGTTAATTTTCTAGTTTTTTAAATTTTTTTTTATTTTTAGGTTTTTTATTTTTAATTGTATTATGTTAATTTTAATTTAATGAAATTAACTTTTTTATTTAAATGTTTATATTTTTTTTAAAGTCGGTGAGTAAAATGAGTAAGGTGTTTTCAATAAAATCTGAGTAAATGAGTAGTTTTGAGGTAACAGAATTCTATTGGACAGTTTTGATGAGTAAATGAGTAAAGCAGTAAATCACCCCTTCACCCTTAAGGAAATACACTACGCACAAAAATCACCAAGACTAGCGAGGGTTGAGCGTGGTTTCTCTACGCGATACTCCACCAGCGGCCCTTGCCTCCACATAAGCCCCTTTACATCATTGCGGTGTCCAGCATCTTTTTAGAGTATAGTTGATCTGCGTCGTCAAAGTTAGTTATCATTGGTGAATATTGACTTTGAGATCCATTTTTCAGATCACGTCAAGCCAATACTAAAGTCGTTACCATAAAGTATAACCTTTATAAACTGTAAGGGACTTTGTTACTGGTAGAATACTATATTTTTATTTGTTATATAGTCAATATAGTTGGTTAAAAGTCAACAATTAGTTGATTCACTGAGATACTTGGTGTGTAGTTTTTTTTTAAAGGCACTTGGTGTGTAGTTAGTTTCTTAAATGTATACTTTATAAATAGGACTTGTTGTATCTCAAATTTACATAAGAAAACAAAACTAAAATGATTACTTTTTAATTTTTCATGAATTATCATGGTATTAAAGCTTGTTTCCACTACTGATATACGGTAATTAAGAACAATTCAATGGAAAAGAAAAATACATGGCGATCAATTTCCAAATTTAATCAACATTACAAGTTTTGTTCATGTAGACTTTTGTTTTAACTTGCTCTATAAATGGATTATAATTCAACGTTACCGATTCTAGTGGCAAACCCTGTTGGGTTTTACAGTGGTGATCAATTATTTATAAATTAGTTATCAAAATCGTTGATAATAATTATAGTTTATTATTAATTAAATAGTAATTAATAGATTAGCAATTCAAGAAGAATCACTTCACAGCTATAAACATCGCCTTAGTCGTTGACCGCCAGCTTTGACCATATTCAGGCAATTGTAACCGGATTCTCCGACTAGATTAGTACTCAGGCGTCTCACATGCATTTATCAACCTTGCTAAACCAAAATCAGCAAGTTTTGGATCGAACTTAGTTGAGTAAAATGTTATTGGCTTTAATATATATGAATAACTAGGTTAGAAACCCCGTGTATTACACGGGTTGAATAAATACAATGTTATATACTTAGTAATAAAGATTTAGACATTACATATTTATGATATATTAAATAGTTTTTTAATATAAATTTTACGAACGTTATATAGTTATTTCTTAAAAATGTTTTATAAAAAAGAATGAAAGAAATGTTTAATTTATAAAAATGTTTATGAACAAACCTATTTTTTTTAAAATAAAAAACGTTTTATAAAAAGAAATATATAAATCATTATTATTTAATACGAGAGAGGCGGGAAATAAAAAATTATAAAAACAATTAAAGAAATTTATATAATTAATAGGAGAGAGAGGCGAGAAAAAAAGGTTTTGGATGCATAGGAGAATGACATGTGAAACCAAAAACCTTTATTTATTAGTATGTATATATATGCAAGATGAATCCATGGTGCAAAAATGCCAACGCACGAGTCACCCCACTGCAATCTTGAACCATATGACAAAGGGGTGTAAACGAGTCAAGCCGAGCTAGTCTAAGCTCAACTTGTTAAACTTAATAGAGCTCATTTAGATTGTTATTTTTAAAGTTCGAACTCTACTCATGAGTAGTTTTTCAAATTCGAGTTTGGCTCGGCTCCTTTATTATTTCATATATTTTTATATCTATATGTATAGTTATAGTTTTTATACATAACATAAGACCTAGTTAGTCTTCCGAGCCTGCTCGAGTTTGTTATATGGCGCTTGGGTTTGGGCTCAAGCTCGTTTAAGCTCAGGTTGATTCGAGATTTTTACAAACCGATCTCGAGTAACTCTCAGATGTGAGCTTGTTTACACCTCCATAACTTGAGCAAGGTCAAGATTTTCATTTCTCCTATTAGGGTTGGGGTTCCTCCTTATATACAATTTAAAAGTGGGCCGTGACGCTTGGGTTTCTCCTATTAGGGTTGGTATGTCTAAACTTTGGATTTGGTATCGAAGTTTAAAAATTTACATTGTCAATCCGAAATTATGCATAAACGTAGCATGTTTGGTCCTGGATTGGATGACGGTTAACTTTTCTGTTAAATATTTTAAAAATAACCAAGTTACCTTAGTTAAAATAAATATGTTTTTAAAAAAAAAGTGTTGGTTCCGCATCAGAACTAGGGGTATAAATATAAGTTTTTTTTTAATTTATATTTTTTCTTTAACTTTTTTGTTTTTATAATTCACGGGTAGTTTGGTCATTTTCAAAATATTTACTAGAAAAGTCAACTCATCCAATCCATCGATCAAACATGTTATGTTTATGCATTGTTTAAGACTCTCAATGTAATATTTTAAACTTAGAGACCAAATCCAAATTTTAGGGGTAGTTAACTCTTAAAAGTAAGAGTACATAAAAAGAGGCACTAGAAGATTATGTAACCGGTAATGGTATTTCAAACTCAGTGAACAGGCCTTGGCCCAGCTAATGTCAAGATTTTATGTATCTGTGTGATTTGGATTTGGTAAAGATAAGGTGTGATGGATGGGCATGAGTTCATTAGGATGAGGACACCTGTCACACTTGTTTGAAATGAAAGCGAAAAAGAATGACAAAATTGATGATGGACCAGCTACCATTGTTTACTGTGGTTGATGATGCATCTCTTTATAACATCTAGAATTAACAACAAGCATTCCTTCCACTTGGCTCTAAAGAATCCAAGAGAGAGACATGTATCATGTATCTGTTAAACTTGTATCCCTTTCTAATATCATACCATTTTCATTTATTCTATTACTAGCTTAAAATCTCGTGTATTACACTTGTTAAATAAATAAAATGTTATATATTTAGTAATAAAAATTTGATATTTTTAAAAACCCGTGTAATACTCGGGTTAAATAAACCAGTATATTACATCGGTTGAATAATCAAAATATGTTTTTAAAAAAATGTAATTTGCCGTGACAATTATAAGGTCAGTTAAGTTAGTTTTTAAAATATTTTTTTAACTGAGTATTAATTTTTTAGTTTAATTGATAAATGTTAATTCATATTAAGTTCATTTGATTGATGATATAATAACTATTTATAATTAAATAATAAGTATTCGTAATTAGATTTATTAATATAAAGATTATTATTGGCGGGAAAATAAAGATGAGGAGTAACCAGAGAGTAACACGTGTCCTTAAGATAATTTCATTTATTAGAGTAGTAAGATATGATATGTTGAAGGTGGAAAAATGGAATGGGGCAAGAAGAGGAGGTACCTTTATTCTTCAATGTATTCTTCTTCATTCAATAAAAATTTGCCTTTATCCTGATTTGACGAAAAAAATGTATGATCAATACAAACTTTGAATATGGAAATGAATCTTTTTAGCTTTTATGATTACGCCACCTCAACAACACTTCCATTTTCATGCATATGTACTCTCATTATAAAAGGGGCGCTACACATTATTTCATTTCCAAAACAAGATTTGATTTATCGGTTAACTTCAAATCACAAGTATATCAACATGTCACTTGCTCTAGGGAGGATGATAGGAGATGTTGTAGACCAATTCACACCAAGTGTGAGAATGGATGTAGCCTATGATCCCAATTATTCGATCTTTAGTGGCCATGAGTTGATGCCTAATGTCATAACCTCCAAACCTCGTGTTCATATCGGTGGTGTAGACATGAGATCATCTTACACTATTGTAATTCTTTATCTCTATACACTCAGAAATCTTACTACTATAATAAATGAAAATCTCTTCAGGACACGTGTCACTCTCTGGTTATTCCTCACCTTTATTTCCCCGCCTCTCTCTCCTATTAAATATTAGATTTTCTATTTCTCTCTCTTACTAAATAATAATATTTATATTAATAAATCTAATTACGGATAGTTATTATTTAATTATAAATAGTTATTATATCAAATTACATTATTTAATAATAATCTTTCCTATAACTGTCACGACAAATTACATTTTTAAAAACATATTTTAACAAATGTGTTTGTTAACAAATTACATTATATTTTATTCAACCGATATAATATATTGGTTTATTCAACACGGGTTTTTAAAAATATAAAACTTTTATTACTAAATATATAACATTTTATTTATTTAACTTGTGTAATACACGAGATTTTAACCTAGTACCTAAATATATTCATGTATTAATAGATAACCTATGTATCCACTTTTACTTGAAGGTCATGACCGACCCAGATGCTCCAGGTCCAAGTGATCCGTACTTGAGAGAACATCTACATTGGTAAGTTTTGTCATTATATATTAAATACATGTTCGTCAATAATATTTTATGTGTTGTGTTAAACGTACCTCCTCAACCTATGTTTTTACTTAATGTACAATCCCCGCCCCCCAAAAAAAATTATGTTGGCATATACAGGTTCAAAACAGGCTTATACGAGTGTATACAAGTGCTTATAGGACCGTATACACATTAAAAATAAATCACAAATCAGTCAAACCAGTAGAGGGTACGTTTAGTAATAGAGGGTTGCATTTAGCCAACCCTGTTTTTTCTGTGATATATAATTTCTAGAAGTATTAATTAAAGTAAGAACTGACTAGACTTTGTATCACAGGATCGTTACAGACATTCCGGGCACAACTGATGCGACTTTTGGTATGGACTACATATTTAATCAAATTGTACTGTAGATCATCTGGTATGGGTTAAAGTACGTTGTGATTCTATGTGGATGGATCATCACGGCGTGAACCACTAGGGAACACCGCCCCCTCGTCCGCATGAGGGGGGGTGATGTTGTAGCGTGAAGTTTTTCACAGAGAGGAGGCAAAAAGTGAATGTTGGATGCTTTTTTCCAGCCTTCTCTCACACACACAAAACACACACTACACTCACATCACTTAACTAACTTCTAAAAAAGTAATTAATGATCACACCACCTCAATCACTTGGGTATTTCCCTTGCCAAGTGATAGATGTTGTGATAATTGCAGAAGTAACGTGGCGTGCACTTTTTCATCACTTGAGTATACCCCTTGCTCATAGAAATGAACATTACTGAATTATGAAACATAACAGGAAGGGAGATTGTGAGCTATGAAAAACCGAATCCAGTGATAGGAATCCATCGATACGTGTTCTTATTGTTCAAGCAGAGAGCTAGGGAATCAGTGAGGCCACCTGTTTCAAGAGATCATTTCAACACTCGGGTGTTTTCGCAAGAAAATGACTTAGGGTTACCTGTTGCTGCTACCTACTTCAATGCTCAAAGACAAAATGCCTCCCGTAGAAGATAACTCAATATCATACCTATACTACGCGATTGGCTAAATAAAAAATAAAACATATAATCCATTGTTTCCTTATGCATTTTTCTTATGTTTGTTTATGATATGTATTTTACTTGTTTTGAGTGTATTTGAATTCTACAAATTTAAGAAGAAACACAGTCATAATGTATGTTATAATTGCCAATATGATTATTGTTGCTACAAAACTTATCATCTAGAGGCTCAAGCTTCGTAACAGTGCTAGATGGACAAACTAAGCTGAAACTTCAGGGCTTGGGCTCGGAAAAACGGACCGGATCTCCTGGACTTTGAAGAGATGATCTGTAAAACAAGTAACACTGTGAGTCTCGCCACGAGCAGAAGGAGTTCCCCCTCGTGACCACCCTCCGGCGTGAGGATAAGTATTTGTCTGGTGAAAGGTAAAAGGAGAGAAAAGGAGCAGTAAGTTTGACTTCATGGTTTGGGATGTTTGGACTAAGTGTCTATTGGATGACATCTGTTAGTCAAACTTCCCACTCTATTTATGCTTATGTGACCGTTATTTCCTCTTTTGTGTTGAGAGAGTCCAGTGCTTATTTAATACCTTTTGTACTCATAGTTGACTTGTGGTTCTGATGTATGGGTTCCCTACTACTTAATTGTCTGTCGTAAATCAGGTTCCCTTGGTACATTATGTCTGTTTAGCTGACTTTCCCTTTTGCATACTAACTACGTTTCTGACTTCTCCCGGTTATGGGTTCAGGTTCCCCTTTTACCCTTTGTCTTTATAATTGACTCGTATACTCGACCCGGATGCCAGTCGCGTACATGAGTAAGAACCTTTGGCTTTTACTCTTGTTTTGTCTCTAGTTATTTATCATTATTTCCTATTATCAACATGGAATTAATTCTTGCATAACTCCTCAAATATTTCCTAAGTGTTCAACAAGAATAGATGGTTGCGTTTGATGACGAAAGAACAAACACGAATCAAAGATTGCACAAGTCCCTGGGCCGTGACAAACCTTGAGTTGCGGCAGACCCTTAGTCGCGGCTGGGGTTCTATTTCCTCGCGCGTCCTTTTGTTCTTTCCTCTTGGTAATCTTTCTTTGCAACCCATTGCCTTGAGTCGCATCCGATCGTGACTGAGACCAAGCTTACCTTGGGTCGTGACTAAGACGAACTTCCTGTCAGGGTTGGCCTTGTGTCGCGGCTTGCCTTTGACCGGGACTCAGGGACTTGGTTCTATTAACTTATTGTTTTGGTCGGGACTCCGCGGACATGAGTAACTCGACCTGCCTCGGCCTTAGCCGTGACTCGGCCTCAGCAGTGACTTTGGCTCAACCACGACTCGCGTCCTTAAACCGGAGATCCAGTTCGTTTGGTTCTTATATTGGGTTTTAATATCTTAAACCCCTTCAATTATGATTTAGACTTGATTACTACACTCCAAGAAAAATTAGGGTATTAGCACGACGATTGATCAATAAAGTTCACGGACCATATTCATCCATATTAAGAGCCCTAATTTGGTGGCTCAAACACGGAATTGGAACTAAATGACTTCAATCGAAATGTAAGACCTACATTGTAACATCCGATTTTTTTGAATCCAATAAAAGAGCATTTATTTTATGCGGAAGATGGTCCCAATAAAACATTTAAAACATGTTTGATCCAAATAAAATAAACACTCTATTGATAACAAATTCTGAACTTGACATAACATCTCAACCATAAACAAGTATTACTTTTAAACCACTAAAATACTTGTTTATAACACCCTCAAAAGAGGTATTAACAACCTCCAAAGGAAAATATGCTAAAAGATATACATCTTCATGAGAAATCTAAACCGAAGCAACACGAATCCCGTGGCTTAAACTAGAGCTTTACCTATCACATAAACACCCATGAATCATGTTAGTAATCACATACAAGATCCCTTAAGCCCTGAAGGGTAACACCTAAGAAAAATGGCCAAGAGTGCATAAAGAGGTGTATACCATGATATTGGATTATATATTCATACCCTTCTTTTGATCAGCTTCGCTAGCTTTCAGACAAGTTTGATAATTGTCATATTCCGATGTCTGCCTCTATAGCCGACATGGTTAGTTCTACGCTTACTGATATTCAGGCCTTTCTTACTTCCTCTTATTTGGAGACAAGTCACTTGCTCATCCTAAGTGATAGTTGTGTTGGTTTCATTGTGGACATTTATGTTTATGCACTATTGTCCCTGCATGGACGTTTGTTTCTTTAGTTTGTCTTCATCCCTGCGAGGACGTTTATCTTTAGTTTCTTGTTGTCCCTTCGTGGACTTTTATGTTCCTCGTAGTCCCTAGATAGACTTTTCAGTTTATGTAAATTAGAACTGTTTGTTTTTAAAACCTTTTTTACTTTATCATAATTGAAAACTTGCCTACCTGCCTGAACATGGTTAGTTAGCTTGCCTGTCAAGTTATGACTGGAAGACTTAAAATATTTTTCAACCCGAGCTTGGTCAGATAACTTGTCTGTTCATTCGCAGCAGTAAGACTTAGAATATTTTTCAACCTGAACTTGGTCAGGTGACTTGTCTGTCCAGTCGCGACGAGAAGACTTAGAATATTTTTCAACCTGAACTTGGTCAGGTGACTTGTCTGTCAAGTCGTGGCTGGAAGGCTTAAAATATTTTTCAATCTGAACTTGGTCAAATGACTTGTCTGTCCCATCGCGACCGGAAGACTTAAAATATTTTTCAACCTGAACTTGGTCAGGTGACTTGTCTGTCCCGTCACGACCAAAAGACTTAGAATATTTTTCAACCTGAACTTGGTCAGATGACTTGTCTGTCCGGTCATGGCTGAAAGACTTAGATTATATTTCAACTGAACTTGGTCAGCTGACTCGTCTATCCAGTCGCGGCTGGAAGACTTAGATTATTTTCCAACTGAACTTGGTCAGCTGACTCGTCTGTCCAGTCACGAGTAGAAGACTTAGATTATTTTCCAACTGAACTTGGTTAGCTGACTCGTCTGTCCAGTCAAGGCTCGAAGAATTAGATTGTTTTTCAACTGAACTTGGTCAGCCGACTCGTCTATCAAGTCGCGGCTCGAAGACTTAGATTATTTTTCAACTGAACTTGGGCAGCTGACTCGTCTGTCCAGTCACGGCCGGAAGACTTAGATTATTTTTCAAATGGACTTGGTCAGCTAACTCGTCTGTCCAGTCGCTGCCGGAAGACTTAGATTATTTTTCAATTGGACTTGGTCAGCTGACTCGTCTGTCCGGTCGCGGCCGGAAGACTTAGATTATTTTTCAACTAAACTTGGTCAGCTGACTCGTCTGTCTAGTCGTGGCGGGAAGACTTAGATTATTTTTCAACTGAACTTGGTCAGCTGACTCGTCTGTCTAGTCACGACGGGAAGTCTTGGATTATTTTTCAACTAAACTTGGTCAGCTGACTCGTCTGTGTAGTCGCGATTGGAAGACTTAGATTATTTTTCAACTGCACTTAGTCAGCTGACTCGTCTGTCCAGTCGCGGCTGGAAGACTTAAATTATTTTTCAACCTGATCGTGGTCAGGTGACTTTTGGGTATTGTTGTCTTTGTGGTTACGACAACAAGTATGAGATAACAAAATGTGAATGCAATCTCTAGTGTCCGCATACACCTTCTTTTAAAATTGATTACAATGGTTTCTTGCGTGCTGATTACTTATAGCACTTTCGGAGCTTGACTCCGTTACATTTTCATGGTACATCTATCCCATCAAAACGTGTTACCTTATCCGCTCCGCCATATCCCTTAGTGTCCCCCCCCCCCACCCACCATGTCTGAGTGTTGCTTTAGCTTCTGTGTTATCCCCTCTAACTGACTTTCTGATGGTGATTTTTTCTTCCAAGAATGTATCTTTAAGTATCCATTCCTCTTGCATCGTATTGTGTTGCTCATATGTGTTGTTTGAAGTATCTGGCGCTATAGCTTTTATGCTTTTACATTCCTTACTTGAGAATAGAGTTACCACACCGTCTACGGTTGGAAATTTGATTGCCGCGTGAACGGTAGATATGACTGCTCCAAGTGCACATAAACCTGGCTTCCCAAAATTACGTTGTGGCTTGACTGAGAGCGCATTATGAGGAAGGTCATCGGAACCGTACGACTACCCGTTTCGTTCCCCATTGTCACCTAAAGTTGTATTTTGCCCAGCGGTTGCACTACTTCTCCGGTAAAGCCTGTTAGCCCGTGGACTTGTGTGACGAGGCCTTTCCATATTTCTTCATCTAGTTGCATGAAGCAACGTTCATACATGATTTCGGATGCACTTCCGGTATCAACATAAACCCTTCGTACCTGGTGACCGACAATGTCAGCAGTTACATGCAGCGTGCAACTTGCAAAATCTCAACCTCTAATCGGAGGGAAACTAATTTCTTGCGCCATCCATGACTCCATGTGGTCATTATTTCGTTTCATGCCTGCACTACTTGATGGTTGGTTTACCATTAAGATCTCTTTTCTCTTTCTGCCTGCCTGAGGTGTTGCGTTAAGCTCCTTCAACAGGTGTGACAGTTTACCTGTTTTTATTGCTGATTCGATTTGTCTTTTTAGGGAGAAACATTCATTAGTGGTGTGCCCATTATATTTGTAAAATTCACAATACTTGTCGGTAGCCTTCTTAGGGCCTGGTCTTATGGGTGCAGGTTTCACAAAGTTGACGTTCTCGGTTACTAGAATTTCACTTGGTGTTTTGGTTAATGGTGGAAGACTAACCGTTGGTCCGCCGACATATCCTTGTGGTGTTGAAAACTGAGAGGGCGCCACGTTCCTTTGTTGAAAACACGGTTGAGAAAGTGGTTTATCCCACATCTTTGGCGGTCCTTGTTTCCTTGTGTTTTCCCAATTCAACGGCTTCTTTTGTGTACGGTCTTTCAGTTGGTTGCTCCCTTTTCTTCCTTGTACAAAATCCTTTGCTTTCTCTAGCATTTCTTCCACCGTTTTTGGACGTTTTTCGTGGAATATTTTCACTAACTGCTCGCTCCGAACACCATGAATAAACGTTGAGATACGTATATCTACTCCAGCTCCTTTGACTTGCATGCTCTCTCTTACGAATCTTGTAATGAAATCTTCCACTAACTCACCATCACCCCCTTTTAATGTTGTGCAACTCTGTTGGATCCTTTGTGGACCTTATTTGTTGGTTGAAGTTCTTTAAGAAGCTATCTTCCAGTTGCTCGAAGCTCCCTATCTCTTCGATTGGGAGACTGTTGAACCATACCCTCGTTGCTCCCGTCAGCGTCTGCATGAACATGTGACACCACACCATGATAGAACAGTGTTCCACCTCGGCCGCACCTATGAAAATTACGATATGGTCATCTAGATCACCCAAACCATTGTATTTCCTCACATTTGATGGCATTTTTAGTTTTGGGGGGAAAGTAAACTCTTCAATTTTGTTGATGAATTTAGATCTTGATCGCGTCGTGGACGGTCCATATGGTTTGCTGTAGTAATCTTCAAAATCCAGCTTCCTCTTGGTTGTCTCTTGACGTACAGCCTCAGTGTTTTTTGGCTTATCTTTCTCTTCTCCACTCTTCTTTGGTGAGTCGTCATCCTCGTCGTCTCCGAACTCTAGACGGGTTCGGATTTCTTTCAATTGGCGCTCTTTTTCCTCCTGCTGTAACAGAGCGAGGATCTGTTGACGGTTCTGCCGTACGAACTCTGGTATGACGACTACTTTGTCACTGTTTTGTTTATTAGAATCGTTAAGAAGACTCTTCTGGTTCCTGTTTCCCTCCCCCGGTAACATTGCTACCATCTGGGTTCAAGACATCAGAACTTCTGATTTCAATGTGAGGAGTTTCCTCGCCATCACCCATCGTGCTTTTGCTTTTTTTTTAGAGCACGGGATGGCGCCAAATGTTGCTACAAAACTTATTACCTAGAGGTTCAAGCTTCGGAGTAGTGATAGATGGACAAGCTAAGCTGAAACTTCTGGGCTTGGGCTCGGAAGAACGGAACGGATCTCCTGGACTTTGAATAGATGATCTGCAAAACAAGTAACACCGTGAGTCTTGCCACGAGCAGAAGGAGATTCCCCTCATGACCACCCTCCGAAGTGAGGATAAGTATTTGTCTAGTGAAAGGTAAAAAGAGAGAAAAGGAGTAGTAAGTTCGAGTGTTTCGAATATGAGTCCCTTCTTTGAAACTTATGAGACTATTTATAGGGACTCCATGGTTTGGGATGTTTGGACTAAGTGTCTATTGGAGGACATCTGTTAGTCAAACTTCCCTCCCTGTTTATGCTTATGTGACCGTTATTTCCTCTTTTGTGTTGAGAGAGTCTAGGGCTTATTTAATACCTTTTGTCCTCATAATTGACTTGTGGTTCTGATGTACGGGTTCCCTACTGCTTAATTGTCTGTCATAAATCAGGTTCCCTTGGTACATTCTGTCTGTTTAGCTGACTTTCCCTTTTGCATACTGACTACGTATCTGACTTCTCTCGATTATGGGTTCAGGTTCCCCTTTTACCCTTTGTCTTTATAATTGAATCATATACTCGACTCGACCCGGATGCCAGTCAGGTACATGAGTAAGAACCTTTGGATTTAAATCTTGTTTTGTCTCTAGTTATTTATCATTATTTCCTAGTATGTACATGGAATTAATTCTTGCATAACTCCTCAAATATTTCCTAAGTGTTCAACAAGAATAGATGGTTGCGTTTGACAACGAAAGAACAAACACGAATCAAAGATTACACAAGTCCCTGGCCCGCGACACACCTTGAGACGCGGAAAACCCTTAGCCGTGGCTGGGGTTCTATTTCCTCGCGCGTCCTTTTGTTCTTTCCTCTTGGTAATCTTTCTTTGCAACCCATTGCCTTGAGCCGCATCCGATCGTGACCGAGACCAAGCTTACCTTGGGCCGTGACAGAGACGAACTTCCTGTCGGGGCTGGCCTTGTGCCACGGCTTGCCTTTGGACGGGACTCAGGGACTTGGTTATATTAACTTATTATTTTGGCCGGGACTCCGCGGACATGAGCAAATCGACCTGCCTCGGCCTTAGCCGTGACTCGGCCTCAGCCTCGGCTCGCGTCCTTAAACCGGAGATCCGGTTCGCTTGGTTCTTATATTGGGTTTTAATATCTTAAACCCCTTCAAATTTGATTTAGACTTGATTACTACACTCTAAGAAAAATTAGGGTATAAGCACAACGATCGATCAATAAAGTTCTCGGACCATATTCATCCATATTAAGAACCCTAATTTGGTGGCTCAAACACGGAATTGGAACTAAATGACTTCAATCACAATGTAAGACCTACATTGTAACATCCGATTTTTTGAAACCAATAAAAAACCTTTATTTTATGCGAAAGATGGTCCCAATAAAACATTTAAAACATGTTTGGTCCAAATAAAATAAACACTCTATTGATAACAAATTCTGAACTTGACATAACATCTCAACCATAACACAAGTATTACTTTTAAACAACCAAAATACTTGTTTATAACACCCTCAAAAGAGGTATTAACAACCTCCAAAGGAAAATAGGCTAAAATATATACATCTTCATGAGAAATCCAAACCGAAGCAACACGAATCCCGTGGCTTAAACTAGAGCTTTACCTACAACATAAACACCCATGAATCAAGTTAGTCATCACATACAAGATCCTCCCAGCCCTGAAGGGTAACACCTGTAGTGGACCATTATAGGTGTTGGTATCGGAATGTTACCGTCCATTTTTTCATAATTTTCACTTTTGGTCCCTGATATTTGGACCATTTACCAATCTAACCTTAAACTTTTCTTTTTTCTAAAATTTGAAGTGTTACAGTGGACGATGTCATCTTTATGGAGAGTGGTTGTCATCTAATATCGTCAATTTATGAAGAATTTTAAATGCTTTTTCTTGACATTTGGTCTTAAGGCTAAGGGGAGTGGTTTCACATTTCCACATGTCACACCCCAACCGTGCATCTTAACCTCGGGTGCGACTTAATTGACAAAAGAACACAATGGAATAAAGACATTTACTATTAAAGTTTCATAATATTAAAATAAATCCCAATTACATAAGTTTTGAATTAAACCAAACAGATAACATGTTCAAAAGACAAGCAACTTAAAATAAAATTCTTCAGTTGATATCTAGGCAAATCCTATGTGATATTGACTTGACCTATCACGAGCTTAATCACCTGAAACATGTAGGAAAAACAAGTGTCAACTAAAAATAGTTGGTGAGAAATCATAGGTTTAATAAAAGTATAAGTTTGGCAAAGGTGACAATTCATATTCCAAGATCATCATATAGCACGTAATAAAAAAAACACATGATTAGCAAATCCAACCTAAAATGATGAATAACGAATAAGTGGTACAACTCGCAAGTTACACTAATAACGATTAAGATGTCCAACCAAAAGTTGTCCATAAAGTATATGCGGTTTCCATCCTATGGCCCATATCTGAACTACCGTTGGCTTGAAAGTTTCAAGTTAAGGATTTGCAAGTTTAACGTTTATCATGTTGTGTTCATTTACTCACATAAATATATGATTCGCTTGTTTTAGAATTGTTTGAAAACGTGTTTTAATGCGTGCCTACGCGTACATGTTTCCCCCAAAACGATTTGAATAAAGTGGGGCTATGAAGTCTCACCTTGAAAGCTAGACGAGATAAAAAACTTGAACGAATAGACGAGATGAATCACGGACCAGACCCTAAACAAATAAATAAACTAGTTTTAGGGTAGGTTTGATGGTTACGAGTGTTAGATAGGCGGTTCGGGTCATAAGATTAAGAATTAGTTGCAAAAATAGAGTTTTAGTTGATTTTCATATTTGGACAGCAAAGTAGCTGAACAGAAACGGGATTGTTAAAAATATCAAACGATGTCTAAAAATTATGAAATTTTACAGGAAATTAGTTTAAGTCGTCCCGAAAAAGTTTTGTTTAGAAAGTTTTTCCATTTGAGACTCGGATCATAGCCAAAATAGTCCAACAAGACAGAAGGTACTGAAAAAGGTTTCTGTCCCGTTTTGTCTACTACGGAGTCATACTTTTGAATTAGAAAACGATCCAATTATGGTTGGAAAGTAAATTCGACGAACTACGTCGTGGAAATTGAGTTTGCTCAGTTTAGATTAATTATGGCCAAGTTACACTCAGTTAAATTCAGCACAGTTTCTGTCCAAAATCAATGGTTGCACTTAAGTGGTCCGTTTAGGGTTTTAAGATTACCGAACGCGCAAATAAAAATTAGACGAATGTTATTATGTTATTATAATACATAATATAATCAGATTAGGTTAGCCAAAACATCCCGTGTCACCGGTCTAGCCATGATATTCACAGAAGCGTTTTGGAGAATCAAAGAATGCAATCGGCATAGCCGACACGAGCAAGCGGATTCTATATTTAATTAGCGTGTGAGTTCATATAAATGATAATATAGAATAAATAACATGTTTTAAGTTAGCAAGAACATACTAAAGCATCGGCATAGCCACTTTTGCAATAGTTGTCTTGAGGATTCGCAGAATGCGACGGCATAGCCGCCATTGCAAACGGGATCCTTTGTTTGTTAGTTGGTGATGTTAGCTTGATTTATTATTTTGATTAAGATTATTAGAGGGTTTTTAGGGCTGAGGTTTCACATGATCAAGTGATCATGGATAGAAAATAGAAAAAGATTGAGAGGATGAAGAAAGAATAAAATAAAAAGACGGTATTCAACTTCGGAGGGTTACTTACTTGTTTGATCTTCAAACTCTTGGAATCCTCTAAGGGATTTTCGAAATCTTCAAGGTTGGGAAGGGATTTCATAACTTAGGAGGGGTTGGGAGTATTTGAGGGAGAATTAGCAAAGAAAACAAGATCCTAAACCTCATATTTATACTAATGGTTGAAGGGGTGTAAATATGGAATGTCTTAGAAAGCAATTTAGGGTTTTAGGGCCCTCAAATCTGCGAAATTTTCCTCAATGGGGCTGGGTTTTTTTTTTGTGATTTCTTGCTTGGGCTAGGTCCAAGAGTAGGTGGGTTGGGTCCTAGCTTGATCCGGTTGAGTGCGCGCATTCGAAAATTGCGATTTTAAGCATTTCTAAGCGAAATTGGCAAATGTTTTCAACATTAAAGTTGATTGTCATAACAAAAAGAGTATGTTTAGCTAAAAACATTTAAGTTAAAGTTACGTTATTCGCGTATAGTAGTTGGCGATCGGTGGGCGAGAAAACGGACTTTTTGATCGTTTTTTGAATTTCAGGATTTATTTAAGGAAAGTTTTGCAAACAAACTTTGTTTTAATTAAATAAATGAATATTTTAAACATTTAAAACATAGATTAATGTCATGTTAAACGATTTGTCGGTCGTGGACGGTACGTAGTTAACGACGGTTTAAAAGGCGAACGATCGCACGAAAGTACTAACTAGTACTTTTAAGCATCAATTCACATTGAATGGGTTGTAAGAACATGTTTGAGATGTATGGGGGTGGTTCATGTGTATTTAATGTGTCATAAAGATCAATTAAGTCTACGTGCGATCCATGAATCAATCACAGATAAGTATAAGTCTTTGAAATCAAGCATAAACGTAATGTTTCACATGTGAACTAGTATTGTAACAACGTCTGAATAGGATTTCAAGTAAAATGAAATGTCATGCGGATTTTCATTGATAAGTCTAGAATGAGTACAAGTAGTGAAAATCAGAAGTGTCACACCACACCCCTCCACGTCAGCGGCACATCAGATTTTACAACATTTCCACATTTTCCATATTAGAGGGAAATGATTCCACATTTTCACATTGTCACGTCATTTTCTTTTTCTAATTTAATTAAATATTAATTTGTGTAACTAACTCTAATTTAAATAAAACATGAAAAAAATTAAGTAATCAAGTGGTAACTTTTTCAAGTATAACCTATTAGTTAAAGGAACAAACTTGTAAACAACAAATCCAAAGTTAAAAAACCAAAATTGTAAAAAGTAGTTACCACAGGGGCCTTCTTGTAACTAAAATAATATAAAAAATACCTAGAATTTTTTGAAACAGAATACTGCATCTTCTCCGGCGAAGTTAAGAGCTCCGGCGAAATCAAGAACCCCGACGTCGTACATCGTCTTCTTCGTTTGAATACGCAAAAAGTTAGCATAAATCAACTCTAGTTGTTAACATAATCCATCTCTTCCTCTGTCCAAGAGCGTGCAAATCTTCACGCGAGCCCTTCCACGCCGTGGTCCACGACCAGCGTGCCTGGTGTTCCACGGCAGCCACGGAGCCAGCTCAGCTCCACGGGGTACTCCCCTCAGCCTAAAGTAATTTTCTAGAAAAGTAAGATACCTAAAGTGGGAATAGCGGAACACACTGCAAGCATGGAAAAGATTCTTTATTGTCATCCTGGTTCCTTTCTTCACTTATTGGATCTCCGGGTGAGGGCCAACATGAATCTCGTTAAAAACTAAAAACTAGTAATTGATGAATTTGAATCAAAGTAGTTATCCAGTTGGAAATCGAGTTTGCTTTCATTTGACGGAAGAGTAAAGCAATTATTGATAACTTGGAGGTATTGGTATTGAAAGTTTAAGAGCCGCAAAATTAGGAGTGTGTGTGATAAAATATTGGCTCCAAATGATCAAGGAGGGATTGGTATTGAAAGTTTAAGAACCGCAAACTTAGTTTTATTATCGAAAATAGGTTAGAAACTCCGTGTATTACACGAGTTGAATAAATATAATATTATATATACTTAGTAGTAAAGATTTACGTATTACATATTTATTACATATTGCATAGTTTTTTAATACAAATTTTAGAAACGTTAAACATTTATTTTTTAAAAAAATTTTATAAAAAAATGAAAGAAATGTTTATTTATAAAAAATGTGTTATTAACAAACCTATTTTTTTTAAAATAAAAAATGTTTTATAAAAAATAGTTACAGAAATCTTTATTATTTAATAGGAGAGAGATGATAGAAACATAAAAATATAAAAAAGATTAAAAAAATTTGTATAATTAATAGGAGAGAGGAGGAAAAAAAGACTAACAATGCACAAGAGAATGAAAAGTGTTCTAATAAAACCTTTATTTATTAAATAATATAGATATAGATGATAATGGCGTTATAAGACTTGTCCGACAAACCTGTGATTTATGTCCTTATTTGCATTTACTCTAGTGAAATAATTCAAAGAAACATCCCTCTAAACAATTATAGAGACTTTGAAAACTATACCAAAAGTTAAACATTGATGCAATGGGTTATATGAAAGGGATATCGGGCAAAGGAGATGACATATTCTTTTTACTACACCCCTTTTGAACAAGGGCAAAACTTAGTGAGGGCCCGGGGAGCCTCGTCCTTTTCCGATTTTTCGCTCAGTAGTTTTAATTTATACGTGTTTGAACAAGAAGTACATAAGACATGTAAGGTGGCGAATCAAATTAAAAAAAAAAACAAAATCTATATCTATACTATATAATAAATAAATGTTTTTTTTCATGCCATGTGTCGCTTCTATATTCATTCTTGTAAAATTTTTCCCTCCTCTCTCTCTTATTAAATACATTGGTATATTTTAATAATATATTTTTACAGAAATAATAATTATACTAATAAAACATATTTATTTTATAGTCTCTTATTATAAGAAATTTTGAAATCTAACTATGTAACTTTTATTTTTCAACCAAATAGTAAGTGAAAGTCAAATTACATTAGATACTAATTAACGTATTTTCGAAACCCGGTTATATATTAATTTTTACATATTTTGAATTTTGTTTTTCTATACTTAGTATATGTAATACATTTTTACACCTGTAAAATATATTAATAAAGATTTAAGAACTTTATTTATTAATATTTTTCACCCACGGGTTTTAAGCTAGTATTTTAATGAATTGAAGATGGAATAAGAAACGAGAGTTAATTAAAAATTTTAAAATAAGAGAATAGATCAATGTGGTAGATACAAGTAACTTTATATTACTCTAAACAATTAATAAAATTTTAAAACCTATTAATTTTATTTTTCAGTACATTTTTCAATAACATGTATATAAACTTACTCTTGTGATTGTGCTAAAAGTTAAAAATGAGCTAACATGTAAAAATGTTGCAAATACAAAACTAATGGGGGTATTAAGTACTCCATTTGTTTCTTCAAGGCATATTTAAAACCCTTTAAATACTAACCGGTGATATTGCATAACAACGAAGCGTATTAGGGTTTTATTCATCGAAGTCAAAAAGCGTTGCTGCAGCGGCCGCCATGGTTCTCAAGTATGATCCTTTCTATCATCTCCTTTGATTCATCTTAATTCGTATATGCTTGTTTAATTAATTCAAAATTCGTATAAAATAACTGATATTGTAGCCCTTAGCTTAGCGTTAATTCCCCCAATTAGACCTGTTCAAATTAGGGCTTGAAACAGAACAATGCGGACAAATTAGGGCTTAATTTGGTTTCATTTCCACAGAACTGAACTCTGCCGATTCAGTGGCCAGAAGATTTATCCAGGAAAGGGTATTAGGTTCATTCGATCTGACTCTCAGGTATATGATTAGATTATAATTTATAAACATTTTTGTATCATATGTTAATTTATTTAAAAATGTAGAAATAAAACTTGATTGTTGTCAATTTAGGTCTTTTTGTTTGCAAATTCCAAATGCAAGAGGTATTTTCATAATAAATTGAAGCCCTCAAAGCTCACATGGACTGCGATGTACCGAAAACAACACAAGAAGGTGAGAAATTTAATAAATTGGGAGGTTTTTTTTGTTGCATTTAATGTCACTGAATGTGTTTGAAACTAAACAGGATCTTGCTCAAGAAGCGGTGAAGAAGAGGCGTCGCGCCACTAAGAAGCCTTACTCGAGGGCTATTGTGGGAGCTACATTGGAAGTAATTCAGAAGAAAAGAAGTGAGAAACCGGAAGTTCGTGATGCTGCTAGAGAGGCAGCTCTTCGGTATGATATGAAAGATATAATGTTATAAAATTGCATTGGTAATTTACCGTTTCACTTGCGATAATTAAAGATTTCATAATGTTTGATTGCAGTGAGATCAAGGAAAGAATTAAGAAAACTAAGGATGAGAAGAAAGCGAAGAAAGCTGAGGTGGTATCCAAACAAAAGACGCAAGGAAAGGGTGGAAACGTGCCTAAAACAGGTAAGGGACCTAAGCTTGGAGGTGGTGGTGGTAAGCGTTAAGTGTTATATCGATTACATTCTAGGAAGCGTATGGATGTTTTGTATTGTTTATGTTTATTAAGATGTTTTTTTTGCCGTTCACAGTTTCAAATATGAAATGCCTTCTGCTTACAGTTGTTTTGAATATGATCTAATCTTAGTTTGAGATGCTCATATTGAATGTTTTGTTATGCACACTTGCTGTTCTCAATCACATGGTTGTTAAATTTGGTGCCACTTTATATTGGTCAAGATCACAAATACTATCTCACTGAAAGATAGTTTATTGATCTCTGATAAGTGATAACTTGACAGTTTCTTACTTAAGGGGTGGAAAATGCAAAACATTTACATGAACTCTTCTTAGGTTTGGTTTCTGAATGAGCCGTCCCTGCCTTGAACACCGAGTGACTTAACTCTTGCTTTAGATGATTCTTTGTTAGCCATATAATTTGGGTGACTCGGGTAGCATTTGGATATTCTCGTAGGTATCGCGTCTCAAGCTTAGTTGACTACCTGGCTTGACTTTTTTTTACCCTAATCTCAGAGAACTCGCTGTCCCTTCATTCTTCTTTTTCATGCTAATTTCATAACCTTTTTTTACACTAATTTATAGTTCTTGTTTGTCTCAACTTTTTCTTACACTTGCTCGCGGGGATCTTTAAATCTTCAGCAGCTTACATTCATCTTACATGTGTCTCACCTTTTGTCTAGTTCGTCTTCATCAGAAACTTAGTTCTCACTCTTGCGAGCCGTTTGTTTTCGTTAGAAACTGAATTGTTCTAGCTCTTTGGTTTGTTCCACATTCTTCGGATTTGAGTCGACTCATGAGTCACAAACAAGCGCGGGTTGTAAATGAGTCGAGTTCGAGCTCCTATTTTCAACTCAATTGGGTTCTCCTGGAACTGGAAGATCATTTCGAGATGAGACTTTACCACCGTGGAGTAGCTTTTTTTCAAAAAAAGATGAGGGGGAAAGTCAGTAAGATGTTGGAGAGGCAAAATACACGAGATCACAAACGTAGATTGCTTGCAGCTAAGTATGAATTGAGAAAGCTTTCTAAATTTGTAAAGATACTGATCGATCTAGTGATATGTGGGACAAACATTGAAAGCCTCAGGTGACTGAAAAACTCAGCGACGAGTTGACAAAAGAAGCCTTAAAAATGGGCATGAACGAGGTTTTGATGGGCATAAAGAAATTGTCTTGATAGCATCAAACCAATAGAACAAAGGTTAGCTCTGCAGTAGGTCCATGCGAGGGGAACACTATTGTGTACACACATTAACATCACAAGGTTAAAATATGGGTTTTAGAAATTATAGTATAATATATCTTCTAAATAATTCCTACAAAATATAAATTACCAAATCTTTTTAAAAAAGATTATACCACCTACTCACATGTTAAAGGCCGAATTTGTTGAAACATTCCACGTTTCCACTTCATTTTTAAGAATAAAATATTTTGTTTGAAAACAATAATAAAAAACCACAAATCGGAACTAGTGTTTGCTTGTCACTATAATATTTATTATAACAAAATATTTTGTATAATTTCTCATTATATAATTACTATTACTAAAAATAATCTATCTAATTGTGTTTTTTATACTTCAAAAAATTGAATCAATCTAATTGTGTTTTTATACTATGAATATAGCGTTGCGACGTGCTTATTTTTATCTATGTTTCGGTATAAATTTTATTCAAAACCGAGCTGGTCTTCTTTTTGACATAAGATCTATTAATAACTGAGGCATGTCATATAATATATTTTTACTACCTTTTTCTAAATACGTTTTCGTGTTTTCTAATGTCATCTTTATAACTTAATGACTTTTCCTGATCGACGTAAATTTATTAAAAAATGAGCCTAGTCAAATATAATATATATTTACTTCTTATCTTTCTTAAACACGCTTTCGTGTTTATTTTATCTACATAAATTTTAAAAAGATGTGTTTTCATACTCTCCAAATATCTTATTACGACTTGTTTATTTTATCTACGTTTTGGTACAAATTTTATCCATAACCAAGCCGGTCCACGTTTCGATGCAAATTTTATAACGTAACTGCTCAACAAACTATACGAATAATCAACACGCTATTTTTTTTTTGAACAACAATTTGAATCACTGACGAGCCACTAGCCCATCCGATCATCTCCACCACTCTTAGGAGGAAACTCACCATAGGTGAGAAAAACCCTCTGGTCCAACCTGGACCTTTCCTTTTTTTTTGTCACAAGTGAGACTTAAACCCAAGACCTCTCCATTTTAGAGAAGTCTTGATATACACCTTTGTCATAGGCTAAGCTAGTGGTTGTAATCAACACGCTATTGATATGAAGAATTTTAACTCACACAAACGATATTTGTTGGAATTTTCATCAGAAGACAATAAATTAATTATTTAAAGCCACGACTTTATTCATAGTTGATTTTGGGACCTTCGTGGCTTCATTAGCCATTAGTATTACACGAATAGGCGGTTCCCCTCCATCTCCATTAGTTGTAGGCTAAAAAAGTAAAAAAAAAAACGTAAATAAAAATTAAATTTTAAAAAACATGTAAAATCAACTAAAACCAACTATTGCCTAATGCCCATCACCTTTATCTTCACTTCAAGTTTCCTGCACAAATTAAAGTAATAAAATATACTTATTTATCCGACCACTCAACGTTATACCATAAAAATGAGCATTAAATATTTAATAAAAATTAAATTATTTTTATTACCGCAAGAAACGGGGAAGTTGCATTGGGTTGGAAGACGTGATGCAACATGAATGCTGCTGCAAAGGCAATCGTGATCGACTGCTTGGAGAGCCATACAACACTCTGAGCTAGGTAGCAAATCCGTCGAGCCAGACACCACAAAGGGTGCACACACGTCTAGATTGCCAAGCTGGTTGGGACATGTTTGGCCATGGGTTCGAGCCACAAGGGCTACCACCAACAGAACCATTGTCACTTGACTGATTTGAGATGCACCCATGGCTAATTAACTACAATATTTTCTCAAAGGCTTTTTCTCCACTAATTAATAGGATGAATTGTAGTGTTTTTTTGCATGAATGACCTAATCGGTTTTGGAGGTCATTTAATCCGTACTCTTGATCCACAAATGTTTTACACACACAAGATTATAATTGATTAAATTCCACTCCACTAAATTATAAGCTTTATTTTTTTGTAGATAATAAAATACCATATACACCTTCGTTTTTTTATTGCTGATTTAAAGTATTGATAAACGTATATTATTTCAGTAAAAAACAAAGGCATTATGATAATTCGGTTTTCCTATAGGCAAAAAAAAATAGAATATCAATATAGAGTTAAGTAAACGAACTTTGAATTTAATCCATAAGTTTGAAAAATTACATTAACAGTCCAAATTATAAATAAACGTAATATGATTGGTCTCTAGAGTGGATGATAGGTAACTTTTCTATTAAATAGATTAAGAAAATAAAAAAAATTAAAATTATTTTGTTTTTTTTAATCTAGAGGTATTTTGGTAATTTTTAAAATATTTAACAGAAAAATACTTATCATTCACTTTAGAGATCAAACATGTTATGTTTATGAATAATTTGAGACTAAAAGTGTAATTTTTCAAACTTAAGAAACAAATTTAAAATTTAGAAGTATCACATACATTAGCGTTAGTACTTTCTTTAACTCATAAATATATCAATTGTTAAAGAAACAAATAACATATTTTGATTTTGATGCAATATAAATAATAAGAACTGAATTTGATCCGTAGAGAATTGGGCGAATTATGAAGCACTAAAGTCTAAATTGACTTTTAAATCTATTGAAACATGTTACTAAAATAATATTCGTACGAATGTCCCTTTCATGATATATTAAGGTAAAAAAAAAACGAAACGGCACGGTATCGTGAATATAATAATTAATCTAATATCGAAAAGGGAAAATTTTTAAAAATGTGAATTACAGTTTACCTCTAAATATTAAAAAAAAAATGAAAGCGACAAAGAGCTAATTTTGACTTTTAGCCTTTTAGGAACCTTGGTCAGCGTCAGCAGGAGCAGTCCAATACAGTTTCACAGCAAAAAGAAGTTTCTGTCTCACCAAAGGCCCATCTTCATGGTCAACTATTTGACTTTCCCAATTTAACCCATCTGCGATTCTTTTTACTTTCACCAATAAATCCACGTCATCTCTTATTATCACACTCCCTTCTGGTCTTAATATTCTGTCCATTTCCAACATGATATCTTCCATCTCACATCTGTCACACACATTTGACATTATTTTTTTTACCGTAAAAATTCGTTATTAGAAAATTGATCTCCTAATCAATAAGATCAGATAAAATAAATTTAAAAGCGTACATGTCTTTGTACAATGTAAAAATGGAATCGGCATGGATGAGATCATATGTCCTAGGGTAAGTCGACATTGCTTCACACCTATATAAAAACATTAGCGTTAATTAAGTTAGCAGTAATTTATAACTTTTGAGTATGTTTTGCGACGTGTGTGTATATGTTATAGTGTTATACCAGCTTTGATAAGTTCCAATGAGTCCACGCTCGTAAATTGCACCTAACGTATCGACCTTGGCTTCAACCGGGACAATGTTCATGACCCATAAAGGATCTTCAACGAGTGAAGCCGCAAAACCACCCAAAAACGCGTTCATGTCAAGAAGATTCCGGTATCTTCCTAGATGCCCGAGTTGACTATTTACAGTTTTATAGTATGAAATCCTCTTCTTCCACAAAATAACGTCTTCTTGGAATATATCTGGTGTTACACCATCAATGCTTCCGCTGCTAACTCTAGGGGGTACCATGTTTAATCTCTCAGGCCAGTTTGCTATCGCACCACCGGCAACTTCTTCATTGTTTGAAACTTCTGGCAATCGAGTCAAACAAGTCTCTATGTCCGTGTACCTAATGACATTTTGGTCACATTAGCAGTTAAAAAACAAACGTATACCCAGTAAAATCTCATAAATATCAGAGCTATTGCCAGGGTCTAGAATTACATTAGCAGTTATAAAATAAATTTTTTTTATTTGATTCTTGTAATTAACTAATGAACATAAAGAATGAACAGGAGTGATGATTGATCACTAACCAAGCCAAATCCGGATTTTGGACCGGGCAAAAAGGCGGGGTTTGGGTGAATTTAGGATTCGTTTTACAATCCAAATGGTTGATCGACTTTTGCCATATCGTTAGATCACCCTTTTGGACTAGTTTCTTCCAACAAAGGCTCTTGGCAACTTTCTCGATTTGGGTTTGTTCCTCGTTCAAATCCTCCTCCGTTCTCTCCCATCCTTTCCAATGGTTTTCCCAGTTAATCGGAGGCCCAGAAAGGATCCAGTATCCACCGGGTCGAAGAACCCGGTCCACTTCGATCAAGTATACTCCATCTATAACATAAAATTAATTAATTATCCCAAAATATATAAGTTAATTCTACATAAGATTAATTAAAAAGGTGGTGAGGAGAAATTACCATATTGACCCCAGGGGATAAGACAACGAGAGCAATGAGCCATGTCGAAAGACCTAGAAGGGTACGGAAGCCTCTTGGAGGCAATGACTCCGATTAAAGCGGGAACACCACGCTCTAATGCGAACTGTACCTGAGCCTCGTGTGTATCCCTTGGAGCAAACGACATCGTTATGATGTTTCTTGATAGAAGATAAGCTCCCCAACTAGCTACCTAATTAATATGATATTTACCAATTTGTTTAAATTAATATCCAAGATCAAAATTCTTTCTATAAAAATATAATAGTCATATCATTATCTTAAAACATATAAATTATAGGACGGCTTAATTTTGTATTATGATAATTGTAGTGATCTAACAAATAAACAAATTACTAAATATATCAATAGAATTGTGGGTTGATGTGTCCACAAAGACAATAAAACTCGTCACAAAAGGTTTGTGATGCAACTGTTTTGAACCAAGTTGACAACAATTTATGTACCTAATATAATCTCATACAAACACCATAATCAATCTGTGTCTTATCTAGTACATTACTAGAAAAGGGTGGAACTCCTTCGAAAATTTCCGACGCAAATAAATTGTCCTAAATTCCTACATGTTAAAAAACCCTAATTTTGGGACAACATTGTGACAAAAAATCAAATTAAAAAATAATAATTATGGTAATAATATTATAAATAAAGTCAATTCTAATAATAATAACTAGAAAATACCAAAAATAATAATATCTTTGTCGAAAATACGTAGGAAATTTGTACAAGACAGTTTCCTAACAAGTTTTTTATGACAATTATTTTGTCGTAAATGTGTCGGAAACTAATGTTGATGAAAATGTGTGTATAAAGTTTTTTTCTAGTAGTTTTATATATACCCAATAATCAAGTTTTAATTAAATTTGAAACAAAATTTGATCTTCAAATTCAATAATATTCTAAATTGTCAAGTTTCATCTGGGGTGGTTAAGAACTAAATATAATCAAATACCCAATTTTGGAAAATTATAAAAACAGGAGTAAAAGATAGTTTACCTAAATATAACCAAAATACTCTCTATTATAATTACTAAATTTAACAAAATAAATTAAAATAAAAGTAAAACGGTGGGCCGGGTTTGACAAAATAATCTTACCCCACAACCCGTATCAATGGCGGTTCGGATTGACCCGTCATTAAGATTGATTAGTTTTCCGATATCATCGATATACGCATCGGCGCCATGGGGAAACATGGTGCCACCACCGGGGAATCTAAACCGGTCATCCTCGAACCTGATCCAATTCTGAACCGCTTTCTCGACCGTTAGATCTTTGTGTGGTACATTGGCGTACCACGCCAGATCCCTGCTCTCCGGCCACGTGAACGGGTTCTTGTAACCGTACGGCGCCGGAACACGGCATTTTATAACCTCGTTTTTCTCCGGGCAATGTCTTTCCCGGTAAATCAGCCGGTCACGTGGGAACTTTAATGATCGTTTTTTATCTTGGCATGGTGTGTATTCGGAGAAATTGACGTGACACGGTGGGTAGGTTTTGACGGTGAAACCGTCGTTGTCGGCGGCGGCGTGGTGGGTGGTGAAGTCTAGGGTTTTGTCTGAGTAGGCGGCGGCGGCGGTGGTAGCGGAGTTGAAAGAGGAGGATGGGCAGTTGATGGTGGTGGTGCGTAGGGAGGTGACGGTGGAAGAGGTGGTGGAGCGTGGTTGCCATGAGCCGAATAAGTAGAAGAAAGAACATAGGAAGAAGACAAGACAGGTTAGTACGACGTTGTCTTTACGGAGGAGGTGGGTGGAGACGGCGGCGTTGGGTTTGGCGGTGGGGGTGTAGTACGGCGTGCTTTGTCCCGCCATTGTTGAAGTGTTCAATAAGGTCATCACGTCGTTTGAAATTATATATAGAAAGTGAGTCAACTCGGGGATGGTGAGTTGAAACGGTGTGTTTGTTCTCCGCACGTTGATTTTTCTAATTTTATATTTTATTTTTGGAAAAAATAAAATAGATTATGAGAATGGACTCGGAAGCCACAAGGCTGGGGGTTGGGCTGGGTCGCAAGTCGCAACCATGATGCGGAATGTCTTCATATTAATTTACTTGTTTTTATATTAAATTAGGTTAAAATCCATCTTTTACATGGTTTGAATAAATATAACTTATTATAAAACACTATTTTCTATGAAGATTTGTATGTTTGGTGTTATTAGTTATTTGTGAAATAACAAATAATTAAAATTTTCATATAATTTAGTAATTTTTAATAAAATATTAGAATATATGTTAGATATTTAATTATTTAACGTCATCATTAGTTAATAGGAGAGAAAGACGAAAAACAAAAATCTAGATTTCATCAGAAGTCGACATGTAGCTAGTATAATTATTCATTTACTATAATATAGGTTAGAAACCATGTATATTATACATGGTGAATAAATACAATTTTATATATATTTAGTAATAAAAATCTAATATTACATAATTTTTAATACAAATTTTAGAAACGTTATATAGTTATTTTTTAAAAATGTTTTATAAAAAGAATGAAAGAAATTTTCAAACTATAAAAATGTTTTATGAATTAAGCTATTTTTTCAATTATTATTTTTTAATAAAAATAGTTATAAAAATCATTATTATTTAACAGGAGAAAGAGGTGGGAAACAAAAATTATATTTTTTTTTCATAGAAACCTGTATTATTAAATAGGAGAGAGAGTCGGGAAAAAAATGTTAAGGATAAATATAGGAATGACATGTAACACCTCAAAAACTTTATTTATTAGTATGTATAGATATAGATTTAGATTGTGTTTAAAATAGTACTTCAAACTTCAAAACGCTTAAAAAAGAATCTATTTAAAGTTTAAACTCTCGAGTTCCTACGAACACCTGGTATACTTTTAGAAAATAGTAAATATGGGACTATGGGTTATAAATGTTATACAAAGGTTTTGTTTTATATATAAAAAAGAAAAGCCTGTCACATTTTCGTTTCAATAAGAGAGCATTTTTAAGAAACTAACAAGGTAATTTCATATTTTATAGAATATGTTTAAATAATTCTCAAAGCTGTATAAAAAAATCAAAATTATTGTATTTTAATACAACCTAAGGATATTGTTCGGAAAAAGACGGAATAACTTTGATTTTTTAATTAAAACGAATTTAAGGATTGGTCTAGACATGCAATTAATATATGTTAGTATAGCATTGTGAGTATAACGTGGGGTGCATGAAAGAACAATGGCATGACCCCAAGTGAACAACGACGTACACCAAATCCATTTTTTTACTTATTTTTTTGTATATATTTGTTTATTTATTAATTATCAAATAATTAATGGGAGATCAAGACGATCCAACAAGAAACAAATTTTGTTTGTCTTTTTTATTAACAATTTCCCTCTTGTTTTTCTTCATTTGAAAACTCTGTAGGAAAAATACAACTAAAAGATAAACATTAAACACCCACTTAATTAATAATAAACTTTTGCCATTACCATTACATTCAAATAATCTAATTAATTAAACATATGCTTTCTAATTTAATGCAAATAAACGATATTAAACTCCTTTTAGGGTACGTCACTACATGTAATGGGCGTGAAATGGAGGAGCATGAGTACCACCACAGCCTTGTACGCTAGTGAGCGTCACAAGGGCGTGAGCCCCAGGAGGCGTGACCCCGGTGGAGTAGGTATTGGTAGTCTCAAAGTCTCTAACCTGGCACTACTATGCAAATGGTGGGGCTATACCAAAGTCTTTGGTGACAAATAATCATGGCAATTCACTTAACCAAAAGATCAAACAAAATCATCCCCCGAAGATGTGGCATAACAAGTGGGTGGAAAAATATTACTAGTATTGGCGTATAATTAATGGAAAATGATTATTCACTGCATTTTTGTAACCATAATTTGGGGAGGATCAAATAAGAAGTTGTTTTCGGCTAAGAAATCTAAGAAGTGACAAAAACATTAAGAAACGATATCAAACGAACTCAGATTGAGCTCATTCCAGCGGCATTGGAACCGTATCGTCGAACTTTACCATCTTAGCTTTTAGGGTTTAGATCTTAGCGTTGAATTTTAGGATTTTAGCCTTAGGGTTTAGCCTTAGGGTTTAGCTTTTAGGGTTTAGGTTTTTTTTGGAGGGTGGAGGTGGGGGTTTAGGTTTTTGAGGGTGGGTGGGGGTGGGTTTAGGTTTTTTGGGGGGGTGGGGTGGGGGGGTTTAGGTTTTTGGGGGGTGGGGTGGTGGTTTTAGGCTTTTCGGGGTGGGGTTGGAGGGGGGGTTTAGGTTTTTGGGGGTGCGGGTGGAGGGGGGTTTAGGTTTTTGGGTCCGGATTAGAGTTCGATGAGACGGTTACAACGCCGCTTGAATGAGCTCAATCGGAGTTCGTTTGACCCACTTCTTAGCGTTTCTTAGCGAAAAACCACTTCTTATCGGAACCTTCCCCCATAATTTGGTATATACGGAATGCGCGTAATGGAAAATGTTCAAAACATATTCCTCTCAAAACATACAGAATGTGCGTAATGGAAAATTATGATACCATAATTTTGGGAATAATTTCCAACAGTTGGTATCATAGCTTGGGGAAAAAGAAAGCCATTAGTCATTTTTTCGAGAAAGGGGAGTAGCCATGTGGCTGCAAGGCTGCAAATGAAAGAAGATGGAAGGAAGTTGCTAAAATTCGACCCGTAAGAGCTCGAATTGTTAAAGCGTATGTGAAGTTTCAAACGAAGGGTGGTGCGATTCAACAAAGGAAGATATCGATATGAGCGATTTAGATTGAGTGAAATATTGATCACTGCGAATGGTGCAGGGATTTGAAAAGTGTTTACCTGAACGATTCAGGGTGGTACGATGTGATACAATGAAGAACGTGGTTGTTAATTGTAACGAACCAAAATCCGGGTTTCGTTTTCAAATAAATAAATATTTCTAATTAATATTATGGTGAAAATAATATTTTAGAAATAAGTTGAAACAAGTGGGTTTCAAGTTAGTAATGGGGTTATATTAGTTTTTAACTAATTTTGGAATGAAAATGGGTGATATAGAAGTTGAGGGACTGAAAGTGTAAAATGGCAAATCTGCCATATTTGACTAAAAGAAGTCAAAATTCAGATTTCTCTCATTTTGTGTGTGGGTTGATGCTCTCAAGGGAAAAAAGGGAGAAAAAGGTGTTGAAGTCAAAATCGTGCAATTGAAGCTTGGATTGTGAAGGTGTTGGCTTGCACATCATCCTTCTAACATCAAGTAAGTGTTAATCATTCTTTTGATTTCACCATTGATGTGTTAATTGGTGGGTTTTGTAGAAATCCGAAATTTATGTTGCATGTTGATAATTAGTGTTAGATTATTGATAATCTAGCTAAACTAAAGTTAAAGAATGATGATTAACATCTTAGAACCCTTTGATTTTGATTATGAGAAGTTAGGGTTCATATGGTGAAAATTGGGGGTGTTTGGATCATAATGCTAGAATGTTGAATTAATGAAGATTAAGTGTTTTTAAGATGTTAGACACTTGAACAAACACCAAATTAACTTAATGATAATTTTTGAAAGAAGAATTAGTGTTAAGATTAAGTTAACGAAACTCAAGTAGGTGAGTTTGTGGTGAAAGAGGGTGTTTGGTTATGAGGATAACCCAAACGGGTCAATTTGGGTTGGAATTGGGGAAATTGAGTTGTGAACTCAATTGTAATGAAATTCTGGTATATGTTAGATTACTAAACTAGGTGTGTATGTTTAGGTAATCAAATTGTGGGTCTAGAAGGCGGAGCGGGATCTTCTAACCCGAAAGGTAAGTGCTTTTGCACTTACTTAGTTATGATGATAAATGAGTTTTATGCAATGTTGTATGTATAATGTGTAAAGTTGCATAATTTGTTATGTGGTATGAATGAGCATAAAATTGTATGCATAATTGAAGGAATGTAGTTATAGTATTTATACTATAATGGAAATGGATCATGTGTTGATCATAAATGAAACGGAATTATAAATGATGAAAGTAACTTGTAGGTGATATACAAGTGTATGAAATCCTTAATTGACCAAATGGGTGTTAACGGGTCAAATGGGTGAAAGGTGTGAAAACAAGTTGTGAATTTTGTGGACTATGTGTTATGTGATTGTGTGCATACTTGTGATATGATAAATTATGAATGATTTAGTATGTACAATGAATGAATGTAGTTATAGTGTTAACCTATAATGGAAAAGGATCATGTGTTGATCATAAACGAAACGGAGTTATGGCCTTGTACCATAATGGAAAAGGATCATGGGTTGATCGGATTATGTGTTGATCATAAACGAAACGGAGTTATGGCCTTGTACCATAATGGAAAAGGATCATGGGTTGATCGGATCATGTGTTGATCATAAACAAAACGGAGTTATGGCCTTTGTGCCATAATGGAAATGGATCATGTGTTGATCATAATTGAAACTTGTAGTAAGGGTGCAAGAATATGTAGCCTAAATGACAATTTGGGTGGAAACGGGTCAAATGGGTGAATGGGTGAAACAAGTAGAAATTTACTTGTTTGTTATGAATTTATCTTCATTACTAATGGTGATATGTTTATATGGTTGTAGAAAAGGCTCCGAAGTAGTCCAAGGCGTGAAGGGTTCTCGTATGCATTTTGGTAATTTGGGGATTTTTGGGGAAAACCCCCGTAGATGGATGTAAATTTGATACACAAATGATGTTTTAGTGTATTTACTTGTTGTTGATGTGTTTTTGGTCAAAACCCAAGTGTTGGGAATTTTTAGTGTCTTGAAAAATGGAAAAAGTTGAAAAAATGGTTAAGTGCTGAAACCTGCAGAAAAACTGAAACTTTCTGTGAAAAAGGTCCCCTCGCGGGCCGCGACTGGGGGTGGCACGTATGAGTCGCGGTACGCGACAGGAAAAAAAAAAAAATTTCTGGGTTTAAGACTTCCGCGCGTTAAAGTTTGTTTTTAAAAGTGGTGTGTTTCATTAATCCATGATAGATTGATTAGTAACCATGGCAGATTTGTGATCAGGACGTGATCAAACAGGGGCGAAGATTCTGTGTGAGTCAGGATTGTAAACCGTGTGAAACGGGGCAAAGAATCTGAGTGATTCATATTGCGGATGATGAAGGTGCGATGCCTGTGTAGAAAAAAAGTTGTTATGGTAATTAAACTTTAGTGATTAAAGTTGGTTTGAAAAACCTGAGTAATTTGAGTTATTAATAAATATGAAGATCATGATTGTGATTATCATGATCGTGTTGAAAGGGATAAGGTTGCTAAGATAAAAAGTTGGGTCGGTTAAAGACATTAGTCTACGTGATCAAGGAATGGATCGAAAACAAGAATGTGAGGTAAACGGTCTAAGGATTAAAGTGGAAGAGCTACGGGTCTTGCTGAGAATTCAAGATTTAGGAGGTACAAATCAAGATTAAGGGAGAGAATAAATGTTTAATTTTGTGTAAAATAATTATTTATATTAGTTTATTAATTGTTTGGCTGAGTTCGTATCAGATTAGGAGTGAGTTTGTCTATTTATTTGATTATATAATTAAGTTTGAGTTGAGTTAAGATTAGTTTAGCTTTATTATAAATATATTATTTATGGATCATTATAAGTGTCTTAAGAGTTCTAGAATATAAGAAAGAGTCAGATCTTATCGTGATCAAATTTTGTGTTCCAACCCAACCCAACACCACCCCCCACCCCAATTTCTGAAAACATTGTATATGATTATAAAAACAATTTCTTTATAGCCCTCTCTTTACGTTCAAGACGAGTTATTTGGAGAAGTTGATCATTTAATTTACAGCATTATCTCATCTTTTAGAAACGCCATGTGCTTATGATGACAAGCGAGGGGCCACTTCGAAAAATTCCTTTAAATTTTCAATATACTCCACTACTCCCTCTGAAAATATCAAATCTTTTTTTTGTCTTTTAATATGAAAACAAAATAATAAACATATTTTTGAATGCCTTTGACTTATTTTTGGAACCAAACGTAATATTGTAAGCATAGTTTTTGGCTCTTCTATTTCTTTTTAACAGCCAACAAAACAATTCATATGATAAAGGGTAGTACAAGCAATACGCTAGACCCATCAAATTACAACCACCAATGCTTAATACAAGGAATAAATCTCATGACTTGGTGTTTTTTTGACTTAGAGTGTGCACTTGTTTGATTATCTTATAACTTATGATGCTAAATACACCTTTTTGTATCAAGCGGGCAAAGCCCACTAAACAACGGGGGTCCGGGGGCAGCGCCCTGGTTAGGAGGGTCCTTTCGGCAGCAACTCCTAGTGGAGTCCAAAAGGCAACACTCTTGGCTGGGGTTAAGCTGTTAAAGAATGGTCCTCCGGACCAGTTTGGTCATGTCGACTAGTTTGTTTCTCCGGAGTAAGTTTGTTTCTTCGAAGTAAGATTGCTTCTCCGAAGTAGATTGTCTCTCCAGAGTAAATTGTTCCTCCGGAGCAGTTATGAATTGACAATTGTGACGATTTTCCGCCAATAACTATAGTTACGTTCCATTGCATCTGTTTACCTCATATATACATGTGAATTTGATTAATGTTAAATATATGAAACTTTTATCAGTCTTTCACATTTTCTGTTAGTTAATATCTTATTCTTATCCGATTGAATATTCGTGTACCCGTGATATAATTTAATCTAATAATGAACTATCACGATTTACTGAATATCCAAATCACATCATATACACGAATCACCCAGAAATTTTCTACATTCACCCTGATCGGTTTTCATATGTTAGTGACTGAATTGACACGCAAATAGTGGAACAAGTGCCATCAAAAAATTTCTTTTCACCATCATAGATTTCTAATCATTCACAAAGAGTTTTTATATTGACTTCAAAAAGGAAAGACAAAACGTCTTCCAACCCGTTCCTTGGTTTAGAAAATCTTAGAATCACGGGAAATCGGTAATCCATCAATATGTACAAAGGATTATAGTTTTAGAAAATCTTGCCGTTCTAAAAAAAAATAAAAATCTTAATCTAATATCTATTTTGATCACCATCAATAAGAATAAAAAAAAATACAAAAAGATAACAAAAATACATAGACGTTTGGTAATATAGAACTAGCTGAATACCCACGCTTCGCGGCGGCGTCAGGTCACCTAATTTGCTCACAATAATGCTTGATTTCCAACAAAGAAAACATATTTTTATACATGCAAATCGATCTCAAACACTTAATTGCTCACTCTAAAATCTTTTTTCTTGTCTAGCTTTTAGCTAATTAGGGGTTTCGGTTGAGGTATGTAGACTAAAATCCAAGGGCTAATCATGGAATCCCAAATGCCCTAGGTCTCATCACGGTTCAAGGACCGGACCGGTTATAAACCAGACGAAGACCGTATTTGTAAATCGAGGATGGACTGGGTTTGCACTCGTCGGCTTCGCCACTTCAGTTTACCAGTCTTTTGGGTTGGATTGAGACTGATAATTTAAACTAGGCTGATGGGCCGCTGGGCGTGTTGCATGCATGGGCTGCTCCCAATGATGTGGGCTAGTGTGTTGGATTATTACATTTGTGGGCTACAACTACTTGTAGACTTCTAGTGTTTAAGAATGTAATAAGATTATTATTATCACATCATTCGTTTAAAACTTCATTTCCCAGCCCAAAACTCAAACAAAAAGGAACTCAAGATTGAGCAGTGGCAATGTTTTCATTTAAATTAATAAAAAAAAAAAATTTGGTTTTAACCGTGAAACAAAAATAAATTTCTAACTTCACGTCGAATTCATTATGTTAAGCTCAGGTCGAGATGGTTTAAAGTTTAAACTCTGCTTGATTCGAACTTTTAGCAAGACGGTATCAAAAAGATAATGAACGACTCGACTTGTTTATACCCTGATCACAAACGGTTTTGAATCTATGTAGTCATATGATTATGTTTATTTCGTACTTTTTGAATACAAACTATATTATGATTTTTTGGACGATTCCAGGAATCGATTCAATTCCTTTTACGGTTTTAAAACATCGTGTTGTAAATCAGAGTAGAGATACAGAAATCACGACTTGAGCAACTCGTTGGGAAATTCTAGAATCGAATCAAGATACAGAATACCGTTCAAGTTAGCCACACTTAACAATGGAATGATCAATTAACCCATAATCCAATGAAAAAAATTAACCAAAACATTTTCATTCAAAGCATCAACTGCCCTTGTCCATTCCATCTAATAGATTTTAGGAAATAGATTCAAAATGACTAAACAATTAAATAAATATAAAATAATAAAATATTAGGAAAAATGAATTAAAAGGCAAAAAGGAAATCGGTTAGCTTCAACTGCAGGTGCAACATGGGGCATGCCTGCTCAAGTAATCAGGCAGACCCAAGCTTGACCCGTTTCGTTCCCGTTTCGTTCAACCCATGGGTCTCTGATGTTGGTCCGGGTCACTGCTATCACATCGGTACCTTTAAGGGGAGGGGGTTGTATATAATAAAATTCAATTCATATATAACAATGATGGTTATAAAATCTTTATATAATATATTTTAAAGATTATTTAGTTTGCAATACAAAATAATTGTATAACCTATAAATCATCTAGTGACGCCCAAGAAAAACGTCTTAGCCCAAAAAAGCCATATAGGCTAAAAAGTCTTAAAGAGGCCCACATTCATCTCTAATTGACCCATCTCAATACATACAGAGCCACCTTATTGTTACGGGGTCATCTTTCGAGGCTTGTGTGGCGCCTTGAGTTATCCAGAGCCAACCAATCCGTCCCGCTTATGATCAGGGTCTAATGGTTTGGTATTGGCTTGGACCCATTAGGCGAGCGACAACAACTTGCGACCAGTGATGCATTCGGTGTACAACCACACATAGGCATGTTCACATTGTCTATCCCACTGACGTCGTGCCCGATAAAGTCCAGACTAGCAAACAAACCCAAACGTTCAAGGCTTCAAGCACAAGACAAGTAAATATGGTCTTCAAACATTTGGTTTGTTACACTCTCCCACCACCAAACTATGCACGTCCTCGTGCATTTGTTGCACTTCCTCGAGCAGCACCCTGAACATTGGCTTTGCTTTGGCTTTGGAAAAAGGGACGCTCTTAAACACGTTGATCCCAACGTGCAACGACCTACCATCACCTGGACCGGTTCAATGTCTCGTCTTACGCCTTTGAAACCCACATCGAAGCTGCGGCCAAGCACTCCACATAGAACACGACCATGGGTTCCATTACCCTTTCTAGCGATCAAGTTGGTTCAAGAACAACACGACCAAAATTCCCCATGATCTGTTAAACCATGCATACGTGTCACATCCAGACACTTTACAACACTTTTTAGGGATTTTGGTATGTTTAGAAATATCGGCCTAAATATATTAAAAGAGAATACTATGGTTGCGTATGTTAAAAGGTTTGAAAGTTCTATAAAATAACCTAAGCTGCTTAATTCTAAATTCAAATAGTTTCTATAAAATCATAAAAATTGTTTTTCTTAGTGTAAAAAAAATTAAAAGTTTTCTTTATGAAACCAACAAAAAACATCATGCTAATTAGCTTAGTATATATGCTAATTTGCAAGTTTATAGCCCAAGTCGAATTCCCTTGTAGGTTTTGACGTCGTTTAAGGTCATATCTAATGGCCAAGTGAGAAAGGAAACAAAGCGTGCCATGTAAATAGGATGAGTTTCTCTCTTCACACTCAGAATATGTAATGGTCAAGCGAGGGGAAAGGTTATTAGAGTTTTTTTTTTTTTTCATTAAGTATTTTAAACAATTAATAATAATTATTTTTAAACAATTACTTAGTATCGGAAATGTCAATACAACCATGTGTTAAAACCGCTTATGAGATCAAAAATCCTTTTTTTAAATAACTCTGTCTTTGATAAAGTTTTTATCAGAATTTTTAGAAGAAAAAAAAATAAACAAGATTGCATGTCTAGCTTTTTTTTAATTAACGAATAAAAGTTATAATAGAAAAATTAAAATAAGCCTTAAATTAAATCTTGTAATAAAAATTAAGAAAAGAAAATGGCGAATGTGATTGGTCCGTTAGTTTTTTTTCACTTTACTACGTAACTCAATCCACAAAAATCCTTCTCACGTCACACTTACAGATATTTCACTTGGTGCGGTGTTGTCGTGAGCGTGAGTTGAGATAGCAAGAGGGACTTCCCGCTCACTTGACAAATGCCACAAATGGCCTTATAAAGTGAATTTGAAAAGAATGGCCCTTGAAACAAAAAATACCATATGGGTTTTACATGATTCATGTGGGTGTTCTTTTAACCTAAAATCATAGCCATATATGGCATTAACCATGTGATATTATTAAACTATTTACATGTTTATACATCAAATGCTTTAGAATCTGTGCTTAAAGATGTCATTGTTAATCAAATAGATCAATGACACTTGTGTTCGAAGTTGGTGTGATACGCCAACTATCGTCTCAAATATTATTCTCCCCCATAAGCATAATCATAAGCATAATCATAATCATAATAAAATAATAATGATAATAATAATAATAATAAAGGCTCGAAGACTTAACAGGTGTAGGAAAGTGAAAGAACCCAAACCGGGTACCTCTCACAGTTGGCAAACATTGCATATACATAGTTCTTAAACTTTGAATCAAACATTAAACTAACAGCGGAAGTCTTTACAAAATTCAGAGTCAATTAAAACTTAAAATTTAAACATAGTTCAACAATCTAAAACTAGCAAATGGGGATGTCAGTCTTCATCAGCAGCAGCCATCCAGCCATTCACTCCTAAGCCCTCGCGGCATCATTTCTTTTCCTTTCCTTTGCTACCTGATGTGCATACTAAAATAGTCAGCTAACGCTGGTGAGTTCAAGTTTTCTTTAGCTTTATATATATATATAAAAAGGATTTTCCCTTTTAAATATACGTATTATATTATACACGTAATACAATGAAATCTTTCTTTATTCTTTAAATACATACACATTAAAATATGTCTTCCTTCTTTAAAATACATACGTATAAAAATCTTTCTTTCTTCTTCTATATTCATACGTATTTACTTTGTACTCTTTTCTTTAAGTCATACATTAATGTCTACAATCTGTTCTGTGCCCCCGAGCGGGCTTCTTCGTTCTTACTTCCCGAAGGAACTCTTTCTCGCGGTTATTGTTCCCTAAGGCTCAACGTCCAAAGGCCGATAACCGACTTTCTGTGCCCCCAAGCGGGCTTCTTCATTCTTTCTTAGCGACCGTCGCCGCTAGAGTAACCGTCGTTACTCATCTTAACCAGTTGCAACATCCTCGTTACAATGCCCTGCCGAGCACTGTCCCGATTTCTCTCATGGTACATCATGGACTTGTCCATGACGCAGCATCGGCTTCGGGTAGCACTAGTCTCAAGGACTATACTACTACCTCAAGACTTGCTACTATGCTTAGAGTAGCACTAGCCTCTAGGACTACGCTACTACTCCAAGTCTTTCGTCGTATAAGCATACTCTTACAGATTAGACAATGTATTTGACTTATTATTCTTCTCTTCGTTTATAAAACATATAGTTAAGTAAACCATTCTTTCTTCTCTTTCTCTTGTTTATAAATCATATAGTTAAATAAACCATTCTTTCTTCTCTTTCTCTTGTTTATAAATCATATAGTTAAATAACCCATTCTTTCTTCTCTTTCTCTTGTTTATAAAACATATAGTTAAATAAACCATTCTTCTTTCTTTCTTTCTTTCAAAACGTTCGGTTTAACAACCGTTATCTTTCTTCCTGTCAAAACATTCGGTTTAACAACCGTTATCTTTCTTTCTTACAAAACGTTTAATTAAATAATATACATTTATTTATAAACGTCTAATTCTTGAGTATGCACACCACCCTAAAACAGTAAAATAGGGATCTTGAACTCACCTGATGGGTGGTCTCAGAAATGCTCTCAATTGGTCACTGAGCGTCACTAGGGTTACTCACGATCTGTATAATAAAGTTATATGCATAAGGTATTGCTCCTAAATGACACTAGACATTACTAAGTATAAACCCCGTAGTTTCGAGTCATACCCTTTCTATCGAAACTAGGTAGTTTCGAGTCATACTTTGCCTATCGAAACTATGTAGTTTCGAGTCATACTTTGTCTATCGAAACTATGTAGTTTCGAGTTATACTTTTGTCTATCGAAACTATGTAGTTTCGAGTGGTACTCTGTCTATCGAAACTATGTAGTTTCGAGTCATACTTTGCCTATCGAAACTATGTAGTTTCGAGTGGTGACTTGTGTAAAATCTTAGTAGTTTAAGTTTAGGTTCTGTATCGAAACTATGTAGTTTCGATGGGTCTGCTACAATCGAAACTCGGTAGTTTCGAGTCATACTTTGTCTATCGAAACTATGTAGTTTCGATGACTCAGTCATCTCCCCCAAACAGAAACCCTAGATCTGGCCATTTATTCTAATCGATCAAGCTTTGAACTTTTTACGTTCGAAACGTTCCTTTACTTCCCATGAACCCAAATATGTGGTTTGTTTCAAGTTTCACACGTAAAATCTACCTCTTCACTCGATTTTTACCCTTTAACCCGAAAGTTACAAAAACTCAGATTTAGGTATAGCGATTACCTGTTACTGCTTCTTTCCTGTTTCTTTATGCTCCAGAGGTAGTGAGCAACAAATCTTTGAGACTTTGAGCTTGATCCCGATCTTTCTCTCTCTAGACTGAGCTCTCTCTTTCTCTTTCTAGTCTTGCGCAAATGAGAGGATGGGGAGAGGCTGTGTGCAGATGTAGAAGGGTTTCCTTCTAATATCGGCCCATGGGCCGAAATCTGGGCCAAGCCCACTTGTTCTTTTCCTTTTTATTTACTTTCTATTATTTGGGATGTTACAAGTCTACCCTTCTTATTAGAGGTTTCGCCCTCGAAACCTTTCATGGGTCAAACATCTGAGGGTACAACTCCCTCATTTCCGACTCCGTCTCCCACGTGGCTTCTGATCCTTTTCGATGTTTCCATTGAACTTTGACTAGCGGGATAACTTTATTGCGTAGTCGCTTCTCTTTTCTGTCTAGGATTGCTGTGGGCTCCTCAATATAGTTAAGCTTATTGTCTACTTCGATGTCATCGAGTGACACTTGTGCCGATTCGTCAGCTAGGCACTTTCGCAATTGCGAAACGTGAAAAGTAGGGTGGATTCCACTCAATTTTTCAGGCAGTTCTAGTCGATAAGCCACCTTTCCAACTCGTGCCACAATCTTAAATGGTCCGACAAACCTCGGACTTAGTTTCCCTCTTTTTCGGAATCGAATTATTCCCTTCCACGGAGACACCTTCAATAGTACTTTATCTCCAACCTGGAATTCAAGGTCTCTCCTTCTCTTATCAGCGTAAGACTTTTGCCTATCCTTAGCGGCTTTCATTCGCGCTTTGATTTGGTCAAACTTCTCAGAAGTTGCTTTGACTACGTCAAGGCTTGCGAAATCTTTCTGCCCAATTTCGCCCCAACATACGGGCGTTCTACACTTCCTTCCATATAACATCTCATAAGGCGGCATTCCAATGGTCACATGGTAACTGTTGTTGTAAGAAAACTCCGCCAGTGGTAAGTGACTATCCCAACTACCTCCAAAGTCAATGATACATGCCCGCAGCATGTCCTCTAGAGTTTGGATAGTCCTTTCGGACTGGCCATCGGTTTGCGGGTGGTAAGCTGTACTGATATTAAGTCTCGTACCCATTCCCTCATGGAATTGCCTCCAGAACCTTGATGTGAATCTCGTGTCCCGGTCTGACACAATTGACAATGGCATACCGTGTCTGGCCACGATCTCGTTAATGAATAGTTCTGCTAGTTTTTCTGACGAGTAACTCTCACGCATGGGCAAGAAGTGAGCACTCTTCGTCAGTCTATCCACAATTACCCATATAGTATCATGTCCCTTAGCTGTACGCGGTAGCTTGGTTATGAAATCCATGGTAATGTGTTCCCACTTCCATTCAGGAATGAATAGTGGTTGCATCTTTCCGCACGGCTTCTGGTGTTCGGCCTTCACTTGAGAGCAAGTTAGGCATTTGCTCACATAATCGGTTACATCATTTTTCATGCCGGGCCACCAGTATTCCTTCTTCAAATCATGGTACATCTTGTTAGTTCCGGGATGGATAGAGTAACGAGACTTGTGAGCCTCGTCAAGGATTTTGACTCTAAGTTCGCCACCCTTGGGTATCCACATCCTCCCGAACCGAGTTCGTACCCCATAAGCATTGGTTTCTAACTTTTCTTGCTGACCCACTATCCTTTCCCTCTTGACATTTTCCTCTTTCAAGGCTTCATCTTGGGCACGTTCTATTTCTGTCATAAGATCTGGAGTCACGATTAGTTGATAGGATTTCACTTCGATAGGAGTTGTCGCCTCCTTTCGACTCAAGGCGTCGGCCACCACATTCGCCTTTCCGGGGTGGTAAAGGATTTCACAGTCGTAGTCTTTCAATAATTCTAACCATCGCCGCTGCCTCATGTTCAACTCTTTTTGTTCGAAGAAATACTTCAAGCTTTTGTGGTCGGAGTAGATGGTGCATCTGACTCCATAGAGGTAATGTCTCCAAATCTTTAAGGCAAAGACAACGGCCGCGAGTTCAAGGTCGTGAGTCGGGTAGTTGACTTCGTGAGTCTTTAATTGTCGTGATGCATACGCAATCACCTTTCCTCGTTGCATAAGCACACAGCCTAACCCCTGGCCTGAGGCGTCAGAATACACCACTAGGTCCTCGTTACCATCGGGTAGGGTCAGCACCGGTGCTCGGGTTAATCTCTTCTTTAATTCTTCGAAGGCAGTGGTTTGGGCCTGGCCCCATTCATATTTTACGTCCTTACGAGTCAATTTGGTTAGAGGTGAGGCTATCTTAGAGAAGTCTTGTATAAACCTCCGGTAGTAGCCTGCCAAACCTAGAAAACTTCGTACATCCGTTGGTGTTTTCGGAATTTCCCAATTCCACACTGCATCAATCTTTGCTGGGTCTACCATGATGCCTTCAGCGTTAATCACATGACCTAAGAATTGGACTTCCTTTAGCCAGAACGCGCATTTCGTGAACTTAGCATAAAGCTTCTCTGTCTTTAATGTGTCTAGAACTTCTCGCAGGTGACATGCATGATCACCCTTGCTCTTAGAATATACGAGTATATCGTCGATGAAGACTATCACTGACCGGTCTAACATTGGTCGACACACTCTGTTCATCATATCCATGAAGGCTGCGGGAGCATTTGTAAGCCCAAAGGACATCACTCGGAACTCGTAGTGTCCATATCGCGTTCGGAATGCGGTTTTAGGTATGTCTTCCTCTCTTACCTTTAGTTGATGATAACCTGACCGCAGGTCGATCTTTGAGAACCATTTGGCGCCCTGTAATTGGTCGAATAGATCGTCGATTCTGGGTAGTGGGTACTTATTCTTCACAGTTATTTTGTTCAATTCTCTGTAGTCGATGCACATTCTCATGGCACCATCTTTCTTCTTGACAAACAGCACCGGAGCACCCCATGGTGAAATGCTCGGTCTGATAAATCCCTTTTCCAAAAGTTCTTCCAGTTGGGTCATCAGCTCTTTCATCTCAAGTGGCGCTAGCCGGTAAGGTGCTTTGGCAACGGGCTGGGCACCTGGCATTAAATCTATTTGGAATTCTGTCTCCCGATCAGGCGGCAATCCGGGCAGTTCCTCAGGGAACACTTCCGGATAATGGCACACCACGGGTACTTCGCTTAACTCTTTTACTTTTACGTCTTTATCGATCACGTACGCCAAGTAGGCCTCACACCCACGCCTCATATACTTTTCTGCTTTCATTTGTGAGATTACATTAGTCAACGGAATGTCTCGTTCCCCATAAATTACGACCTCGCTGCCGTCAGGAGCGTTGAGCTGAATCACTTTTCGTTTACACACAATCCGAGCTTCATTGGCAGATAACCAATCCATTCCCAGTACTACATCGAATCCTCCCAAGGCTATAACGAATAATCTAACCGGAAATCTATGGCCCTCTATCTTTATGGTAAGATCGTCTACCAACTCTACCACTTTAGTGTTTCTACCCACTGCAGTCTCAACATTAAAGGCTCTTTCTATCTTGGAAGTTTTGTATTTCAGTCTTTTACAGAACGAGGAGGATATAAAACTTTTACTAGCACCTGAATCAAACAGAACAGAAACAAAGGTGTGGCCAAGGATGAACGTACCTGACACCACGTTGGGATCTCCCCTTGCTTCCTCCTGTGTCAGGGCATAGGCTCTGGTTCTTGCTCCCCCTTTCTCAGCCTCCTTTGCCTTCTCATTGTTTGTTGTTCTTGGTTTACGGCAATCCTTGGAGAAATGTCCTGATCCACCACAGTTGTGGCACTTTCTATTGTTTGCAGAACCGGGAGCGTTGGGACATTCACGAGAGATGTGCCCGGTCTTGCCACAACGGTAACATATGTTCAACCCATACTTGCACTCCCCAAGATGTGGCCTATCACATTTGCTACAGTTGACCCTTTCCTCCGGTCTTGGCTTCTTACTTTTTGAGGCAGACCAATCCCCGCCCGAGCGCTTAGTGGCGTTAGACCATTTCTTTTGAGTTTCAGCGGGGGTTACGCCTTCTGCGGCCACATCATCAAAAATCTTTCCACTCATAGCCACCACCGAGTCAAAGTCTCCAGGGGTGTTGGCATTAATGATTGTGCGAACTCTTGGAGGTAGCTTCTGGATATAGCATTTGATCCTTCTTTCTTCTGTGTTCACCAAGTGGGGAACCAGCTGAGTTAACTCATTAAACCTGGAGGTGAACTGTCGATGAGTCAGGCTACCAGCCCTGAGTTCCACGAAGGCTTCTTCCATCTTATCAATCTCATTTTGGGGACTGAACTTCTGAATAACCAGTGTTTTTAGATCTTCCCACTTCCTTCTATCAATATCCCTTTCAGACTTAGCTTTCTTCACATTCTCCCACCAGCTCAGTGCCTCGAAGGCGAAAGAATGAGCGGCAAACCCTACCGCTTGGTCAGCACGGCATTCACTCATCTTAATGACTGCAGTCATGCTGTCAATCCAGTAGTATGCGGCAATAGCATCTTTCTTCCCATCAAAAGTTGGCGGATCACAATTTCGAAAAGACTTGTAGTCGCATCCGCGTTTCTCTTCATAGTCAGAGTCCTCACCTTCAGACTCAGGTTCGATCATATTTCTATCTTCGGCCCGTAAGCCCCTTTCTCTCTCCCCTTCCACAGTCTTCAGGGCTTCAGCGAGTGCTGCAGGTAGAGTATTCTTCAGAACTGCAGCCACTTCGTCGGCTATCGCTCTCCTGACAATTGGCTCCAAAACTAAGCCTTCTTCATCCTGTGCTCCGGGGTTACTCGGAGCATCCTCATTAGTAGTATGGATCGACACCGACCCATGAACAGAGGGTTCACTTTCTTCTATTTCAACCCGGTTGACACGGGGCCTGCCCCTACGTCCCGTACCGGCTCCCCCCTTTGCACCTTTCCTTCCAGCCATGACGTTTTCTCACTGCGAACAAGGAGATACTCATGTTATCCTGATAGGTAATTATTTAGAACACCTTGAGTAATGTAAATTACTAATTACAGAGACCGGTATGAAATTACTAATTTACTTTACTTCCTGGGTTCTGAACATTCCCCGTCAGAGTGACGTTTGTACTCAAGTCCAGAGTTTCTACATCAAGGCACCTTCGCTCTACTTTCTATTCTAAGGTATTTGGTGTCTATGTTTCTAAACTAGGACATGGACTACCTTACTATTCTAAGGCCCTTTACTGTTTACTGTTTCTACAGTCACTAATTACTAAGGCCTTACTGTTCTCCTTTCGTGGCTTGGCTGTTCTGACTGACATCCCATTCTTCTGTCCCATTCTCAGTTCAAGTTCAGACATTTTGGCGAATGTCCGAATCTCTCAAACTATGGCTCTGATACCAACTTGAAAGAACCCAAACCGGGTACCTCTCACAGTTGGCAAACATTGCATATACATAGTTCTTAAACTTTGAATCAAACATTAAACTAACAGCGGAAGTCTTTACAAAATTCAGAGTCAATTAAAACTTAAAATTTAAACATAGTTCAACAATCTAAAACTAGCAAATGGGGATGTCAGTCTTCATCAGCAGCAGTCATCCAGCCATTCACTCCTAAGCCCTCGCGGCATCATTTCTTTTCCTTTCCTTTGCTACCTGATGTGCATACTAAAATAGTCAGCTAACGCTGGTGAGTTCAAGTTTTCTTTAGCTTTATATATATATATAAAAAGGATTTTCACTTTTAAATATACGTATTATATTATACACGTAATACAATGAAATCTTTCTTTATTCTTTAAATACATACACATTAAAATATGTCTTCCTTCTTTAAAATACATACGTATAAAAATCTTTCTTTCTTCTTCTATATTCATACGTATTTACTTTGTACTCTTTTCTTTAAGTCATACATTAATGTCTACAATCTGTTCTGTGCCCCCGAGCGGGCTTCTTCGTTCTTACTTCCCGAAGGAACTCTTTCTCGCGGTTATTGTTCCCTAAGGCTCAACGTCCAAAGGCCGATAACCGACTTTCTGTGCCCCCAAGCGGGCTTCTTCATTCTTTCTTAGCGACCGTCGCCGCTAGAGTAACCGTCGTTACTCATCTTAACCAGTTGCAACATCCTCGTTACAATGCCCTGCCGAGCACTGTCCCGATTTCTCTCATGGTACATCATGGACTTGTCCATGACGCAGCATCGGCTTCGGGTAGCACTAGTCTCAAGGACTATACTACTACCTCAAGACTTGCTACTATGCTTAGAGTAGCACTAGCCTCTAGGACTACGCTACTACTCCAAGTCTTTCGTCGTATAAGCATACTCTTACAGATTAGACAATGTATTTGACTTATTATTCTTCTCTTCGTTTATAAAACATATAGTTAAGTAAACCATTCTTTCTTCTCTTTCTCTTGTTTATAAATCATATAGTTAAATAAACCATTCTTTCTTCTCTTTCTCTTGTTTATAAATCATATAGTTAAATAACCCATTCTTTCTTCTCTTTCTCTTGTTTATAAAACATATAGTTAAATAAACCATTCTTCTTTCTTTCTTTCTTTCAAAACGTTCGGTTTAACAACCGTTATCTTTCTTCCTGTCAAAACATTCGGTTTAACAACCGTTATCTTTCTTTCTTACAAAACGTTTAATTAAATAATATACATTTATTTATAAACGTCTAATTCTTGAGTATGCACACCACCCTAAAACAGTAAAATAGGGATCTTGAACTCACCTGATGGGTGGTCTCAGAAATGCTCTCAATTGGTCACTGAGCGTCACTAGGGTTACTCACGATTTGTATAATAAAGTTATATGCATAAGGTATTGCTCCTAAATGACACTAGACATTACTAAGTATAAACCCCGTAGTTTCGAGTCATACCCTTTCTATCGAAACTAGGTAGTTTCGAGTCATACTTTGCCTATCGAAACTATGTAGTTTCGAGTCATACTTTGTCTATCGAAACTATGTAGTTTCGAGTTATACTTTTGTCTATCGAAACTATGTAGTTTCGAGTGGTACTCTGTCTATCGAAACTATGTAGTTTCGAGTCATACTTTGCCTATCGAAACTATGTAGTTTCGAGTGGTGACTTGTGTAAAATCTTAGTAGTTTAAGTTTAGGGTCTGTATCGAAACTATGTAGTTTCGATGGGTCTGCTACAATCGAAACTCGGTAGTTTCGAGTCATACTTTGTCTATCGAAACTATGTAGTTTCGATGACTCAGTCATCTCCCCCAAACAGAAACCCTAGATCTGGCCATTTATTCTAATCGATCAAGCTTTGAACTTTTTACGTTCGAAACGTTCCTTTACTTCCCATGAACCCAAATATGTGGTTTGTTTCAAGTTTCACACGTAAAATCTACCTCTTCACTCGATTTTTACCCTTTAACCCGAAAGTTACAAAAACTCAGATTTAGGTATAGCGATTACCTGTTACTGCTTCTTTCCTGTTTCTTTATGCTCCAGAGGTAGTGAGCAATAAATCTTCGAGACTTTGAGCTTGATCCCGATCTTTCTCTCTCTAGACTGAGCTCTCTCTTTCTCTTTCTAGTCTTGCGCAAATGAGAGGATGGGGAGAGGCTGTGTGCAGATGTAGAAGGGTTTCCTTCTAATATCGGCCCATGGGCCGAAATCTGGGCCAAGCCCACTTGTTCTTTTCCTTTTTATTTACTTTCTATTATTTGGGATGTTACAGAAAGGTTATGAACCGTTGATCAATGAAAATAAGTGGTCGAGATGAAGGGCTGACAATTTTGATACGGACATATTAATATGACATGACGCGGAGTAAAAAATGTATGAGTTTAAGCTTTACATGTTTTGTGTCATAAACAAGCCGACACGTTTAAAATCGTCTCTAAATAGGTCTTAACCTGCTTAACCTCTTTAGTCCCGATTATACCTATTTATATTTTATTTTTAAATATACATATTTATTTGTTAAGGATTGTTCTTGAAGGATATTATTGTTATGGATTTTAATTTTTGATGATCTTTATTTTATTGTGTTACTAGCTTAGAACATGTGTGCTACACAGGGTGAAAAAATATTAATAAATAATATTTTTAAATCTTTATATACATCTAATAAGTGAAAAATGTAATTACATATACTAACAATAGAAAGAAAAATATAAAAATATGTAAAAGTTAATGTATAATTGAGTTTTAAAAATAAATTAATTAGTATTCAAAGTAATTTGATTTTCATTTACTCTTTAAATAAAAACATAAGTTAGATAATTAAATTTCAAACTATCTTATAATATGAGATAATTTAAAATAAATGTGTTTTATTAATATACTCAATAATTTGTTTAAAAATAAGGAAATGTATTTAGAAAGAGAGAGATGCGAAAAAAAATTGTAAGAATGAATGTGAAGACGACACGTGGCATTGATAAAACTTTATTTATTATATAGTATAGATTTGTTAACCGTATTAAATGTTTTGGGTCGTGTCATGTCATGTAGGGTCATGTTGTGCCACTAAATCGGTGATATTAATCGTGTTAAACACGACGTGTCGGGTAACACTACGCTTATAAACAGTTTCGTGTTCGTGTCGTTTCTGACATGTTTAACATGTTTAGATCTGTCTTGCCAGCCCTATTGAGATGATGGGAGTGTGCCACACTAGCGAAATACACGAATCAAAGGGAATGGAAGAGCAAAGTAGGAAAAACACACAATATTTACCTTTTATTTAGTTCTATCGTATTTTAAAAGCGTAAATACCTTTTTTATAAGTCATTATTCTAAATAAATTACACTATAATACCAAACATTTTCTATCTTTAATTTGTTTATAATATCATGTTATTTTATTAGCATTTTGAACTAAGTATGTATAACGATGCGTTAGCATTTTTACAGCGGCACGTCAGGATTTTATGAATTCATGCCTAGATTTTTTTGTTTTTTAAGAAAAAAAATTGGACGCATTTACCCCAACCCCTAGGGACACATAGCAATGCATGGTGGTTTCTCACATTTTTTGGACAAATAAGTCTTTTTAGCATAACTCTCCCATATATATGTGTGTATTTGCGCATGTACTATATATTGCGAGAATATGCATAATAATATAAATAATTCAGGTTCTCAATCTTAAAAAGTTTTAAAATATAAGAAAATAATTAAAATGTAATATTTGTTCATATCTCCTGAATTAAAAAAAATATATATGAGAACAAATTTCGTTTATGTATGTGTAAGTTATGTTTAGGTTATATCATATAGATGTATATGTAAACAATTAAAAACAAAAAAAAAAGCATATGAACAATCTACTTTAATTATTTTCTATTAACATAATATACATATTTTAATGTAAAAAATAAAACATCAATAAAAGAAATAAATGATTTATATTTGTTATTTTTTATCATGATAGTTTAGTGTTTGCTTAAAAGTTGTCATTTGTCTTCTTTTATCAATAATAACCCGAAATCGTCTATACTAATTTTCATTTAGTAGTATTGAAATTCACTAGGCATGTGCTGACAGATAAGACAATATACATGACCATACCATATCCATCAACGGACCCTATTTAAACAAGTCCTCAATAAGTAAAAGAATAAAATATGAAAATGTGAATGTGAAGTTTATATAAAAGAATTTAATTTACTCAATATTAATATGGATAAAAACAAAGAACATATGGGTATTGAGTATTGACGTTTTTGTTCCAATCATTCGGGGTCTCTGCGGTGTCAGTGGAAGCACGTTCCACAAAACATGCTTATATTCACACAAATGACAAATCTGCTAGTTGTGATTTGTGAATACGAAGGAATGCGTTGTCGGTTTCTCTCCCATTGCATCACGTATTTTGGATAATTAGATTAAATTGTTTTATTTTTGTTTCCCTCTTTTGATTAGGGTTTCTCCAAGAGGATATCTACCATCCTACATATTTTAAGTAAAGAAATGTGTATAAAAGTTCATGTATAGTACATTGAATATTGGAACATCCCGATAATCAAAGCGTTGATCATATTATTTCGGGTTCAGAAACGAAAGAGACGAGGGGGCGAAGTTGGGCAAACAGAAGATGGGGAGAGCTTTTCCTTAACCCTAGCCACCAAAAAGATCAACACTCATTCTCCAAACTCACCCCCAAATTCGTATAGATAGAGAGGTTTCTAAAGAGAGAAAGTAAAGAAAGCTCACTATTTGCTTCAAGATCACCTTCATTCTTCTTCTCCAATGATTTGGAACAATTATTCACGAAGAACTTATGCATTTGAGGAAAAGACCGAACCTGAAACCTCTGTTTTTCAGTTTAAATTGTAATATCCGTACTTTCCACATCATCGTTTATTTACATTTTGTACCCTTGTACTTTCATTTTTGAATCCATTGTAACCCGAGACTTATGATCAATAAATTTATTGGATTTATTCAATTACATGTTTACAACATACATTACATTTATACATATGCAAGACAACATCATACGTGCAATATTACAAAATTATATATTATAAACACGCGTTTCATTTTTTTTACATTTATATTCTCGTTTCACGTCCATACACGCTCGGTTTATTATTATTATTATTATTAGTAGTATTATTATCATTAGTACTATTATTATTATTATTTCATTTTTTCTTTTTAAAAAAAAGAATCACCTCTCTTTCAACCACCAACTCCCAACTAACTCATTTAATACCCAAACCCTAATCCACACTTATAAATACCCACTCCCTTTCACTCCTCCACCCTTACACCCTCCAAATTCTCTCACAAATCTTTCCAGGTGCTCCATTTCTTTCAAGATTTTTGGCAGAATTTTATAAGGTAAAAACCTTATTTTTCTTCAAGTTTCTTCCTTTTTTTTCTTAACAATTCTTCCTTCACCCTCTTGGATAAACCTCTAGGATCTTATCATTCGTTTACCTTGGTAAACATCTAAGATAAGTCACCATTTGAGGTCCAAGTTGTGGTCTTTCAACTAACATTTCTTCTTCTTCATGTTCTTGTTTGGATATTTTACATCTAGTTGTGGTAAAACCAAACCAAGCCTCCATCAAAATTCTATGATGGAAGCCTTGTGCTAAGGTATTTGGATGAAGTAGATGAACTTCATCTACCATAAGACATCCAATAGCCACAAGATGTTCAAATCCTATACATAAATATTATAAATAAATCTAACAAGGTTTGTGGATTTCCCAACCTTTCTCTTGGCCACTTCAAGTGGTATATTACTAACTATACTAACTTTTGACCATTCCTAACTAAGTTAGGGGTTTGTGTTTCGGTCCGTCGTCGGCGATGCATGACCAACTTGATACTATTATACATATATATATTATTTATTATTTCTTCTCCACCGAACTTATGCCTACGTTACCTTTTAGGTTAACCGGCATTCCCGACTCTTCACCTTCCCGTTCATCCTTTCGTTACCACGCCAAACCGTGAGTTTCATACTTGCCCCTTTTACATTTTTGCACTTTGGGACTTGAAAACATGTACATATTCAAAACCCATACACTACAAGATTCACACTTTATTCAAACACAATTCATTAACATGCTCATGTGACAACAACTTGACTACATGCTTAAATACAACTTGTTAATACAATAGTTCATTAATTCTTGCAAAACCGCACTTAACAAGTGTAGCGTTATAGGATTGACACCCGTCGGCTTTTCGTTACCTTTATGGAGCCCCCGATCTTGTTATGTTATTTATTCGACTAGTATTCTTTGGATGCTAGGTATGCTATGTCAACAATAGGTTTAAACTATATCATTACAAATTGTATGAACATTAGTAAAGTATGTGTATGCATGTGAATTGTTGCTTTAAACATGATTATTATATGTATGAAACTTGTATGAACTCACCAACTTTATTGTTGATCAAATATTATTTTACATGTTTTCAGGAGATGTTTGATGCTACCATGGAAACGGAATCTAGGGACTTTGCCTTAGATATCAAATTTAAATATTTTTGTCTTTTGTTTATCAATGTATTTCCTTTAATTGAAACAATTGTATTTGAAATTCTTAGTTTAATAAAATCGGTTAAATTTATATTTCAACAATAGTACCACGATGTCTTTGAACAATCCTACACGTCACGTTCGGTGATTTCGCCGCCGAATGGGTTGTGACAGATTGGTATCAGAGCCGTGGTTATAGGGAATTAGGAAAATTGCTTATTTGACCTAGCCTATAACTAAGGACCCGTTTTAGACCATTCCTTATGACTCTTAATACGCTTGTTCTACCACCTTTGCTTCTTACTTATTCTTTGGACTAAATACACCGTCATGGATTTCAAGACATCAAGACACTCATATTTCACCAAAGAAACGAACTCACCAAAAGAGGGTAATTCCTCATTCGGTGATAAGTTTCACTCCGCCTAAGACTTAGGAATTTACCATCAAGTTAGGTGTGAAAACCTCACCTTGACGGTAAAAGAATTCCACTCACAAACGCTCTTGGGAAACCTTACCGTTAAAGTTAGGAGTGATTTCCTATCTCAAACGGTTAAGGCACCAACCCTATACAAAACGGAACGACACCACCAAACTAGGAGTGAAATCCACAATTTGGTGATTAGTTCCACTCTTAAAATTTTCAATCTCGCCAAAGTCTCGGCTTTGCTATTGACTAGGGACACGTAGTAACCGGAAGGGTAAAATACCGTTAACCGAATTACCGGCGAGAGTATTTTATCTATTTGGCCAAAACGTGTTTCCCGAACTCAATAGAAGGTTTGACCACTTGGGTTAGTCGACGTTTTCGTTAGTTCAAGAGCCGAGCTAACGAGACACTCCAACTTTTTACAAACAAGCCTCTCTTTTATATATAAACTATTTTCACTACTATTATTATACTAACTTGGTTCAATCTCGTGGACGCTCGCTTTTCGCTACTCGCCTTACTAATTTCAAAACGCTAATACATTCGAGAACCAATTAAATTTATGCTCTTTCATCGTCACATGTTTGTTATATACACTATTTCCATACATGATTCACATGACCAAACATGCTATTACATGAAATTACTTGATTACTTGTGCCATACGTGAAATTTACATACTCATATGACAACAATTTTTATGCAAAACCATTGATCTAAGTCTCACAATCCCCTTTTGTAGATGTCTTCATCTCGCCACTCTGCTACCGCCAGGAACAACAAGAGGGACAAGCGTTTGGACGCACTCGTGGCCAAGCAAATGGCCCAAGTCATCCCTGGCCTCATCCAGAACCTCACCCCCAACGGATCGGTCGAATCCAACACCGAAACTCCCAACTCCCACGCCCAACACTACCGAACCTTCCTTGCTTGTCGTCCCGAATCTTTCACGGGACTCGAAGGTGCAACCAAGCTCCTTAGCTGGTTTGCGAGCATGGAAAACACCTTCTCGGTAAGCGAGACCCCGGACCACCTCCGGACTCGCTACGCCGCTAGCCTCTTCAAAGAGCAAGCTCTCGCTTGGTGGGATAGCGAGAAGGAGCTCGACGAGGAGATCGTCACCCTGTCTTGGAAGGAACTCAAAGCGCTTATGCGCGAGGAGTACTGCCCTCCCCACGAGTTGCAAGCACTCGAGGAGGAGTTTTTCACCCTCAAACAGGACAGCGGTGACAATGCTGCCTACAACCTCGGCTTCCAACAACTCTCCATCCTTGCGCCTCGCCAAGTTGACACCATAGAGCGATCTGTGGCCAAGTACATACAAGGCCTCCCGTCCGTCATCAAGGACACGGTCGCCGCCGCCGAACCCACCAACCTCGCCAAGGCCATGCGCCTTGCGGCCGCTTTCTCCCGAAACCGTGTTCTGGATGGTACTTTAACCATTCGGGGCACCAAGAAGCACGCCACCCAAGCCACCGTTGAGCCCACCGAACCCAAAGTCACCGAACCAAAACCCGCCAAAACCCCTACTCACCAAAACAACAAAAAGCGCAAGTCCCAAGCCCGGAACTATGCGGTTGTCACCCCCGTTAACCAAGTGCCGATGAACCAAGACCCGACACCCCAAAAGAAACCGTATGGTGGATCTTACCCATTATGCAACACTTGCCAATACCACCATCCAAACAACCTCCCATGCCGAAAATGCACCTCGTGTGGCAAATTCGGACACCTTGCCAAGAACCATGCCGAAGTCGTTTGCTTTGAGAAATTCATCCGTATTCCCCTCTCCATCCGGTCAAGTTTTGCAAATCCATGGCGAAAGGCCATCCGGTGGACTCAAACTCATGTCCTGCACCAAAGCCCAAAAATATTTACTAAAGAACTACGTGGCCTTTTTGGCCCAAGTAGTGAAAAAGAAAGAAAAGGGCAAAGGTGTAAAAGACATTCCCATCATTTGCGATTTCCCCGAAGTCTTTCCCGAGGACCTACCCGGTCTTCCTCCATCCCGTGAGGTCAAATTCCGAATTGATCTCATGCCCGGTACGACTCCGATTGCCAAAGCTCCTTACCGCCTTGCACCCTCCGAGATGCAAGAACTTGTCGGTCAACTTCAAGAGTTAGCCGACAAGGGTTTCATTCGTCCGAGTTCATCCCCGTGGGGCGCTCCCGTTTTATTCGTTAAAAATAAAGACGGATCGTTCCGCTTGTGCATCGATTATCGTGAGCTTAACAAACTCACTATCAAGAATCGGTATCCTTTGCCTCGCATCGACGATCTTTTCGACCAACTCCAAGGTGCGTCTTGTTTTTCCAAGATCGATCTCCGTTCGGGATATCATCAACTTCGTGTTCATGAGGACGACATTCCCAATTTCGTACCCGAAACGGACACTGTGACAATCCGACTTTTTCAGTTAATTCCGTTAACTATTCCGTTAAATTTCCTATTAAAAACTTTACCCCGTTAACTAAATCTAACCCCAGGGACTGATTCTGTCACAAATTCAACTCAAAACTGCAGGGACTTGTTGTGTGTATATACCAAACTTAATATGTTGACTCCCCAAAGTCAAAATCGACAATTTTAGCTTCTGTTGACTTTTTGTAGTCAAAATCGCGACTACTTGATTCCAATTCTCGATTGATAACCGAAATGGATCGAATTCTGAAATTGATTGACACTTAAATGCCTTAATCGATCATCATTAAGCCTCAATCATATTCATTAATCGAATTAAACTCAAATTATGATAATTCATTTCGTAACCGTCGACCCCATATTCGATTATCATCAAATCCGGCAAATCCCTGTAATTCCTTCGCGAATTGAGACGCTGCAATCGCTTAACGAACCCCCTGAAGCTTTCACACAAACCAGATTAACCGGAGAAGTAGCAGAGAGAGCCGGAGATCAAACCAGTGCAGTCGGAACCGATTTTAGTCGACCTCCACAGTCACGACATCAATTCAGGTAACTAGATACATCATCAGCTTCGTTTTCATCTCGTAGATGAAAGCCCTAACTCAATTAGGGCTTACACTATCAATTCGATCGAAATCTGTAACCTAGGGTTCATCTCTGACTGATTTAATCGAACCCTAGTCTAGACCCAATCAAAATGCAATTAACCTATACAGTTGGATTCGCAACACCATTTTAATTGAAAGCCCTCTGTCAATTCAATGTTTTATTATACAAATTATCGAAACCCAAAACTAGGGTTCTTCATAAAAACGATTTGGGGATTTCGATCTTAAACTCAACCTCAATCCAATTAAACCATATATGCAGATTCGTAATCCTCTACTCTATAAAAGCCCTATGAATCCAGACATTTTCATTATAAGAATTAATCAAATCAATCCAAAATCAAAACTAGGGTTTTCGGTCCTAGTTTCTGTAATTTAACGATCCAAATCCAATTGTTTTTGCAATTAGCTTTCACCACAGAGTCGTTTTGAGTCGATAATCAAAACCCCTATGATCCTTTGTTGAATCGCGACCGAATCTGAGGGTAATTGGACGGATTTCGAACTGGGTATGCATACGGGAGGGAAACCCATTCGAGTTACTTGATAAAACCATTTCAATCAGGATCATGTTGCGATAGCCTAGCGGCCGGGACTGGTTAGAGCTGTGTGCGTGTGTGGGAGAGACCCGGGTTCGAGGCCGGGCTCCCACAATTATTTTTAAACATTTTTCTGTTAATATTTAATTAATAAAAATCAAACCTTTTAATATTATATTATTATATAAATGGGTTTTAACCCGGAAAACAACCCGTAGGCTCGGGTTTGAATTATTAGCTTATTTTTATAAATTATACCCGCCTTTATAATTTATACATTATTATTATTATCAAGTAAAAATGATATGCTTATATTATTTTAAGCCATAAATTTGTATAAAATAATATGTTTATATTATTTTCAAACCGTGACTCGTATTATTAAATAATATATAAACATATATTATTTCGTATCGTTCTACAACCTCGTATAACAATTGAAACTAAATAATAATATAATTAGTTATATTATTAACTCGCATTGCTACGTTCATAAAAATAATATATTTATTATTTTGTACCACAAATGAGTAATTAGAATATCCTTTCTAATCTAAAAATAATATATTAAATTATATTATTTTCCTAATTTTTGTGAATGACAAAATACCCGGTTATAATTATTATTAGTCGTGTCATTCGTCGCGTAAAGTAATTCCTAACTCCGTGGACACTTTCGTCCACTCTTGAATATTAGAGCGTTTCTTTAGGACGCTTCCCAATCCGTGTCATTGTCACATTTCCCATTTTCCTTTATCCCTAATTTATGTGTTTATAATTTTAGGGCATTCGTAAGTCTTTTGAGACTTACACACGTGGCTCCAACTTTTCCCTTGTGTGATTCAAATCCTTACTCAAGCTCAGGTGAGTTTTCACGGCCCCTTTTTACTGCTTTTAAACTGGGGGAGAAAACATGATACAACTCTTTTGATTTTTGTACTTCATTTTATATCAATTGTTATCACTAAGCGTAAACTCTTTCATGAAAGTCCTCACATCGAACCGTTTAAATATGAATATAGCGAGGTATGTTGGGTAGTACTACTGGGTTTGACAAACCTCACCCGCGTTAGTCGCGCTAACACGATTGGATATCGAACGGGTGCAATATTGACCTAAACGTGCACCGTGGTTGATAGACCTGGTGGGAGGCAATACAAACAGTCAGTTTACGGTTACGAGCGTAATAGCAAACAATGAACATGGGTTAGCTACTCATTTGGTATTTATGTTGATTGTACAATAAATCTGGTAAACGTTTATTTATATATTGAAACCTGTGAACTCACCAACCTCGTGTTGACACTTTTTCTTACATGTTTTCTCAGGACGCTAAGCTAAGACACAGGTGCACGTTAGGGCATGCATGGGATTCAACTGCTTTGCTTTGTGTCTATTTATGTTGATTGAATTATTTTAATGTACTTTGTTTGGTTGAACGTTTGGACTTTTGGACTTTGGTTTTGGGCGCGTGTATTTTGCGCATTTACTTTCTTTACGCTTCCGCATTGATACTCTGATTTAAAAGGATATTTTCATTTGAGTCCCATGTAGAGTCGTTCAATGTAACTAATGTCTGAGATCCTGGTTTGTCACTTCCCAAACGGTAATACTCCGTTAGTGGAATTTGGGGGTGTGACATATTGGTATCAGAGCCATTGGTTATAGAGAACTAGGATTGCATACTAGACTATAGCCTCACACATTAGTTACATGTCATTTGAGTTACATGCCATTTGGATTTTGGCACTTATACAAATTGTTGCAGGATCATGTCGTCAACACCACCTCCATCACCTAACGCATCAGGGCATAAGGCACCTGTACCCTCATCCCCGGAGCCCAAAAGGCGCCGGCCTACCTCAATTGAGCAAGGCGAACCGAGCAACGCACGGGCATTGGAGTATGCTCTCAATTGGGATATGTACCCACATATGATCCAAAGGTGGATCGAAATGGGAGATGTTCCATCACCGTACTTTGCATCCACATCTTCATCGTCTACACTGCCTAGCTTACCATGTACCATGGAACAAGCCTTCGCAGCATTTGTGTCCTATATGTTAAAGGAATTAAGTTTTGTACAAGATGCTACCGAGGAGATACCTAAACTCCTGGAGAATGGAAAACAAGTGGAAAAGAATAGGGTAGGAATAGAAGATTTGACTACCGAACTAGCTGCAACGGATCATGTCCACAACCTTTTAGTGAATCGTGTAGCACACCTAGAGACGAGGGCTGACATTATGGATGATGATATGCAAGGAGTTCTGGAGAGATTAGCTGCTATGGAAGCTCAGCTACATGTGGCTAACCACACTGCTGAAGGCCTTCAAGAGAGGGTGACTCACTTGGAAGCCCAACTGCAAGCGGCCCTACACCCGGAAGACATTCCAGTATCTGACGATGAGGAGGAACCCTTTGAGGAAGAGCTCTTTGAGGAGGAGCCCTTCGAGGAGGAACCCTTAGAGGGGGAACCACCTGAGGAAGAGCCAGTGGAGATTGATGATGCACAGTCATATGTCTCTTCTGATGACGAGGATATTTGAGGATCTTCCTATTCTATCTTCCTTTTCATGTTTGTTTTTGCTTATGTTATTTCCCTTTTCAAACCTAGATGGGTAAGGTTGTTCCCATCCAATAAAAGCATGAGAAGTTTAATATTTGAGTTATTTATTTTGTAGCCTTACAATTTATTTAATTTTCAAAATATTAGATGTTGTATTTCCTTACCCGTACCTGAATAATGTTTAATATGCGATATATTTCTCATTGTTTTCATTTGTGATTATGAAGAAATATGTCTGGGAGAGGACGAGGAGGCCGTACCGGTGGTCGTGGTACCATCAACATGACGGCAGCAGAACTAGCAGCTTTGATAAACAATAGTGTGGCAGAGGCCCTAGCAGCACAGAATACTGCAGGTAAATGCTTTCAACTATTTACTAGTAGTGTCAATCCCTTTTCCTAAGAATATCTTTCTAAACTCTATAATTCCAATTCAATTCGTATTTCTAAATCCAGGCCAGCAAAATCAACAGCCAGCCTGCACTTTTAAGGCATTCATGGACTGCAAGCCCCACACATTTAGTGGAGCTGAAGGAGCAGTTGGATTACTTCGCTGGTTTGAGAAGGTTGAATCGGTAATAGCCATGTGCAATTGCCCCGTGGCTAATCAAGTGAAATTTGCTGCTGGAACTCTGGAAGGCCCGGCCCTAACATGGTGGAATGCCCAAGTTCAAATGTTGGGACTAGCAATGGCAAATGGACTTCCGTGGGAGGAATTTAAGTCAATGATGAAAGAAGAATACTGCCCACGAGATGAAATTCAAAAGCTAGAGGGAGAGTTCTGGAACCTTAAGATGGAGGGTTCAGAAATTGAACTCTACACCACCCGTTCGCACGAACTTGCCACCATGTGCCCACATATGGTGACTCCGGATTACAAACGGATTGAACTATACATTGGAGGTTTGGTACCTCAGATTCAAAGCATGGTGACCTCATCCAACCCTACCACCATCCAACAGACCATCAGACTTGCTCACAAATTGACCGATCAGGCAGTGACACAGGGAACTTTACCTCCAAGAGGTTCGGTTTCTAAACCCACCGACAACAATAAGCGCAAGTTCGACCATCACTCCCACTCACACAACCACTCAAATTCTAAAGGATCTCAATCCAATCAACCTCAGCACCAACAACAGCGAAAGTTTGAGCATGCTAGAAACTTTAATCAAACGACCTCATCAGGTCCGAATAAAAGGGAATATGCTGCGAGGTACCCCAAGTGCAACAAATGCGGCTATCACCACACGGGCACTTGTGACCGACAACGTTGCCAGCGTTGTGGTAAAATGGGCCACGCTGCAAAGGACTGTAGAGTTGCACTCCCGAACAAACAACCATTTCAATCACAGGGATTCACGAGGGGATGTTTTCAGTGCGGTAAAGAGGGGCACATTCAAAGGAATTGTCCTCAGTCGAAAAAGGGTGGAAATGGTAATGGCAGTGGTAGTGGTAACGGTAATAACCAGGGCAACAATGGTAACAACCCCAATCAAAACAACAATGGTGGGAATAACGGTAATAACGGTGGTAATGGAGGAAATGGGGCAAAAGGAAGAGCTTTTGTACTGGGATCCGGAGAGGCTCGATACGATCATAACGTGGTCACCGGTAAATTTCTCTTAAATAATTACTTTGCTTCTGTCCTTTTTGACACTGGTGCTGATAGGAGTTTTATATCTAAGAAACTTAGTGATATGATTAAAGGAACTCCAACTCTGCTAGAAGCTAAGTATGTAATAGAGATAGCTGACGGCCAAATAATTGAAGCAACCCACATTCTTAAGGGTTGTAAGCTTGATCTAGCTAGCCATATTCTAGATATCGACCTTATGCCGGTCACACTTGGTAGTTTTGATGTAATCGTTGGCATGGATTGGTTGTCTAGAAACCAAGCGGAAATCATTTGTCATGAGAAAATCGTTCGCATACCCCTCCCGAGTGGAGAAATTCTTTCAGTTCAGGGCGAAAGAGTTGGTACTGTCATGGGCATTATATCCTTCATGAAAGCACAAAAATGCCTTCGAAAGGGGCATACGGCCATTTTGGCCCTTGTTGCTGAACAGCCGTCAGAAGAAAAGAAGATCGAAGATATTCCCGTTGTGCGTGAATTTTTGGAAGTATTTCCCGAGGATCTGCCCGGTCTGCCACCACACCGTCAGGTTGAATTCCAGATTGACCTAGCACCCGGAGCAGCACCGATTGCTCGGGCACCTTATCGATTAGCACTCAGTGAATTGCAGGAACTGTCTACTCAGTTGCAAGACTTATTGGATAAAGGTTTCATCCGACCTAGTTCATCACCGTGGGGAGCTCCGGTATTATTTGTCAAGAAGAAGGACGGTACGTTCCGTATGTGTATTGATTACCGGGAGTTGAACAAAGTTACAATCAAGAACCGCTACCCTTTACCTCGTATTGATGACCTTTTTGATCAACTCCAAGGATCAAGTTTCTATTCCAAAATAGACCTTAGGTCCGGCTATCATCAGTTAAGAGTCCGAGAAGAAGATATCTCTAAAACTGCATTCAGGACAAGGTACAGCCATTACGAATTTATGGTCATGCCTTTCGGTTTAACCAGCGCACCCGCGGTATTCATGGACCTCATGAACCGTGTGTGTAAGCCTTACCTTGACCAGTTTGTTATCGTTTTCATCGATGACATTCTTATTTATTCCAAGAACGAGGAAGAACATGAAGAACATCTGCGTCTAATTTTGGAACTACTTAAGCAAGAGCAACTTTATGCTAAGTTTTCCAAATGTGAATTTTGGATTCGAGAGGTTCAATTTCTAGGGCATGTGGTAAATGAAAAAGGGATACATGTCGACCCGTCCAAAATAGAAGCCATCAAGAATTGGGCAGCACCGACGACTCCGACTGAAGTGCGACAATTTCTGGGATTGGCTGGATATTACCGTCGTTTTATCGAAGGATTTTCAAAGATTGCGCAACCTCTCACCGCCCTAACTCAAAAAGGAAAAGCTTATAATTGGGGCGATAATCAAGAATCAGCTTTCCAGCATCTCAAACAGAAACTTTGCAGTGCACCTATTTTAGCTCTTCCGGAAGGAACCGATGACTTTGTGGTGTATTGTGATGCATCTATTCAAGGTCTGGGTTGTGTCTTAATGCAACGCGAAAAGGTAATCGCATACGCTTCACGTCAGTTAAAGGTTCACGAGAAAAACTACACCACTCATGACCTAGAGTTGGGAGCAGTAGTTTTTGCACTTAAGATATGGAGACATTACTTGTACGGTACCAAATGCACCATCTACACCGACCACAAGAGCCTCCAACATATCTTCGAGCAGAAGGAGTTGAACATGCGACAACGTCGTTGGGTTGAACTTTTAAATGATTACGACTGTGCGATCCGGTATCATCCGGGTAAAGCTAACGTCGTGGCTGATGCACTAAGCCGAAAAGAAACGAAACCCAAACGAGTTCGAGCGTTACAACTCACTATTCACCCTGGATTGCCTGACAGAATCCGTAGTGCTCAACTTGAAGCCTTGAAAGAAGATAACCTACCGTTAGAAGGTACACGTGGCATGGAAGCACAACTTGAAGTAAAATCTGACGGAATTCGTTACTTTGTCGAACGAATATGGGTTCCAGTGTTCGGAAATTTAAGGGAATTAATCATGGATGAAGCTCATAAATCTCGTTACTCCATTCATCCGGGTTCCGATAAAATGTACCATGATCTAAAAGTACTATATTGGTGGCCGAAGATGAAGGCCGATATAGCCACTTATGTTAGTAAGTGTCTGACCTACGCGAAGGTCAAGGTTGAATACCAAAAACCGTCCGGTCTCCTGCAGCAACCTGAAATTCCCATGTGGAAATGGGAACAAATATCCATGGACTTCATTACCAAATTACCCCGAACCCCTACCGGATGTGATACTATATGGGTAATTGTGGATCGCCTGACAAAATCTGCTCACTTTCTAGCAATCAAAGAAACCGACAAAATGGATAAACTCACTCGAATATACTTGAAAGAAGTAGTCTCTCGGCATGGAGTGCCAATCTCTATTATTTCGGATCGTGATGAACGATTCACTTCCCGTTTCTGGCAATCATTGCATAAAGCATTAGGCACGCGTCTAGATATGAGCACAGCATACCATCCTCAAACTGATGGCCAAACTGAACGTACTATCCAAACTCTGGAGGACATGCTACGAGCTTGTGTGATCGATTTCGGTAACACTTGGGAGTCTCACCTACCATTGGTGGAGTTCTCCTACAACAACAGTTATCACACTAGCATCAAGGCAGCTCCATTTGAAGCACTTTATGGGCGGAAATGCCGTTATCCCATTTGTTGGACCGAGGTTGGGGATAGCCAACTCACAGGTCCTGAACTTGTATTTGAAACTTCTGAAAAGATCGTTCAAATTAGAAATCGTATGGCGGCAGCTCGTGATCGTCAAAAGAGCTATGCCGACAAGCGTCGTAAACCTTTGGAATTTCAAATAGGTGACATGGTCTTACTCAAAGTCTCACCTTGGAAAGGTGTCATTCGTTTCGGGAAACGAGGAAAACTGAATCCTCGTTATGTTGGACCTTTCAAAATATTAAAGAGAATCGGACCAGTCGCGTATCAACTGGACCTACCTGAAAGACTTAGTGGTGTACACAACGTCTTCCACGTCTCAAATTTAAAGAAATGCCTGGCAGATAAATCACTCGCAGTTCCTCTGGAGGAACTACATGTTGATGAACAGTTACGTTTCATCGAAGAACCTGTGGAAATTATGGATAGGGAAGTTAAAACGTTAAAGCACAGTAAGATCCCTATTGTTCGAGTCCGTTGGAACTCGAAACGCGGACCAGAATTCACTTGGGAGCGCGAGGATCAGATGATGCGCAAATATCCTAATCTGTTCAAGCACCCAACTTCAAATTCTTAAGGTACTATTCTAATTTTCGGGACGAAAATTCTTTCAACTAGGGGAGGATGTGACATCCGGAAATTTTTTTTTTTATTTTTTATTTTTTATTTTAATTTTCGGGACGAAAATTCTTTCAACTAGGGAATGATGTGACAATCCGACTTTTTCAGTTAATTCCGTTAACTATTCCGTTAAATTTCCTATTAAAAACTTAACCCCGTTAACTAAATCTAACCCCAGGGACTGATTCTGTCACAAATTCAACTCAAAACTGCAGGGACTTGTTGTGTGTATATACCAAACTTAATATGTTGACTCCCCAAAGTCAAAATCGACAATTTTAGCTTCTGTTGACTTTTTATAGTCAAAATCGCGACTACTTGATTCCAATTCTCGATTGATAACCGAAATGGATCGAATTCTGAAATTGATTGACACTTAAATGCCTTAATCGATCATCATTAAGCCTCAATCATATTCATTAATCGAATTAAACTCAAATTATGATAATTCATTTCGTAACCGTCGACCCCATATTCGATTATCATCAAATCCGGCAAATCCCTGTAATTCCTTCGCGAATTGAGACGCTGCAATCGCTTAACGAACCCCCTGAAGCTTTCACACAAACCAGATTAACCGGAGAAGTAGCAGAGAGAGCCGGAGATCAAACCAGTGCAGTCGGAACCGATTTTAGTCGACCTCCACAGTCCCGACATCAATTCAGGTAACTAGATACATCATCAGCTTCGTTTTCATCTCGTAGATGAAAGCCCTAACTCAATTAGGGCTTACACTATCAATTCGATCGAAATCTGTAACCTAGGGTTCATCTCTGACCGATTTAATCGAACCCTAGTCTAGACCCAATCAAAATGCAATTAACCTATACAGTTGGATTCGCAACACCATTTTAATTGAAAGCCCTCTGTCAATTCAATGTTTTATTATACAAATTATCGAAACCCAAAACTAGGGTTCTTCATAAAAACGATTTGGGGATTTCGATCTTAAACTCAACCTCAATCCAATTAAACCATATATGCAGATTCGCAATCCTCTACTCTATAAAAGCCCTATGAATCCAGACATTTTCATTATAAGAATTAATCAAATCAATCCAAAATCAAAACTAGGGTTTTCGGTCCTAGTTTCTGTAATTTAACGATCCAAATCCAATTGTTTTTGCAATTAGCTTTCACCACAGAGTCGTTTTGAGTCGATAATCAAAACCCCTATGATCCTTTGTTGAATCGCGACCGAATCTGAGGGTAATTGGACGGATTTCGAACTGGGTATGCATACGGGAGGGAAACCCATTCGAGTTACTTGATAAAACCATTTCAATCAGGATCATGTTGCGATAGCCTAGCGGCCGGGACTGGTTAGAGCTGTGTGCGTGTGTGGGAGAGACCCGGGTTCGAGACCGGGCTCCCACAATTATTTTTAAACATTTTTCTGTTAATATTTAATTAATAAAAATCAAACCTTTTAATATTATATTATTATATAAATGGGTTTTAACCCGGAAAACAACCCGTAGGCTCGGGTTTGAATTATTAGCTTATTTTTATAAATTATACCCGCCTTTATAATTTATACATTATTATTATTATCAAGTAAAAATGATATGCTTATATTATTTTAAGCCATAAATTTGTATAAAATAATATGTTTATATTATTTTCAAACCGTGACTCGTATTATTAAATAATATATAAACATATATTATTTCGTATCGTTCTACAACCTCGTATAACAATTGAAACTAAATAATAATATAATTAGTTATATTATTAACTCGCATTGCTACGTTCATAAAAATAATATATTTATTATTTTGTACCACAAATGAGTAATTAGAATATCCTTTCGAATATAAAAATAATATATTAAATTATATTATTTTCCTAATTTTTGTGAATGACAAAATACCCGGTTATAATTATTATTAGTCGTGTCATTCGTCGCGTAAAGTAATTCCTAACTCCGTGGACACTTTCGTCCACTCTTGAATATTAGAGCGTTTCTTTAGGACGCTTCCCAATCCGTGTCATTGTCACATTTCCCATTTTCCTTTATCCCTAATTTATGTGTTTATAATTTTAGGGCATTCGTAAGTCTTTTGAGACTTACACACGTGGCTCCAACTTTTCCCTTGTGTGATTCAAATCCTTACTCAAGCTCAGGTGAGTTTTCACGGCCCCTTTTTACTGCTTTTAAACTGGGGGAGAAAACATGATACAACTCTTTTGATTTTTGTACTTCATTTTATATCAATTGTTATGACTATGCGTAAACTCTATCATGAAAGTCCTCACATCGAACCGTTTAAATATGAATATAGCGAGGTATGTTGGGTAGTACTACTGGGTTTGACAAACCTCACCCGCGTTAGTCGCGCTAACACGATTGGATATCGAACGGGTACAATATTGACCTAAACGTGCACCGTGGTTGATAGACCTGGTGGGAGGCAATACAAACAGTCAGTTTACGGTTGCGAGCGTAATAGCAAACAATGAACATGGGTTAGCTACTCATTTGGTATTTATGTTGATTGTACAATAAATCTGGTAAACGTTTATTTATATATTGAAACCTGTGAACTCACCAACCTCGTGTTGACACTTTTTCTTACATGTTTTCTCAGGACGCTAAGCTAAGACACAGGTGCACGTTAGGGCATGCATGAGATTCAACTGCTTTGCTTTGTGTCTATTTATGTTGATTGAATTATTTTAATGTACTTTGTTTGGTTGAACGTTTGGACTTTTGGACTTTGGTTTTGGGCGCGTGTATTTTGCGCATTTACTTTCTTTACGCTTCCGCATTGATACTCTGATTTAAAAGGATATTTTCATTTGAGTCCCATGTAGAGTCGTTCAATGTAACTAATGTCTGAGATCCTGGTTTGTCACTTCCCAAACGGTAATACTCCGTTAGTGGAATTTGGGGGTGTGACAGACACTACGAATTTATGGTGATGCCTTTCGGGCTAACCAATGCACCCGCGGTTTTCATTGATCTCATGAACCGAGTGTGCAAACCGTATTTGGACAAATGCGTAATCGTCTTCATTGATGACATTCTCATCTATTCCAAATCCCGATCCGCCCACGAGGAACACATTCGCTTAATATTGGAGTTACTAAGAAAAGAACAACTTTACGCCAAATTCTCCAAGTGTGAATTTTGGCTTAAGGAAGTCCAATTTTTGGGACACATTATTAGTGATAAGGGTATCCATGTGGATCCAACCAAAATCGAAGCAGTCAAGAACTGGATTGCTCCGAAATCTGCTACCGAAGTCCGCTCATTCCTTGGTCTTGCGGGCTATTACCGTCGTTTCATCGCCAACTTTTCCAAGATCTCCGTTCCTCTCACCGCATTAACTCAAAAAGGGAAACCCTACGAGTGGGTCCCTAATGAAGAGGAAGCTTTCCAAACACTTAAGGATAAGCTTTGCAATGCTCCGATCCTTACTCTTCCCGATGGAAACGATGACTTCGTGGTGTATTGCGACGCCTCTAACATTGGTCTCGGTTGTGTTCTCATGCAACGAGGCAAGGTCATCGCTTAAGCATCCCGTCAACTCAAGATCCATGAGAAGAATTACACGACTCATGATCTTGAACTCACCGCCGTCGTCTTTGCTCTCAAGCTTTGGAGACACTACCTTTACGGTACCAAATGCGTGGTCTTCACAGATCACAAGAGTCTCCAACATCTTCATAACCAAAAGGATCTAAACATGCGCCAACGCCGAGGGATTGAAACAATCAAAGATTTCGAATGTGAAATTCGCTACCATCCCGGTAAAGCGAACGTCGTTGCCGATGCCCTCAGCCGAAATCACCATGTGAAGTTCCTTTGTGCTCGTATGCAACCCGACATCCATGTCCGTATTTGTGAAGCCCAACATCTTTCGGTCACCGAAGGCGACATGTACAACGAAATGTCTTGTGGTGCCGAACTCCAACTCGAGACCAAACCCAACGGTTTACTTTATTTCATTAATCGTGTTTGGGTTCCCAATCGTTCCGATCTTCGTTCTTCCATCATGCATGAGGCTCACAAGTCTCGGTATTCGGTCCACCCTAGTACGGACAAAATGTACAGGGATCTGCGTTCTATCTACTGGTGGCCCGGTATGAAAAAGGATATCGCGCTCTATGTGTCGAAGTGTAATACTTGCACAATAGTCAAAGCCGAGCACCAACGTCCATCCGGTTTGCTCGTGCAACCGGAGATTCCAGTTTGGAAATGGGAGAGCATTGCTATGGATTTCATTACCAAACTCCCATTGACATCCTCTCGTCATGATTCCGTTTGGGTTATCATCGATCGTCTCACCAAATCTGTTCACTTCATTCCCATCCGCGAGAGCTACCCCGTTGCAAGGCTAGCTCAAATCTACATCGCGGAAATCGTTAGTAGTCATGGTGTTCCTTTGGACATCATATCCGATCGTGACAGTCATTTCACCTCCCGTTTTTGGGAATCCTTCAATGAAGCCATGAGTACTCAACTCAATCTTAGTACGGCTTACCACCCTCAGACGGATGGTCAGACTGAACGTACTATCCAAACTCTCGAGGATATGCTTCGATCGTGTGCCATTGATTTCGGTGGTAATTGGGACGTGCACTTACCTTTGATCGAGTTCTCTTACAACAATAGTTACCATACCAGCATAGGCATGGCTCCATTTGAGGCACTTTATGGTCGAAAATGTCGGTCACCCATTTGTTGGACCGAGATCGGCGAAACATAAATTACCGGACCCGAGTTAATCCAAGAGACCACAGACAAGATCCTCAAAATTCGCGGCAACCTACGTACCGCTCGGAGTCGACAAAAGAGTTACGCCGACCGAAAGCGCAACGCGATTACTTTCGAAGTTGGAGATTTCGTTTTCCTTAAGGTTTCACCTTGGAAAGGAGTCTTTCGCTTCGGGAAGCGAGGAAAACTATCCCCACGTTATGTTGGTCCTTTCAAGATTTTCGAGAAAGTCGGTTCTGTTACATACAAACTTGATCTCCCTACCGAGCTTAGCAACATCCACCCCACCTTCCACGTCTCTAACTTGAGAAAGTGCTTATCAAATGAAGATCTCCAAGTTCCACTTGAAGACGTTCAGATCGACCCAACAATGCACTTTGTCGAGAAACCTGTTGAGATAATGGATCGTGAAGTCAAACAACTCAAGCGTAGTCGTATTCCAATCATTAAGGTACGTTGGGAAGGAAAACGTGGTGCAGAATTCACTTGGGAACGTGAAGACCAAATGAAAGCCAAGTACCCGCATCTTTTTTCAGAGTCTTCCTCATGAAAGAAATTTCGGGACGAAATTTTCTAAAGTCGGGGAGACTGTAATATCCGTACTTTCCACATCATCGTTTATTTACATTTTGTACCCTTGTACTTTCATTTTTGAATCCATTGTAACCCGAGACTTATGATCAATGAATTTATTAGATTTATTCAATTACATGTTTACAACATACATTACATTTATACATATGTAAGACAACATCATACGTGCAATATTACAAAATTATATATTACAAACACGCGTTTCATTTTTTTTACATTTATATTCTCGTTTCACGTCCATACACGCTCGGTTTATTATTATTATTATTAGTAGTAGTATTATTATCATTAGTACTTTTATTATTATTATTTCATTTTTTCTTTTTAAAAAAAAGAATCACATCCCTTTCAACCACCAACTCCCAACTAACTCATTTAATACCCAAACCCTAATCCACACTTATAAATACCCACTCCCTTTCACTCCTACACCCTTACACCCTCCAAATTCCCTCACAAATCTCTCCAAGTGCTCCATTTCTTCCAAGATTTTTTGGCAGAATTTTATAAGGTAAAACCTTATTTTTCTTCAAGTTTCTTTCCTTTTTTTTTTCTTAACAATTCTTCCTTCACCCTCTTGGATAAACCTCTAGGATCTTATCATTTGTTTACCTTGGTAAACATCTAAGATAAGTCACCATTTGAGGTCCAAGTTGTGGTCTTTCAACTAACATTTCTTCTTCTTCTTCATGTTCTTGTTTGGATATTTTACATCTAGTTATGGTAAAACCAACCCAAGCCTCCATCAAAATTCTATGATGGAAGCCTTGTGCTAAGGTATTTGGATGAAGTAGATGAACATAGGTTCATCTACCATAAGACATCCAATAGCCACAAATCCTATACATAAATATTATAAATAAATCTAACAAGGTTTGTGGATTTCCCAACCTTTCTCTTGGCCACTTCAAGTGGTATATTACTAACTATACTAACTTTTGACCATCCGAATTCCTAACTAAGTTAGGGGTTTGTGTTTCGGTCCGCCGTCGGCGATGCATGACCAACTTGATACTATTATACATATATATTATTTATTATTTCTTCTCCACCGAACTTATGCCTACGTTACCTTTTAGGTTAACCAGCATTCCCGACCCTTCACCTTCCCGTTCATCCTTTCGTTACCACGCCAAACGGTGAGTTTCATACTTACCCCTTTTACATTTTTGCACTTTGGGACTTGAAAACATGTACATATTCAAAACTCATACACTACAAGATTCACACTTTATTCAAACACAATTCATTAACATGCTCATGTGACAACAACTTGACTACATGCTTAAATACAACTTGTTAATACAATAGTTCATTAATTCTTGCAAAATCGCACTTAACAAGTGTAGCGCTATAGGATTGACACCCGTCGGCTTTTCGTTACCTTTATGGAGCCCCCGATCTTGTTATGTTATTTATTCGACTAGTATTCTTTGGATGCTAGGTATGCTATGTCAACAATAGGTTTGAACTATATCATTACAAATTGTATGAACATTAGTAAAGTATGTGTATGCATGTGAATTGTTGCTTTAAACATGATTATTATATGTATGAAACTTGTATGAACTCACTAACTTTATTGTTGATCAAATATTATTTTACATGTTTTCAGGAGATGTTTGATGCTACCATGGAAACGGAATCTAAGGACTTTGCCTTAGATATCAAATTTAAATATTTTTGTCTTTTGTTTATCAATGTATTTCCTTTAATTGAAACAATTGTATTTGAAATTCTTAGTTTAATGAAATCGGTTAAATTTATATTTCAACAATAGTGCCACGATGCCTTTGAACAATCTTACACGTCACGTTCGGTGATTCCGCCGCCGAATGGGTTGTGACATAAATGGTTTTTGAGATAAAACTAAGGTTTTTAATCTCAGAGAATGAGTTTTTACGTGTAATATGGTGTATAAAGCATAGATCTAGCTTCATGGAAGCTGGGTAAACGTTTTGGAAGTAAAAAAGTTATGAACTTGGATAAAAAATAGGACTGTTTGGGAAGACCTTCATGTAACGACACTGAGTGGCAACACTAGTCGCGACCACTTGAAGAAGACAACCCTTGGGAGACGACATTGATGTATGGCGACACTAACGACGAAACACTAAATCCATTACGAAAGTTATGGTGACATTGTCATTGCGACAGTAGTCACCGACGACACTGTCCCCAGGTAGAGGTGCACAAATCGGATTTTTTTTTTAACCGGATCCGAATCGGATAAGTCAACGTTGGTCAAGGACCGGATCCGGTTTTGGGGTGTGAGGTTTGGAACCTTTTATCCGGTTTTATCCGATTTTGTCCCATTTTTTGTGTCCGATTTTTGTCCGGTTCCAAATTTGTCCGATTTTGTCCGGTTTTTATCCGGTCCCTTGGAAAACCATATAACCGGTTCTAGATCCGGCGATTCCAAAAATATCCGATCCGGTTTTAAAAAATCCGGTTAAAAAAAATCGATTTCGGATAATCCATCGGATCGGATCCGGATCCGGATCCGGTTATAATGCCCACCTCTATCCCCAGGCGACACTAGTGTCTGGCGACACTAGCTCAGGTAGATAGTTTATGTGCGTTAACTTTTATGCAGATCGTGTAGCACTCGCCCAAACTTAGACCTTCCAACATCAGATAGTCTTAATTAGACAGGTGAGTCAAGAATCCCTATTTACGTGTTTTAGGGTGGTATGCATACTCAAACGACGGCCACTTAGGTTTAATGTGACCCATGCATGTTAAACTATTATCCGACAGTCTTATGGACAAGAGAGTCATTGTTGTCGATGCGTATTGTGGCCTTATGTGCCATTGAGCCATAGGGCAATACAAGGTAATGATTTATATTGTCGATCTATGTGTTGTGAGCAATATGGGCAATATGATGGTAAGGAATGGTACGAATGATGTGGCGGATTAAGACACAAAATGTATGACTGGATATGTATGTTAAAGTATGTTTTGTATAACTATGTTTTACGACAGTTATGAAAAATGAAAGACGAATGATGATAAACCCTATTTTTTATGTAATGAATAAACCCTATTTTTATGATGTTATGATGTAACCATTTTCCTTATATTAAAGAAAACTCGAACTCATCAATGTTAGCTGACTTTTAGTATACATATCAGGATAAGTGTTGGTCTATGGAAGGCGAATGCGTGCTTGGTTTATCAAGAGGAGTTACCCGATATTAAAGATATGTCATCCATCACGTTTATGTTAGAAAAGTTTTGTATGTTAATATCATGTTTACTTTACAATATATGTGTGTCATATTTCTCTGTCATATCATGTTTTTCCCTCTTCTAAAAATTCCATCCAAAATCTACCCTCCAAAAATTTTATACTTTCTCTCCTATATATATTCTAATTACTCTTTACCAATGTGATGTCATAAAAGCGTGTCATAAACATATGACACACAAATGTGCAACATCTTCCTTTATGACAAAGTCTTCCTTAACTAGTTCTGGCGTGTCATCTACCCTCTTTTATGACACACATTGCACGTCATTAAAGGTATATTTTCTAGTAGTGAGAATAAAACGGTTAAAAACCGTGTTATATATGACATCTATATCTATGCGTATAGGTGTATACGAAGTTTTCGAAATTATCTACTCAAATTGTAGAACGGTTAAAAAAGCAGTGTTAACATCGAAAAGTATTAAAAGTGTGTATATATAATTCCGTGGTTTATGATAAAAGTAGAACTTGTGATCATAGGTTGATTTCCTATATATACTCAAATAAAATTCAAATTTAAACTTCTAATTTACGACCACGAAGTTCAATTATTTGAATAAAACGACAGGCAAGTTGCTTTAAATATAAACTTGACACAACGCCCAATTAATGGTCTAAAATTTTCATATAACAAAATCAAATAAAAAAATTTCCATTCTCATAAATTAAATAAGATTTTTGTTGATTTTGATATCTAGAAATCCGAAAAAAATAATAGTTGTACTGTATACATGTTAATATAATAAGAAAGCGTGATTCACATTGTCAATAACTTCTATAACATTTCACATACCCTTTCTTTCCTACAAAATCATGATAATATGATAACAATGAATTAACATTCTTCACTGTTTTTTTCTCAATGGGGTCTGGGTTTTCCGCGGCTAACAACGACGGATCTCTGAGAGAACCGTCGTCAGGTCTCGGAGACTTACCCGAGAACTGTGTAGCTACAATTCTCGGGTATTTAGACCCTCCGGATATCTGCAACTTGGCAAGAGTTAACCGATCTTTTCACCGGGCATCGTCAGCTGATTTTATATGGGAACCGAAATTGCCGGAAAATTATCGGATTCTTGCTAACAAACTTATGTTTTATGAAGGGAGTTCCGAGTGTGTGGGAAAGAAAGACATTTATGCCGGATTGTGTTCTCCTGTTCGATTCTCCGGTGGTACAAAGGTATGACCTTTTTTTCTATGTCCTTTGTCTCATAGGCACAAGACTACTGGAAAAGTGGAGTATCATCGAAAGATATAACCGTCATAAATATACCGATGGATCACCGACAGATATAACCGTTGGAAAAATACTGATGGATCACTGGCGAAATCCATTTAAACCCGGTTATTAATTATTATATTTTTTTTTGGTGGATATGTCGGTGATCCGTCGGAAACTGAATTTCCCAAGGCCAAATTTCTGACGAGTTATCACTGAAGAATTCTCGTCGGTAACCATCACTACTGACGGATTTCCTCGGTGATACTCTAGTTTTCTAGTAGTGAAAAACACGGGATAAACACATAGATGCGATTAATGGAGGTGGGGTGATACAGGAAGTGTGGATGGAGAAAGGAGGAGGAATTTGCATGTTGGTTTCTTGGAAGGGGATGAAGATAACAGGCATTGATGATCGTAGATATTGGAGCCACATCCCCTCTCTGCAATCAAGGTTTCATTTTTCTTCAATTGATAAAAAAATTTATATATTATTTCGATAATTAAAATATTTACTTTCATGAAAAGACCTAGTTTTTATGACGCTTTGAAATCGTTGATTAATTATTATTATTATTAATTTGTTTAATTACTAAAGGACTCATAGACATTGATATGAGGTTTAGGGTTTGAATCTCGTCATAGTTAATTACGTTTTTGGTTTAAAAATTGGTTTTTAATCATCTAAACTATATGAATCATTGGTTGATAATAATTCAAACTAATAGGTTGGCTGGTGATAATTTCAACTTTCTTTTTGTTGTCAATGACAGTTCCGGTAGCATAATCATCATAGATTTACATTTATTTTCGTTCAAAATAACGATTTTAAATGAAATTTAGAAACGTACAAACAAAATCGTGTGAAAATCAACTGTAAATATATGATGATTATGCTACTGGAACTGTCATTGACAACAAAAGTGAAAGTTATGATTATCACCAGTCAAACTGTTAGTTCAGATTATTATCAAACAATGAGTCATATTTTAGATTTTTAAAAACCAATTACCTTTACTTTTAATCAATGATTAAAAGATATTTTGAGATTAACTATAGTTTCTACTTTTTATTAATTTTGACGGTACAATTACATCATTCACCGTTAGTCAAAAGATAACCCAATAGAAATAACGTTGTTGCATGGATTAATCTTTAACCAAATTATTACGCCATTTATTATATTATTACGTACGTAGACTCCTATAATTTTGATATTGAACGTCAATATCAATCTAAGCTTGATCAACTATTATCGGTCCAAGAGTTTAACATTTTCAAACGACTTAAAGTTTTACAAAATTTTGTTAGTTTACTTGTTTTTATTATTTTTTATCATGGGACAACATACACAAAAGTTATTATATATTGTCAAGACAATTAAAAGTAAATAAATAACTTTCAAACTTTTTTATTCACAGTTACACACACAAACATCGCTTTTAGTGTGTGTTAGGTAAGTTTAAGCACGACTAGAAATGCATATGATTTTTCAAATTTTATTTTCTAAATCAAAATAAGAAGGTATTTGTGTGGTTTTAATTGTAACAAAACTTTAAACCCCAATTTTGCGGATTTTTGTTGGACCAAAGAAGACGAGTCATTTATATATCATGGGGAAAATTATAGACTTTGTTAATTTTCAAGCAAATATGAAGGATCTCTTATAAAGTTATAAGTAAAGAAAATGTTAATTGTAGTTTTAAAATCGCATAAACCATAGTTTAAAAAAAAAGAAAAAAGTAACAATATATTACTTATGTTCGTCAATGTATCTAAAATAATGTCATGAAAGAAAATAATGAATTTGATGTAATTAATCTGAAAATTAATTTTGTGGTTAGTTTGTGAATTGAAAGTTTCCAATAATATCTTAGAATTTGTCCATGAGGGGACAACCTGTTAGTGAGGCATCTTATCTTTCTCGAGAACTGGTGGAGGTGTAAATGGTTTATAGAAGTAGATATTTTTATATAGATTGTTAACAGTGGCGGAAAATAATTTTTTAGTCGCAGGGTCATTATAACATTTTCTTCTCTATTGACTATAACTAAGGGCTCCGGCTCATTTTTTTCTTTAAAAAATCATCTTTTTATATATAAAATAGACAGATTTCAGTGACCGAAGAATCAATGCACTCTTTTGACCTTCATCTGGTTTCGTCCTGGATGATTTATAAAAGTAGATTTTGAAATGTTCTAAAAATATATCTGACAGCTTGCCCCCTATGGGTTGCCATCGAAGTTAATGAGTCCTCTTAAATTCAAAAATAAATTTTTTAGAGTAATAGTTTCTCTCGTAAGAAAATTTCAGGAAATTAATACCCAGTCACCAACTGTCATCTGTCACCTACAATAGATTGGTTATTATTGGTTTATTTTAGTCATTTCACAATTGGCCAATTGGGACGTTAGAACTTTTTTAATAAGCTTTCAGTTGATATAATATTAGTAATTATTTAGTAAATAACTAAATAATGTTTAAAGTGGTCTTTAAATTCAAAAACATCCGGTTAGACTTTAATATAATCAATTACTTGCATTGCATCTCACGTTATATAAAGAATTTGTTCTAAGATATTTCTCATTCAATATTCCAAAGTGATACCCACACTCCACACTTTACCTTTCGTCCAAGATAATGAAATAATCTTAAAATAATATATAGTTTTAGAAAATAAAAAACAAAGTCAATTCTCTAATTTACATTATATGTTGTTAACATTTGATTAAAGTGTTTGGTGATCAAATTGCAGATTCCACACAATTGCATATCTCCATCAAATATGGTGGTTAGAAGTTGAAGGAGACTTGGAGTTTGAATTTCCGGCCAGTAGTTATAGCCTTTTCTTTCGTCTCAAACTCGGGAGACCACCAAAAGGGCAATGCAAGACGATTCAACAAGTTCATGGTTGGAACATCAAGCCAGTTCGGTTTCAGTTTGCAGTATCCAATGGCGAGTGCGCTTCATCTCAACATTTTCTAAACGAGTCAGGGAAATGGCAACGGTGTCATGTTGGGGATTTTATCATCGAGGATTCATATAAACCTACAAAAATCAACTTCTCCATGACACAAATTGATTGTACTCACCAGAAAGGTGGTTTGGCCTTAGATTCGGTGTTCATCTGCCCAAGTAAACATGATCTAGTACGGTGACATGCAGTGGCGGATACAGAAAATTTTTATAGGAGGGGCAGAATACGGGTGGGTAAAAAAGGAACGGAGGAAAAAATGAAATGACAATAAAATAATATAGTTTATCAAATATTTAAACACAATATAAAAATACCTCGATTACAATTGTCCTCTATGTGTTTACATCTTTCGAAAACGCTCGATTACATCTTCATTAGTAACATTGAGAAGTTCATTTGCCTATTAAAACCGCCTATTATTTTGGACCAATGCCCACCCTTTTCTTAACTTGCATCCGCCTCTGGTGACATGCAAGATCATATCATGTTGTTAGCAATGTTTTGAAACCCGGACCGGACCGGCCGGTCGGACCGGGAACCGGTGGTCTAACCGGTCCGGTTACTTGTGTTGAACCGTTTCTGCAGCGAACCGGTGGTCGGACCGGTCGAACCGGAAACCGGGTGGTCGGACCGGTTGAACCGCTTGACTAATTTTTTTTTTTTTTAATCTTTTTTAAGTCTCTTGGCTTCTTATTTCGTAGGTAATTGTTAAGTTAAAATTATTGGAAATGACTTGTTGGTGGTTTTTGAAAGGATTAAAAGCTATTTAGACTGATATATTTTTATAATATTTATGACGTCGTCCGGTTCTTAAATCCGGTCCGACCGGTCGGACCGGTCCGACCAGTGGACCGGTAAGGAGACCGGTTCTACGTCCGGTCCGGTTCTGAAAACATTGGTTGTTAGACTTGTAAGAATTGATTTCATACGTTGTAGGATAAATTATTAATTAATTACGAAATGTTCAATTAAATGGTATGATGATAAGGGTTTAATAGGTATATAAAATTTAACTTCATATATTATTCTGATTTATATATGTTAACTACTTGGAGACTTAATTACATAAATGATCCATGTGGTTTGATTAAATTACATTTTGTACCCTAGGTTTTAACAATTACAACAAACATTTGAGACCTGTTGCGCCTTTAGCTCCTGATGTTAACAACAATTAGTTTTTTTAACGGAAAGTTAACTCGTGTGTCATCCACGTGACTTACGGTTGAAAAGTTAATCTTAAAAATGATTAATATCAATAAAATTAGTAAAAATAAATAAAAAAATTAGTAATTTTTACTTATTTTTTATAAATTTTTATGAACTATTTTATTATTTTTTAATATTTTTTATTGAATTTAATTCATCTTTAAAGTTAAGTTTTATACGGTACTCCCCCTCCGCATCTCTGTCTCTTCCTCGATTACATAGCTTTTCTTTCTCTTTCTATCTCTCTCTCTTCATTTCTTCCTCAAATAGTCAAATGCTTCCTCACTCTTGTACCCTGTGTATAAAAGCTTGTACGGTGGCACTGTAGCCAACTAAAAGTATATATATAATATAATTAGTTTAAATTTCAAATTTTTTCGTCATTCTGAACTTAAATGTTTATAACACGTTCACACACTAGAAAAGATCTGACGTAGCCATTAGAAAGGTCCATAAAATGGGTCAACGGTTGAAAGGTCCATTAGAAAAGAGGCTACAAATATGGGCCAAGGGGCATCAAGATATTTTGTTTGTCATGTGGCCCAAATAGTCTAACCTATTGGAAGTGGAAAACTCAAACTTATTAGAACCAGTTAGGCTCAGTTTGCAACCAATTTGAATTGGAACCAAAACCGGATTTAATAATAATAATAATAATAATAATAATAATAATATATTGAGGGAGGTTAGTTTGAGGTTGGTATGCGTATTTTTAAATCGAAAATAAGTTTAAATATACGTCACAATTAATGCTCGGTTAAGGTTGACAAATGTGACCTATGTTAGAACTCAAAATTGATTTGAGATTGATATTGAGAGAATGAGATATCAGTGAACGTTTTTTATTTATGAGAGATTAGAGAGTGTTTTTAAGTGTTGTGGTTAAACCAACACGTTTAATACCTTTATATACCAACAAACTAGGTTAGAATCCCGTATAATACACGAGTAATTTGAATATAATGTTATATACTTACAAATAAAAATTGTATTTCTTTAAAATTTGTTATTACACGGGTTGAATAAACTCGTTTATTATGCGTGTTGAATAAAATGTAATATGTTAACACATACACTCCCCAAAATATGTTTTTAAAAAAATGTACTTTAACGTGACAATTATAAATTACGTTAAGTTAATTTATAAATATTTTTTTCAACTTGGTATTAATTTTTTATGTAATTAATAAATGGTTAATAAATATCCATAAATAGATTTATATTAAATACCTAAAAAATGTATTAATTTAATATCATCATTAAACAAGAGAAAGAGGCGGAAAAACATACAACCAAAACCTTTATTTATTATATAGAATAGATGAGGGGCAAATGTTAAAAAAAAAGAAGGTAAATGGCCAAAACGACTATAGAACCGTTATTCAATAGCTAAGTTTTATAAACGATCAAAGCCAGTTTCAAACCAGTAACCGGTTTCTCAAACAAGTTAAAAAAAGACCCGGTACTTAACTGTTTTCCGACCAAAAATATACGAACTTATCCCTAACCACCGGTCCGGTTCCTAATGGGTTTCTTTAAACTGGTTGAAAAAAGTATTTTAAAAAGAGGTACACGTAATAAAAAGTATTTTAAAAAGAGAAGGATATATACGGTGATGTCACAGTAGATTTTATTCTAACAGGTTTTGTTGACAACAAGAAAGAAAGAAATAAAAATAAAAAGGGACATGAGTGAAGATGGAATAAACGGGGCAGATTTGTAGGAATAGAAAAAGATTTGTTTCACTGTCAATTCTATGGTTTTTTAATTGATAGCATTTGCATACGCCTTCTTTTTTCTTGTTTTTTAATATATGGCTACAACATGAAAATTAATTTATAATAAGTTCATAATTTACAAATTTAATTTATTTACAACTTATTGGATTACTTTATTTTCTAAAAAAGAATGATAATTGCAACGATAACATTTAGTTATTCAAGTTTTTTTAAGGTGTCAAACTATTTAAACTACTTACTAAACCATAAAATAATCGGCCGGTTCGGCGTGATTTCCGGTGGACTGGTTTGGCGGTTGGACTGGTTTTTTGTAAAAAAAATTCACGTTTCAAAAGTCTCAACTTTGAATTATGTTTGTTGATACTTGGATGAAATGTTTGAACCCGTGTTCCTAAAAAATGATTGTTATATGTTTTTTTAAGTTAGATGGAATTTTTTAAAACTTTTAATTTTGAATTATGTTTATTGAATACTAGAATTATTATCTGTATTTTAAATATTTTTTAAGATGTCGTCCCGATTCATAATTCAGTCCGACCAATGAATCAATAACACATCCGGTTTCTACACAGTCCAGTTAACACGAATTACATTTCGTACAATCGATAACGTATTGCCTTAGCATTTATCATTTATTTATTTAGAGATTGATGGAAGAAAAGAACAGATAATTAGTTTGGATGACGACATCAAATAATTAATTTCCATTTTTATTTGGCCTCACTCCTCCCATCAACATCATCATCATCATCATCATCATCATCATCACCAACAAAAGCTGTGGTTACATTGGTGCACCACCGCATCCCCGACTGTCTTCATCTTCCGATCTGGCACGCAGTTTCGCCGCGAAGGTATGCTTTCGTCATCATTTGTTTTCCGTACTTCCGAACCGTATTTCCCCAAAATTAGACAAAAATTGGTGCGACGATTTCATCTATTTTACCTACTCCACAAGTTTATGCCATATAATTGCTATGATTTTAATTAGAATTGTATGTTTTTCGAAATTATACATGTGCGTATGATGTGTTTGGAAGCTATATAGTTTCCCGATTTGTGGTTTCAGAATTGCGATAAATGCATTCGAGTATCGCTATTAATGCATTGAGCGATAATAGATACTGCGTATCAGTGATCCACAAGTCTTAATTTTCAATTCGTGTATAACTAGTTTATATAATTTTGTTTTGGTGTGTTAACTTCTGCACAACTCTGCTCATATATGGAATTACATAAAATTAATTGGAAGTTTTGTGCAGAATTGGCAGAGATATCACTCCAATTTGAGTTAATGGAGGATTTTTGTGATTTTATACAATGGATTGGAGCTGATATGTGCATAAAGATACTAATGTGCTTGGACAACCCTACTGATCTTGTTCGCGCTAGTGCTGTTTCAAGCTCGTGGCGTCAGTTTGGTGAGTTTGGAACTCTTTGCATCAATATAAAGGGCCATTTGATTCGTGGAATTGGAATTTCAAGGATTCCTTTGAAAATTCATAATGTGTTTGGTTGATACTTATGTTAATGGAATTGGAATATATATGTTAATGGCATTGGAATATAAAAAAAATTACCCCTTAAAATTAACAAAATATAAAGAAAGATCCAAACTCAAATATCTTCATAAAAATGTTAAAAAAACTAAAAACGGCTTAGGGTTATTAAGTAAATTATAAACATTCCTGAGGTTGCTTTTATATGTTTAGGGATCCCGAATTCCATTAATTGAAGGATTTGGTTGGAGTTTATAAATCCAGTTCTAATTCTTTCTCTTAGCCAACGAAACATGTAAAGGAATGGAATTTAAATTCCAATTCCATTGAATTCCCATGAATTCCTACCAACCAAACAGGCCTTAAGATCTCACTTAATGTGTGTTATTTTTAACTGTTTTTTTGTGTGTATTTAATGTTTGTTTAATATTTTCAGACTATATTTTGTATACACTATATGATCACAATGTTACTAAAATCATAACATAAGAAACTAATAAGCGTGATACGTCTTCTATCTTGATTGATTTTAGGTAAGTAAAGGCCATGGTAACATATAAAACAATTCTTACATGGTGATGTTTTTGATGCAGTAATCATGAATGGGCTTTCTAAACAGTTTTGCATTAGAATGTTTCCTGAAGTATCAAGTGTTGCTCATGTCATTGAAATGAGTGACAGCATAGAGCCTGTACAAATTAGGCATGAAAATTGTACAGAATGGTCATATTTGGAAAGAGAGCACCGAGTGTACGCGCTTTTAGCCAGGGGTTTTACTTCGTTTATGAGAAAAGATTGCATATTGGAGGCGATTGTTGCATCTAGCACCGATAACTATCCTCAAGAAAGCATCCATCACACATTAGAACCAGGTGACAGGGTTGATCAGAGGGCTTCTTACTGGTCAAGTGAAGGTGAATTTGATCCAACGATCCCTGAAACACTAGTATATAAACTGAATGCGAATCTGTGTGTGATTACTGAGATCCATATACACCCGTTTCAAGGTTATAACCAGAATTTGACTAAATTTGTCAATAGTCCAATTTTATGTTGTGCCTGTTTACTGACAAAAGTTTTGTCGGTCTGCCAGCATATTTCCAGTTTGGCTTTCCTATTTATTCTGCAAAAGCTGTGCGATTTCGGTTGGGACATCCGAGGCCTGCTTATGAATTTCAAAATAACATCAAAGACAAGCCTGCATCTCTTTTGAGGTCTATCTCTGAGAATGTTGTGTGGACATATACATCACCATCATTTCCAATGGCACAGGTGGAGTTGCATTCTTATCAGTTATTTTTGTTTTCTCATTTTTCTTCATTCAACATTACACCTGAGCTGTAGTTCATTGCAACACTGGAATAGGAAACTTTGTGAATTTTGATATAAAACTTTATTGACCTAAGTGTAATCTTCCTTATAAGTTGTAAAGATAGAATAACTAGTCATATTTTCAAGATATTATACAACTAAAAAGAACAAAAGAAATGTTTGGTGGGTCAACCCAACCCAATATGACCCATATAAAAAATTACCGATTTTGACACCTTTTAACCCTGGTGTTGATCCCAAACACTACTTTACGAGTGCGAAATTACTGAGTATGTTTTTTTTTAATCATGGTGTTGATGTGAACAGGAAAGCCGCCTGCAAAAGTTTAAGCTACCTCAACCTGCCCTATGTATCGGTGGATACTTGCAGATAGAGTTGCTGGGTAGAGTTCAGAAACAAGAAATGGATGAAAAATACTATATATGGTAGGTTCTTCATCACCTCGTTAAAATATGTTCATATGTGAAAATCGATAAATTTGTGTGATTTCTTGCAGTGTGTCTCATGTTCAAGTTGTGGGACGACCTCTTTCACCTGCGTTTGATGTGAATATAATTGACCCGATTGGAAAGTGTACACTGAAATACTACCCGGATACTGAGTATTGCTGTTCCCCCATAAAATCTGAAGGTGAAGCAAGTAGCAGCCCTTCTCGTTTCCGTTCATTCACTGCAAGTATAAGGGGTTGGGAGCAAATGATTTTCAACACGTTACTTGGTGGCGGAGTGGTGGTTGGTCATGACGATTCAGATGATGAGATTGTTGTAGCATAACCTGAGTACATTCTGCTTTTTCAAGTAGCAGGTTTGTGTTAGATGTTCATGAATGATATATGGATTTACAAATGATTGATAACAGGGTCTTGTTAGATGTTAATGGTATATGGATTTACTAAAGCTGTTCTTAAACATCTTTAAGGATATACCATGAAAACAGGAAATATAAACCCGCATAACAATCAACTCCATAGCAGCAACATTAAAAAGAAAGAAATCCGACTATAATATATTCTCGAAAACCAAGCTCCCAGTTCACAGGTCATGTCTTCCACCCGTGACCCAAACCATCTTCTGGTTCATTGTAGTTAAAAAAAACTCACTAGCTATATCCTGGAAAATGTCGGATACATGAGGCAAATTGGGTGCTTTCTCACCACCTGCACAGCCACACAGCATAGAAGTTGCTGTGTGAACCTGATCCTGCTTTAAAACTATTGCTTCTGGTCAGTCCACCGCCACTCTTCCCAGAAATAGACGGTTTTGCCCCTCCATTTTCATTGTTCAAACCCTTAAACACTTGCTTAATCATGTGCTTCTGGTTCTGTTGGACTTAAAATATGCCACTTGGATGGTATTCTGGTAATCTGAGAGCGCCAGAGCTGGTCTGCTACCAACTTTAAAACCATTGTTCATCAAGCTGTTAGTTCCCAGATGCAACACAACTAGAGCACTGAGGACATTCCGGTCACTAGGGACGTCCTGAATACCTGACATCTTTTGCATCTGCAATTTGGCTACACTTTTCGGTCTCGGGAACTTTCTCAAGGCATCTGTAAAGCAGAATGAAACAGTTAAATTTGGTATTTGCAAATAAGGTTTTGATACAAGATGTGGTAAAAGGTTCATCACCATTCATCAATGGGGCTTGTATTAGCTTCTTGGGTGAAATCCATCAAGTCTTTCATGCTATTGACAACTTCAGCTATCTACAACAAGTCATGAAAGAAAACCAATATGACTACACCCAATTTTGGTACCAACAAAGTTCCAAAAAAACAAACATGACTATTATAAAAACCTAATACGCGGGTGTGTTAAAAAAATTTCAACATTCTGGTGTAAAATTTATTAAAAACGGATTTTTATTCAAAATAGGGTCTTCTTTTAGTGCCGTATAGGGAGCGTGACGGACGAAACCGACACCGACCGAACAACATCGGTGCCGTTATCGATATTATCGGAACCGGTACCGGTATTCGTTTTATGGTCTTCGGTCGATGTAACGGACTTTGTTTCTTTTCAAATATATTGTTTTATAAAAACTTGAATATAATGTTGCGATACGCTAATTTTTATCCACGTTTGTATGTAAACTTTCTTCAAAACTGAACCGCCGCAACGCATGAACATAACACACTCGTTACATGACAAAAAGAAAATAGGGATGATGATGTGTGCATGTATAATTATCATTTCTCAATTTTCCTATATAATGGTTCAAGTGATTATGTTTTAAATTTTGTATAAATTTGATAGATAGTCATCAAAATAGCATTAGATGATACATATTAATTAACCTTTATACAAACATGTTTGGGTAAAAAAATGGTTGTCGACGGTTCTATTAATCTATATCTATATAATAAATAAAGGTTTCTCAATGTCATGTGTCGCTTTCATATTCACTTTTATAAACTTTTTCCCGTCTCTCTCTCTCTTAATAAATACGTTTCCATATTTTCAATAACAATATATTTTTAAACAAATTATTAATTATACTAATAAAACACATTTATTTTAAGTTATCTCATATTATAAGAAACATTGAAATGTAATTATCTACCTTATGTTTTCAATCACTTAGTAATGTAAGTCAAATTACATTGGATGGTATGTAATGTATTTTTAAAACTCAATTATATATTAATTTTACATATTTTTTATTTTTTTTTCTATTGATAGTATATTTAATACATTTTTTCACCTATAAGATATATATATATATATATACTATATAATAAATAAAGGTTTTTCAATATCACGTGTCGCCTTCATATTCATTCTCATCATTTTTTCACACCTCTCTCTCCTATTAAATACACCTCTATATTTTAGTAATAATATTTATTTTTAAAAATATACTAAACTTTGTATTAATAAAACTCCTGACATATTTTGACAAGTGTATGTGTTAACATATTATATTGTATTTCACGGGTTTATTCAACCCGTATAAAACAAAAGTTTTTAAAAATAAATGTTTTATTACTTAATATATAATATTATACTTATTAAACACGTGTAATACACGGTATTTTAACTTAGTATATATATATATATATATATAAAGATTTAATACTTTTATGTATTGATATTTTTTCACCTTGTGTAGTACACATGTTCTAAGCTAGTTAACTAATATGATTTATGAGGTGTTTGAATGTGCTTTTGGAAATGACTTATTAACTTATTGGCTTTTTAAAAAGCTAATAAGTCATTTTCAAAAATCATGATTTCTTGACTTTTAAGAATGACTTATTGACTTTTTAAAAAAAATGATAATTTTTTTGACTTATCAACTTTTTTAAAAAACCAATAAGTCAATAAGCACTCTCATCGTACTCGTAAACACCCTCTTAGAGACATATACACAGTCTTTTGATTGTTATCACCCAGGGCTCAAAATGAGTCACACCTGTCCCCTCTTCCTCACCCCCTTCACAACTTCGTCGACAAGACTGGTCGTTTCCATTTCAAGATTCCGAACAACACAAGAAAATCATCCAAAATAAGCTGCTCTGGTGTTGACAATTCCCAAATTCAACAGCAACAGCTCAATCTCTCCGTCCTCCGCTTCACTTTAGGGATCCCTGGATTGGATGAATCTTATCTACCCAGATGGATTGGCTATGGTTTTGGATCTCTTCTGGTTTTGAATCACTTTGTGAGTTCGAATTCAACCACCGTGACCCCAGCACAGCTTGTGAGTAAGTTATTGCAGTTCTGTGTCACTCAGGATTTTTCACAAACAGTTGGTGTGCAAGCCTAAATAATAATATACTCTGTATATTAGATCATTTTCCCTAAATTTTTGTGCTGAATTTGTTTAATTTCTTGGTGGGTTTTCAGAGAACAGAGGTTCTTGGTCTTTCATTGGCAGCATTCTCTGTCATGCTTCCTTACATTGGCCAGTTTCTTAAGGTAAGACACATATACAAGAAAATGGAATCATAAGGTCCTGGGTTCTTATCTCACAAGTGGGTTTTCCTAAAAAAAATTGGGTTTCCTCCTAAATTGGTGACTTGTGTTGGAATATGATCGGGTGGTACCATTGGTGGCATGATGTTACTCTAGTGATCCGTCAGTGATCCAAATTTGTCGTTCAAAAATAACATATACAAGAAAATCATCTATTTCAATCTTCTATAATTTTTTTATAAATGTTAAAAGTATTTTAAAGTTAAGGGAGACCAATAAAACATATATGAATATGAATATTAGTTACTGTTATTTTTCAAAATTGATTATTTTTAGGTAATCTTGGTATGATGTTAACAAAATTGAATGATTTTTGCATTGGTTTCTTGAAATTGAATGCTTTAAGTGAGTGGAACATAATGCAGGGTGCTAGTCCAGTGCTTCAAGCAAGCATTCCTGAAGGCGCTGAGCAAATCTTCGCGATGTCACCAAACATATCTGATACAGTTAGGGAGGATTTAGCGTGGGGATCATATACTTTGTTGCGTAACACAAACAGCATTTCTGTGGTATCAGTTAAAAACATTGATGAATAAGTGACTAGACTAACCCATAGCCAAAAACAGACAAGTCTGATTCTTGACATGCTAATTGTCTTATTATTGATCTATAGCTTATATCCGTCCATGATGTACTGTGCGTGCGTGGATATTGGAACACGCCCAAAACCATGGATTTATCGAAAGACCAAGCAGTTGAATGGTTTAAAGAACAGATGCAACGGGTCGGGATCTTTAATTTGACAGACACCCTTTATTTTCCTCAAAGATCAGGTAAATTTATATATTGTTAAGAGTATATATGAATTCAAAAAACATTAAAAATAAAAATGAAAAATAACAGTTGAGTTGATATTGAGAAAAAGAAACTGGATTAGTGGTACTCTGAGTGTTTTTAACGGATAAACGTTCGATTAACAACTTTAAAGTAATCAACTTTCATCAATGTTTCAGATTCTGAGCTCTGGGAGATGCTTCCCGAGGGTACGCGTTCTCTTTTGGTTTTGCCTGTGATTAAAAATCCGGATGAAGATGGGAGATCTGAGGACAAGAGTGGCGGGTTTGTCTTGTTGGCATCTACCGTTAACTATGCATATAGCAGCAAAGACAGAGCCTGGATAGCAGCCATTGCTAAAAAGTTTTTTGAGGTAAAAAGTTGTAATAAAACATGTGTAGGAGTTAGTTTTTGGTTGTGTTGTTGTGATGTAGCTTCAGGTTGTTATAAACACTTATAATTTGTCAATTGTTTGATTAAGATTATTTAAGAAAGTAATAGATAAAGCAAAGGTATATTGCTAATATCTCTCTACCGCGTGATACTATTCGAGTGAGCTATGGAATCGATTTGAGCTCTCATTTAGTTCAGGCTCGTTTGCGGCACCCACACATCCAACATGCCCTTTTTATCGTTGTTCTGCTCAAAAAGACTGTTATTGATAAGTAGAGTTGTGGATGGGGTGGTTCGGTTCGATTTAGAGCTCCAACAATGTAAAAGATAATGAGGAATAAAACAAAGAATCCAATCAAAAGATTAACGCCAAATGCTTCTTGTTTATTGAATCGAAATTGACAAAACGAATACAAAAGAACTGAGAATCAATTACAGAAATGAATGAAAATTAAGAACGGTCTAAAACCCTAAATCCAAACGAACTTATATCCCTAATTGCGTGTTAACAGAATGTTAACAACTTAACTTTCAAGAATGACATAATCAGCCCCTCAACTTGTATTAGCTGCCCATCCTTCTACTTTAACAACTTGACACTTCTTGCCCAAACCTTTAAAAACAACTCAACAGTTAACAACCAAAACCAAACTGTTGACTTCTAGACTTTGACCTCTGTTGCCTTTTGTTGACTTCTATAACCACTACATAACAAACATAATGTCAGAATCGGAACCGAAATGTTCGGTTATTGGACAACCTTAACCGATCACTTGTCATGGAACCATACGCACAAGTTCATGTATGTTTGATGAACACTATGATTTCAACATTAAATCTAAATGAGACAAAGGATGCAAACAAAGGAACTTTGTTTTAACATAGATGCAATGCAAGGTTAAAAGTATCGGTTCGGTAAATCGGTTATGTTTTAACCGAACCATTGATTAATTGTTCGGTTTGATTAATTCAGTTACCGTTTGATTAATACGGTTTTTGCTTGTGAATAAAGGAAAAAGGGGAAATTAATTCATCCAGACTGGATACTGGTCTGAAATGGGCCCAATTAGAAATATCATCTGCGTGGCCTCTCTATTATTTGAACTTGTTTGTATCACTGATTTTGGTTTCTTTTTCAATATTCAAGGAATTATAACAATAAATCATTTCGCCTGTTATTTTCAAGTTTCAAAGGTTGGGTGCATCGACAAAGAACAATCACAAAGTAAAACTATTAAGAAACATATCCAAGAATCATCAACAGCTTACATCAAGGCGTGACGGTTTGATTTGGCGTCTCACGGCTGCCTTTGATTGATGCCCCGCATATGTAAAAATCGAGCATTCAGTGAACCACTAAGAAGGAAGTTTTACATTAGTTTAGTTAATAAACTAACAAACAAAAACAAATTTTTTTATTCATTTAATTAGAAAACGAATATAAACATACGTATTGTTGTCTATTTAGGTTCTTTTATATTTATTAGCCTATATATCCATTCAAGTTTATTTATTACTACTATTAGTTTAGAACCAATTTGATCTTTCATTTATATTAGTACATTTAGATTCTTACATATTAACACATTCTCTCATTCAGATTTTAGAACCAATTTGCCTTTCACTCCGATTCACTCATTTTCAAATTTTAGATCCTCTGCTTAGTCCCTAATTGGTTTCTTTGTGTTTGTTTAGAACGGATACAAACACAAACAAGTAAATCAGAATTTAAGTGTTCGTATTCATTGTTTGTTCGGTTAAAATTAAAATAAATGAAACGAAGAAGCTTTATTTGTGTTTGTTTAGTTTGTTTATACTATAGCCATTGCTTCACCCCGATGGCCCAATTATCTTATTCTTTCCTGTGTTCCTCACTTCCTCCACTCCTGCCATTAGTGGTGCACAAAAAAACCGGTTTTTTTGTTAACCCGGTCCAAACCGGTTTGGGTTAAACCGTTTTGGACCAAACCGGTTCGGGTTACCCAAAAACCGCCGATTTAAAACCAGTTTGATGCTTTCTGGATGAGATCGGGTTAGGGACCGGTTTAAACAAACTGGTTTGATAAACCGGTTTTTGGAACTTTGATCCAAATACTGTTTGAAAAAACTGGTTTGATAAACTGGATGAGATGTGTGGTGCGTTTTTGGGGAAAGATTCAAACACTAGTTTGAAAATGCATATGGAAAAATCTTGCCCGTCATTGAAGGGAATTCCAAGTGACGGTCAAGCCTCCATGACAAGCGAATGAGGAATTTGAAACTTTGATCCAAATACTGTTCGAGATCGAATGGCGAGGTTAGTGATTCAAGAAGGATTGTCGTTCAACCACTTTGACAATCCGCGCTTGACAAGGATGATTCAAGAGACACTCCAACCACGTTATCATCAAGTAAGTCGCACAACCCTTAGACGAGATTGTATAAAAATGTGGAAAAAAGCAAAAAAAGAATTAATTTTGGGTTTTGAAAATTTGTAAACCGGTGTAAACTTAACCACCGATGTTTGGTCGGCTCGACATGGTATACCCTATTCGTACATTTGCGTTACCGCGCATTGGGTTGATCCCAATACGTGGCAAATGATGAAGCGTACAATCGCTTTTGACTTGTTTGAATATCCACACACTGGCGAAAATTTATTTTATATATTGAATAGTGTTATTAACGAATTTAAATTACAAAATAAACTTTTTTTTAATGTCTTTTGATAATGCATCTAATAATACAAATGCGGTTCAAAAACTAAAAATTAAATATAAACCGGTTTGCAACGGCGTTTTTTTTCCATAGTCGATGTGTCGCACACATCATTAACTTGGCGGTGCAAGCCGGGCTTGCAATTGAAGAGGTTTCAAACTTAACATATACTTTTCGACAAATGCTTAAAGATATTTTTAGTAACAAAAAAAGATACCATGATTATATTAGATTTTGTCGTGATACGAATAATCTTTGCTTAGGTCCGAATTGGGACGTCGAGACAAGATGGAACTCGACTAATACTATGTTTTATAGCGCTTTACGACAAAGAGAAACTTTAGAACTATTTCATGATATGTTTGCCTCAAAACCTCGTCGTAAAATTCTAAAGTTTCCTTCTACAATTTGGGACATTTTAAAAGACGTAACCGAATTGCTTGAAGTTTTCAAAACCGCCACCACTTTTTTATCCGGTGTTTATTATCCCACAAGTCCATTAACACTAAAACAAATATATTTAATGGCTAACAAGTTGTATGAACTTGAAAATAAAAGCACTCTTTTTACAAAAATGATTGAACCGATGACAGAAAAATTAGTGAAATATTTTAAAGAAATGCCTCACGTTATAACTTGCGCCGCCGCGTTAAACCCTACCATAAATGTTTACGGGGTTAAAACTTTGATTGATAGAATTACTTACGCTTTCAATTTGGATAGCGAAGACATTCATTTTGCACAAGTTACAAAAACACATTTTAACAAATGTTTACAAGATTTATTTGATGTTTATTTACATAAATATAGTACAACTCCGACTCCACATGAAACAATGGGTACATCATCAAGTGGTAGCTCGAAAGATGTTAATTTGAATTTATATAACGAAATGTTAAATGAATTTAGTAAACGGGCTCAAGGTACCACCCCGAGTAGCGAACTCGAAAGGTATATTGGCACAAACTTTTTAGCGTTTATGCCTCCTACCATTTTTGAGGATTTTGATATTTTGGCATGGTGGAAAAAAAACGAAGCTTCGTTTCCGATTCTTTCCGCCATGGCCCGTGATGTACTAACCGTCCAAGCTTCCACGGTAGCTTCGGAATCTGCGTTTTCTTTTAGTGGCAGGGTATTATCGATACGAAGGACTAGACTCACACCCGTAGCGATGGAAATGTGCATTTGCTTGAAGGACCATTTGGATGCGATGGATAGGATACAAGACCAAACTTCTCTCGAAGATGAAATTCAAGCTGAAGAAACCATACACAACAACGAGGTTGATCTTGGAATATCCGAACCAGTCACCGATGAAGAACTAGGCGAAGATGCAAGGCTACGAAACTCTAGTTCCGAAGACAACGCACAAGAATAATCAATCAATATTCCAAAAAATAAAACGTTGAACTTAATGTTTTATATTTGTTATATTTTTGTAATGTTTTACAATTTTATAAATTTATCTTGTCATGTTTTTTAATTTCCAAACTTTCCAAATATTAATAAACGTTGAACTTTAAGTATTAAGTTTAAAATTTATTTGAATTTTTTTTTAATAAAAACCGGTTTAAAGGGCAAACCGGTTTAAAACCAACCCTAACCGGTTTGACATTTCCCATTACTAAAACCGGTTTAACCCGAACCGGTTTGGGTCCAAACCGGTTTTGACTTTTCCTTGACCAAACCGGTTCGGGTCGGGCTGAACCGGTTTGGGTTAAAAAACCGATTTGTGCACCACTACCTGCCATAGTGCCTGAGCCCAAGAAGAAAATTTTAAAAAGCCCAATATAAATTTAACTACTTATTTTTTAAAATTGGGGGCCCTAACTTTTTGGGGGCTTTCACCCCAGTGGCCCATCGGGTCGGCCCTGGTTTATAGGGGGTACTTCTAATTATAATATGGTGGTAACTTTGGTACTACCATCATCAGTGTTTTGAAACCCGGACCGGCCGGTCGGACCGGGAACCGGTGGTCTGACCGGTCCGGTTACATATATTGAACCGGTCCTGCAGCGAACCGGAGGTCGGACCGGACGAACCGGCGGTCGGACCGGAAACCGGGTGGTCGGACCGGACGAACCGCTTGACTATTTTTTTATTATTTTTTTTAATCCTTTTTAAGTATCTTGGCTTCGTATTTCGTAGGTAATTGTTAATTTAAAATTATTGGAATTGACTTGTTGGTGGTTTTTTAAAGGATTAATGGTTGTTTGGATTGATATATTTTTATAATATTTATGACGTCGTCCGGTTCTTAAATCCGATCGGACCGGTCCGACCAGTGAATCGGTAAGGAGACCGGTTCGACGTCCGGTCCAACTCTAAAAACATTGACCATCATATAATTACTAAGTATATTAAATACAAGGCCATTGAGTAATAGTAGTTCCATTGGATGTGTGGCACACCATGTCTTTTTTTTTTCCGTCCTTTATAATATATATATAATATACTATTGTACTCGTTTAATTTGATAATAATATTTTTTTTCTTTCATAACTTTTGTTTGTTAGCTTTTTTAAATAACCGATTGTGCGGCTGTTTTTAGTTTTTTTGTCGGCGTTCCAGTATAACTTTTTTTAAAATGGAGTTGTATTTAAAATCGAGTGTTTTTTAGTATTGTAGTCATGGATCGTTTCTACAGTACAAGTTACTAAAACAAACCAATTTATGCCCCCAAATTTTAACGGCGCCAAAAATTGAAAAAATCACTTTTATCTATGTTTTAAGCTAAAAAAAATATAACAAAGAAATTGAAGGTTTATTTTTAAGGGGTTAATGTAATAACATTTTGTCTAAACATTAATATTATACGTTTGGACACTCTATAACATTACATTTTAAAAACTTTACTATATTTAGAAAACTTTGACAAAAAGGCCTCGATTTCAAAGTTCGTTTTAATTAGGCCCCTAAATATGTTGAGCCGCCCCTGATCTAGCTTATAGCAAGTGTCGTTATCGTGACGAACCGAACCTATTATAAGTGAACAACATTATTGCCGGTATTGGTATTATCGGAAACGGTATCAGTATCCGCTTTATAGTTTTTGACGATCTGAACCAATAACGATCAAACTCATGTCACGTGACGTAGGCGAAACGACCAGACTCTCGTAAAGAAGTTCGAGGAAAACACTAGTTTGGTTTATAAGGCAGCTTTTTTTTCTCTCGACAAAGTACAATGGTTACATGTCTTTGGAGGCTTGCGTTATATTTGTCGATAAGCATGGAATCATTGGTCAGTAAAGTATACAGGCTGTTTTAGCAGGTTGTGGGATTTTGGTAACATGGCACATGGCTATTGCTTTTGTTCTAAAATCTTCAGGGTCATGTTTTTTTGCTTTATACAAGTCAACTTTTGGTAAACTTAGCTGGTTACACTAAAGGAGTACCCATATTTTTCAAACATCCATACTTCATCATGTTAGAATCACATTAGGTTTTACATCTTCATATGTTCATGTCATTTTCTTTTTCTAATTTAATTATTTTTATATAACAACTTAAATAAAAATAAAAAAATATAACATAAAAACTAATAAACATTACATTAAAAATAGAGGCGCATAGTCTTGTTGTGGATTAGGTGATGGTGGAGGTTGTGGAAAAAAAAGGAGAAGGGTTGTTGTAATTGGTAGTTCTAAAAACCGAATTGTGAGGAGCCACTTGAAAGTATTGACCGGCAGGCGGTAGAGACGTACAAAACGGATTGGTGTTCGGTTGGTTAGGATTTTTCGGTTGATTTGGATGATTCAGGTCCATATTTTCGCTAAAAAATGATGGTTTGGATGATGAGAAGAGAGAATTATAGTTTGGTTTTTATAAAAATAATGTTTTGTAGAATGGTTATTATATAGGTGATTAAATTAAAAACAAAAAAACAAATAACCGTTGTGGAAGAGCTGCACACAGCCTCCAATGGTCGAATTTCTTGTTTCCACGCACGTGGAAATCTCCACACACAATGTCCACGAGCGTGGACCACGCCAAGGAGGCTTGGTGTTCCACTCTATCAAAGTGGCCAGCTCATCTCTACACTGGGTTCCACGGAGGTACTTCCCATGGCCTTATGTGTGATTTTGGGAACGAAATTTAAATGAAAATACAAAGACGTATCTTTAGATTCGTAACAGTCAGTATGGTTTGATTCGATGATCATGTCTTTGGCGATGCACATGATGCATTTTCATGGAACGCATCGACTTGAATGAGGAGCACCTATTGAAGTATTGGGAGTTGTGGGTGTCAAAATGTGGTGGTTCAAAGGCCCGTGACCTTCAGTTGGAATTTACCAATGAACCATTGTCATTTCATAAAAAAAATATTTTTCTCCTATTTTTACGTTGCAAATTTTAACACTCCCGTTGTATCAACGTTTCAAAATGTACAACTGTGACTTACAACTATAGTTTTGAGTATAAATACGTGTCCGTGTAGCACGGGTTTCATAACTAGTTTTCATACAAAACCGTAACAAAGATACAAATGTGTAAAGAGAGATTAAAATAAAAACTTGGAAAATAATCATTATCTATTTGTTAATATGAAAAATTAGAAGATTTAAATTTTTTTCGTTTTTAGATTTTCTTAGTAATTGTATTTATTTATTAATAATACCAACTTAGGCATAAAATTAAACTTGTTGGATAGAAATTAGAAAGAGCTTCTATAAGGACAAAGGGTGGATGAAATTGAAACATCTAAATTCTAATTGTTTCGACTTCTAGACAAATTCGAGGGACTTGGATCCGGCAGCCGGTAGTTGTTTTGGTTGTAGTTGCCCTTGCTTTTTCATAGTCACACGACCTCTCACCGATCTTGACCTAGACAATTTTCAAACAATCTACTTCCATTTAATTTAGTCTACTATTGCAAAACAAATATTCAAATCTTTATTTCTAGCAACACATTATTATATACCCTATTCAAATCTTTTTGATTTGATACCCTTAAAAGTATTAAACATTTGTTCATAAATCGTCAAGATGTTAGTTGTCTGTATAGGAAAATCACACATCAATCGTCGACAGTAGAGATGTAAAGTTCATAAGTAAGCTTTATAGGCGCATTGACTATGAATTGAAGGAAAGCCCCACCGGGTCCATTGTAAAGCGGGTACGAACAGGGTAAACCCCCCGGGTCTGGTTCAGGAACAGGTTTTTGTGCATCTCTACCCCCACAGTTAAGTGTGCTTTGATGGTTGCAATCCCATAATGGGTGACATCCTATAAAGTTTTCACTTGAGTACTAAAAAACAAATCCATAAGCTTTTCGTGGATAAAACAGACAATATTGATTGATATTAAAGTCACTCATGTGCCGTTTAGGATGGTGTGGAAAACATCATCGAGGATGATGATTCCCTGGGGATGTTTAGGGGAACCTTAGACAAATCACACATTCCCGATTGGGATGGTGGATCGAACTTCAATGAGGACGATGTGTCTATACGAGGCTAATTGTAACACCCTAGATAATCTCATATCGGTCGTGAACAGAAGAGATTTTGAGTTCATAACTAATACCATACCTTAAAAATCACAAACGCTTATTGGGCGTAATAGTTATGAATGAGAGACAACTTTATTGTTTTATTAGATGGTTGTAATGCTTATAACAATAATTTTCTTTAAAGAACACTAACTTTGTTTAAAAAATCATTTAGAAACGTTTTTTTTAATATAACAGGTTAAAACACCAAAGATAATTAAAAAAAACAAAATCAAAAAAGATTATCCTAAATTAAATTCAAGGAAATAGTATAACATTTATTATGATGATTGGTATGTACTTAGCGAGTGTTTGTAAACTGTGGTGGATGTTTAACCTCATCTTTGTGTTTATCATGAAAGAATAGTAATTCATAATTTTGTTGGGTGAAAAGATGATTATAAAAAGAGTAGTTGGATTAAAAAAAAAAGAAGAAGCCATAATTAACTACCAGACCCTTCCTTTTTAAATAATTGACACCTACTCACTAGCCTTTATCGTCACTTTACATACTCAAACAAGATTCTGTTCCAAAAACACTCTTATCAAGTCCGATTATTAACCACCAAAGAGGTTGTGGTGTAATGGTTGAGGTGAGGCCTGAAGTCTCAAGGGATCCCGGTTCAATTTCTGTCACCATCATTAATTTCTGAGGCGTGCAAATGAGGTCTAGTTCTTAGGCTGATGCACCAGGGTTTTACCCACACCGATCCAGGATTCGAGCCTCGGCTCTCCCTTAAGCCCGGAAGGGGCCGTATAGGGTAAGATTTTTCCTTGGATGCTCTCCAACTCTGACGCCAAGTGGGCCCAGTTAAAACAACATATTGACCAGAGTTGGACGAGGCTCTCCCATATGACGGGGGGTAATTTTTTACACTTAAATACCACGTAATTTTGTATTTATAAAAATTTAAATTTACACCATTTTTTAGGAAAGACAAGCACAATAAAGTCTCTAAATATCTTTGTTTTTTAATCAAATTGGCAAATAGATATGGGAGAGGAAAACTCATTGGAACTTTTACGGACGGATGAAAGAGAGTATAAACGAGAAATTGGGAAGCTGTGAAAATGACTGAAAACATCGACAATCATTGTCTCAAATTTTTTTGATGGGTGGAATAACATATACAGATTACAAAGAGACAAGTATTGATAGTTTTAATAACATACCTGATTATAAAATCGTGTCCTATACCTAGCTCAATACCCGTAAAAATCAGGTAAACATGTTAGTTTCACTTTAAACAATAACATATTCCTACATATCTGTTTTTTAAAACTAGTAGTTTATCGAGAACTATGTATAACTATTAAAATTTTTATTTTTTTTTAATTAAAATTGACTACATATATGTACACTACCTAATAAATAAAAATCTTTAAGGACACATGGTATGATTTTAGGCCTCCTCAACTTGTGTTTTCCCTCATCTCTCTCCTATTAAATATATAATTGTTTTTAATTGTTTTTTTTAATTCTTTGTTTCATGTCTCTCTCCTGTTAAATAATAATGATTTATATATATTTTTTTTATAAAATGGTTTTTATTTAAAAAAAAATTTAGGTTTGTTCATAAAACAATTTTATAAATTGAACATTTCGTTCATTTTTTTTATAAAACATTTAAAAAAAATAACTATATAATGTTTATAAAATTTATATTAAAAAACTATGTAACATGTTATAATATTTAATATTTAAACCTTTATTGCTAAATATACATTACATTTACTCAACCCGTGTAATACACTAGATTTTAACCTAGTATATATATATATATAGGGGTATGTTCTTTTGATAACCAACAATATGTTAAGAACCGTGAGAACCGCATTAAGTCTTCCTCTATTTATAATATAAATTGACTAGAATTCATGTACATTTCAATATGTTTAAGGTTTGATTTTAAAAGACCTCGAATTTATAATCGTTTTTTTAAATGCATATATGCACTCACACTATATGCACAAATGAATGCATATATGCATATTTTTATACTTTTCTTAAAAAAATTTAGGAGAGAGGAGATAAACTCAAACTAAGAGTGGGAAGAGATAAATAAAACATTGTTGTTGAATTTTACTTTTTTCACTAAAGCGATATGTACACGTTTTGTGCGGTTCTTTCGTTTCTCAACATATAGTTGGTTCTCAAAAGAACATGCCCCTATATATATATATATATATATATTAAAGATTAAAATTGCCGTCCTTCCATTTTAATTTAGTTTTCCAATCATCTCTCTCCGCTTTCCTTCTATAGGATTAAAACCTTGAAAAAAAGATTCATTTAACCCACTTTCCTAATTTTCTATTTTCCTCTCTCCACCAAAATCAGAGAACACAAGATCTTCTTTTACCAGCTTTCCCTTCCTTCAATTACAGATCTTCCACTCTCTAGATTCTTGTTTTTCGGCACCGGCGGTAAACTCCGGTGCTCCGATCTATCACTTTCCAAGCAATTACCTGTTTATGTTTGCTGAGTTATGATTCTGGTGGGTGTTTGAATTTTGAAATTATTATTATAATTATTATTGCTATTTATGATGACAATTGACACCACCGTCGGTGATTGTTGTCGGGTCAATGTTTTGATCTGAGTCTTATCTCTTTTTTAATAGGCGAAGGTGTGAAAACGGATCAAGATGATGCACATGAGGACCAAGTCAACGGAACCTGCTTTGGTCAACGGGAGATCCACCGCCACCGGCGGTGATAAGGAATGGGAGGTCCGACCCGGAGGAATGCTGGTGCAGAAACGAGATCCGAATGAAGAACAGAACCGTGTGCCTCCACCAACTATTAGAGTTCGGGTCAAATACGGGTCTGTGTACCATGAAATTTGCATCAGTTCTCAAGCTACATTTGGTAAAATTTACATATTTCGTTTACGATTTTAGTGTTTATGGAATCAATATTTTCAGAACCGGACCGGACAGTGAATCGGTCGTATTAATGGTCCGCTGATTGAACCAGTCGAACCAGATGACGTGATAAAAGATAGAAAAACTAAATGAAAACATTATATGTTTTGGTGTGGTTTTATAATTTTAATAAAATTTAAAGACTTACTTAAATTAAATACGTGCAAATTTACACAATAGTAACCAAGTTTTCTAAGTGTTTCATTTAAGTCACTTAAAGTTAAAGTTTTTTTGTACCTTTAAAATCAACTCAACTTTTGATAGGTGTTCCAATTATATATAAGGGTGAAGGGGCACAACTCTCACAAAAAATTTACCGTCACAAAACTAACCAATGAGGTTGTGCCATCTCACTTTAATTTACCGTCACAAAACTAACTAAAGTGAAGGAAGCACAACACTAATACCCTCATTTTTATTTTTATTTTCTTTTTTTAAGTAAAACAAATAATAATAATAAAAATAAATTCATTAATAAAAAAAACTACATTAAAAATATAAAAAGGTACATTAAAAATAAAAAAATTACATTAAAAATAAAAAAACACTAAATTTAAAAAGTACATAAATATAAATCTAGAAATCACGGTGCCAGTTGTTGTATTGGTTGAGTAGGTTGTTGTGTTGACGGGTTTTGGCTAGAACCGGCCTTTGATTTTTTTCGAGTATCGGCTTTTGCTTTTTTGGATTCCATGATTTTTAAGAAGAAATATGGTAGAAAGAAATATGATAGAAAGAAATATTTTTGGGTGTGAAAATTATGGTATAATTGTATTGTATATATAGGAAAAAAAAAGTTTTTTTTTATTTAAACCAACGGCTACATTCACCAACTTTCATTCGGGTAAATATACCCGCAAAACACAAGCCCCTCACTCGGGTAGGGGTCGGCGGCGGTGTACCCTTGCGGGTACACGAACCCGATTGCCTTACCTGATGGTGCCCCCTTTACCCTAATATTTTTGTAAACGTTTTGATTTTTTTTAAATTGAATGAGATAAATGAAACATATAACGATCTTGTTTACTATTTTGTAATTATTATTTTTTTATTTAATTCAACTTAAATATAACAATTTTGAAACTTATTTATTATTTAGTGATTTTTTTTCTTCACTTTTACCTCATATTTTAAGTTAACTGGAATAATATTTTCACTTATTAGTAACTAATATTCATATATATTTCATTTGCCTCGTTCAATTTTAAACTAAAGTAATACTTTTCTAAGTGGAATAGAGCGTAACAACCATAAAAATTGATTAAAAGAGTATCATTTTAATCGAATAGAGAAAAATACAAGGAACCAGATGTGGGGTTTTTTTTAAAAATGTTTAATGTAATGTGTTTTTTAGTTAAATTATATGGATAATGATAAAGAACCCAATGTGAGTTGGAGAGAAAAAAAAACTTTGAATGACTTAAATAAAGCATTTGAAAAACTCGGTTACTATTGGAATCTTGAAATATGGATCCTGAAATACTAAATTAATCAAAAAGTGAGATATTTATGGAAAATAATTATAATAACAAGTTGAAATCCGGTCCGACCACCTGGTTCAGTTGCCCGACCGATAGCCGGTCGGTCCAAATGAAAACGGCCCAAACAGGCATAACTAGACCAATTTTGTGGCCAGTTCTTGGTCCGTTTCTGAAAACACTTCATGAAACTTTGAAAGGTTTTAATTTAAGTATTATATCTAAATATTTTACAGGGGAATTGAAGAAGATGTTATCAGGCCCGACAGGATTACACCATGAAGATCAAAAACTGATGTACAAGGATAAAGAGAGGAGCTCCAAAACATTTCTGGATGTTGTCGGTGTGAAGGACCGATCAAAAATGGTGTTGGTGGAAGACCCAATTAGCCAAGAAAAGCGGTATATCGAGATGAGAAAGAATGCAAAGATGGAGAAGGCTGCTAAATCAATTTCCGAGATTAGCTTGGAGGTCGATAGGCTCGCTGGCCAGGTGTCGGCGCACGAGTCGGTTATTTCGAAAGGCGGCAAAGTGCCGGAGAAGACATTGTTAACTCTAATTGAGTTATTGATGAACCAATTGCTTAAATTGGATGAAATTACGGCTGAAGGAGATGTAAAATTGCAAAGGAAAATGCAGGTATATTTGTTCTCAAACGTCAGTAACAATTTATGATTATTATAATATTATGTTATTATATGTATTTATTTGATCGATGATAGGTGAAAAGGGTTCAGAAGTACGTGGAAACTTTGGATGTTTTAAAGATTAAAAATTCAGCTGCTGGCGGCGCCGGCTCAACTAATCAACACATCCAGCCGCCATCATTCCCTAATTCCAAACGGTCAATTGGGAATTTTTCAGCCGTTCCAGTGGCCGCTAAACAGCAACAGCCGTCGAGGAACTCAACATCGACTGACGTTGTGGTGACTACACAGTGGGAGACTTTTGATTCCACGTCGACACCTTTGCCGGCGCCGCCATCAAACAACAGCGATACTCATAAAATACACCCCAAATTCAGCTGGGATTTACTATAATAAATAAATAAATAATATTGTGGTCTAGTTTGTGAAAGTCTTGCTTTTGGATCGGTATCTATATGCTCTATTCTTTGGTGTAGCTAGAATTTTTCTGTCATCGTCTTTTTTTTTTGGGTCATTCATGTACAAATAAACAGGTTCGGTTACTTCTATACCAATAAACTACCGGTTTCGTTATTGGCTGCCCGAGCAAAATAATTTTAATTTGATGGTTATATATCATAGCTTACAAACTTAAAAAACCCTAACATTTTTGGACGAAAAATTTTGAGGTTACAGAACTAGAAATATCGAGTTCATTTAAGTTAACTCGAGCTCGACTCGTGGGTAGTTTTTCTAACTCAAACTCCCAAGCTTGACGAATTTAATTTTCTTTGATTATTTTATAAATATACATATGTAACTACTATATATACTTATAATTATAATTTATATATATTATTTTTACATGTATAATAATATTATAATATTATGATAACATATATTTAATATATTAAACAAAAGCTATATAAGAGATATTGTGTTTAAGCTCGAGAGCCTAGTTAAGTTAAATATGTGAAGCGCGGACTCGAATTAAATTATTAAACGAGTTTCAATATAAAGCTAGAGCTCAGTCTTAATCTTGACTCGATTTCAACTTTTAGCTAGCTGGTTTCGGGTAGCTCATAAGTAGCTCGACTCATTTACCCCTAAATATCGGAGACCCTGTACGAAAGTAAAAGAAGTTGTGTCCATTTTTTAAATTTGTTATTTCGAATCCATGTGAGTGACGGAGGTGAAAATATTCTTAGTACATATCCAACCCAACTTATGATTGATTTTGGGCTTTTTTTTTTTAAGATTCACCTTTGTAGAATTGTGGATATAAGGCCCTAAGTTAGTAAGTGGACTTAGGCCCAAAGGTTTTTTCTCTCGGTTTTTGAAATGGGATAAATGGGCTAGAGGAGATCAATTTATTTTTAATTTTTTGACATATTCAATTGGGTCAATTATAATTCAAAGGTTTCATTCATAAATAAAACTCGTCAAGAATTTTTTTTTTTTTTGAAAAGACAAATTTCTTAATTCCTGTTGAGAGTGAGACTTGAACCCATGACCTCTCTAAACCTTAGTGTTCATTAGAGGATTTTTCTCTACCATTGGACCACCAACCCCAATGTAACTCGTCAAGAAATAAACCTGGCAAATAATTAGATGTTGTCAACCTCTCAAATTTCTTTCTTTTCCAAAAAAAAAGATATTTTTTTTAATAAAGTTATTTTATAACTATATTAAAACATTAATTATTTATAAAATAAAAAAAATAAGCTTGTTATGGTCTAAATAAGTTTTTGTTCATAGAAAAAAAAACCTAACCGGTCTATGTCGATAGAGAGATAAAACTCAAGTCAAAAGTCAATTGTGTTGTGGAGTCCAAAATAAACAACGAAAATCTAATTAATTCAAAAAGAAAAAAATAGTATACAAATGTGACCCTCAATTGACTTCAAATCCAAGGGTGAGATGCTTCGGGGAGAGGAGACATGATACGAAAATAAAATATAAACTTTAACATAAAATTTGTAAATTAGAATTTTGTATAAATAAATTTGAGTGAATTTAGCTTTGAGATGATAGATATTACTTAAAACATGTCGATCTTTGGTCAGTCTGACCGGTCTATGGGTTAACCTTTTATTCTTCTAATTTTTAGGTAAACCATTTGAATATGTTATGTTAAAGTTTAAAAGTTAAAGGGGGAAATAAAGATCAAATTTTATAACTATAGTAGTACGTTAATTAATTATACTTTTATTTAATTAATAAGAGCCATTTTAGTACCCTCATTGAATTAATTAGTCAAAGGAAGCTAATGTCGACCACTAAAAACAAAGGTTAACTAGCACAGATATTCTGTCTTGTGACATGATGGCTTGATGACGATGCTCATACCCATGTTTATATTGTTTTGTGAGACTATAATATCCAACGAAAAGTTGAATTTGTCATCTGATTTAACACGTTTTTGTATTCCTACATATTTTTCTAATCTTATTTACATCTAATCTTCTAAATGTCTAAACAACATTCACATTTAATTGTTTAAATAACTAAAATGTATATTCTATTCTATTAAAATAATAATAACAATAATTATGCAGGCATGATAGAGATTAGGGGGAAATTGAGTTTTGACACGTGCCACCAAAATAAAAGAACACATTCTAAACTTCTCAATATTATACGTGCTAAAAAATATAGTGATAGGGTTTCACCAAAATAAAAAAAACTCATTTTTAGTTTATAATTATCTAAAGAGTTAATTACACAGATAGTCTTGTTGGTTTACGAAAGGTAGCAAGTTTGAGTATTGGAGGATTAAAGTAATAAGTTTGAGTTTTATGCTTTCAATTTTATAACGAGTGTATGTATTCATGTTAACTACCGTTAATTTGGGATGAAAGCACCAAAACACATTTTACTTTAAATCCTTAGGGTATTTTAGTCATTTTATTCAAATCTGCTACTTTACACAAAGGGTATTTTAGTCGTTTTACCCAAATTTAACAGAAAACTTAACTTAAGTTAGCCTTAATACCAAAACTCAATGTCAAAATTAAAAGCATAAGCCCAAACTTGTTACTCTAAATTCTTAGTACCCAAACCTACTACTTTACACAAACCACAAAAAATATCTGTGTAATTAACTCCTATCTAATTGCTCAATTTTAATTTCTTGTAAAAGGAATATGGTAAAGACTAACAAAATTCAAAAAGTATTAATTAACAATCTTTGTTTTAATAGTTATGATGAAAAAACTTAAAAGACACCAATTTTCTCTTTAACCTTACAAATAAATATTCTTATAAATTTTAACAATTTGAGGTTATCATTACCCTTTTCATTTATTTTTTGTAATTAAATTGCTTTTAGAGTAAATCAAATTATTTATAAAAAGTTATATAACTTTTTATTTTTCATTAAGGATGGTCTAATGTTAGCGTGTGTCCAAATTCATCATCATGATGCACAAATGAAACAAAATCACAATAATTTTATCATCAATTAATATATATTATCTCAAACTGAAATAATTCCTTTTTTTATTTGTCTATTCTTTTTACATCAATTAATCTATATTATCAGAACAAAATTTTAGATCGTGACCTTCATTTTCACATGCTATAAGAAATATGTAATTGTTTTTATATATTTCCAGTCAAAAAATGCGTATAAGTTATTCACATTTATTCGCACAACAATTTTTTTCGTGCAAGAGTAAAACGTGAATTATCCTATAAAGTCATAAGAATATGCTAGAACTTTACAATCAAATAAAATGCGGTAGTCACCATCTCCTCTTCCGGTGCTCCTTAACTTTTCAAATAATAGGTCATAGATTCGAGTCTCGTTTAAAATAGAATGTTTCAAGTTGAGCCATGAGGTTTTCTAGCTGTGGGTTTCCTCCTAGGCGGGGTGAGGCAGGTTACCACCAGTGGCGGATACAGGATTTTTTTCAGGGGTTCACTATTTTTAGCCGCTCCGATTTCATAGGGCCGGACATAAAAAATTTCGGGTCGGTTCTACGGTTCGGGTCGGGTAAGGTTCAGAGGTTCACTTTGCGAATTGAAATTAGTGGTACCAGACGCGGCGATATCTGTTGGTAGATTTACCTACGGATTACTGACGGCGATTGACAGATTTACCGACGGATTACTCACGGCGATATCTGTTAGTAAATGTTTAAGGGTCTATCGCCAATCTGTCGGTGAAGTGCATGTCGATAACCTGTAGGTTATAGTCAACTTTAACGACCTTGCATAAGTTTCTTATATTTTCTGAGACATAAACCAATGACATACTGTACTTGGTTCATCTTTAAGTTTTTGTTTTACTAATTTATTTATTGGTTATTGACTTATTGTCTAAAAACTTTATATGTAAGTGTATATAACTGTATACTAGGGCTAGGGGTGTTCACGGTCTGTTTTTGACGGTTTTTATGTTAAACCATAAACAAAACCGTTAGTAACGGTTGCGGTTGCCAGTTGATTTCGGGTTCAAGTATACAGCGTTTGGGCGCGGATACTTGATGGCAGTTTTTTGATTCTGCTATAGATGTTTGGGTTGCTTCCTACACGTGCTACATATTGAATTTTGATATTTTCTTCAAACAGATCAAATTAATAATTGCATTGGTTTAATTAGGTCTACTCATTCAAGGCCAAATGGCTTTGTGATGTCTGTGGTCTTGTGGGTCGAGAAGTCATGTGGATGCTAGCTAGATGTGGGTCACTGGCTCACTGGGTCCCTGAGGTGCTGTTTGTGAAGTGTTTGTCGTGTCAAGTTTTGATTTCATTTTCATTATTCAAATTAACATCTAAATTAACATTTAAATTAACCATAGTTTTTCTTTTTCAAACAAGTAAACAACAAACAAGAGGGAACAAAAAGTAAAATAACCTGTGGTGGAGAGACTGGCGGCAGCGGTGCGGTGGGCCGGCGACGACAGGGGAGCAGCAGTGGCGGAAGGCGGACTTGGAGGAGGCTTTGCGACCTATTGGCTGTTGCTTCTTTCCCTAATTCGATGACCGTTTATTTTTCTTTGTTATATCAGTTATTAGCCAACAAAATAAACAACAAACAATTAAAAAGCCCAACAAAATAAACTAGTTATTAGTTATTAAAAGGCCCAGACGCTGAGACAAGGCTCATACGAAATCAGGTAAAAAAGGTTTTAAAAAATGTTAGTGAAGGGATTCGAACCCACAACCTCCAAATTATAAAGCAAAGCCTAAACCACTTATTAAACTTTGTAAGGGGGTTCACCCTATAATTTTTTAAGGGGTTCACCCCAGTTTTTTTACCTAACGTTCTATAAAAATTTCGAAACTCGAGGGGTTCCTGTGAACCCCGCGTAGCGTATATAAGTCCGCCCCTGGTTACCACGCTTCTGTTTTTCGGACGAAAGGATGATCCGTTTGCCAGGGTGATCTCATGTGTCCTAGCCTTTGCTGTTAAAAAAAAATACACAAAAAAGCATAATTATATTTTTTAACTATAGTAAAAAGTAATTACATCAAACCTTATTTAAAAAATAAATATTAAATAACTAGTAAATTAGGCCCGCGCTTTGCGACAAGTTATGTTTCTTTTATGGTCAAAACTATAAACATATATTATTTAGCAACACATCATAATGGTACATTTAGAATTAAAAAAAAATGATATTCATAAGCAATAAGAGAAACACAATTTTTTTTAAACATTAAAACAAAAATAAATAATCTATATATACGTATAATATTTCTTTGTAAAATGAAAAGAGAGATGAGGAAAGAAAGAAGATCGTCACAAATGGTAGAAAGAAAATATTTACAAGTTTGATTATATTCTTCTATTATTCTAACTATGAGTCTCCGATAAACACCATTACGGTAACTTTTATTTTTCCCGACCCCCTTTGTTATTAAATGCATATCTGTCTTTAAATAATAATATATTTTAAAAGAAATATATCAATTATACAAATATAACACATTTATTCTAAATTATCCATTATTATAATAAACTTTGAAATACAATTATGTAACTTTTATTTTCAGTCAAATAGTAAATGAAAGTTAAATTATATTAAATAGTAATTAACGTATTTTCGAAACCCAATTATATATTAATTTAACATATTTTGAATTTTGTTTTCTATTCTCGATCTATATAATACATTTTTACAACAGTAAAATGTAAACATAAAGATTTAAGAATTTTATTTATTGATATTTTTCACCACGTCTGTAGACACATCTATACTATATAATAAATAAAAGTTTTTCAATGCCACATGTCGTCTCCATATTCACTCTTATAAACTTTTTCCTGCTTCTCTCTCTTAATAAATACATTTCCATATTTTCAATAACAATATATTTTTAAAAAATTATTAATTATACTATTAAAACACATTTATTTTAAATTATCTCATATTATAAAAAAGTTTGAAATATAATTATCTACCTTATGCTTTCAATCAAATATCAAATAAAAGTCAAATTAAATTGGATAATATTTAATGTATTTTTGAAACTCAATTATATATTAATTTTTACATATTTTTTTTATTTTGTTTTCTGTTGATAGTATATATAATACATTTTTTTACCTATAATATATATATATATATATGTATATATAAAGAATTAAGAATTTTATATATTGATATTTTTTCACCGTATATAGTACACAGGTTCTAAACTAGTGTTATAATACACGCAACTTTTACGACATCTGATTCTATGCTATTTATTAATTTATGAATTAAATAACTTAGTTGTAATATAAAATAAAAATAATAATAATATTTGAATATTTTGGTATTTGATTATTGGTAAAATCACCGAGTATACTGTATACGTGGAGAGTGATGAGCACATAATCCGTGTGCATGACTGCCTCCGCAAAGGATTCTTGTTGCCTTTTTTCCCGCAAATAAATCTCCTCCATTCATTCACATTAAAAAAAATATCACCCTTTGACAACGACCTCATCATTATCTGTCCCGATACAATCATTTCCAACACTAACTTGTGAATTAACACTTCTACATAATTATTTATACTCACGAATAAAGGTGTAAACAAGCCAAGCCGGCTCGCGAGTTACTTGAGATTGGCTCGTTAAAAACTCGAATCGAGCCGAGCTTAAACGAGCTCGAGCCCGAGCCTATTATTAATATAATTTTTTAATTAGTATATTAAATATATATTTATAAAAATAATAATTGATATATATATATATATATAAAATTATGATAAAAATAACTAAATAATATATATTATGTTATATAAAAGTATTATTAAATTTATACAAAATTAATTATATACAAATATTTATAAATTTATTAATAAATAATAAACGAGCCGAGCTCGAACTTGAAAAACTACCCACGAGCAGAGCCCGAACTTTATAAATAAAGCTCGAATGCTCGAGCTCACAATAAGTTAAACGAGCTCGAGCTCAGCTCCTACTCACGAACCCTGTTCACGGAATGAAAAACCAGTCTCGTTTGATTTTTCTTTTTCCTTTTCGTGAAGCAAACATATACGAAGTAATAATTTTGGCTGCTTTTGAATTTATATAAAAATTAAATTATTCTTCATGCATGCATCATCTGGAGTGTTTGGTTGAAGTTTGAACTTAAATGTTGTATCTTTGTTTTAAATGTCAAATTTGTATTTATTGAAGTTGCTGTTTGTAAGACTTTAAGAATTAAGACCAAATTTTGTATAAAAAGCTTAATATACCTCTTTATTTATTTTTTAAATGATAAAAATACATATATTTGTATCAAATTTGAAATTATAAATGGTTTGTTTCACATGGTAATAAAAGTTATAGGTTAGTTTTCAAATTTTACAGTCAAGTTAGTTCATGTAATACTTGATACACGTTAGTAGTTCTTCCCCTTGAGCTATTTTGATTTTATTTGATAATATATACCCGTCCATAATCTTATGTGATTAAAAAATTACATAACACAATATCTATTACATGTAACTCGATTCTAAATTCATCTCAATAACTAACTTCAAATATTAATTAAATATTGTACTTCACATTTAATAAATCTATAATTTTAATAATTTCAAGTTTCTAACAACTTTAACATATTATTTATTATATGGTTTTTAAATTATATTAATATTAGTATATTTGGTAAACTAGTTCGGGTAATCGGACGAGTATCACGTAATCAAATACCCGTCTAAAACACGCGAAAACTTCTAAAAACTAATCTCATACCCGCATTCATGTCCGGACGTTTCAGGTTTTCCTATCGGATTCGGATTTTCTTGTCATCCCTAGATAAACAACACATCGTGTGAAATCTGATTGCATTGATCCAAATCAAGGGTATCGATTGCACGGAAACTGTGTGTCGAAGGCGCATGACTCAGAATCTTTCTTAATGCAACACTGTTGTAGTGTTGACATTTTGACCCAAATATGCACTTGGCAAGAAAACTACAAGGCAGGATGACCAAAGGTAAAGCTTATGAGATATGACCCTTATCTCTTTCACATGTGCATATATGTGGTGTGTCACTAATTTCTTTTAGTTGATAAGTCCTCATGTACAGGGGGTCGTTTTTCCATGGATCTTATCTTCAATGCATAAAGTTTAGGGCTAGGGTTTGCTAAAAGGCCATAATTTCCGGAAGCTCATCATGTGCCTTATCAATGCTTTATGTTAATTTGACTGATTCTTGGATGCAAAATGTTCCACATTTGTGGGTGGTCATGTGCTTTTGGATTTTTAGTCACATGCCTTTTGAACATGCAAGACACCATTTTCATTGATTAGTGTTCAATCATTTTGTAACATCAAGTACATTAAAGTTTGGCATGCACTATACCATAAAGATAATGTTTTGAAGACGAGTGGCGGAACTTGAACAATTAAATTGGGGGGTTAAAAATACTATATAAAAAAAATCAAATTTTTTTGTGAATTTGTGGAACAGATTTGGGCTTTAGGTCTGGATTAAAAGGGTCTAAACACTACAACTAATACGAAATAAGTCTAGTGGGCCGAAACCAATACTTCTAAGCCAAAAAGTGGGAAAAAAACTGAATTTTTTGTGGATTTGTGGAACAGATTTCAACTTTTGATCTGGATTATAAGGGGCCCAAACTGTATAACTAATATGAATAAACTTAGTGAGTCGAAATCAATACTTTAAACAAAAAAGTCTCTGGCCCCTACTAAGTTCCTCCCCTGTTGAAGACTTAAAATGATATTGTTTACTAGAATGAATTAGTGATCTAGTGGTATCATGTTTGCTTTCTACAAAAGCGGTGTATGTTCAAATCATTGAAGATGTAAGGTTACATGATATTTATGTGTAAAAAATTATTGTTAAATAAAAAAAACTAGAATGATCGAATTAATTGATTCTATATGAAATTTAACGTATTTATGTATTTAAAAGTGCTTAGAACTTTATCAGATTTCATTCTTTTGAGTTTGGATAGCTTTTCAAGATCTTTATACTTTTAAATGTCTGTACTCTTACATATTTTTATATTTAACTAAATTCAAATATAGAACTATGGGAACATGTGAAGATAAGTTTCAATTGTTTGAAGGTATCTTATTACTCTAATAAAAAAAAAAAAATTAAGTTATGTGTTATTCTCTGGTTACTATTCACCTTTATTTTCTCGTCTCTGTTTACTTCTCACCTTTATTTTCCCGCATCTCTCTCCTATTAAATACTAGGTTAGATTCTCGTGTATTACACGAGTTGAATAAAGATAATGTTATATACTAAGTGATAAAAAATTTATGTCCTTAAAAACCTATGTATTACACCAGTTGAATATATCCATGTATTACACATATAATATAATCTGTTAATAAATACGCACGTCAAAATATGTCTTTAAAAATCTATTTTGAAGTGACAGTTATAAATTCTGTTAAGTTAATTTTTAAAATATTTTTTTTCAGTCGTGTATTATTTTTTTATATAATTGATAAATGTTAATTCATATTAAATTCATTTAGTTAATGTATAATAATTATTATCCATAATCAAATAATTAGTATCCATAATTAGATTAGTATTTAATAGGAGAGAGATGAGAGAAAAATATGATGAGAATGAATATGAAGGCGATACGTGGCACTAAAAAACCTTTATTTATTATATAGTATAGATTAGATTTTCCATTTCTCTATCATATTAAATAATAATCTTTATATTAATAAATCTAATGGATAGTTATTATTTAATTATAAATAGTTATTATATCATCAATCAAATAAACTTAATATGAACTAACATTTATCAACTAAATAAAAAAATTAATACTCAATTGAAAAAAAATGTTTTAAAAACTAACTTAACATACCTTATAACTGTCACGACAAAATAAATTTAAAAAAAATATATTTTGACAATTGTGTTTGTTAACAAATTACATTATATTTTATTCAACTGATGTAATACACTGGTTTATTCAACTCGTGTATTACACGGGTTTTTAAAAATACAAAATTTTTATTACTAAATATATAACATTTTATTTATTTAACTTGTGTAATACACGAGATTTTAACATAGTAATAGTAATATATGAGGTACAGCTATAAAACTCCATAATTCACTAGTTCACTCTTTGTTTCTTCAACTACACATAGAGGTGCACAAACCGGTTTTTTTTTCGGAACCGGATCCGGATCGGATCCAGACCGGTTCCGTCAACGTTGGTCAACAACCGGATCCAATGGAACCGTTTCCGGATCGGATCCGGTTAAAAGAGTGGAGACTTGGAACCTATTGGGACCAGACCGGATTTATGGAACCGGATCGGACAAAAAAAACCGGTTCCACCGGATTTAAAAAAAAAAATTTAACAAAGATACACTATAAAATACATGTTTTATTTATTTTGTAGCATTTTTTAAGTGATTTAACAATAGTTCGTAAAAAAAAATACAAAAAACATAATTGAATCACAAAATATATATTATTTATTATGTTTTCAATCTTCTTCGTCGTAGTCTTCGTAACATCGGTTTTCATTCTTCTTCGCTTGAGATACGTTGGGCTTCATCATAAGCTTGTTCTTCGTCCGAAAGTGGATTCGCCGCCCCTTGTTCTACTTCGAATTCATGTATTTCTTGTTCAATGTCAAGCTCGCCTTGTAGTTTTGCAACATGTTGTATACGTTCGGCGGCATCCAAATGATCCTTCAAGCAAATACACATCTCCATAGATTCCGGTGTAAGCCTCGTTCTTCGAATAGATAAAACCCTGCCACTAAGAGAAAAAGCAGATTCCGAAGCTACCGTAGATGCTTGGACGGTTAGTAGGTCACGGGCCATTGCGGCTAGAACGGGATATTGGGATTCCCTTCCTTGCCACCAACTCAAGATATCAAAGTTTTCAAACTCTTCGGATCTTAGAGTTAAAATAAAGTCGGTTGCTTGATATCTCCCAAGCTCGCTACTTGGTGTGGTTCCACGAGCTCGTTTAGTATTTTCGTTTCTTAAAGTGTTAAATAAATTTAGCATCGGGTTCCTTGAACTACTAGAACTTGAACCCGAACCCATTGATTCACGTATGTTTGATGGATCACCACTTCCACCATATTTGCGTAAATAATAATCAAACATATTATTAAAAGCCGAATTGAAATCCCTTATTGCCTTTGATTCAAAATTTGGGTCTTCCTCGAACATATTTAAATCATCCGATATTTATCTAATTAATGTTTCAACACCGGTTACATTAATCGTTGGGTTTAAGGCGGCCGGACATGTAACAACGGCCGGCATTTCTGAAAAATATTTTTTAAATTTAGCTTTCATAGGTTTTACCATTTTTTTCAAAAATAGGGCCGTCATATTCAAACTCTTTTAATTTATTACATATTAAGTATAATTGTTGAAGTATTAGCGAAGATGTGGGATAATAAACTCCCGATAAACATGTAGTTGCATTTTTAAAAACCTCAAGCAAATTAGTTAGTTTCTCGATCATATCCCAACTTATATTATCAAATTTTTGTGAACAACGTTTCTTTTGTACAAGTTCATCATGGAAATGTTTTAAAGTAACTCTTTGCCTTAATGCCGATTCAAACATTTTCCATGTCGAGTTCCATCTAGTAGGTACGTCCCAATTCGGACCTAAAAAGATGGAATCCGTTTGTTGGCACAAGTTTCTATAGTTTATATATTTTTTTTTGCTTGTCCTAAAAACTTCACGTAACATCACTTTAAAATTTTCTTTTACGTCTCTTATTTCTTGGACGTTTAGACCGTCTTGCACAACCAAGTTAATGATATGTGCAACACATCGACTATTAAAGAAAACACCGTTACAAGGCGGTTCATATTTTATTTTTAATTTTTCCACCGCGTTTGTGTTATTTGAAGCGTTATAAAAAAATATTGCAAATATTTTTGGTTGAATTTTATAAGTTTGAATGACCGAGTCTAAAATATAAAGTAAGTTTTCACCGGTATGTGGATATCCAAAATAATCAAACGCAATCGTACGCTTCATCATTTGCCACGACTCCGGTTGAACCCAATGTGCGGTAACGCAAAGGTACGATTCGGGTAAATCATGTGGAGCGGACCAAACGTCCGTTGTTAAGTTAATGCCGGTATTTAAATTTTCAAAACCTAAAATTAATTCTTTTTTAGCTCTTTTCCACATTTTTAAACAATCTATTCTCAAAGTAGAACGACTTACATTTGTGTAACTCGGTTGAAGCGTCTCTTGTATCATCCTCTCTTGTATCATCCTCGTCAAGCGCGGATTATCAAAGTGATCAAAAGGCAATCCTTCTTGAATGACGAAATGTGCCATTCTCTCACGAACCCTCTCGACATTGTATTGCCAAACTCCTCCATCCCTACCAATTTGAGTTTGATCTTCACCTTGAGTGTGTTTTGCGTGACTAGCAATATGTTTCCTCAAAGTGCTATTTCCCGCCGCACACAAAATTCTACCACAACGTTTGCAACGAGCCTTTTGCGAACCGTTCGTCATTTCGCATAAATCGAAATAAGCCCATATCTCTTGGTTTCGGGAGCAAGGAAGTATTGACACCACCGTGACATCGCTAGTAGAACCACCAACCGAATTTTGAGTGCTTGCGGAAGCGGAAGCCATGAGAGCGTTTTTTTTTGCGTAAAGTGAGCGTTTTTTTTGCATTTTGAGAGCGTTTTTGAGTTTTGAGAGCTAGAATGTTGTGGTGAACTAACCCATACACTCAATACCTATTTATACTAAGTTTCAAGCCTTAAAAACAAAAAAAAAACAAAAAAAGGGCCAAAAAAACGGCTATATAGCCGTTTTTTTTTTCTTCCAACGGCTATAACCGGTTCCAAATTGTCCGAAAAAACCGGTTCCATTTTGTCCGATTTTTATCCGGTCCGTCAAAAAAACCAGAACCGGTTCTGGATCCGCCGGTTCTCACAAAATCCGGTCTGGTCCCAAAAAAATCGGTTCCAGACGGATCCAGTTTCGGATAATCTATCGGATCGGATTCGGTTCCTGTTCTTTTGAGCACCTCTAACTACATATATGATCAACAATATATATAAATGGTTATGTAGTTTTTATGGTTCTTTCTTTAAAAATGGTTATGTATTAAGTTGTATCTATATAATGGTTATGTATTAAGTTGTGTCTATATAAAAACACAAATAAGGAAATGATACTTTTCGAAAACTAAATTTTTAAGATAACATACTGAACAAATATGAGTCTTTTAAGTTTTTGATTAATGTTTTATATATTTTTAACTAGGTTAAAGCTCATATGTTACATCGGTTAAATAAATACAACTTGTTATAAAACAATATTTTCTATCAAGATTTGTATGTTTGGTGTTATTAGTTATCTATGAAATAAGAAATAATTGAAATTTTCTTATGATGTAGTAGTTTTTAATAAAATATTAGAATATATGTTAGATATTTAATTATTTAACATTATCATTATTTAACATTATCATTATTTAATTGGAGAGAAAAACGAAAAATAAAAATCTAGATTTCATCATAACTCGACACGTAGCAAGTATAGTTATTCATTTTTTATAATATATGTTAGAAACCATGTATATTATACAGGGTAAATAAATGCAGTGTTATATACTTAACAATAAAAATCTAATATTACTTATTTTTGACATATTACATAATTTTTTAATACAAATTTTAGAAGCGTTATATAGTTATTTTTTTAAAATGTTTTATAAAAAGAATGAAAGAAATGTTCAAATTATAAAATGTTTTATAAAAATAGTTATAAAAATCATTACTATTTAATAGGAGAGAGAAGCGGGAAACACAAATTATATTTTTTTTATAGAAACTTGTATCACTAAATAGGAGAGAGAGAGGAGCGGGAAAAAAATGTTAAGAATGAATATACAATGACATGTTGCACCTCAAAACTTTTATTTATTAGTATGTATAGATTTTCTACTACTACATATACATGTGTACGTTATGTATATAAAAGAACTATTAAACTAATTTATTCATACATACGTACATACATACATACATACATACATACATACATACACGCACGCACATATATATAGAGGAAGGATCATGAAAACCGACCCAAACGAACTCTGGATGAACTCATTTTTCCGACGTTGGAACCGGTTCGGCGTTTAGGTTTTTGGGGGTGGGTTTAGCTTTTAGGGTTTAGATTTAGGGTTTAACTTTAGGCTTTAGATCGAGTTTGATGAGCCGGTTCTAACGCCGTTGAAATGAGTTCAAACGGAGTTCATTTGAGTCGTTTTCGCGAGTTTTCTCGCGAAGAGGAGTTTTCTCATGAACTCAACCCTATATATATATATATATAAAATCTTTAGGCGAATCGTCACACTAGGCTCTGTTCTTCTTCTTCACATCGATCTAACCACAATCTTCATCTGGCGAACCCTCTCCTTCCTCGTTTTTTTGGCCAATCACACTTTCGACCATCTCGTTTTGTTTCGTTTTTACGGCCAGATCTAACAACTTGAACTATCAAGCATTGTGGAACAAAATCATTCATTCATTTTTTCAATCTTAAATTTTTTTAAAATATAATAAAATGATATGAATACAATATGTATTTGTCTCTCATTAAATTAAAACAAAAAAGGTTGAACAAATTTTGTTTATGTACATAACTTACACATGTGTAATTTTTGTGTAGGTTATGTTACATACACATGTGTAGAACCTTAAATACATAAAAGCCTATGAAAAATAATAAATTAATAACCATTAAATATTTAAGAATGATAGAGGGTAACCTAGTGGTGGAGGTTTGAAATCTCTATAGGAGGCTTAAGTTCAAACTTTGCGGTCGGCTCATGCATGTCTTTAATTAGTGTCCCAATTGGAAGTGATGATGCAACTATACAAATACAAGTGACAAAATGGTTGAAACCGAGTATCAAAGCGACTAAAGTCTAAAGTTGTGTAGGGGGATACTCTATTTGCCAAAAGTGGAATGTTTGGTTGCTTAGTCAACACCCAAAAAAATCCCAAAGATGTGTAACGTGTGCAAATTGCAATCTCTCTCTTTGAGTGATTTTTTTGTTGCTTATATTCCAATTCACACATAAAAAGTAGGATTTTCAAAAGAGATTTAAAAAAAAACTATTGAAATAATAGTATAATTGTTTCAAAAGTTAGATCATATTGGCGGTACAATCGGGGAATGAGGGTATAGATAGTTTTTTAAAGCCGGTTGAATCGTTGGGTACCAACCAAGTTATAATCGAAAAAACTGGGACCTTAATCCGGTCAAAATGTTTCTTTTTGTTTTTTTAACCTCAATTTATATATAAGGCTAAAACATTTCAAAGTCACGTCTATCACGTTTCTTTGTCCAAGCCAATAGCCACCAAACGGAATGGTCATAGTGGTTTTTTATGTAAGAAGTTGGAAAACTTAACGGAAGGAGATATCCGGAAATGGCATTCACGTAAGCATGAAGATCCGAGAAATCCATTCACGTAATCACTTAGATCCGGGAATGGCATTCACCTAAGCACCTACACCCGGTAATGCCATTCATGTAAGAACTTAGATCCGAGAATGCCATTCACGTAATCCCAAAATCCGGTTATGCCATTCACATATGTATGCCACATAGGATAGTTACGTGAATGTCATTCACGTAACACCTATAAACCATCATCCACCAGAATTAGTCCTTGAAACCATTAACCAAACCCCATAATCCCCATTTAAAAAAAAAAGAAAATTCAGCTAACACTCTCAAATGTCAACTTGGATCTCTCCCCTTCACTTATTTGAGCTTGATGATCGGTGCCAATATGAATAGGTCTACATATTGGAGACCTATACATGATGTACTTGAATCTCGATTATCCATATGGAAAGCAAACAACCTTTCCATATGCGACTATCTAACTCTTTTGAAATATGTCTTGGGCAGTCTTCCTATTTATTACTTGTCTTTATAAAAAGCCCCTTCCAAGATAAGTGACTCCTTGGAAAAAAAAATAGGAGAAACTTCGTATGGGGTGGGTCTAAGGACAAGTAAAAAATCTATTGGTTTATTTAGGATAAAGTGATCGCCTCTAACATATCTTTTTTGTCCGCTTTGTGAGGAATCTCTCCAGTCATGCGACCACCTTCTAATATCATGTTTTTTGCATCGTCAACTTGGAATCTCATTAGTCAATGGTGCAAAGTGTTTCCCATCTTTACCTTCTTGATTAGAGACGTGTTGGAGCTTCACAATCCTTTCTTGGTAGACTCGACAAAAGGAAAAATGATTCAAGTGGTGGTTCTCTGTCACTTGTTGGTGTATCTGTCGTATGAGGAATGATGCGGTTTTGTCTAATTGAAGACCATAATTCATAGGTCGAAGCTAGCAAATATTGATTGGGGGAGATTAGTGTAAATTCAACTTTTTTTCTTGTGTTCAGATTGTATCTAGCTCCTTGTTAGTTCTTGTCTGATTTATAAAATATTTCATCGTTAAAAAATAATGAAAATAAAAGATCACTATTAAACACACCCATTATGACAATATCGTTAGATGCTAATACATAGTTGTTATCATTTCCAAGCATGCTTTTGTTATACCGCATTTTTTGTTCTTAACATCCAAGCTTTCTTTATCACTAATCCTAATTTCTACCTCTAAATCCAAATCGACCGAGTTAGAATCTTTTGGTGCTCGATTTAGCTTTCGTTGATATGCCCTTGATTAGTATATGCTTCTTAAGGATGCTCATTTGGAACCAATGCTAGAGGTCATGCTCAGAACATAATATCATCCTCACAAATACCGCACATAATATCATCAGGAAAAATGCCCAACATTTGCAACATGACCAAATACATGTCCCCCACATTTGCATCTACATCTAAACATTTGCAAAATGTATTGTTTTCAAATGTATCAATCATTATTGATAAATAGAACATGTGTGATTATGAGAGAGATTTTAAGGAAAACAACACATGTCCTTTAATCTTTTATAATATTAATTAATTTTAAATGTAAGTTTATATTATTGTTCCTCGATGGGATCAACCTTAAAAAAGATGTATGGCCCCTTGTAGCCTGTGAAGGGCAGACTTAGGGTGTTCCAAGGGACGTTTGCTATAAAATAGTAAATAATATATAATTAAACATAGACCCTCAACATTTGAATATTTCATGGGTGTGCATGCTATTTTAATAAAACATAAGCAATGATATTAATTAATCTTAACCTGATCCAGTTAGAAGATAACTCCATTTATGACAAGGAACATATAGTTTACAGAAACATTAGGACAATAAAGGAGCATTAAAATAAGTTATTTATTTATTAGTATATATCTAAGAAACCACATGATCTCTATCTCCTTTTAGAAAATCATAATCTGTTGTTGTTGAGAAGTCTATATATATGTTGTTAAAGAAACCAAGATGCATTTTCTAGATGTCAAAGATGTAACCAAGACCTAGGAAATAGAAACTTCTTGGGTTTAGAGCAAGTGGTATACCCCCATTATTTACTTGTGTGAGTCGCGTGAGCGGCGTACTACCCGTGACATACAACCGCCTCGTCGGTGTGAGAGGGCGTGAGGCCTTCGCGTAAGAAATCTCACGGCTCTCTCACACAAACACACTACTATAATTGTTGCGCTCTCTCTCTCTCTCTCTCTCATACACATGCTACAATCACCATGGGTAGACCTAGTAAAGACGAATGGGGGGCAGCCGCTCTTCATAAATTTTTTTAGTGTTATATACCCGTTAAAATCACGATCGCCCCCACAAATTTTTAAAATTGCCCCTTGATCGCCCCTCATGAAACATTTTTAGTGTTATATACGTGTTATATATTGCTTGTCAACCGACCTCAAAATCTTCCGACCCCCATAAAAAAATTTTTGGGTCCGCCACTGACAATCACACCACTCACACGACTCTCACTTACTTGAGTGTACCACATACCAAGTGATAGTGGTGTGACCAATCCACCAGGTGATGTGGCGTCCACATGGCAGAAAACCGACCCTCACTTGAGCCTCACTCACTTGGCCCATGCCCTTTCAGAATGATTGAAAACCACGTGAGTTATTGTGTATTATACATCAATTGTATATAGGGGTTACAGTAAGGATAATTACATAGGAAACCTAATCGCAATCCAATGAGGATAATTACAAATGAAATCTAATCAAACCATACCTTTTAAGTAAAGATAATAATAAACCTTAATTAATATATTTTATCTAATTTAGGGGTTGGTTTCACTAAAAACTGTGTTTTGCTTAAGAAATCTAGCAAGGGATGAGAACGCAACATGTACGTTACTAGTTTAATTGGTGAGGGGTATTTGTGTCCCTACGCATGAGAAATACATCATAATTATATGGTTTAAGTGTGTTGTTTTACCATATACAACACAATTATAATGGTACGAGCGCAATTATAACGGTAAAATAACATAGTTATAATGATAAACCAACACAATTTAACTATATGGTAAACAACACAATACAAACACAGGTAAAACCATCACAATTTTCATATTTTTTAATGTTATTTTTATATAATAATATTATATTCAAATTAAATATAAAAATGTTTGATTTAATGGTGAAATTTAAAATTGATAATGACATAAAAAAATTATCGACGCTTAAAAATACTAGGAAATTTAATAAAAGTCAACTACATTTTTTTATGCAAAACCATTTTTTAATTTCCAACCTTATCTAATACACACGCGCGCACGCACATATACATTCATTATTTCTCTCTCTCTCTCTTTATATATAATAGGGATCAAATAATACTAAATGTTTTATATGATAATTGTGATAATCACTGGCACAAATCACGTAGGACTTGTATTGCCCAAAGCTTGTTAGTTTTCATAGTAGACCGTATACCAGGTGAGTTCTAATCCTATTTCCTGTCTACTTTTAGGGTAGTATGCATAGTTATAGAAAAGTGTTTATTATATATTTTATACTAATAAACGATGACGAAAGTCATGATTTATAGAAATGTTTGAAAAAGGCAAAAGAAAGTTTTTATGAATGATGTTTATGAAATGTTTACGAACAGTAAAGATAGTTTTAAAAGAATGAAGATAAAGTTTCTTCCTAGAATAAGTACCAAGTTAAGAAGGGCTTAGTGCCTAAGTAAGGCTTAGTGACTAAGTGGGCTTTGTGCCTAAGCAGTTATAAATAGAATTGACGGTATGGTGACAACGTCTTGACACTAGTCAAGGATGTTACAATTGTTTACTTTGATGCATCATGTTATCTCTCTTTATTCGTTTGCCTTTGAACTTGAGCCTTTGGGACAATATGGAAATAAATGGAAAGTTAAAAGATACTATAAGTAAAGTTATGCCATATTGGCAGTATGATGTTTTATGTAAGCTTTAGAACTCACTCAACTTTAACTGACTTTTAGCATGCATATCAGTTAAGTGTAGGTGGCAGTTTAGATGGTTGGTTTGCTTAAGGAGTTACCCCGAAGAGAAGATCTAACATCCCGTTGTTACGTTCAATATTTTATTTTTAAAGTTTATGATGTTTTAAGTCAAGTTTAAATTCGTACCATACAACAAATTTTAAGACTTGATATGTATTCCGCTGCTTATATTAAAGTTTAATTGTTTCTGCTGCGATGTATTAAATGTCTTATTTTTATGAGTTATGTATTAACAAGTAAATTAAATAAGTGAGCTCTTTCGAGTTTAAGGCCTTACACTTACAAATCACGAAGAGAAGAGCTAAGTTTTTACTCATTCTATCACTTCCAAATGCATAGAAAAAAACATATAACAACCTAAAGTACAAAATTTAAGGCCTTACACTTACAAATCATGCTTATCACTAATTTCTAGAAAGTACAAAATTAAATATATACTATATAATAAATAAAAGTTTCTTCATGTCACGTGTCGCCTCTGTATTCATCCATACCATTTTTTTTCGCATCTATCTCTTATTTAATGCATTTCTATATTTTATTAATAATATATATTTAAAGAAAAATACTAATTATACTAATAAAAACATTTATTTTAAATTATCTCTTATTATAAGAAAACTTTGAAATTTAATTATGTAACTTTTATTTCTAATCAAATAGTAAATAAAAGTCAAATTATATTAAATAGTAATTAACGTATTTTCAAAAGCCAATTATATATTAATTTTTACATATTTTGAATTTGTTTTCTATCTTAAGTATATGTAATATATTTTTATAGTTATAAAATATATATATATAAAAATTTAAAAAATTTATATATTGATATTTTTCACCCCGAATGTATACACGAGATGTAATCTAGTCTTCAAATATAACTGGCAAATGAAAACGAAAGGTCAACAAAATGCAAACATGCGGCAACCTCTTACAAGAGTTAAATGCATGAATGGAGGATACAGTCAAACATTTGACTTGACTTGTTGCATTTTCTTCAACTTTTAAATAGAGACAGAATTAGTAAATTGATTAAATTTTAAAATCATTTAAAATCTCATATTTGTAAATGAAAATTGATGAAGCATGAAATATCCTTGAGATATTCATGTGTAAAGAAAAACATTTCTTTTTAGGAGGCAACATTCTTGATTATTTTATTTTCACGTATTTTATGATTCTTTATATGTGATTTTCTTTTTAATATGTGACCCAAAACAACAAATTCAAAAACCCATTTAAAATCAATATGTTCCTTAACGAACTTACAATAAATTATTATTATTCTAAAAGAAATAGGTATTCAAGTGAAAGAAAAATAAAATAATCCCAACAATGCTCATAAATTAACAACGTAGGAAATAAATATTTTACAACGAATAACTCGCATAACTATTAAACATATATTTAAATCTTTATATTTGTTTAACATATAAAATATTCCCAACAATGTAAGGTCATAAATTAATAACCTTGAAAATAAATATTTTACAAGTATTATTATTATTTTTTAGAACGACTAACTCACATAACTATTAAACATATTTCTAAATATATATGTTTTAGAACGGCTCTCGGTTGAATGAAATTTTCCTTTAAAAGAATATATTTATTCAATATGAGACATAAACCCTCAATCTGTCTGAAAATAAGATCACTTTTTACATACTCATTTACGCTAAGGTGCCAAAATAATTAGAAACCCTCAATCAGTCTGAAAATAACATCACTTCTTACGTACTCATTTGCGCTAAGGTGCCAAAATAATTAGAATTGTCTTATATGTTATCGTCCATCAAGTGAATTCCCTTTTAATATATTTTATTTGTTATTTTGAAAAAAATTACTGCTATCGCTGACTTTAGTATATATGTATGTTATGCTGTTTTCAATATTGAAGGCATTTTAAATATTTATGTAGTAGTCAAGAGTCTTAATGAACGTGTTACCTTAAACATTTAGAACATTCAACGTAACATGCTTTCAGTTGAAACAATAATTACCGATGTCTTCTATTGATTATATTCAATTAACAAATTTATGTAATTAAATTGGCAAATAATATCTTACAGGACACGTTTCATAATTCTAAAGCCCCTCCATTTATATTTTCTCGCCTATACTATTCTAACTCATTATTTCAGACAAGCAAATTATTTTCTTATAATTCAATGTCATAATTAGTTTATATGTCATTATTATTTAATATCAACATAATAAAACAAAATATTTCTTATATATATTTTTTAAATCAGTAATGAACATAGTATTTAGATTGATATTTTTCTTTCACAAAATCCAATAAAATCAAGTTATGTGCAAACTTTGTTCTTCTAATAATTTGTGAACATATATTGATTTATTTTATTCTTTTTATGATTCAGTCCGTGTAATACATGTGAATCTAACCTAGTATGAGTTATATAAGACTATGAAGTATCCTTTGTCAAAGTCGATGATCTTATGGCCTAGTAGAATTAATAGTTGACCCCATACAAAAGTTATATCAATTCAAATGCTTACAAATATTGTTGTTAGAAAAATATCCTTCATTAATATTGGAGGACGGATAAGAATTTTTTTTATTTATTAAGAAAAGGGTTTAAGTTAAACTTAGGATGGTTGGTTCGTGGAATTTAATAGAATTGATCAAATTTTAGTTTTTAATGTGTTTGATTCATAAAGTTTGTTTAAATTGTAATCTAAATTTGGTTCTTAATGTGTTAGGTTGACAAATGAATTGGGATTATAATTAAAATTAATTCACTCAAATTTTTTCATTCAAATAAAATCAACATCCTTTCCAAACCGTAAAGAAGTCCAACCAAAGAAAATTGAAATCTACGACGACTAACCCTTGTCGCATCCGCTACCCCCATAGTTGTCGCCACCCCACCCTTAACTGCAAATAAATTTTTTTTTAGAACGGCGTGGGCTCAACTGTCACTTCCCACCAGGGGAGGCTCGTACATCAATCCACCCGTACAATACCCAAGAAATTCGAATCTGCAGATGGTGTTCTTAATTTTTATAAAGTGCATCTTGCAAGATTCAAACCTATGACCTTCACAGAGGGGAAACCCTTTGAGAAAACTCCCCTGGCCACCAAGGCAGAACCTTGATGGCATTAACTGCAAATAAATGAAAGCTTCGTGTTAACAGTTAAGAATAAGGCAGCATTGCAGTACGTGTTCTATAATTCAAGAGTATTTGAATCTAAAACAAATAGAATAACATTAGAAAATCGCTCCCAAAGATTGCTTATTGGTTTAAATATTAAAAAAAGGACGCTAAGAATCTGATTTTCAGCTATATATACGTCAATCCTCCTCTCTATCGACTATCATTGTGATTATGCATAATAAATAACTCAAAAAATAGGTAGAATTAATTATTAACCTACATTATTCAACAAAATACCTAACGAGTTTGTAGCATAGCGATATCATGGTGTGTGGTTAATAGGGGTGTGCAAAAAAACCGAAAACCGAAATCCGAATCGTATCCGTAACCGAAAAAACGAACGGAATTGTGAATTCGGTTTTCGATCCGGTTATTAACCTTATTCGAATTGCGAAATTGGTTTTCGGTTCGGTTTATTTGGTTGATTTCGATGGTTTATTCGGATATATTTTCCTTTTAAAATCGGTTTATTCGGTTCGGTTAGAAAAATTTCTAATTCGGTTTGGTTAGGTTAAAGGATAAGGGTTAAAAAAAAATCATAACCGAATAAACCGAATCGAACAAACTGTTAACCGAACCGATAAACATCCCTAGTGGTTAAGGTATTCTTTCTCAAGTAGTTATAAGTAGGTTGACAGAATGTGAGTTAAAAATTCTAAACAAAAAAAACTAACTTATGTTATTCTTTTATATACGAGTAATATATATATATATATATACATACACATATAATTAGAGTAATATATATATACATACACACATATTTCCTTTTTTTGTAACGTACTAACTTACCTCATAAACGGGACCACCACCCATGAGAGACTATATAAGTAAAAAAGCTATTGATTTATGCCTTACATTTACGAACCCCCAATTTTTTTAGGGTTTTAGAATGCCATGAGAGTAAAAGATACACATATTCATTGTGTAATTAAGTAGATTTCTTAAAAGTAAAAAAGACAGATCTACATGTTTCATCTCCACCGTGTTTTTCAGTTAAATTTTAGGTTGACTATCAGATAACAAGGAATTGTTGTTTGCCAGTATATGATTAATCCAGTTCTATTTGTATATATTTCTTGTATTTGATTTGTTCAATTCTTTGATGTAAAAAAATATGATGAAAAAAATAAAAAGTACAGAAAAAAATCCAAGAATTGTTTCTCTTGGTTAAGCCTTAAACTATCCAAAAAATGGTCCCACCCACCGTCTCTCCCACTATATACTTTACAACACATTACACAAATTACAAATATAAAAAAATAAAATAAAAATCTGAATGCATCAAGTCATTAAACTAAATCAGCCCCAAAACCCAGAGATTCTTCCTCCATTTCAGGTTTTATTAGCTTGTACTCTTCTTCCTTAATTTCTTCGTTGTCAACGACACCGTCATCACCGCCGCCACCGCCACCGCTGTTTAGTGTCAGCTCCTTCGCTCTCACTGCTTCAAACTCCCAATCCGTCCGCCCCAAAACCAACAACATCGTCACCGCGCACGACATCTGCGCCGCCAACATCCCCAACCACAAACCTTTGAAATCAAACCCCATAAAGAATCCTAGTACCACCGCCACCGGCATACCCACCAAATAAAAACACCCTAGATTTATATTTGCGCCGATTTTCGGTCGTGCGGTGCCTCTTAAGACACCGCACCCGGTCGTCTGCGGGCAGTTTCCTAGCTCGCAGAGACCGATTATCGGAAGAACCATCGCAGTCAATGCGATGATTTCTTTATCCTGGGTAAACATAGTCGCCCATAAGTTCCTCACGTTGACCGCAAAAACCAAAGCGAAAAACCCCAACAAAAAACTACACGCGAGCCCGACAACCGCGGCCCGTTTCGCCCGTCCGGGTCGACCCGCACCCAACTCGTTCCCAACGCGAGTCGACACACTAAAACTCAGCGACGATGGGAAAATGTAAATCAATGCGGTGGTTTGAATCAAAATCCCCATCGAAGCGACGGTGGCCCGCGGGTTCACCAACAACCCGCATAACAAAATCATGATTTCGTACCACCACCATTCCAAACAAACCGATACACAACTCGGAATCGCTAAACTCAATAGCGAGTTCCACCCTTTAAGACATTCTTTTGTGACACCCCCCCATGTTTTTTTATAAACCCCGGAAACGAGTATGTAAACCACTAATGAAGCCACTAGATTAAAATTCGTTAAAACACTACTAATCGCAACACCTTTGATTCCTAAATTAAGGCTATGTACGAGGTAGTAATTGATGGGTATGTGAAGAAAGATCGAAAGAGATGCGCAAAATGTGAGCGGTAGAGTAATCGACTGCGAACGGAGGTAAATCCGTAACGGGTGTAACAACGATTGAGCCAATAAGTCGGGAAGTGAATATAAAAGATACATTTGCGCTTGTGTCGCGATTTCTTCGTCTTGACCGCAAAGTAACAATATGCTTTTCATGTTAACCCACAAAACAGCAATCGGTACCGATATCAGTATTAATAACAGAACAGTTCTTTGTAAACAAAGACCTAGGAGAGTGTGCCTTTTTGCCCCGAAAGCCTGGCCGCAAATGGGCTCCATTCCCATAGCTAAACCGGATAACACTGAGTATCCGGTGATGTTGGCGAACCCAACCGCCAACGAGCCGCCTGCGAGCGCCAGCTCGCCCAGGCGGCCCAAAAACAACATCGAGATCATTGACCGGGAATACAACAACAGGCCCGTGAAGATCATTGGGATGGCGATTTTCGCTATCGAAATGGCTTCATTGAGAGCTAAAGAAAGTTGGCTTTTGTTCTTACTGTTGTTATGAATAGTTGGTGTGGTTATTTTGGTCGGTTGTTTGTGGTTTTTGGGGATCAAAAACGGGTCGAAAATATCCGTAACTTGTTTGTCTGGATTGCAAGTGCAAGAACAAGGAGATGAAGGTTGCTGGCACATTTTGAAGCCTCTGTTTTTTTCTTCTTTTTCCGTGAGTTTTAGAGAAAGAAAGTGTAGAGAGAGAGGGGTTGGAGGAGGTTTAAGTGTAAGCGTTTCGTGGTCGGTATTTAAAGATTTTGAAGGACGGCGTGTTTTGATTTTAAAATTTTTAATCTTATTTTTTTTAAATAATTAAAATAAAAACATGTATTCCAAATTACTTTGTTTAACTGTTATTAAATTACAATCTTTTTACAAAGAAATGTCGTTTTTCAACCGGCTTTAAACAGTACACTACTAACTGCTACCAGCACTCGTGTTTTTTTAACGTATTTCTTTTTTGTAGTAAAATAATATTATTTTTCATTTAAAACAGTATGAGTATACATAATAATTTTATAATTATTTCTTTTATATAATTATTTTAAAAAAAGATAAATAAAATAAAAACACACTTTTTTTTGGAGAAAAAAATATTATGTTTTGACATATAGAAGATTAAAGTAAATAAATGAATTAATAGAAAATGTATTGACCATGGTTAAGCGGTATTATGTTTAAAAAAAAATAAAAATTAGATTATTAGTGAACGAGGGGGATCTTGGATGGTTTTCAATCAAGATTAAAAAATATATATATTTAAAATATACACTAGCAATAAAAAATTAAATGAAACCAACGATGTTCATAGTACGGTTTAACCTATTTTAAAACATAAGATTTTGGCATCACATGACATGTTTTATGAATAAGTGAATCGAATTATTGTTTTATGGTGAAGCCAATATTCCAACTAACACTAGACTAGTGTGAGTTTAACATGTTCATAAACACTTAGAAAATCATCTTAGTGGAAAAACCGGGTAGTGTGTAGCGAACATACATGTCGCTAACCCGTCTTTTAATAAACAATACTTTCTTATTGTTCACGGAAGAATTTTTAATATAATTTTAGTAGATCAAAGTCGGTCGGCTTGAAAGAATACACGAAAAATGACCTTATCGTACAAATAAATTTATGGTTTTAATATACAAAAATTTGATAAGTTTATTAACCTTTTCGTGTATTTTCTACAAGTTCATAAATTTAAATATATTAAAATTAGGTTGAGAAAGAAAGTATATTGGTATTTATAATATTAACCCTCTTATAGCTATACAAACATAAACATTGTATATATTAATTTTCTAAAAGTGGTCGAGTAAGTACAAAAAAAAAGCCAATGATATCAAATTGCTTCGTTTTTAACCGGTTTAAATATATTATGTTGTAATACCTAAATCTGCACTTTGGTGGTAAAGTGATTTACCTTTCTGATCAAATGGTTGTTGGTTTAAATCCTGCGAAGTACGGATGTGCTGATTTTAGAAGTAGTGCAGGTGTTGAGTAAAAGGTATATATTTGCCGGTCAAAAAATAAAAAACCTATAATGCCATAAATTTTGGTACAAGTAATAAAAACACTAGTACATCAAATTTTACGTTCACCATCTTCAAAGATTTTGTACAATCAGTTAATGAGACAATCAAGTTTGATCTCCACCCACTTATGTATATTCAGATACTTTATTCCAACTTATCAAGTCGTTGTTTCATCTTCACGCTCGTATAACCTTGGATAATCAAACAATAAAGTCAACCTAAAAATTCACTTATCAAGCAGAAAAAAGCATTAAAATACCACACTTTAAATACTTACAAAAATAACATCTATTGCAATTGAAAAAAAAACTAACAATTTAATCGGTGATAGTCATAACTTTCACTTTTTGTTGTCAATGATAGTCCTAGTAGCATAGTCATAATAGATCTCCACTTGATATCACTTGTAAATATCTTCATTTCTTTCAAAATACCACTTTGAGCGAAAACAAGTGTAAATATATGAGGATTATTTTACCGTGACTTTCGTTGACAACAAAAGTGAAAGTTAGGTCTGTCACATGTCAAATTGTCAGTATAAATTATTATTAGTCAATGAATCATAGTTTGCAATTTGGATTATTAAAAATTAAGTTAGTTGTTCAAAAGATATTTTAGATTCAAAGATATGAACACAATAATTTAAAGTTAAACATGATAAGGACATTTTAGAAAAGAGAAAAAATAAGTCTAAATTTTTATTTCTAAAATTACAAATTTATTTTTGAAATAAGTTGTATCATCAAAAATACTTTTATAAATTTGAATGTTATGAGAATAAAAAAACCACATTGGCCTTCTTACTTAAAAAATATATAAAACAACGACAAAGATTAGTGCAAAAATTAGGTTAGGGGGGTAGTGGGTGAATAAGGTTAAAAAACAACGTGTGACGACACTTGTATGTTAACATAATACGTGGACTTGTTATGGGTAAATTATATGCTTAAAGGCCCAATTACATGTTTCTCCATTACACAACAAAAACTAAGATCGCGTGTTGGCCGACATATTAATGTTTTTTAGCACGTTTAACGTTTTTGACCGGACGGACGGCACACCAAAATAACCGCCGCTTCCTGTTGAAAACCGCCACCACCTAAGTTATTATTATTTATTTTTTCTGCTTTTGGTTTATTCTAAAACTAATTAAATTTCTTAAAAAGACTTGGAAAATTATACTTTAGACAATATACACTTCATCACAGTAAAATGTCATGGCTCCATCAAAGAAATCTTTGACCGGGATTTGGAACAATATTGTTCGTTTTGATTCTAAATTTAACATTTCATTTCAGAACATACGATATTTAATTAAAGGAAAGGTGGGAAATGGAGACTACATCATATTTTGGATTGATCCATGGGGCGGACGAACCATTAAAATACCTTTTTTATTTCTTATTTCATCTGGAACATAACAATAAGTGTACAGTTGCTGACTGTTTTCTACGTAAAATCAGGTGACTAAGTGAATATGGTGATGGAGGTGCATCCCTTAGGAGCCCAGCGTGTTAGGTGAGTGGTCCATTATCTCATCATGCTAGATCAGATCCAATTCTAAGGGGCTAAAGACGAATGGGAGTGGATTGACATAGCACAAAGCAGTTCTCGGTTAAATCCGTCAAATCTTTAATCGCTATGGGTCGGGTCCCAAGCAACAACTACATCATGAACCGGTGTAAATGGATTTCTTCCAAATGCAACATCTTCGGGTGGTGGGCTACATTGTATCGTATCCCAACGTTGATGGCTCTTAACAAACTAAATATCCTGATGGCTTCCCAATTGTGTCCTCTTTGTGGCGATCTGCCGGAAACGACTAATCACCTCTTCACCATTTGCATTATTGATTCAGTGGTTTGGCAACACATAAGTGGCTGGTGCAATACTCAACCTATCTATGCCTTCACGGTTAGGGATTTACTGGAGTTTCACTCGGGGTTCAACGACCAGGTGCTCAAGGAAGTTTTCAATGGTATAATTGTTATCGCTTGTTGGTTTATCTGGAAGGACAGGAACAGGGTTCAGTTCTCTAATAAATCGATCCAGGTGGATAGTAATGTTGAAGACATTAAGTCTCTTGGATTTTGGTGGCTTAAGAATATATCCAATCTCAAAATTATTGGATGGAAGAACTGGGTGTGTTTTAATTTTGGTAAGTATGGTTCGCTTTGTTTAGTTGTTCAGGTTGGTGGATCCTAGCCTTTTTGCTTGGGGTTGGCCTTTCTTTTATACATTTCCATATCCGTCTTTTATATTTGTTGAAAATGTTTGGCTTAAGTTTTTCTAGAACCTAAAATGGATGAATTTTTCATAATAAATGTAATTATTTTGCTTATAATGATTCTAATAATGATTTAACATTATTATTAACCGTTGGCAATTTAGTGCAATGGTAGCCCCAATACTTCCCATATTGGAGGTCTTGGGTTCGAATCCTGGCCATAGCAAAAAAAGGGTCTGTGGCCAGGTCAGGGGGTTTACTCAGTTTGGGGGTTCCTCCTGGGGTGGGCTGCCCTAGATGTTCTAGGTGTTACCCCGGAGAAATCCAATTATCCTAAAGCATCTAGGTGTTGCCATTCAAAAAAAATTTAACATTATTAATGGGTTTAAGCTTAAATCATAAAACAAACTTGTCACATGTATATCTCTATTTCTGCTACACGATAATATTTATACTGATAAATCATTAAGAAAAGTTAATACAAGTGAGATCAGAAAAAAAAATATGCATATGTTACGAATAAATTGAATATTTGCTTAAGTCTTGGATTCTTGACCAAACATCTAATACATGATGTTAATATTTGTAAATGTATATATGTATCAACTCTAATTTTAACGAAGAGTTTTTGTCTGATGTTATCATATTCAATAAATCCAGTTGAACTTTCACGAGTGTGTAACACTAATTCAAATCCAAATATCGTTATTAATCACGACCCAACCTCTAACCCTTAAAAAGATTTTGGGGGAGGCCCTAGTGTTTTTTTTAATTATAGAGACTCTCCTAGCCGAATAATTTATGAAAATTTTAAAAGTATATAGAAAACGTACAAATTCAAAATGACATGGTAAATGACAATTTTGAATGTGGTATTTGGTGGCTTGGCACTAAAGAGATTATAGTGAGATGTCGGTACGGACAAAAAAGCCACATTTAAACGAAACACTAATAAAAGCAGGTTTTATTGTTTCCAGTTGGACGTTAGGGGGCACACCATATACTAACCGTCAAATTGCATATATTTATTCTTGGTGGGTTAATTTATATGAGAACACTCATCTATTTATCTTTTTCTTTCAGAAAATAAAAATAAAAACCAAATTATAGATATTGTAAAACATGATATTAAATATAACGTAAATCCAATTATGGACTTTTTAGTTTCGTCTTGATATCTACAGAGACGTCTCTACAGTACAAGCAAATAAAACAACTACTTTACACCCTGAAAATATATGTAATAATCCATCATTTTTTTTTTGTTTTTAATGAGAAATGGGAAGAAAATCGAAGGTCTATTTAAGAGGTTGCAATAATAATATTCGGTCTAAACATTAATATCATACTTTTTGACGCTGTATAAAATGACATTTTAGAAACTTTTATATATTTAATAAACTTTCAATAAAAAACCTCAATTTTTAAGTTCGTTTTAGGCCCTAAAATATGTTAAGCAGACTCTGGACATCTCTACTCGAAGTTTTTATAACTTCGTATTTTTTTACATATATATGAAAAATATTTTGTTGATATTAAATGAGAAAAATATAATTAAAAATGCCAAGACCGCGTATCCAAGATTTATTTATTGCCTTCTAAGAAATTAATAGCCTATATTCCACATGATAAATCAAAACAAAGCAAAAATCGCTATCGAAGTCAATAAGTGAGGAAAATGATTGCCGACTTTAATTTGCCCCGTTTTTTCTGCTAATTGTTTTAGACGCGTATCATTTGTGGGTTTTTGACCTTTTAGTCAAAGCCGTTGAAGAGTCCAGTCACAAACATTTGGCGGTCTTGATTCACAAATTATAGGTCAATGTCATATGAAGAAGGGAATGTCTATTTTACGGGAACTGATTTGTATCTCAATTAAATTCATATGGTATGAGGGTTGGATTTAAAGACAAAGTCATTTGTAGTTAAAGTGATGTTAAAAGTTCAAACCCTTTCTATGACGGATTAATGTAAACTATTTTTTTAACGGTAAACAAACAGAGAATTGCCTAGATACTCCGTACAGGGTGACCCATTGGCAAAAGGTCACCGCCAACTGGCCCAACCCAGCCGTACGGAGCCCTTAAGCGCCCCAAGTTATCTCCAGTTCCGGGGAAAATCCACCTACCCGAAAGCCCACTGGTGGTAAAACCCGGACTCCCTCGGAATCAAACTGAAGATCACAAAGATCCCGGTCTTCCTTCATTGAGCCACCATGTCCTTTCCCAAAGTGATGCATGTGGGGATAGAACTTGGGTCTTTTTTAGAGAATCCCGACTTCATATCACTACAGCACATTGGAAGTTGCGATTAATGTAAACTATTAGAAGTAGTTTAGGTGACGTCAAAATATGATATTGCTGTTATAAAAACTTCAAAGTTATAAAACAAATTATGGTCATATATTTATTGTAAGTTTATTATATTAAAAAATAACATGAAATCAAGTAATTAAAATAAAAAATGTGTGATCAAGATTTTAATTATTGATTTTTATATGGGGATGTGGTTTTCTTTAATCCTTCCCATCAATGTTTTGAAACCCGGACCGGCCGGTCGGACCGGGAACCGGTGGTCTGACCGGTCCGGTTACATGTGTTGAACCGTTTCTGCAGCGAACCGGTGGTCGGACCGGTTGAATCGCTTGACAATTTTTTTTTTAATCTTTTTTAAGTCTCTTGGCTTCTTATTTCGTAGGTAATTGTTAGTTTAAAATTATTGGAATTGACTTGTTGGTGGTTTTTGAAAGGATTAAAAGCTATTTAGACTGATATATTTTTATAATATTTATGACGTCGACCAGTGAACCGGTAAGGAGACCGGTTCGACGTCCGGTCCGGTTCTGAAAACATTGCTTCCCATACCAACATGTATATCTATTCATACATTAACTCTATCCTTGTAATTTAATTAAAGCTAGAAATTCTTCTCCGCGCTCCGCGGCGGTAAGCGAACCTTAAACGTTTGAGACAGTAACATTAACGCGGCTAAGCACAAAAAGAAACATGGATAAACAAATTTTGCTTCACATTAAACGATTGAGGTTGTGACATTAATGTGGTTAAAACACAAAAATATCGTAGTTAAATACATAAAAAGAAATGTATAGACTTACGGCGAGTCAGTTGTGGAGATCGAAACATAGATAAAGGACAGGTAAATACAGGTACCGATGTTTTTCATACCATGTATTTCTATAAAAATAGCTAGTGGGATGCCAACCCACGATGTGCGACGTGAAGCCCTCTACGATACCAAACACCTAAATGCGAGATCAAGAAACTAAATTTGTAAAATATTAAAACATGCTCTCGAAAAACCATAACGCATAGAAAGTCAAAATAAACTAAACCCAACGCAGTCTTACCTAAACAAAAAACAAGTTTTAAAATATATTAAGTAAAGTAGAAAAAAAAGGGGAAACACGAAAAGAAAAAAACAGCTTAAGGAATCGAAACTGGGTTAAAAGGGCGGCATCACAAGCCGTGCCAGGCATGCTTTTGGATCCAAATACAGGTAGACTTGTATATTACAACAATCAAATCCTGTTTTTTTTCATAAAAAAAAATAAAAAGCAACCAATCATTGATTGTCACGTGGATAGCGGTCCAATGATAACCAAAACTGTTGTTAAGAACTTTCCTTTTAAATAAGATGATAATGTAATATAATATAAAATGCATAAATTGTGTCATGTACCAATTCAAAACAAATACGGTCATAATGTGTTTTCTTCATTTTGATAATCATAGTCGCAAAAGTCACTAGGCGCTCTCTAGTCGTAGTCGAGAGTATTCGGGAAGTATTCGGCCTCGGCAACCTGCCTTGTAGCGATTACTCGAGGAGTACTCGGCCTCGGAGTCCTTGTTTTACAACCATGATGATAATAGAGTATTGTAGAGATGACGATGAACGGATATTGGTAATCTCATGTCTCGTAATCACTTCCATACCTGTCCCATTACTTAATATTCATAGAGTACGGGGCGTACCCCGTTAACGATCTTGTGTGTAGAAAAATTATCCATTGAGGTCCCTTTCCTTAAAACCAGATTTAAACTCACCTTAAAAACCTACTTAAAATAATAATTACTCGTCTATACTTTTACTAATTTTATAAAGTTTCAACATACTATTTTTTTGAACGTCCAACGAACACTATAAAGCCCGGCCACCAGGGTAAACCCATTGGCGAAATGCCACCCACGCCCGCGAACGCAAACAACGCTGGTGACCTTGGCCGCCCACCATTCCAGGGAAAACCCACCACCCACAAGCCCACTGTGACAAAATCCCTGACACATCTGTTCATATTGTATCAAGTAAGTCTCAGATCCATAAACTCCACATTATAAGACCATGGGGGTGCCTCCTACCAAACCAATTGACTTGTGGCTTGACAGATAAAGTTTCAACATACTACTTATTATATTTTTAAAGTTATATAATGTATCAACACATTCGGGTAAATAAGTTCAAGTAATCAGACGGATATCAGTTATCATCGGAACTCACACATATCCCAAACCTATAAAAATTTCCAAAACTAATCCAATACTGGTTTTCATACTCAAATACCCATCCTCAGTGTTTATGTTTTACATCTTTGAGTGAGATTTGGTGTTTTTTTCACCCTTAATTATCGGCATGATAAAAGTTCAAATCTTAATTTTTTTTCTTCTTTTACTATTGGCCAGTGAGACCTACCTATTCTATGTTGGCCAAGGGGCATGCTACCCAGGGGCGGACTTAGGTAGGACGGAGGGGGTTCACCGGAACCCCCTGAGTTTCGAAATTATAGTGGAACGTCATATAAAAAATCTATGGTGAACCCCTAAATAAAATATAGGGTGAACCCCTATCTCCATCGACGACGGAGAAGATGCTTATCTGATTTATTTATACCGGTGATCGCCGGCGCGGCAGTGCACGGCGCTGCTAAAATATGTTTCTGGAGAAGAAGGTGAATTGAAGGAAAAGTAGTAAAGGAGAGAGATGATGACAGAGTGATGGGTTGAGTTTTCTGTTCTTTTGCCCAGTTCTCGAAAACATTTAAGTACTTTATATTATTATATTTATTTATTATCTTTACGCACAGACATCACATTTAAATTTTTTTTTGTCTTTATGTTTTTCACATTTTAATAAGTTTATTATTTTTAATCTATTAATTTGTTTCATTCTAAAAATGATTACTTTTTTTTTATTGATTTAAGTAGTTTATTACCATTTCGTTTATCAGTTTAGTTTATTGAAAAATTATTATCTTATATAATAGTTTATTACTTCGTTATCACATTTTTAATTTAGTATATTTATTATTTTATTAGATTTAAGTTGAATAATAAATTATTATTAATTTGATTTTATATATTTATTTGTTTTTAAATTAGGTATATTATTTTTCCACTTTTAAGTTTGTTATAGTACTTTTTTTAATCTTTTTAAGTTACTAAATTATTTATTATTTTATCCGGTTCTTGAATTTGGTCCGACATTATTTATTATTTTATCCGGTTCAGTGAACCTTTAAGCCGTCCGGTTCAATCTCCAATCCGGTTCTGAAAAATTGCTTCAACTACTTTAAAAGTTTAATTTTTAGTTATTTTGATATATGCTTATGTTTCAAATTAGCTCATTTTTTATCTCCGACCGGTACGACCAGTGAACCTTTGACCCTTACCCGACCCGAACCATCGAACCGACCCGAAATTTTTTATGCCCGTCCCTATGAAGTTGGAGCAGCTAAAAACATTGAACCCCTGGAAAAAATTTCTGGATCCGTCACTGATGCTACCCCCCTCCCATGAACATTTTAAATCCGATAGAGTTTTAAAATACTAAATGTACTTATGAATTCTTGAAACTCAGTAAAATAGAAACCAAAAAGTACGTTAGAAACTCGTTTTATACGGGTTAAAAAAACATTAAATAGTAACCAGAATATGGTTAAACAAGAGAAATAATAAATAGTAATGAAAGTTTAAAAATTAATAAAAGAATATTAAATAGTTAGTAAGAAAATATTAAATAATTAACAATGAAAAAATGTAAACAGTAAATAGAATATTATTCTCACAAAATTATGACACGGGACGCTGTCAATTACTTATATATTAAGTGTAACATCCCAAAATAAATAGAAACCCAAATAAAGGAAACAAAGTGGGCTTGGCCAAAGTTTCGGCCCATGGGCCCGAAAAATGACAGGGAGCCTTCATAGCAGCAGCCATCAGCCTCTCCCTCATTCACCACACTTGTCACGCAAGTTTCTAGTGAGAGAAAGAGAGAGTGAGAGTTTGGGTCTAGAGAGAGAAAGCTCGGGATCAAGCTCAAAGTCTCGAGGATTGTTGCTCAACATCTCTGGAGCATAAAGAAACGAGAAGGAAGCTGTAACAGGTAATTATTATGCCTAAATCTGAGTTTTTGTAACTTTCGGGTTTCGGGTTAATAATCGAGTAAAGGTTTAGATTTTTACGTGTGAAACTGGAAACAAACCACGGGTTTGGGTTCATGGGGGAAAATGGAACATTTCGAACGTAAAAAGTTCAAAGCTTGATCGATTAGAACAAAGGGACCAGATCTAGGGTTCTGTTTGGGGAAGGAGACTGCACAGTCGAAACTACTAGTTTCGATATGGACGCATCTATCGAAACTACCTAGTTTCGACAGGGGCAGACCCATCGAAACTACCATAGTTTCAATATAGACCCAAGACCTTAACTAAGAATTTATATAAGTCATACGACTCGAAACTACTTAGTTTCGATAAGAAGCAGTGACTCGAAACTACTTAGTTTCGATAAGAAGCAGTGACTCGAAACTACTTAGTTTCGATAAGAAGCCAGGGCTCGAAACTACATAGTTTCGATAAGGAGCCAGGACTCGAAACTACCTAGTTTCGATAATGAAACCATGACCCGAAACATCTGAGTCAAGCCTAGTAATGTCTAAGTGTCCCCTAGGAACACAGCCTTACGCCTATGACTTGATTATACAGATTGTGGGTGACCATAGTGACATTCAGGAACCGGCTAGGTGTAAACAGAAACGATTCATCTGGTGAGTTTTTTTTTATTGCCCTTTTTCCTAATGGTTTTGGGCTGGCATGCATACTGGTAAAGTATTTTATAAAAATGTTATTTTTATAAAATGAAAGGCAAAGTATAGTATTTTATAAAAATGTTATTTTTTATAAAATGAAAGGCAAAGTATAGTATTTTATAAAAATGTTATTTTTTATAAAATGAAAGGCAAAGTATAGTATTTTATAAAAATGTTATTTTTATAAAATGAAAGATAAAGAACAGAAGAGCATAGTATTATCTTTTAAACAAGTTTTTGAAAGATAACAATGAGCTAAAGAAAGAACGATAAAGGAGCCGTACTTCGGTACAGCTCGACAGTGACAGTGACAGTGACAGTGACAAATACCATGTTATATGCTTATGTGTTAATATGTGTTATTTGTCTATATGAAAGTTATGTGATTGCATTTCTATTTGTGTAATAGTGTAATTGCATTGCATAATAGTTGCATAGTAGAAAGTCCTGCAGGCATGCTAAAGTAGAAGTCTCACCCTGAGGTGTGAGCAATGCTAAAGGAGTCTTACACTTCGGCGTAAGCAATGCTAAAGGAGTCTTACACTTCGGTGTAAGCGCAGCTAAAGGAGTCTTCACTTCGGTGTAAGCGAGAAAGTCTCACCCTGAGGTGTGAGCAATGCTAAAGGAGTCTTGCACTAACGTGCAAGCGAGAAAGAAAGTCCCACCCTGAGGTGTGGGCAGCGCTAAAGTAAAAGTCTTACCCTGAGGTGTAAGCAAGATAGGGATCTGGTCCTCGGACCACGATCCATACGTGATAGTTAAAGTATGATAAAGTCACTTGTCAAGTATAAGTGAAATGATAGACAGAGTACAGTGGGACACCCTAACGGGTTTCCTTAAAGATAAAGTTTTAATGACAGATAGTAACGTAACAGATTTATAATTGTAACGTTGTAAAGTTTTAAAGTAATAGTTAAAAGTTTATTTCAAAGAAAGTGAAAGTAAAGCTTAGTTTAATTTAATAAAACTAAGCTACCAAAGATAAAGTTTACAGTTTAAAGTAAAGAGAGAACTCACCAGCGTTAGCTGACTTTTAGTATGCATGACAGGTAAAAAAGGGTAAAGCTAAAGAAAGATAAAAGAGCCATGTGGGCTGGATAGCATGGACATCGGGCTGCGGTATTGAAGACTGACATTTCCAATCCTGATAGTTCATGTTATAGACAATATTTCATGTTATAGTTTGATGAATGATTTGAATTAAAGACTTCCGCTGTAATAGATTCTGATTTCCGGTTTAAGAACTATGTTTGTTATGTTGTGTGCCAACTATGAGATGTACCCGTTTTGGGGCGTTTCAAGTTGGTATCAGAGCCATAGTTTGAGAGATTCAGACATTTGCGATAATGTCTGAACTTAAACTGAGAATGGGACAAAGCAAAGGAAGGGAAGGAATGTCAGTCGGAGCAGCCGTCCATGGAAAGATAGTAGACAGAAGGTAGTCAATGTCCTTACATAGAACATAGACAATAACGCCTTAGTACAGATAGCAGAAAGTAGATGCTTTAGCATAAATAGTACATGCCTTAGCACAGACAGTAGACAGTAGATAGTACGTGCCTTATAGTAGAAACTCTGAACTTGGATGCAAATGTTACTCGGAAAGGAAATGTTCAGAACCCGAGTAGTAAAGTAAATTAGTAATTTCATACCGGTCTCTGTAATTAGTAATTTACAGTACTCGAGGTGTTCTAAATTGTTACCTATCTTGATAACACGAGCTATCTTTGTTCACAGTAGACACTAAATGGCTAGAGCAAAGAGAGGAGGTCGCACTGGGGGTCGTACTGGTCGTCGAGGCCGACCTCCAGGTAACCGGAACCGTCCTGAAGAAAGTGAGCACTCCCGCAACGAAGCTGAATCGGTGCATGTGGAGCATAATGATAGTGGGAACCATGTGTCGGCTCCTAACGATGCCCCTAATGAGGCGCTTGAGTTGGAACCGATTGTGAAAGAAGCTATAGCGGCAGAGGTTACTTCAATCTTGAAGAAAGTTCTACCGGAAGCATTGGGCGAGGCCCTTAAAGAGTTTAATATAGGGAAGAAAGAAACGAAAGAGGAAAGCAGCAAGAGACTTGAAGTCACTGACAGTGATGATTCTAATTATGAAATGGCAACCCGGGGTTGCAACTATAAGTCCTTTCGGGGGTGTGACCCGCCGAAGTATGATGGACGGAAAGATGCTGTTGCCACTTTTGAGTGGATAGAGAGAATGAATGGGGTGATCAACATTAGTGAGTGCCGTGATGATCAAGCGGTCAAGTTTGCCGCTCACTCATTCACTAATGAGGCATTAAGCTGGTGGAGATCGATCGAAAGAATCAAGTCTTCTGCTGAGATGAAAAAGATGAAATGGGACGACATGAAAAAGCTGCTAATCACTAAGTTCTGCCCGCAGAACGAGATTGACAGAGTTGAGAGGGAATTTCTGGGGCTCTGTGCTGGTAGTATGACTCATCGCCAGTATACCTCCAAATATCAAGAGTTGGCTCAGCTGGTTCCACATCTGGTGGACACTGAGGAAAAGAGGATTAAGTACTACATCAAGGGACTACCACAGAAAGTCCGTGTGCACGTGAAAGCTAATGCTCCCACGAGTTTTGAATCTGTGGTATCACTTGCTGGAATAGTTTATGATGACTTCGAATCCGCAGACCCACTGCCTACTGAGAAGAAAGTGACCAATGCCGTTAAACGGCCAGCTAAAGAGTGGGCGGGGCCGGAGACGAAGAAACTGAGGATTGAAGATGGGGTTGAATGTGCTAAGTGTGGCAGGAAGCACTCGGGCGAGTGCCGAGTTGGGTTAAATATGTGCTATAGGTGCGGAAAGACCGGACACTACTCTCGAGAGTGTCCCGGGGCACAGTCTTGTTATAACTGCGGGATACCTGGCCACATGGCCAAAGACTGTCGGAAACCCAAGGCTACTGGCACCGAGAAGGGTAAAGAACCTGAGAAGCCGAAGGCAAGGACCCGGGCGTATGCACTGACACAGGAGGAGGCTAGGGGAGACCCAGATGTTGTGTCAGGTACGTTCATCCTTGACCACACTTATGTTTCAGTATTATTTGATTCGGGTGCCAGTAGGAGTTTTATATCATCTTCTAAGTGTAAAAGAATGAAATGCAAAGTTACTAGAGTAGAGCAGGCCTTTAATGTGGAAACCGCAGTGGGCAAGACCACGATAGTAAGTGAATTGGTAGATAATTGCACGATAAAGATTCATGGCCATAGATTCCCAGTTAGGTTGTATGTTATGACCTTGGGAGGATTCGATATAGTTTTGGGTATGGATTGGTTAGCTGCCAACGAAGCCCGGATAATATGTAGACGAAAGATAGTTCAGCTCAAAGCTCCAGACGGTGGCGAGGTTTTGGTGTACGGGGATCGCGACGGTTCACTAACGAACGTCATATCAATGATAAAGGCAGAGAAGTATATAGGGCGCGGATGCGAGGCCTACCTGGCCTATGTGATAGACAATGATGTAAAGGTGAGAGAGTTAAAAGACGTACCAGTTGTATGTAATTTTCCGGGGGTGTTTCCTGAGGAGTTGCCTGGGTTACCACCTGACCGGGAGACAGAGTTCCAGATAGACTTAGTGCCAGGTGCCCAGCCCGTGGCTAAAGCACCGTACCGACTTGCACCTCTGGAGATGAAAGAGCTGATGGTACAGTTGGAAGAACTTTTGGATAGAGGATTTATCAGACCAAGCATTTCTCCATGGGGTGCTCCGGTTCTGTTCGTAAAGAAGAAAGATGGTGCCATGAGAATGTGCATCGACTACAGAGAGTTGAACAAGCGTACAGTAAAGAACAAATATCCGCTACCAAGGATCGATGATCTGTTCGACCAACTACAGGGCGCCAGATGGTTCTCCAAGATCGATCTGCGGTCGGGATATCATCAGTTAAAGGTAAGAGAAGAGGACATACCTAAGACAGCGTTTCGCACGCGTTATGGGCATTACGAGTTTCGCGTGATGTCTTTCGGCTTGACGAACGCTCCGGCAGCATTCATGAGTATGATGAACCAGGTGTGTAGACCGATGCTAGATAGGTCGGTGATAGTGTTTATAGACGACATACTCATTTATTCGAAAAGTGAAGGTGATCATGCTTGTCATCTTCGAGAAGTACTAGAGACGCTACAAAAAGAAAAGTTGTATGCCAAGTTCTCCAAATGCGCGTTCTGGCTTAAGGAAGTCCAATTCTTAGGTCACGTTATCAACGCAGACGGCATTATGGTTGACCCGGCTAAGATAGAGGCAGTACAGGAATGGGAAACCCCGAAGACGCCAACCGAGATTCGGAGTTTTCTGGGATTGGCAGGTTACTATCGAAGGTTCATTCAGGACTTCTCGAGAATAGCTTCGCCACTGACAAAGTTGACACGTAAAGAAGTAAAGTACGAATGGGGTCAGGCTCAGTCCAAAGCATTTGAAGAGTTAAAGAAGAAGTTGACCCAAGCCCCAGTGTTAGCACTACCCGACGGTAACGAGGACCTGGTGGTATATTCTGACGCATCGGGACAAGGGTTAGGGTGTGTTTTGATGCAGAGGGGAAAGGTGATCGCGTATGCGTCACGACAGCTAAAGATCCACGAAATTAACTACCCGACTCACGATTTGGAGCTCGCGGCAGTTGTTTTTGCGTTAAAGATTTGGAGGCATTACCTCTACGGGGTGAAATGCACGATTTATTCGGATCACAAGAGCTTGAAGTATTTCTTCGAACAGAAAGACCTGAATATGCGGCAAAGGCGGTGGTTAGAATTGCTGAAAGACTATGACTGTGAGATCCTATACCACCCGGGAAAGGCGAATGTGGTCGCTGATGCCCTAAGTCGTAAGGAGAATCATTCTCCTATTAGGGTAAAAGCGTACCAGTTAGTGATAACCCCAGATTTTATGACAGAGCTAGAAGCAGCACAGAAGGAAGCACTAAAGGAAGAGAACATAAAGAAAGAAAGAATGGTCGGTCAACAGACAAAGTTAGAATTAAACACTCATGGAGTGAGGACCAGGTGTGGTCGCATGTGGGTACCGAAGGGCGGAGAGCTTAGGGCCAAAGTACTTGACGAGGCCCATAAGTCTCGATATTCCATCCACCCAGGAACCACGAAAATGTACCAGGATTTGAAGAAAGAGTATTGGTGGCCTAACATGAAGAATGATGTGACCGGATATGTAAGCAAGTGTCTGACTTGCTCACAAGTTAAAGCAGAGCATCAGAAACCGTACGGGAAGATCCAGCCTCTGGAAATACCCGAATGGAAGTGGGAGCGTATCACCATGGACTTTATTACAAAGCTGCCCCGCACAGCAAAAGGCCATGATACGATTTGGGTTATAGTGGATCGTCTGACAAAGAGTGCACATTTCTTGCCAATTCGCGAAACGTATTCATCTGAGAAGTTGGCAGAAGTATTTATCAATGAAATTGTCTCTCGACATGGCGTACCGTTATCAATTGTATCTGACCGGGACACCCGATTTACATCGAGGTTCTGGAAAAGATTTCACGAGTCAATGGGTACAAGACTGAACATCAGCACGGCTTATCATCCACAGACGGATGGTCAATCAGAAAGGACCATCCAGACGTTAGAGGATATGCTCCGCGCATGCATTATAGACTTCGGTGGCAGTTGGGATAGTCACCTACCGTTGGCAGAATTCTCCTACAACAACAGTCACCACACCACGATTGGTATGCCGCCCTACGAAATGTTGTATGGTAGAAGATGCCGAACCCCGGTCTGTTGGGGCGAGGTAGGACAGAAAGAGTTGGGGAGTTTAGAGGTAGTCACAACAACCTCTGAAAAGATTGACCAGATCAAGGCCAGAATGAAAGCTGCACAGGACCGTCAAAAGTCCTACGCGGATAAAAGGCGAAGACCAATCGAATTCAAGGTCGGGGATCAAGTACTATTGAAAGTATCTCCCTGGAAGGGGATCATACGATTCAGAAAGAGAGGGAAGTTAAGCCCAAGATTCGTCGGGCCTTTCAAAATACTAGCACGGGTTGGTGAAGTCGCTTACCGGTTAGAATTACCTGATGAGCTGAGTGGAATTCACCCAACCTTCCACGTGTCGCACTTGCGCAAGTGCCTGGCCGACGAATCGGCACACGTGACACTTGACGACATCGAGATAGATAATAGCCTCAATTACATCGAGGAACCCGTCGCCATATTAGACAGGAAAGAAAAGCGGTTACGGAATAAAGTGATACAGTTAGTCAAAGTACAATGGAAGCATCGTAAAGGTTCGGAAGCTACATGGGAAACCGAGACAGAAATGAAAGAGTCGTACCCGCACCTGTTTGACTTATAACAGGTTTCGAGGACGAAACCTTTCGTAAGAGGGGTAGACTTGTAACATCCCAAAATAAATAGAAACCCAAATAAAGGAAACAAAGTGGGCTTGGCCAAAGTTTCGGCCCATGGGCCCGAAAAATGACAGGGAGCCTTCATAGCAGCAGCCATCAGCCTCTCCCTCATTCACCACACTTGTCACGCAAGTTTCTAGTGAGAGAAAGAGAGAGTGAGAGTTTGGGTCTAGAGAGAGAAAGCTCGGGATCAAGCTCAAAGTCTCGAGGATTGTTGCTCAACATCTCTGGAGCATAAAGAAACGAGAAGGAAGCTGTAACAGGTAATTATTATGCCTAAATCTGAGTTTTTGTAACTTTCGGGTTTCGGGTTAATAATCGAGTAAAGGTTTAGATTTTTACGTGTGAAACTGGAAACAAACCACGGGTTTGGGTTCATGGGGGAAAATGGAACATTTCGAACGTAAAAAGTTCAAAGCTTGATCGATTAGAACAAAGGGACCAGATCTAGGGTTCTGTTTGGGGAAGGAGACTGCACAGTCGAAACTACTAGTTTCGATATGGACGCATCTATCGAAACTACCTAGTTTCGACAGGGGCAGACCCATCGAAACTACCATAGTTTCAATATAGACCCAAGACCTTAACTAAGAATTTATATAAGTCATACGACTCGAAACTACTTAGTTTCGATAAGAAGCAGTGACTCGAAACTACTTAGTTTCGATAAGAAGCAGTGACTCGAAACTACTTAGTTTCGATAAGAAGCCAGGGCTCGAAACTACATAGTTTCGATAAGGAGCCAGGACTCGAAACTACCTAGTTTCGATAATGAAACCATGACCCGAAACATCTGAGTCAAGCCTAGTAATGTCTAAGTGTCCCCTAGGAACACAGCCTTACGCCTATGACTTGATTATACAGATTGTGGGTGACCATAGTGACATTCAGGAACCGGCTAGGTGTAAACAGAAACGATTCATCTGGTGAGTTTTTTTTATTGCCCTTTTTCCTAATGGTTTTGGGCTGGCATGCATACTGGTAAAGTATTTTATAAAAATGTTATTTTTATAAAATGAAAGGCAAAGTATAGTATTTTATAAAAATGTTATTTTTTATAAAATGAAAGGCAAAGTATAGTATTTTATAAAAATGTTATTTTTTATAAAATGAAAGGCAAAGTATAGTATTTTATAAAAATGTTATTTTTATAAAATGAAAGATAAAGAACAGAAGAGCATAGTATTATCTTTTAAACAAGTTTTTGAAAGATAACAATGAGCTAAAGAAAGAACGATAAAGGAGCCGTACTTCGGTACAGCTCGACAGTGACAGTGACAGTGACAGTGACAAATACCATGTTATATGCTTATGTGTTAATATGTGTTATTTGTCTATATGAAAGTTATGTGATTGCATTTCTATTTGTGTAATAGTGTAATTGCATTGCATAATAGTTGCATAGTAGAAAGTCCTGCAGGCATGCTAAAGTAGAAGTCTCACCCTGAGGTGTGAGCAATGCTAAAGGAGTCTTACACTTCGGCGTAAGCAATGCTAAAGGAGTCTTACACTTCGGTGTAAGCGCAGCTAAAGGAGTCTTCACTTCGGTGTAAGCGAGAAAGTCTCACCCTGAGGTGTGAGCAATGCTAAAGGAGTCTTGCACTAACGTGCAAGCGAGAAAGAAAGTCCCACCCTGAGGTGTGGGCAGCGCTAAAGTAAAAGTCTTACCCTGAGGTGTAAGCAAGATAGGGATCTGGTCCTCGGACCACGATCCATACGTGATAGTTAAAGTATGATAAAGTCACTTGTCAAGTATAAGTGAAATGATAGACAGAGTACAGTGGGACACCCTAACGGGTTTCCTTAAAGATAAAGTTTTAATGACAGATAGTAACGTAACAGATTTATAATTGTAACGTTGTAAAGTTTTAAAGTAATAGTTAAAAGTTTATTTCAAAGAAAGTGAAAGTAAAGCTTAGTTTAATTTAATAAAACTAAGCTACCAAAGATAAAGTTTACAGTTTAAAGTAAAGAGAGAACTCACCAGCGTTAGCTGACTTTTAGTATGCATGACAGGTAAAAAAGGGTAAAGCTAAAGAAAGATAAAAGAGCCATGTGGGCTGGATAGCATGGACATCGGGCTGCGGTATTGAAGACTGACATTTCCAATCCTGATAGTTCATGTTATAGACAATATTTCATGTTATAGTTTGATGAATGATTTGAATTAAAGACTTCCGCTGTAATAGATTCTGATTTCCGGTTTAAGAACTATGTTTGTTATGTTGTGTGCCAACTATGAGATGTACCCGTTTTGGGGCGTTTCATTAAGTAGAGAAGATATATTAATATTAAAATGATAATATGACAAAACGGTTAATATATTAATAATGGGTAAAAATATAATAAAATGTGAAATATACATCTATATTTGTATCTATATTATATAATAAATAAATATTTTTTCATGGCACTTGTCGCTCTATATTCATTCTCATCATTTTTTTTGTTGCTCTCTCTTATTAAGTACACATTTATCTTTTAATAATAATAGTAAGTATTAGGTTTAGGTAAAAAGGATTCTAATTCTAAGAAAAGTGAGAAGGATTTAGAGCCATTAGATCAAATTGTAGAAAAGATTTAATGGTTGAGATTAAATTATAGGAGAAGAAGTTGTTGGAAGGGTATTTTAGTCTTGGCCACTTTTGTTGACTTTTTATCAAGCCCTCCCCCATTTTTAAACGTTCATAACTTTTACATACGACATTATTTTTTCAAAAAAATTACACCATAAAAACGAGTGTTTTTTTATCTTTAAAACGAGTATAGTGTCGTTATAAACAAAAAAGAAAAAAAAATTTACGTTTTCAGCTCATTGTGTAATACAAGTTCATTGTGTAATACAAGTTCATTGTGTAATACAAGTTCAATGTGTAATACAAGTTCATTGTGTTATATGTATTTATCATTGTGTTTTACGTTTTTCAGCTCATTATGTAATTAGTCAGGTCATTGTGTAATACAAGTTCATTGTGTAATACAGGTTCAATGTGTAATACAAGTTCATTGTGTTATATGTATTTATCATTGTGTTTTACGTTTTCCAGCTCATTGTGTAGTTAGTAATGTCATTGTGTAATACAAGTTCATTGTGTAATACCAAGCCTGGTCATTGTGTAATACAAGTTTATTGTGTAATACAAGTTCATTGTGTAATTAGTCAAGTCATTATGTAATACAAATTCATTGTGTAATTAGTCAGGTCATTGTGTAATATAAGTTCATTGTGTCAAATATTTTTCATCATTGTGTTATATGTTTTCATCATTGTGTTATATGTTTTCATCATTGTGTTTTACGTTTTCCAGCTCATTGTGTAATTCGCTAAAATATGTCAGGTTATTGTGTAATATGCTCATTGTATAAAATCAGGTCTGATCATTGTGTAATATCAGACCTTGTATTACACATTGACCTAGTGCATTACACATTGACCTGGTGTATTACACAATGACCTAGTATATTACACATTGACCATTATGCCCTCCCTTTAAAAACAATAAAATGATACATGTCAAGCTTAGAATCCTTTTTACCCTTCTTATTTTTAAAACCATTTTTACTATAACCTAACCCATAATAGTAATACATTTTTAAAGAAAATACTAATTATACTAATAAAACATATTTATTTTAAATTATGTCTTATTATAAGAAACTTTGAAATCTAATTATCAAACATTTATTTTCAATCAAATAGTTAATGAAGGTCAAATTACGTTAAATAGTAATTAACGTATTTTTGAAACTCAATTATATATTAGTTTTTACATATTTTAAATTTTGTTTTATATACTCTGTAAATGTAATAAATTTTTATACATGTAAAATACATACATAAATATTTAAGATTTTTATATATTAATATTTTTCAACCTATGTGTATTACACGAATTCTGAGCTAATTTATTCAAGAAATGGAGAATCGATAATGCCCTCTAGTCAAAAAATAACGTGTAACAAAGATAACATCAACAAAGAAAAACAGAAGTCAAAAAGTAAATCACTAAACCATGGGTATGATTAATCGAGCACAAACGTTCAAAAAGTGCATGCACATATAAAACAATGAGGGGTTCTATGATTTCTTTCATTATTAGTATTACTAGTTTAGAACCCGTGTCTACACACGGCATGAAAAATATTAATACATATTTTTTTTTAAAATTTTATATATATATTTTACAAGTGTAAAATTGTATTAAATATACGAATGATAAAAACAAAATTTAAAATATTTAAAAATTAATATATAGTATGTTTCGAAAATACGTTAATTAATATTTAATGCAATTTGACTTTCAATACTATTTAATTCAAAATAAAAGTTACATAATTATATTTAAAAAATTCTTATAATAAGGGATAATTTAAAATAAATATGTTTTATTAGTATAATTAGTGATTTCTTTAAAAAATATTTTTAATAAAATATAAAGTTGTATTTAATAAGAGAGAAAAGTATGAAAAAAATGATGATAATGAATAATGTAAAAACCTTTATTTATTATATAGTATAGATTATGTTTTGGTATTCACATGTTTATCACTTTAATTTATAAACCTTTTAAACTTTATGTCGGGAGTTTTCCAATTAAGTCTTGATATTTTAAAATGCTTTATCGGAAAGATTATTAACATTACCTAAACCGTTGTTAACGGCGCCGTTAACGAGTTAATAACACCACTTGAATAATAACACCACTTGAAGAACCAAACCAAACATTCTAAATCCTGAAAACTAACCCACACCCTAAATCCTTCCTCTTTGCCGAGTCGTCCCACACTTTGCCGTCTGAAAACCATCGCATCCTTAAATATATTTTTATAATAAAGACAAGCGGTAGTTGTCACACCCCAACCTACGGCGGAAACGTCGGGGGTGGACATGTAGACTGTTCATGAGCACAAGGTTCACTAGATTTCAATATTTAATCATCAACTTCATTTCAAACAATTCAAACACAAATAGCAAAATTCAACAAGTACATAAATGAAAATACAAATTGTTCTTTGAATTTAAATTAACTAAGTCCAAACTTAAGTGTAGCGAGGTGCTAACTTGCCTTTCTTTCCAAAACGAATCACACCCTTCCACGGAGACACCTTTAGAAGAACAAAGTCACCGACATGGAATTCCAAGGGTTTTCGTCGTTTATCGGCATAACTCTTTTGCCGACTCCTCGCTACTCGAATGTTGTCACGTATTTGGATGATCTTGTCGGATGTCTCTTGAATTAGCTCGGGACCGGTGATTTGTGCTTCACCAATCTCGTTCCAACAGATAGGAGAACGACACTTACGACCATAGAGAGCTTCAAATGGGGCCATGGTGATACTTGTGTGGTAGCTATTGTTGTAAGAAAATTCAATTAGGGATAGATGGGAATCCCAATGGCCACCAAAATCAATTACACATGCTCTAAGCATGTCCTCCAGGGTTTGGATTGTACGTTCGGTCTGACCATCAGTTTGGGGATGGTAAGTCGTGCTCAAATCCAATCGCGTACCAAGAGCAGTTTGGAGGGATTGCCAAAAACGAGAGGTGAACCGAGCATCTCTATCGGATATTATGTTCAAAGGAACACCGTGACGGCTCACAATTTCATCAATGTAAATTCGGGCCAATTTCTTAACCCGATAGTCTTCACGGATAGGCAAAAAATTAGCAGATTTGGTGAGGCGGTCAATGATCACCCATATGCTATTATAACCCCTTGAGGTGCGAGGGAGTTTGGTAATAAAATCCATAGCTAAGTTCTCCCATTTCCACATGGGAATTTCCGGTTGTTCAAGAAAACCGGAAGGACGTTGATGTTCGGCTTTGACTTTGGAGCAAGTTAGACATTTGGCAACATAGAGGGCAATGTCTTTCTTCATACCGGGCCACCAATATTGATGGCGAAGATCTTGGTACATTTTATCCGCACCAGGATGGATAGAATAACGAGTCTTGTGAGCCTCGTTCATAAGAAATGCACGGAGATCATCGCATTCGGGAACCCAAATACGGTTCAAGTAATAAAGTAAGCCATTGGGTTTTGATTCAACCTGAAGTTCAACACCACACGACATTTCCTCGTACATATTACCCTCGGTGACCGAGACGTGTTGAGCTTCTAAGATGCGATTCTGAATGTCGGTTTGAATTTGGACACATTGAAGCATGACATGGTCCTTTCGACTCAAAGCGTCGGCTACAGCATTCGCTTTGCCGGGATGGTAACGAATCTCGCAGTCATAGTCGTTAAGGAGTTCAACCCAACGTCGTTGCCTCATATTGAGTTCTTTTTGGTTGAAGATGTGTTGGAGACTTTTGTGGTCGGTGAACACCACACATTTCGTGTCATAGAGGTAATGTCTCCAAATCTTCAATGCGAATACAACCGCACCCAACTCGAGGTCGTGCGTCGTATAATTCTTCTCATGAATCTTGAGTTGCCTTGATGCATAAGCGATTACTTTACCTCGTTGCATGAGGACACAACCCAGACCTTGGTTGGAAGCATCAAAGTAGACCGCTAGATCATCGTTCCCATCAGGGAGAGTCAAAATAGGAGCATCGCACAACTTTTGCTTGAAAGTTTGGAAAGCTTCTTCTTGCTTTGGTCCCCATTCATAAGGTTTACCCTTGTGGGTCAATGTGGTGAGAGGAACAACAATCTTAGAGAAATTTGAAATGAAACGACGATAATATCCTGCAAGCCCGAGAAATGAACGAACTTCGGTGGGGGTCTTAGGGGCATTCCAATTCTTAACAGCTTCGATCTTAGCAGGGTCAACATGAATCCCCTTTTCGTTGACGATATGACCCAGGAATTGAACTTCCATTAGCCAAAATTCACATTTGGAGAACTTGGCATATAGTTTCTCTTTCCTCAAGAGGTCCAAAACCAACCTAAGGTGTTGCTCATGATCGGATTTAGTCTTGGAGTAGATTAAGATATCATCAATGAAGACGATCACGAATTTGTCAAGGTATGGTTTGCACACACGATTCATGAGGTCCATGAAAACCGCAGGTGCATTGGTTAGCCCAAAAGGCATGACCATGAACTCGTAGTGACCATACCTTGTTCGGAAGGCAGTCTTTGGAATATCTTCCTCTTGTACACGGAGTTGGTGATAACCAGATCGAAGATCTATCTTCGAGAAGCAACTAGAACCTTGAAGTTGATCAAAGAGGTCATCAATCCTAGGCAAAGGGTAACGGTTCTTGATGGTAAGCTTGTTGAGTTCGCGGTAGTCAATACACATGCGGAATGATCCATCCTTCTTTTTGACGAATAAGACGGGTGCACCCCACGGTGAATGACTTGGACGAATGAAGCCCTTGTCGGAGAGCTCTTGGAGTTGACTTGCAAGTTCTTGCATTTCAGAAGGTGCAAGACAGTAAGGAGCTCTAGCCACAGGGTTAGCTCCGGGTACAAGGTCAATGCGAAAGCTTGTTGAGTTCGCGGTAACTAAAGTACAATCAAACCTTTGTAACTAGCATGCAAATTGTGTTGTCGGTAACAATCACCCCAATCTGGGTGAGTTTGTCAGACTCAATAGATCTATCATTGTTAACCGTCGGCTTAAATAGTTAATGATTGCACATAATTTGCACACAAAGGTTAACACACCTAGCACTCAAACATAAAGCTCAAATTTGCACACATGAATGTAAATAGGATTTGTGTTTGTGTAGTTTGTGTAAATGTAAGCTATTGTTTGTATAAAATTCATGAATCATCCCAAAAAGTGTAAAAGAGAAAAGGGGGCTATGTAATACTCACTTGATTCAAAGGTGTAGCTAACACGAGAGACTAGGTAGTAACGTGATCCTTGTACGCACAACGTTAACCTAAAGTGTATTGCGTGTGAACATGAATTAATAAAATGTCCAATTCAAAATCTAGGGTTTCAATGGATGTGAGTATGAGGAATTATATAATGAGTTCATGTTGAATTATGAAAAAGGGTTGTGTAGGTGTTAGTGGTTTGTACTTGAAGAGGGGGGGTGTTTTATAAAATGAAAAATTAAAATGAATAGTCTTAGAATAATTGGATTAGGGTTTGGGTTTGAATAATCAAACAAATTAAACAATTTTTATTTACTTAGAAAAAAATAGTGTGAAAATTATATTTATAATTTAAATAAATAATTTTTACTTTATTTATTTATAAAGAGATGTAAATATGTGTTCACATTAATAATCCTTCAATATAATTCAAACTCTAAGTGTACTTGTAATAGTAATTTATATAGATAATAAGTAAATTTGTTCATTTATTTATCATTTGAAATAAATAAATTTAATTACAAATTACATGTATTCTTTAAGTATATAAAACTATATATATTTAGATATAGTTTTATTAGTTTTAAATATATAATTTAAATTTTATAAAACTTTGCAAGAAACATTTATAAAATTTTGTCATTAAAATTTACAATATTAGTTAAATTAATTACTCCAAAAATATGTAATTTAGATTGAATAATTAACAAAAATTTATAAAAATAGTGATTTTTTTATAAAAATTATAAACATTGCTTTATTCTGTTCTAATATTTTTTTTTGTTTTTGGCGCCTTAAAACGGGTTAAAAAAAAACCAGACCACGGGGACTTGAACCCGGGTCAATTCTGTGAAGGTTGGATGAGACGAACCACTGGGCCAACGGATGGGTCCTGTAAATGATTTGGTTCCAAATTGATTTAACACGCGACGGAGATGAGACCGGTTTTGGTTTTTATTGAGGGCGCAAAAAGTCAGGCCGGTCGCGCAGGCCGTGGGTTTCGAACCCATACCGCCTAGTTCAGGTCCGAGTGTCTTAACCGGCTGAACTAGGTGGTTCGCTGGTCTTGTTAGTAAACCGAAAATTTAAAACACGAAAAGTAGGCTTAATCAAAATCCCAAATCAGAATCGTATGTAAAAAAAAACAAGAACCCTAAATTGATTTTTGGTTTATGGGTTATGTTCTTGCAAATCGATATGGGGCTTTTGACAAGGACTCATAAACGAACGTAACGACACAAGACTTACGTAATTTGGTGCAGGGACGTGCGAGAACGATAGGGATGAAGCTCCGACTGATCTTGGTACTCGACAGGACTTTAGAGGCGAAATGTTATTCGATTGAGGGTTGAGAGCGTTTGTGTGACAGTTCACGAAGGTGAATGAGTGGTTTGATTCAATTAATTTCGTTCAAATCACCCGGTTTGATTGTGATTCGGAAACAATGACTGTCGGGATTGAATCACGCGTTTTCGGTTCGATTTTTGGATGAATCGAGTCAGGTTTTAGGTCTGAATACATCCAAGGACGGATTGAGCGTGATTTCCGGGATCGATTACGCGTTATTTACATAAATTAACCACGGATTGATACCGTTTGACTTTGAGGAGTCAAATTCGTTTGAATTTTGAATCTTGCCCGCTAAATTGTGTGAATTCGCGTGATGGTTGGGCCTGAAATGGATCGTTTGTTGTTTGTGTAATCACAGAAATCCAAACCAACACGAATTCGGTTGATGGTCGACTTACATTTTTGCAATTTGGTACTGTTTGACTTTTAAAAGTCAAACAGATTGATTTTTTTAAAATTGTGTTTAATTCTTTTGATCTTTTTGACTTTTAGGAGTCAAGCATTTGAAATTTAGGGTCCAAGATCAAAATGGTTCAATGCTTGAAGGTTCAATTGTTTAGGGTTCAAAATCATCGTGTACAAAGTTGTATAAATGTGGGTTTAAAGTTGTATGGTATATGCATACACATGCTTGTATATATACATAGGGTTTTATTAATGTGTCCAAGTGTAAAACTTGTGAGTGGGAATGAACCCTTGGTCTTACATGCTTGCATGAATGAATTTAAAAGCATTGCACCTGAATTTGGATTTAAAATATGTTTTATTGAACTGGAAATAAGGACGAGAAAATCATAAATGTTACAGTAGTAATCCGCGCGCTATTGCAGGAAGGTAAAATTTGTAATGCACAGTCTCGATGGCTGGTATTTACCACTTGAAAAAAAATAACATCCAAATTTTAAAAATCATAGTCCAAATTTAAATATTAAGATTAAAATTATTAAGCAATTCTATTTTTTTTAAACGAATTTGAAATAAAAAAAAGTTAAAAAAAATTAGCTGACGTCAACAGTTGAACCGTAGATGACGCAGAACGAACCGCGTCTCGCGGGTGTGGGTGCCGGTGGCGGACCACCAGGAAAATCGCACATCTTGTTATAAATCCAATTAAAAAAATATATATCAAACGTAAAATCTATAAAATCAAGAAAAAAAGAGTTCGTTGTTGCATCATGTGAGTTGTGACGCAGTTTCATTGACCAACACAAACAATGTTTACTTTGTTAGATTAACGTAGACCACACATTTAAAGAATATGCATATATATAGTAGCTTAGCTTTAAACTCTGTGTATTACACAGAGTGAAACGTTAATCAAATGATTAAATACACGATTAGAAGGTTGTATGCACTAAAATACATTTTATATCACTTTCAACTCGTTTGAACTGTGTAGCCCAATCGACGTGTTTCTTTGTTAGGTAATTGTTTTCATTTAACTCGTTTGAGATTACATTTTAAAAAAGATGTATATATATAGTTATATATATAAATATAAATGTTATTTATAAAATTATAAGTTTAACTTTAAAAGCATATCATTATCATAATGTCAAACACTAGCTTAAAAAGTCTTATGGGAGTGGGACGGCAAATATTAAATTCTAATATGAATTAAATAATTAATTAATTATGAATTGTTGCATAGAGCCCACCCATAGACCCACACCACACCCTTGCTATTTATATTTCCGAATGGTTTGGTCAGTCGCTCACTCACATTCCATAAGTGGAATACATACTATACCCTTTCAAACTCGGAAAGATGCATAGAAATCCTAACCATTTTATTGCTTTTATTATATCCTCAATGTTTTTTTCTCACTTTTTTCATACCATAAATAAACATATATAAACATCTTTTCTTCCTTCCTTTTTGTAGACAAGAGATGAATATCAATGATTAGATTATTTCATAATAGGAAACATAAGTTTTGTGATAAGGCTGGTATATTGGCATGAGAATGGTACCATGGATCATGATATATGGATTTGTATACGGCCACTAAATGAGCACGCTACGTCAAGCACTAAATGTCGACCAAAAGACTTGTAGTTCAATGGTATCAAGGTGTTACATTGGTTTTCCTCTCCCAAGTGGCGAGGGTTCAAGCATGGGTGGCTCAAGTTTATTGTCAACCTAAGCTAAGACTTAGGCTTAGGGCCTCCACTTGAAAAGGGCACCCGATTTCTTATAAATTAGATGTTTATATATGTGTTTTTTGGCCCACTGAAAGTTTTACCGATTAATCATTAAGCGGCCCGTGTAAATTGGAGCATTAGTATGTCTCTTGATTAAATATGTTATAATCTAAGTTGACAAAATTGTTGATAACAATCTAATCTGTGACAAATTATTGATAGTTGAAGTTGCTCATTATTTAAATTGTTATAATCTGTGATAAATCTGTGGCTGTTGATTGTTCCTTCTAAGAGTTTGTGAATTCGACGTAATTTGAAATACATTTTATTCTACTTTTCGTGTCAAATAATAATCGAAAGGATAAATCAAGTTATTTTAAAAGAAAAATAAAACATAAACAAGACGTCAATATGAACACAAAAGGAAGGAGAGCTACACTTTACAACATGACTTTTGTAAAAGAGACTCAAGTTTTTAGTTTGCTTGTGACCCCCAAATTGGTTGAGCTGTCCATGGGTTCAAGTCTCGTTAGAGACAAGTGATATAGAATTCAGGAGTATCTTTAGCCTGGCGTTAAAAAAAACACTAAATGTCGACTATCGACGTTACACGAAAGGTGTCTCTCCGAAAGAGAAATTTTTTTTTTCTTTTATGTGGACACAAATTTGTTAGGGTGTGAATCCAAAGACCTAGCTTTTGGTCCACATCAAGCAATGGTTTTTGTACGCAAAAGACTTTCTTGTTCAACCCCTCGAAGAAAATCTTGACTGGTTCAAAATCGTTCTACTAGAAACTTAAATAGTGGTTTGGTAAATATGATGTAATCAATTATATCACATGTTTTTTGGAATATTGGTTGTGGGTGTCAAAACTCAACCCCTGATGAGATGGCAGAGACCGTGTTACCACTATGAAGAACCCAACTCAATGAACGCTCAGACACCACTCTTCTCGGCATACACGACGTTTAAATGCAGCAGATGGTGAGCCCCATCTTTCAACTTTTAAAATTTGTCTTTTTTAAAGTTATGGAAGCACAAATATAAAACTGCAAGTTACAAAATAACCTTCTCGTGAAAATGAACGTTAAGAAAAATATCAAATTAAATTTAAAAGATAAAAAAGTAAAAATATATTATAGTTGACCCGACTCGTAAAAAAAATGTAAAAATGTATATATATATATATATCCCGGCTCAGTTTTGAACAAGACATAAAAATCCGAAGGTTACGACGGCTGAAAATTTAAGTTGTCGTGAAAATGAGTGTTAAGGAACACCAAATCCAATCTAAAAGTAAAAGAAAGTAAAAATATATTATAGTTCACCTGACTCATAAAAAGAAAAAAAAGTAAAAAAAATATTATATTTAACATGATTTAGTTTTAATAAAATTTATACCAAAACTTATTAAAATATGCACGTTATGATAATATATTCGAAAAGGAAAAACAAACATTATCATTTAAAAGGTATTGAAAAACAAAATTTATGTTAAATTAAAAATATTTAAAAAATATATTTACTATTATTTAATTTCATGAAATTCTAAGTATACCAAAGAGAACATCCGTGTAATTAACTCAAAAATAAAACAAGCTGCCATGTGTCCCTCCCATAACAAACCAAACAGTAAAACCGTATGTGGGCCGGTCTCTATTCCAGGCTCTCTTAGATAGGAGCAAGTGACCTAACTAATTGGTTAAAGAGATATTTGATACTATTTTAATGATTTCATTAATATGTTATCTCTGAATCGGTCAGATATAGAAAGTTTTGTTTAAGATTTTGTCAACCTTTTAATAGTTTATCTAACATCTTAATGGTTCAACTAAACAACAATGTTGAATCATTAAGAGCTTTAATTGGTTTAACTCTTAATAAACCAAACAGACCCTTAAGTTCAACTTAAAAACCTTTGTTTTGTTATCAACTTTGAAAAAAGACGATGTATATTATGATGTACAAGCGGCAAAATTTAAGTGGAAGTAACACTATTCACACCGCTATAACTTTAATAATCTATAGAAAAGTGTTGTTCTAACTTTCGTGCAAGTCATTTTCAAGATTTAAAGGATCAAGACCAAATCAAAATCATAAAACGATAAACAATAATCCCGTGATAGTGGATTTAAGCAAGTATGTGAACGTAAAGAGAAAAAGAAGATTCATGTTGACTACTAATGTGAAAATGCATATTAGTTAGCATCATTTGGTTAAATATTGTTAAGATTTGATCACACTTGATATAAATTACAAGATTAATCCTTTAATTTCAACTGAAAAGGGATTTGTTGAAAACCATTATAGCTCATTTTCAACTCATAATCAGTTCTCACGATTCGCATGCTACCTTTTAACTAATTCAAACCGATCGAGCTATTAATCAACAACAATTTCAAAACACTAGCTTCTTTTTTTTTCTTTTAATGTATGTACATGTGTTAACGTGTCGAATACTCAGTTTGAGTCTGTTTAGATTCAACTCGAATGGATAATTCTTTATCTTGATTCGAGCTCAAACAAAAACTACCGTTTTACTTTTACGATTCGAACAATTACATTAAGGTAATAAATTAAATTGGTGTATCGAACAGTTACATTAAGGTAATAAAATTAATGTAACGAACAGAGATTGCATAAATGCAAACTAGCATTCGTCAAAACAAAAAAAAAACATTTAGACATCCGTAATTACATCTATGTAACAAATCGTTACATTGATGTAACAAACAAAAACTTAAACATAAGCTTATACGATATATCCATGCAGGGTTAGGTTATAGTAAAAGGGTTTTAAAAATAAGAAAAGTAAGAACGATTCTGGGCTTGACATGTGCACTTTTATTGTTTTTAAAGGGAAGGCATAATGGTCATTGTGTAATATACCAGGTGTATTACACAATGAACAGACGTGGTATTACACAATGAACTTGTATTACACAATGACCTGACTAATTACACAATGAACATGCGTGGTATTACACAATGAACTTGTATTACATAATGACCTGACTAATTACACAATGAACTTGTATTACACAATGACCTGACTAATTACACAATAAACTTGTATTACACAATGACCTGACTACACTACGCCAAAATAGGCCTACGGCCACACTTTTTCTAAAACCGCCCTGCCACACTTTCAATTAAATGTGTGGTTAAAAGTCTTTAATCACATTTCCAAACCTTCTAGCCTACTTTTAGCCAAACATTTTATTTATTCATATGATCATTGTATATATGTTCAAAACTTTTAGCCACACTTTATGAAAAAAATGTGACATTTTGTAGCCACACTAGAAAAGTGTAGCCAAATTTGATCTATGGCCACAATATTTGTTTGATTTTTTATTCATGTGACCAAAACACATCTTTTTGAAACCTTTAGCCACACTTTACAAAAAAAATTGTGTTATTTAATAGCCACACTTGAAAAGTGTGACCAAATATGATCTACGGCCACAATATTTGTTTCATGTGACCAAAAAAACATCATTTCGAAACATTTAGTCACACTTTAAGAAAAAAAATGGGACATTTAGTAGTCACGCTAGAAAATTGTGGCTAAATGTGACCAACTGCCATATTGGTATTTGTTTGAATTTATGTGTGGCTAAAAGTGATAAATGGTCACGGTAAAATGTTTTACGTGTGGCTAAAAGTAATAAATGGATACGTTTAAAATTTGTATGTGTGGCTAAAGTAATCAATGATTATTTCTCACTTCCCCTACCAAATTGAAACGGGAGATGAAAAGTGTGGCCAAATATGACCAATTGTCATGATATTTGTTTGATGATATGACTAAAAGATAATACATATGGCCACATATATTATTTTGTGTGACCAAAGAGTAGTATTTATTAGCCACTTAATGAAAAAACAAAACTAGTAACTATAAGTATATTATGGTCACGGTTAAAAATTTTATGTGTGGCTAAAATTAATCATTGGTCACATTGAAACTTTTTTATGTGTGGCTATAAGGAATCAATAAGCCTAGGACTTTTGCAAAAGATCTTTGATGTTTTGTTATGCATTTGTTTTTAGTTTTTTATTGAGGAATCGGTGTTTTTTTTATTGAGGAATCGGTGTTTTTGGTTTTTTTAAATAAATAATTTTTAAATTGGTTTTTTTTCCTTTTACAATCTACTACTAAAATTCAATAAAAACGAAAGAACCATCACTTTTCACTAAATCCATTCAGTCAAATGTATTCAGCAAACACTACATAAAAACAACAAAGAAAATGACCAATGTAATGATAATCAATACGGGGTTTAATCGACATTACGTAAAACAATAGCCTTACAATCAGTTCTAAAGTAATCATCGCGTGATTCATCACCCATATCAAGTGGATCTACACGTGGTAATATATTATCATTGTGATGAAGAAATACAGTATTAAATTTTTCATCGACATCGTCATACGAATCTCTATAGTTTTTGGGAGATGTCATAAAGACAATAGACATTTTTTTTATCTAGCTGGTCTTTAACATAAAACATATGTCGTGCTTGTGAGGCCAATATGAATGGATCATCCTTATGGCCTAATCTGTTAAGTTCGACCAACGTGTAACCAAGACCATCTTGTTTGACCCCATATCTATTTTCAACCCAGTCACACATGAAAAGATGAATTTTTTTAATGTGATAATCTAGTACCCATATCTCTTGTAAAACTCCGTAATAAAAGTTTTGTCCATAGGTTACTACTTCTTTCAAAATGTGCATATCAGTCGCCTCTACACCAACCCCACTGTTTTGGTAAACTTTACCGTCACGAGATTTTGTATGAAATGTATATCCATTGAGGTCCTATACATCGTATTTCAATACGTTGTTGTGTGCTCCATGTGAAATCCACTTTACGGTTTCCGATATACTTTCTTTGGAGACCGCTAACTCTATTTCAACCCGAATTTTATTACAAGGATGAGATTCACCTTGCATAAACTACAACAGAGGAAAAACTAAAATTATGTTGAAATTTAATTTACCTTGTTGCGTAACCAGTGACCAAACGTTGTGTTATGCTCTTTTTCCAGCCATGCTTGACGTTTACCACCATGTTAGTTTTTCAAAAACTTCATGTGTTGTCTGCAAGTACATAAATGAGTATCATATTTGATATATCGTATTGTAATTTAAAAAGGAAAAAGAAAACAACTTAGTAATGCTTACTCGATATACGGCACAATTTCAGACGTATTTTGCAATACATAAAAATGTGCTTTTAAGAAGATTTTCGGAGAAACTTGAACTGGTTTACCGGCTGACAAAGGATTTCCCTCCCTATTATCATTTTTAGAAGGGTTATGCTTATCTGGTGGAATACCAATAGTCTTGATGCTCTTTTGGTATTTGCTAAAAAACTCAATTGTTTCTTCTACAATATTCTCCTCAGCAACACATCATTTTGGATAAGTTTTGTTTCGCACATGCCCTTTAATAACCTTCATACACCTTTCAAAGGGATACATCCACCGAAAGTATATTGGCCCACATAATTTTACTTCCCTAGTAAGGTGCATAGTTAAAGGAACCGTAACATCGAAAAAGGATGGAGGAAAGTATTTCTCGAGCAAGCACAGCGTTACACAAAGCTCTTCCTGCAACTTATCGAGTTATTTTACCTTGATTTCTTTGCTACATATTGATTTGAAAAGAAAAACAAAGCCTGATAATAGCGTATCTTGTGGGTTCCGGCATGATAGACCGTATTGCAATGGGCAAAAATTGTTGCATAAGCATATGATAATCATGTGATTATAGTCCCACAAGCTTCCTATCCTTTCGACTCACCAAACTAGAAAAGTTGGAGCAATACCCTTGTGGAACCCTTAAGTTATATAATGTGTCACAAAACATGTCTTTTTCTTCTTTCGTTAATGTGTAATATGCTGCAGGAAGTATTGTTTTGTCGCCTTGTGTTTTAGCCTGCAATCCGGGTTTTAACCCAAAATGCGCCAGATCCAATCGAGCAGACAATCCATCTTTCGTCTTTCCTGGAATGTTTAGCAATGTTTCGATAATGCTCTCAACCATATTCTTTTCAATATGCATGAAATCAATACAGTGTTGGACACAATTATACCGCCAATACCTAAGTCGTCGATACCATATGTTGAATTTCTTCCAATAGGTCGGTTCATTATGTCTGGATTGTGAATTACTACCCCCTTTTAATGTTTTTTTTTCTCTAATTTGTCTTGCCCCCTTTTCCAGTAGAAGTTTCTACGATTTCTAATTATTTATATTTAAATACTTTTCCCCATTTATTCTTATCATATTTAACCTTGTTGTATATTTCTTCCCCGGTCATAGGATCTGCACCCGTTTCCCACTCTTTAGACCCATTAAACACCTTCGTTTGCTTTCTGAAAGGATGGTTATATGGTAGATATCTTCTGTGACCAGCATAACTCTGCTTGGATGAGAAAGGAAGTCTAACACAATGAGTTTCTTTCCGACACACTACACAACCATTGAACCCACTGTAAGGGCAACCACACAGTGTACCAAGAGCAGGGTAATCATTAATTGTCCATAAAAAAACTGCACGTAGAGTAAAATTTTCTTGTGCATAGCTAATTACACAATAACCTGACTAATTACACAATGACTTGACTAATTACACAATGACCAGACGTGGTATTACACAATGATCTGACTAATTACACAATGAACTTGTATTACACAATGACCTGATTGATTACACAATGACCAGATGTTACACAATGACCAGACGTGGTATTACACAATGAACTTGTATTACATAATGAACTTGTATTACACAATGAACTTGTATTACATAATGAACTTGTATTACACAATGAACTTGTATTACACAATGGCTTGACTAATTACACAATGAGCTGGAAAACGTAAAACACAATGATAAATACATATAACACAATGAACTTGTATTACACAATGATCTGACTAATTACACAATGAGCTGTAAAACGTAAAAAAAATTCGTTTTTGTTTATAACGACATTATACTCGTTTTAAAGATAAAAAACGCTCGTTTTTATAGTGTAATTTTTTTGAAAAAATAATGTCGTATGTAATAGTTATGAACGTTTAAAAATGAGAGGTGAGGGGGGGAACTTGATAAAAAGTCAATAAAAGTGGCCAAGACTAAAATACCCTTTCAACAATTTTTTTCTCCTACAATTTAATCTCAACCATTAAATCTTTTATACAATTTGATCTGATGACCTTAAATTCTTCTCACCCTTCTTAGAATTAGAATCATTTTTAACTAAACCTAATCATATCCATGCATACACAGTTACATATATCATATATGTGTATACACAATCATAAACATATATCCATGCAAACACACATACATACACAAATACACACGTGCCCACAAATACATAAAAAATAAACATATACAAACGGACACACACATATATATATATGTGTGTGTGTTTTAGTTGCACCTTTTTTTTCCTTTTTATTACTTTTACTTTCTCCAGATTTTTTTTCAGTTTGTTTTGTTTATTTTTCCCCTCAAATTTTTAGGTTTTTTTTTTGTTTTTAGTACGCAACGACATTTTATTTTCTTCCTTATTTGTATGTTAAAAACTTTAATATTCCTGTTGTGTGAGCATTTCGAAATAACAAGCGCGAATTACGACATCGCCTCGAAGCGCATGGTGCAACTATATACCTTTTTTAGAATTAGAATCATTTTTAACTGAACCTCATACTATCTGTGCATACACAATTACATATATCATATATGTGTATACACAATCATAAACATATATCCATGCAAACACACATACATACATACACAAATACACACGTTCCCACAAATACATAAAAATAAACATATACGAACGGACACACACACATATATATGTGTGTTTTAGTTGCACATTTTTTTCCTTTTTTTATTTTACTTTTTCTTTCTCCAGATTTTTTTTTCAGTTTGTTTTGTTTATTTTTTCCCTCAGATTTTTAGGTTTATTTTTTTGTTTTTAGTATGCAACGACATTTTATTTTCTTCCTTATTTTTATGTTCAAAACTTTAACATTCCCGTTGTGTGAGCATTTTGAAATAATAAGTGCGAATTACGACATCGCCTCGAAGCGCAGGGTGCAATTATATTTTTATTTTCTTTGTTTTTTAGCATGCGAGAGTAATTTATCTTTATATTATTTTTACTTTATCAACATTACCATAAGTTACGACACTGTCATGAAGCAAGGGTGTCCTAGTTAATAACATAATTATTAATTATACTTCTCCTTTTAAAAATTATATAATTATATGGTCCAAAAGAAAAACGAGGATGTTTTCAAAGACCCTTGCATTTGTTGGTTTATAGTCTTTGATTAATATTGTATTTGTATGTGGTTATAGTTATGAAATTTTGACATTTTTGTATCTCAATTGTCCATTTCAACAAAACCAGTTTCATTGATTTGTCTTGTTTACACCACCAATCCAATAATCCCTATTCGAATCGTGGTGGGTAATCTTAGTATATAAATTAATATCATATTTTTTGTCGAAAAAACACGTCTCAAGTTTTTGGACATATATATGTATCACGTTATCTTCTAACCGAAACGTCAACTTTCTTGTTTACATATAACGCTCATTACCAAAACTACTCCATTTGTCGCAAAATCATTAAGGGTTTTGTTTTTATTTCAAAAGACATATATGAACGCTTAGCAACTAAACTAAAAATTCAAACTTTTTATCAAGTTAATTGAGCTTAATTAATTAATGTAATGTTTATAAGTTTACTTTATGGATCGAGCATTTAAACTTTAAGATCTTCTTTTTTATCAATAATTTAAGATTTAAGATACGAGACAATCCGCAATGGGTGTCCTGGAACCCACGAACGAGGGAGGTGTGATGCAAATGAAGGTACAATCAAATGACAATATAAAAACACAAGAAATAATCAAAAGCTTTAGTTGAACGTTTAGATTAAGAGTTTTTCAACAAAACAAAATATCCAAAATAATTCAACCAACCCTAAGGTCAAGTAAAAGAAAGCATTATGTAAGTTTAAACGGCTCGAGCTTATATTGGACTTTATTCATTAAACGAGCTTACGCTAAGCATCAATCAAGACCAAACTAGCTAAACTAAATGAGCCTATAAATTATCTCACTTTTATTTAGTATACTAAGTATACTAGGTTATATACCCATTTATTACATGAGGTTATTTAATAAAAAATAAAAATACAATAATGTGTACAAAAATTTAAAATAATGTGTAAAATAGAAATTATATAATTTTAGAATAATTATTTGTACACGACATTTGTAGTTTTGTTTATAATTTTATCGTCTTTATCAACTATCAATTGTTTAAATACATGCTTACCTTTTAAATAAAATTATTTGTTTTCTTAATTAAGTAATAATTAGAATTCAAATTTTGTATTATTTTTTCTGAAAGAAAAATATTAACATAATTAGATTTCAGAATTCAAAGTTACTTAAAATAAGAAAATTAGAAAATTTTGATAAGAAAAAAAATACGGTGATGACACGTGTCATTCTTTGTAATCATTTATTAGAATAACGATATTTACATATAATAATATTTATCATAAATAAATTTATGACAAAAATAGTTTAATAATATATTTTTTAGTTATATAAACATTTAAAAATATAAGTTTACATATACACACACTATAAATGCATATAAATATAACAAATAATAAATAAAAAATGAATTTAGTCCTAGTCGAGCTTGATCTTGAAAAACTAATCACAAACCGATCTTGAGCTTTAAAAATAGATCTCTAAAACAATGGAGCTCGAGTTTGAGCTCTCTTAAATTAAATGACTCGAGCTCAAACTCTGGCTCGGCTCGTTTACATCTCTACTTCCGTACATGGTACCACTTACTATTAATTCATAATTCATAGAATTATAACTATACACGAATATTACCATGGCTAGGGTACTAAACACTGATTGGAGGTTGACAGTGTGGTTTTGTGGTCCAGTTTGTAAGAGTTAAAAAGAACATTATCAACGTTGGATGTGTTTCAGAGTTGTAGACCATGGGTCATAAAAGAAACAAGTGAAAGATGCACCCTTTCCAATTTGAGTTCGAAACGTGTCTCTAGGATGACAAAAGCGGTACGTACAATGACACCAACACCTCCAAGATATTTGGTCCCATCATATTCAAACTGTGTGAATTGGGCTCCGTGTCATGGTCCGATTGCTCAAATTCACATTCCAAAAACAACTCCTATATGGGTTCCTTTAAACGAAAGGGAGGTCATCATCATGTATATGTCTGTTTTTTATATATTTATTTTAGGGATAATCACCAAACTTACAAGTTCACCAATTTGTTCAAATATAAATTCACACTTCAAAGCAAACATACGAAAAAACAATAAATTAGAAAACACCATGTAAGATTAGTCGTATCACCCTAGACGTTTGAATTTTACCAGCACAAAAACCTTGGAAAGCACAATGTGATCCACAAACAACCAATCAAAAGATATAACATATACAAAGATGTCAGTTGAAATCTAGCCAACATTCTATGTGACGTTTTTTATTGGTTTTGATTGATATTTTTGTGGACCCATTGTACTTTTCTAAATTATTTGTGACAGCTGAAATTTAGCCGGCTAAGCATACGTGACATTTTGAGTATTTTTTTATTTTTTTAAAGATAAAAGTCAATGTACGTTTAAAAAAAATAGTCAACTTGTACGTTCCGGTGATTTTCCCTTTATTTTATGATTTTATATTTATTCTAATTTTTAAAACAATTTTTTAATAGTTTCTTGTAAATTTTTATTGTTCTTGTTTCAAACTACTTGTATATATTTTGTAAGGTGAAATTGTTTTGTTATTTCATGAATAGTTTTATGAAATAAGTAACTAGTCAAACAAACTATTCAGTTATGTTTTTATGGGGTTAACACTTTATCTTATACTAATGTGTGCTTTCAAAATGTGTGACGTACGCAGAAATCTGATTTGTGAGGCAGATGTAGCGGAACATAGCCTAAACTTTGGGACTTAGTTTTGTTGTTGCTTCAGTTTTATTTCTATCATCTAAACTATTTTTTTTTCAACAATAATCTTTTGTTGTATCTTGTATGTAAATTAATGCCTTAAAATACCTGTAACATTCGGCCTTTCATACCAACAATATTGTCCGCTTTACCCCCTAAGGGCTTACGGATTTGTTTTTTATTGCCCGGGTTAAAACTTCTTTCCAGAGGGTCACTCATCCATGAATTACTCCCACCCGAGCACGATAAACTGTGGAGTTCTCCTCTCATCCACTACATTAAGCCACAAAATGCGTTTTTGTATTTGAGGCGGGGCATTCCTTATGAACTCAGCATCACTCTCATGGACAGAACAGAACAGAACGATATAAGATTTGCCTAAAGTGTTACCATAACAATGAAACAAGTAAAATTAGGAATCTTGTACCACTTTCGGTTAGAAAGTTTTCATGATAAAATAGGACTTTCGGTGAGTTGCTTAACCTCTGATAGATTGTGTTGGTTCGTCGGATGACATGAAGCTTCTTCGTTAACGTCATCATAATCCAATGTAATAATTTATCTTTATTATATTAAAATAAATAAATAAGTAGAATTTTTGGGAAATCTGCTTTTAGTATATAATTGCATTTATATCTTGAAGAACAATTTTGTAAATAATGGATTTTTTATAAGTCTATAAGTAAATGAATTTTGAGAAGTTTGTATAAAATTTGGAAATAAATAAGTCGAGGGGCTAAAGTTTGACTCCGGTCAACAATTCTCAAAGAACTGTTCTAATTTATCAAGTAACAAAGAAGAATAAATCATACCTTTTAAATATAAAATTAGGAATGATGAAATTAACGAAAATTGTCGCCTTTTACCTATAGGTGATTTTTTATGGTTTAATATTTATTAAAAGTTGTCTGGTTGAGTTCGTATTAAAGTAGAACTGAGTTTACTTATTTATTTAATTATTTAATTGTTATTGAGTTGTGTTACGATTAACTTAGTTTTAGTATAAATAGAGAGTATATGGGTCATTGTAAAATGTGATTTTGGTTTTTCAATATTAATAAAAGAGTCAAGCATAACTATGTTTTGGTGTGTGCGTGAAAGGCCCGATTTCCAACAATTTTAACCAACTTGAGGAGCAAGTAGACTAATTATGATTTTAAATAGTCGAGAACATATATGGAAGTACGTTGAAAGTTAAACCGAAGATTTTGATCTAAAAATCAAATTTTAATGAAAACGAGTCAACGAGTTAAAAATCTAATGGTTTGATCAATTGGACTATTAGTCATCAAGGTAACAACAAGCAACCATTAAATGAGAATTGAATCACAAGAAAGTAAACTATACAAATAAGCCTTGTATGTTGTATGTTGTATGAAACATGATTTTAGAAACTTTTGAGATATGGCATTGTGTATAAATATACACAACTATGTCTTAAACATTCAAATTCCATAAAAAAAATACTAAGGTTTAAAAAGTGAGCGATTTTTACATAGTAATTTTAAACATAAGATCGATATCGAATTAAAAGTATACGATTATGTAAAGTTTACCACTTAACCAGTTAACCGTGGGGTATAAAGATATTTAGAAGTTAATATACGCTACTTTATAATACTATATATGTTATAATTTAGAGCAAACTCCCATTTTAGTCCTTGTGGTTTGCATAAATTCTCTATTTTAGTCTAATATTTTAATTTTTTCTTTTTTAGTCACTGTTGTTTCATTTTTGTTTCAATTAAAGCCAAATGACTAACACCATTTAATTTTCTGTTAAGTTTTTTTAAGAAAAAACAAAAATACCCTTATGACCATCCCATCTTCGTAAAAACCCTAAAAACAAAATAAACTCCACCTCCACTTACATCTTCCCCACCACCACCACCACATCCCCACTACCGCCGCCACCCTCCAACACCGCAACTGCCACCCTCCACCACCGCAACCGCCACTATCACTGCTACTCACCTTCATCTCCACCACCACTGTTAACTGCCACCCTCCACCACCACCGCAACTGCCACCCTCCACCACTGTCAACCGCCACCCTCCACCATCGCAACCGCCACCCCAAACCACCAGCGCCACTGCCACCATCACACCCGCACCACCGCAACCAACAACGCCACTGCCACCACCACACCCCCACCACCCCAAACCACCAACGCCACCCTCCACCACCACCACCCTCCACCACGTTTTTCCGACCACACGCACAGGTCGGAGACACGCCATCTGAACCACCCGGTGCCGCCTTCCAGGGGTGGATCTATGAAGGTACCCCTCAACTTTTGACGCGTAGTGAGAATTTTCGACGCGCAGCGGGAATTTTTTTTTTTACCGTTTTATGTATCCAGATACCCTTGAACGAAATTTTAGATACCCCTGGATTTTTTTCCTAGATCCGCCACTACCGCCTACCACTGTCACCGGTCGGAGACACGCCAGAGCCGTCGTCGGCTCTCCTCCACCTTTATCTTTCCCGGCTCTCCTCCACCGGTCGGATATTACAGTTAACCCTATGCGATATTCTACTGTGCGAAGGATATCAGTCTGTGTTTCATCCATGTTTGAGATTTAACCCTAATTTGAATTTTGGAGTATCGGTCTGCAGTTTATTGTTTGTTTTCTTTTCGGAACCCTAATTTGGATTACACGAATTCTATCTGTGATTTGGTTTTCTGTGCGATATTCTACTGTACGAATTCTGTCTTGTTTTAGGAACTAATCCTAATTTCTTAGTTTGGTGATTTGCTTTGGTGTTTGGGTTTAGGGTTGAGTCTCTCTCTAACTTATGTGTTAGGGTTTTTTAAAATGTGTGATTAGGTTTTTATTTTATTAATAGAGGTATTTTGATCTTTTCAGTTAAAACTTAACAGAAATTTGGATGAAGGTTAGTGGATTGGCTAAAAAGGAGACAAATGGTTAAACTATTGGATGTAAATGGGGATTTTGAAACTATTGGACAAAAATAGAAAATTAACCCAAACCACAGGGACTAAAACGAGAGTTTACTCTATAATTTAATATGGCACTCCCAATAATTATCTTGGGCTAAATTTAGGCTTAACTTCACAAGTTCACATATTGGGGTCGTCAATTGTTTATTTTCTTTATTAATGGTGAAGTTAACTATTTGGACTGTGATTATGTATATTATGGGCCAGATAGGCCCAATAAAAAGTTTTGGCCCAATCTTAAAACTTAAATTAGGGAATCTGGATCACCCCAGAGCCCAAAATAGTCATTCATCTGGTCAAACTATTTTAGTTTCTGCCTTTTGACTTACTAGGTTTGGTTTTCTCTTCGAAGGTTTTGGGCCCATGCAAAACCCTTATCATGTTACTATTAATAAAAAGTTTATATAAATTGTCCTAGATTTGAGATTTGCTTTTAAAAATTTTGAAAATTAAAATTTAGCTCAAAAATAGTTATCTTGTTTTAAAATATATATATATATTTTTTAAAACCTTTGTTTCAAGTTTCAACTTGAAATGATAAACTTGGTTAAATAAAATTTAGATCTAAAATGATAATAGTTTTTTTAATGATGATTTGGATCACTGATGGGCCACTGCTCACCAGATCATCTCCATCTCCCTCAGAATGAAACTTATCATAGGTGAGAAAAACTCATTGGCACAACTTTAACCCCTTTTTTTTATCACACACGAGACTTGAAACCAAGACCTTATTTTAGTAAAATTTTGGATATACACCTTTGTCACTAAATTATGCTAATGGTTGTCTACATATTTTAGATTTCAAAAAAAATATCTACATCTTTTAGCTTTCACAAAAAATTATCTACATATCTAAAATAATTATTATCTACATATTTTAGCTTTCACAAAAAATCATCTTAAGCACTCAACAAGATTGTTGGGTTCTTTCCTTACATGGAAAGCCAAGTTTAGTATTACTGAAATTGAACTACTTAGTTTGTTAACACGTGTCCCATGAAAAGCCAGGTTTAATATTACTGAAATTGAAGTACTTAATTTGTTAACACGTGTCCAAATTGAGAATGTTATAATGATTTCAAATCAACTTAATTTCTTTTCGGAAGGCTGATTTTATGAGTTTTTTTTTTCCAAACAGGGAAAAGTTATTTATGTGTTCTTAAAAAATTATTTATTAAAATAGTGTTTTTGAAAAAAATGTTTGTATCTCACTCCTAATTCCGTTGGACAAAACTTAATTCAATAATTACTAAAAATTTAAACTTAGTTAACAATAAAGTTTGATTTAATTTTTTTAGCAGTTGATATAATTATGTTTAAACTCTTGCAAATTTTCTAGTTTTTTTTATAACATTTTTCGTAATTTTCAGTTTAAATTTTGAGTTTATATAATTTTCGTATGTCAATTGTGTTTGATAGTTTTTGATATATTTTACATTCTTGTATAGTACCCTAAGTTTTCTTATATATAAAATGATAACTCTATATAATCATACAGATATATAGTTATAGTTATATTTATATTGAATAAAATAAATAAATATTTAATATATAACTATTAAACTGGTCGACCCAAATTGCAGCGGCTCGGGTTTAAAACATTGTTTTACGTACTTCACCACGTCAATATCAAAAATATAGTTCTATGATTGTGAATAAAATTTAAAGCAAAATATAAATAAAAACATGTTGTAACGGTATATTTAAGTTTTTAATTCGTTTAAAATAATAAAAAAATAAGCTGCAGACTCAAAAGTGACAAAGGAAGGTTATATTTATTTTTTATGTCTTGTCATTTTATCAAATTATTTCGCACATCTACATCCTTTTACCTTTTTTATTTGTTCTTTGTAGCACATTTTTTTTAATTTTTTGAAATTTTAAATGAAATGAGAGTAATTTAAGAATAATAATAAAAATAATCGAACACTCGAGTCATCAAAATTTAAACTGAAAAATGTTTAAAAAAAAGAGAACTATAATATAATTTGTAAGTGTTTAAAATTATTAACTCCAACACATTTTAATAAAAATGTTAAAAAAAACTAGAAAGAATTAAGAGTTTAAACATAATTATATCAACTGCTAAAAAATTAAATCATACTTTATTGTTAACTAAGTTTAAATATTTAGTAATTATTGAATTAAGTTTGTCCAATGGAATTAGGAGTGAGATACAAACATTTTTTTCAAAAACACTATTTTGGTAAATACTTTTTCAAGGACACCAAATTAGTAAATAAGTTTTCCACCAACACTTGTTTGAAAAAAAAAACTCCTGATTTTATTACAATAGTTAGACCCCGACAAAAATACCAGTCAAGGACCCCTAACACAAAAGCAAGAACAGTTAAATCATACTTACTGGAAATTGAAACTAATCCAATTCTTCCAATGAAAATTCTTGAGACTAGACTTACTTTTGAGCCATAAGAAACCTAACGATTTAATATTCCCGATAACATCTTCCACGTTAGACACTTTGCTTGAGAACTTAATTAATATTGAAAATTATTTGTAATTATAGACAAGATGGGTTGCTCGTATAATATTCAAACATTTTACTCTACAAACGCCTTCGCGTAAACACTTCACTTCATCATGAAACACGCATTAGAAGATTCACTTAAACGCCAATGCCCTTGTGATCTACTAAAAATGTGATTACCCCATACAAAAGTGATGTGGGTTTAAATTCCTGTAATTATGTATTATGCAACTCCTTAGGATTCACACAAATTAAAACCATACTATTCGAACTTTCTCGAAGTACTGTATTTAGGCTAAGGGGAGTGGTTCAACATTTCCACAACCCTTCACGTCAGCGCCACATCAGATTTTACAGTTTTTCCACATTCTCTACATTAGAGAGAAATGGTACCACAGTTCTACACTGCCATGTCATTTTCTTTTTCTTTTTCTAATTTAATTTAATATTAATTTGTTTTAATAATTAATATAAAAGCATTAACAAAAATAATAATAATAATTTTATGCTGAATAGTTAATTTGGCTTCATGAGTTAATTGGTCTTTAAAAAAATAAAAAATTGGGCTTAAAGAGTTAATTGGCCTTTAAAGAAATAATTGGGCTTCATAGAGTTAAAACCTAATATCTATCTATCCTATATAATAAACAAATAAAACATTGTGTCATTTGTCAACACCACGTTTTACTTCAGCTTTTTTTTCACTCAAAAACTATATGGACCTAAAACGGGTTTACACGCGGGTCTAAAAGCGGGTTTAAAACCACCCGAATTAATACCCTATAAAAGCCTTTTAAACCCGATCAGACCTTTATCCTATCACTTCACTTACAAAATAAAACCCTAATCGCCATTCCTGATCGAAACTCTCTCTCTCTCTCTCTCTCTCTCATCTTCAACAACCGAACTTCAAAATCAAATCAAGAATCGATATGTAATCTATACTCTTCATCGATCTTACCTTTACGCATCGATCAGTTTTTTTTCTAATTATTATGTGTAATCTCATTGAATCTCTTTTCAACTTATTGAAAAGTCTTACCTTTACGCATGTAACATTTCTGATTTTCATCATGTAATCGTTTGATTTCAATAAACAAACACATTTCAGTTTCGATTCGTGTACAAACAAACTACGATGCAGTTACATATACAAACCATTCTGTTACAATAACAACTTAAACAAAACATCATGATCTCACAAACCTCGAGGACCAAATCTGACAAAATCTCAAAAACGATAAAAAGTGTCAGACACGATCGTGCCTAGAAACAAGCACGGTCGCGCCTGAAGACAAAGCACGGTCGTGCCTAATACAGGCACGGTCGCGCTGCTGAAACCACGTGACTCCGCAGAGTCAGTCAGTGGTCCATACTCGTTGAGTCAAATCGCATTAAGGCCGGATTTCACTCGTCCGACCATACCCAACTGTACACCATCTGAAACACGTCTCCAATTTCGTACTCCAATCGACCTATTTCAATCATCAATTACCCACTCCCACCACAATCATGAATTCGCAAATTTGACGTTATAAGGAGAATCCAATGCCCCCTACACCTTCACATGCACCCTCTCGACCTCTCGGAGCATTCACTCGACTCGCATACAACCTCTGTCGTCCGATCGATCGCCGAGAAACCCGACCTCACGAATTGTAGCCGACTGCATTAAATTGCCCGATTTAAACAAGTAAGTAATACACCAATAGCTTCGTATCATCCTCTACTACGAAAGCCCTATGCCAATTCGTAGTAAAAACACTCAAGTCTGTCCGATTTTTGAACGAAAAGCCGAAACTAAACTTTTAGTCGAACTACCTTTTAAACACGAAATAAATCCAATTAAAACTCATAGATAGCTTCGCAATCATCCACTAAGTGAAAGCCCTAAGAATACAGAAACATTTAATATAAGAATCGACGGATTTGGGTCTGGAAAAGGCCCGACACGGTCGCGCTCATCCCTGAGCGCGGTCGTGCCTGACCAAGCACAATCGTGCCCCAGGTGTGGCCCGGTCGTGCTTACCGAGCAAACAAGTCTTGACCAAAAAAACAAACACTAGACGCGGTTGTGCCAGATACAGCAAGGTCGTGCTCCATGTCCAGAACCTATGTAGTGCCTTCTGACTCGACCACGGGCGCGCTCAGACCACCACGGTCACGCCCGGCAACGAGCGCGGTCGTGTCCTACTTGAGCACGGTCGTGCTCCTTGACCAGAATCAATTATTTTTCTGTTTTAAAGTCTATTTAACATATTTTAGCTAAAAAATTTCAAAATGTAATTATAAAAATTATTTTATAAAATCCCAAGACCCGGGAATCATTTATAAACCAAATCCTTGATTTAGAGATTTAAAACGATTAATTCCCGATAGTTCGAAACCGATGAAATCATGAGTTTATATAATCATTTTTATAAAACCATTTATACAAATATATATTTTGACTTAAACAAATATTATTTATTTAAATTTATATTTAAATAAATATAAATATATATCAGTTATTTAAATTTACATTTTAAAGAATATATATATCACTACTATTTAAAATGTACTAAATAGATAAATAAAATTATTTATTTATTTATTTCAAACAAACCCTAAATATACAAATCCATTTTTCGACATAAAAATAACACAAACAATGACACGCGTTATACATTTATCCAATAGGTCAAACGTAGCGACCTACAACACGCTTGGTATTTTTGTTGATCTGTGCAAACTACACTACCCAACACAAGTGAGTTTTACATAGCCCCTTTTCCTTTTTACACGTATTTTGGGGTGAAACATGTTCCTTCAACAACTCGCTATTTACAACTACGTGCGTACAATTCTACCATATGGTCATATGTGTTTATTTATGCTTTGTGCATGAATACTAACTGTTAAGGCTACATACACATGACATACTCGTGCAATTATACAATACATACACATGACATACTCGTGCAATTATACAACACATACACAGGACATACTCGTGCAATTATACAATACATACACATGACATACTCGTGCAATTATACTACACATACAACGGGATAGCATGTGTTGCTATGCCCTTCATTGGGCTAACATTGGTATGTTATGCCCTCCATTGGGCCAACATTGGTATGTTGTGCCCTTCATTTGGTTAACATTGGTATGTTATTCAATTACAAGGTTACATCTGTGCAACTAGCTTAACTTAGATTCTCCATAAATGCTTCTTAAACCATGTATCATATGAATTGTACACAAAACATTGGAACTTTACTTGTGGTGTCAAAACCTATGTATGCTCACCAACTATTTATAGTTGACACTCTCGTTTTAAACATGTTTCAGGTACTAAGCTTTGAGCTCATATCCAAGATGCTACACATAGGAACTGGACCTAGTATCTAAATTGATAAAGAAATTTTGTATTTTGACTCTTGAAAACATTCTACTTGATTACTTGAACTATGAAATGGAATTGGTTATTTAATATATTACAACTTTAGTCAACCATGAGCTTATGAACAGTCTGCACGCTTCACGCCCCGACGTTTCCGCGACCGGTTGGGGTGTGACAACGCACCTTAGAATCTCTTTTTGATAATGGTTGTCAGGTTGTGAATCTTTAGAAAATCTAAGTTTTTGATGATTATCATGTCGAATCGATCTAACATTCTTATTGTATTTTTGACCTTGCATCCTCCAAAATTAGTGTATTTTGACAGCTGTACACCTTTTTAAGTTTCTGTATAGATTAATTTATCTTAAAGTTGAATCTTGTGTATTATCAATCTTTTATGAATCAGTTTTTATTTCCATTGTTTTAGGGTTTTACTAAAGATGTATCCGTCATTCTTCAAATTTTTAAAGGACCCGACAATCCCATATTTGGTAATTTTCTCATTCAAATATGTTTATTTATTATTTTCCAAAAAATTGTGTTAACACATAATTTTTTTTAATAAAGCCATTGCCTCAAGGTTTTGTTAAAAGGTTTTATCGTCCAACATTTAGTAGAGAAATGTTGGGGTAGGATTGCTTTCACGAATGGATGGATTAAGATTGTTCAAGAAATGGGGACGGAATTTTTGTTGTTTCATAGCGCTCACTCGGATCTCATATCCGTCACATGAAGGCTGAAGCCTCCTAAGTTCTGTTATTTTGGAGTTTTTGTTTTCTTTCAATGTTTTATATATGGTATGCCAAGTTTTTTTTATCATTTTTACATTGTACACGTTTAATATATATTTATCATGATTCCATATGATATTCTAAACCAACTTGATTAAAATTTGATTAAACTAGACGAATTTTATTTAAAAAGGTGTTAATCTCACGTTTCTTTTTATTTTACAGTTTTAATGGCCATTCTATCCAATGTTAGTGAACACCATATATATCTCTCGTGTGTAATGGTGGTAAGTTTTCTTTCCTAACCTATTAATTATTTTAAATTTTTACTATTTTAATTAAATTTTAAATACTTCGATACTCACTAAATTTGAACGTTAACTATTATATGAAATCAATTCATACCTTAAATTTACCAAATTTGCCAAGTTGTCAAATGTTAATTAGTATTGTCATTTTATATTAATATACTAGATTAAAATCCCGTGTATTACACGGGTTAAATAAATAAAATGTTATATATTTAGTAATAAAAATTTTATATTTTTAAAAACCCGTGTAATAGACGGGTTGAATAAACCATTATATTACATCGGTTGAATAAAATATAATTTAATTTGTTAATAAACACATTTGTCAAAATATGTTTAAAAAAAATGTAATTTGTCGTGACAGTTATTGTCACACCCCAACCGACGGCGGATTATACGTCGGGGCGGACGCGGTTGTTCAATAGCACAAGGTTGACTATTAAAGTTTTAATATTTCATTAATAAATAGATTCAAAGGTTCAATACAAAGAATAAAATCAAATACATAGCAGGAATACAAGTCTAATTGATTAAGTATTCTAGGTCCAAGCATCCTATGTGATCACAAGTAAGCCTCATGTTGTAGAACCTGAAACATGTGAATGAATCTGTCAACTACAAAATAGTTGGTGAGATACAAAGGTTTTGACACAGTTTAACAAGTATTTGAAAAGTATTACAATTCACTATGATTCATGCATTCTATAATGTAAGTATGAGAAAACAAGCATGTTAGACATTGTGCACATCAACCCTCCAACCAAGTTTAGGCATAACCCGCAGGTTACCCTTATAAGTCTCAAGTCTCAAGTTTAAAGTTTAATGTAGTAACAAACACCAAGGGCTCCCCCCCCGAAGGGGTCAATCAATCAAGGTGGATTAGTCAAATGCAATAGATCTATCATTGTTACTATCGGCTTGATCAAAGCTAATGAATGTGCTAGTTTTAAGTTTAATCTAAGCATACAAGTCTCAAGTTTAACATAAGAATAAACACGTAGTCATAGTTGTACAAGAATTGTATAAGTTTAAGAATTGTGAACATGTTTCACCCCAAAAGCATAAAAGGAAAAAAGGGCTAAGTATACTCACATGGATTGGGTGACGAGTATCCGACAAGAGTTTGCAAGAATTGGAGAGGGAGAATATCCTCACGATATGCCTAAGAATACAAGTCTAAAGTTTCAAGTTTAGGTTCTATGAGTCTAAGGTACCAGACCTAGGATTTCAAGGTTGACTTGGGTTCCAAACGAGAAATGGGACTGATTGTGTTGTAAAGTTTAAGTTGTAACAAGTCTTAAATGAATAATATAAAGTTTATCCAGGTTGAAGTTTACAAAGGAATTATGAGTTATTTATTGTCTACGTATGATATTTAATAACTACAATAGTTCTTCAAAAATATTAATTTAGTGAAAAATAAACAAGTATTTTAGGATAATAATTTGCTTATCTAATAGGGTTGAATAATTATTTAAAATAAATAATAGCTATCTAAACGAATAATAGTTATTAAATATAATTATCTAATTGCTTAAATAATTATTAAGCATAAGTAATAATTATCTAAAGTATTTACTCATTTAAGAATTTATTACAAAAACAACTTGTAATTTATTCTAAATAGTATTTAGAATGTGTTTAAGAGTTTAAAAGAATGCAACAAGAGTTTATATGAAAAAGTGTTCTTTCAAGAGTTTATGTTTTAAATCAATATTTCGGTTTAAATAAATAAACCGTATTTATTTTTCGATTTAAATTAATTTGTTAAGTCTTAAAGTTTTAATTCAATAAATAAGTAAACATTTAGTTTTAAATATAAATATTTATAAAATCCTAAAGAAGATATAAATTTATAAATTTTCTCTCGTATTTAGTAGGATTTATGTAAACTTTATGTTTAATAAATCATTTAAAGTTTAAACAAAGAAAATTCTCGTTTATTAAGGAATAATCACTAACTAGAGGTTTTGATGATTTCCAGATTATTTTATAAGTTTTATAAAAGTTTAGATTATTTTTATAGTTTCTAGGAAATTGCAACTATTATTAAAGGTTAAGCTTTCATTAGTTTTTAACTAAGTTTAATTAAATAAAGAGATTCTGAGAATAAAAGTGTAAATAAAATTTAGTTTTTAAGTTTATAAAAGTTTAATAGATTTTATAAAAATAATTAGGAGGTTTAAATACTTGTTTAAAAGGCTAAAAAAATGAAGGAAGCAAAACTGGGCTAACCGGGTTCGAACCCGGGTCGCCCGGTTCACCAACACAGACCCACGCTTAAACCATCCGGCTACTACCTCACTTGTGTTTATACCCAAAATAGAAATTTAAAAGTAACAACTCAAATCACCCCCAAATTCCCTATGAACCCTAGATCAAAACGCTTAAAATACGAGTCAAATCACCCTCTGTTTATGAAATTAAACAGAGGGCTTTTGATCCCCTCGTGAAACCGATCGTGATGCATACAAAGTTTACCTGATTTGATGCCAAATCGAGGGAGGTCGGGACTGTGGTGGTCGTCGGCGGTTGTGGCTTCAATCGGTCAAATGTCGGTGTTAATCGGAGAAAATGAGAGTGAAGGAAGTTGAGGTGTGATGTTACCGAAGGTTCAAATCGATTTTTATAGCCGATTTCTAGCATTTATTGCGTGAACGGGTTCCGGGTGGTGGTTGGGCCGACGGCTCCTCGCTTGAGCCTCAAGCGACCATTAAAGTCGAAATTGGTTATCGGGATGCATTGGGTTTTGGTCGCACGCGCGAGAGGATACCGAGGTTCGTCGAATCCGGACGGTATTCGGGGTTTCGCGTGAAAAGGAAGAAGAAATGGGTGTTGCGGGACTCGAACTTGGAACCATTTTCTGGTTCTGAAAGTTTGGGATAAAGACAATACCGGTCCCTGTAGTTTTAGGGGTTTAACATTCTACTTAAAAGTATTTCAAGTTTAAAATAGGTTTCGTAAATGACAGTTTTGGTCCCCGATCTTTCATAAAGTAATTATAAAAGTAAGTTTTATAAGTTTCATAATCTTTTTATTATTTTATAAATTTATAAAACAATTTATAAGATTTTGATTTACAAGTTTAAGTGTTTTCCCCTTTTTTTTTGAATAAATTTATAAATTATTTATATAGTTTATAAAGTTTTAAGAATTTCAATGATATTTTATTTATGGAACACACACACACACATATATATATATATATATATATGTATAAGTATAATTGTTTTTCCTTAACTCCATAGGAATTTGATATTTATTGTTTAAGAAAAAAAATTCTGAATAGGTTTTTAAGATTTAAATTCATAATGGGTGCAAGGGTTTAGGAAAAAGTATGTCAAAAAAATCCTGGATATTACAGTTATATGGTCTGTTAAGTTAGTTTTTAAAACATTTTTTTCTACTGAGTATTAATTTTTTAATTTAATTGATAAACGTTAGTTCATATTAAGTTCATTTGATTGATGACATAATAACTATTTATAATTAAATAATAAGTATTCGTAATTAGATTTATTAATATAAAGATTATTATTTAATAGGAGAGAGAAATAGAAAATATAATATTTAATAGGAGAGAGAAATATAAAATCTAATATTTAATAGGAGAGATAAATAGAAAATCTAATATTTAATAGGAGATAGAGATGGAAAATAAAGATGAGGAATAGCATGTTAAGTCAATTTTAATACTTGCTACAATCAGGGGCGTATGCAGAGATCAACCATGGTTTAATATGGTGTGTAAGCATTGTAACATGAATGTGACAACAAAGTATGTTACCACTGAAATTGGCGACGGATCTGATGATTTTGTGGAAAAGAAGATAATGAAATGTAATGTAAATGCAATAATCATGATGTCTCTGCATTCCCAAAGTAAGTAAAAGGTTGATCATTGGTTAATTTTTGTTTTTTCATTGTTTTAAAAAATTTAGAACATCAATAACACTCACTTTGTTTGAGCGCAACACTTCAAAGCTTTTACACAAAACATCAAATGACCCGATGGTAAATCACGATGACTGCATAAAGTTTTTTTAAATACTAAACTTATATCTTCAAATTACATTTTCAACTACGCCTTTTAATCTACTGATCTTTTTGTAGTTGGATGAGGCTTTATCATTGCCTGATGAGCATGATTCGTTGTTGAGCAAAAAGCTGGCGTTCAAGATTAATGTGATGGAGTTTATCTTGTCTAAAAAAAATTGGCATATACATGGAATTTCAAAAACATATGATGACTCTAAAATAAGTGTAGAACTTGAAAAAAAAATTCTGTCAGGTAACAACTAAAGCCTATTCAAAATCGAAAAACAATATGTCATTCAAATATACATTCAATTTCACAACTAACTTAACGAACTTACATTTTACTTGATACTTTAAATGTCATAATATAGTCTACAAATTTTGACTCAGTGAATTACAATATGTCTCAATTTCATTTTCAGGAATACGTTGCAGTCAAGGTTTGAGCTATAGTTTATTTTCATTATATTAATCGTAATATTTTATCCGTATTTATATAAACATTTTTACTTATTTTTTGTTTTCAAGGATTCTATATCCTATATTGGTGACAGTCTAATACCGTTGTCCATTTCTAAGAAGGTCATTTGCCAGTCTAATAAACTTGATAAAAGAAACTTGACAGATGTCTATGACGTTGATGAAGGTCTGACTATGTCTGCAACTAAAGCCCCCAGGTTATAAAAAGGAAGATGGGAGTGGGAAGTCAAACATCAATATGCTAATACCAAAGCTTGAGAAATGATCTTAATGTCATGAGTTATGAAACTTATTGTATATATCTCTATGGTTGAACTTTTTTAAGGTTGTTATTTATGGTGATAATTTTTAATTTTGTATTTACGGATTATGTTTGGTTTGCGGTTTAATTTATTGGTACATGATGATAAATTTGGTGTTATGTAGTTGAAAGATTATGTTTGTTTTGATGTTTAATTCATTTTCATTTTTTATGATCTTATTATTTGATTGCCTTTTTTTTATTATTATATGATTTTCAAATTGTGAATTTCATTATAATAAATACTAGCTTAGAACCCGTGTACTACACACGACGTGAATAATATCAATACATAAAATTCTTAAATTTTTATGTATATATCTTACAGACGTAAAAATATATTGTATATACTAAGGATAGAAAACAAAATTCAAAATATGTAAAATTAATATATTATTGGGTTTCAAAAAACACGGTAATTACTATTTAATGTAATTTGACTTTCATTTACTATTTGATTGAAAATAAAAGTTACAAAATTAGATTTCAAAATTTATTGTAATAAAGGATAATTTAAAATAAATGTTTTATTAGTATATAATTAGTATTTTCTTAAAATATATATTACTAGTGTTAGAACCCGTGTATTACACGGGGGTTTATAAAAGATACAATATTATGAAATGAAAAAAATTGATAAATACAATTAATAAATGAGTAACTATTTCTTGGTATATAATGTTGCATGTTTTCTCTCAACATCTTGCCCAAGAATAGGCGTCTTACCTTCAAGCTTGGAGCAATCTTTAGTCATTGTTTTATCAAAACTGCAAAATCAAGAAACAAACCATGTTTTCAATAACTTAACAAAATCAAGTTGCTAGCTGTGTAAGGAAACATGAAATTAACTACAACTAATATAATATATATGGACATATTGATTACCAAGACAGGAATCAAATAAAGATTATTGTGAACTTCACATTTTCACATAGTTATCAAAATTCAGTAAAGATTAAATATAATAATAATACATTGTCTGACCCTTGAAGGCTCCAACCGCCACTTCTAAAGATCATTCATATTACCTAATCATTGCCAAGTTTGTGAGTTGTGATATTGATATAGATTGACCACAAGATTATTCTCTTACCTATTTATAGTATGAGCTTGAAAGCAGTAACATCTTTTCTACTGCCATAAGATCCTTTTTAATTTATATTAATCATGATTAACACATTAATTAGTTGTGTATAATAATTGTTAAAATTGGATTTTCCCTTGCCGACCAAAACATAAACGACACATAAATAAAAAATCTCAAAGATAGAATGTATAGAGAAAAAAAATTTAGAGGTAGTAATTTTGACCTAGTTAATAATAGGTAAATTTGGGTTCTTTTAATCTCAAACGGGTCAAATGAAATAAAAAGAGTTAAAAAGGGAACACGTCAAATAGCTTGAAAGTCACCTAAACTCTTTAATCTATGCAACCTACTAAATCGTTTTATTCATAAATTTAGATCATTATTGTAAAGATATTACTTTTGTAATCATAAATAATTAGTTAACTATTTATAAATTTTCCAAAAAGCCGAACTAACATGTTTTGACCATTGTTAAAGATGACAAAGACCATTTGGTTAAACATGGTCAAAACATGTCATTTTTTTGTGAACAACGAACACTTTTCTGTCCCCACGTATGGAGCACTGAGTTACTTACGTTACGGTTTGAAGAAGGTAGGTTGCACGCGGTTAGGAAGGCTACGTCCCATGCGTCAGTTTGTGGATCGCGGTCTCACACACTAATCGCACTATGTGGAAGAGTGGGGACTAAGGAAATTGTCTCTAAGGAAAGTTCTCTTTCAAATGAGCTATTTAGGAAAAAAAAAAATTTAATTACCTTCATTTTTAGTAGCAAGAAAGTCAAGCAATTCACATAGTTTGACCTGACCTTCTCTAATAAAAGCACACGAAGTTCCCAAAATTTTGTAATAATAGCAATGATTTTGATTCAAATTTTGAGTTTACAAAAAGAAAGAAATTAGTAGTTCAAATCCAAATATTCAGTTCATACAATTAACACATCTGAATCACACTTCAAACACAATCTTATTAAATCATATCAACTAACTTGAGAGACATGATCCATATATTAAGGTATACTCACAAAATTGGATTGAATACTACTCCTTAAACTGTTACAAATAACCAATCTCTAAATTATGGATAACAATTACTATATTTCAACACATACACAGAAATAACAATGAAAACTTACAAAATGGAGGGTGTGCGTGTCTATTGAAAAAGCACATCCTTAAATAAAAGAAACTTTCATAACGTGTTTATCACCAACCAATTCTACCATCCCGGGGTGTTTTCTTCAAATCGAGGTCTGCTAGTAACTGAAGGCGAATGGGCATTACAGTGTTTCAAAATCCCTGTAACATCATTAGGTGTAGAATGCAAGTTAGTCATGAAATGAACTTAACTTTATTAGTTGTAGAGTGCAAGCAGCAAATCAGTGTTTCTTAGATGATATTAATTGTATAATATCATGAACCAAAGCACCAAAAGAGAATTCTTACCCTTACTTCAACGAAATCATGTGTCAAATGTTAACCACAGTTCATCCTATTGCTTTGGTAGAGTTAAGGCACAGAGTGTGATTCTCATTTCTCTACCATGGATTAAGAACTGCTTTGGTATTAGTGGCTCTTTCATCAATTGTTCCTAGGACTGCCACATTAATAAGATGTGTAAAGCTATGTATTTCAACTTTATGTTCATTTAATTCAAAATACAGTAATAGTTCACATGTTCAAATTCATGATATTAATAACACATCAAAAAAGGTATACACAGTATGAATATGCAGATCTATGAGTTGTCTACGGATACACACTCACACGTATCAGATTCAAATTAAAGGTTATAATGCTTAGAAGATCATGTAAGCGGATAGAAAACAGATTCAAAAGTAGCTGAGCAAACTTTGAATATGTTTCAAACACAATTACCGATAAATATATGCATGCTATTAGGTTTGAAATTTGAATATTTGTTCACCTTAAGGAAGAGTTCAAAATCAACTTCATCACCAGATTCTGATAAGAATCGTGAAGAAATGCAACTCGTTCATCTTCGGTGAGATTCTCACCGACTTTTTTATGTTTAGACATCCTCAAAAGCAAATCACCAAGCGTGAGGCTTCCGGTCTCCCTGCTCATCGTCAGAAACTGATCATCAAGTCAAAATCACCTCATCAGACAAAAAGGATAAACTTATGCTAGGCTATAGACCCGTGTAAACTGGTTTAGGTACCTTTTTCCGATTACACAATTGCTTCTTCAAATATGTCCTCCATTTTCAAATCCTGCTATAAAAACTTATCAAATCCAAACTAATATATTCTAAAATAAATTGGTATTATGCACAATACGGATGAAGCCACATCTGGCTGGTCTAAACTGACTAGTAGTTTGAAAATGGACACTCAAGCATCCTAATAAAATAAGATACAGGTTTATCAAAGTTTGTGTTAAGAAATAGAATTCCCCAAAAACTCAAAAAGCAAGCGAAAAATAAAATCCCACACTTGATAATCAGAACTGATTTTACTAAAACAAAGAGGTTATGATTTTTTGATAACTGAAGTGTTCGGACAAACGGAACGAAATGATAACAACCGGTTGTCTTCTGCAAAAAAAAAATCACAATTATGACAAAAGCAATCAAGATCATATATTGCACCTGATAACTATTACTATCTATTTCTTGATTACCGGCCCTCTAAACATGCAACAATCACGTAAAGAAAAATCAGAACTCAATTTTAGAGAAGCAGATAAACCTAGGGTTAGATAAGCATTAAAAGTAATCAAATCGACAAAGTAAAAAAGGAACGAATCGAAAGAATATTAGCAAAAACATGAACGAAATCGGCTAAATCGAAAAGCCGATAAACCTAGGGTTAGATAAGGATTCAAAAAAATCAAATCGACAATGGAAAAAAGGAATGAATAAAAAGAAGAAACACAAAAATTATACCGTAAAACACAAATAAACGAAATATCCGGATCACGTTACAAAGAAAAATTTAAAATCGATTCAAAAATAGAATGGAAATTGAAGAAATCATATCAAAATAGAAGATAGCTATTGAACGATGAAGGTATGCGATGATAGGATCCAGCAGCCGATAGATCTCCAAAGGGAGAATAGGAACTGATGAAGAGAGGACATGCAAATTAGGGTTCGTGGATCGGGAAAACAGGACCTGATGAAGAGAGGAAACGGGTTAAAAACTATTTATAGGATCCAACATATGTTTTGTGGATCGGGTTTAGACGCGAAATATAATCAAACGGGTAATATTTGGTTTAGGCAAGGAAAAAAACTTTGAGGTGCGATGTGAAGCCGGTAAGTGTTTAAAAATTTTACTTGTTTATTATATAAGATAGATTACTAAAAGATAAAAGATTTATTTAATAAGAGAGATAAATGAGAAAAAATAATGAGAATGAATATAAAGGCGACATGTGACATAAAAAATTATTTATTTATTATACAACATTAACTATATACATTTTTCATACATTAACTATATGAAACTATTTTATATATGCAATGTATGGTAATATTGATATGTATGGTAATATTGATTTATATACATGTCTTAATACCTAATACCTTGATAAATTAATATATCAATATTTGAAATCAACTAATTTAACGTTAAATCTGTTAATCTATTAACAATATAATATTAAATATAATATTAATGATATAGTTACCATATTAAACTTCCAATTTCAATCGTCTTAACATTTAAAAATTTCACATTAAGTCTCAAGTTCGCCTTTATAATATTCTCTCTTCTTTTATCATATTCAACGATATGATATTTTTAAATCCATATTAATTTTGAGATATGACTCAAAAAAATTCTGGATTATTTAAAAAATGACCCAGTTTATAAATTGAAATCTAGGGTCAGTTACTATCAAATGATATATTGTGCTTGAGGCAACCGGTTTTCACTCATGGTCTCCAGTAACCAAGTTAAAAACAGCAACAACCAAGGAACGAGAGTGGTTGGTCGGTCCCTAGGAACGGCAGAAAGGAAGTACTGGTTCAACAGTTAAAAGCAGAGATGGGTTAAGGATTTTAGCCTTAGACAATGATGGAAAATTTTCAAACATATCCAATGTTGTATACAAAGAAATATTTACTAACTTATTAATTGTATTCATCTTTTATTTAGTCACAATTTGTATTTTCTTTTACATTTATTTTATTTATAACCCCGTGTAATACACCGGTTCTAACACTAGTATACTAATAAATTAAGGTTAAGGTTGACACTTGTTACTTTCTCATGCCTCCTCATATTGGTTTTTCCGTCTCTCTCTCCTAATAAATGCGACTCTTCTTATTAAATATTAATGATATTAAAAATATATATACTATATAATAAATAAAAGTTTTGGTGGAACATTTGTCCCTCTCATGTTCACCCTCAATATTTTTTTCCCGTCTTTCTTTCCTATTAATTATTCAAGTTTTTTTAATTTTTTTATAATCTTTTGTTTCCCGCCTTTTTCTCGTATTAAATAATAATGATTTTAATAATTATTTTTATAAAATATATATTTAAAGAAAATAGGTTTATTTATAAAACATTTTTATAAAAACTAATGGTTTACAACAAGTTGTCTTTATTCAATTCATGTAATACATGGGTGTTAACCTAATTATATAATATATAAAGGATTGGTCTTTAAACCTGCACTCTAGCCTACCATCGGAGTAAAGAAAGAAGCGCGGTTCACCGGAGAAGAAGAAGAAGAAGAAGCGCTAGAGTTCACCTGAGAAGAAGAAGCCGACCGTTTGAGAGGGTAGACCCCACCCCCAACGGCTACAAGTCCATTTCCAGCCCGTGCAAATCACCACAGCAGGCTTCCACGAGCGTGTTCCACGCGGGGTGAGCTTGGTGTTCCACGCCATCCACGTTGGCCAGGTCAGCTTCACAAAGCTTTCACGGGGTACTCCCCTCAACCTTAGGAGTTCTTATTTGGTTTTATTATTATTTTTTTCTAACAAAAAAGAAATCTAAAGATGAGAAAAACATGTGAAAATCTCAAAATATATGTACTCGTCGAAGGAGTGATGGATGGATTTGGTCCATTAGGCATTACTTAGTTGCTGAACGGTCCTTCAACAACCTTACTATATAGTACAATAATCTCACACAATAATCTTACTATATAGTACAATAATAATCGCACACAATCTAGATCTATACTACATATGGACCCTCGTATTACCTAAAATTACCATCTTTTGTCCTTGTTTCTATTATTTTTCAAAAGTGTAAGCTAAATTTCCATGGAAGCTAAGCCACTAACTGTAGTTGTACGGAAAACAACATGTCAAACCATATTTAAATTACAAAACACAATGAATTTGTGATAAACTTATATCATTACTCTTTCTAGGGATTATATTTGTAAGAAAGGTTCAAGTACAAAATATGTCAAGTATAAAATGTGTTTAAGTAATTTAAACTTTTGATCAAACTAATCTAATGAGTAAGGTTGATTTATAAGTCAATTAATGGCTAGATAGGTGATGTAAGGTTAAATGTCTCTTGTTTAAGTGTTGATTTTGTATAGTTTTATGCATTTTACTTTGTTTATAGAGTCGGTTTTACGTGGGTATTTGTACTTGAGTGTGTTACAGGTATTGAGTGCTAAATGAGCGAATAACGAGGCATAATTGAGAAGGCACGAAAGTACAGGGGCCAAAAGTGTAAAATATAATTGTTTCCTGGAAATTCAACTCTTCGCGGTACGCGAAGAGTGGGAGTGGAACTCTCGCGGTACGTGAGGAATAGAAGAATGGCCGCCCGTCTGTTTTGTCCTTCACGCCACCCGAAGGACTTGGTCTTGATCTTCGCGACACGCGAAGGAGTGCCGAATCAGCAAAAAGCCTTAATTTCTAATTAAAAGTGATTGTAGCCCCCATACAGACTCATCTCTTCTTCCGGCCGATTTCAGAACCAAGAGGGGCGATTTTCAGAGTTCCAACTCACTCCAGATCAAATATTGAAGCTATGCTCGTATGCCTGACAAGCATGCGTGGCTAAGCTGCGTGTGGCTTCCTCCCGACGGATGGTTTGTTTAGGTTTATTGCTTTATTCAATTGTTTATATGTTTAGATCTTGTTAGCTTCTGACAATAGCTTAATAGATTGATGTATTAGTTGAGCTAAACAGTTTATTTGAATGTTGTGAGTTTATTTGCTATAAAACTTGTGTGGTTGATGACAAAACCTTATATTCGGGTTGGGTGACTAAAGTGGGTAACTTGGTGTTCATAAATTGGGTATTTGAATTGTGCTAGTTGTGACGAGTTAGTTGTATAGGTTATTGACAACATCTTATCTTCAATTACTATTTCAACTGATTTTCCAACACTATGTCTATGTGGTGTCCATTGAATGACTGGGTATTGTTTCAGTCTAGAACCTGAAGTTTGGGAAAGAGTTACCTCTTTGTTTGATCTGTGTGTTTTCATTCTAGTTTATCAACTAAGCAATTTCGCTAACCACTGATTCCTCGTGGATATGATACTCTTCTTACCTCTTACTAGTTAAGTGTTTAAAGATTGTTTTTGACCGACCGAACGACATCGATCAATAGATAAAATAGAGATTTTGTCCTTAGCTGACTTTCCTTTTGCATTAAATATTAGTTTCACCATCGTTTTCAAACTCAAATAACCTTTTTATACATTACTTTTAAATTGCACCATAAAATCGAGCATTTTTTTCTCTTAAATTTGATTATAGTATTGTTATATTTTTTATATAAAAATTGAGTTTTTTTTAGAAAAAGGTAACGATGCTGGAAATCTGTGTTGGTTAACATTATCAGCACTATTATGTCGTATAACAACACATTTATAAATATTAAAGTAGCACAACATATATCATATAAACGTGTTGTTTTTCTACGTGCATAAATGACGTTAATACCCCTCACCCATGGAATCAGGTGTACACATGGCGCTTTTCTCTTTGCTTCCTACAATTTTTAGACAAAACCCACTTTGTATGAAAATATTCCTCTTATATATTTATAACAACAAACTTGAATACAAAGAGTTCTATAATTAACCTTACCTTAGATGAGAATATGAAAAAGAATTCAAGAAAATGAAAGGACAATACCAACTAAAAGTTGAAAAGACTAAACATCACAAAATTTTAAAAACTCAAATAAAGATTAAACCTTTCAATCACCCCGTCCAAATGTTTCACATTTCTTCAAACTTAATCATTGTCAACGGGTCCGCCTTTTGTAACCTGTCACTAACATGCTCGATGCAAACTTACTCTTTCAACACATTCTCGTATAAAGTAAAACTAATATTTATGTGTTTAATTCTTCCATAGAATACCAAGTTCTTTATAAGAGATATAGTCAAGTTGTTATCCACACTTAGAAGAACCGATCTTTCTTTGCTTCTTGTTAATTCACTCAAAATCCCTTTTAACCATATTGCATATTGAGTTGTTGTCGTTGCAGCCACGAACTCCGATTCACGAGATGAAAGAGCAACGGTCTGTTGTTTTTTAAGAATTCCATGAGATTAAGGCATTACCATAATAAAACACCATCCGTGTGGTGCTTTGTCCATCACTTTAATCATACATCCATAAAAAGCCATTTTCCATCGAAACTTTGCTCCCATTTTCTGTAAGCTGACAAAGACTAATAATATTGTTTTTCAATTCCGGAATATAATTCACATCGGCCATTACTCTTTGTTCCCCGTTATTGCAATCGAAAACAATCTTCCCTTTGCCTCGAATTTGTATTTTAGACTCATCTCCAAAACGTACCAATCCACTTACCTGCTTGTCAATCTCTTTGAAGTTCGACTCGAGTCACGTCATGTGTTTGAAGCTTCATTATCCAAATACCACAAAGAACTATCACTTGAGTCACTCCCACAAGCAATGGCCAAGTTCGTTACAATCGTAACAAGTTACATTCTTCTTGTCTCGCCCTTATTTCCATCGTAACAAGTTACACTCCTACGGTTCTGATCATCACGGTTTTGTGTAGTGAAAATGGACCGACCACGTACTTGACCATACCCCTGACATCGTCCTCGGCTGAACCCTCAACCTCATCCTTGACCGAACCCTCTACCTCGTCCTCGATTATTCGAGCCTTGGCCTCGGTCTAAACCTTTACGGTTATGATCGGATCTTCTTTCACTTGAATCTGTTGGATTTTATGGACCGACCCGATGGACAACGCGGCTGACCGAGCTATGACCCGTAAGAGTTACACCTATGGCAACGAACATTTAAATCCACTTAACCCGCTTAACTGGTAATTACGAACTATTAGCGAGACGATATATTTTATATATATTCGTTACACGGGATTTATTATTTATACATATTTATAAATTATAATTTATATTTATTTGTTTTAATCTTTTATTAAAACAAATTAAATGCTTTTTGGACTTTAATATTAACTATTGGGTTTAGGTCCGGTATGATTTTTATTAGGTTAAAAGGATTAGAGTAATTAATATATATATATATATATAGGGGCATGTTCTTTTGAGAACCAACTATATGTTGAGAACCGAAAGAACCGCACAAAACGTGTACATATCGCTTTAGTGAAAAAAGTAAAATTCAACAACAATGTTTTATTTATCTCTTCTCACTCTTAGTTTGAGTTTATCTACTCTCTCCTGAATTTTTTTAAGAAAAGTATAAAAATATGCATATATGCATTCATTTGTGCATATAGTGTGAGTGCATATATGCATTTAAAAAAACGACTATAAATTCGAGGTCTTTTAAAACCAAACCTTAAACATATTGAAATGTATATGAATTCTAGTCAATTTATATTATAAATAAAGGAAGAGTTAATGCGGTTCTTTCGGTTCTCAAAAGAACATACCCCTATATATATATATATATATATATATATATATATATATATATATATATATATATAAATCTAGTCGAAAAAGAGAAAAAAAAAGCAGCCGCAAGAAGATTTGTTTGTTGACTTCTGTCGACAAAAAAAAAAACAAAAGAAATTTTTTTTTTGCCTCGCGACTTCCGGCCACCAAACCGGTCGCTGTCTGCCCATTTCTGGCCAGCCTCGGCGCTTTCTGTCTCTCGCGTTTTGGTTCGTGATCTAGCATCGGCTCGTTGTACTTAGGTGTCTCAACCGGTTAATCATTAACCACTAAGGTATAATTAATCTCATCAGTAGATTAATTGTTTTTCTGTTGTGTTTGCGCATTCATAACCAGATCCTGTTCGGTTTGTCAGTGCTGTTAAATAAGTTATGATTTTAATTTCCGCGGCGTATTTATTAATTAACTGAATTAATTAATTTCTCTGTCATCACCCGTTTTTTGATAAAAAGTCAAAACTGATCACCAATGAATCCAACAGTGATATCAGAGCCTGTGTTATAACACAATCGAAACCGGTCTAGTTTCACCGGTTAGATTAATCACAAACTTTAACTATCTTGAAGTTTCTGATCTGATCTGTTTTTTTGAGGAATTTTTTTTATTTATTAATTTGGTCGTTTTTTTTATTTTATTTGACCAAATATATTTCCCGTATGTGATTGTGTTGAATATGTAAATCTGGCCCGACCCATGTGATTGAGTTGTTTGTGTTTATAATTCAGTTTTTTGGTTTTATGGTTTTGGCCCACTTTTGATAGCTCAAAGTTGTAATAGAATATGTTTTTTTATTTAATGTAATAAAAACCCGAAGACAAATCTGAAGACGCAACAGGAATCATGGAGTCAGTGGGAGTCATCCGAGACGACTAGATGCACGGAAGTCCATCCTTGTGGTTGTTTTAATTTTGTGGACCCCGTGACACGTTTGGTCTTGCTAACTGGCTCTAGCAAGATCAAACAAACTTGGCCCTATAAGATTTACATATTTATTTGCTTTATGGTTGCTTTTAATTTTTTATAACTTAAAATTATTATAAACCAACCAAACACCAAACGTTTTAAAAAGAGTTTTAAAATGTCACAATCTGTCACCACAAGTTCTAATTTTACAACTTGTAGAATTTTATAAAAAATAACAACCGGCTTGTTTTATAAAATAAATAACCACTAAAGTTTTGCAATTTAAACTAAATTTAATTTCAAAACTTATAACTTAATAGTTTTCAACTATTAACTGGTTATTCAAATCGCGACAAACTTAGTTTTAATAGGTTATTTAAAATTAAGTGTCCTGAGAGATGAAAGGGTTCATCAAATTTGTCATGACTTTAAATAGTAAAACTGGCTTTTACAACACACGTATGATTTAATCATTCGTTGTGTTTGACCCTATTCGGTAAACACTAAAATTGGAACCCATATTTAAAACCAATGGTCTATGCCATCCTATTATAAGGAACACTTGGAGCATAAAACGAAACATCGGTGTTTGGAACCACAGCACCACACTAGATGCGTAGTTTATCCTTCCAAGGTGCAAGGGTTTCGTTGACACATCCGGCCCTTCCGCAAGTACCTGTTTTAGGACGACTATTACTTTTCTCTCTTGTTACATGCCCCAACTGTCAAGAGATCAAAAGTGGCCATAGATGAGGCTAAACATATCAATGCATAGACATGTCTTGTCTTAGCGGTCTCATACACGAGAGTTGTGCATCTTTCCACAATTGACACTAATTGTCAGTCTAGTTACCCACTTACTAATGGTGTATGCCACAGCTACCATTAGTGACTGATTTAGCTAGATTCTCACTCCTTATTTTAATTTCTGTAATTGGGTCATAAATTAATAAGGATTTTTCACTTTCTTTTTACTAATTTATTTTCTTTGCTTATATTGACAGATGTCTACTGAAAATAATAATACTAATAACTCCTTCGCTCTCAAGTCTATCCTTGAGAATGAAAAGCTGGATAACACCAACTTTCTCTCGTGGCAGTGCAATCTGAGAATAGTTCTCAAGATGGCCAAGAAGCTCTATGTTCTCGATGCACCAGTCCCTGAGGCACCCGATGGTAACACGGCTGCCGCTCGTAAGGACTTGGAAAAACAAAGAGATGATGCCACTGAGGTGGCCTGCCTTATGCTAGCCTGCATGTCCCGTGAGCTCCAAAAGAGCATGGAGGACCTGGATGCCTTTGACATGATTGAGCAACTTAAGGGCATGTTCCTGAAACAAGCCCGACAAGAACGCTATGAAACCATGTCTCAGCTCATTCGTTGCACGATGCAAGAGGGCACACCTGTTAGTACTCATGTACTTAAGATGAAAGGGTACATCGACCAGATGAACAAACTTGGATATCCCATGAAGGATGAAATGGCTACTGATTTCATCTTAAACTCTCTCCCAAGCTCCTATGCTCAATTCGTAATGAATTTCAACATGAATGGCTTGGAGAAGACAGTGGCCGAGCTACATGGTGTCACACCCCCAAATTTATTTACTTAATAAATAAATACAGGTTGCAACGATTGGTTCATTACACGATAGCGGAAGCGGTAATTGTGATTTCTAAGACTTGATTACATATACAATTACTAAACTAAGTAATACTATGATCTAAGTTCTTCTAGATCAACGATAAACTTGAGACTTGATATTCTACGTCCTTCCAGCTACTAGGAAATTGATCCAACATAGCTAGCCTATTCCAACCGCGCCATAGCTAAAGGTTACCTAAGAAACATACTTGAAAGTGTCAACACAAAGGTTGGTGAGTTCACAGAGTTAGTTATATCAGTGCTTATAGTTCTTCCCGAAAACATGTACATGACTTTACCGTCATAAAACTAAGTACTTAACCGTTATAATAATGAGTAGTTTTCATTTGAAAACATGTCCATGACTTTACCGTCATAAAATATGTAGTTTTTCCTTTGAAAACATTACCATGACTTAACCGTCATGAATCCAATGTTTAAACCTGATCATTTTCTGATCAAAAACTCTTTTGTTTAAAACCTGATCACTTTAACCTGATCAGAACTCTTTTGTTTAAACCTGATCACTTTAACCTGATCAAAACTCTTTTGTTTAAAACCTGATCAGTGATCAGAACTCTTTTGCTTAAAACCTGATCACTTTAACCTGATCAGAACTCTTTTGCTTAAAACCTGATCACTTTAACCTGATCAGAACGCTTTTGCTTAAAACCTGATCACTTTAACCTGATCAGAACGCTTTTGCTTAAAACCTGATCACTTTAACCTGATCAGAACCCTTTTGTTTAAAACCTGATCACTTTAACCTGATCAGAACTCTTTTTCTTAAAACCTGATCACTTTAACCTGATCAGAACGCTTTTGCTTAAAACCTGATCACTTTAACCTGATCAGAACTCTTTTGCTTAAAACCTGATCACTTTAACCTGATCAGAACCCTTTTGCATGTATTACCAATGAATTTGAATACTAATCCGATCTATTGACCCCATTTGTAAGCTTGCAAGGAATACAAAATAGTATGTAATGTACGAGACCGTAACCAAACCCCGACCTTTTGTGCCTCCCCCTCGCCTTTTTGCGAGTAAGACAATATGCGGTCATTCGGCCCTTTTGACCCCTGGTTAGCGCGACTAACCATGACCGGAGGCGTCACCCCCAATAGTACTATCCATATAATCCCAGGCTAAAATAGCTAATGGTTACTAACTTATTCAGAGGACTTTAAGCGCTTTACTTTTCCCTCAATACACACATACGGTCAGATCATTAGTTCAATTCATTTACACACAAAAGTCTTTTACAAGTATGTTTCCACCCCAAATCATTTGAAAACTTAGAAAAAAGGGGAATTAGTGAAACTCACAAAGAGTTAAACCAGAATGTTCATATTGTCAAACGTATAAGCAATGTAATTCATGTTTTTAAAACATAACGAGTAAGTATGTTTCTCCCCCCGATGTTTACAAAACATTAAAAAAAGTTAAAAGGGGGCCGTGAACTCACCTTGTGTCGGATGAAATCCTAGCAAATATCAGTGTGCTAATACTTCATGGCTATCCGTATCCTAATCATGCAAGGATACTTTATATGTTAAGATTAACCGTCTTAAACACAAGTTGTTCACCCGGCTTAACGAACTCCGTTAAGCACGTTTGTTTAGTAAAACTATGTTTTAACGTGACGACTCGTTGGTGATTATTATTCCAGTCTAGATGCTTTACTTATTTTTCGAGAAAATAATATATTCCCATATTGGTGACTAGTTACGTTTGCCAAAAATAAGTATTATTTTTGCAACATCTTATAATATATTTATATTATACTCCACGTATCACCATACAATTATTTCGTATCAATAATTATATAAAACCACAAATGTCGTTCAAATATGTCCTAAGCATGCGAATCGTCCTACGCGCACATAATCCACGTTAACACGTACTCATACGATTTACTCGTTCCGAACGACATTTATTAACGTGTTTACGTTCAACATGCATTTATTTATCTATGTACGCACACAAATATAATCATGTTTTAACAATCCAACATATATATAAACAAGTTTCATGATAACATATGATTATTTATCCTTAAACCGAACGTCTTTATATTTCATTATTTGTGTCTACGTTCCATGTTATCAACAAGTTCCAATTATATATGATTTCATTTATTTAGTCGTTTCATGAATCGTTCCAAGTTAACGATTTCCCCGTTATTTATTTATATATATAATGACTTTTATATATATTTACATACCTATGTTTAACCATTTTTCCAAGTTTTACAACTTATGATTATACACCCGTAATTACGTTTAACCTCCTTTTATGAACATATTATTTCAACCTCAACAATATTCCAAGTTATTAACTTTGAACACATATAAATATGTACATGTATTTTTACCTTTTCCTCAAGTATTTATTTAGACTTTCTTTAACCTATAACTTATTAACAAAGTCATTTAACAAGAAGAATACATCTACATATATATTATATGTATATATATATATATATATATATATATTAATTTAACATTCTTATTCATGTATCCATCTATTTGGTTATTTCCAAATCATTTGCCAAATCAAACATATATATATTTATACATGCATTTTCGACCCATATATATATTTTTACAAAACCCTAACTTTTATATTTTATAAAGTTAGATTTTTGGAGAAAACTCTCTTAATTTTTAAATCTCTTTGTTTATTAGGGTGAACAATATGCTTAGATCAAGAAAATAGGGATGGAATTAGAGTTTGGTGTCGGTTTCTTACCACTAGACAAGCTAGGTGGGGATTCGTTAGTAGAAAGTGATGGAGACTTGGTGCTCTAGCAAAACCGACCCCTTGAATCTTCAAGATTCCCTTGGATCTTCAAATCTCTAGCTAACTTTTCTAACTTAGTTCTTGAATTTTTTTTTTTTTTGTATGTGAATGTGTGTGCATGTGTGTGAGTATATCGTATATATATATATATATATATATATATATATGGAGATGGAAGAATTGGAGTGTCATACACTTCATCATCATTACAATAGTACTTAGATGTGATCTTTAGCTAACTTCTTGGATAAAAGAGTATGTTCCTATGACACAACATGATGAGGAAAAGATGGGTTTAGGTGTGGTTTGGTGAATGGGTGGCCTTTAGGTAGGGTATACCCGGTAGGCGCTCCCGTGATCTAACACTCGGTGTTCGGATTTTTAAATGTCAAAAACCCTATATATTTTGTATCTTGATTATTTTTCAATAATCCACTAATTTAACACGTCATAGTTAATGTTTAACTACAATATATATATATATATGCACTCGTAATAATAACTCGTCACCATGAACTGATATCGTTGTGTTCATTTTTAAAAATCTTGTCACCAATATATATGTTTTTATATCAAAGCGTATTACTAGACTTTTCCGGAATAAAGATTTGTTAATCACCAACGACGTTCCTTGCGGGTTATGACCGTTTGCTTCCTAGTAATTCTAAAAATTACTAAAGTATAATATTTGTTCCTTTGCTAGACTCCTGACCATGCCTTGTCAAAAATAATATTTCAGGAATTATGAACTATGGTCGTGTTAAAATAAATATATATTTCGACCTGAAATACTGGGTGTCACACATGGTATGCTCAAAACGGCCGAGATGAATATCCAAGGAAAGAAAAATCAAGTTCTGATGGTCAGATCTGCTGGTGTTAAAAAGCCTAACCCCAAGAAAAGAGGTTTTAATAGCAAAGGCAAGAAGAAGGTTAATGTTGCTGCCAAGCCTGCCACCAACAATAACAAGAAAGTTTCAAAAGCACCCCTTCCTGAGGAGCGCCAATGCTTTGAATGCAACAAAATGGGGCACTGGAAACGTAACTGTCCTGAATATCTAGCCAAGCTGAAGCTGCAGAGGGCCAGTGGTGAAGGCACCTCTTCAGGTATTCTCATTTATGTTATTGAAATTTTTACTGTTTCTAGCAACACATGGGTATTTGATACCGGATGTGGATACCACATCATTAATGTCTTGCAGGAGCCTAAAAGTTGGAGGAAGCTGAAACAAGGCGACATGGAGCTCATCGTTGGTGATGGGAAAAGAGTACCAGTTCTTGCAACTGGAACATATCACCTCTCATGTCCTTCTGGTCTTGTGGTTGTTTTGAACAATTGTTTGTTTGCACCTGGTTTAACCAGAAACATTATTTCAGTTTCTTTATTGTTTGAACAAGGATTTATGTACGTTTTTAATGGCATTGCTATTTCTGCCTACATAAATGATATCTTTTATTTTGAGGCTAAACCTCAAAACGGTATTTATGAGATTGACGTTCAAACTGACAATAACATATATAATCTTTCTAAACGTATCAAATCTGGCATTAATGATACTTTTCTATGGCATTGTCGACTTGGCCACATAAGCAAGGCACGCATTAAAAGACTCCAATCCGAGGGAATTCTTGAACCTACCGGACATGACTCATTTGATAATTGCGAGTCTTGTTTAGCTGGCAAACTCACAAAGGACCCCTTCACCCATGTTGGTGAACGAGCCAAGGATCTGCTAGGCCTTATACACACTGATTTGTGTGGCCCTTTCAGAACCATGTCTAGAAATCATGAAAGATACTTCGTTTCATTTATTGACGATTATAGTCGATATGCTTATGTCTATCTTATGAAACATAAGCATGAAACATTTGAAAAGTTCAAAGAGTTTCAAAACGAAGTAGAGAAACAACTCGATAAATCTATCAAGACACTTCGATCAGATCGAGGTGGCGAGTATCTCAGCTTAGAATTTCTTAATCATCTGAAGGAGCACGTAATTATTTCTCTGCCCACTCCTCCTGGCACACCCCAACTTAATGGCGTGAGCGAGAAGAGAAATCGAACGCTACTTAATATGGTTCGATCGATGATGTGTAGAACTAACTTGCCTCACTCCTTCTAGAGTTATGCTCTTATAACCGCCGCCCGCCTTGTAAATCTGGCACCAACTAAGAAGGTGGACAAAACCCCATATGAGATATAGCACGGGTCTAAACCCAATTTGTCTTACCTTAGAGTATAGGGATGTGATGCATATGTCACCAGTGATTCTGATGACAAGCTCGATCCCAGAGGCGAAAAAGTTGTTTTCGTCAGTTACTACAACAAAAGCGAATATTATTTCTATCATCCTGATGCAAACATTGTTTCCATCAAAAGGAAAGGACGCTTTCTCGAGGAAAATCTTCTAAATCGAGGAACCGGAAATAATATTATGGATCTTGAAGAAATTCGAGAAACACAAACAAACGCTGAGGAAGTTGGAGCGTCTGATCAACAAGAAGTTGTTGCTGATGAATCAGACATAAACACAAGCGTTCGTAGAAGTAGCAGGTCTCGTAAAGAACCTAATAGATACCTATGGAATCTTGAAGCTTCTAAAGTCCTGTTAGTAGCTGAGTCAAATGACGAACTTACAAACTACAAATCTGTTATCTCAGATCCTGAATCCGAGAAATGGCTTGAAGCCATGAACGCCGAGATGCAATCTATGCGTGATAATCAGGTCTGGGACTTGATTGAGCTACCCCCCGGTTCTCGGGCAATAGGGAGCAAATGGATTTTCAAAAGAAAAACCGACATGCATGGTAATATACAAACCTATAAAGCACGGCTAGTTGCAAAGGGTTTCACTCAAACTCAAGGTATTAACTATGATGAAACTTTCTCACTCGTTGCTATGATCAAATCGATCAGGATACTGCTTTCCATAGCCGCGTACCATGATTACGAGATATGGAAAATGGATGTCAAAACCGCTTTTCTTAATGGACATCTTTCTGAAGATGTCTATATGGTTCAGCCTGACGGTTTTGTTGATCCAAAGTATCCTAGTAGGGTCTGCAAACTGAATAAGTCCATTTATGGACTTAAACAGGCATCTCGAAGCTGGAATCTTCATTTTGATCAGAAAATCAAAGAATTTGGTTTTGTCAAGAATGAAGATGAGCCTTGTGTTTACAGAAAGGCTAGTGGGAGCACTATATCATTTCTCATCTTGTATGTGGATGATATACTGATCATTGGAAACAACATCCCTGTGTTTGACAAAGTCAAACAATGGTTAGGATCTTGTTTTGCAATGAAGGATCTTGGAGAAGCTGCTTACATTCTAGGAATCTAGATCTACAGGGATAGATCTAAGCGGCTTCTAGGGCTAAGTCAGAGTACTTACATAGACAAAATGATGACACACTTTAGGATGGAAAACTCCAAGAAAGGAGGTATTCCGATGACTAAAGGGACTGTGTTGAACAAATCGCAATCTCCTTCCACGGACATTGAACTTAAGGAAATGGAAGCAATTCCATACGCCTCAGCGATTGGTTCTATCATGTATGTTATGTTGTGCACTAGACCTGACGTCTCGTATGCTTTAAGCATGACCAGTCGTTTTCAGCAAAGTCCTGGCATTGCCCATTGGACTGCAGTCAAGAACATCCTAAGGTACTTAAGAAGGACCAAAGACATGTTCTTAATATTTGGAGGAGTGAAAGAGGAGCTCACTGTACGGTGTTACACTGATGCTAGCTTTCAAACTGACCGAGATGACTCTCGCTCACAGTCAGGTTTCGTATTCACTCTTAATGGAGGAGCTGTTTCATGGAAAAGCTCCAAGCAGAGTGTAATGGCGGATTCAACCATCGAATCTGAGTATATAGCCGCATCAGATGCTGCTAAGGAATCTGCTTGGATGAAGAAATTCATTACTGACCTCGATGTGGTTCCGAGTATTCGCCACCAATCGAAATACTTTGTGATAACACAGGTGCTATAGCTCAAGCCAAAGAGCCCAGATCTCATCACAAAGCCAAGCACATTCAAAGGAAGTTCCACTATATACGGGAAATTGTGGAACGTGGAGACGTCGTGATAAGCAAAGTAGACACAGATCAAAACCTAGCGGACCCGTTCACTAAGCCGATGACTCGGGAAAGGCATGATCAGCACATAAATGCTATCGGTCTTAGTTTTGCTAGCGATAAGTTTTGATTTAGTATTTTGAATGTGCGAACATTTAAACAGTTGTACTTTTAAATTCTTTTTGGTTTACTGATTTAAATACAATTCTGAATTCTTATAACTGTGTTCGATTTTAATACGTTTAATCCATGAATCTTGTATTCTTAATTATCCGTAGTCGGTCAGACTCGTGGGAATGTCTCTGAATTAAGACTTTACTGAACTTCGGCTCAAGGAGTTGACTCCGAACTTCACAGGCCTCATTTTGAATGACGTTGGATGTAACTCGTTTCAAATCATCTTCATGGATTTTAGTCATAAGATTTTTTTTTGATATTGGTATACTCATTTAGTATCCTCTGACTTGAGATGCATACTAGAACTTCCGTTTACCAAGGACTGTTCTTTAATCACTGTCAACCGCTGTCGCGTAACTGCCAGTCATAAAGGCATTTGTTAGGAACGGATATGAAGTTCAGTGGGAGTTGTATGTAGTCAATAAGGGATTCTGTACTCTTGCATTATATGTAACAGATAAGCATCGTGGCGCCCTCATTGATTCAAACTGGTGAAGTGTAAGGCCTTACCCAAACTTACTGTGTGTTTGATTGGACCACTTTGATTCTTGATCGAGAACAATAATAATTGAACGCCATATGAGAATGAACTATATCCATGTCTCATTGATTCAATTGATGTTTTATACGGAAAGGATGAATGACAACTATTGCCATAAGTCTATTTTCTTGCTTTAGTTAGCTGTTACTAACACCGAGATATTTGGTTAATGACTTTAAAGCGTCATACCTTGTTAGGGACAGCCATGTGCAGCTAGAGCGCCGCTGACTGTTTGCGTTGATTTATCGTGGATCGTCCAAGTGGGAGATTGTTGGATTTTATGGACCGACCCAATGGACAACGCGGCTGACCGAGCTATGACCCGTAAGAGTTACACCTAGGGCAACGAACATTTAAATCCACTTAACCCGCTTAACTGGTAATTACGAACTATTAGCGAGACGATATATTTTATATATATTCGTTACACGGGATTTATACATGTTTATAAATAATAATTTATATTTATTTGTTTTAATCTTTTATTAAAACAAATTAAATGCTTTTTGGACTTTAATATTAACTATTGGGTTTAGGTCCGATATGGTTTTTATTAGGTTAAAAGGATTAGAGTAATTAATATATATATATATATATATATATAAATCTAATCGAAAAAGAGAAAAAAAAAAAGCAGCCGCAAGAAGATTTGTTTGTTGACTTCTGTCGACAAAAAAAAAACAAGAAAGTTTTTTTTTGCCTCGCGACTTCCGGCCACCAAACCAGCCGCTGTCTGCCCGTTTTTGGTTAGCCTCGGCGCTTTCTGTCTCTCGAGTTTTGGTTCGTGATCTAGCATCGGCTCGTTGTACTTAGGTGTCTCAACCGGTTAATCATTAACCACTAAGGTATAATTAATCTCATCAGTAGATTAATTATTTTTCTGTTGTGTTTGCGTGTTCATAACCAGATCCTGTTCGGTTTGTCAGTGCTGTTAAATAGGTTATGATTTTATTTTCCGCTGCGTATTTATTAATTAACTGAATTAATTAATTTATCTGTCATCACCCGTTTTTTAATAAAAAGTCAAACTGATCACCGAAGAATCCAACAGAATCATCCCTAGTTAACATCAACTTATTTTCTTTCTTAACGATTTTTCATTCTCTTTGATCTGCTCCCATACAATAACTAAAGTTAGATTTTGTTTTATTGATAATAAAACTAATAACAAATATCTTAAAAAAAATAATCAAACAATTTGACACTCATTTAAAATATTAAAATAATTGTATATAATCCTTTACAATATTTTTACGTAACACTGAACTATTATTTTTCTATTTATTATAACAAATTGTATAACAATACACGCACATTTTCCCTCAATTTTATTTAAGGTTAATTATATGATGTTTAGCTGAGTGTGTAATAATATTGATATTTATAAGTGTGAAAAAAAAGTACAATGACTTCCACACATATTAGATGTGTATAGAATTTTATAAATGTTAGACAGTATACTACCTAATCAGTTTATAACATAAGTTTATTTTGTAATTGATTACCCAATCCATTTGACCTACACGTTTTCTACCAATATTTATAATATTTTTGTGTTCGTGTGTGTGACAGAGAGGTTACAATATTATTTTTAATTAAACATACACTGAAACCTAACCAATAAATAATCAAGAAATTTGTGTATTATTAATAGACATTTAAAAAACCCGAACAAACATGAATGGGGCATTTTCATGTTCGTTAATTAATCAATTTATTTATTTATTTATATTCGTTCATTAATAAAAATAATATATGTTCGTGTTCATTCATGTTTATTTATTAAAACTCTGAACGAACAATTCATGAACGTAAACAAACACAAGGGAATTAATGTAAACAGTCATAATTAAACAAAAATAAATGAATACAAACAAACAAATCTAATACATTAAATCCACCGTAAATGAATACAAACAAACCTAAAACATTAAATCAATCATCATTCTACTAAAAAATCCATCATATAATTCATACAAAATATCTAATAAATGTCTCTGATTTATTCTAAAATCTATCATGAATCTATCAAAAAAATCCCTCATGATTCATCCAAAAATCCATCATCCATAAGTGAATGTTCACGAACAAAATGAACGAATGAGACATGTTTTCATGCTCGTTCATTTAATTAAAAACAAAAAAAAATGTTCATGTTCGTTCATTTATTAAGGTAAAAAACTTTCTCCTAAACGGTTCATAAACAATTTACTGAAGGTTCGGTTCATTACCTCTATGCGTATATATAACTAATTAAATATTTATATACCCATATATATATATTTTTTTCTGTCATAATAGATGGTCTATATTTAACGTTTGTAGTTACCACCGACAGAATCTGTTGGTATATAACAACACACAAATCCATCCAATGACATTGCATGGCTAACCGTCGAAACCGCAACCCTGCTGCTTTTCAGCAACCCCATGATACCAACAACTCTCCTACTGTCGGCAGCTCCTCCACTCGCCACCCGATTTACCACGGCATTCGATGCCGAGCTGGCAAATGGGTTTCGGAGATTCGCCAACCAAACAAGTCCACCCGAATATGGCTAGGCACGTATCCCACACCGGAGATGGCGGCTGCCGCCTATGACGTGGCAGCATTAGCACTCAAAGGCAAGTATGCGGTACTCAACTTCCCTGACTCCGATCACTCTAACTCGCTTCCCGAGACTTGCACGGCTGATGAAATCCGTGCGGCGGCTGCCAGGGCGGCCGCCGCACGTGCTCTGGATGATGAAAGTGTTGGTGAATCAAGCACGATGGTGACGCGAAACATGTTGTCTAGTCTAGGTGTTTCCGGTGGAGGGAATCTAGGGGGAGAGTGAGAACAAGCTTATATCTGCCGGTAAGCTTTGAATCGGAATATTCTTTTTTGAATGTTCTTTATTTTTCAAAATATTTCGTTTATTAAAAAGAAAAATGTAACGCAACAAATTAAGTTTTATGAAAGACTTGTGATCATATTCATTTTGTAAGTGTGCTACTTCATTTGTTTAATTTCTTTGTAGTTTTCAAGAAAAGTATTCAAAGATCAGTTAGTAATTATCTTCGTTGAAGAGTTAATCTTGATTTAGGGTTGTAAATGGTTTGGTCTTTTATTCTTTGTTCCTTCTGTCAAGGGAAACAGTCGATTAAGGTTTTATGATCTCCAACATCCGCGACACTAGAAAAGAAAAGATTATTTGCGTGAACAAAAGGTCGAAAATCCATCATATAGACTAGATGGATATGCGAAGGGATTTCTCGGCCGAGTATAGTATCGTCCCTTTACAATTTTGTCAAGCGTACCTTTTTAGAATTTTCTGGATTTACGGGGATTTATATAATTGATTTTAGTTTTTAGGTGAAATTTGAAAGCAAATTGGTTTCTAGGTAATTTGAAAGCAAACTCTCGCAAAACTTCTTTGAGTCCGTTTGTGAGGTAGACTATTCGACCTGTCCGTATACTTCACAAGAAAGTTGTGGTTTTTATTTTTTCATTGATTCCATTTACAATCCGCTTGCCACCTCATCGATGTCACCGAGCACGCTACACGTGAGCCGAGTCCTGTCAGCTTTGCTAGATTCTGGTACCTGAGGTAACATACTGTCTTGAAACCAAACTGCTTTCAAATTTCACTTAGAAACCAAAATCAATTATGTAATTCCCTCGTTAATTCAAAAAATTCTACCTTTTTACTTATGCTAAATCTATGACGAATTTCCAAACTAATTTACGACGAAGTTGCAAGGAAATGATTTTGTAACGGATTAGTGATCGATTAATTTGCGCTTGTAACGGTTTTTCAACCGCTATTTTTTGTTGCCGTTTATTCACTTGCATATACTCATCATATTGGTAAGTCAAATATGATAATCACAATCTTGTTCTCCAAACAGATGAAGCGCATAAAAGATGTGTGGATTGAAAAAAATGGTAAATGGAATACATAATAAACTTGTGATTTCAAAGAAATTGAATTAGAAGTGGAAGAGATATGGATACCACATGTTTGCAAATAACTAATATTTTGATCAACACTTTTACATAATCATGTTTAATCATGATTTTAAAAAGTATTTGTCATTCATATAATAATCCATTTTAATTTTATTTTTTAATAAATAAATCACTTCAATAATTTTTTTTATTCCATATCATATTTTAAATTTATAGAATGAAACATTATCGATTGTTAACATGGTAATATGTAATACCACATTTCATAATATCAGAGTATGAAAGTTTGTTGGTTTTTACTTACGTAAAAAAAAGTTATACTTTAGTTAAAAAGTTGATTATCTTTTTGGGGGGAGGGGTGTGGTGGTTATCAAAATATACATTTAACCAAACAAAATTTCTTAAATAAACTTTGACTTTTTGCTTTGAAAAACATAGAATTCCTCACTGAACCGCCAGCTAAGCTTGCTAGTTTTAGCCTGCCAAAAAATCAGTAAAGAACAGAGGTCTGCACCAATGAAATGTCGACACGTGGGCAAAATCACGGCTAAATAGCCGGCCCGTCTAAGCTATTTAGCCGTGAGCCTGTGGTTTCTGCACTTAGCCAGCCAACCACGTCGGCTAGGCCGCGAAAAGATGGTTATTTAACCGGGAAAACACTAGGCCGGCTAGTCGGGATTTATGTCACGTGTCGACATTTCATTGGTACAGAACTCTGTTCTTTGCTTACTTTTTTGCCAGCTAATTTAGTTGACATTTCAGTGTGGAATTTTATGTATTTATAGACTAAAAGTTAAAATCTATTTTAAAATTTTTCTTTAGTCAAATGTCTATTTTCCTATGTTTTAAGATAAAGTACAAAATTTCGTTAAATCTATTTCTGAATTGAAGATATCCAACAGAAGTGTAAACAGTAGACAGTCCCACACTTGATGGCCCAAAATAACTGCTATCCCACTGTCACACAATTTCCCTTCCGATCTTTGAGTGTCAACTCCTTAATTTGACTGTCATCTCGTTGGAGCGATCATCATTGTGTGGCAGTGGCTACAGACCAGAAGGTATCAGATGTCGCTCTGAGTAATGAGCTTTGAATAGGGATAATAAACCTGATCCTCTCAACAACATCATAAACATTAGGAATAGGTATTTGGGTATAAAACGCGTATGGTTTTAACTTTTAAGTACTGATATCCCTTTTATTAGACGCAAATGATCTCATACTCGTTGGCCTGTATCAAAACGGAATATGTTAATATATAATATGGAAAGAATTGTTGTGACGAACAAAACGTTGTAATCCATCGTATACCTCCTTTGTAATGGATTTTTGAAGGAACTTGTTTGTAGGGCGAAAGTAGTACCGTCCCTTAACAATTTTGTGACGGACGTTAGCAGACTTTTTACTAATTTACGACGAATTTGCAACATATTTTGCAAAAAATGATTTTGTGACTGATTAGCGATGATAAACTTTGTGATGGTTGTTGGTTCAGTCCCCTTTGTAAAACACACAAGAATAAGACTTGCAAACTGTTTTTTTTATTAATTTGGAAATTGCTACTCAAACTTGAATACAAATGACAATGAGCAAAAGAAACGGATGAATCCTAATGACTCGATAATTTTAAACGAACTAATCTTCTTCAACTCCTAGTGCCAAAGACTTCTTCAACACCCTTAATCTACGTTTAAATTAGCTGTTTGATGACCCACTCTTCTGCTGACCCGCGGCCCATTAAACTTTAACCCGTTGACCCGCGACCCGTGAACAAACGATTAACCCAACAATGGTTATGTAACGGATGTTATTGCGACGGCTCTTCTGTCGCTATTTTGTGTTGCCTGGTTTATTCTTTTGCTGGATGCTCATTATATTGGGTAATTTAAATATAAACATCACAATGTTGTTCGAACATAAAGATGTGTTGACTAGAGAAAGGCAAATGGAGTATATAAACTTATGATTCCAAAGAAATTGGATTAAAAGTTGAAGGGATGGGTACGGCATTCCTGCAAATAGCATTAGTAATTTATATCTGAGCGATGCAAGACTTAATCTTAATGGGTCGTGACAGCAAGGCACTCTATGACTTACAATATCCGTCACGTATTTATCAGTGTGATAACGGTGTTACAAAATCATATTTTTAATCATGATTCTAAATATTTTTTATAATTTTATGAATTTTGGGATGTATTTCCTCTCCGATCCTTGACTGTCATCTCAGTGTGTGGCAGTGGTAACAGACCCGGAGGTCTGGCTCTGAGCAATGAGCATTTGAATAGGGATAATAAGAAATCCAAACTCAGTCATAAATATCATAGATACCCAAAATAGGTATTTCGGGTATGAGATCGGGTATATGCTTATTATAAAACTTAGTCGAAAACGATCCCATATCCGTTTACCGTATCAAAACATAATGTATTTATATATAATATGATTTAAATAATATTAAATAGCATTGAAATTAAGTGTTATAAACTTGAGTTGTTAAAAATATAGATTCTTTAGAAGTATAGTTGAGCTTTTAATTTTTCAAGTAGATTATTAGCTGAGTTTAAGATCGTGTGCAGGTAACAATTGCCGACTTGAAAACCTGGGAATCCAACGATAATTAGTATAAGTACTCAAAGAGTATGAGATGAAATATTAAACGCAGTTTAACGATAGGCAAATCAGAGTTTAATAATACAAGCAATGACTAACTATCCGATAATTATAGAATTTGTAGGAGTACAGTGGAGTTTTTAATATTTCAAATAGGTTTTCAAATGAGTTTAATTAAGATCGTGTTCATGTAACAAGAAATCACAACGGTTAATTTTTATCCACTTAAGCTCATACACGGGTGTACCTGATACCAACTTGAAAACATGAGAATCCAATGATAATGATGTGTTACAAAGCACACATGCATTTCCGTCGTATTTCGTATCGTTTTTATGTAGTTTTTGAATCGTATTGAGTCGTTTATAGTTAGTATTGATTTGTGTCATGGTTTATAGGTAATCAGGAGAGTTTGAAGCTTAAACGATCAATAAGTATGAAAGAAACGAGCACGAGAACCTGGGATGAGAAACGGAAAAAGTCGGGAAAGAGTCAAAACTTCAAAGGGGCATATCTCGGGCTAGAAAATTAGTTATGTGGCCCATAATATATCGATTTGGGGTAGCTCGACAAGAGGAATACAAAAATCCAGCTGGTTTCTCCGGCGGTATGCGAACGAATGGACCAAGGGGCTTCGCGGTACGTGAGGGGCCTCAGATTCGCGAATGTTAACCTAATTTCAAGGTTTAATAGTTTAGGACTCTCCCATGATCATTATCATCGATTTCTAGCCATCCAGAGCAGTTTAGAGAGGCGCTTTTGAGGCTGGAGGAGAGAATTGAAGTGCAAAGGTCGAATCTTTGATCCCGGGTGCGTTAGATTTAGTGTTTCCGGTTCCAAAGCTTGAACCTTTATCTTTGTTTCTTGTGTTTGAACCATGTTCTTGTCTTATACTTCTGCTTTGATGTGTTTGAGCATGATCTTTGGCTAAACTCTTATACTGCCTAGGTCATTAGATGAATATTTGTTAAAGTTTCGATTTTTGTCGGTTTTGGATTCGTATGATGGATTTATGATTATGTAAAGGATCTTTGGATATTAATTGTGATGTTATAACACGTTTAATTCAGATTGTGTGATTGATTTCAATTCCGTGCGTTGTTTGTAGATGTCTTTTAGTTTAAACAGCGTATCTAAGTCATAGATCTTAGGGTTTGTGATCGTTTGTGTGGTTTGCTAGCAATAGTAGCCATAAGAGTTGTGATTGAATGCTTATTAGAATTGAATGTGTGTCCTAGTTCAATACCCGAGAGGTGAGAAGTAGTTGTCTAGTCTTCGTCATTAGGAATCCGAGTGTTAACGGTCTGAGAGGACGTTAGTATTAGGTGTCTAGTGATTTTTGCTAGTTCGAATCATAGTTGTTATCCTGAGATTACCCCGTGCATTCCTTGATTGTATCGTGGACAGTGAGACTGAAATGTGATCTATCTTTAAGGTACATTGTCATTGTTGGAATAACCGAGAGGTGATCCAACCATCTGGTGAGTTTAGTACACTTTAGGTTCCTTAGTTGGTAACACTGAAATTGATTAGGGATCCACTAGGTAGTCTTTAGTTGTCATCTTTAGAAACCCAGATCCATCATAATTTCCAGAACCGATAGAAGTTGTACTTTGCAAGTAGGATTCCGACTTAGGTGGTATTCTTCCCATTCTTGATATTTCCTTTGTTCTTTGTCTTGATGGTTCGAGTCGATCTTAGTTTTCTGCATTCCTTAGTTAAAATAGTAGTGTAGTAAACCCCTCATCAATCATTCCTTAATCCGAGTCTAGTTTTGTTACATTGTGTCTCAAGTGTTCGATAACTCGGTTTACCATTAAGCTGTGCTACACTCGATAGGTACACTTGCCTATCAGTGCGGTTTAGTTCATAGGTATTCCTCTTATTACTTAGGAGTCTAGGTTAGGTTTTGTTAGTTTTTATATAGACCGTCTGGACGACATCAGATAACTAGTATAAGTACTCAATGAGTATGAGACTAATTATTAAACTTAGTTTTACAATAGGCAAATCAGAGTTTAATAATCAAAATTATGACTCATTGTCCAGTAATAATCGATACTGGCAGTTTGATTAATGTCACCTATAACTTTCGTTTCGTTGTTAAGGCCAATGTCATTTTACATAATAATTAAATTTATATTCAATTGCCACTACTTGATTACACTTGAAAGGAATGTATGTCTCCTCACTTCGCTCATAATCATCCTTGTGATTGAAATAGGTACGTCTCCCGCATTTCATTCATAATCATTATTGTGAGCAAAATTGAGTGGAAATAAAATGTAAATATGTGATGATTATGTGAGTGAGATTGTTTTTTTGCAATGAAAGTGAAAGAGGTGTTATTAATCAAATTGACATTGTGAGTTATTATAAGCCAATAGGTAATAGTTTGCATTATTAAAATACATTGTCTTTACAATATAGGAAAGAGGTTAGAATTATTATCCAAAGTGTTAAAAACAACCAAAAGCGCTTTTAGTCAGCTTCCGCCACATTATATTTGCATTAATCCTTCAAAAAGACATGTCACTACAAAAAAAAGTGAACATCAGAGACTAACGTGTTCATTGATATATCATTCTTAGTTACGTAATATCTTAGACTGATTTATTAGTCACTGATAATATTAGGGACTGTTATACGACTTATGTTAATGACTGATATTCAGTTCTTAATATTTTGATACCTTATTTGAGACTAAATTTCAGTCATAAATATGTATGTGTGATATAAAGTTTTGGAGCAAAACTTATTAGCTACTAAACTTTAGTCATAATAATATTCCCTTTGTAATTAAAAATGACGCAAATGTATGGACAACTGATCTACGGTCTCTAATATGGAGGGAAAATATTGGAGACTGAAAATTAGTTCTTATTGTTCCAAGAATAGATCGAATTAGGTAGCGATATTCAGTCTTGGACGCATTTGAAAAAAAAAATAATATAATTAAAAATCATACTAAGGAAAAGAAATCAAATAGGATCCAATGATCCATAGCTATATGATGCATTGAAGTGGTCATTCACGAATTAATTTCAAGCACCAATATCAAGTTTTTGGCGGTTGGGTTTGTCGTACTTGAAATATGGAATAAATTTGTTGAAAAATTAGTCGGTTTTATTAAACAAAATTGATATTATAAAGAGACTAATGATATTTTTTGTTCATGTGGATTAGAAAAATTACTAAAAAAATTATACGATCATCTTTACACTCGTGTAAAATATGTTTCTAAGGATGATGGATGTTGTTCAAAGAGTTTTTCGTTAAATGAGAACACATGTCCTGCACATGAAGTGTATTTCCAACATTTCATTAAGAAAAACATTTCCTTATAGTTATCATTTTTTATCTTCATGTTTTTAAACATGTTCACAATATTCTTGATATTGTTGAGTGTTCATCACTACCATCATAGTCCATAGGGTTTTGGAGTTCTTGATAAAACCATATTATAGTGTTCTATGAAAACATCAAAGCCACCCAAGACACTCATATTTATCAAATGTACATTCTACCGACGAACTTAAATTCATTTAAAAATATTTTTAATAAAAACACTAATATTTTAAGTGTAAATTATTGTTTTAAATATCAACTAACAAGTTTATTGTAACTATAAATCCTTTCAAGTCTTCTATTAAAGTTAATATTTTTGGAAAGCTGGGATATCATTTTAAGAAATATACATACAGTGATTTGAAAGCAAAGTTGAGAAGTTGTTCATGATGTCAAGCTTGTGAATTTTATTTCTTTTTTTCACGGTCTATATTTTTCATCATGTTTGGTATAAAGCATGTACCCACAACTATATAGTTGTAAATTATCAATTCGGGTTACTTTTCTAAAGGTTACATTTTATAAAGGATGTTTATTTCGCATTCTAACCATGTGAATTTTTTTAAGGATGTTTTTAGTTATTATATTATATCGTGTTTGAAATCAATTAAAAATTTTCTTTTAAAGTAAACATTGTTGTTAGAAAACAATCTTTTACGAGGGTTACAGATACAACCCTATAATACAACCCACACAACACTAAACGGATATGATGAGTTATTTGCAGTCATGCGCACACATCCGAAATGTATGGTGGTGCATTCTCCCAACTTGTTGATAGATACATATTTTTTAGTGTAATATCCCAAAAATAAATACAAAATAATGAGCGGGTTTTTAAATGCAAACGAACGAAATAAGGAATAAAGGAACGAAAAAACACGGGCCACAGATGGGCCGTGCGAGTTTGGGCTTGGGGGATAGCCTCCTCCCTATTGTTAATTTGTTGAAAGGTATTACATTTTCACTGAGGCCTAACTTATCAACTCTTATTGTTTTTATATTTTCAAACAATAATCTACAAGTACATGTAGGTTTATTAATTAAGAATTCAAACAAAACTCTACAAAAAAAAAAATTTCTTCAGATTTCGGATATAAGATTACTATCCAAAGTTTTGAATATCCGAAATTTCTAATACGGGTTCAAATAGTAAACTCACTATCCGAAATTTTTGAATATCCGATTTTAAACACCATAATTACAAATAAAACCTCATCTAATCATAACTTCTGATAATGATAAAGATTATTACAATAAATCGTATCTACGTAACAAATTCTAACTAATATTATATATATGTTGGATGAACAATTTGGATTCATTGTTTATTTTGAAAAAGTTTGAGTTTATGTACTTTATTATTTGGCACTGCCCTTTTGGTATTGATTATTATGGTTATGACTAAGACGTGATAGACTAAAATCTTTTTTTTTTGTAAGATGTAATTTTTAAAGAGTAAATTAAAAAGTGAAAAAGGTGAAACTCATTTTCAGGAACACGAAATTCACACGCGATACGGCAGGATAAGGACCAACAGCCAAGTTGCAAGTTGCAACATGCCCAGCCTGTCTCCTTATCATCCACATGTTTAAACATTCAAAAGATGATAGTTTTTGTCTTTATTTACAAATAGATATGTATTGTTTCTATTTTATAATGAAATAGGAAATATAATTAAATAAAAACTAGTTAAATAGACATGTCCAATATCTTTTAAGTCGTCTGAATCTTAATCAACTTTTTAATTATAAACTTTTCTACATCATTATATTGACAAATATATTATTTTAATTCAATATAAAGTTTATAGTTGTTTTTGAGAAATAACTATTTATAAAAGAAAGATATTAGATTTGGAACATCACATATTATTATATATTATAACAAAAGTAAGGTTACATCACCAAAAGAAACAAAGCATAATATGATCAAGAAGATAATATTTGCAACATGAAGAATCTTAAATTGGATCATGATGCTATCAACAATGGAGTATTTAGATTGAAAAGCAATGAGGGTTCCAGCCTTATAAAAAAAGAAAGCACCATGGATTTATATATTTTATTCATATAATTCTTTATATAAAAAAGATATCACAAAATAAAGTCTAATCTTAAGTTTATTTTATACAAAATGAAAAAAAAGGTTTTAATGATATGTTTTCTAAAAGAAATACATTATATGTATAAATTTATTTAAAAAATATAAATATAAGAAATGACATATGTTTATAAAATAAATGTGTGTGTTATTTATATACGTATCTAAATAAGTGTTCAAAAACTTATAAGATAACAAGCTAACTATTAATTGAATCTATTAGAAGCTTAGTTCAACCAAATATTTATAATTAAATATAAAACTCATTTTATTTTAGAGATGTGTATTTTAATATCACACGAATTTAATATAAAATTTACGTGTTCAAGTTTAATATAAACGAATACTGATCAGTTTCCGATTGAACCTGTGAACATGCTTATAGCTAAAATGGTCATGTTCGGGTAGACTTGACAGGTTTACGGTTTAATCCGTTTAAATCTACACTTATTTTTTTAAAATATGTTTTAGCTCCTAATTTAAACTGATTTAGTATTTTATAATAAAGTTTAGAAGTCAAAAAGGAAATAAGCATAAATTTTTAAAGTGCAAACAAAAAGTTTTTATACATAATTTTTATTTTGTAAATTGTTGTTATAAGTTTATAATTAAGTCTCTCAATAAGCAAAAAATAACAATAATAATAAAATAATAACAAATAAAACTTTATGTTAAACATGTAGTGTTCCCATGTCATGTTTAGATAAGGGCACAAGGAGTCGTCTCATTAATGTATAAGTAATCGAAGCACTAACGTACAAGTCGTGGAAACTGCTTCAATGTTTTTTATAGTCATTTTTTTTGTTTCCATATTACAACTTTTAAGCTATAATGTTTTATACAACTCCGGATCCGCCGTTTAAATGCGCTTATTTTTAATTTAACACCACCTCCGCATTTTAATTAATTATAATAACAAACTACGCTTTTAAATAATATATCCAAGTAGGCAATGGTTTTACACAGTTCCATCTTTTCATTAAACGATTTTTTAAAACCCTTTTTTATTTTCTTTACCATTGTTTTATCTTTTCGCTAAACAATTTTCTTAACTTCACTTTTCTTTTTCTTAACATTTTTTTGTCACAACAACTCTTCGTAATTTCCAAATATATTGCTTTTTTTTAATCTATATTTCAAACACCTGCTTAGTCGTTGATTTTATAAAAGCAACATATTTGTTGATTTATATAAAGGACTATTGAGATTTGAGTGTGACATGACATAGGAGTGAGGATGACTCACCTTTTTAATGAATAAATAAATAAATAAATACTGGAATGGCTGTGTAAAAATGGTCAAAAGAGTGTGACAGCCAACTTATCCATAAAAAAAAACTCACTTTCCCCCAACCTTCATCTTCACCATCCCCAGCTGTGTTCTTATCACCCCTCACTCCGTGTGCAACTCGCTTATCAAATCCTCTATAACTATTGCAAATTATCACTCACTCACATCAACTCAAACTATAATTCACTCATAAATTAAATTACATTTATTCCTTGCTTAATAATGACTACCTCACTCTCACCACAAAACACTTCAACTGAATCTTGTTCAAGTTCCGATGATTGCAACGCCGCTGCAACTTTTTCCGACGAGGAGTTCAATGTCATGCTGGCTTCAAGAAACCCCAAGAAGCGAGCCGGGAGGAAGAAGTTCCGAGAGACACGTCACCCGGTTTACCGGGGAGTCAGGCGGAGGGATTCCGGCAAGTGGGTGTGCGAGGTCAGACAGCCCAACAACAAAACCAGGGTGTGGCTGGGGACCTACCCCACTGCTGACATGGCTGCCAGGGCTCATGACGTGGCGGTTTTGGCCATGAGGGGTCGGTCGGCGTGTTTGAATTTTGCTGACTCGTTGTGGCGGCTGCCGGTACCCAAATCTGGTAATGTGAAGGATATTCAGAAGGCGGCGGTGAAGGCGGCTGAGGGTTTCCGGCCGACGGAGTGTGATGTGGTGGAGATGGAAGAACCGGAAAATGTGTTTTATATGGATGAGGAGGCGATTTTTGGGATGCCGGGGTTTCTTGCTGATATGGCAGAAGGATTGATGCTGCCGCCACCTCGGATTGTTGGAAATGACACGTGTCAGGATGACTTGGAATTTTATATTGACACGTCATTGTGGAGTTTCTGAATTTAGCATTTGACTAGAATTAGACATGGTAGCCAAGTGTACAATATAGGTAGGCCTTCTTTAAAAGTAGTTTTGGGTTCGAATCCGTTATTTAACCTTAGAACAAATTATAAATTAAGTTCTTTTAGCATTACTTAAACTTTAGTATACGTACATTAATTAAGAAGATTACAGAAAACATTACACGTTAACTCTTTTGTGTCAACGACCGTTAAATTTTACCGTTACTTAAACTTTAGTATACGTACTTTAACTAAAAAAATTACAGAAAACATTGCACGTTAAGTCTATTGTGCTAACGACTGTTATATTTTACTGTTAAGTCTGGTCATGTGTAATGCACATGAGGGTATTGTGCGGGTTTTCACACATAAAATAACAACTCTTATAATTAGTTTATATAAACAAGGATGTCAGAAATAGTCCTTTTATGCACATAGCTTAGTTTTCCTAAAGGCCTAAAATAAGTACACAACCATATATACCGCGACTAAAATCCCAAAATAAAGACAGTCTTAGGACCGGTTTGGTGCGACAGTCCTAACCGGTCAGGCCTTGAAAAGACTTGGAGAGATGAATTGGGTCGAAACCATGGTTCTAAGCTCTATCCTTTGTAAGTAAACATGTTAATTTCTTATCAACAAGCCACTTCCAATTAAGACACACCAAAGACTTAACAACCAACCACTCTTCATTATCAAACATTCAACAAACAAAATCAGGCCTCAAAGCTGTCGATAGATGCGTGCACGACACCCAACGGATGACTGATTCTGCAACCACCAGATCCAACGGTTCAAACTCTCCGAGTCCAATAGTACGGTTCCGCTTGTTATAGCTCCCCCATGTTCTAGATCCAACTCCCCTTTTCTCCCCTCCCAATTTTGGCTCTTTCCCTTCTTTCGGCTCATGGTCCAATAGACATACAACAGAAGGCCCGTTTTCAGCTTCTTGCCCGACCCCAAAGAACGTAAAACTCTGAACCGAGTGGATCGGTGTGCAGAAGTCGATAGTGGTATTTGATGACCCGTCACTGCTACGGAACGAAAACCCGCAAGAATTCACGAGAGGTGTCGCTGGCTCCACAAGGAATGAAGAAAAAGACGACTTGCAACCGAACGTTTCACAGATAATTGATGAGCCCAGCCCGAAACTGATGTCATCATTCCGGGTCATGAATGAAGAAGAAGCCGGGTTTCCTGCTAGATCAACTTCTCCATGATTTGGCAGTGATTCAGGGATCAGGTTTGTACCATTAGTCCATACATGATCTACAAATCAGGTCAATGAAAGCAGTCATCAGATTTCTTGAACCCAAGCATAAAGGCGAATAAATTCATAACTTGATACGGGCTTTTGTTAATTACCAAGAACTTGTTGAGCGGTTAACCTAACAGAAGAATCTGTATGGAGCATTCCTCTGATCAATTCCTTGGCAGAATCAGAAATTCCATTCCAGGGATCTGACTGGAATCTCAAACTGGCAGCTCGGACGGCATCAAATATTCGGGATTTAGTTTTCCCCCAAAACGGTGGTTTACCGCTGAGAAGGATGTAGAGGATGACACCTGCACTCCAAACATCGGCTGATTGGTTGTAACCGCCCGCGAGTACCTCTGGAGCTATATAAAATGGACTCCCTACGGTTCCATGTAACCTTTGACCTGTTTTAGTCATACAAGATAAAGATCAACCCATTGCTGCTATTTTGGCATCTTCAGAAAGTTTTCTATAAATTTTGTATTTTTTCACAAAAAGTGTGTAAAAGGGCATATGCCATAAGAAGATTTTTTTGCACATGAACGAACAGTATTTTCTGATTCATTCAGTGTTGTAAAAATCGCTAGGCGCTAGTCAGGCGGTGGGTACCGACTAGGGATTAATCGGATTGGAATTTTTATATGTAATTTTCATATTTATATATATATACACATATTTTTATATGTAATTTACAAAATTATATATATACACACACACACATTTTTTAAAGAAGCTGGAAATTACAAGAACTACACTGAAAATTGCCGGAAATTTGCCTGAAAGTCCCCGGAAACTCGCCGGAACCCTACCGGAATCTTGCCGGAAAAACGGGAAGTGGCCGATTTTTGGCCGACTAGGTCCGATTAGGCCCGCCTAGGCCCGATTTTGACCCGATTTTTCCGATTAGCGATTTTTAATCCGATTTGGCCAAAATTCCTATGTAAAAGGCCAATTACCGATTAATCGGCGATTAATCGCCGACTAATCGGGATTTTTGCAACACTGGATTCAGTAAATTGTCATTAGGGCTGGGCAAAGGGTTGGAACCGAACCGAACCAACTCGACCCGGACCCTCAAGAACCGAAAACCCTTTTATTGATAAAATTGGGAACCACAAAACGAACCTTATAAGCCTATGCGGTTCCAGGTCCAAAATGGTTTGATGTGTCAGTTAAAGGGTGTAATGGGCCATATCATATGCGTTTTGTGTAATGGGCCTTTGTAGAGCAAGTGGAACCAGGTCATTTTTTGTGCCTGTAAGTGCAATTAGTGATGACTTTTTTCGTGTAAATATATTTGTTGTTGTAGTTTTGAAAACCACAAATCAATTGTTGTATAATAGCATTCGAAATTTTCAGACAGTATTCAATTGTTTTATAATAGCGTTCAAAACTAACTAACATTCAAACCATAAATCATATCAAAACTGAATAGCAAATTAAACTTGGGCTATGCAGAACCGACCCAACCCGGAGCCTCTAGAACCGAAAACCCTTTATTTATAAAATTGGGAACCACAAACTGAGCGGCACAACTTGCTCAGGTCTGAGACTTATATGTGGTTCAGGTCCTTGAGGTTTCGGGTCTGGATCATGGTTCTTAGGGTCGAGAACCACAACATGCTCACAGTGCGGATCCAGGAATTATTTTCAAGGGGTTCACTGTTTTTAGATGTTCCAATATCATAGGGCCAGACATAAAAAAATTCGGGTCGGTTCGGGTAGGTTCGATTATTCGGGTCTGGTAAAGTTCATCACATAACAAAAATACGATAACATAATAAAAAAACATCGTCATTAGAAATTAAAACACAAATAATATAAATAAAATAGTCTTTATAAAAAAAACATTGTCAATGTAGCGGTCGAGTTGATACAATAGCTTTTCTTACTCATCAAAATTAAAATTATGCGGATACATCTCGGCCAACTTTAGCAAGTTTAGTTTTTTAAAGGCACTAAAATTACCACACGGGCTCAAATAACTCTTAAACGTAAGCAAGTTAGTGGTTAGCTCATTAAAACGGTTTCCAAGCTCTTGAATTTCAAGATGATAATTCAAGGTTTGATGGTGGCTGTGCTCTATGGAAATATCTTAATTTCACTCCTCGATTGCTATTTATCCTAATTTCTGTTTTACTTTCTTTAGTGAAGCCCAAAAAAATCAATTAAACAACTAAAGGGCATGGCCCATCATACGTAATCACCTAAAAAAAAGGTTTTAAAAAATGTTGGTGAAGGGATTCGAACCCACAACCTCCATGTTATAATAGAGAGCCTAAACCACTACACTACTTGTGAAACTTTGTAAGTGGGTTCACCCCATTTTTTTTACCTACCGTTACACTAAAATTCCGAAACTCGGGGGGTTCCTGTGCACCCCCCACGTTACACTTAAGTCCGCCCCTACTTGCTCACCTCTAATTGTCATCCTATTCACAAGTGAATAACAGTAAACACTTTTGAGGTGTTTGGATCCGTGTTTTGAAACTTATTATTGCAACTTGAATTATCATACTCACAATCAAATACTCTGTTACTCATATTTCTTGTAGCTTTTTTCTCATTTGTTTCTCTATTTTTTATTATATTGAGTATTGACCCTGAATAGTTAGAAAATTAGATTCATAAATCACTTTTACCTAAACCCTCAAAACCGATTATCGCGACTTCAACTCCCAATAGTTGGTCTAGATTACAAATGCATTTTTCAGAACTTACAAGATAAAACTAAAACTTAAACCTAAACTTTAATAAGAGTAAAAAACTTATATGGTGTAATTTTATACTAAATGGGACTTTCAGGCTTCTAACCAAATCATATCAACAAATTACACTGTACGCCGTGACCAATTTGAATTGTCTTAAAATTTGATCTAATTTATAATGAATTGCCATCAAAATTTTCATAAAACTTTCCCAGTTTTCATGAATTTATCACAAATACATAAGGTATTAGATGAGAATTTAGTGCATACCAGGATTGATGTAAGTAGCAAGACCAAAATCAGCCAACTTTATCTGCGAAGACGATGCTTTTGTTGCTAACAGAATATTTTCAGGCTTCAAGTCTCTATGAACAACACCTTTATCATGACAAAACCTCACTACTTTTATTAAATCCCGGAACAAAACTCGGGCTTCAGACTCAGAAAACCTCCCTTGTTTTTCCAACTGATGAAAAAGCTCTCCACCCGCACACAACTCCATAACCAAATGAACATAACCTTCTTCCTCATAAACAGCTTTGAGATCAACAACATTAGGATGCCCGGATAACCTAGTCATTATCTCAATCTCAAGTTTGATGCTTCTTACATCTTCATCAGTCACAAGTCGGTTTTTTGAAATCGACTTACAAGCCAGCACCTCGCCTGTCAATTTATCCGAGCATTCTCTAATTACACCAAATTGCCCCCATCCCAATTGATCACCAAGAACATACCCATCTTTTAGATTGGAAATTCGATCGGTTTCTAGTATGGTTTCGGTCAAGTTCTCGACTTTATAACAGTTGCATAGTTTGAAAGATGATTTGCTGTCAATCTTGGCAACAGCCATAGAAAATCTTGGAAAAACACAGTAATTTGAAAACCCCAATTGTGATGTACAAAGATTCAAACTTTTTACTATTTAGCAGCCCCAAATTGTTGACTTTGAATTTAGCCCTAATTTAGGTCAAACTTCTGAAGTCTGCTAAAATTCACCAATCATGATTCATGATAAACTTACAATGTGATTCCGGATAGCTATCATTAAAGACCTGACATAAATCCAACTTCTAACAAACCCCAGATGGAGCTCGGATCTGAAAATAAAGAAAAACAAGAATCAATTTTATTTTTTAATTTCTAATTTGGGAAAACAAAGATTCATAAAAAACTCATCAAGATGCAAACTTTTTGGTTGAAAAACAAACAATAAACAAAACCCATAAGGCTGATTTCCTGACACATCTCATACTTCACTGATTTTACCAACACTGAACCCACTTAATTGAGAACAGATCTAGAAATTCATATGATTTCAAGAAAAAAGATTGAAAATTGATTAATTGAGGAGAGAGAAGGGTTTTATTTTAACCTGGAGAGAGAGAGATTGAAGAACGTTGAAGTGGATTTGGAAATCTCCCCAAGAGAGGGGAGGCATATGGTGTGGGCTCTTGATTGTCTCCTTCTTTAACCTAAAAAGAAACAGTGTATTCTGCTTGTTGATAGTGGATGGATGCAATACATAATATAATATTATAAATATGGTTAGCATCATTTATTTAAAAATTAAAACTTAAACATATTTGTTTGAGATTTTCTACTTTCTTTAAAATAAATAATAATATACATAATCAATGTAAAAGATCTTTAAAACAAGTGTATTAAAAAAATAAGTTTTATAAGCAGTTCTAAAAACCACTTGAAACAAAGTTAACATTTATTTTTTTAGTTATAAAATTTGTTTATTTAATGAATAATTTATTAATAACGGGTTTTAGGCCGCAACTTTTGATAGTGACAAGGAGTGATGACATGCCATGTGCCAAAACGTGTAAACATCCAATTTGCTAATTTAATAATCATTAATGTTTCTGTGGTCCCACTAATTATTTGGAGCACTTGAGTTTTATATCTTTCAAATGTTAGGCTTCATCAAGAATCCATCAATCCAACAGCATAAGATCTACAGCAGGTTGTGTATATTTTTTTAAATAAATTCTATGCATTATACATTTTAAGTAGTGGTTTAAAATGATTATAAAAAAAATATATATATATATATAAATTTTCTGTATATTTAGAAAAATAATGTTTAATTATATAAATTTTTTAATATTTTTTAAAAATGATTGAATGAAGGAAAGATAAAAAGGTAATGATAAAGGTAAAAAAAGTATTATTTAATTGAAAATAAAAGAGAAAATGTAATGATTTTAGTGTAATTATAAAGATAGTGATAACCGTGAATGATCTAACAAATAATTGTATTCATTGTTTTGCTAGCAAATAATGAAACCCAAATTATTCTCTTTCAAACATCGGTAACGCAGCGAAAAACCACACATAAACATACACACACGATAGCAAAAAAGTAAAGACACGGTAATTATAGTGGTTCAGTCAAGATTTGTATACGTCCACTTTGCAACTAGAGTTTATTATTTATTAGGTGCTCAAGGATTACATTACATCATAGGGTTAAATAAGACTAGAGATAACTTGAAAAATAAGGAAATGTATTTTAGGCAACAAGCCTAAAATAACCCATTAGGGTTAGGGCCGGCTAAAATCCCCCACAAACCCAACACTCATATGTGTGTTGTTTTATCTTTCTTGACATCAATCTCGGTTTTAACAGTGGTTCAATTGTATCCCATAAATCGTTTACTTTCAATATAGTCTTAATCCCTACTACCCATATGATATAATTTGTCGGATTCAACATAGGGCATTGGAAATATGTTGATGTCGGGTTTTGCATTGTGAATTCTTTTTCCTGGTATCACGGGGTGGTGATTTATCTTTTATATGAATTGACAAATCTTTCTAACCTTTTTACCGTGTCAATTGTGTATATTCATTGAAAGTTGACTTTTAAATATTTAGTTTGAGGAAAATGAAAAGTGAAATGTTCATTTTTGAATTTTTCCCATTCTTTTCTATCATGTTGACTTTTGGATTCCTGGGTCTTTTCTCTTTTTTTTTCCTACCAAATGTTCATTTTTGCAATTTTGTTTTTGTTTTAGTGGTTTTTTACTATCGCTCCTATTTCCGATCTTGCCTTGATCGGACTCTTGCTTCCATATTTTCTGTTAATCACACTCTTGCGATTTTTTTTCTTTGGTGCTTCGTTTCCGACCTTCTTCCTGGTGCGATTTTGTTTTTTCGGCCTGCAGTTCTTCCTCTGAATTTCGTTAGATCTTGCAATATGTGATGCAAGCAAAAACAATGGCTTGTTCACTTTGGCCTTACACAATTCGAATCATTGAGAATCCACAGTCCTTCGGGGTCTCTTCTTCTAGAATTGTTCTTCAATTTAAAAGCGGTTAGGGTTTGCAACACATGCAAAGAGAAAATAGAGTAGCGATGGTGGCGTTTTGCACAGAACACATAATGATGGTGATGATGACGTTTTTGGGGTTTGCAAAATTGCCGAAAGGAGAAGCAATCGTCTTCTTCTTTGATAGGCTCTGATACCAATTTGTTGCCACACTAATTAAATAAAGGTAAGTGAATCTAATTTGTATAAACAACAATTGAAAGGAAATGCTTTATGATTATTGATTTCTGAATTTGATGGATTACAAATGGATGGCATTGGATGACCGATGGCGCTATTTTTACTCGCCGGAGGCCGGTGATGAACCAACGCGTCGTTTCCCTAAAACGATGCGATGCTTCGGTTGTTAATTTACAATATTTATACAGCTAACCTATTACTTATAATATTTACACCTTGTACACTAACTTTATTAACTCAACATTTAACCGGATACATAATAAACCAACACGTATATGTTGCCAAGTGATAGCAGTATCAAGTACAAGTATACAACAACATCAAACATCACGTGGGTTTTCAAATAGTCTTGACCGGAAAACAACATCATATCAAGCATCAGATATTCAAAGACGGCATCACAAAATTTTAGACAACCCAAAAACAGAAACCTTATAACTATTATATAATACAACAATCATACCCAGTAAAAATCTCATCACTAACAAGCTATTGGTATAGTTTGAAATAGGTGGGATGTAGACGAATCGTACTCTATCCCTGATGATAGAGAGACTACTTCCGCAGAGAATCTCTGCTTCAAAAACCCTATCTGGACATGAAGTTATGTGTTTTTTCTTATGTATACTACTAGATATAATACTATTCAATTAACTATCTTATTTTTTTTCCTTCATGCCGTTTTCGTTACCTTCCAAACCAAAAGAAACAAGCTAGGTTCATACTAGTTTTTATTAAAAGACAGTGCTTCCTATATTGGAATGTAAATTTGTATGCTTAAAGGTTTTTTAAATAGATGCAGAAAAAACTAAATAATCAAATCATGTCTTTCAATTAATTTAACTCAAAAGCAGCGTTTTTTAATCAGTAAAATTATAAAATCATGCAAATAAATTTAACTCCTTAAAAAGAACCGGTAATTATGCCCTGGCGCATTGTGGCAAGAACAAACTCTATAACAAACAGCCAATCCATTCGTTAAAGAATTTAAATCAAAGTAAACGCGTGTTGTGGCGCGTCAAACCGTGGAAAAATTAACGTCCTCAAAACCTTGCGCGACAAGAGTGTGTAAGATTTATGACTAAAAATTAGAACTCAAAAAATGTAAAAGAAAAACGGCACGAAAGCCTTAAAACCGGGAAAGTGGTCGGCTGCGGGTTTCGAAACCGCGTCGCATGCATAGCCGAAAAGCACGCCGACCACCGCGCCAAAGCCATGTTTTGAGTGACTAAAACGAAACATATGAGAACTTGAGTGACTAAAATGAGAGAAAAAAAGTTTGAGTGACTAAAATGAAAGAAAAAAAGTTTGAGTGACTAAAATAAAACAAATGAAAAACTTGATTACTATTATATCATAATTATTATATCACTGACTATATGAAACTAATTATGAATATTTATCATTTCTGATGTTACTTATCAAATTCGAAAAATAAATTTGTATTATGAATAGTTATTATATCATTAATACTATTTTTGCATTTTAATCAACTTCATTATTTTAAACAGCTAGATTAATAATTCGTTTCAATTTTTATCTATAATTTTTTTAATTCAAAATTTTATATATTATCAATTAAATTGTTTAATCATTTTATAATTTATAAATCATCATTACTAATTACTATTTAATTTTTTCTATATTCAGTCCATAAAATATACAAAATTTCTAACCTAATTTCAAATATACAACAATATTTCAAAATTCAAAAACTAACGGGCGGAATTATTTGAGTGATTTGAATTGTTAACCATTTCATTAACTTTCTTTTCAGGGTATAAGAATGGAAGTATAAAATTCGCAATGTGACATCTCTTATCTATTTGAACCGACTATGAGTGAATTAATGATTATATTCATAATTTTGATCTTTGAATTTGAACTACTTTCCCTACCACTTAACTAGTATTTTAAAATTTATATAACAACTTTTGATACAATAAAATATTGCGTGTAAAAGATTATGATCTATTTGAATTTTGAAGGGTATGGAGGGGAAGTTTTAATATCACTGGATTATGATGTATTTTAAGGATTTGTTGGTCATTTATCAGATTACAAGGTGTGTATGAGGATACAACTACACTTCCTACTTCCAACAATGCTTTCAATGGAAATGGAGTCAAAGGCCCATCTCTGGCACAAGAGCTTCTTCAAGCAAATGCTCGAAACGCCTTTCGTTTTTTGTGTCTCTCGGAAAAAGGAGAGCACGATATTTTCATCAGATGACATGAGACTACGCCATCTTATGAAAATATTGGGTTTTCCTTTGTTCCGAGAGACAAAAACCGAAAGACGTTTCAAGTATTTGGTTAGTGATAAGGTAGATCGAGATTTTGCAATAAAAGCGACTGTAAAAAAAATTGCAAAACTATTGATGATATTCACTTCTAAGGGTGCAAGGGGCGTCACTCGGGTACCACTTTCTGGTAGCTCGGGTATAAGGGGTACATTGTCGCAAACCTCGTGGGTATTGAAATCGGGTATATGTACCCGTGAATGGCAAAGGGAGTGGGTTAAGAACTAGCCGTTGTACAACGGTAACTTCATTTTTTGTACACTCAAAATATCACCGGTCTACATAAGTGATCCTTCAACCGATCCAGTTATTAACGATAATGTCCTTTCGAAGTTGCACGATGTAAGCTCACATTTCAGACTTCCATATGATCTTGTGGAACATATTGTAAGCATGATGTATTTGAACTAAGAATAGTTTGATTCATTAAATATGTGTTTTTTTTAATCAAAATTATTGATTTTATGTATTTTTTTACTTTTAGATATTGTTAAGTTCTTTTTTTTCTTGAATTAATGAAATTAATTTTAAATATATAATTAGTTTTAATTTTAAAAAACAAAAAGACTTAGGTAGCGTTTGATATGCAGGAATGAGAGGTGGAATGTAATGGAGATTACGAGGGAATGAAAAAAAATGTGTTTGGTTGGACGATGGAATAAAATCACCCATTTAACAAGGAATGTCATTCCCTCTAAATCCCTTAATTTCATTCTATTCATCCCCCTTGTTTTATTTTCATTCCATCCCCATATTTCACCCTTCATCATCACCACACCCTCCTACCACAACCACCCACCACCACCACCACCACCGCCTCCACCACCCACCACTGCCGCCGCCTCCACCCCCCACTGCCATCTCTCACCGCCACCACCACCACCGCCTCCACCGCCGCCACCCGCCGCCACCTCCTACCACCGTCACCGTCACCCACTGCCACCTCCCGCCACCGCCACCGCCACAGCCACCAACACCACTGTCGCCTCCTCCACCACCCACCACCACCTCTGCCTCAACTCAATCATACATACCGGAGTGAGTCCTTATAGACCACTTGGTCATTTTCATGCTATAATCTCAATTTGTGACCATTTACCCTTACTGAACATCAGTCGCTAACACTAAAACCAAGTTAATTACATTAAATCAGTAAGGATAGATTGGTCACATATAACTTCCAAAAATAAATGGGAAGTGTGATGAGGGCCATAGAATATCTTATGCTAAAATTTACAATCATTGCAAACCATCTTTGGATTATTTTTGTACAAATTCAAGAGAAATTTATTTAAACTTAATTAAATGTAGATAGTTGGATTCAGTAACAAAATGAGTTTGTATAATAGCATTGTGTTGTAAAAAAAATAAGTTTCTTTTGTTACTAGCCTCACCAAGAACAACCTCTTTATCTTTTGAAATAAAGATAAAAGTAAGGTATGCATTCATCTAACATATAATAATTATAGTGTCGTTAGCTTATGTTAAAAAAAATAGATGATTGGTTATTTATTTAAAATTTTAAAGCAAAATAAACAAATGTCAAAAACAATTATATGTTATGAGTGCAAATTTGTTTTTAGTAATATGTAAAAAGAAAATTTTTTATGTATAAATTATTATTTTCCAATATATAAAAAGAAAGAGGGGACAAAGGGACATGATGTTCCATTTAAATTCACACATACTGATCAAATAAGCAGATGGATTGCATTGTCCAAAAAAACATAAAATCATAACCAAATATGTAATCAAAGTTGCTTTGCTTATTCTGTAATCACAAATTGAACATAACCTTGATGGCATTACCACCACGTGCACTTGTCTCAAATGCTTCTTCAACCTCTTTCTGTGAGAAACCAAATCTATGAGTTATCAATGGCTTCACATCAATCTTACCACTTTTCAGAAACTCCAAACACAATGGCCATGTGTTCTTGTACCGGAATATACCCACCACATCAACCTCCCTGGCTGCCGCCGGAGTAAGAGGGACCGTCATCTCATGGTGGCCCATTCCCACAAGACAGACCTTTCCACCAGGCCGAGTGGCGGAAAGAGCCGTTGTCATCGTCTTGTTGAAACCTGCACAGTCAAAGCTCACATCCACTCCACCTCCCATGGCTTTCTGTATTAATCCCACTTCCTCCTCCACATCCTAAGTTTTAAAAAAAAATTAAAAAAAAAACCAAACAAGACATTAGTACACAGTGGCGGATCCATAAGTTTTTGTGAGCGGGTGCACAAAGTATCAAAGCGAGTTTGGTCAAAACAAATCGGTTCAAAATGGGTCGGGTAAAAACAAATACTTATTTACATAACGATATAATAAAAATATTTATACCTATTTACTTAAAGATACTATAAAACTATTCATACTTATTACTTAAACGTGTACAGATAACTGATTAAACACAAAAATATGATACAATAAGGGGAAAAAACCCCTTGTAAACCATAAATAAATAGAAAAAAATGTAATTATAAACCAAAAGTAAAAAATACAAAAAACAAAAACTTATAAATCAATTGAATAATCAATAATAAAACATATTATTTATCTACAAAATTTAATTTGTTATGATTAATGTCTATTGTTTAAATGTTTAATATAAGACTATGTAAAAATCAAATGAAAGTAAAAGGTTTAATGTGTAAATTTAGTTGTATTACAAGGATTAATGTGAAATTTTTATTTATTCTTTTAAGTATCAACGAACAATTGGGTTCCCACCTTTCCTATGCCACTTCATCATCTTCCTCTCTCTCTCTAATTTGTTTTCTCCATTAAAGTTTTAAGCTTTCATGGCTTTTGTATAGAAAATTATCATCTTTACTTAAAATTATCATCAATCTCTTAGGATTCTTTCTCTCTTGGTTTGTTGAAAATCGGATGACGGGTGCCTCTTAGCATATTTAGGAAGGTGCCTACTAAGAGATATCGAAAATTTCCCACTACGTAGATGAATCTCAGCGGGTGCCTCGCCCCCCGCTGGAGCCTACATAAATTCGCCCCTGTTAGTATATACAATTTAGGTCTGGTAAATGGGTCGTGTTCGTGGGTCAAACTCGAGAATCGTGTCAGACATAGGAAACCCAAACACAACACGTGTACGGTGTATCCATGGGTTGACACAAACACGTCTCTTTTAACCCGAAAATATATATATATTTTTTTGGCATATTAATACTTTAGATTACAAACTTAAATATATATATATTTTATTTTTGTAAGCAATTTCGTTTAAACTAAGCCAATTTATATTTGAAACTTTACACTTTGGTGTAAAAAGCACCTAAATAGTTTAATTTATAAAATAAAACACATTTTATAAGTTATATATGAAATAAATGTGTTAACAGGTCAACCCGTGAACGAATCAGGTCAACATGAACACAACCCATTTAGCTAAACGTGTTCCAGGCTCAAACCGAACCCGTTTAGACTAAACCTAAACCCGCAAATTTTGTGTTAGGTTCGTGTCGTGTCAGAAATTCACCCCATAGCATACATATGTAAAAATCATTAACCATTTAAATTCATTCAATTGCAAAGGATATTAAAGAGACCTGTATATTAGTGGAGACTTTGATGATCTCATCTGCACCAAGCTCTTTTGCAACAGATAACCTGCTATCATCTACATCCACAATCACAATCCTGGGAGCACCAAAAGCCCGGGCAGCAAGCATTGTCACGAGCCCGATAGGCCCGGCTCCCATGACTAACACATTCGTCTCCGGCCCAATATCAGCACGCCGACAAGCATGGACACCCACACTCAACGGTTCACACATCGCCCCTTCTTCTAAACTCACATTATCAGGCAATTTAAAACACAAATCAGCAGGATGCACCACCTACAAAAAGGACAGACCTTTTTAGCACCAAACTTAAAGAAACCGATAACAGTTAATTAACAATAAACTGTACATGATTTGCAAGCGATCCATGGACCGGGGGAGTGGCGAAAAACTTCATTTCAGGGCAAAGATTGTAACGGCCCTGTTTGCAATGTGTGCATCTCCAGCAGCTGATCCCGGGCTCGAGAGCCACACGATCACCAACCACGAGATCTTTCACTTCACTACCCACTTCTTCTATCACTCCAGCACACTCGTGCCCGATAACCATTGGTTCTTTCACGATAAAATCTGCACATCTTAGTGTCTGCAAATGGAAATAAGTCTAAATCAAAAAAACTTTAGAACTGAAAAGTAACCAAAGTGATTAAAATTAGTCAATTAGATAACTGTTTTTAGTAGGTTATTAGAAAAGTTGAATTTCATTGATGGTTTGTAACACCCTATGCAAATCTCATATTAGCTGTGAGACTCACAAAGAAGATTCTCTCATGGCTCATAAGTAATGGCTGCCTCAAATATCGCTATCGCGTTTTGGATGCGATGACTGTGGATGAGAGGACACCTCTACAACCCTCCAGTGAAATTTTCACTTAGGAAAATAAACACGTGAAGTCCTGGCGAACAAAACAGACAATATTGGTTGGTATGAGAGTTCGGATGTTAAAAACCAAATGCCTAAAAGTTGGATCTTTAAAATTGTACCCACAATCTATCAAATACTCAACACCATCAAGATTCAATCTTGAAATTATATATAATATTTTTCAATTATTCATCATGACATGATGAATTTCTGTTGGATTAAACCCTAATTTACAGACCTTGAGATAGTGAACGTCACTGCCGCAAATACCCGCAGCTTTCATCCTTACTTTAACATCAAACGGCCCTTAATCAATCAATCAATCAAATTATTAATTTTGAAAAAAATAGTTATAGTTGATTGGAAATGTAAAAGTGGAATATGAAGAAGGTTAGGGTACCAAGAGGGGGGAGGTTGAAGGGTTGGATCTTGAGGGTGTTGATGGCGACAAGCCAAGCAGCCATGTTTTGTTCTTCCTCATTTGAACTCTCTGTCTGTCCTCCCTTACCCATATCTCTGTAGTCTGTAATCACTCACCTCTTCAACTCTTGTGGTATGTTTATTTGATAGATTTGTGATGACAAAAATAGGAGATAAGAGAGAAGGATGTGAATTACACGTGTATTAGTTATCATACACCTCAACCCTTCCTAGTAATGATGGTAATCAGTCGGTATCGAGTATACCTGTTAGTATTAGGTATCGGTCATGGTGTATGTTATACCCTTTTAACTTCGACCGCCGTCCATACATCATCTGCAGCTATTCGTATTAGGGGTGTTCAAAAAAATCCGAATCCGAAACCGAACCCGAATTATCCGAAAATCCGAATCCGAAGTATCCGAAAATTCGGATATCCGAAATTCGGATATCCGAATTTTAGGATTCGGATTCGGATAGTGATTTTCGGATATTTCGGATAGTTCGGATATCCGAATATCCGAAATATTATATTTATATATTTTTTTTAATTGTTTTTATTATTTAAAAGTAAGAAAATTTGAATCAAAACCCGATATATTATATTTATATATTTTTATATGTATATTTTCTAATGTTTTTTAAGGTTTTTAATTGTTTTTGTAATTTAAAAATATTATTTTTATATATTTTTTTTATTTTTTTTTATTTTCGGATATCTGTTTCACTATCCGAATCCGTATCCGAATTTTCGGATATCCGAACTTCGGATATCCAAAATTTCGGATTCGGATTCGGATAGTGAAATCCACTATCCGAAAATTTCGGATATCCGAAATTCGGAACACCCCTAATCCGTATACCACATGACACCTATACAGCTCATATAGGTGTTATACAAGTCGTATATGTGGCAACTTTTCAGACAAGGCTACAACGCTTGCCACATTAGTCAACTCGTAACATTATACGAGTCATATAGGTTATATACGGGTTGTGTGGCACGTACCTATGCAGTTCGTATTGACCTATACGATTTGTTTATACGACTCGTATAGGATTCAAACAAATCGTTTTTTTAGTAATTGCTTCGTTTTATGTGTCAAATAAGTTTATCTCGTTATGCGTGCATGTTATTGATTTCATCAAAACATACTATCTAAACTACGATAGGTTTCATCCATTTATTCATTCAATTACCTCCACCATCTGATTCATTTCATCACACATATAATCAATTTTATTCAAAAACGAGTTAGCAATGTCGAATTTTGACGGAAACTATCTAGCGTTATGTTTGTTCACCAAAATGACGATATAGATATTGATGAAAATTTTCAAGTGTTGAAACAACAGAATTAAGTTCAACCCACATGTGTGAAAAAAAAAACTTAGTTGAAGAGGATAAAAGAAATGATGAATCCAAACAAAACAAACCTTCAAGAGCCTACGGCTCAAACAAACACTCGTGGGCGTCCAACTTTAATGATGAAGCCTACTAGACACAAATAATATAAACAAATCTTTTACTTTGAAACAAATCCCATTGTGTTTCTTTAACATGTGTATGAAAATTCCAAACTGTTTCAGAAGTTGTGAAAATCAGTCTATTATTTGTAATCAAAGGTTGGAACCGTTTTTAGCGGCATGTCTACTTCGCAACCGTAAGCGAAATCCATACCCTTGCAATTACTACTTTGACTGATTGAGGTGAACTAACATAATTTTTAACGGTGGAATTGTCTTGAATTTGGTGGTCCATCATGCAAATCTAGTGTTCAGAAGTTGCCTAATAACGTGAGCTAGGAAGAAGGGTCAAGGGGACATCAGGCCATGTGTGAACATTTAGTGTTGGTGTGCCCATGTTTGTGGTTGTATTATGATCTTTGGGGCAGGACCCATAGGCATTGTAACATGTTTGCTGCACATGCATTTAGAGGCCCAAAAATCATAGTTGCTGATGTTGAAATATCAAGATATGAAATAAAAACATTCTTTATAACCAAAAAATCATTTGCTAGAGGATCAAAATACAATATAAACATCAATTTGTATGTTACAATAAATAGTTAAATAAACTTTTATTATTCAGCTATTTGGTTGCAAAGAACTCCAGCCAGTTGGTTTTAACACATCACCTTCTTTTAATAATGTTCTCATTTTCATTGCATCATCCCATCTCTCTACACCAGCATAAATGTTTGATGACAAAATATAATTCCCACTATTACAAGAATCTAATTCAAGAAGCTTGTTAGTTGCAATTTCAGCTAGAACCATGTTCCCTTGAAGCTTACAAGCACCCAATAATATCCTCCATATTATCACATCCGGGGCTGTCGGCATCTTTAGCATAAACTCATATGCTTTATCAAGATCGCCTGATCGACTCAACAGATCAACTACACATCCGTAATGTTTCATTTGTGGTTTTAAATTATAATCCCTTTTCATACTTTCAAAATATTCCAAACCTTTATCCACCATACCAGCATGAGCACACGCAAGCAATATCCCTACAAACGCTCCATGCGTTGGCTGAACGTTCTCCATCAACATCTTGGAGAAGAGCTCAAGTGCATCTATGGCATTTCCGTTCACAGCGAGCCCTGAAATGATTGAAGTCCATGAAACCGAATCCTTCATTGGCATTTCATCAAACACTTTGAAGGCTCTCTCTGTTGAACCACATTTGCAGTACATATCAATTAAAGCATTCCCTACATATGAATCCTGTTTAATGTTGTTTTCACGAATGTAATTGTGTATAGATTTACCCATATCAATCGACCCTAAACGAGCACAAGCAGAGAGCACACTCGCAATCGTGATTTCATCAGGTTTAATATTAGTTTTCATCATGTCAAGAAAGAGGCTTAGTGAGTCAGAAAACCGATCTTGTTGAGAGTAGCCGGTGATCATAGTTGTCCAGGAAATGACATCCCTTTTTGGCATTAGATCAAACAGTTTCCTCGCGTCAATCAAGTCCCCTGCTTTAGCACAACCCAAGATCATTGCATTCCAAGAAACCACATTCCGGTCCTTCATTTGATCAAAGACTTCCCTCGCCAACCCAACCGAACCATACCTTCCGTGCAAATCAATTAAGGTGTTCCCAAGGTAAACATCAATCGCGATATTATTATCTTTAATGTACTTAACCATAGACTCTGCAATACTCTTGTCACCTATGTTGATGCATGCTAGTATAACCTTCACCATGGTTACTGAATTCGGGATCAAATCTGCTTCACGCAGACGATCAAAAACACTTAAAACCTCACTAAATCTGTTAAATTGACTGTACCCACATATAACTGAATTCCAAGAAACTAAGTCTCTTTCAGGCATTTCATCGAACACCTTCTCCGCACTTTCCAACTGCCCACATGAAGCATACATATGAACTAAAGTGTTACAAACATAAAGATATGATATGAACCCCATCTTAAACAAATGAGCGTGAACTTTCCCTCCAAAGCCAGCATCTTGAACACGACAGCAAGCTTTCAAAACAAAGATTGAGGTCAGGTTATTTCCCCTTAATCCTCGGTCGCGCATTTTGTCGAACAGGTGGAATGCGAAAGAAGGTCGGTCGCTCTGCGAGGAGCATCGTATCGCAATGTTCCAAATTAACAACGTGGGTCTTTCAATTTGATCGAATACATAAAGGGTCCTGTGCAGATTATTTGGCAGAAGCGAATACGATCGGATTACGGGAAGTATTGACGACGGGTCAGTGTGAAGATGAGCTCTAATGAGCCGAGCGTGAAGTTCTTTAACGAATACCAATTTCTCCATCAACACGAGATTAATTGGGTCATGTTTAAAAAGAAGCTCACTGTAATGATTAATGACAGGTTGATGAAGACATCAACAAACAAAGTAGAGCACCATGAGACAAGACGGGATGAGAACCTTCCCGGTATCATTGGGAACATATTCTAATGATGTACGGGCACTCTTGACCGCGCTAAGGATGCACTGATCAAGTCACGTGCAATTTTCTATTAAGTTAAAAGACATAGTTTATAATTTACTCTTAATTTTATTTATAAATTCTTCTAAGAATGTATCCTAAAATAATAATATCCTTTTTAAAGTGTTACAATGTTCGCCTTTTGGGTTTTTTCGGGACTCGTGGAGGAGATGACGAAGGATGTGAAATAGAGAGGGGAACGAAAGGGACGAGGGCATCCATGGGTATGGACACCCACGAACATAGATTATGAGAAAGGTAGGAGTGGTTATGGGTGTTTGACCGCGTCCTTGGAGAATGGAGAGATATCTTTTGGGTGAGGCGGATAACTAACCACTATGGAGTGTGTGTGTGTGTGTGTGGAGGGGTGGTGCGGGGTGGTTGAGCCCGTTGACGATGCACTTGGTATTACAATGCTTTTAAAACCAGGCTAGACGGCGAACCATCCGTCTTAGAGGTCCACTGGTCAGACCGGATTTAAGATCCGGATGACGTCAAAAATAATATAAGAATTAAAACTCAAGCTTTCGAGTTTATTATTTATATAAATATAATATCTTTTTATTACAATAATATATATTTTATACATATAATTATGATAAAAGATCATATATATTATGTTATATATATAACTAGGTTAAAATCCCGTGTATTACACGGGTTAAATAAATAAAATGTTATATATTTAGTAATAAAAAATTTATATTTTAAAAAACCCGTGTAATACACGGGTTGAATAAACCAGTATATTACATCGGTTGAATAAAATATAATATAATTTGTTAACAAACACATTTGTCAAAATATGTTTTAAAAAAATGTAATTTGTCGTGACAGTTATAAGGTCTGTTAAGTTAGTTTTTAAAATATTTTTTTTCAACTGAGTATTAATTTTTTAATTAAATTGATAAATGTAAGTTCATATTAAGTTCATTTAATTGATGATATAATAACTATTTATAATTAAATAATAAGTATTCGTAATTAGATTTATTAATATAAAGATTATTATTTAATAGGAGAGAGAAATAGAAAATCTAATATTTAATAGAAGAGATGGGCGGAAAATAAAGATGAAAAGTAACCAGAGATTGACACGTGTCCTGAAGAGATTTTCATTTATTAGAATAGTAAGATTACAATTATAAATATATATAACTAATAAATAACAAATAATTTAGATCGGCTATTAACTATCATTCACAACTCAAGCTTAATTTTTAGATATAGAGCTCGAAACAAATTAAAATTAAACTCGAGCTCTCTTAATTAAATTAAATGAGTTTCAGGATCTCAAAACTACTCTACTAACATGACATAATTTTATAATCTTGAAGTAGTATTTTACGAGATAAAAACATATTTTTAAAGGAAGACACATTTGCTGGTTTCCACATAACCAAACCATACTATACGCTCCTTCAATCAAGGCATCATATATTCATTCAAAAAATTATATGCATGTTATTGTTGCTATATTCTATATAATAAAAAGAAAAGTGAGTATTCTGTAGGACATGTTGAATAATAAATGAAATTAGAGGCAGATTGATTGTTGCAAAGGTGCATTGGATCGAACATTTAAGTTGTATAAAATTAATTAACGTGGTGGTGTGGAGATGTGGAAACATTTTCATCAAATACGAAGGGTGTGGAAAAACTATGAAATCTGATGTGGCGCTGACGTGAAGAGGTGCAGAGATGTGAAAAGTTATGGGTACTCCACTTAGCCTTGTACGCTCATACTTCCGGTCTTCTTAATTTCCGTTGACCATACTAACTGTCATGTACGTTCACGTTTTTATTAGACTTAGAGGATTAGTTATTAATTAAATTTAATTAATAAACCATAAACTGACCCATTTCATGGATTCTAATAGTGGGTGTGGTTGAGTGGGTGGACGAGTGGTTCATCGGTTTATGGGTGAGACCTTTCCTTTTTTTTTCAGGTCAAACGTGGGTTAGACTTGGAGGTGGTTTATTTACATTTTGTGGAATCTAATCGCTTCATTAAATGTATACTTAGAAAAATCTGCTCTCTGTTATTATCAACAAATAAAAATATTTAATCGGATGTATGAGGTTTCTTGTACACTCGAGACCGACTCATTAAAAATGGGAATCGAGTTAAACTTAAATGAACTCGAGTTTTTATATTAAAGCTTATTTAATATACGAGAACTGGTCCAGGCTTCGCATATCAGGGTTGACTAAGCTCGCGAGACTAAATGAGCATGGGGAGTTCTACCTTAGCTTGAGGGGTAGGTACCCCTCAACTTTCGACAAGTAGTGAAATTTTATTTATATATATAATATTCATTTATTATATTAAATAAATATACCTTAGCCCCAGGGGCACCTTTCGTTAAATGAGCATATTATATGCATAATATTCATTTATTATATTAAATATATATATATACACAACAATTGTTATTATATACAAAATTATGATAAAAATAACTAGTTTTTATATAAAAAAATAATATAATATACAAAAAAATTTACACGAATATAAAAAAAATAATTAACATGTCAAGCATAAACTCAAAAATATATTTACGAGTCAAGTTTGAACTATCTTGACTAAACGGGCTAACGCTCGACTCGACTCAATGCTGAATCACTTTGTATTCTTCTTTTTTTATTTATTTTAAATACTCAGAAAAAAAATATGCTCCAATTATAAAAGTAACTACAAGCCTTAGCCCCTTAACCATCAAACCACAACTCTCTCTCTCTCTCTCAATTTCGATCAACATTCAGTTATTTCCATCTGTGCAGAATTAAGAAGATGTGTGGATTCATGAAAGCTAAAACAACACTAGCATTAGCAGATGCTCTTTCCTTTTACTGTGTGCTTGCACTAGTAGCCCTCATGCTCACCGGTGCTTTCAGAGATGATCAGAATGCTGGAGGTGGAAACCGCCTGGCGGTGATGTACCGACGGCCGTGTGACGAGATATACGTGGTGGGAGAGGGAGAAACGCTTCACACCATAAGTGACAAGTGTGGTGACCCGTTTATAGTCGAAAGAAACCCACATATACATGACCCGGATGATGTTTTCCCAGGGCTCGTCATCAAAATCACTCCTTCTGGTATATAATAACATTTTTAGGTACTTTTGGCCGTTAATTATGTGATTGAATATCAGGTTGTTGGGTTTTAATATGGTTGATGCTCATGCAAATCATCATAATCTAATTATTTTTTTTTTCTTTTTGTTGTTGACCTTGGTGTCATTTTGTTATGACTTATGAGTAAAAAATTATATGAAAATGCAATTAATTATGTGTGTATTCAAATTCAATATACCTACTATTGTGGCCACAACAATGTAATGCGAGTAGATATATGGGATATATGTGTAACTCATGTCATATAAGCACAACCCATTGTATCTCAACAATGATATATGCTAATGCATGATACTTGGTCTCACTACTTGATCTAGCAACCTGTTTCGTGCCCTAATTGATAGTGTTTGGTCGAAAAGAAACGCATTCGCCTCGACGCCAACTAGAGCTAACACATGGCTTGACGAGTAACTCGTTTTTCTTAGTTTGGATTATTTTTTATGTCTCACTTTATAGAAGACTCAAATAACAAATTAGCAACAATATTAAATTATACAAGTATTATACAATACACTGTCAAATTACCAAATACAAAGGAATGAGCTAGTTTATACAAGCCAGCTAGCGAGTTACTCAAGCACAATCAGCTCGAGAGCCAAATCAACTTTAGTTTTTATACTAGTGATCTACCTTCGGCTCGACATATATATAAGCCAGCGAGCTCAAAGTTTAAATATATTACTACTTTCATTAAATTAAGCTTAAGCATGAGCCGGTTCAGCTCGTTCATAGGCTAAAATAAACATATAACTAGTGTTTTGATTTTTAAATTATCATGACCGATCTGTTCCGGTTACAAAAGGTTTGGTTCATATGGTTAACCGTAGGTTAAATGCGGCCTATTATGTGATGGATTGAAGTTAATTTCAATTGTTATTCCAGTAATGTCTTGGGTTAGCAATGTTATTAGTTTATAAATTAGAATAAGGGGAACTAATATATGATTTATAAAAAAATGTTTCAAAAGATAACATATTATCTATAAAAAATTAAAAAAATAAATAAATGTAGATTTAAAGTCCTTCAGTTTAATTAATTTGATTATTTATACGTATTTAAATATAATTTGTACATAAAAATCGGTTAAAAAAATCATAACCGAATATTTCAGATTAGAAAAAAAATCATTTTTATTCATTCGACTAGCTTAGTACCCTACACACGGGATGAAAAATACCAATACATAAAAATTTTATTTTTGTGTATATATATTTTACATGTGTAAAAATGTATTACATACACGAATGATAGAAAACAAAATTCAAAATATGTAAAAATTAATATATAATTGAGTTTCGAAAATAAGTTAATTACTATTTAATGCAATTTCATTTTCATTACTATTTGATTTAAAATAAAAGTTACATAACTATATTTCAACGTTTCTTATAATAAGGGATAATTTAGAATAAATGTGTTTTATTAGTATAATTAGTATTTTCTTTAAAGATAAATTATTACTAAAATATATATGTGTATTTAATAAGAGAGAGAGCCGGAAAAAAATGATAAGAATGAATATGGTGGCGACACGTATCATGTAAAAACATTTATTTTTTATATAGTATAGATAGATATAGATTGTTTCGGTTTGGTTTTTTCGAGTTATGTTCTAGTCATATTTGTTATATATTTCAAACAACATTATTAATAAGCTTTCTGTTATTTTTAACATTTGCTTTTAATTTAATAATAATAAAAAGTAGTTAAAACTATAAATTACATTTTTTTAACCCCTCCGGACTATATAGGCCCGCCCCTGAAAAGCAGAGACACCTACAACAAACAATAACAATTTACAAGATATTTAATTTACATCAATCTTTTCACGTAATAGCTTTAAATTTAGATCTATATTTTGAACCAAAGGAAATCAAGGCTTTTTATGTCTTCTATTATCTTTTTCACTCTAACGTTTTTGTTGAAGAAGTGAAGCTCATTTTTAGCTTAAAAATGCCAGGCTGCCAGCAACTCATGCATATCATTCCCATAATCAAATCATCAATCTATTATATATAGTTATCTGAAAATTGGGTTATACTTAATTTGAAGCGTGTGTGAAGATATTTCGTATCCGGATTAATTTTATATGTAATAATAAGTTTGTCCAACTTTCATTTTTGATGACTTTGATGCGTTGTATACAATAATATTAAATCTGGGTTGGGTCGAATATGGTCGGCACAAGATACTACCCTCACCTCACCTAACAATTTAATTTCATCAAATCATCAATGGCGGATCCAGAAATTTTTTTCAGAGGGTTAACTGTTTTTAGATGCTTTAATTTCATAGGTCCGAACATAAAAAAAAATCGGTTCTGGTCGGGTAAGCAGTCAGTGGTGAACCGGTTACGTTACCGGTCCACTGATAGGACCGGTTGAACCGGGTTTAAGATTATAATCATTTTAAAAATATAATAAATATAAACATCTAAAAATAAAAATATATAAAAAACTTTAAGTTAAATAAAAAAATAGTATACCGGGGATCGATAGTCTGGTGATCCATTGTTTTCTTATGTCAAACCTTGCTCTAGCAGCTGGGGGTGTTGGTGATCGATAGTCTGGTGATCCATTGTTTTCTTCCTGTTCAGATTCTGTTCTGGGATAGTATACCGGGGAGGGGGGAGTAGGAGTCCATGCCTAATAGGAAGATCTCTCTCTCTTAATTAGTTAATAAACCAATACTTCACCCAAATGAACAAAAACAAGTTTGTTTTTGTACGTCCTTCAAAGACTGCTCAAACCCAATTTAAGGAAGATAATCGATCACAACAAACATCAAGTTCTTACATAAATCTTTATAAATTTCTAACTTTTTATTTAAACTTCAAATTCATATCACCTGAGCTAGTTCTAGTTAATATGGTGGGATTAGCAATAAAGGTGAAAAGAATTCAAGGTAACTAATCAAACATCAAATAAATTTTCAAATTGAACTAATCAGACACTTAATGTTCAAATTGAACCTAAAGTGTGATAATAAACTATAATTAAATATCCATAATAGATTAATAGTACCTAATTTCTATTTTTCTTTGTTCTTTTTCTCTCTACTAGCATGAGCCCAAGTGAAGGCCCAACAAGAAACAATTAAACAAATTAAAGGGTCAAGCCCATCATACGAAATGAGCTGAAAAAAAGGTTTTAAAGAATGTTGGTGAAGGGATTCGAACCCAAAACTTTCAGGTTATAATGCAAAGCCTAAACCACTACACTACTTGTGATACTTTGTAAGGGTGTTTACCATATAATATTTTAGGGGGTTCACCCCAGTTTTTTTACCTACCGTTACACTAAGTCCGCCCCTGTGTCCGACGACTAAACTTTACTTGACACATAATCACACTAATACAAGCCTCTTAATTTGTTTTTTGTTTTTTGTTTTCTTTTCTTCTAGTCGTGTTCAAACATAATTAAACAAACACCACTAAACAATGAACATGGATAAAAACGACATAGTATCCTACGAAATAGATAATTGATACGAAAGCAAAACACGTGGGCAAATGATCACCAGTTATGACTTATGACGTTTGTAGAGATAATCATAAACTATTTTTGGTCAAATTGTTAGGAGGCTGCTCATTCACTTCACGCAATCCTTTTTCGTCACCTCGATCAATATATTATAATATACTAAACATATATATAAATTTATTTACTTTAAAGCACTCGCGATGGCGTTTGTACAGGATTCAAGGACAATTATGAGTAGGGCTGTAAACGAGCCGAGCCAGGCTTGGCTCGAGCTCGAGCTCGAAATTAAACGAGCCAGCTCGGCTCGGCTCGATTTTTTTTCCGAGCTGAAAAATTGAGCTCGAGCTCGGCTCGTAAAAAGCTCGAGCCAGCTCGTTTTTTTTTTTTTTTTTTTTACATATTAATATATATATAAAAAACAAAAAAAATATTTTATTCTCGGTTTGAAGTTGATTGTCTTAAAAAAACTAAATAGATGGAAGGGACAATATATAAAATACAAAAAAAAAACATAGATAACCCAAAACTTACAAAGTAGAGAGTAAATACAATTGTAGATAAAGTAAAATTATAGTCCAAAACTCAGAGTTTTTGAAAACAAATTAACTTAAAAAATCAAAACATCATATTTCAAATATAACACATATATAACATATATATACATATATATATATATATATATATTAGTTATTTAGACGAGCCGAGCCACGAGCCGAGCCCACGAGCCGAGCCACGAGGCGAGCCCGAGCCGAGCCAACCCTAGCTCGAGCTCGGCTCGTTTAGAATTCGAGCCAGCTCGGCTCGGCTCGTTTAAAACCGAGCTTTTCCCGAGCCGAGCTTTTTCCGAGCTTTTTTCGAGCGAACTTCGAGCGAGCCACGAGCCGCGGGCTTTTTGAACGGCCCTAATTATGAGGCGGTGAAGAACGAAATGGCCTGGAGGACCCTATTGGGTAAGAACGTCTGTGGCCGTTTTTTTTAGGTGTGTTCGTTGGGACGGATGACCACGGACGAGTGATCTGGGCCCTTTCAGTTTCGCACAGGTTGGTGGCGTTTCAAACTTGACGGATGAATGAAAAAGAAGGGATCTCACGAAGAAGAATGGTGTTGGGTGGGATTTTTTAAATTCATTTTAATTTTAAAAAATAATAAAAAATATTTTTAAGTTACTTTATTTCTTCTTTGTTTATTATTATTAAATATTTTAAGCTTTAGATTTTAAAAATTGATAGGACGAAGAAAACTAAAGACAACTTCGAGTCAGGAGGTGTAAATTACAAACTCGTTTGAGATTAATCTATTTCTTGGCTTTAACAAACAACGGGGTTCAAGGATAGTGCCCTGACGGGAGTCTCGTTGCCCAATCAATGAGCATATCCCGCTGTAACAGAAAGATCGATTATCAAATTTTAGTGCCTCTAGACTTGGTTTCCGATCTAATGCACCATCATTTACTAATTGATCCATCTGCAGTAACTGTATGATTAGTAGGACTGATGCTTGTGTTGATGAACATCTACCACCATCAACTTAGTTCATGCTTAAGAACATCTATTTGCGGGAAAGTAGTTATTGCTATTGAACATTTTTCAATAGGAACCTAGTTCATACAAAAAGAACCATCAATAGTCACTTAGAAACCACTGATAAAAACTATCAATAACAACTTACTAATGGCAGATACCAATAGTAGGAATATTGGTAACCAACTCTTTTACCAGCTAACTAACACACTCTTTAATAAATCATTGTGTCGTTATAAACAAAAAGTTGTGATGATTAGCAACCTATAGAATACAAAATCTATTTTCAGGTATTGTTTTTGTTGCTACAAAACTTATCACCTAGAGGCGGAAGTCTTGAAGCAGTGCTGGATGGACAAGTTAAGCTGGAACTTCTGGACTTGGGCTTGGAAGAACGGACGGGATCTCCCGGTCTTGAAAGGGTGATCTGTAAAATAGGAAACACCGTGAGCCTCGCCACGAGCAGAATGAGTTTTCTCCCCGTGACCACCCTCCGGCGTGAGAATAAGTACGTGTGTAGTGGAAGGTAAAAAGAGAGAGAGAAAATAGAAGTAAGTAAATTCGGGTATTGTAAATATGTGAGTGTAAAAAAATGTCTCTCTTGGAATTTGATGAGACTATTTAAAGGGTCTTTATGGTCGGAATGTTTGGACTGAAATCTATTAAAGGTTGTCTGTAGTCCAACATCCCTCTTTGCTTTTGCGTATATATCCGTTATTTACTCTTTTGGGTTATGAGAGCTCAGGGTGCATTTAATTACCCTTGTCTCTATAGTTGACTCCTGCTCCTTATGCACAGGTTCCGTACCTGACATCTCTTGTTTTGTTAGCTGACTTCCCTTTTTATGTTACTCGTAGCTAACTGACTTCTTTCTATCATGGATTCAGGTTTCCTCATTAGTGTTGTCTTTATAGTTGACTCTCATGTCCAATTAGATGTTGTCTTAATTTATTTAGTATTATTTTCTAGTGTGAGATTATTTCCTTCGTAACTCCTTTAATATTTTCTAAGTGTAAAGACTGACAGTGCTTGATAATCGTGATACGCTTTGAGCCGCGGTCGGATTTCGGCCTATGGGCCGTGACACGCTTTGAACCACGACTGGTACTTCCGGCTTTGCGATCGACTTTCCAATCCTTGTTGCACTGGAGCCGTGACACACCTTCATCCGCGGTAGGCCTTCAGCCGCGGCAGGATGTGCTTTGAGCCGCGACAGGCTTGGCGTCTTCAGCAGCAAAGAACGGCTTCTCATCCGCGAGAACTGCTTCTCATCCGCGGCAGGCTCTCAGCCGAGGCAGGTGACCCATTATTTTCGTGATGTTTGATCGCCTATCCCCTTCAATGTCTTAAACCGGAGATCCAGTTCGTTTGGTTCTTATATAGGGTTTTAATATTTTAAACCCCTTCATGTCCCTCCAGTCCATTATTATGGTGTTCATACCATGATATTGGATTATTTTTCAATCTGAACTTGGTCAGGTGACTCGTATGTCCAGTCGCGGCTGGAATACTTAGATTATTTTTCGACCTGAACTTGGTCAGGTGACTCGTCTGTCCAGTCGCGGCTGGAAGACTTAGATTATTTTTCAACCTGAACTTGGTCAGGTGACTCGTCTTTCCAGTCGCGGCTGGAAGACTTAGATTATTTTTCAACCTGAACTTGGTCAGGTGACTCGTCTTTCCAGTCGCGGCCGGAAGACTTAGATTATTTTCCAATCTGAACTTGGTCAGGTGGCTTGTCTGTCCAGTCGCGGCTGGAAGACTTAGATTATTTTTCAACCTGAACTTGGTCAGGTGACTCGTCTTTCCAGTCGCGGCTGGAAGACTTAGATTATTTTTCAACCTGAACTTGGTCAGGTGACTCGTCTTTCCAGTCGCGGCCGGAAGACTTAGATTATTTTTCAACCTGAACTTGGTCAGGTGACTCGTCTGTCCAGTCGCGGCCGGAAGACTTAGATTATTTTCCAACCTGAACTTGGTCAGGTGGCTTGTCTGTTCAGTCGCGGCTGGAAGACTTAGATTATTTTTCAACCTTAACTTGGTCAGGTGACTCGTCTTTCCGGTCGCGACTGGAAGACTTAGATTAATTTTCAACCTGAACTTGGTCAGGTTACTCGTCTTTCCAGTCGCGGCTGGAAGACTTAGATTATTTTTCAACACGAACTTAGTCAGGTGACTCGTCTTTCCAGTCGCGGCTGGAAGACTTAGATTATTTTTCAAACTGAACTTGGTCAGGTGGCTCGTCTTTCCAGTCGCGGCTGGAAGACTTAGATTATTTTTCAACCTGAACTTGGTCAGGTGGCTCGTCTATCCAGTCGCGGCCGGAAGACTTAGATTATTTTCCAACCTGAACTTGGTCAGGTGGCTTGTCTGTCCAGTCGCGACTGGAAGACTTAGATTATTTTTCAACCTGAACTTGGTCAGTCTTTACAGTCGCGGCTGGAAGACTTAGATTATTTTTCAACCTGAACTTGGTCAGGTGACTCGTCTTTCCAGTCCCGGCTGGAAGACTTAGATTATTTTTCAACCTGAACTTGGTCAGGTGGCATGTCTGTCCAGTCGCGGCCGGAAGACTTAGATTATTTTCCAACCTGAACTTGGTCAGGTGGCTTGTCTGTCCAGTCGCGGCTGGAAGACTTAGATTATTTTTCAACCTGAACTTGGTCAGGTGACTCGTCTGTCCAGTCGCGGCTGGGAGACTTAGATTATTTTTCAACCTGAACTTGGTCAGGTGACTCGTCTTTCCAGTCGCGGCTGGAAGACTTAGATTATTTTTCAACCTGAACTTGGTCAGGTGACTTGTCTTTCAAGTCGTGGCTGGAAGACTTATATTATTTTTCAACCTGAACTTGGTCAGGTGACTCGTCTTTCCAGTCGTGGCTGGAAGACTTATATTATTTTTCGCGTACACCTTCTTTCATTTTTGGGTATTGTTGTCTTTGTGGTTACGACAATGGGTATGAAATAACCAAATGTGAATGCAATCTTTGGTGTTCGCGTACACCTTCTTTCAAAATTGATTACAATGGTTCCTTGCATGTTGATTACTTATAGCACTTTCGGAGTTAGACTCCGTTACATTTTCGTGGTACATCTACTCTGTCCAAACGTGTTACCTTATCCGCTCTGCTGTATCTCTTAATACCCCCCACCATGTCTGAGGGTTGCCTTAGCATCGTATTGTGTTGCTCATCTGTGTTGTTTGAAGTATCTGGCGCTATAGCTTTTATACTTTTACATTCCTTACTTGAGAATAGAGTTACCACACCGTCTGGGGTTGGGAATTTGATTGCCGCGTGAACGGTAGATATGACTGCTCCAAGTGCACATAAACCTGGCCTTCCCAAAATTACGTTGTGGCTTGACTGAGAGCGCACTATGAGGAAGGTCATTGGAACCGTACGACTTCCCGTTTCGTTCCCCATTGTCACCTGAAGTTGTATTTTGCCCAGCGGCTGCACTACTTCTCCGAAAAAGCGTGTTAGCTGGTGTACTTGTGTGACGAGGGCTTTCTGTACTTCTTCATCTAGTTGCATGAAGCAACGTTAATACATGATTTCGGATGCACTTCCGGTATCAACATAAACCCTTCGTACTTGATGACCGGCAATGTCAGCAGTTACATGAAACGCCCCACTAGCAAAATCTCCACCTTTTATCGGAGGGAAACTGGTTTCTTGCTCCATCCACGGCTCCATGTGGTCATTATTTCGTTTCATGCTTGCACTACTTGATGGTTGGTTTACCACTAGGATCTCCTTTCTCCTTCCGCCGGCCTGAGGTGTTGCGTTAAGCTCCTTCAACAGGTGTGACAGTTTACCTGTTTTTATTGCTGATTCGATTTGTCTTTTCAGGGAGAAACACTCATCAGTGGTGTGCCCATTATCTTTATGAAATTCACAATACTTGTCGGTGGCCTTCTTAGGGTCTGGTCTCATGGGTGCAGGTTTCACAAAGTTGACGTTCTCGGTTGCGGGAATTTCAGTTGGTGTTTTGGTTAATGGTGGAAGACTAACCATTGGTCCATCGTCGTGTCTTCGTGGTGTTGAAAACTGAGAGGGCGCCACGTTCCTTTGTTGAAAACACGGTTGAGAATGTGGTTTATCCCACATCTTTGGTGGTCCTTGTTTCCTTGAGTTTTCCCAATTCAACGGCTTCTTTTGTGTGCGGTCTTTCAGTTGGTTGCTCGCTTTTCTTCCTCGTACAAACGCCTTCGCTCTCTAACATTTCTTCCACCGTTTTTGGACGGCTTTCATGGAATCTTTCCACCAACTGCTCGCTCCGAACACCATGAATAAACGCTGAGATACGTATATCTTCTCCAGCTCCTTTGGCTTGCATGCTCTCTCTTATGAATCTTGTAATGAAATCTTCCACTGACTCACCATCACCCCTTTTAATGTTGTGCAACTGTGTTGGATCCTTTATAGACCTTCTTTGTTGGCTGAAGTTCTTTAAGAAGCTATCTTTTGTGTGCGGTCTTTCAACGGCTTCTTTTGTGTGCGGTCTTTCAGTTGGTTGCTCGCTTTTCTTCCTCGTACAAACGCCTTCGCTCTCTAACATTTCTTCCACCGTTTTTGGACGGCTTTCATGGAATCTTTCCACCAACTGCTCGCTCCGAACACCATGAATAAACGCTGAGATACGTATATCTTCTCCAGCTCCTTTGGCTTGCATGCTCTCTCTTATGAATCTTGTAATGAAATCTTCCACTGACTCACCATCACCCCTTTTAATGTTGTGCAACTGTGTTGGATCCTTTATAGACCTTCTTTGTTGGCTGAAGTTCTTTAAGAAGCTATCTTCCAGTTGCTCGAAGCTCCCTATCTCTCCGATTGGGAGACTGTCGAACCATACCCTCGCTGCTCCCGTCAGCGTCTGCATGAACATGTGACACCACACCGGGATAGACCATTGTTCCTCCTCGGCCGCACCTATGAAAATTGCGAGATGGTCATCTGGATCACCCAAACCAGCGTATTTCCCCACGTTTGATGACATTTTTAGTTTTGGGGGAAAAGTAAACTCTGCAATTTTGTTGATAAACTTGGATCTTGATCGCGCCGTGGACGGTCGGTATGGTTTGCTGTAGTCATCTTCGAAATCTTTCTTCCTCTTTGTTGTCTCCTTACGCATAACCTCAGTGTTATGTAGCTTATCCTTTTCTTCTTCAGTGTTATGTAGCTTATCCTTTTCTTTAGTGAGTCGTCATCCTCGTCATCTCCGAACACTAGACGGGTTAGGATTTCTTTCAATTGGCGATCTTTTTCCTCCTCCTGTAACATAGCGAGGATCTGTTGACGGTTCTGTTATAAGAACTCTGGTGTAACGACTACCTTGTCAGTCCTTTGTTTTTCAGAATCGTTAAGACGACTCTTCGGGTTCTTGCTTCCCTCCCCCCGGTAACATTGCTACCGTCTGGGTACAAGACATTAGAACTTCTGGTTTCATTGTGAGGAGTTTCCTCGCCCTCGCCCATCGTTTTTTTGTTTTTTTCTCTTTTTTTTTTGTTTTAGAGCACCGGATGGCGCCAAATGTTGCTACAAAACTTATCACCTAGAGGCGGAAGTCTTGAAGCAGTGCTGGATGGACAAGTTAAGCTGGAACTTCTGGACTTGGGCTTGGAAGAACGGACGGGATCTCCCGGTCTTGAAAGGGTGATCTGCAAAATAGGAAACACCGTGAGCCTCTCCACGAGCAGAAGGAGTTTTCTCCCCGTGACCACCCTCCGACGTGAGAATAAGTACGTGTGTAGTGGAAGGTAAAAAGAGAGAAAGAAAATAGAAGTAAGTAAATTCGGGTATTGTGAATATGAGAGTGTAAAAAAGTGTGTCTCTCTTGGAGTTTGATGAGACTATTTATAGGGTCTTTATGGTCGGAATGTTTGGACTGAAATCTATTAAAGGTTGTCTGTAGTCCAACATCCCTCTTTGCTTTTGCGTATATATCCGTTATTTACTCTTTTGGGTTATGAGAGCTCAGGATGCATTTAATTACCCTTGTCTCTATAGTTGACTCCTGCTCCTTATGCATAGGTTCCGTACCTGACATCTCTTGTTTTGTTAGCTGACTTCCCTTTTTATGTTACTGGTAGCTAACTGACTTCTTTCTATCATGGATTCAGGTTTCCTCATTAGTGTTGTCTTTATAGTTGACTCTCATGTCCAATGAGAGGTTGTCTTAATTTATTTAGTATTATTTTCTAGTGTGAGATTATTTCCTTCGTAACTCCTCTAATATTTTCTATGTGTAAAGACTGACCGTGCTTGATAATCGTGATACGCTTTGAGCCGCGGTCGGATTTCGGCCTATGGGCCGTGACACGCTTTGAACCACGACTGGTACTTCCGGCTTTGCGATCGACTTTCCAATCCTTGTTGCACTGGAGCCGTGACACACCTTCATCCGCGGCAGGCCTTCAGCCGCGGCAGGATGTGCTTTGAGCCGCGGCAGGCTTGGCGTCTTCAGCAGCAAAGAACGGCTTCTCATCCGCAAGAACTGCTTCTCATCCGCGGCAGGCTCTCAGCCGCGGCAGGCTCTCAGCCGAGGCAGGTGACCCATTATTTTCGTGATGTTTGATCGCCTATCCCCTTTAATGTCTTAAACCGGAGATCCAGTTCGTTTGGTTCTTATATAGGGTTTTAATATCTTAAACCCCTTCAGTTTTCATAACAAAATATACATAGAATTTCTTGATCTTCTGAATCACGATTTACGTTTCGAGTAAACCATTAAAATACTTCATTCTGAAGGTATGTAATAACACGATTCAGAAAAAATCATTCTGCTATAACGTCATTTTAATTTTAAATCACTTTATTTCTATTTTGTGTATATTATTTTTATTATTAAGTTCAAAGTATTAAATTTATTAATTTCGTATATATTAATTGATTAATAAATCTCAATACGAAGGATAAAGGGGTTGTTAATGTGATTGGTGACAATGTCACGTAACATGATGAAGGCGTCATGATCTTACCTTTTATTTTAGAAAAAAAAAAAGACTGAAAGATTTAGAAAATAATACGAATATCAAATCACCGAGCCTTCTGGTTGAGTGGTAACCCCATGACTTTTTAAATGGGAGGTCATGGGTTCGAATCTCGTTTGGGACAAAATGTTCCAGTTTGAACATGTGAGTTTTCCTAGTTATGTGTTTTTCCTGGATAATGTGGTGCTGGGTCACCACGCTTTTGTTGTTTGACGAAAAGAGTGATCAGTTTAAGGTGATCTCGGTCGTCCGAAACTTTGCTTTAAAAAAATACCAATATCAAAATTGTACACGAGACAAATGAAGACTTCGAATAACCATAGGTGAGGTCCGACTTTTAGAGCTAGCCCTTTAGGACTAGGACCAGTAGAATGAGCATGCTGCACCATTAATTAGCTAAAAGTCTCCTAATCGTCTTAGCCATCAGTTTTGAAACAATATTTTTCTTATATTCTTTGATTATCATTAAATTTTTCTTTTTCAAACGGATAACTCCTAATTTTGTAAAGGGAACTGACAAAATTGTAGAGGATTTCGAGAATAAACCTGGATGATCTAAGAATTCTGATGTCACTTTCAGAAATTCAGTGGTTTTACTGAATTTAATGATCGGATAAAACTACAATTTTCGTATGTGTTTGTGTGAAATTAAATGAACCAGACTTTTGAGAGATTTGAGCAAATGATATTGAATTCGAATATGCAGGGTGAGGGCTTAGCGGTTATAAATTCGAAATTCGAATTTCTTCAAGAAAGTGCCCAATTGTTGATTTCGAAAATAACATGTAAAATTCCAAAATTAAGATTTTAATGAATTTTTCACATTACAACAATTTTCAAAATAAAAGTCTTCAAGAAACTGCCCAGCTAGGGGCCCTTGGACCCCGCTTCCAGGGGCACTGCCCCCGGAGCCTGGCCAAGGGGGCGATGCCTCTTTGGAACCCAAGTTGCTTAAGGACTACGCCCCTAAGTGTGAATTAAGTTTCTAAAATCATAATAAATTCAAACAAGTGCGCACTCTGCGTCTCTTAACTTATTTAATGATTATTATGATTCGCATTGGTCACACAAGTTAAACCAGTTACACTAAGTATCCAATAAAAATTACCTTTGTTAGAATTCAAACCAATAACCTTCTCAGAAAAAAAAAATCATTTACAGAAAAACCTACCGACCACCGGACTATAAACGTGATGGCTTAAATAACATTATCTTTTTTCATTTTATGTTAAATTCAGAAGAAAAACGTGGATTTAGGAATATAAATATCCGATTACTTTTGGGTTAACCACTTCTACTAAGTAAAAAAAAAGATTACGAACGGCAGGTCAACAAACTAATAAAGCCAAAATGGTACGGCACCGGGTCGTTGAACCCAACTTCAATCCCCTGACTCATTTGCGTATATATATCACACATATATTCATCCAACTCCATATAATCCCACAAGCCCACAATAACAAAAAAATAAATTCACAATCATCATCATCATCATCGTCGCCGGTTTAATGGGTTCATCAAGATCGCGGGCGACCTATGCGGACGCAGCTAGGTGGTACTGCATCATATTTCTCGTGTTTATTGTGTTGTTGTTAGGATCTTATAGAGAAGACAACTCTCTGATCAGTAAAGTGAATCCGGCTATGGGTCAGGTTTGTGACGAGATTTATGTGGTCGGAGAAGGTGAAACGCTGCACACCATCAGCGAAAAGTGTGGTGACCCGTTTATCATCGAAGAAAACCCGCATATCCATGACCCGGATGATGTGTTTCCTGGGCTTGTAATCAAGATCACCCCTTCCGGTCCCCGTAATTAGAGAAAAGATAGGATTCATACACAAAGTTTTACTTCTTTATACCAAATGGATGATCCTTAATTGTCCATTTTAGTTTATTTTTATTCAATATTAACATAGTTTAGATTATGTGGTACCCTGTTTCCTTTGTGAATGGAGACTGGTTTTTATATAGATTTGATAATTGTTTTTTGATTATTTTTTCAAACTTTTATAGTTGATCGGATATGGATAAATTTTTATTATCGTTTTATTTTTGATTTCTTTTTTGAACTTTCAAATTTTAGCCTACGCGTTAAATTTAGCCAGCATGGCTAAAATTTGAAAGCGTCGGCTAAATTTAACCTGTACGCTATCCGTAGACTAAGTTTGAAAGCGTACACTAAAATTTGAAAGCGTATGCTAAATTTAATCCATAGGCTTAGCCGCGCGTGTTATTTGATATGCTAAATTTAGCCTACGCTTGGTTTATGTAAGTATCACCATGTATAAGATGACTCTGAATGCAATCAAGGTTTTATTAACCTGGTTGTATGAACTATTAGAGGTGCACAAAACGTTTTTTTTAACAGGTTCGGGATTAAACCAGACCGGTTAAAGTCAACTTGGCTCAAAACCGTTCTCCAATGACCAAATGATGTCCAAAAACTTACCCATCCAAACCGGTTAGGTTATTAACCAGTTTTAAAACCGGTTTTTTCACCAAATATTTTTCACCATCTTGCAATGTTTATCCAATTGATTTCTCAAAGTGGAGTTAGACTTAGATTTGGAAAACGTATTACAATTTTTTGCAACGAACATTTGGAGTACCGTATGATAGTTCACATAAATCGAATTTTGACCAAATATTTTTGTTCCACCACAATTGGTTCAGTTGTGCTTGCCATGTGAGCGTTTTTAGACTTGAGAGTTTGTGAACATTTTTTTTGTTTTTTGTTTTTTGTTTTTTTGAGCGTTTTTAAGAGGTAGAGAACTATTGTAATCAAAACAATACACCCAACACTAACATACTGGGGACAAAATGGTCCAAAAAAGCACATTCTAACGGTTAGAAACAGCTATAAATCCGTTAGAAAACGACTATAATTTCCTAAGGAAACGTCTCTTTTATTGGCCCAACAACTATAATCGGTTAACCGGCTTCTATCTGGTTAAGAAAACCCAGTTCGCAATAAAAAAAAAACAGTTGCAAACCGGTTCACCCACTCAATACTCCAAACCAGCCAGTAACCTACGGGTTAGTTTCTGATTAGCCGGTTCATAAAGCGGTTTGGGTTGTGCACCACTTGAACTACGGTGTTTAGAAACTGGGCCAATCAGAGTCTCCTATAATCCAATAGATTAGCTAAGGTCCGTATTGTTTGCATACATGATCCAGACGGACCAGAATTATGAGATCAGTTTCTGCTTAAGATGAGGCCCAACAATTTGTTTAGCACAATAGATTACCCGATGGCGAATTCAATTTGTACTCATTAGCTTTTACTACTTCAAATTTAAGGCTATGGTCAGGTCAGAGGTTAACTAGTTATGAGGTTTTTCCTGTAGTGGACTGCACTGAATGTTTTAGATGTTGTCGTTTAAAAAAAAAGTACGTAATGTCAATGTCTCAATGAGTTATAGATTTGATGTTAAGGTTTTATTTGTTATTTGGATATATGTTATCAATAAGTGATACGTTGTCATTTTGTTAAAATTGTTATTATAGCGAATTTTACCATATAGTTATTGTATGTAACAAATTTCCAAATTGTTGTCCAACGTAACAAGCTTGTAATTTGTTAGCCTTTAACGTGAGAAACAACTAGTCAAACACTAATATTTATTTTTTATAAGATAAACTTCACCCGATAATGATCAGGTTTTCAAGTGTTCTAGTAAAGTCATTGAAAGTTTTTTATTTCTTTAAAGTCACTACAATTTCAGTAGGTTTGAGTTAAACGGATATGGGTTATAGACGGGTCGACATGATTAGCCTTTAAAGTGAGATTCAACTAGTCAAACACTAATATTTATTTTTTATAAGGTAAACTTCACCCGATAAAGATCAGGTTTTTAAGTGTTCTAGTAAAGTCATTGAAAGTTTTTTATTTTTTTAAAGTCACTAAACTTTCAGTAGGTTTGAGTTAAACGGATATGGGTCATAGACAGGTCGACATGATTAGCCTTTAAAGTGAGATTCAATTAGTCAAACACTAACATTTATTTTTTATATGGTAAACTTCACCCGATAATGATCAGGTTTTTAAGTGTTCTAGTAAAGTAATTGAAAGTTTTTTATTTATTTAAAGTCACTAAACTTTCAGTAGGTTTGAGTTAAACGGATGTGGGTCATAGACAGATCGACACGATTATGACACGACTAAAATCATGTCTAAACAAGTTCAACCTGCCTAACTCAAATAGACACGTTTTACCAACCCTACTATATACTATATAACATTGCAGTGCATGAAAACTGTAATACTAATAAGATAATTAATCATTATCCCATCTTTCTCATAACATAAACACACAAACCTCATTTTTTTTCATTAAATACAAATTAAAAGACACGTTTTACCAACCCTACTATATACCATATTATTATTATTATATAAATAAAGTTATAATTGTACCAATAAACTAAATACATATTCACGCAATACTATATCATAGCCAACAGTCCAACACAAATATTATTAAAAATAGACAAATTAATTAATGTACAAAACATAAACTAACATTTCCGGTTGAACCGATGGACCAGTTTTTTGTAAAATTTTATAAAAATCAAATAAAAGGTTTCTTCTTTTATCTATATTTTAATATAAATTTTATAGAAAATCAAATTATACAAATTTTGTATGGCACTTTAATGTCAACATGGCTTTTATAGATGGAGGCATTTGTTTGGTTTGAGACGTTTCTTTCCTATCTTTTGTCCAAAAATTGGAAAAGTGAAAAAAGAAAATTATAAACCAAATCAAACAAGAAAACAAAAGAAGAAACCTTTTTATCCAACAAAAACAGAAAACCGAGATGAGGGTCTTTTTCACAAAACTTGTTTTGGTATACAACCTCTTTTAAAGAAAATATTTTTAAATGGAGAGGTAAGTTAGAATACTTTGGTGTCTGTTAATTTATGAAGTAAAATAGTCACAGTTGGTAAGTCCAAGGACTAGACTTGTAACTTCAAAACATGAGAACCAAAATGGAAAGAGTGTTGATTGAAATTTGGAGTGGCTGATCCGTAGTTTGACTTTTAAAAGTAACGGGTCATAAATGATACCCCCACACACTTGCAATTTTTTTTTTACTTTAACCTATGTTTTAAAAATCGAATCGAACAGCGAACCTGATAACTTACCAGTCCACAGGTCTGATAGGATTACGAACAGGATGACGTCTTAAAAAATATTAAAATAAACATAACAATCCAAGTATCAAACAAATATAATTCAAACTTGAAAGTTTTAAAAAATTTCATATATCTTAAAAAATACACATAACAATCTTTTTTTTTCAGAACACAGGTTTAAACATTTCATCCAAGTATCCAACAAACATAATTCAAACTTAAAAATCTAACAAAAATAATCCAAAGTGAGGATTTTTGGAACGTGAAAAAGCAAAAAAGGAAAAAGGTTTTTTATACAAAAAATGGTCCACTGGTTTAACCGGAAAATCTCGCCGACTGGCTGGTTATTTTACAACCTGTTTTAAGCTATTAACAGGGCCGCTACAATGACCGAACCCCGGTCGGACTGGCCGGTCCGTCCGGTTTTTAAAACATTGACTTTAATTGATAACTATTGACTAAGTTGTCATGACATTTGTGCCTAGTGGTATTGGTGATTACTTCTTATAAAAATGATATGAGTTCAAATCCTACAAATACAAGTTTAGGTAAGGGTGATAATTCCTAACACGACATGAAAAAAAAGTTTCATCCACTTTTCATCCATTCCCACCCATTGACACAAGTTTCATCCACTTTTCTTTCAATTTCGTATTTTCGACAGATTCAAACACACAACTTTGAGTATCGATGTCTCATTCATCTTCGTTCGGTTTGATTTCTTGTGAAGCTTTCACATAGTATAACACAAACCTATAAAAAGTAAGAATATTAACATTAGTTACATATATTTATTTGTATCTAACGTTGAGAAAAAAAACTATTTTCCCATTTTATGAAAAAAAAAACTCATTTCCATAACTTTTTCGAACATTTATTGCTTTTTCATAGCCAATATAGGCATATATCCTGTCTATAACCTTCACCATAGGTGTATGGTGGATTTCATGGTGGTTCACTTTGTCGCTAATTTGTTGTGTCCGTTACTAATGGTAGTGGCGGATCCAGGAATTTTTTTCAAGGGGTTCACTGTTTTTAGATGTTCCAAATTTATAGGGCCAGACATAAAAAATTTCGGGTCGGTTCGATGGTTCAGGCCAGGTAAGGTTCATTACATAACAAAAATATGATACAAGCAGGGGCTACTCAACGTATTTAATGGCCCCAAGCGAACTAAAAAACTAAGGCTTTTTTTTTCAAAAGTCACGCTAAAAACCGTCCTCTAAATAAGCAAATCACACTTAAATTTAAATGACCAAATCACGCATTAATCTAAATGAGCATATAAAAACAAATCACAGTTAAAAGATTAAGTTGATTGAATGACAAATTAATACCTTGAACATATTGAAAGATTGAGTTGCAAAATACAAACATCTTGGTCCTTGCAAGCATCCCCTGCCAAAATACAAGCATCAATGGAATCAGTCAACAAACACAAATCATGATCTCAAAGCCTCCCCTACCAAAACATACAAAAACAATCCGAACCACACACATTGTTATCAAACAAATATTATAGGATAGAAAACAATTTCACTCATTTGATCCAATGAATTCCATCGAGAAACAAATACCTCAGAAGAAGCACCCAGATTGTCTCTGCGTTGTTTGGGTCGGTTCGATGGTTCGGGTCGGGTAAATTTCAACACATAACAAAAATACGAATTAACATCTAAAATTCATAATAGATTAATAGTACTAGGAATCAAATTCAAATTAACATCTAAAATCTAAGTAACATCTAAAATCTAAATTAACATCTAAACTAACATTCAAATTAACATTAAAATTAGCCGTAGATTTTATTTTTCAAACAAATAAACAACAAACAACTAAACAAGTAAGTGGTAATAAAAAGTAACTAATTACTAACATGTGGACTGTGGTGGAGCCGTGGATGGTGCGGTCAGCGGTGGGCCGGTGGCCGGCGGCGGCAGCCGGCAGGGGACAGCTCAGTAGCAGACAGGCGACAACAGTGGAGAGGAGGGCAGGAGCTGCGCTGGTTCTTTTCTTTCCCTAGTTCCTCAATCTACGATTCTTTTTTCTTTGTTATACTACCAGCCCAAATATTACCAGCCCAAGTGATTAAGTGAAGAGCCCAACAAAAACAAGAAACAATTAAAAGGCCCACCAGTTGAGAGTGAGACAAGGCCCATACGAAATTAGCTAAAAAAAAGGTTTTAAAAATATTAGGGAAGGGATTTGAACCCACAACCTCCATCTTATAATGTTAAGCCTAAACCACTACACCAATTGTTAAACTTTGTAAGGGGGTTCACCCTATAATTTTTTAAGGGGTTCACCCCAATTTTTTTACCTAACGTTCTACTAAAATTTTAAAACTCAGGGGATTCCTGTGAACCTCCTCTGACATACGTAAGTCCGCCCTTGGCTAATGGTAGTGATGAATTTGGTCATCAGAGAGAAATTGTATTATATTGATCAAACTGAAATAATGGAGGAAATGTAGTATTTACTCAGCCCAAAAAGTTCGTCAAAAAAGTCTAGCCCATGTATTTCTTTATTTGATGAAATTTGTGGCTCGACTCATTGGTTTTGGAAGGAAAATGTTTTCGACAAACTTAACGTCTCTAGAAGTGATCATTTTATTGTTTTTGACATAGAAAATTTTATAGCCCTTTGTGTCCTGTGGATAGCCTATGAAAATACCCGTTCTCCTTTTTACTTGGAACTTGTCTCCCTTCGTTTAAGTGCTTCTATAGTATGTCAAACAACCAAGTATCGTCATGTAGTCATAGTCGGGTCGCTGATTGTATGATATCTCATAAGGGGTCTTGTGTCCGACTACTTTGGACGGTAGTCTGTTGATGATGTGTGTAGCAGTCAATACTTTAGACGGTAATCAAAAAAAAAAATTATGTTATATTAATCAAAATGAAAGAAATGAGATTACAATATATTTATAGCCAAACAAAAAAAGCTACATCATCTTTAAATAAGAGGATTTGAGTAGGGAAGGAGATGAGAAGAGAAGGATATGAGGAGGTAAGGAGATGAGAAGGCAAGGAAATTAACATAAGTAGAGATTATATTTTGTATATCTTCATTCAAACCCATAGCACATAGGCCATGCTACAAACATTTTTTAACGACAGACGTATCATTAGACTAACTACCAAGAACTCAAAAAGTTAGACAGGAAAAACGAACAATTACATGGAAAGTAACGGTTTTGCAATCAGTTCACCCATACAATTTTGAACTTTACTATTTCTATTAACTAACCACTAGTATAAAATTAAAATCGTAATCAAATATATTCTCCCTTATCTTTTTAGTGTTGTCAACAATGTATTTTTCAAACCGCACCCTATATATATGTGTCGAGAATTTATACAATCCATCGTTTACAAAACATGCCATTATTTAAAAAAATATATATATCAATATTAAAAAACATTACAACTATACAAGTAACAGTCCACGTTGATAAGTTTGCGTTGTATTAAATAATATAAATGGTAGGAAAATTTGCACGGGATAAGCGGAAGATGGTGTCGTCACCATAGTTAAGGCTGGTTGTTCATCGACTTCCTATAGTCAACATCCATCCATCCATCCCGGCCCCTTCAATTAATATTTTACATTTTTCACTTCATTCTCATTTCAATCAAATCCACCATGGATCACAGCCGCTCCTCAAGGCGGTGGACCTCCGGTTCTCATGCATCTCCGTTCATATTCACGATCATCTTCCTTTTTGCTTCTTCTTCAAACTCCAAAAAAGGTAATTAATTAAACCAAGTTCTGATTACACATTTATTTTTAATTAGTAGATAAAGTTACATGTTAACTTTAAGTGTAACGAGTCTAAAATAAATGTGTGGTCAAAATTTAATTTATTCATTTTTTTCATTATTCACAGCACCGTATACTACATTTGCGAAAGACGCCACCCAAGCTAAGGCGAAGACAACCTACGACTACATCGTAGTCGGGGGTGGAACGTCCGGGTGTGCATTAGCGGCGACACTTTCACAAGGGGCAAAGGTTTTACTCCTCGAAAGAGGCGATTTACCGTACGGCATCCCGTCCGTCACCACCATTAACGGCTTTCTAGATACACTAGCAAACCTCGGTCCAACGTCAGCCTCTCAGACGTTCGTGTCCACGGACGGGGTGGTCAACCAACGGGCTCGTGTTCTGGGCGGCGGGTCCGCACTCAACGCCGGCTTCTTCACAAGATCGAGTCGCGACTTTGTTAACAAAGCCGGGTGGGACTCGAAGCTGGTGAAGGAGTCGTACGAGTGGGTGGAGAAGAAGGTAGTGTTTAAGCCGAAGGTTTTGGCGTGGCAGGCGGCGGTGAAAGAGGGGTTGTTGGAGGCCGGAGTGGTGCCGGATAATGGGTTTTCGTATGAACATATATACGGGACTAAAGTTGGCGGTAGCATTTTTGATCGGAACGGGAAGAGACACACGGCCGCTGATTTGTTAGAGTATGCTGATCCAAGCAACATTACTGTGCACTTGAATGCAACGGTGCAACAAATATTATTCAAAACCAATGGTAACAACATTAAATACTACTATAAATACTACACTCGTCATTATAGTCCAATTGCTAAAAGAAATTATAAGTATATATTTACACAGGGTGATGCTAATTATAGAATACGAAATTACTGAAATAAAAAATAAATAAATAAAAACAATCTTACTCATCTAATTTTCATCAATAATTTATATTTTTTAAATTTTACTGTTTATATACTTTAAAAAAACTATCACATTAATGTGTTTATATGTTTTTAACCAATTATTTTAAGCTATGTGGATGTAATATAATTTATACATGACTCAAACATGTGTAGTTTATATATATATAAACGAAATTTATTTATATATATATATATTTTTTTAATTTCACGAGACACAAATAAACATTACATTTCTATTATTTAGTTTTATATTAAAACTTTTTAACATTGAAAAATTTAATAGTTTATTTTGTTTTTCGTTTTTTTCGTAATATTTAATGTTTGGATACATCTCTCATCTAACTAATTAAAGTAATTAACATGTTTAAAAAATAATTTTATTATATATAATGATTTAGTTTTTTATTATCGATACGATTTGGATTACTCAATTGTATTAAAAATAGACCTTAAGCAACTTTAAACTTGTTAACTTGTTCCCCTATTAGCTAAATATCTTGTTTTTATATTTTCGATAACCCAAATTAAATTTTAATTCTTTTATAAGTAAATATGTTGAATTTCACATATTCATTAATTGTGATATAATTCCTATATTTTTTGTATGCTCTAGAGCTTAGTGCTAGAGGAGTGTTGTACCAGGATATGAAAGGGAAAACACACGTGGCAATTTTAAATGAAGGATCAATATTGAATGAAGTTATAGTATCAGCCGGTACCCTCGGGAGCCCACAGTTGCTGATGTTGAGTGGTATTGGGCCTTCCAAACACCTAATGGGCCATGGAATCAAGGTTTTGTTGGACCAGCCCATGGTTGGACAGGGCTTATCTGATAACCCAATGAATATTATACTCGTCCCTTCACGCCAGCCCGTAGAGATTTCACTAATTGAGGTTGTGGGCATTACCCGATTTGGAAGCTTCATTGAATCCGCTAGTGCCCATATTAACTTGCCATTGCTCCACAAATTGGGCTCCAAATTTGGGCTTTTTGCTAACCAGGTATGTAACATAGAGGTGCACAAACCAGGTTTTTTTGGAAACGGTTCCAGAACCGGGTTGGCTTGACCGGGTACACAGTGGGACCGGGTAGAGGTGGAACCGGTTCTGGGTCGGGTTGTTGACCGATTATTGATCAGGTTGTTGACCGATTATTGATCAGGTTGTTGACTGGGTGTTTTCCCAGTTTGAGCGGTTTTTGGCCGGTTCGGGTCCGGGTCCGGTTCCGGTGTAAAACTGAATAATAGGAACTAGGTAGGAACTGCTGGGTTTAAACGGGTTGGAACCGGGTCCACTGCAAAACGGGTTGGAACCGGTTCCGGGTTGGGTCTTCGGGTCCGGTTCCAGAACCGGGTTTTTTGTGCACCTCTAGTGTAATACAGCAAAAAATATTTGAAACAGTTTTATAGTTGATATGTATTATATGTATTTTAGACCACAAGTATTGGCAAGATAAAATCTTTAATCCGACAACGCTTCAACTTGGATCTATCGGGCCTTAACGTCGGGCTGATTCTCGAAAAGGTGATGGGCCCACTCTCTTTCGGTGATCTCGAGCTTGTTACTAAAAACCCAAATGATAACCCTAAAGTCACATTTAACTACTTCCAACACCCTCGCGACCTTCAATCATGTGTCGAGGGCTTGGAAACGATTGTAAAGGTGTTGGAATCGAAACCACTGTCGAAATTCCGTGATCCTTTGTTATCGGTTCGAGATTTGCTCGCTTTGATGGTCGCTCTGCCTCTGAATTTGAGACCTCGACACGTGAATGCCCCTTTTAACCTCGAGCAATTTTGCAAAGACACCGTGATGACCATATGGCATTATCATGGAGGGTGTCAAGTTGACAGAGTTGTTGATCGTAACTATAAAGTTATGGGTGTTGGTGCATTGCGTGTTATTGATAGTTCAACTCTTTTGAATTCTCCCGGTACAAACCCTCAAGCTACTATGATGATGCTTGGAAGGTATCTACTGACTATAATTTTTTTTTAACTTTTAAATGTTTTTTGCCTTGAAAAATAAATTAAACTAAGGGAAATTGGATTTTAATAATCCCACTTTTTACCAATTTATCAATAATAATCTTAACCGAGAATATATTCTTACTACCAGTCACTACTTTCAAACTATTTTCTTACATTGGACCCCCGTTAAAAAACTTAACGCCATTAGATTTTATATGATGCGGAGATCCGGCGGTGGTGTTTAATGGTAAAGACTATGGTTTACAGACCACCCCTCCGGCGAAGGTGGTGGCTAGGGTTTCGGCTTAGCTCGAATTTTCGACGGTTCGCGGTTGTCCTTGTCATATAAAATCTAACAACGTTAAGGTTTTTTAACGGGGGTCTAATATAAGAAAATAGTTTGAAAATAGGGACTGGTGATAAGAATAATTTCAGTTGGGATTATTATTGGTCAATTGATAAAATGTGAGATTATTAAAATTCAATAATCCTTAAACTAATTATAACTTTTTTTAAAATTATTTCAGGTATATGGGGATTAAAATGCTAGGAGAAAGAGTAGCTATTCCAAAGAAGTAGGAAATGAAATATATTCAAATTATTCGTGTTATATATAAGTGGGGGTGCATAATTACATCTATATAATTGAACCTTTTTGAATATTTCGTTAAGTTTATAAGTTCCTATAAGTCTATAGTACAGTCATTTCGTGGGTTTACATATGTGATATGAAATCTTCTATATCTTCGTCCTTGTTTCACAAACTATACACTATAAAATAGAGGGCTTTCGGTAAGGAACATATCCGTTGGAAGTCTCTCGGTGAAAGTGGATGCCGTCAGTGATAGTCTATCGAAAAACATGACGTGTAATGAATTTACTGATGGGTTATTAGAGGATCGCTGATGGATGTTATCATCGACGGATCAATGACGGAAGTGGCACCGTCGGATCACCAATGAATGATTCACCAAGGGATATCCTGCAGAAGAGAACCAATATATTACCGTCAGTGAGATTTTTTTTTTATCAAAAAGGTAAATAAAAAATGTTGTTAATTTTCTATGAAAATAACAAGTTTTAAATAAAAAAAACTACTGTAAGTAAAAAAAATATCTCATTACAATCAAAGTTGTAATAAGATACAAAAACATATGTATAACTAATATCAATTTATACAGAACCGGACCGGACAATAAACCAGCCACCCTAGAGGTCCACTGGTCTTATAGGTCGGAACAACTAAAGAGGATGACGTCATAAATAATATAAATATTAAAATTATGTATATAGATACAAAATATAAAAATATTTTGTGTTTTGATGTCAATTTATAACTTTAATGACATGTAAAAACTTAAATAAATAAAATATATAACTTGGAATACTAGATTAACTAAAAAAATGAGATTTTGAAAGGAAAAAAAAAAGAATTGAAAATCTAGTCCAACCACCTGGTCCAGTCGGTAATCGGGCCAGTTCATAGGATAAGAGTTCAAATAGGCATAATCGGACCGGTTTTTAATTGGTTCCTGGTCCAACCGGTCGGTCCGGTTCTGAAAACACTGACTAATATAATAAGAAACAATTTAGCTGGGGATGAGGATTGTCCTAGGGTGGTGGTGGTGATCCTCACTGCTGTTAGGTAATCAATTATTTGAACATCATCCTCTCAGCATCCACGGTCGTTAGGACTAGTTCTTGGAACTGTTTTAGCGCAGTCTCCAACCGCCGTGTATTGCGCCTCTTGATCCCTATACAACACCACTAGTTTTTGCTGTAAGGCGGTAATCTATAAACATCAAACAAGTTACCACTAAGAGGCTCATGCATTTGAAAACGATGGAATGCTTTTGTAAACAAGGAGGTTTGTTTGATGTTTATAAGAAATATCTCCGACGGATTATCAATGAAAAATCTGTCGGAAATAATGCCCACATATTCGCATTGACAATGCCTAAAAAGTTAGTCTGAAATCTTATCTTTAGAATTTTCGTCGAATTACCAATTAAAAATATGTCGGAAATAATCCCTATCGACAACGACTGAAAAGCACTTATGCAAAATCTTATCTGCGTAGGTAATCCCCAATTACCCGTCGGAAATTACCCACGAATATTTTTGTTGTTAAGTGTGCGCCAGCAAAGGGTTATTTGTGGTTTAGGTCGCTTGTCCTTGATCTGTCAGAAAACAACCAATAAATATTTATAGATTTTACTTTTTACTTTTAAGATTTTTGTAGCTCCGTTACTTAGATCATGGTCATCGGTAATTACTCACGAATCATGAACGAGTTTTCTAGTAATGATATATGATTACATCCGGCGTTAATACAAAAAAAACCATTGTTATTTTATTAATTTGGAACCTGGCCAGTCTGTACAAAATCAAAGAATTCCGAGAAAAGATCTTGTTGTAGTGCTCTAGAATCAATAAAAGAATAAATGTTATGTGAAGAATGAGAAAAAAAGGCACTTTTGGAATGGCAGCATATACCGATTGTAAGATGGTTTATCCCATCACCCAACTACAGGAACCATAGATGGTCAAAATCATTACAGGTTTGAACTAAGAAGTCAAAGAGACATAGTAATAGTCGATGAGTCATCAAGCAAGGATGAGTTACAGGACTACTCTCTATTGGCATGTATGTATGCTTCAACATGATTCTTGAGTATATTTATATATCATGCCAAAGGAGAGTTGTCCTGCGATTGTTCATTGCTTAATCATGTCTGTAAATTTAATGTGAGGTAATTTTCTATGCATATGATTCATTTGTTAAAACATGAATTGCGCCGTTTTGATGTCTAAGAACCACCATGAATGATGAAGTACAATTTTGGCGAATGGAATATAACTTTTCATCATGTTTGTGATGAAATGTAATACATTCCGATGAAATGTTTTAAGCATTACCAAAATACCAAGATCTCGAAAAAGAAAACTTTGGTTCTTCGATCATGAGATTAGAAGATACCTCAACCCCGCTTTTCCACTTTTCACATGTGCATTTTAGGTCCAAATCAAGTTCATATTCCAGGGTGTCCTCAATTTTTCTCAAAAGTCAATTTTCAATTGTGAACACTTATTGTTGAGTTTAGGATTCTTGGAATTGATGAATACAAAACTAAAAGAGCTTACAACTCATCCCCCTAAATTTATGTAGTTCTAAGCTTGGGTTGTTTCCCTATGAGTTCCCTTTTTGTGATAACTTGAAAAGATTTGATTTTTATTCTTTACTGTCTTCATTTCAATCTTTAAATTGTGGAATTTTTGTTTGTTGTAAAAACGAACAATGGCAGTGTTGGAAATCATGCCCAAAATTACACATTTATTTGATCAAAAAACACCGATCAAATTTTTAGTATATTATTAAATCTCGACACACAATAAATTAACTACTTTGACTTCTTTTCAACTCGCTAATCAGCAGCCCTGTAGCTAAAAGTTGCTCTCCCTTTCGAAAGTCAAATCGTAAACCCACAACTCTGATACCAAATGTTGACACGTGTCCTTTAATCACAATTAGAAAATAGAAGAATAAGAATACTCGGATTTTGTGTTACCCCTCCCGTGACTCATTTATTAGTAAATCTATGAAAGCACACCATTACAATAAACCAAAGAACCTTATTATAACTAAGCAAACTTAATCCTTATCCAACTTAAACACTAATTAAATAAATAAATCTAACCCATAGTTACCTAGACCCATTTAGATAAACATAAATAGAAATCCCAATAAAAACTCTAACTAATTATCTCCTAATAATAATAATAATTAAATAAACTACTAAAAGACTCTTTGTTCCAATCGAACTCAGCTCCAGCATCCCATTCGAACTCAACAAGTGCCTTGCACACCAAGTCCAACACGCGGAACCTACGATTAGAAGATGAAGACGAACCTCTTAGAGGTGGTGATGGCTTGGAGAGAGCTCCATCGTCCCGCTGTCACTATCACACCTACCCTGATCACTCTCAATGTGTCTTGATCCAACTGATATTCACAAGCCTAAGTTGCAACATGGGTCGAAAAGGATGGATAAGAGCGCGACTTTGATTGATTTTGAGCCATTTTCTAGTATTGGTTGGTTTCATTATTGTTTTTATATTCAGGCTCCCTTTGTCATTCTGATTCTATTCTCACGTGGGGAGAGCTCCTTCGTCCCGCTGCCACTTTCACACCTACCTTGATCTCTCTCAGTCTGTCTTGATCCTGCTGATATTCACAAGCCTAAGTTGCAACATGAGGTCGAAAAGGATGGAGAAGAGCGCGGCTTTGATTGATTTTTGAGTCATTTTCTAGTATTGGTTGGTTTCCTTGGTGTTTGTGTATTCAGGCTCCCTTCGTCATTCTGATTGTATTCTCACGTGGTGTATAGATGTTTGTATATGATATGGAACTAATCGAGCACCTAGCGTACTCCAACTTAAACCAACTAGACAAGGGCAAACGAGGCAAGAATGAGCCCAACTTAAAAAGATGTAACTTGGGCTACCTTTGGAGTTACGAGACTCTTAAGTAATGAACGGAAAGATCTAGACGAGTTGATCATGCAGAAAACGTTTGCTGGTTTGGCTTAGTCGTCGCACTCGGATTTCATCATTTAGAGCCCTAATCTCGAATTCAATGATTTCCCCCCAATTTTCATATCTTTGATTAATTTCATTTCATATGTAAAAACATGAGAATCTTAGATTCGAGGACTCGCGCGTCTATTTAGCTAGTCAATTTCTTGTTTAGACCGACAATTTCAGTTTTCTAAGTTAGGCTGGACTTACATATTTAGATCTGTCAAGGACTTGATGTACTATTTTACTCATCAATTAATATATCTATATAAGTCTCAATTATCTAATTTGTTGCCACCAAATAAACTAAATAGTTAGCCATAAACTTATTTAAACCTAGATATCTTAATATTCATGTTTCTTTTGTTCATTTATGTATTGTGTCTGCTTTCTTACATGTCTATACTAGGTTAAAATCCCGTGTATTACACAGGTTGAATAAATATAATATTTTATATTAAGAAAAAATAAAAAATTAATTTTTTAAAAACTCGTGTTTTATACGAATTGAATAAAGCCGTTAAATACAATATAATCTGTTGACACATACACTCGTCAAAATATGTCAGGAGATTTGTTAATACGAAGATTAGTATTTTCTTTAAAAAATTATTATTATTAAAATATAGAGGTGTATTTAATAAGAGAAAGAGGCGAAAAAAAAAATAATAAGAATGAATATGGAGACGACATGTGGCATTAAAAAACCTTTATTTATTATATAGTATAGATATATATTGGTTGTGTTGACCCAAAGTTACTTATTTATTACAATGATCCATCTACTTAAATTATTATTTACCTATTATGTATTCATCACATCTTGTATTTGGGGTTCATATCTTTATTTTATCAATTGTATGATACGGAATTTCTTTTATGTTTACTGTGGTTATGTTCGTTTAACCGAATTATTGTTTTATTATAATGTCATGTTTATTAGAAGTTCCATTTACCTCAAACCAAATTGATTGTAAAAACCATAATTGGAATGTTAATTATGTTTACTGTGGTTGTGTTCATTTAACCAAATTACTATGTTGATGTCAAAGTCCGTTTGATTTTTAACTTACTATATTTAATGTTATTACTTTAGCATATCCTTGTAACCCAACCTCTTGTAATGAACCAAGTTATTAAGGCCATCTTCTTAACTACTAAGCATACACTTTTCATGTGGCTTATTATGGAGAAGTTAAGTGTTTTCTGATTTTTAAATACCTATTATTATTATTTTCAATTTCCCAAATGGAGTGATATTTATAAATATGTGTAATATGAACATACAGTCCTAAACTGTATTCCAAAACAAATGTTTTCAGTAGTGTATGTGTCCTAGATATTGTTACTAACTAACTTACAATAAGAAACATCACAATGGTTCGCAGAATTTTACAACCATTGAACATGTTGGGGGCAGAAATAATTCTGGTGTTTCTGGTTTTCTTCTTCTCTACCTAAGTTACCTGCTGCTAATCTTAATCTAGATTGGCTGACCAAAAACACTCTCAATGCTCCTGGGATAATCTGATCAGATCGAATGAAACTGTCGTTGTGGACAGTCGCAATCTGTTGCTGTTGATCTATGGTTGGTGGCTACAAAACCTCGAAAATTCCCAAGGAAATAAGAACCAAAATTGCCAAAATTTCAAAGTTAAGGGACTAATATAAGAATAATCCAAAGTACAGGGACCAAAAAGTAAAAATTCTGAAAAATGGACGGTGGCGGGCCGTCACCAAGACCCTTAGTGGTCCACCGCGTGGTGGACAAGGCAGCAATGATGACACGCCACGCGTTTGCTAACTAGCAGACAAATTCGGACACGTATAACCTCGCGAAAGCCACCGCAACTCCTCCCGTCGCCGCCACCATACAAGTGTGTCCGTTTTTCCAGCCACCTGCACCCCATGAAAGCCACAATGCTTTTCAGTTCCATGTTTGTGAGGGTTGCAAATTTACATATCTACAACAATGGGTGAGAAAAGAGGGGAACAAAACCCTAACTGAAGACGGAGATGCAAGCGGAGCCAAACAAGTAGCAGGCGTTTCGATGGAACCACACTTGTGACGGCCTTGCAACATGCCACATTTGCGATGGTTGAACCACACTTGCGATGGCGTCACAAAATGCCACATTTGCGATGGATGGTTTTGTGAAGGTGTAGGATAGTACGTGGGGAGCCAGTTCTTGCAATCGAAACAAGGCTCAGTTTTCGATGGGGGAGAAGGAAGAAGACCAACTATCCTTTAAGATTTATGTTTTTTTTTACATTTTCACCCTATATCGCGCATGCACTTGGTTTGCGGAGGAATATTAGACCTAATGTAATAGTGTAATATAAGAGTAAGAGTGTAACATTGTGATCTATAAATACCGCCTCTATTGTGAACCCTAATCATCCATTCAAAACACAACACAATACAAGGTTTAATTTTATGAGAGCTCAGATGTTACATCAGATTTTGGAACATTTAGTACGCTATCATCTAATTTTACACGTATAACAATATTGCTATTGAATTGATGAAGATTATACATCCAACATTTTTTCGTATTTTTTTAATTGCGAGCACACGACCCTCAAAAATTTACTCATAAAATCCACCTATTACATATTTTATGGGATTTAAACTCGCACCATTTTGACAGTGATAAATAACCGAATGACCAACTTATATATGGATCGATGAGAATGTAAATTGTAATAGAAAAATGAATAAACTCTTCCGTAACTCAAAAAATTTCATCTTGAATGTTTTTAATAATTTAGTGGGTTTTTATCATTTATTTTAATTAAGTTTAAAATATTATATTTTTATTTTAAAATATTTTGGTTACACTTTCTCCTATAACCAGGTCTTTAGTTAATATGTCAGTAGTTATTATAACCGAACTTAATGTTTAGATTACTCAAATAACCTATACAATAGCGAGTCATTTCTAATATTTAAGAAAACTTTTAATATGATAATATATTTTTTTTGCATGTATATAAATGTTTACTAAAATGTATCTAGTGATATTTTTTTCCTGCCACTTATTCAGGAACATTTTCTTGTGGAGAAAAGTCGAATCACCAAATACACGCCTCTTGTTACCCGTCCTCCAAATCTTAAAGGATTTCCATCATAGCATTCGAAGAATATTTTTCACAGGGACTCGGCCTAATAAAATGACTGTGTAGCTATAATAAATACATATACATACAGAGAAAAAGTAACAACACTACACATCCGAACCAAATTTTATATAGTTTACTTATGGGAATGGATCATTTAGGAAATCCTAAATATTTTGGGAACTCGTCAAAAAACCAATCAAAACTATTTTTTTTTGTTTTAGTATCTTTATTATTATAATACAACATAAAAATTAAATTAGAATTTATATATGTAAACTTACACGTATTCATATATTAAAAAAATCTACACATGTGTAAGTGTTTACTATATACACGTATAAAGTTTTTTAAGAATAATTTAGAGAGAAGAAATGAATTAATTGGAGAGATAAATCTTTTTTTATGTTGGATTTTAATAATAAAGGAAGTGAAAACAAAAAAAATGGTTTTAATTAGTTTTTTGACGAGATCTCAAGTATCTATAAGTTCTCAATAGATCCTAACCCCTTCTATGGGAATGGATCTGTAGAAGCATGTTTTTGTAACTATAGATAAAATTCTATGTATCGGTGTACATGGCTAGTACGCATGAGGGTGTTCCTGAGTACTTAGCCTGCACACCAGTTTGGTCTTGCGTACTTAGTAAGTACGCAAGACAAAGTACGTAGGAGGGTGTTCCTGAGTACTTAGCCTGCAAACCAGTTTGGTCCTGCGTACTTGTCAAGTACGCATGACCAAACCCTGCATACTTAGACAAGTACGCAGGTAGTGTTCCTTCCTCTATAAATATGAGATGATGGCCTCATTTGTAGGGAGAACTCTGGAACAAGGTTGAGAGGTGTCCGGGTCGGGACGAGCTCTCCCGACCCCTGGACCGTGAGCTTAGATGAGAGATGTGTGCTCCTTCGGTATGTAATCTGTAATACGAGATGACTTCTATGTTATGGATTACGTATCGTTTCATTATCTTTTGTTTATGTTCGTGTTTCTCTGTGTTCTTCTTGGTTCCCACACAAATCACAGAACAGATCCGTGTATTTCCGCTGCGCTACGAGGCTCCCGGGACCTACAGGATCATTTGAGAACTCCTAACCCTTACTTGTATTTCCTTTTTTTTTTCTAGAGAACACATAAAAGCATGTTTATATACAAGAGTTCATGATATTATTGTAGGGTGAGGTTCAAATGATAACCAATATTTATGAGATAACCATGAAAACCACTCTCAAATATAATGTTACGTATATGTACCAATTATCATTTTGTTAGCATTACATATACGTAAACACTATGTGTCATGTATATGTAACATTATTTGATACGTATATGTAAGACTCGTTACTTTTGTATTTATGTTCAAGATATATGTTCACAATACTTAAATACTCTTTTAATAATTAAAAGAAAAAATAATTTATAAATTATGTGATGTTTGATAGTGATTATCACATAAAAAAATTGGTTATCATTTGAACCCTTCCCTATTATTGTAAAGGTAAAAAATATTTAAATAGAAATAAATATTTGCTTGCTATATATTAAAGTAAGTAAGCAACTTTGGTTAAATTCGGTAAAATGCATGAAAGATACGGGGGAGGATATATATCTTAAACCTTGTATTACATATGTAAAAGTCTAAAAAGTTGGTAAAATAATTTTTTTATTTTTGGGATAGCTTCTATATTTGATTTAATCAATTTTTCTATAAAAACTCAAAAAAGCGCCGAGTGTTTTTTTATAAAATTTTACGTATGTAATCCGGTGTTACGTATGTAACATGCTGACGTATGATGTAAAAACATTGTTTTTTTTAATTTTTCAACATTTTTTTTAAACTACTCGTCCTTTTTTTATTTTCTTTTTCTGGTGACCTATCCTAATAAAAGATACATATGAGTTTAATAGTAATCACTCAAAGTGGGTTTAATATGTATCCTTTTCCTAGGAGATATTTTTTATATATATAATATCTATGTGTAAAACTTTCTCAAAGGCATATATTATGGAAATCCACTTTTAAGCATATGCCAATTCCACAAAGGTTTATTCCATGAGCTAAGTCCATATAAAAAAGAAATCGGCCATGGTCTAACCAACAACCCATCACATGCTTAAGCCAGAAATACAATGAGTGATGGAATTTAGGTGGCATGTCAATAATCAAGCTAGATTAGCTACGGGCTACTCTCTGTTGGGCTTAATCACGATGGGCTAGAAGGGAAACAAGCCCAATAATCTAAGTCTCGGATGGTTATGTAATACTTGCAGATAGAGATGGGCAAAAAAACCGGTTTGAAATTTCAAACCGGGCATAACCCGAAAACCGGTTCAAACTAAACCGGTTTACCCTAAACCGGTTCAAACCCGAGTGAAACCGTCGGTTACAAACCGGTTTGTCATATTCTGGAGCCCACCGGGTTACGGACCGTTTCTCCCAACCCGGTTCAGAAAACCGGTTTTTTCGCTGAAAAAAAAATAGCCGTTACTCAACGGATTTATAGCCGTTAGAGTCGAATTTGGCCGTTTTTTGGCCCCATTTGCACCATTAAAACACTATAAACAGGTGGGGGTGTTTAGGGTTGATCACACCTCTCTTTACACTCTCTAATCTCTAAAACCGCTCTTTAACCGCTAAAAAACGCTCTCTAAACTCTCTCAAAGAAAATAACAATGTCAAGTGTTGGTGGTTTCTCAAACGAAGTTAGCGTTGTGGAAATTCGACCAACAACGAGAAATCCGGCAATTTTGTGCAATTACGATTTATGTTTGTTATCAAACGGGAAGGAACGTGCTCGGTGCAAGATGTGTGGTGCGTTTTTGGGGAAAGATTCAAACACTAGTTTGAAAACGCATATGGAAAAATCTTGCCCGTCCTTGAAGAGAATTCCAAGTAAAGGTCAAGCCTCGATGACAAGCGAAGGAGGAATTTGGAACTTTGATCCAAATATTGTTCCAGAACGAATGACGAGGTTAGTGATTCAAGAAGGATTGCCGTTCAACCACTTTGACAATCCGCGCTTGACAAGGATGATTCAAGAGACACTCCAACCACGTTATCATCAAGTAAGTCACATCACCCTTAGACGAGATTGTATAAAAATGTGGAAAAAGCAAAAAAAGAATTAATTTTGGGTTTTGAAAATTTGGAAACCAGTGTAAACTTAACCACCGACGTTTGGTCGGCTCCACATGGTATACCAGATTCGTACCTTTGCGTTACCGCGCATTGAGTTGATCCCAAAACGTGGCAAATGATGAAACGTACAATCGCGTTTGACTTGTTTGAATATCCACACATCGGCGAAAATTTATTTTATATATTAGATGGTGTTATAACCGAATTTAAATTACAAAATAAACTTTTTTCAATGTCTTTTAAAAATGCATCTAATAATACAAATGCGGTTCAAAAACTAAAAATTAAATATAAACCGGTTTGAAACGGCGTTTTTTTCCATAGTCGATGTGTCGCACACATCATTAACTTGACGGTGCAAGCCGGGCTTGCAATTGAAGAGGTTTCAAACTTAACATATGATTTTCGACTAATGCTTAAAGATATTTTTAGTAACAAAAAAAGATACCATGATTATATTAGATTTTGTCGTGAAACGAATAATCTTTGCTTAGGTCCGAATTGGGACGCCGAGACAAGATGGAACTCGACTTATAATATGTTTTATAGCGCTTTACGACAAAGAGAAATTTTAGAAATATTTCATGAAATGCTTGCCTCAAAACTTCGTCGTAAAATTCTAAAGTTTCCGTCTGCGAGTTGGGACATTTTAAAAGACGTAACCGAATTGCTTGAAGTTTTCAAAACCGCCACCACTTTTATACGGTGTTTATTATCTCACAAGTCCATTAACTCTAAAACAAGTATATTTAATGGCTAACAAGTTGTATGAACTTGAAAATAAAAGCACTTTTTTTACAAAAATGATAGAACCGATGAAAGAAAAATTAGTAAAATATTTTAAAGAAATGCCTCCCGTTATAACTTGTGCAGCCGCGTTAAACCCTACCATAAATGTTTTCGGGGTTGAGACGTTAATTGATAGAATTACTTACGCTTTGAATTTGGATAGTGAAGACATCCATTTTGCACAAGGCACAAAAACATATTTTAACAAATGTTTACAATATTTATTTGATGTTTATTTACATAAATATGGTACAACTCCGACTCCACATGATACAACGGGTACATCATCAAGTGGTAGCTCGAGAGATGTTAATTTGAATTTATATAACGAAATGTTAAATGAATTTAGTAAACGGGCTCGAGGTACCACCCCGAGTAGCGAACTCGGAAGGTATATTGGCACAAACTTTTTAGCGTTTATGCCTCCTACCGTTTTTGAGGAGTTTGATACTTTGGCTTGGTGGAAAAAAAACGAAGCTTCGTTTCCGATTCTTTCCGCCATGGCCCGTGATGTACTAACCGTCCAAGCTTCCACGGTAGCTTCGGAATCTGCATTTTCTTTTAGTGACAGGGTCTTATCAATACGAAGGACTAGACTCACCCCCTAGCGATGGAAATGTGCATTTGCTTGAAGGACCATTTGGATGCGATGGATAGGATACAAAACCAAACTTCTCTCGAAGACGAAATTCAAGCCGAAGAAATCATACACAACAACGTGGTTGATCTTGGAATATCCGAACCAGTCACCGATGAAGAACTAGCCGAAGATGCAAGGCTACGAAGCTCCAGTTCCGAAGACAACGCACAAGATTAATCAATCAATATTCCAAAAAATAAAAATATATATTGTCATTTGTAATGTTTTATAATTTTATAATTTTATCTTGTCATGTTTTTTAATTTCTGAACTTTTCAAATATTAATAAACGTTGCACTTTATGTTTTATATTTGTTATATATATATATATATATATATATATATATATTTATTAAAAATATCGAATTTATTTGAATTTATTCAATTTTTTAATTAAAACCGGTTTAACACACAAACCGGTTTCAACCCAACCCTAACCGGTTTAATAGGTTAGGGATTTCCTTGCCTCCAAACCGGGTTAACCCGAATCGGTTTAGGGCCAAACCTGTTTTGACTTTCCGTTGACCAAACCGGTTCGGGTCGGGTTCGAACTGGTTCGGGTTAAAAAACCGTTTTGTGCACCTCTACTTGCAGAAACAAAAGTCAGCAAAGTCGGTTTATGATTTAAAAGTTTGTTTAAATTGAATTTGTATATGGGTCAAAGTAGGATAGCTTTCTACAAGAAAATCTTATGTATAAATAGATGATAGGTTCTTTTGTATTTCGTTGAAGTTTTTGAGTATTAATAAAACCCGAAAAAGCCGTCGTTTGGTAGTCCTCCCAACAAAATATCGTGTTCTCGTCGTGTGATTATCAATTGTCCTCCATCAATTGGTATTAGAACTACGGCTCTAAAGAATATCAAAGGAAGCCTTCAATCGGGGTGTTTAACCGATTGAATCGGGAACCTGTTCGTGACAAGCTGTGCGCAAGATCAAGAAGAGATCTGATTGGGGCGATTAACCAATCAAAGCCAGAAGCCGATTAGCTTGGTTCCGATTATAACCAAGTAAACTTCTGGACTGTTGAAATCTTGATCGGAAAGCAACGAAGAAGAAACATGGTGGACGGAGTAATACCGGTGAACAACGCCGTGGTACAGGCAAGAGAACATCAAACAGTCAATCTACAATGCCCTAAACTAACAAACTCAAACTATTCCTCATGGTCGGTTGTAGTTCGTACCATACTTGGGGCTTACGGACTTTCAGATGCAATCGATCCGGTGACCGGAGGAACAGTTGAGGATCGGAAGAATCAGACGGCTATGGCGATGTTATTTCAATCTTTACTAGGAGATATACTCATGCAGGTTGCAAAGTATGGCAAGGCTCATGAAGTATGGGAAGCCATTCGAGTACGTTTCCTCGGAGCGGACCGGGTCCAAAAGGCCCGGTTACATGTTCTCAGATCGGAACTTGAAAACTTAAAGATGAAAGACAACGAGTCAATCGACGAATTTTTCGGAAAGATAAGCGGGATTGAGGGACGGTTCAACAACCTCGAATCAATCATTGAACAAGAAACCTTGGTTCGAAAACTGTTTAATTCACTTCCAATCAGGTTCCTTCCGATCGTTGCCTCAATCGAGCAATCGGAGGACTTAGAATCCATGTCGTTTGAGGAAGCTATCGGACGGTTAAAAGCGTTTGAAAATAGGGTACGTCTTTACGCATGGAATGAAGGAGAAGCATATGGGAAACTATTGTGTTTCCAAAAGTGATTCCCAAAGAAAACAGAAACGGTTCGAAACTCGTAAAGGAGCGGGACGAGAACAAGAGTCCTCCGGGTCAGACAACCGATGATGAGGTCGAGGTCGTGGACGAGGATATAGAGGTAGAGAACGTGGATACTCCTCAAACCGGAACAAAAACAACCAAGGACGAGACAAGAGTTCGGTTCGTTGTTACAATTGTAATGAATACTGACACTTCGCATGTGAGTGTACTCAACCAAAGGAACAAGCTATTGTACCTCCACAAAATGTAAAGAAAAACGATGAGATAATGATGGCAGCCGTAGTGGAGGTGAATGACAAAGTGTTACTTAATGAAGACAAGGTGCACCCTAACATGTACCTTAATGACTCCAAAACCGTTGAGACATAGTACCTTGATAGTGGAGCTTCGAACCACATGACCGGAGATAAAGAACACTTCTCCGAAATAGACTCAAACATAAATGGTTTAATCAAGTTCGGAGACGGATCACTTGTGAGAATTGAAGGAAAGTGATCAATACTATTTGATTGCAAGAACGGAGAGCAAAGACTTGTTACTGATGTATACTACATTCCAAAACTATGTAGTAATATCCTAAGTCTTGGACAACTATCCGAAACCGGTCATAAAATAGTTATCTTCGATGATCATCTTTGGTTGTACGAGAAGGATGGACAATTATTAATAAAGGTACCGAGTTCTGGTAATCGTTTGTACAAGAAGGAGTTAAAGGTCGGAAAGCCGGTGTGTCTTCTCAACGTAATAGGAGACCAAGCATGGCTATGGCATGCTAGACTTGGTCACCTAAACTTAGAATCCCTCACTAGTATGTCAAAACTGCAACTAGCTAAGGGGCTGCCTAAAGTGTCACATAAAAGCCAAATATGTAAAGCATGCATGATGGGTAAACAAAGTCGGCTACCGTTTCAAAAAGAGGCCGAGTTCCGAGCCAGAAACCTATTGGAGTTGGTGCACACAGACCTATGTGGTCCTATAACTCCATCAACTCGAGGGGGCAAGCGGTATTTTATGCTATTGATCGATGACTATAGTCGTTACATGTGGATCTATATCTTAAAGAACAAGAACGGAGCTTTAGACGCCTTCAAGAAGTTTAAAAACGAAGCCGAGTTGCAAAGTGGTTTTAAGGTTAAAACAGTGAGGATTGATAGAGGGAGATAGTTCGTAAACAATCCATTTAATTCATACTGTGAAGAAGCGGGAATTAAACGGTTGTTTTCTGCTCCCTATACGCCTCAACAAAACGGAGTCGTGGAAAGGCGAAACCTTACAGTCTTGAACACAATAAGGAGCATGTTAAAGGCGATGAACATGCCGCAAGACACGCGGTGTACGTTTTGAATCAAATCCCCACAAAAGCAGTGATAAACTCCACACCGTTTGAAGTTTGGACGGGTCGTAAACCAAACGTAAAATATCTCCGAGTGTTTGGGTGTCGAGGATTTATGACTACACCACCAGTAAGAGTAAGAAAACTGGATGATCGAAGCATCGAAGTGGTAAACCTTAGCAAACAGCCGGAAAACCCGACCTATAGGGTATTCGACCCAGTCGCTAAAACCATTCATGTGACAAGAAACATAAAGTTTGAAGGAGTCTGCTTTGATTGGGGGCGGCCTATAGGGTATTCGACTCAGTCGCTCTTATTAAATACACCTTTATAATAAATAGTAATTAACGTATTTTTGAAACTCAATTATATATTAATTTTTATATATTTTGAATTTTATTTTCTATACGTGGTATATTTAACACATTTTTATACCTGTAAATTATATATAAAGTTCTAAAAATTTTATATATTAATATTTTTCACCGTATGTGTAGATATATACTTGTTCGAAGCTATATTATATAAAAGCTTAAAAAAATAAAACGGTGGATGTGGTACGATACTCAAAAGACCAGAAGTCCATCCATGACATTATCCCGTGTCCATGGATTAAACAACAAAGCAACAACTACGATATTTCACCACGTGTCGTAATCATACGGCAACCGTCCCCAAATTGTTTTAGCTTAATAAGCATTCCGAAGGGTCTCCCTTAACCTCCTCCTTTCTAGGGTTTTGCTTCCTTCCCTGTTCTCTTCATCTCTGCTTATTTACAAAATTACCAAATTACTCTGTTTCTCTTCCACTTCTCGATTCAACCATATGGACTCTGAACAAAACGATGCTACCAACACCGCTCAAATTTCATCAAAGTCTGATCCGTTGCTCGGAGATCCGTCGGCGTATACTATAACGCCGGTTCCACCACGGCCGTCGACGGAAATTACTTTATTCAAGGAAGAGCCGGTGGAAAACGATTCCAAGGGTTCGATATCAATGCCGACTGTTCAGAAACAAATGGTCGCACCACCACCGGCGCCACGGAGGTGTTCTAAAGACCGCCACACAAAGGTGGAAGGCCGCGGCAGGAGAATCCGCATGCCGGCGGCGTGTGCCGCCAGAATATTCCAGTTAACTCGTGAACTAGGCCACAAATCAGACGGTGAGACGATTCAGTGGTTGTTGGAGCACGCGGAAGGTGCTATTATCAAAGCTACCGGAACAGGGACCGTGCCGGCAATAGCCGTTAACGTTAACGGGACGTTAAAAATTCCAACGACTACAGGCGGTGGAAAAAGACGGAAAAGTGGTATTGACGGCGAGTTTTATGGCGTGAATGACACGTCATCATCCAGTTTCGCCCCTGTGGCCCCGGTGGCCCCACAAGGCCTCGTGCCCGTGTGGACCATGGGACCAACTAACGGTGTTGGTATGCACGGGGGAGCTTTCTTCATGATCCCAACAGCTGTTCCCAGTGATGGGCCGTCATCGGCACATCTTCCACAAATATGGGCCTTACCGGCAAGTGCAACCGCTTATGTGCCGCCAGCAATGCAAGTTGTTGGTAGCTCAACTGAATCGGGGGAAGTTGTAACAAAATTGGCACCAATTTCAAGTTCGGTTTCATGTGAGAGAAAAGAGCTTCAATTAATGGTGGGCTCTTCAACAGAATCTTCGTCAACTTGATAAAATCATTTATAATCTTTTATGTTTAGGGTTTTAATCTTCTTTTATATTTGTATTTGGTTTTGTAAATGAAATTGGTAAAACTTAATTAAGAGGTTAAATATGGAAATGTTTATTGGGAAGTGGTTGAACCGTGGAAGTTGGGTAAGAGAGAGAGAATGCACGTGAGGGTTAGGCGTTAACACGTGGAGGAAGGTATCCGAGTGGGTTCGCACTTCCCATATGGTTTGTGGTCCATGATGTGGGTCCGGGTCTGTGAGATGAGATGGCGCATGCACCAAGTTGGCTAAGGTTGGGTGGGTGGGTGGTCCCCATTATCTTTTTCGATATCGAAGCGGCCATTGAAGAGGATTAGGTTAGGTGGGTTACGCCATTGAGATGGTGGCATAATGGTAAGAGTAAAACTTTTTAACATGAAGATTCTGGATTCAAGTTTTGGAAAGGTCAAAAAATTGTTTTTCAAAAAAAAAAAAAAGGTTAGGTGGGTTGCATTTTTAAGCGCACGTGTCCTTAGGACCTTATTTTTAAAACAGACAGGTTCGGTTCGACCTCTAAACAAATAGAGCGATAAGAGTTTAGTTTATAAAATGGATTGTCTTTGGGCTTTTCTTTTAATTGGTTTGGTCTATAACCGGTTTATTTAGATAGAGAGAGAGGTTGTGGAAATGGTTCATCACTTCATTGCCTGGTTTTGAAATCTAGGGTTTGGTCAGCTCTACTAAGTTATGATGATTTCTTATGTGGTCTCTATTAGAGTATGTAGGGTGGGCTCTATTAGCGGGTGTATTTAGACATGCTTTTTTTTCTCAAGAGAGACTACGAGAGTGGTCATTAGAGGTGCACAAATCGGTTTTTTTCAAGAACCGCTTCTGGTTCTGGAACCGGGTTTCGGAACCAGTTCTTACCAGTTCCAGGTCCGGTTGTTTGTTGAAAAACAAGAACCTTGGAACCTATGTATCCGGTTCCGGTTTTCAAAAACCAGTTCCGGTAATTCAAGGCGGGTATTTCAAGAACGTATTTCCTGGTATTCGAAAAACTTACTTAAACATATAAATACATTAATTAAACATATAAATAACTAACTTAAAAAGTCCAATGACATTAAAAACTTAAAATGTTACAAAATAGATAAATGTTTAAAACATAAACTCATAAAACATAGATAAATTATACAAAAAAACTAGATTGTCTGACCCGTTTGACTCATAAAACATTTTTTTCACTTTTAGTTTTAACCAATTTAAGTTTTATCATTATTAAAATTTTAAGCATATACGCGTCACGAATCTGTAAAACGTAGATGGATTAGTGTCACACGACACAAGGGTAGAGGTGCACAAATTGGATATTCTCAAGAACCGGTTCCGGTTCTTGGTTGAAAAACCGGAACTCATGTACCCGGTTCTGGTTTTTCAAGAACCGGTTCTGTTCCGGAAGAACCGGTTTTCGGGAAGAACCGGTTCCTGTTCCTTAGGCGGTTCCGGTTATGGTTTTTTTGTTCACCTCTAGTGGTCATACCTGCTCGAACTCGACTCAAAATTATACGAAGCAATTTGGCTCAAGTGAATTTTTGGAAAAAATTTTCGAATTAATTTCGAGCCATAGGCTAGTTGAATAGTATAATCTCATATAGTATAATTTCATGGACACGGAACATAGAGAGATGCAGTTGTTTGATGATTTAAGGATCGATCAAAATTGCTTCTTCGACCCAAAAAAAAAGGAATCCCTTGGAAACGATGCAAAATGATTTTTTATAGGGTGAATCTATTAAGACACGAAATATTGCTAATTGGACATGCCGCCGCCCTATACGCACTCGTATAGGCCAATACGAGGCGTATAGGGTTCAGTCTCTGCCAACAGAATGCCACGTCGCATTCCCGGTCTGGCGGCTGGGTCCAATACGGGCCGTATTGATCTATACGCAGCGTATGAGCCACGGGTTTTAATTTTGCTTCAAAAGTTGGCAGAAGTCGATTTAAAAACCTCTATACGTGGCGTATTGCCCTATACGCCACGTATAAGGTATTTTATTAATTTAAGTTTGTTGTTTTTTTAATTTAATTTATATAACTTTGTTAATATAAGTTTGTTATATTTTTTAATTTAAATTATATAACTTTGTTAACATTTATTATATTTTTGCATTTATAATTTATCATTACAAACAAACAAAAAATTAAACATTACAACCAAAGAAATAAGTAAAAGACTATATACATTACATCACAAAATTAAATATATACATCAAAATGTTTTTACATACATAACCGAATAAACAAACTAAATACAAATAAAAACAACTAAGCCTGACCCGCCCCGCCGTCATCCTGACCGGCCCCGCCGTCATCCTGAACGGGGTCGTCTGGATAATGACGTGGCAGTGGTAGTGGTGGTAGCTCGATGCCGGCGGCTCGTGATAGATCCACGAGGCTACCAACCGCCCACATCATAAGGTCCTCCATGCGGTCGCTCTGACGAGCCTGTCGCCGTGACTCGGCAACAAGTCGCCGTGAGTCGGCAGCAAGGGTCTCAAGCAATGCCTGGGTGGCCCTGTCCAGCCTAACAGACCGACGCGCGTGTCGGGGATGCTGTGGCGGATGGTCGTGGATGGGCTCCACGTGCGGCTGATGCGGCGCCGGCAACGGCACACCTAGTGGCGGGTCAGGCATCTGCGGGCCCCCCTGTCCAGGCATCGGCGGCAACGGCACCGGGACCCAAACCTGGTCCTGGACGGCCCCTACAAACCGTAGGCCGAGCCCCGGGAAACGGTGCGTGATGCGCATGCCGCTAGCCGTGCGGCGGTCTAATCTGACAGGGGGAATGGGCGGTAACAACTCAGGCTCATGCGCATGCCATGGTGTAATACTACGCATGACCTGAGTGATAAAAGCGCCGCCATACAAAAGCCCGCGCCTCTGCCGCATATAGGCAGACGCGAAATAACTAGCGAGGCATGTGGATAGGGCGCACCCCGTGCCTGTAAGCAGGCAGTAGAGAAAGAAGAGGTCTCTATCGGTGCACCACTCACGGCTTTTCTGACGCGGTGCGATCGACGTCGAGATAAGCCGGTGCAAATATCTATAGAGGGGGTCTCTAATCCCCGAAACCCTCGCCTTGGTACCTAACCAAGGGCTATCGGAAATCAAACCCCAAAAAACAAGGAGTACCTCCTTGTCCACCTCCGTCACCGCCGCGGTGTAAACCGGCAAAATCGTCTCGGGCTCAAAGTACAAGCCCGTCGCGACGGCCCACTGACGGAGGGTCAGACGGTACTGGTGGCCAAAAATACGGAAGGAGACCTGATCCGGCTGCTCTGCCGGCGCCTCCTCGGGAACGGGCGCTAGCCCCTCCTCTGAGTAGATGAACGTCGAAAGAAACTCGACGACCACCTCTCGATAGGTCTCGGTGAATGATAGATCAAAAAGCCGATCCCATGGCGTGTCCTCGCCTATGATGGCCCTGGCCCGCTCCGCCTCCTGGACCTCCTGGAGAAGCTCCCAGTCCACCGCCGTCCCCGGCCCCAAACGCACCTCCCGTAGCTTTTGGCACCGGCCATACCACTCCGAGTCTGCCGGAAAATCCAAATAGGGGTAGTGCGCAAGATCCTGTAACTCGTCCATCTGAACATCGTCGTCGTGATCCGCCATATCTGAAAATAATATATTTAAAATAATAATAAATTGTTTATTTAATATAAATAATTGATTTAAAATAATAATAAATTGTTTTTATTATTTAAATAAATTATTTAAAATAATAAATAAATTGTTTATTTAATATAAATAAATGATTTAAAATAATTTTTTTAAAAACCTAAACGCCACGTATAGCTTTATACGTGGCGTATAGGGTGTTACCGGGTAAGCAAGCCATACGCAGGCCAACCAAGCCATACGCAGGCCAGTTACCGGGCAAAACGAGCCATACGCGGCCAACCAAGCCATACGCAGGCCAGTTACCGGGTAACTTAAACCATACGCAGCGTATAGCCCCATACGTTGCGTATTGTTTCATCTTCTTCCTCTGATGAACTATACGCCACGTATAATTCTATACGCTGCGTATAGTTCATCGAATTCAACTTATAAATCTCTATTTCTACGCAATTTTAATGACTAATAATCAAAATTAAACCTATATTATATATCACGAGTCTAGAATACGTACCTTTACGAGTAAAAGAGGAAATTTTTGACCCGACAATCTCAATCTAGCGTCTCCTCGTATGTGTGTGTGTGTTAAAAATGGGGGGCGTTTGGTGCTGTACGCTGGCTCTTCTGAGTATACCGGTCGCTATACGCCATCGTATAGAACATCCTGTATACGTGAAATGTAGGGATGAAACAAGGTTGACCGGACCTGTAGCTTCGATATTTGCCAGACGACAGGCACACGGCAACCCACAACTACTGAAAAGTTGGCAACCACACGTTGCATTTTGTTTTCGTATAGTTGATAACTTATACCACTCGTTTTCTAACAAATTTAAAGCTTTATGCGAAACCTTACCGTGTAGGTTATCAAACAATTCAATACTTACGTGCCTGTCCATTTTCCTTATTAGGCTTGTTCCAAACCCATGCTGTAATTGTACATACTGATCTGTTACAATTTCATCAACAAACCCAACAAGTCTATCCAGCGAGCTGTTAGCATTTCTAATATAGCTCTTTAAGAGCGAATGCTGGCTCTCGACTCGGTTCGTGGTATGTTGACCAAAATTGAGTTTTCTGTTGGACCAGGCCGATACAAACTTTTCTTTATATGGGTCCAACCAATTTTTTGTCACATAGTCAATAACTCCTACAAAAATAATTTAAAACCTAATAAATATTTAATATTGTAAATAAATTAAACCATAATAATTATTTAATATTCAAAACTTACTTCCTCGTTTGGCTGCATACAGTCGTTCGTAAAGCCGGTTGAAGTTGTACTGGTATACTTCTGGCGTAGGAGACTCACACAATACCGACCAAGAATACTTGAAATTTTCCCAATCTTCGTCTGTAAACGATGCCTTGCAATGTTTTGAGATATTCTCGTGTATGTGCCACCGGCATAGGTTCTTGGAACTTTTCGGGAATATTTTGTCACACGCGTTCATAAGAGCTTTGTCCCTGTTTGTTACTATCACGCGCGGCTCCATACACTTTTGCAACATACCTTTGATTTGCAATAGCAACCAGACGAAGTTTTCCTCCCGTTCTTTAGATATAAATGCATGAGCGACGCAGAACGACTGGTGTGTGGAGGTCACACCGACCACTTGGACAAATGGAAGTCTATACATGTTTGTTTTGTACGTTGCGTCGATCATCAAAACATGCGGGAACGCACGTCACATCTCGTAGGATTTCGGATGAACAAAGAATATCTCCTCCACGACATTTGTGACGGGATCCTCCCGGGTATAGTAGACGTAATGTTTAGAAGAAAGCAGGTGCTCCAGAACCTGCATTGGAGTTTCACCGACTCTCGTTTCGTTTTTTATCTTTTGTATTGCATTATAAATGTCCTTTTTAATGCAACTACTATAGGGGTTTTGCTCCCTTATGGTTGCCAGAATGTTTCGTGACATCATGTTTTGCGAATACAATTTCGCCACCAAAAGTTGTTCCGACTCAGACAGTCTCCTGGCAAACGAGTGCGCCTCAAGATGTTGACTAGGATCGTGGTTATGACTGTCATCCTTCACCGTTAATTTCCAATCACCAGTATTTACTTGGTACTCTCCTTCCAATTTAAAAGGACAACCTGTTTTCTTGCTACCGACGTTCGCCGTGACGGTCACACACAAGCCACACCTTGATAACCGGCTCCGACGGGTCGTCGCCTTTTCTCCTCGATCGTCGGGTGACAATGACATAACCATTCTCACGTCCTCTGCGGACAGCCCAATCCACCAACTGATCACGAGTCTGAAAATTCTACAACAACGGTACGGTAAAAGTTAAGAAACAACAAACTAAATGTATGCATATATATAGGAATGTTATACCTGGTCAGTTTTATACGTCACGAAGCTGTCGGTTTGTTGTGTCGGGTAAGAGTCTTCACCGTACAAGAAGTCGTCCGTGGGTTGTGTAAGGTAAGAGTGTTCACCGTATACGAACTCGGGATTGCTTAGTGGCTCGTTCAAATCGGGAAGCCTTACCCGTTGATTAGAATAAACGTCGGACGAGACCTCCTCCCGGTTCACATCTTGAAATCCAGAACTTTGCGGGTTGTTTTCCAGCGACTCGTTAGAATATACCTGAAAACCGTAGTTACCATCCCACCACCAAGACATTGCTATAACTTTTTGAAAACCGTAAATTGTTTGAAAATTTTTGAACGATACGTTCAAATGAGAATTGTGCATGGTAAAATACACAAAATTTGGCCCCTATACGCATCGTATAGCTCTATACGATGCGTATAGACTCCTGGTCAAACCGACAACATCGTATAGGTCAATACGGTGCGGTTTAGGGTACGAGGTGACTTCTGCAACTAGTCATCCATCACATCGCTATACGCCACGTATAGGTCTATACGTGGCGTATAGAGATGTGATGGATGACTAGTTGCAGAAGTCACCTCGTACCCTAAACCGCACCGTATTGACCTATACGATGCGTATAGGGGTTGGAATGTCTAGGAGTACGATGTTGTCGGGTTTGGGAAATTGTGAAGGCTATACGCATCGTATTGCCCTATACGATGCGTATAGAGCCCGGTCCAGATAGCAATTCCCGTGTCCCATTAGTAGTCCCCTTTTTATATCTATATCTATACTAGTAGGTTAAAATCTCATATATTACACGGGTTGATAAAATATAATATTATGTATTTAGTAATAAAAATTTTGTATTTTAAAAAACCCGTGTATTACACGGATTGATAAAATATAACGCTATATATTTAGTAATAAAACGTTTATATCTTTAAAAACTCGTATATTACACGGTTTGAATACATTAACTTCTATTTAATATAATTTAACTTACATCACTATTTAGTTACAAAAAAAAAGTTAGATAATTAAATTTTAAAATTTTTTAAAATAAAAGATAATTTAAAATAAATATGTTTTATTAGTTTAATTAATATTTTTTTAAATATAATTCATTATTAAAAAAGATAGGTGTATTTAATAAGAGAGAGAAGTGTGAGATTGAATGTGAGAGTGACAAGTGGTAAAAAAAATTATTTTTTTATTAGAATAGGGATTTAATAAATAAATGTTTTTCATGACACGTGTCGTCTTCATATTAATTTTCATTATTTTTTTCACGTCTTTCTCTGTTATTAAATACACCTCTATTATTTAATTAGTTAATATATAATATTATATTTATTCAACCCGTGTAATACAATGGATTTTAACCTAGTCTAAACTATATACATAAAGATTTAAAAATTTGTTTATTGATATTTTTCACCTCGTGTGTGTAGTACACGAGTTCTAAGCTAGTATTACAATAGAATCGACCATTGCAACAGTTTTGGCCAAGGCAAAAAAGCCTCATGGCTTATCACTAATAGCGACGGAAATAAACTGGCGGCTGTGTTTGGCAATGGAATTTGGTGTCTCTGTATCAACGAACCCAATAGAGACGAACTTTGCTATGGAATTTTGGATCACATAGCAATATATTTTTTTACAGAGACGGCTCAGCCGTGTTAGGGAACCAAAATGAAGTAACATTGAGACGCATTTCCAGATGTCATTGTTATAAACCTTATTCTTTTATCTAGATTTGGGACCGACAATAATAAACTAAAAAGTTTATAACTAACAGAGTTAAAAGAAAATTCTTATGGTTTATATATCTTTATAGTAAGTGAAAAATATGTTTGGATTAGGTTTATTTTTCTAGCTTTATTAACCGTAAACAGTTCAATAAAATTTTCATATTCGATCTTTTTCTAACAATTTTCTCTGAATTGATAAAATAGCCAACTTATTTAATTTAATCTTGTAACATTGTAGATCTTAATTTAAATTTGAAAAAAACTTCTTTCTGCTCCACAAGCAATATATGCATTCAACAACTAAACATTCACTAAACCTTTGATGAAGGTATGTATGTTCAACAATGCTATTTTTTTCCTTGTGAAAGTATAAATGAGTAATGACCTTTACAAATCTAAGAGCAACACAATATCCAAAATATATCTAGGTTAACGAAAATAGTTGGAAAATTAAGCTATATACCTGGCAGAAACACAACAGTGTGAGGGTCAACCATGCTAGTCAAACCCAGCACCAGTCCAGCCAGATCCTCTATTCTTTGGTACTGCTCCAATTCCTTTACCTCTACCTTGCATTTCATTTTTCTTCTTCCCCCTTCCTTCTACATCTCCACCTGTCTTTTGATTATTACTCTCCACACCAGTCTGATTAGAAACACTCTTGGATAATTCAGTAGCATTAGGAACCGATGCATCTGAACTTGCGGTAGCCAGTGGACTCTCAGCCTACATGTAACCATGATTTGGTAAAAGTTTTTTTATAAGTTTAACATTTATGAAACATAATTATGGTTCAAAATGTAACAGGAAGAGCACTTACAGTTCCTATAAATGCCGATGACTTTCTTGGATTCAAAGCCTCTAGCCGCCTTTTTAGTTCCTCTAGTCTAGCAAACTGTGAGTTGCTGCTTTCTTGGACCTTAAAAAGATAAAAGTCAGTATGCAATAACTGAAACAGGATAACAGTTGCATAAAAAGTTTTTAAAAGTGTGTATAGTATACCAGATTGTTCAAATCTTCACATAGTTTCTGCTTGAGTGCTTCTTCGTCCTTCACAGCCTTTGATGCAGCTTCCCAAGCCTGAAATGGAACAACAAATATTTGTTCGATCATAGGATATGATTATATATGTAAAGATTTCACCTAGGAATTGAAGACACAAACCTTCTTTGCTTCTTCTTCCTTCAACTTAGCAAAGCGAATCCTCTCTGTTGACAATTCAATTTTCTTCCTCATGTGTTCAAGTGCTACAAGATGTAAAATGTAAATGAGGGAAACGTAACACTTGGCATTTACAAGTGAGGCAAAATGGGAAAAACATATAATGCATCAACCAGCTTTCTTTGGCTCTGATGTGAGTTTCATCTCCATTGTGAGATTTGAAAGCTCTCGTTCAACATCACGAATTTTGGAATAATTCTCTTCAATATATCTAAAAGTTCCAAGGTAAACAAGGAGTAACAATCAATAATGAAACAAGTTGTAAAAGAAATATGCACAAATACTATTAGCATGTAAGATATATCTTTACCCATCTCAGGGTAACATATATTATGCTAAACATTGTTATTTACATTGGGTGCACGTGACATGGTGCTAGTAGCACGGATCTCGCATACAACAATGCGGTTAGAACCATGCACAGTTTTTGGTTCATGTACACAAATGGTTGATCTGCGCCATATTGCTGTTAGTAAGTCCATGCTGCTAGCAGACCAAATCATTTTCCTATAACTCATACATATTTATACCGTGATGTACAATGTACTGTTCTCCCATTCATGTAATTTAGTCCATGAAGTAGTAACAACTAACAATCTTGGTTTAAAAAAACGCTGCGAGGCGCTAGGCAAAACGCCTCGCTTCGGTGAGGCGCTGGAGATACATGAAGCAGCCCGAGGCGGCGCCTCAGGCTTGGAGCGCGAGGCGATGCGAGGCAGCGCTTCATGTATTTTGGGTTTTTCTTTCACATTTTTGTTATGAGTTTGAGTTCCAATTGCAGTTCCTCTTTGCTTAAATCAGTTTTTAAGTTGTTTTTGTTATAGCATAATGGTTTCTGGTTCAAGCAAGTCTGCTAACTTGGGATCCACATCAACTGATCCATCTAGAAAATATGGAACTCAAGATCCAAACAATAGGACGAATATTTCTTTTAAGATCTGCGGGAAATTACTCAAAGGAGGAGTTTTAAGATTGAAACAACATTTAGTGGGAGGTTTTAAGAATGTTACTAAGTTTTTTATTATTTTTTTTAGTTTAGCGCCTCGCATACGTGAAGCCCTCGCCTCGCGCTTGAGGCGTGGCGCCTCAGATTTTGGGACCGAAACGCTTCGCCTCGCCTCATGCTTTTTTAAACTAAGCTAACAATTTTAACAACCAATGACTCTGTTCTTGAATTACAGTCTTATAGATAGGAAGACGAGCAACATTATAAAACTGAAGACAAGGATCACAAGTAAATAAAGCTTAAATTCATTTCTACAGCACCCGGAGAGATATTACATTATTACTTATTGCACCATTTTAGAAAAAAAAATCATCAAATATGCGAAAAAAAAGGCACATAGATATGCAAAGTAAAGACTTGCAGTTTATATGAAGAACAATTTCAAGCCCTTCCTACATATGAGTTTAGTAGTAAAGCCACAAAGCAAGTTTTAATTGTCAATCTACAGTAAATCATTACTGAAAATCATTCATGAGCTTGCAATATGCTTCCTGTAATAGCAGAGATAAAGCTGTTGATGTCAACATTGAGCATTATAGCTGAAGGCTGATCAGAAACTATTGGTCAACTTATTAGGATCATTCTACTTAATACACAATCTAACAACCAAAATAACCTCCGTTAAAACCTAATCAAGCTGTACGGTATAATTAGTTCGATAAACACTCTTAATTACGGGCTATATAATCGGATAAATTAATAATGCGAAATACAATTGAGAAATCGAAAGCAAGTAGAATTAAACGTACTTTCGCAATTGAAGTTGCTCTTCTTCAATCATCTGAAAAAATTAGAACAACACGGAAATACAATTGTCAATTTGAAACCTATAAACAACAAATCAATAGACACATGACGCACCCGCTCGGTGTGGGCAATGACCGGAGATTCGCGAAGGAGACCATCAGGTCCTATCTCCGTGACCAACGGAGGATCGATTGCCATTGTTGATACTGTGGATCTCTGTAAGATGAGTGAATCTCGATTTCGAAGAAGATAACAGACGGTTACTGAAATTAGGCGTGAATTGTTATTTTGAGGGAGGCACTATGACTTGGGTCCTTTTTTGTGTGTAATCATTTTTTTCTTTGTGCGCGAAACAATTTGCAAGTTGTATTTTAAACTAGTGAAATATATTCATTTTTTAAAATCAAAACGTATATACGAAAACCACTATCTCGACGATATATTAAGAAAACAGGAAATAGTTACGTTATTTTAAAAATGTATGTTAAAAAATATGAAAACATACTTTAAAAAATAAACTAGTTGAAAGATAAAAGCGTGTAAAACGGTTGCCACCCAGGTTTAGCATTTAAAAGTTTAATTATTTTTAATAAAAAAAACTTACATAGTATTTACTTAAAGAAAAGCTAAAATTAAATACGAAGAAAATGAAAAAAAATGTTTAATTAAATAAAAAAAGAAAAAGAAAAGAACCGGTTGGGGTGAGGGAGAGGCGGAGATCGAACTTGCATGGGTTTGTTCACACACGCGCAACTGGCTAAGGCGTTTAGACCACGACGCCAAACCATGCTTTTGTGTTAACGGTGTTCTTAAATATGTATATATGCCAGAAGCAGCCAGAAGGAATTTTCTTTGTGTCATAAGTGGCTCGGGATCCAAGTTGCGGTGGATTACTTGGAGTAGAATATTGTCCCTAAAATAACAAGGTGTGTTAATTGATAAACATGTACCGAAGAAAAGCGAGGAAGCCGAATAGGATTTTATTATAATGAAAATGTGAAATTACAATGAAAGGAATAAGAGTTATATATAGCTAACAAATCAACACTAGGTAATAAATAAAAAAGACCCAACCCAATACAAAATAGCCTAATAACTCATTATGCTAACATCAAGCTAATGCAACATTAATAAACACTGAGAGTTTGTCATATAAGAAACAAAACCGAGACGCAGACTTAGCCATCGTGAAAATATCAGCAATCTGTAAGGTTGATGGAACATATGGAAACAAGATGGTCCCAAGTTTTAGATGAAGACGAGTGAAGTTGCAATCAATCTCAATATGCTTCGTCCACTCAAGGAAAACATAATTCTTGACAATTAACCTTTGCACTTTTGTTATAACAATGTAAATAGGTAGGCTCAAAGATGTTAACTGTGACAACCCTAAGATTAGGGCCAATTCCTTCTAATAGTAAATACACCATAAACAAGCTTGACCCATTAACGGCTCCGTTGTAGGCCCAATAGATGAACTTGATATGTGGATTTGCTTGACGGATCCCGGAGTGATTCGAGATGACATATTATTAATACCTAATGTATATATAGTCTCCTGGCGTACGGTTAAATAAATTAACGCATTTGTAGTCATTAACCGACACGCGACACGATCTTTACTTACTAATATTAAATATTAACAAAAATTATTAATACTCACCCGAATGACTATTTAGAAATATACACGCGAGTTATACGTACTTGAACGTAGGATATAACGGATGCGCGACTGCGACAAATACCGGTGTACACCTCAGCGGGTTTTGCTAGATCCGGTATAACTAAATAATATAAACATGTATTTATTTTATATCTATTGTATTAAAATAATATATTAATATTATTATTATTTAGTACGCCATAACTAATTTCGAAACGCGACACGTTTTACCCGGAGTGGACGCGTGTAAACACGTGGTACAGAACGATACCGGCTACTTTTGGAATAGCATAATAAAATATATAATTACTTATTATTATGGTAATAATATTATTGTTATTAAATAATACAAATTAACGGAGCGTGAGACGTTGGTTTAGGCAAACGCGTATGAGACACGTGGCGTCGACGTATACCGGTTTAGACAACAGTTGTAATGGGAATTTCTCGAAATAAATATTTAAATTATGTTTATTATCGCGTCATATTATTATAAGAATTATAGAATAAAAATTCGAATTTAATTTAAATGGTGGAGGCTCGAGTGAACACGCGATACGATGGAAGCCAGTCTAAAATACACTCGTTTTAGCCTAGTCTTACCAACAAACATATTAATTATTATTTTTTATATAAAACAAAATCCATAAAAGATGCGTACAATTCTTATCCTAATATTTCGAATCATATCTTGTATCTTTCTTCCCCAAAAATCCATCAGATCTCCTATTTCTATTTCAAATCCTCATTTTCTCTCATCATAATTATCAAGAACACATTTCTTTTTCATACTAGTTTCAAAACCAACACAAACACCAGAGAGAGAGCACGAGAAAGAGAGAAGAGGGTGAGAGACCACCGGCCATCACCTCCGGTGGGTCTCACGGCGGGCACCGACAGCAAGAACGACGGCGATGGCGGCCTTGCAGTGGCTGATGGCCGTTCTGGGCAGTAGAGGAGGAGCCGGCAGCCACTTTATGGCGGCTCCATGATGTCGGACGAGTGGCGTGGTAGTAGCGACGGGTTTGTGGTTTTAAAGAGACAACACTGTTCTAGTGGAGAATAGGCTGTAGCAGACCCGATGAGGGGGATTAGGGTTCCGGTGAACCCTCATACTTCCGGCGAAACCCAGGCGGCTCCCTGTCCTTCAAACGGCGGCGGCCACACCCGACTTTCCGGCAGGGGAAAGCAGCGGCGGCTCAGCCGCATTTCAGGCTGCGACGACGGGTGGAGTCAGCGGCAGTCCGTTTCTCCGACTGTCCCCGTTCCTCCGGCAAGGCTGTCTCCGACAGCAATCACGGTCCAGAAAGTGACGACGGCAGAAAGAGAGGTGGCCAGCCCCCTCCACGACCTCCTCCGGCGGTGGTGACGGGCTGATGGTTCAAGCAGATCGGCGGAGAAGGCAGAGGCGAAGGTTAAACCCGTTTTTCCAACGAGGACAGCTGGGGTTCCGCAACCCTCGTTACTCCGGGGAAGTCCATATGCCTGGTGAGTCCTTTCCCCTTCTCGCTTCATTCCAGGTATAAACCCACACACGTTTGACATTTTGTTCTCCATTTAAGTTTCCGTTGAGGTTTCCGGTTAAGCGAATTATTGAATTCGTGGCCAGGTTTCATTCCCGAGTATAAAATACTTGATTTTTGGACAGGAAACGACATCCCGAACCTCGGTCAAACTTGGTCAACCGTGGTCAAACGTGATCAATGCGTGAACCGTGAGAGTTAGAACGTGTCGGCTCGTAAACGAGACACCCCAAAGGTATAAAACGCATGCTAATGTGAATATATTTCATTACGCGGAAGTTAAGCATGTGTATGAGGTTAAATTAGTTGAGCTTTAAAAGATTCGTTAACAACAAATAAATATTAATGTCACAATAAATATTAACGAGTCATATTAACGGGCGTTTGGTGAATGAGATCCGTACAAATTAAAAGTATGAATTATTAGTCGATAATTATAAACGTGAACGTGTCACCGGTAAAGATGGAACTTTAGTACGATTAACGATCGTCACGAATGAATAAATAGATACTAATGTAACGAATAAATATTTGCATTACTATAGTTATATATACACAAATAATTATTATTATTTTGGTCGTATAAATACTTGCAAAATGTTCGTAACATTCGAACAGTTGATGGTTATATTTGGAACGAATTGGATAACAAGTATATTTTTATAAATATATAATGGTTAGATTCACTTGGATGATTAAAATAGTTTATACAAAATAAATACGTTTAAATTATGATTTTAACTAGATAATTTTATATATATCTATATATATATATATATATATGGACATTCGGTAAATTTTCGAATAACGTTTAAATATATGACCCGACTGACAAAACGAGGATTTGTCGATCAACAAGGAGTGAATACAATTATATTTTTCATAAATATAAACATATGATGTGAATATATATATATATATATATATATATATATATATATATATATAACCATGTCTTTTAAAATCAAACGATTGTTATGTAACACGATGTATAGAATCGAATATATATACATGCATATTTTTATGCACAAATATAAAAGGTATATATATGTTTATATCATTAAGATTATTGTTTATGAGACACGGACGATGGGAAACCTAAACGATTATGTTTCGAATAAATATGAAAACTTAAATCTTTATAACTTGAACAAATATTATGTTAAATATATGTATAATTGTATTCATATACAAATGTATATTTTACATAAACTCATACGTTTATTACAAAATAGAATACTCGTATAATATATTGTTAGTTTTTGAAAATATATATATAGATAGATATATTTATATATATATATACATTCGTATGCGTCTGAATAAATTTAATACCATTGTGCGGGGCAAGGCATATATTATGTATTTTCCTAAGACTAGTTAAACTATGATTGTGTCTTGGTATAAATAAATGTGTACAAGAAATTCTATTATACGTATCCAAATACACAAAGACAAACCAAAGCTACCCAAAGTATAACTACAACTAAAAAATGACTATCAAATAGTCACTACACTTTAACGAATCAGTCAAGCTCAACCGCACGCATAATAGCTCAACACGAGTTAGATTCGCTTTACATTAATAAGGTTAGTCTATGAAGCTCATTAAGTACCTACAGGTATCGTATGACTCAAGTAGGACATAGACCCGCTACCATAGTATTACATGGGCATTCGTTCCCGTGGTTACATGAAGGACGTGATCGTTCCTAACACATTACCAGGTGAGTTTCACGACCCCCTTTTAGCTTTTTAATGTTTTGTAAACATCGGGGGAAAAACATGCTTATACGACATATTTGGAAGAATGAAACATATTTGTTTACACTCTGGATAAAATAAACATTTTGGTTTATAACCAGAAAAAAGAAACAAACATGATGTACTGTCTTTTAGTTTTTAAATTTTAACATAAAACACAATTAAAAAGGAAAAAAATAATAATAAATTGGTTAAACGAGTCAACCCATTTTGCTAGATGTGTTCACGGGTTTACCCCGAACCTGTTAGAGAAAAACCAAACAAATGAATTTCATGTTAGGTTCGTGTCATGTAGTCAAAATATAGATTAAAGGCTAAAATCATTCAACTATTGAGATCTCTAGTGCGACCAAGATGAGGGTACAACGAAACTATTCATCGCCTATAAACATGCATGCATGTTTACACGATAACCTCGGATTTACTTAAGCCTTAATTTACTTGAACCTTTTTACTTAAACCTTTCATAACAACATTACCTCTACATTTTCAACTTGGTCCTAAACCTTCTTGTTTTAAGATTTGGTGGACTTCCTCTTTTGTTGGCATAGCCGGTATTCCTCCTTTCTTTGTTACGACAAGCGCTCCGCAGGCGTTTGCAAAAACAAGAGCTTCCCGTAGTCGTTTTTCATCCTACACAAACACAATTGTCACACCTAATCAAACAAATAAATCACTAAAGCGTTACACGTCAAAATGGTACCTCGTATAGATTTATATCAGAAGCTAAAACACTCAAAATCCCGCCAACAAAAGCATCTCCAGCACCCGTAGTATCAACAGACTTCACCTTCACACCATCAACTTGACCCTTAAACCGCTGCACAACATAACACCACATATGTTAAGTACAATGATCGAGTCTTGTGTCACAAGCAAACATTTAATCACCCGACCACAATAAGTACAATCTTGCCTTAGTGTAATATCTACAACCATCCGCGCCTTCACTAACAAGAAAAAGTTTAAGATTCAGATGAAAAAGCTTCTTCAACACCACATTTTCATCATAAGCATCTTCACCGCCGGTCAAAAACGCAATTTCATCCTCACTTACCTGCCCACCTTCTCATTAATAATTATTTTATAGTGAAAACCTTATAAAGTATCGTGTATTATTGATCAAAGTACAATGATGTAATACAGTAAAAAACCTAATCAAAGAATATCTTTCAATTATGATAAATATTACAATAAATCCTAACTAATATATATTTGTACCTTGATAACATCCGCATGGTCCCACACGCTCATTATGCCCTCACGAGCAGCATCCGGTGATGGCCATAACGGTAATCTCAAATTCACATCATAAGAAAGGATGCTACCCGATTTCTTGGCTATAGCCATTGCAGCTAGATGAGTTGATCTACACGGTTCGTGGATCAAACTAATCGAACCAAAGTGAAATATTTTTGCCTACAGTAACCAAATGTAACGTTAATTATATATGAGGAGATCACCATAGAGATAAACAATTATGTAGTGAAAACCTAAAATCCATATGCCTGTTTGATAAGATTCGCATCGAGTTCTGATTCTTGAAGTAGCATATCCGCACTAGGGTTTCTAAAAAACAAAAACTCCCTCTCCTCATTGGATTTTAAACTAACGAAAGCTAATGCTGTTCTTGCTTTGTGGTCAAATCGCTTCCCTGAATTGTTGACTTTGTTTATCTTCAAAATGTCAGCCAACATGTAACCAAATTGGTCGTCACCCACCTAAAAACATGTACCATATTCGAATGCAAATGATCACTACTAGAAAAAACACCTTAGATGACACGTATTGCGTGTCATAAAAGGGGGTAGATGACACGCGGAAGCGTGTCAAGGATAGCCCTGTCAAGAATTAAGATGACACGCATTTTGTGTGTCATCTTTTTATGACACGCTTTTACGACACGCATTCATGACACGCCTTCATGACACGCAATGCGTGTCAAGGAAGGCATTGTCAAGAATGAAAATGACACGCGTTTTGTGTCATCTATTTATGACTCACATTTTTTGTCATAAATGTGTGTCATGGTTAAAGCTGTTTAAAAAAAATATTTTTTTATAGAATTATTAATTTCCAATTTTATAATATAAAATAAAATAAAATAGTAATAAACATTTCATAATACAAAATAAAATACACATGACAAAACAATCTATTTCATAAAATATAAACATTTGAAAGTAACAAAAGTGGGTTACAAATTCAACCAAATGTCAATACAAAGTTTTACCGAAAAATAAAGTTTGATACAAAATTCGACCACTCTTCACGAACTCCATCAATATCAACATCGGTGTATTCATCTTTTCTTCCTTCAACCTAAGAAAAAATTTGTAAACAAATAATTATCAAAGATACATACATATACATATAATACTATCAAAGAATTATAATCATTTATAATTATAATCATTTATGATTATAATCCCAACCTAAGAAATATTCAATCACAATAATCTTGAAATGAATTTACTAATCATTTACTGATATTATAAACTGAATGAAAAAACAATCTCTTAAATGAAACGAATTGAATGAAACTGAATGAGAGAATCAGTGATACTAAGCCAGTAAGCTCATTTATGATTATAATCCCAACCTAAGTTGGAATGATGCTAAGGTATTTTTATGCAACTGAATGAGATCTTACTAGTCAACCAAAATTCTTTTTGTTGAAGTTGATACTGATGTTAGAAACTTTAAAGGCATGCTACTTCTCGGTCATTATGTTTACTAGACGAATTTGATACTGATGTTACTAACTTGGTTTACAACTTAAGTAACTAATAGATGTGGCATCTCAAAGTGGTTCAGTTGATCTAATAAACCTAGCCTGATTTGTAGTGTAGTTTTAGTAATAGAACATGATAAGTCAAGTGCACAAAACATATATACTTACATTGTTATTAGCCAGTATCTCAACTTCTTCATCAACTATCTCTCTCATGAACTTTAACATATAGTAGCCACATCCAGTACTTCCTGGCTCACATGAACACTACACAAAAAAAATATTAACTCAAATAAAAAAACACGTCTATCGTTCAAATATTAACTATGCTGTAACCGAAAAATATTAATAACATAAAATGACACAATAATACAAACTCAAATAAAAAAACATAATTTTTTTAAAGGTATTTAGATAATCTGGTTTATAAAAAGTTTCACCTCTTTTCAAGGCCTATTTTTTTGTTTATTTGGACAAGCCTTTATCTTAGACTACAAACGTATGCTTGTAACACAGAGAAACAAAGCTCAATATATGGTTCACCAAAAACTACTAATCCGGCCGTCTAAAAAACTAAAAGAAAAACTTTATATATTTCATGCTCTACGCTTCGATATTGACTGGTACATAACTTGTTGTCTCTCTCGATAATTCACAATCAGCAGTCACGTTTTCAGTGGCAGAAGAGCAAAGAAAGTGATTATAATGTAGAAGCGCGCAGTTCCTTCTCTAGCATTGATGTTCCCTTAAATATGGTGAGCTGAATATCCCTTGAGTACTCTGAATACTGTATATGCATAGAAGTTAGACATATATGAAGACCTTTGCCAAGAAAAATACAACTAATCCACAGGTGATTAAAATAATTAGACGCAAAATAGAAACTAACTTAAAATTTATTAACGAAAATGAAAAAAAAACTTATTTACAAGTTTGAAAAAGGAAAATTTTTACTTTCAATTTATATTTCAGAAAACCTTTAAATTCCACATTAGTAGCCACATGGCACATATATACACACTAAAATGACAAATAAGATCGTCAGCAAAATTTAAAATGACTTGCTATCGGTTGAACAAGTTATTCATTGTTACGTTCTGTATTATAATTAAACTTGGTTTTTCTGTTCCTAATTAAAAAATAATTGCTAAAATCAAGAAAATAAGTGTTAAAAGTTCATTTCTATTTCATGCACTTTGCACTAATGGATCCGATAGTTTTGGTAATATGTGATATCATTTATCTTTGCACTTACCCGCTCATCAGTCATCTTCCGGAAACCCAATTTCTTAGTCCATATCGACTTGGCTTCTTCAGCAGCAGGAAGCACGAGGAGTTCAACACCCAATGACTGGAGTAACTCCTCAATACAAAAGAAAAGAGCTTGAAAATACCCCTACAAGCAAAAACAATATTATAAGCACAAAATGGTAAGTCATTACTCACAGCATTCAAATAAGCCTTTATCTGAACTAACAAAAAAGACGAATAACAAACTAGAAACTGTGCATTCACCTTCCCTTGGTGTTGTCTACTTGTAGCCACTAGTGGGAGCTCGACAACCTCACGCCCAAAAATTCTCAGGAGACCCGCAGATACAACTATTGGACTGCACCAGTGTGTTAAAAAGATGATTAAGAAATATAATTACATTTTAGTCCATATGTTTAGCTGTAAAAATAGGAATAAAAGAAGCACTACCCTGCCATCAGAACAACACAATATATTCCTCCAAACTCTTGCCCAGATATGTTTCTCCTGCATATTGAAGCAAGTCATGATGATGATGATATGGTTTATGAAGACTTTAAAATTTAAATACCTCTATGCTTAGTGACACGCATAATTACCTATGTATCACAGAGACAAAAAATGTAATTTACTCTAATTATTTACCATTACTGTTTCTGTTAGCACTTGAAAACAATAACTATGCTAAACTTATTATCAAGTACAATAAGTTGAACTGTGTTGGTCATAATTTAGTAATAAAAAATGCATTCTGTGCTTGAACAAGAATAGGTTTGAAATGAACAGATATGCATCTTGCTTGTTTTGGGGGAAGTAGGAAGTATGAACAAATGAAGACAGATGTAGAATTAGATTTACAAATCCATCATGCAGGATTTATGGTAAGCACTACTAAACATACATGGAGATGGTAACTAAAACATACGTTCGAAACTAATGAAGAAATTGCAAGTACAAGACAACTTACCCATATACCATTACAGGTATCAGATCACGCCTAGATTTTGCAACAATGGGATCAAAACACTCCTGCATATGGACATCAAATAATTCAAATTAGGTCTTGGTATTACTTTTTGTGGCTCGATGCATCACTGTTGCTTTCAACCAGTTAAACCTTTCAACCAGTTCCCAAATTGTTGTTGCTCTTTATAATGAACAACCAAACCACCAAAACTTAGCTATCCTTTTGGGGTGGGGTGGTGTTGAGTAGAGGTGCACAAAAGGCGGTTTTTGAACCGAACCGGTCCGAACCGGTTTGGTCAACAAAAAGTCAAAACCGGTTTGAGTTCAAACCGGACCGGTTTGAAACCGGTTTGAGATGGTCCGTTGACCGGTTTTGATCGGGTTTGACCGGTTTAAAACCGGTTTGAAACGAGTTTTTATTCGGTTCGGTTCGGGTTAAACCGGTTTCAAACCGGTTTAAAATGTATAGGTTTCAAACCGGTTGTAAACCGGCGGTTCGTATCGGTTTGAAACCGGTTCACACAAAACCGGTTTTGGGGCGGTTCGGGTTCCGGTTCGGAACCGGTTTGGATTTCCAAACCGGTTTTTTTGTTCACCTCTGGTGTTGAGTAAGCAACCTGTGGTTCGAAATTTGTTTCATCAAAATTTCTTTGATTGTGTTTTAGGATTAAAAGTTAATGGACCATGATCTAAAAAACTAATGGACCATGATCTAAAAATTTAAACCTTTCAACCAGAGGATGGAGACAAAGTTAATGGACCATGATCTAAATATTTTCTTTGTGACATTTCATCGAACACCTGGTGACTGCTATTTGTTTCATCAAATGAGACAACACATCAAGTCATTGAGCCTCAAAATCAATAAATCGCAAAAGCCCTAACACCATAAATAAACCCTAAATCAAAGTAAACAAAACAGAATACCTGAATGCTCGGAAACCGCCTCCTTTTGCTCGGAAATCGCCTCTTTTGCTCGGAATTTGCCTAGGGTTTTCAGAGGAAATCGCTACCTTTGATTGTGTTTTAGGATTAAAAGAACACGAGATGAATGTGGGTGGACTGAGATAACTTGTGTTATGGTTCTATGACTTCGGTTGTAGGAGATGGAGGTGAGAACATCGTGCGATTGTAGGAGATGGAGGTGTGAGCGGGATATGCGATTGTAGGAGATGGAGGTGTGAGCGGGAGTTGAGGTGTTTTAGGGTTTTCAGAAAGAAAGAAGAGCGGGCATTGAAAAAGTGTATGAGCGGGATATCTTAAATTAAAAGATGACAGTTTTCGGATGACACACATATTGAAAAAAGTGTAGTCCGTGTTTTTTTTAATATGACATTAAAAGATGACACGTTTTTGCGTGTCATAGATCGCGTGTCATTAAAGCCCAGTTTTACTAGGATGACACTAAAACGATGACACACGCTGTTGCACGTCATAGTTCGCGTGTCATTAAAGGTATATTTTGTAGTAGTGGATAGTCATAGACTTATAGTTTATTTAAAGAGTAAAGTGTCATTTTCGTCCATGTGGTTTGACCATTTTAGTTACTTTCATCCAAAAACCTGTTTTTAGGTTTTCCGTACCTGAATTTTGAAAATCTAGCCATCTTCATCCAATATACTAACTTCGTCTCCATTTTAACGTTAAATCAAGGGTCGGTTTGAAATTAATAGGTTAAAATCTGTTTAAAAAAGCAATCTATATATATACTTTTCCTATAAATGCGGAAGAACCACCCAATCTTGATATACCGACGGCAACATTAGCCGGAGCACCGCCGGGTGCTTTCTCAAAGGCGGGTGCTTCGGCAAGTGAGACTCCGGGAACCGATGACACAAAGTCGATTAACAGTTCGCCAAAGCATACAACGAGTGATTTGATTGCCCCTGGATCAAGAAAGTTGGAAAAAGATAAATCACATATTCACATATGCATATTGGTTTTAATTAATTTCACACAAATAAAAGAACCGACATCTCAGCAATGATAAAAAATAAAAAATAGATAACGAAAGGGGATGATTGGAAGAACCTGGATTTGGTTTATCTGCCATATTGAAGGGAAAGCAAGATTCAGGTTTAAAAGATGATGATGATGAAGATAAAAAGGTACCAAGAAGAAGTAAGAACGGTAAGTGTTTAGAAGATGGAAGAAAAAGCAGGATAAAACGGGTGTCCCGGTGTAAGGCTCATGACGACAGTGACATACGTGTCAACATCAGGTTTCATTGCCGAATCCAATAATCCGATCATGAGATCATCATTTGAAGTTTTTACTTTTATCAGTTTTAGTCAGGGGTGTAAACGAGCCGAGCCCGAGCCTAACACTAATCGAGCTCGGCACGTTGGATTATCCTGAAGCTTGAGCTCGGCTCGGTTCGAGCCTATACATTTTGGCTCGAGCTCGGCTCATGGAGTGAAAACAAAGCTCGAGATCGGCTCGGCAAGGCTCGGTTTCATTCATGACGATTAAACGAGCAAAAGTTCAGCTCGAGCTCGTTTATAAGAAGCCTAGAATGAGCCAAAGCTCGGCTCGAGCTCGTTTATAGGAAGCCTAGAACGAGCCAAAGCTCGGCTCGAGCTCGATTTGGGGGGTTAAATTGAATAATATATTAAATATATAAGAAAATAATATAAAATATTACTAGGCTCGTTAAGGCTCGCGAGCCTAAACGATCTTCGAAGGCGAAGCTCGGGCTCGGGCTCGATAACTAAACGAGCCATATTTTAGGCTCGAGATCGGGCTCGGGCTCGTTAAGGCTCGGCTCGATCGAGCTTTTTACCGATCCGATCTCGAGTAGCTCTCACGCCGGCTTGATTCTTTTACACCCCTAGTTTTAGTACACGTGGTTTGTGTAAAATAATGCTCTGAGCTTAATTTTACTTTTTTGAGTATTTGTGGATTCATTTTTGTTTCAATTATAGATAGACCTTTAACACCGTTAAGATGATTCTATTAACTTGTTATAAATTGATTAAAATACCTTTATTATTTAAAAGGGATAACTTTATACAATGGTAACTAAATTTTCTAAGTGTTCAAATCCTATGTAATATTTTGATAAATGTTAAAAAAATTTAAAACTGAATGAGATAAATGAAACGTATATGAATTTTGCTTTTTATTTAGCAATTGTTTTTTTCAATTCAACTTAAATATAACAATTTCGAAACTTGTTTTTTATTTGATGAATTTTTTTTCTTCACTAATAAAATTTTCACTTATTGGTGACTAATATTCATATATATATTTCATTTCATTTGTCTCATTTAATTTTATAAAATTTAAACATTTATAAAAATATTACATTGGAACACTTAGTGAAAGTTGAGTGATTTTAAAGGTATAAAAAATCTTTGAGTGACTTAAACGAAACACTTAAAAAACTTGGTTATTATTAGGTGAAATTTTCCGGTATAATATATAAACTACCTTCCATCTCTCTCTTTCTCTCTACCCAAACTAACCCACCACACCGTGTTGGTCGGCGGTGTTAATGATATTTGATAACTTTGATCCAGTCGATGTCTATTTTGGTAATTATCCCTATATTTAATTGGTGGTTCTTGTTCTTTGTTCCTTTGCTTGGGTTAGCCATTTTTAACTTCTGGTCATCCAATTTGGTCCCTTATATGTGACCGCAATATGTTTGCTTTAATGCTCACCGGTCAGATGGACAGAGAAATCAAAAGGATAGGTAGTTTGAGAGAGAGAGTACTGAGAAAGAGTAGTATGGTTTTGATTTGATATTTTTTTGATTTTTTTGAATTTTTATTTAGAATGGTGTTTTAGTCTTTTCAAAAAAGTTAACAGAAAAAAATAAAGAGTGTTAATCAACTGGAGTTAATTGAGACAAAAATAAAATCATAAAACACAAAAAGTGAAATTTAAATTATTGGACTTAAAGCTTTATTTTGAGAAACACAAACAGGTGGTTATGAACAAGTTGTTTTGATTTATATGTTTTAGTGAATTGTATAGGAACTTGATCTTTGTTTTCCAACAACTTTTTATATAAATTTGTTAAGTAATCAATTTTTTTTATTATGCTAGTACCCTTTTTTGCACATCTAATATATTAGTTCCCTGCAAATTTTCTATGGGTTTTTCTTCAATGTTAACATCAACATTGTGTTGTTCGTATGCTTTTTGTAAATCTTAATTAGTATATGGATCATACCCATTTATGTTTATGATAAATGATCTCGTGTGATGTAAAGTAAAGGGATATCAAAGTTTCAAAATGAACACTAATAAATCATCTCTGTTTTGTATTGGGATAGAAGAAAGGGCAGACATATTGAGGTGCAAAAAAGGTACAAGTTTTCAAATATTTAGGATTGGAAGTTGGGGCAATATGAATTTGGTCAAAAATTGGGCACCAGTTATTGATGCTTTTCAATCCTGATTGTGTTTATGGATGTCCTCCACACTCTCCATCGGGGGCAAGGTGATACTTCTTAAATCAGTCCTTGAATCCTTACCTGTCTATTACTTCTTATATCGAGCCCCAAAGAAAGTAATTGACAAATTTCAAAGTATAAGTGATCGATGTCGTTTGGTCGGTCAAAAACAATCCTTAAACACTTAACTAGTAAGGGTAAGAAGAGTATCGTATCCACGAGGAATCAGTGTTAGTGAAATTGCTTCGTTGATAAACTATAATAAACACACAGATCAAACAAAGATGTAACTCCCTCCCAACTTCAGGTTCTAGACTTATGCAATACTCAGTTATTCAATGGACACCACATAGACATAGTGTTGGAAAATTAGTTGAAACAGTAATTGAAGACAAATTCATTGTCAGAAAACCTATACGACTAGCTTGTCACAACTAGCACAATTCAAATACCCAATTTATACTCAACCCGAATACAAGGTTTTGTCATCAACCAAACACAAGTTGTAAAGCAAATAAACTCAATGCATACAAATAAACCGTTCAACTTAACCAATACATCAATCTATCAAGCTATTGTCAAAAGCTAACAAGATCCAATCATACAATAACTGAATAAAACAAGAAAATCTAAACGAACCATCCGTTGGGAGGAAGCCACACGCAGCTTAGCCACGCATGCTTGTCAGGCACACGAGCATAGCTTCAATCCATGATCTGGAACTAATCTTGGCTCTGGAAATCGCCCTTGGTCTATCTAAAATCGGCTGGAACCCGATTGATTGAGAATGGGGGTTGCAATCTCTTTTAATGAAATTAGGGCTTTTACTTCTTCGCGTACCGTGAGAAATGGAGGAGGCGAGACGGAAAGTTTGGGACAAAAAAATAACTTAGAAAACTTTTCACCATGAAAACCCAGATTTTGCTCAATCCTCCAGAAACTCGCATACGCACCCAATTGCACCCCATGTGCATGAAAATCCACGGGACTTCCCCACACCTGGCCTATTCACACACAAAACAAAGATAAAACCTAACTCACTTTCGTAGGAATCATGGATGCATTTAGCGTATGCATCAAGCCTTTAAACCACTCGGTAGCCCGAGTGGACGAGTTTAGTCTCATGAGGGTTTCTATTGAACACACCCGCAAAGTTCATTTAACTAGACATGAATGTAAAACATACCTTAGGCTACCTCCTTAGAGTGCTAAGTTTAACGTCCTCAGCCAGACGCGGTGTACCTTACTTGGGTCATGATGGTCGGGTGGGATGCTTGCACTCCTCCTTCCCCACACTTAGGTTCCTTTCCTCATCGAATGTTCTCCATGCTTGAACAAACAAAGCAAAGAATTCTCGTACTGCATCCGAAACCTGCGGTTTCTTCCCTTTCCGCCTTCTCTTTCTGACCTGTTTCTTCCCTTTCCACGGAGTCTCTCCGTCCGTCATCTCAGCTGACCTGTCAAAAACAACACAAACATTATCGACTGTGTGATTCACCTATTCAGGTGATCCACATTTGTTAGCTTCCGGGGCTGGCAAGTTAGAGAATATTTTAAGACTCATTTTCTGAGCCTCAAACCTCATCCTTACCGTTCCTTCAGCACAGTTAATATCTGTTTGTGCAGTGTCCAAGAACGGTCTACCCAAAATAATTGTTGGTTCTGTGTTCTTGACACAATCCAACACCAAGAAATCCACTGGGTAGTAAAACTCCTTTACCTTCACAATCACATCCTTTAAATCTCCCGAGGATGTGTGGGAGTCTGATAAGCCAATACCACAGTGGTGTTAACTCTCTATAATGGACCAAAATCATGCTGATTATACAGACTCCCTGGTATTATACTAACAGATGCTCCAAGATCCAACAATGCTTTATCCAGTGTAATTGCACCTATTGTATAGAAATAATAGGTGCTCCTGGATCTTGGAGTTTCGGGGGAAGGGTACCCGTGAACACGACATTCACAGTAGCACTTAGTTTTACCTGTTCGGGGCATTTGCGCCGTTGTTTACGGGTACTCAAACCTTTCAAACATTCAACATTATCAGGATCTTGTTTAAGCGTGTTTAAAAAATAAAGAGTTAATTTTACGCTTTTCAAACTTTTCCCATCGTTCATCCTGTGTTGGATATTTTTCTTTTTCTTTTGAAAATGGTTTGATTGTAGCATTTGGGAATGGAATCCTTATAGGTTTAGTCACGTTTTCAGTTTTCAAATTATTTTGTGAAATAAAATCCTGATTAAGGTCAGATTCATAATCACTGTACTCCACCACTTTCTCTACAATTTGTGGTGGAGTTGGTTCACGATCAGGGTATTCAAAGGAGGAATGGAAACTTACAGCATTGAGGTGTGCACTGGTTGTGGTTTCAGGACTAGAGGACTGATGTACACAGCGAGGCTTATCTGCTTCCTTGATGAGTGACCCGACAATCCCAGTTAAGTTGGCAACTATATCTACCAAAGCTTGATGAGCCTTGTCCTGGCTTTCCTGTTGCTGCACCACGGCTTGTATCACCTTGGTCATCTCCTTCATATCTGACTAGATGGCATCCAGTTCAGAGTGATATTTGTCTTGATCAGGTGTCCTGCTTGGGTGGTAGTCTTGGTTGCAATCATCCTGATAGTTTGGATATCCAGGACCACCACCATACTGGTTGTAATTCGGGCAATCTTGTACCCAGTGGCCAGTGATGCCACAGTTGTTGCACGGCTCATGGTAATATTGATCATCATAATAGTTCCTGTCTATGTCAACCTGCACAAGTAGCACAACCGAGTAGTTCTTAACAAAGAAATAAACAAAATAGAAACAGAAGTAAAGAATTTTTTTTTGGGGTTTTGTTAAGAATAAAAAAAATCAACTAAAGCAACTAGACTAAGCGCACCGATTCCTCGGCAGCGGTGCCATTTTGATCGATGTCGTTTGGTCGGACAAAAACAATCCTTAAACACTTAACTAGTAAGGGTAAGAAGGGTATCGTATCCACGAGGAATCAGTGGTTAGTGAAATTGCTTCGTTGATAAACTAGAATAAACACACAGATCAAACAAAGATGTAACTCCCTCCCAACTTCAAGTTCTAGACTTATGCAATACTCAGTTATTCAATGGACACCACATAGACATAGTGTTGGAAAATTAGTTAAAAAAGTAATTGAAGACAGATTCTTTGTCTGAAAACCTATACGACTAGCTTGTCACAACTAGCACAATTCAAATACTCAATTTATACTCAACCCGGATACAAGGTTTTGTCATCAACCAAACACAAGTTGTAAAGCAAATAAACTCAATGCATACAAATAAACTGTTCAAGTCAACCAATACATCAATCTATCAAGCTATTGTCAAAAACTAATAAGATCCAATCATACAATAACTGAATAAAACAAGAAAATCTAAACGAACCATCCGTTGGGAGGAAGCCACACGCAGCTTAGCCACGCATGCTTGTCAGGCACACGAGCATAGCTTCAATCCTTGATCTGGAACTAACCTTGGCTCTGGAAATCGCCCTTGGTCTCTCTAAAATCGGCTGGAACCCGATTGATTGAGAATGGGGCTGCAATCTCTTTTAATGAAATTAGGGTTTTTTCCTGATTCGGCCGGCTCTCGCGTACCGCGAAGATCCAGGGCTCGGCCTTCGCGTACCGTGAAGGACAAAACAGTCGGGCGAGTCTCTGACTTCTTCGCGTACCGCGAAGGTTTCCTTCTCAGTCTTCGCGTACCGCGAAGACTCTAGTTTCCAGGAAAATGAACTTTTTACATTTCAAGCCCCTGTACTTTCGTGCCTTCTTCATTATATCTCGTTATCCGCTCAATTAGCACTTTTAACCTGTAACACACTCAAATACAAATACCAACGTAAAACCAAATCTAAATACAAAGTTAAACAATTAAAACACACACAAAGCGACTCTTAAACATGGGACATTTGACCCTACATCAATAAGGACGAGATTTCTATTGGCGGGAGTGGATAGTTTGAACGAACAATTCACATGGAACAAGTGGCTTCCGTTGAAGGTGAACATTTTCAATTGGCTGGCAAATTTGGGAAGAATTCCAACCAAGGATGCTCTCATGAGAAGGAATATAAATGTGAACTCCTCTTTATGCCCTCTTTGTGGGGAATTGGATGAAAATATTGATCACATATTCACTTCATGTTATGTGGCTTCAATAGTTTGAAAAATGGTTTCAACTTGGTGCAAGATTCCTTCAATTTATGCATCTTCATTTAAAGATATTTTGGAGATTCATAAGAACATTCAAGGTAACGAGTTGTCTAAAAGAATGGTGAATGCAATAGTTATGACATCGTGTTGGTCCTTTTGACGGGCTAGAAATAAAGTAGTTTTGGGTGAAGATCGAGTCCGGGTGCCGAGCATTCTACAAGAAATTGAAACAATGGGATTTCTATGTTTCAAGTCAAGGGCCAAGTGGAACTCCCTAAAATGAAAGAATTGATTACGGTTACGTTAATGATACCATTAGTCTATATTTGTATTGAAGTTCACGTGTTGTATGTTGTTTATTATATAATATATTGCTTAAAAAAGATTATTTATGCAAAATGATTGATTAACATGATCAAAATAGTGATGTTTTGTTCCCTCATCCTAATCCAAGTAGGTGTATAATTAATTACTTGTGCTCAACTAACGTGGCTGGGTATTATTGGTCCAAGATGGACGACGTCGAATAGTAATTTGGACCATTCAAAATTCCTTTTATCTAGGAGACAAAAGATTCATGTATTTTCATTAATTTGACAGTGACAATTGAACAAATTTAGCGTGGTTACATAATTTTTTTAATAATAAATTCACGCAACACTTAAAATCTATTTTAAAATATACGTCGCTTAATTATAGCAGGACTAGAATTCACAACAAAAAAAAGTAAACATAACTAATAGATACAATTAGTTCTTTAGTGGGTAAATTTCATTAATGAAAAACAAAGATTAGACATGTAAGAAATAAATCAAAGATATATTACATAAGTACAAAATAAAAAATTATACATCCATCGCGACTAATGCATTAATTCACCATTTGTAATATCCAAAAATAGAATTGATAAATTTCACTAAGGCTATGTGTTATGTTTCACTAAAAAGTGAAAAACATTCCGTCACGTACATGAGTGGAACCACTAACCAGAAACACTAAAGTTTATAATAGTTTCATTATGCAACATTAATTTATTTTTTTAACCACTAACAATTACTTTATTGGTTGAAAAACCCAACCAAGCACCCTTCACGCCCTAATAACCTCTCCCAGGAGGATGTGTTCCACGTCTAAAAGGGCCGAGTTCGCGGTGGACGTGAGCCCACTATACATACCCTAAGACAAAAGAACCTTTCTAATTAGTTGGTTTTGTTTAAAAGAATTTCCCAGTACTTTGTGATTTTACATCAGTGGCTAGATAGTTAAAACCTTATTTAATTAATGTAAGTTCTATATTTAACTTTAAATGTTTCCAATTTTAGAAATGTTGCACCAAAAGTTCATTTTATTTATAAAATGTTAAATGAATCTTTTAACAACCAAGACTATCTACTATTGTTTTTTCGATTGAAATTAAGGAATGTGGATCCCACGTGAGTTGTAGGATCTGTTAAGAGAACAAAATCTCAAAAATAACAAAAAAAGAAAATAAATAAATATGCATACAAACACTATGTATATATAATATAGTGATATAACGTCCACCTGTGTCACCTCCCGCTCCCTCACCTGACACAACCCTAATCTCTCTCACGTGTCCCCTCACCCCTCTCCGACGTTAACCATTATTGCAGGCTCTATAATAACCATAATTTTTTATATTTCTTATGTATGCCTGTACCGATCATAATTACGAATCTTGCATGGACTATGTTCTAAAAGATTATATATTTAGTTAATACCTTTTCCTCCCCAAGTCGCCGGCGGTTTTGAAGAAGGAAACTCTAATTTTCCCTGATAATCACTCACACCACTTGGTTGTGTGGGAGAATCAGAGAGAAAGATCGCACTCCCAGAACCAAAACCTAAATTGAAGTCTGTGTTGGCAGACCACTAAAATCGAGTTCTCCAATCGTCTTCTTCACTCTCCCCGTCTATCGTCTTCATATCGCCTGCATTTTCGAATGATTAATTGTTCGTTCACTAATCTTCGTCACATACACCGATTTTTGAATCGAACCCGTAACTCACCGGTATCGAAGAACAAAACTCTTTTTTTGTTCACCGTCTAATTTCATCTTCATTCAAGCAATTGAACTCGAAAAAAAAAATTCAAATTAGGTATGTTCATACATCAATTAGGTGTGTTCACTTGAGTTGATGACTGCAGGGTGATAAGCATGAATTCAAATTAGGATGTTGATATAAGCAGGAATTCATTTGAGTTGAACTACTTGGTCTACCGTTATCTTCATGAATTAGGTATGCTCTTACATCAATTTCTATATTTTATCATTTGATTTACCGGGTTTTTTTTTTTTTGAATTCAGAGGTCCCTGTTATCTCTTTCATGAAAATCATTTGATACGTCGATGCTTGATAGATTACGTTTCTTGATTTGGGTAATGTATTATTTAGGCCTATTTGATTTTTGTTTTGTAATTACAAAGATAACTAATTCCACGCTTCTTCCTGTTGGTGCTGCTTCTTTCAAGGAAGCCATGAAAATGGGTGTTGAAGTTATCATAACTTAAAGTAACGCCTTTCACTAGCTCATTGAATACCATAACATTGTTTTAGGCATTAATAATAATTCGTTTTTGGATATGATTTAGGCGGTTTATGCATTAAATCTAATATCATATATTGGTAAAAAAAAGAATTTTATTTTCACCATATGAAACTAGTTGTTTGTTTATTCTTTGGATTCTACATCAGAATTACTGTATTCGATAAACCAAACGTATAAATATGGGATGATATGATTCATGGAAATGAAGCTAAGCAAGGACTGGTATGGTATAAATATGGGTATGTATAACAAATACAACAATGTGCTTTTTAAAATATATCTAACTAAAATTCATCGAAGCTAAGCAAGGACTGCCAAGGTGCGAATTTGTTGCAGTAGTTATATTAATCCAATGTATTTGACCTTTTCTTAAGGCGAACATCTATGTTATTGGATATTTACATATATGAAGGTGAATGGTTGCAAAACAAGCCAGAGGGCCATGGGTTTCTTAATTTGCTGACTACAGCCTTCATATTTCTGTATCCAGTTGCACTTAACTTCATCCATTTTCATTTTCATTTTCTTAATCTTATATCATGTTTATTGATGTATTGAGTTGCACTTAACTTTTTATACATGTAGAGTAGAACCAGTTCTGATGTTTAAAATATTTTTTAAGGTAAATGCCATGTCCACAGTTCTAAAAAAAAACATTAAATATTCTTTTTAGGAAGTATGCAACGTTAGAATATTCACCTGACTTTAATCTTCCTACTCTAATAAATGAAAATCTCTTCAGGATACGTGTCATTCTCTGATTACTCCTCATCTTTATTTTCCCGTCTCTCTCTCCTATTAAATATTAGATTTTATATTTCTCTCGACTATTAAATAATAATCTTTATATTAATAAATCTAATTACAAATACTTATTATTTAATTATAAATAGTTATTATATCATCAATCAAATGAACTTAATATGAACTAACATTTATCAATTAAATTAAAAAATTAATACTCAGTTGAAAAAAAATGTTTTAAAAACTAATTTAACAGACCTTATAACTGTCACGACAAATTACATTTTTTAAAAACATATTTTGACAAATGTGTTTGTTAACAAATTACATTATATTTTATTCAACCGATGTAATATACTGGTTTATTTAACCCGTGTATTACACGGGTTTTTAAAATATAAAATTTTTATTACTAAATATATAACATTTTATTTATTTAACTCGTGTAATACACGGTATTTTGACCTAGTACTAAATATACAAAAATGATTTCTTATACACGTACAGTACAAAAATCCTTCTGTATAAGATATTTGTAAAAGTAAAATGTGCATGTCGACATGTTTTATAAAAAAATAAATATATTAAACAAATTTATATTTCTTATAATCTGTACAAACTGAAACATGTATGCTTGTAAAGAAAATTGGCCCTTTGACAGACAGGCAAACCAAATACAAAGATGAAGTACAAATGAAAGGCTTTTAAACATTCAAAATCATTAAAACATACACCTTGTCTGATTTTGCTTGCAAGTGAAAGATATATAACTATTCCATATTAAAAAAAATATGTCAAACTGTCTCCGGGCACCGGACGGTTATAAAATTAGTTATTTGTGCTCAACTAACGTGGCTGGGAATTATTGGTCCAAGATGGACGAAGTCGAATAGTAATTTGGACCATTCAAAGTTCCTTTTATCTAGGAGACAAAAGATTCATGTATTTTTATTAATTTAACAGCAACACTTGAACGAATTTAGCACGGTTACATAACTTTTTTTTAATGATAAATTAAGCAACACTTTAAATCTACTCTTACTTAAACATAAGTAACTTGTTTATAAGTGGACCACAACCAAAGAAATAAATAACTAATAAATGCAATTAATTCTTTAGTGGGTAAATTTCATAAATGAAATTTACAATTAATTCTTTAGTGGGTAAATTTCATAAATGAAATGAAGATTATACGTGTAAGAAATAAATCAGAGATATATTACAGAAGCACAAAATAAAGAACTAAACATCCATCGCGACTAATGCATTAATCCATTTTTAATATCTAAAAATAGAATTGAAAAATAAATTTCAGTAAAGGTATATGTAATGGTTTTACTAAAAAGTGAAAAACGTTCCGTCACATCATTGTCACGTAGACATGAGCAATACCATTAAACAAAACCACTAAAGATTGTAATGGTTTTACTATCCATTATTAATTTAAGGAGCAATTGCATATATCCACTCTAAACTTGTAAAATTGCATATTTCCTCAAATCATGTTTGAAGAGCATTGTAAATTATGTGTTGAAAACTTATGTTTTGAGGAAATATGTAACTTTGCAAGTTTAGAGGAGGATATATGCAATTCCCTCTTAATTTAATGACTTTATTGCTTGAAAAACTCAACCCAACGCCCTTCAAGTCCCATGATTTGCCTCAATATGGCATCGTTCACACCCCAATAACACCCCAGGGAGTTGTGTTCCACATCCAAAAGGGCTTAGTTCACGATAAGCGTGATCCCACTAAACATAGCCGAAGTCAAAACAACCTTTTTAATTAGTTGGTTTATTTTGAAAGAATTTCCCAGTACTTTGTAATTTTACATTAGTGGCTAGATAATTAAGACCTGATTTTTCCTGGTGCTTTATTTTAAACACTACAACTGGACTACAATTGCGCTTAAATTATGATATATACATGCAATCACGCTTACAAAAATTTGGCACTTGTGGTTATCCCAAAATAAAAGGATATTTGAAGACAAAGCAACGAATGACTACAACTGCGTGATGCAAATCGAGGAATCTGCATTTCTATGGATAACAAACAGATCTGAAATCAAGAAAATTTTCTTGGGAGATTGGAATGTTTTTCAGGTTAATGTTTTTTGATGCATTAGACGATTTTGATTTTTTAGTGGTTTGGCCGTGAGTACGGTTATGTTGTAAATTTTGCGGCTCCTCCTAGCTTCTGGCTTCTGGCTTCTGGCTTCTGAGAGTATCTATTTAGTTTTATTTATAATTCCGCTTACTTTTCAAAAAAAAAAAGTTAAGACCTTATTTTATTAATGCAAGTTCTATATTTAACTTTAAATGTTTCCAATTTTAGAAATGTTGCACCAAAAGTTCATTTCATTCATTTATGATGTTAAATGAATCTTTTAACAACCAAGACTATCTATTATTGTTTTTTCAAATGAAATTAAGGGAGAGCAGGTTTTTTTAAGAACAAGGAATGTGGGTCCCACGTGAGTTGTAGGATCTGTTGAGAGAACAAAATCTAAAAAATAACAAAAAAGAAAATAAATAAATATGCATACAAACACTATGTATATATGTGTGCCTAATATAGTGATATAAGGTCCACCCGTGTCACCTCCGGCTCCCTCACCTGACACAACCCTTGCTCTATAATAATGATAATTTTTTGGTGATGTTATTTGGACAACCCTAAAAATTAGTTGGATAATCCTTATACTGACCGTATAGCCCAATACTACCCGTATAGGGTTTCATCGGCATTAAATGCACATCCTATGCGACCCCGTATAGCTCTATACAGGTCGTATAGGTACAATGTACGATGCACTAACCAATGATTGGCTGGTAATTAATGAACCATATACGGCCCGTATAGGGCACCAAGATGTCCAAATAAAATCAAGAGATGTCCAAATAGTCATTCCCTAATTCTTTATATTTTCTGATGTATGCCTGTACCAATCATAATTACGAATCTTGCATGGACCATGTTCTGATTACGCATTCAACTACTTAAGTTATTGACTCTATTCACCGTGCATTGAATTCATAGTAATTTACACTTTCTTGATTAGCACCAAAATACATATTATTAATTATTGTGTACTACTTATTAAAAGATTATATATTTAGTTAATACCCACGATCTAATGGTCTAGTGGTAGTGATATAGTGTTTGTGTTAGGATTCAGAGTAATTACGCAGCAGAAATAAACACACAGGCACAAACGATTAAAGCATAAAACAATAATACGATACAAGAAATAACGTGGTTTCTCTTTATTAGGTGCTACAAGATTACAATTACATGCTAAAGATATAATTAAGTAAGACCAGATTAGGTTAAACAACTTAGACAACAAGTAACTAAAAGAAGCCACTTGGGCCGGCGCCCCCTGACCCTTTAGTCGGTCCACTGTACCAAAGCCTTCAAACCCAACCGTTTGCCTCCTACAAAGTGGTTTGGGTTTAAATATTTAGGTGTATTTTTAACAGCATTAATTAATGTACCCCGCAATTAACGTAATTAGTTGTACTCACTTTCACATAAGGGGTTAAAACACAGAACAAACCATCAAATATTTTTTTCTTTTATTTTATCAAAACGAAGCTTACCATAAAGATCTTTTTTGAACACAAATTCAAATGGATACAATGAGCTCATTCAAACAATTAAATTTACCTTGATTAGTTCAGTAGTTATTTGCTATTGCAGCTAATCTTTGTTCCAACATGGAGTTATCAGTTGCAACTGAATCATTCGCCTGCACAGAGTTAAACAATTTTAAAACTACTTTGATTGTTTTAATTTAATGCATGGAACAATTTGCATTATGTTAGAAAGAAATTTAATTACCTCAGTTTGGATAGAGTGAATCAACCGTTGGTTTACTTTCGTACAAGTGTAGCTTATAACATTCAGACCTTCTGAAATCGCCTTTAGAACTCTTGAAAGAGGGAAACCATCTTCAATTGAACAACTATTGATCGAAATCTGAATGCCCTCTTTACAAGAGCTGATTGAGACTGTATTAGGATGAGGAACACTTGTTTCGACGAATTTCTTGAGCCTGTCTCTTTTGACACTTAGAGCTCTAACATTTTCTTGCATGTGTTTGATGTAGTTCACCGCCTGATGCATATGATCCGAGGTAGATCGCTTTCCCTAAACACAAAATCCAACAGTAAATTCAGGCAGGTGAAATCTGAAAGCAATTTGGTTTCTTGTAACTCTTATAAAGCTGGCAAGACTCATCTCACGTGGCAAGTGTGAGTCCACTGAGATGGCAAACAGACTCTACATGAAATCAATGAAAAGAAAAACTATAACTTTCTTGTGAAGAACAAGGACAAGTAGAGTCAGTTTGACACCTCAGGGAGTCATCGAGTCCGCTTACCATGTGAGCGGACTGCGGACTCCTACCAGTTTTTCTTGATTTCCCTACCTCAGGTAGTTAGCGAACTACCTGTAAACCAAATTATTTTCGAATTTCACCTAGAAACCAATATGAAATCTGTAAGTCCTCTATAAATCTAAAAAATTCCCAAAATAACTTACCTTGATGAATTCGAGTGGAAGTAGACCTCTAAGTGAAGCATAAAGCTTAGCCATATCTTGCCTACGTTGCCTTTCGATCTCTCTATGCACCAATTTTCGTTGCGTGCGTTCATCTTTACTATCTTTGGCGCCTTCAGTAGTTGCTAAATTAGGTTTAGACGAAGGCGACTGATCTCCGTGCAGTTTCCGTGCTTTGTGTACTTGATTATATGTATTGGCCTCCATGGTAACATGATCATGAAGCTCCACTATAAGATCTTGTTGATTTCTTGCTTGTTGTTGGAAGGAAATTAAAGAAGGAATCTGATGATCAAATACCAACTCATGATCACTTTGCTGGAAAGTAAACATAATATCCGATGCTAATATCTTGGAATAAGCCCACCAGGATTTGATCAATCACTCTATTTTGGGGATATGAGTATAAATTATATACTTGTTAAATTGTGATTATAGAGATACGTCTGGTTGTGAAATCTCAATAGTATTGACGATGATAGGGTTATCAAGATTTCTGGAAATCTTTCATAATATTTGTTTAATGGGTTTCTTATATTATATGATTAAAATACTGTAGTTTTAAACATGTGGAACCCCATCCATCTGTATTCACACTTAAGAGTGGACCAACATCCAACCAAAAGAAAAGAATCATTGAAACATTTTTACGGTTGGTGGTTAGGTTTTTATTTGTAGTACGTAATTCGAGTAAACTGTTTATGGAATAACAAGAATTTTTTATATAAATAACCATAAATCACCTTATAAGAGGCTCTTTTTTATTTGTAGTATATATGTAATTGGAGAAGTAAGGTACGTACGAGGTAACCTATCGTCAATTGGATTGGCGACATTTTTACTCAGCAGCAATGTCACCACCACTTTCCAACCATGTTACTTAGCCCAAAAGCTGTCGTCATTTGAATTGGCGAGAGCATTCCATTAGTCCAATCAGCTCATTGTAGATTGCAGGAAAGTTGTCCAGATTGTGTCGTCATTTCCAATGGCGACAACGTTTTTTTTTGCTCACGAATTCTTCAAAATGTTTGAATTCTCTGTTGATGTGTTCGGCATTGATGTGATTATTTTCAACACACTCCCTTTTGAAATTATAACGTGTGTCTATATGTTTGCTTATTCCATGAAATATGGTATTATTCATTTAAGGCAATGGTTGAACTATTATCAACCATTAAGGCTATGTTTTCTTCCTTCCATCCGGTTATTTCACTAAGCAATCTTTTTAGCCATAATGTTTGACATGTTGCTACAGTTGCTGCTATAAACTCGTATTCACATGATGATAATGTCACGGTTTGTTGTTTCTAGGTACACCAAGTTATAGGTGAATTCCCAAAGTAGAACACTATTCTAGTAGTGCATTTTTCTTCTTCTGTATTAACCCCATAACTACTATCATTATATACAGTAATCTTGCAGCCTCCATGCTTTCTATAAGTTATACCAAACTCTTTTGTTCCTTTGATATAGCACATCACTTGTTTAATAGCTTTCAGATAATTACAATAAATCGTATCTAATATATTGAGGGCATACCATCGTCAATGTCCAAAAGGGATCATAAATGCATTCCGGGCATATTTCTTCACATCTATAACATAGATGTGGACCATATTGTCATTTCATCACGTTTTCTGTCACTGCCATTACGAACCCACTCTCCATACTTGCTTTGAGAAAAATCATAAACATTACTATTTAAACCGTCCATTTGATCACTTGGTAACCGATGCATAATGATGAAGTAAGAACCCATGTGAGACCAAGTGCAAGGGCGAAGCTATGAAGGGGCCATGGAGGGCCCCGGCCCCTGCCGTTTTTTCCGTTAATAGTGTTAATTTTTCCGTTTTCGTCCGAAATTTTTTTTACGTATAGAGCCGGCCCCTGCTTATTTTTTTCGGCCCCCGCTTCTTAAATTTTCAAGCTCCGCCACTGACCAAGTGCCCAATATAGCTAGGACTTTAATCAGGCCCACATGTGTCCCTATACAGAGCCATAGAGGAGCAGGGTTCATAAACAATCCATGTGATGTGGTGCACCATACCAACAGCCAACAGGGTCTTCATTTTATAACTTATATATGTATAAATAGATGTGGGTGGGAATTATTGGGCACATGTTTCTAGCTCCAATGCCACCATGATTCCTCATAAATGAAGATTTATATATACTTTTATTATGATTTTATTTGCATATGTGTATTTTATTTTAAGAAATAGGAAGGTTCTTCAAATGCACCCTTTTGGCCTTTTCCAAATCTATAAATATTTCTTTAAGAATTAAACAAAGGCAAAGAAATCAAAGTTAGCAACTGCTTTATCAATGAATGTAACACCCCCTTTTTTGTGAAGAAGATTCTTTATCAAGAAGATTCTTAAAGTTTGAGATTTTGGATTTTTCTAGTAAATTTTGTATTATGGATATATTTATGATGAATGGAACTAAAATGTAAGAAATACGTAAACCTAAAAATTTGGAGGACTACTACTGCCAAATAATGAAAGTTGTTTGATCAGTTGGTGGATTGAAGGGGTGAGCAAATCTATATCCATACTATATAATAAATAAAGGTTTTTTCATGTCACGTACCGTCTCCACATTCATTCTTATCATTTTTTCCCGTATATCTCTCTTATTAAATACACCTCCTATTTTTAACAACAATATATATTTAAATAAAATATTAATATATTTATAAAACACATTTATTTTAAATTATCTCTTATAAAACTTTGAAAATCTAATTATTTAACTTTTGTTTTCAATCAAATAATAAATGAAAAACAAATTACATTAAATAGTATTTAATTTATTTTCGAAACTCAATTATATATTAGTTTTTGTGTATTTTGAGTTTTGTTTTCTATCCTTAATATATGATACATTTTTACACGTATAAAATATAAACATAAAGATTTAAAATTTTTATTTATTTATATGTTTCACCCGTGTGTATACACGGGATCTAAACTAGTCTATACTATATAATAAATAAAAGTTTTGATATGTCACTTATCACTCTCTCATGCATGCTTAAGTTTTTTTCTCCGTCTCTCTCTCCTAGTAATTATAACAATTTCTTTAGTTATTTTTTCTCTCTCCAATTAAATAATAATGATTTTTATAATTGTTTTATAAAACGTTTTTCATCAATATTGTGACAACCGACAATATCCGGTAATTATCCGTGCGTACTTTAAACATGTTTATGATTCGTAAATTCATATTAGACTTAATTAGGTCATTCCATGTCTAGCAAAGCCGTTAGTTCGTATTTGCATTGGTAGTTTCAAAAATTGCCGGTACGCACACCAGGGTTAATTGGACAAAACGAGCATTGGTGATAAATTTGATAATCCTAAAAATATGTATATTAATCCATTAGGCTTGTATCTTATTTCTACATATTATTTTCAAGACTAACGGTGATTTTTTTTTATATAAAATCACTTATAACTTTATTTTCACGTGTCGTCTCGAAGTTTCGTGTAAACGTTTCTGTGGGTATATTTTTATATTTGACTATTATTACTAGACACATACATGGGTGTATGTTTTTATAAATACTAATTGTTTTATAAAAACCATTTGAAACATTTATAAACTTCCATCTTTCTTTTATATATAAAAACTCAATCCACCGAATACCATTACAACCCAACCGATTTCCTAACTAAACAACTAACCCAAACCTCCACCCCAAAACCAAATAAATCGGCCATCAAGGGGCCCCCCTCACCTTTTCACGTCTTTGCAATTTCCCATGACCTATTTTGACTCTAGAACCACCTACATATTCTCATTAACCCAACATACCTTTCATCTTATCCCCACTTTTCAAAATCAAGACACAAAATCTCTCCCTCTTCATTCTCACTGTCGTAAGCCTACTTTTACCTCATCCTTTATCATTTTTGCTCACTAAAATCTCAAGAAACAAAGCTCTATCTTCCAATGGCAAGGTGCTTTCAAGTCCCAAGTGAAGATTCAAGAGCATTTTCAACCATTTCAAGATTTCCTACAAGGATTCAAGTCAACATCTTCATCACCCTACTTCCTTCTCCTTGCTTGCTAAAAGTGAGGTTCTATCATCAATCTTTATATTTTTTTTTATATATAAAAATGCAAGTTGGTTTAAAAAGTATGCACCTACCCATGTTAAAAAAAATGTTGTTTATATTTATATAAATTTTATAAAACCCAACTAGATACTAAATTAATTCCTAGAAATCCATGGTTATTTCCTTTACGTACTCAAGATATTTTATAAAAATCAAGTTGGTGATTTTTTTTTTCTTTTGGTGTCTTTGTTTTGAAATTTTATATTTATGGCTTGTCATACTAGTTATTTAAGAAATCTAAGCATTTGTATATTTTGTGTTCATATTTATTATTATGGATCATTTGTAAATATATGACTATTTGGACTTGAAACTTGGACTTTTGGACCTCTTGGGTTGGTTTGGACCTTTTTGGACTAGTTGAACCTTTGGACTTAAAAATGGACTTGTCACCAAAAAGTTATGGACTAGTTGATTTATATTAAAAATCTTATTAAAAGTAAATATATGTTTTACTAGTATTATTAGTTAATAATATTATCTCATTATATTTAAAGATTTTAAAACCCAGAAAGTAAGTTTTTGTGAAAATATAAAATTTAAACATAAAAGAGGTTTATTAAAAAGTTATGTTAAATACACTAGTTAAAGTGTGGAGCAAATTATTTTATAAAAGAATATATATTTATATGTTCAGATTTAAAAATTAAAAATCGGAAAATCCTGAAAGCCATTTTACAACTATATATATATATATATGTATATATATATATAAGAGTAGTTGAATGGATTATATTTTAAAACCTTAAATAGGTAAATTAGTAGAATTATGGACATCTAGCGATTAGTATGTTATGCTACATAGAGGTATTTAACTGAGAGACTTAGTAAAAACTTAAAGATTATATTAATCTATAAATTTTCATATGGAGATAAATGTATCATATATATATATATATATATATGTATGTATATATATATATAATATTTTTTGTTAGTCACAAGACCACCTTTGGTGGACCTTATATTAAGCTTTACATTTAATACATATCGTAAATAGATAAATATTTATTATCGTTTGACTTGAGTCAATATAATAAATCCGTTTAATCGAACGTGTTAATTCCATACGAGAATTCAAGGATGAGTTTTAAGAAATTTATTATTCATATTTATATACTTTATAAATATATATTTTCATATTATTCCAAGACATAATCACCATCGGGTCGTCGAGTCACACGTTCAATCACAAGTTATTTTCCAATCGAGTCTAGCTAAGTTGGGTGAATGTCGACTTTGCCAACTTGTAATGCTAGAGGTTAATTCATTAACACTTATGATGTCCTTATGTATTCTAGGACGTATCTAAGTCAGATCTATTTCTGTTTTCGGCTTTGTTGCTAGCATCTCTCAGGTGAGTTTCATGGCCCCTTTTTACTGCTTTCCATATTTGGGGGAAAAACATGTTGAATTCAAATTGTATGATAACCAGAAAACGAGAAACAAGCATCTGATTCCTTTGTGTGCATGAGTTAACACATAAAGGTCCTCGGTATTTCGAACTATAACCATTAGCTATGGACTTAGCCGTAGATCAATATGAATAGTACTATTTGGGTTGACACCCCCAATCATGGTTAGTCACGCTAACCGTGACCAACAGGGTCAAATGATTGCATATTAGGTCTTGTTGTTCTTATTGTTTAAAGGTACAATGGGCTGGGGCAAAAATTCGAGAATTCGTTAAAGGTTTGGTTATAGGCTTGTGCATCACATAATTCGTATGTCCTAGCTAGACTTCGATGAATCAACCGCTAACTTATTTGGTTTATCGTACGGATTTCCAATTACCATTAAATGTTTTCTTTTGGGTAAAATAAACCTGTGAACTCACCAACGTTATGTTGACATTTTTAAGCATGTTTTTCATGTAACTAATTCAAGTATGGCGTCTCACGTTTCGACTTGCATGCATTTTGAAGTACCAAACTTTTGGAAGATTTCCTTTAATTGCTTTTTAATTTAAGCTATTGTTGTAAATCTTTGAAACCTTTAAACAAGAAATGTTTTGTATAACTACTTTTAACATTCGGTATTAATGTCATGTAAGTGTTTGCGATAATCATATGCGATGAAAACCATGAACGTTGCATCCCGCGGATTCCGCCATGGCGGGGTGTGACAAATATGTAATATTTAAATATTTATTAGTAAGTATATATAACATTGCATTTATTTAACACGGGTAATACACCGGGTTTCTAAAGTTTAATGTGAGTTAACATTTATCGGTTACATAAAAAAAATTTAATACTCAGCTAAATGTTTTAAAAATTAACTTAAAAATAAATTTTAATTGTCACGTAAAATTTTATTCAACTCGTGTAATACACATGGTTTTAAAAACATAATTTTTTTTATTACTAAGTATATAAGATTACATTTATTTAGCCCGTGTAATACACGGAATCCTAACCTATTAACATAATAAACTGAAACGTAACCGAATTAACCGATTTAGACCAACCGAATAAATAACCAATGGTTCAGTTAACCTATAACCGATTAACCGAAATATACAACTCAGTTTTGGTTTTGGTGTTTGACAATTAACCGAACCAATTATATATAGACACACACACATACACAAATACACATATATATACACACATATATATATATATAACTATTTAAATTTTAAAACACGCGATACACTTTATATATATATATATATATATATATATATATATATATATATATAGGGAAGAGTTCAAATGATAACCAACTTTTTATGTGATAACCGTGCTAACCACTATAAAACAATCACATAATTTATAAATTATTTTTTCTTTTAATTGTTAAAATAATATTTAAGTATCTTGAATAAATATTTTGAATGTAAATACGGAAATTATGAGTTTTACGTATACGTACCAAATCATGTTACATATACGTGACACGTAGTATTTACATATATGTAACAATAACATAATGATAATTGTTACATATACGTAACACTATGTTTGAGAGTGGTTATCATGGTTATCACATAAACATTGGTTAGCATTTGAATCTCACTATATATATATATATATATATATATATATATATATATATAAAGTTTCTTTCATTTAATTAGTTTATCTACTCTCTCTCCGGTTATTTAACTTTTTTTTATCTATTCAATTTATTAATTGAAACAAAAATTATCCTACACATATTAGGGTGGAAGTGGTGGACATATTAGGGTGGAAGGGGTGGACAACATGTTCATCCTCGGGTAGGGGCGGGTAATAGGGGAACACCGTCGCAAGGGCAACAAGTTGGAGCACTGGTTGGGTAGACGGGTTCGTGAAGCCGTGGTTGGTTGGTTGGTTGAAAAGCCAGGTTCGAGAAGACGAGGGTAGTTTAGAGAAAAAATGATGTGACATGATATTATGTGTTTTGATTGGTTAATCCTTAAGGTACTAGTTTGATTGGAGAATGAAAAACCGCGCTATAAAAAGGTATTGAGTAAAACCAAGTCGATAACTGGTTTAATTGATTTTACCGATTTGAACTTGGCTACAAACATCCGTAGACCAGCTAAACAATCACTAAATCAAGTTCAATTCCTAATGCTCGAGTTTTGTAAAACAAACAATTAAAACCTAATAACCAAACTATCATCTCGAATACTTTTATAACATAACTTATTTTATACAAATACATCTACATAACTACATTTACATTTATAGTCAAAGTAACGTATATTCACTAATCTACTTAGTATCATTTTTTAACAAAATATATCTCAAAACACTTTTTTAGCACAGTAGAACATCTTATCTAAACCAATTATACATTTTTATTCAATTTTATTGATTTCTGAATAGTTGAGATTTAAATGAACTTTTGTATTGCAGCTCACAAAATTATTTTACAAATAACATAAGAAAATATTTTTCTAAAATTGCTTTCATTTTTCAGTATTCCTATTGAATCATGTGTAACTTAGATTTCATATTGTAGATTTAATTATTTACTTTACACAATAATAATAATAATAAGAGTTAATTACAAATATGGGTTCTATAGTTTGGGTAAAATAACATGTATGATTCCTAAGTTTAAAAAGTTGCAAGTTTAGGGCTTGTGTTTTCAATTTTATAACAGGTTTGGGTAATAAGACTAATTTTCATTAAATTTTCTATTAATTTTGAGTAAAATCACTTTTTTACCCTTGACTATTAAAAAATAAAAAGAATATATTACAGGGACTAGTTTGTAATTTACTTAAACAATAATTAAAAATATAACAATAGCAAAAAACTTAATAAATAAATAAAAAACCTAATCTTCCCCATATCTCCACCAACTCCAACTCCGTATAATAGCTCCGGCAAATATCCGATGTCTACTACGAACACCCATCTCTATCTCGAACACCCATCTCTGTCTCGTAAGGAGTATGACTGATGAAGGTGTGTGAATGACAACGAAGGGGATGAAGACTCTCTACGAGACAGAGATGGGTGTTCGTAGTAAACGTCGGATATTCGCCGATATTACACGGAGCTGGAGCTGGAGCTGGTGGAGATATGGGGAAGATTGGGGTTTTATTTTTATAAAGTTTTTTGCTATTGTTAAATTTTTAATTGTTGTTTAAGTAAATTACAAACTAGTCCCTGTAATATATTCTTTTTATTTTTTAATAGTTAAGGGTAAAAAAAAGTCATTTTACTCAAAGTTAATAGAAAATTTAATGGAAGTTAGTCTTTGTACCCAAACCTGTTATAAAATTGAAATCACAAGCCTTAAACTTGTAACTTTTTAAACTTAGAACTCATACATATTATTTTACCAAACCATAGGACCCATTTGTGTAATTAACTCTAATAATAAAAAAAAATTCATATTATTTCAGAACAGTTTTTACTACGTAACATCAGTAAAGACTACAATATGAATATAAAATACTAGGAGAAAAAATATTCAAAACTTTTAGAATGAAAATGAAATAAAATATAGACGCCTATTTATTAGTTCTTAATCATGCATGTTATTTTATTGGTGCTAGATTTATATGAGGAATGTTCAACAGTTGGTGAACTACTTCATCCGAACCTCTTTTCATCCTCATCTATATATAAAAAATAAAATAAAAAAAAAGATTATCCATGCTATTCTATGGTGTAATTAGAGTACGAGAAATGGCTTCATTTTCAAAAGGCAGGGTCGTTTGTCTTTTTAAGATTGTCGACGAAGTTAAGATTTTAGGGTTCTTTTGGATCATTAATCAAGGCGGGTTCTTTACTATAGATTGGAACAAATTGTAATCTATTTAATCTTCCAACTTCACTTCTTTTTGTTTCGGTCTATACTTGGCGCATTTGTTTGGTGTTTTTGTATGTATTTTGGCTAACTCCTTGCTAGCTCTTTGGTGTTTTATACATCCTTGTCGTTCAAAAAAAATTAATGTTGTAAACGTGACAACAACCAATTATATGTCTTAATTATTTGTAAAAAAAATCTCCTTTTTATTGTAGTAAAACTTAAAAGCAAGTGTCTGACAACTTCATCCCCTTCGCTTTGTTAAATGGTAAAATTGGCCTCCAACATTGTAAAATGTCACCTTATCCCCTTAAGTTTTTAAAGTTTCAAGTTTACATCCTATATTATATATAATTAATTTTCGTTTATTTGTTTAAGTTTTTTTTTCTTGGCGTCCCAGTATAAATTTTATTAAAAGCGGTGTTGTATTCAAAATAGAGTATTTTTAGGTATCATGACTTATATCGGCTGACGGTCACGTGCTGGTACCGTGAAGAATGAGACCGACACCAATTGAAAAACATCGGTTTTGTTGTATAACTTTCTTTTAACTATGTTTAGATCTCCACAACCAAGTCACCGTAACTTCATACGTTTCTTTTATGTATTTCACCACGTTTCTTTTTATGCTTAGCCACGTTAATGTCACCACCTCAACGGCTCAACTGTTTAAGGTGTTCACCGCATTTCTAGTTGAAAACACAAAAACAAAAGATGGTGAAGTTAAATGTTCGAGATTTTAGCTTTAGACAGGTCAGAGGTGGGATTAAAACAATTATTTATGTATTGAGTGTCTTTTTAAAAATATTTGAGAAATTATTTTATTTTAATAACTTATCAATCATACTTCTATTAGTTCGTTATTATTTTTTTTCGATCATCATATTTTAATTTTTTAACGAATCAATTATACTTTTTAAGCAACCCATTATAGTATCTTTTAGCAACAGTTTATTTTAATTTTATTCTAATTCCGATCATTCTACAGCAAAAAGAAAAAAAAACTTATTGCCTCCTGAATTTATATTTACATACATTAGGAATGTAATTTAAATTTCAGTTTAATCAAATTCCAATAAGGTTTTAGAAGAAAATGAAATAAAAGAACATAAATTTACAGATAGGGGCTTCAATTTACAGTTGGACACAAAGACATAAACTTGAGACCAGCCCTAAAAATGTTGGTTTTACAAGGCCATTTAAGCTTCTAGATAGAAAAAATCTGGTTTGGGAACTGGGATGGACCGGTTTGGAAAAAACCAGTTAGGAACTGAACTAAACTATAGGGTTGAAATCGGTTTGTATCCCAAAAACCAGTCAAACCCAAACCAAACCGGTTAAAAACCATTCTACCCCCCCTCAAAAACCAGTTTCAATCCGAACCGGTTTCTTTGACCCAATCCAAACCTGTTTGGGCCTGGATCCCGATTTATGCACCTCCATCTGGGATGAGAGACCCAATTGCCCGAAGACTGATAAACAGCCCAAGTACGAATTTTACAATTTTCTATATTATTGAGGCCCAGCCTTGATGGGCTGAACCTGGACCTAGACCTGTTATGCTTGTTTGTTCAAATTGCGTCAACCAAAACATGAACAGGGTTTCTTTTTTATCAAAGAGAATTCTGAGTTTGGTTCGGTTTCAAAAAAATTGCATACCACCATTTCCCAAGATAGATAAATCATATTGAACTGGTTTCTAGTAATCTTACTCCACTGTGAATGATTTTCACTTCATTTCCAGCTGAAGTTGTGTTTCTAACTCAACTCCATATAAAAGATGTTGAATGCATTCACTTGAAATGGAAGGTACAATCACATTATTTCAACATGTGAAGCCATTAAAATGTGATCTTTTATTATGGAGCATGTGCAATATTAGTAACAAGGGCAAGCTCAATCAAGGCATTCAAGACGGATGTAAACTATACCGCCATGGTGCAACTGTTGCATTAGGTGTAGTGGTTTAACTAAAAAGTTTAAAAGTTCCTGCCACACCACTTCCACATAGGCAGTTGGGCTCTAACTAAACTACTCTTTAACAAGGGTGTATTGGTTTAACTAAAAATTAAACAAAAGAAAAAAAGTGTACTGATTGGTTGATAAAGAATGGGGGGCGTCTCTCTTCTCTTTCACGCCCGTCAAGGGGTTGGCGGAGGTGCCCTTGGCGCCCCACTTTGGCGAACTCTTTTCAGTGTTTGGCGCCGGAAAAATGGTGGCGAGGGGCGCCACTCCACTCCACTTGGTCTTATATACATCGTCTGTTGAAAATAGACATGTTGCAAGATTTCTTGAATATGGAAATGGAGCAGTTTTCCTCTTGTTGGCATTACAATGTGGCTAGGGTTGTGGTTCTCTCTATTCAACAACTATTAGTATTCTAACACTTGTATCAAACCAAAAGGAAGTCATTTTGAGCATGTAAATCTTATTGTTTACATGAAAAAAAACTAAAAAATATGCTCCACCAACTAATCTGTTACCTAAATCTGTATACAGCTGTTTATGAAAATTGAATTTCAACATATTAAGAAACTCACCGAACTTTCCTATGGGACTTGAAACGTGACGGGGGAGAAGGGGAATATTCCACTGGTAACGGGGGTGGCTCTAGCTCGCCAGAAAGCATTGCCACTACTTCTTTCATAGAAGGCCGAAGTGAAGGGGACTTTTGCAGGCAAAGAAGTGCTACTACAATACAGACTAGAGCTTGCTCTCTATCTAAACATTGAACAGATTGATCCATGAGATCTAGAAGTTTCCCTGCACGAGCAAGATGACGTGCCCATGATAGAAGATTAGCTCGTTGAAATTCAGACATGGGTGATCCAGTCACTTGAAGTGGCCTCCTTCCTGCAATGAGAACTAATAGTAGAACCCCAAAGCTATAGACGTCGCACTTTTCTGAAAGATCACCACCGCATGAATACTCCGGGGCAACATAACAAACAGTTCCCCTCATGCTTGGTGTACTGCTAATGCCACCACTTTTGGGTATATCGCCGCTAACAGAATCATGACTGGTGTGTCGTGTCCGCCAAAGCTCACCACTAAATCCATCTAACCACCAATCTACACTACCTCTGCTACCCCTGCTTTTGCTCCTTTTCTTCTTTCTCTCTGTATATAATGCATCATCTTTTGGCCACCAGTCATCATTACTGTTATGATTACTTGATTCTTTCAACTGCTTCTTCTTGTTCTTCTTTTTCTTTCTTGTGAGTTCATCACAATATTCCTCTTTCCACCATTCCCTGGCGGGCCTTCTCTTCTGTTTCTTCACATTCTTGTCCTCATCCAACGAAATCCACCAATCCAGTCGTTTTCTGTTCTTCTTTTCTGATTTTCCTGTTTGCACTGCACTGGATGAAGCCCCTGTTGTCATCCATTCCGTCTTCGGTCTCTCCTTCTTGATCTCACTCCCAATCCACTCCATCACATAATCCTTCACACGCCCGGATTCCGACATACCATTGTCTTGTTTCCACCACCAATCCTTCCCCGAAATACTCTTTTGCCTCTTCCCAATTTTCTTCAAACTACCACCACCACTCTCCACACTCATAGCATCAAGATTCCCCTCTGATGGACTCACATCCCCTGCCGCACACGTCCTTGGCGACTGAGTAAACGTCTCAGGTGACGTCTCAGCGACTGGAACCGTAACAAAACTCTCAGGCGACTGATTATCCGGAACCACACTCTCACACACTGTGGTTGTTGCCAGACTCTCAGTCTCCTCAAAAACAGATCCATTATCCTCCATAACTGAATTCCCTATCTTATTCCCTTCCTCAATCTTACTATTTAAATCAACTCGACACTCATCTTCAGGTTTTAACCTAGCTAAACCAAAATCCCCAATCTTCGCATTGAAATTGTGATCTAACAGTATATTACTAGGCTTTATATCACCATGAATAATCGGTGGATCGCAATAATGATGAAGATATTCAATACCTTTCGCGATATCAATCGCAATCGAAAGCCGCCTTTTCCACTCCTTCAGCTCCGCACACTTCCGATGAAGCAAGCAATCCTGCAAGCTTCCGTTCGCCATGAGCTCGTACACAAGCACCATTCGCCGTCGTCTCCGATCGGAGGAAAATCCGATCACGGAGAGAATACGATCAGATTCGATTTTTCCGGCGAAGAAGAGCTCGTTTTGAAACTCACGCTCACCTTGGAGAGAACCGGCGTCCATGACCTTAACGGCAACATCCTGGTTGTTATTTAGGGTTCCACGGTAAACGGAACCGAAACCGCCTTGGCCGAGGCGGTTGGAGGGAGAGAAGAAGGCGGTGGCGTTGCGTAGGGCGGTGTAGGAGAACTTGTGAGGAGGTTTAGAGTCGGAAGGGACGGTGCGCTTGCGTGTTGTGAGCTTGCGGAAGCAGAAGGTTAGGGCGAAGAGGAAAGAGAAGGCGAGGGTTAGTGGAGGAAGAAGGTGGAATTGGTGGTGGTCAGGTGGCGGTGGCGACGGTTGTGGTGAGGGAGATGCGTATTGTCTAGAAGGCATGATGATTGATGAGAGTGAAAGTGTAGAGAGAGAAATTTATTACCTGTACAGTACAGCTATAAGATCAGAGCAGGATCTCTCTGTGTTTTGACTTTTTCTGACAAAACTAAAAAATATAAAAATTACATTAAAACTTAGAATCAGTCATTTAGCACTTAATACGTATACACATATTTTTATTTTATTTTTATAATAGGTATTTATATATATGTATTATAATCATAAATAGTAATGTTACACGATGTGAAATGTTAAGATCATATTGATAAATATCTTAATAATTTTTTTATATGTAAATTTGATATTGTATTTATAATTTTTTTATTTTATTACATGTTAGGTTATATTGATGAAAGTAATTAAAACATTAAAAAATACATAAAAATAAATATAAGGATGATGATTTAATTAAAAATGATTAAAAATAACATATATTTTTAGTTTTGAATAATATAATAAAGTGACTTTAATTAACAAGGGGCAACTTAAATGTGAATAATTTCACACAGACCGCGTCCTTTTCTTTTTATTTAATAACTTTAATTAAGTTGAAACTGAATGTGATTAATAATCTTACAACGGGTGCAGTAGGTGAGGTGTGTGATACATCAACTTTCTTACATTAATTGTTTTCACCTAATATAATCGTCAAAGTTCAATTATGTAAATTACTTCGAAGGTATTATTATATAGTAAACTAGCTTTAACCCCGTGTGTTACACGAGGTGAAACATTCAAATTATATTGATAAATATTTTAACAAATCTTTTTATACAAATTTGATATTGTATTTATAATTTTTTTCACTTTGTTACATGTTAAAATTATATGGATGAGATGAATTAAAACATTCAAATGTGTACTTTATAATACATTAAATTACATGTCAAATAAAACCTTACAATGATTATTTACAATTTTGCAAATACTTCATTGTATATAACATTTGACGTGATATTGCTAATTTTTTCATGTTTACCAAAAAATAATAGTTTGAGTCAATCTCTACTTTTAACTCTTGATAACGTAACATACGTCATGAATAAACACTGGATCTTTCAATACAAACCAACATTTGAAATTGATTGCCCTAAACTTTTATTCATGGTTATTGCTAAGATGCAACAATTGTATATTTTTTTCGTTGAAGTTTAGTGAAATTCTTTTATCTGAATATGTTAAATCAATTATAGGGATAAAATTGTGATAATCAAAGTTGCTTCAAAGTATAATCTTCACTTCTATAACGCGATTACCTTGGGATTTGATCTAAAGACTTGTTACATTACCTAAACTATTTTTTAATCAATATTTATCAATAGCATAACTAGAACACCGATATTTAGAAGTAATTTATGGTTTGACAAACCTGATAATGTAAGTCCATTTAGAAAAATCATAAGACTATAAACTTTCATCAAAATCATCATCAGGATGCTCTGATTGACGGATATTGTTTGTACTTGTATACGAAAAAATCTCGCTAAACTTTTAATACTAAATCTCTCATTAAAAAAATAATAAAAAGATACAAATAAAATTTAAATTTTAACAATATATCATCTTTTAAATTAAAATTTTAAAACTCCAAATTTTAAAAATTTCACTCATTTATATTTTGACACAATTAAATTTAAAATTCCAAATTGAATATGAAAATTTAAAAACTAATAAACTAGAACTGAAACTTGTAAACATGTTTTTTGAAAAACAAAATCTAATCATTTAAAAAAATAAAAGTTTAAAATATAAAACACTTTTAAAAGTAAATATTTGTAAGTTTCTTAATTTTATGAAAAATTAAGTATTTAAGTTTATAAATCAAAATAAAAAATTTGTTTATAAATATAAAATTTAATTAAAAAACTACTAATTAAATATTAGTAAACTTTATTCTAAAATATATTTATTTAAAATACAAACGTAGTGTTTTCAAATTTTATATGTAAAGTTAAAAAAAACTTATTTTTTATAATAAAATTTTAAAAAGATCATTTTATTAATAATAAAACTTTAAAAACTCGCTTTTTTAAAATCTCTTGTTTTTTAATTCTTGATTTTTATAAAGTATTAACTTTTGATGTGTAACGTGTAACGAAGTAGTAGCAATAGCTCCCGCGAAGAATAAACACCAATCACTAATGACGTGTAACGAACCAAAATCTGGGTTTCGTTTTAAATAAATAAATATTTCTAATTAATATTATGGTGGAAATAGTATTTTATAAACAAGTGGATTTCAAGTTAATGTTGGGGTTATATTAGTTTTTAACTAATTTTGGCATGAAAATGAATAAAATGGAAATTGAGGGACTGAAAGTGTAAATATGACAAATCTACCATATTTGACTAAAAGAAGTCAAAATCCAGAATTTTGGATTTGAGAGTGTGGAGGTCGATGTTTACAAGAGAAAAAGGGAGAAATTGAAGCCAAAAAAATCATACACGAGAGAGAGGTGGAACAAGGAAAGTCGTTGCCACTAACTGATTAAGAACTCGCTTATGATGAAGCGCAACGAAGTAGTAGCAATAGCTCCCGCGAAGAATAAACACCAATCACTAATGACGTGTAACGAACCAAAATCCGAGTTTCGTTTTAAATAAATAAATATTTCCAATTAATATTATGGTGGAAATAATATTTTATAAATAAGTTGAGACAAGCGGGTTTCAAGTTAATGTTGGGGTTATATTAGTTTTTAGCTATTTTTTGCATGAAAATAGATGAAATTGAAGTTGAGAGACTGAAAGTGTAAATATGGCAAATATACCATATTTGACTAAAAGATGTCAAAATCCAGATATTTGGGTTTGAGAGTGTGGAGGTCGTTGTTTACAAGAGAAAAAGGGAGAAAAGGAAAATGAAGCTAAATCTTGCAATTGAAGCTTGAATTGTGAAGGTGTTGGCTTACACATCATCTTCCTAGCATCAAGTAAGTGATTATCATCTATTTGAATTCACCATTGATGGGTTAGTAAGTGGGTTTTGTAGAAATCCGAAATTTGTGATGCATGGGGTTAATTAGTGTTAGATTGTTGATAATCTAGCTAAACCAAAGGTAAAGAATGATGATTAACATCCTAGAACCCTTTGATTTTGATTATGAGAAATTAGGGTTCATATAGAAAGAATTGGGGGGGTTTTGGGTTATGACGATAGGATGATAAATTAATGATGATTAAGTGTTTATATGATGTTAGACACTTGAAAGAACACCAAATTAACCTAATGATAAAGATTGATTGAAAAATTAGTGTTAAGGAAATGGTAATGAAACTCAAGTAGGTGAGTTTGGGTGGAAAGAAGGTGTTTGGATCTGAGTATAACCCAAACGGGTCAGTTTGTGTTGGAAATAGAAGATTGGGTTGTGAACCCAATTAAAATGTGATTTTGAAGTATGATAGATTACTAAACTAGGTGTATATGTTTAGGTAATCAAATTTCAAATCGTGAAGGGGGAACGGGATCTTCGAATCCAAAAGGTAAGTGCTTTTGCACTTACTTAGTAATTGTTGATATATGGTGTTATATGCGTTATGTTTGCATATTGAGTTATGTGTTATGAATGTGTATAGTAGTGTATGAATATGTGAATGAATGTAGTTATATTTTAATACTATAATAGAAATGTGGTGATGAAGTTATGGTTTAAGTACCATAATGAAAATGTGGTGATGAAGTTATGGTGTAAGTACCATAATGAAAATGTGGTGATGAAATTATGGTCTAAGTACCATAATGGAAATGTGATTAAAATTATGGTCTAAGAACCATGTTGAGAATGTAAAGAAGTTACGGTCGTGTGCCATAATGGAAAGGAAATGTTGATAATTATGAGATGTTATAAGGAAAGAATGAAACTTGTAAGGGGTTATGCAAGAGACATGTAGTCTAATGAGTAATTAGGTGGAAACGGGTCAAATGGGTGAATGAGAGAAATTTGAATGATTTTACCTTGTTGGATGTTATATCTTCATTACTAATGGTGAACTTATATGTGGTGTTATATAGGAAAAGCTACGATGTAGTCAAAGTCAAGTCCATGGCGAAAGGCGGGTTCTCGTATGCGTATTTGATGTTTTGGGGGTGTAAATAGAAATCTTTTAAATGATTGTTAATGATGCATGATATGTGTATTTTTTTGTATAAAGAATGATGTTTGAATGTTAGAACCCAACCCCAAGTGTTAAATTAAAAAAGTTGAAAATGGATTTTTGGAGTGTATGACCTGAACTGGGCATACTATACGCTGGTTTTAGCATATAGTATGCCCGGAGAGTACAGTACGCTCAGAAACCACTGTCATACGCTGGATGTACGTTGGTTTGGATTTTTGACCATTTTTATTGGGTGTTCGCTTGAGGGTTGTCCTAAAAATTGTATATAATTACCGCGAAAAAAAATATATATATATATAATCTATTCTTGGCACAAATGCTTCCGCGTATTTTAATGATTAATTAATCGTTGTTTGAAATAAGGGTGTTACATGATGATAATTTAAAAAAAATCTGAGCTAGTGGTAATAATGATGAAAATGTTTATTTATATAATTTTCAAAAAAACGTTAAATATGAAAGTATTAAATGAAAGATATAAATGTGGTTTGGGGGGAAAAAAGTTGTGAGATGAAATATGAGAAGTGTCAAAACTATTTAGTTTTTTATTAGAAGAAAGATTGTCACTTTTGTTACATACTTATTTTTGTCACTTTCATTCAAAAGATTTTATTTTTCATGTGTACCTTCATGCTTTGTAAACTTATCATTTTCATTCAGTTGGTTGCCCTCATCCACTTTTTAACGTTAAATGAGGGGAATAATTAAGGGTTTAAAAATAAATAAAATAAATAAATATGTAAAAAGACAAAAATACCCATATTTTAACGTTAAAAAATGGACGTGGTTAACGAATTTGATGAAATTGACAAGTTTTGGAAAACACGATTATACGTAGGAGAAAAATAAACATTTTACATGAAAGTAACAAAAGTGACAAAATTCGGTTATTAACCGTATCCGAATTGCGAATTCGGTTTTCGGTTCGATTAACGGATATACCTTTTTTTTAATTCGGTTTGTTTGGTTAGACATATTTCCAATACGGTTCGGCTTATTCGATTTATTCGTTTGAATTCGGTTTATTCGGATATACTTTTCTTTTGAAATTGGTTTATTCGATTTATTCAGTTGAATTCGGTTCGGTTAGAAAAAAAAATTCAATTCGGTTCGGTTAGGTTAACGGATAAAGGTTAAAAAAATCAAAACCGAATAAACTGAATCAAATAAATCAAACAAACCATTAACCGAACCGATGAACACCAACACCCCTAGACGAAATAACAATTAACTCTATTATAAATTTACAATCCAATCATACTTTATTTGACTAGATAAATAATAAAAATATAATAATGCTTTAGTTAAATGTTATTTTTTCTGGCAATATTGAAAAAAAAAATAAAAGAAAAAATGGATAGAATAGAAGAGAATAAGATGCTTTACCTTTTAAGCTCTAAAATTCATGTATCAAATCAAACCTACCTTTTGATCTTGATGAGGCCCAGCCTTTCCCAATGAACAATGTTTGATGTGGAAGATTAAAGAAGAAAAAGGTAAGAATGATGGCGCAATCAAATTTAATGCGTAAAAGCGGGTCCAAATTTTAAACCGAGATGATTTCTTGCTCCGATTCGTCACAATCAACCTCTTCCTCAAACGAATCACTCTATTACTCAACAACAATTTCTCATGTAACCATGTGCTATACTTTTATGTAACATAATGATATTCGTAATGTGTCTTTTAAAAACGAAATAAACTAAGAAATTAAGAATGTCTAATTTATATATATTACAAAATTGTTTTGTGCGAAGTGTATGAAGTTGATCGAGATCATTTATTAGGTTTTTTGACTGTTAAGATGGAGCGTTGACAAGATCGTAAATAATTTTAAAAAAGTCTGAAATGGTAAAAATGAAAAAAATCCTCTTTATGGACTTTTCCTAGGTAAAATATAGTTATGTCATCGTTTCTCAACGCCATGAAACAATGCATGATTATCAGGGCCGGTTCTGATGATTTAAGTACCACAGTGAGAAGAAAAAAAAGACTCATACGGACAAAATATATAAAATAAAAAATTTTTAAACGACGATTAATGTTATAACAATAAACATAGAAAAAATGTAGTATGTTATATTACATACTGTAATAGCTAACCGATTATTCGCAAAGCTCTCCTAGCATTCTTGACAGCAAACTATTTGATCACCTTTTCGCAGCTTATGTTCTCCAAAATCTCGTTCTCGATAGCTATCATCGTCAATTCACTAAATCTTTCTATCATCTTTTTTTTATATTTTGTGAGTACAAATAAAAAAATATTATTTAATTGAATATAAATAATAATAGAGAATGAAAGATAGATGAGTATTTTTAAGTTAAATGTATTTATAAATATAAACTAGGACAGTGAATTGGATGGAATAAGTGGCAAAGGGCTGTTTGGATACATAAATGTAGAGCCACGCTGCATTTCCGTTTGGATTTGATATTTTGTAGTTACACCACACCCTTAAATCTACTCTAATAAATGAAAATCTCTTCATTACACGTGTCACTCTTTGATTACTTCTCATCTTTATATTTTCGGCTCTCTCTCCTATTAAATATTAGATTTTCTATTTCTCTCTTGTGACACTCAAAATTTCAAGCCGATTTAAACTTTTAAAACAAAGCGGAATTTAGGTCCCAAAACGACATTTAACGTATCCACACGTTAAGTTTTACAAACACGGATTAAACTAACATAATTACCTAAATTAGTTTAACAAAAATACTAACAAGTTATCCACAACTTATTATAACTCCAAATAGTTTGTAAAGACCCCACACGAGAATATTAACACAAACAATTGCAATACGCGACCACGAGAATCCAATCCACTTGATGCAGGACCCGAGATCACTCCGGAGCTTTCCCTACATTCAAAACGTTAATTTGAACATGGTTAGTATAGATAAGAAGTCTTAGGGGACCTCCCACAAGTCCCTACAACAAAATAGTTCAAAAACTCAAAAATCCAGAAATTCAGCGTATACCGTAGGGTGTGGCCGTAAGGCAGAACTTATAGGCCGTAAGGTCCAATCTTGTCGTAGGCTACTGCTAGGTCGTAGCTTACTGCAGGAGCTGCGCTAATAGTATGTTACTGTAGTTTTCTTCTATTTCCATACTCGTGTATCGCAACCCGTTTGCATATTTAAGCTATTAACCATCATAAGCTCATGTTTAAACTACATATATAATCATCCACATTTATTAACATGAATTGGTTAATTATCCACCCCGAACCCGAGCACCACTACTCGTTTTCTACTCTTGAAGTGGTTAACTTCAAGTTCAATCATATAATCGTTCAGGCGTACAACGACCTATATCAAAGACATGCATTGACTCATACAAGTCCTAACATTTCACCATTCATCAATTTGACATATCCACATGTCTATTGCAAGAACCACCATTCGCTTTTCCGCGTGAAGTATTTGATTCCATGCCGACCCATGAAGTATCCACACTTCATGTCATTAGTGAAGTATTTGACTTCACTTTCACCCATGAGGTACTTGACCTCTCCATGAAGTAATCACACTTCATGTAATCAACCAAATTACCATTTTAGCGCCAACAGTTGACTTTTACCACATTAGGTCAATTCTAGTCTAATGTTATTACATTCTATATTTTAGTTGACTCTTGACCACATTTAGTCATTTACACCATTTAACCACATTTACACATTCAAGTTTGACTATTAACCACATAGTCTAAATACATCTATTTACCATATTTGCACATTCAAGTTTGACTATCACATAGTCTAATTACACCTATTTATCATATTTACACATTCAAGTTTGACTATTAACCACATAGTCTAATTACACATATTTGCCACATTTGCACATTCAAGTTTGACTATTACCCACATAGTCTAATTACACCTATTTACCATATTTACACATTCAAGTTTGACTATTAACCACATAGTCTAGTTACACATATTTGCCACATTTACACATTCAAGTTTGATAATTAATCACATAGTCTAATTACACCAATTTCAACATAATAGTTTGACCCTATACCACTAAGGTCAATTTACACCATTATCCACAATGGTTTGACTTGTACCACATTAAGTCAACTACATCAATTCTACAACATACCACCTTCATATTTGACTAATAATGACATATTCAAAATCAACATACAACGTGTAAACATAATTAGACCACATACTCTACTTACATATAAACTACTTATTCACTACTAAGCAAGTGAAAAACACTTAGCTTTACCAATGAAGATCCCAATTAGTCTTCAAAGCTAACATCTCCATACCTTGATCACCTAAACAATCCACTTATTTAGTAATACAATAAACTCTTGTTAAATCACCAATTTGAGGTTTGACACCCATCCTAGATTTTATGATCTTCACCAATTACTAATCTTGGTTTAATTAGCTTCTTTCAAGCATTTAACATTTCAAGATAACAACCAACCCATTTTGACCCGTTAAAGTTTTCATCAAATTTCTACAATTTCATCAATTCATGATTCACCAATTCAATTAGGTTTTATTCTTGAAAGATTGTTTATATTACACCATGAACACTTATCCATACTAAATTCACCATTTAAACACCTTTAAATACAAAACCCTCAATTTGGGTCTTAAGAACCCTAATTTTAAAATCATCAAATTGATTGGGGTTTCTTATCAATCAAAGTGTTTATTACCCCATAAACACTTACCAACCATCATTACATCAACTAAACATCCCCAATTATAAAACCCCCAAATCACCATCAAGAACCCTAACTTTATGATTCTTGAATTAGGTGTAAAAATGATGTTATTAACCACTCTTTAACACTAATCAAGCTAGGTTTTAACTTTAAACAAGTTATTAACTACAAACAACCACCAACTCAGCCCCTCACTTGATTTCTACCAAAACCCACCAAGAACATGAATCAATGAAGGTTTTAGAGAACAAAGGATACTTACATAGACCCTTGATGAAGATGAACACCTCAAATCCCACTGATTTTACATGCAAATCTTCAATTTCGGGTTTTGGGTCTTCCTCCCCTTATCCTCTTGCAAAAATCGCATGAACACACACTCATGTGTGTGTTCTCTGCTACCAACACCAACAAGTAAATCAGCTTTGACTTATTTACACAAATGGTCCCTCAACTTCAGTTTTGACCTCCTTTTTTTTACCATAAGTTAGTCAAAACCCTTAACTTGCAGCATAATACCCCAAACTTCCATTTTATTTATTTACACCCTCTTACAATATAATAAGTATATTATAGGGTGCAACCTGAAAGTTGGTTCGTTACATCTCTCCTATTAAATAATAATCATTATATTAATAAATCTAATTACGAATACTTATTATTTAGTTATAAATATTTATTAGATCATCAGTCAAATAAACTTAATATGAACTAACATTTATCAATTAAATTAAAAAATTAATACTTAGTTGAAAAAAATATTTTAAAAACTAACTTAACAGACCTTATAACTGTCACGACGGATTATATTTTTTAAAAACATATTTTTAAAAATGTGTTTGTTAACAAATTACATTATATTTTATTCAACCGGTGTAATATACTGGTTTATTCAACCCGTGTATTACACGGGTTTTTAAAATATAATTTTTTTATTACTAAATATATAACATTTTATTTATTTAACCTGTGTAATACATGAGATTTTAACCTAGTCCTACAATAAATAAACTTATGCGCAACATCTTATAGTCAAAGATATCTAAGTCCTTATCAATATACACGTGTTAGCTCATTCAAACATGGATAGCAAAAATTAGGGTTGACATAACATATCAGACACGACACGATAAGACATGACACGATAACTAATTGTGTTATTTTTTTCAAACACGAACACGGCCTGTTAAGAAACATGTCACATATTTAGAAACCTGTTTAAAGAGAGAACAAATATAACATATGTAATAAAAAAATGCCAAAACTTAATAAAATTTTAAAAAGTTCAATCATAACATCCATTAGCAAATAAATCCGAACATTTTTAAAACAAAAGCCCATAAAAGTGAAATTAATTAATGAATCAACCTAGAATCTAGATGCAAATAGGATGTCAAATGTTAACATGTCTCTAACGGGTCTTAACAGGTTAACATGTCTTTAACCTGTTAAGACACGAATTTAACATGTCTATAACGTGTCGACCTGTTTAAGACACGAAAACTATTAAAATCAAACACGGAACATGTTAATTACGTGTCGTGTTAACAGATCCGTGTCGTATTAACAGATCCGTATCAAAAATTATCAGCCCTAACAAAAACGTCAAAACTGTGGCTCCATTGGCTGGCCACCTATTAGCAAAAATGGCAAAGCCTATACCTTTGGCTTAACCAGATTTGAATCAGGGGTCCGCCTGATATTTTTGTCGCTACTTCCAAACTGTAGTCTACAATCGGTGTGGGGCCTACCCTTGACCCAATAACCATCATGGCAGATCACTTTATGATCCTAATTTGTAACACTCATAACTAGTGGTGCACAAATCGGTTTTTTAACCCAAACCGGTTCAACCCGACCCGAACCGGTTTGATCAACGAAAAGTCAAAACCGGTTCGGGTTAAACTGGTTTTAGTAATGAGAAATGTCAAACCGGTCAGGGTTGGTTTTAAACCGGTTTGCCCTTTAAACCGGTTTTTATTAAAAAAAAATTCAAATAAATTTTAAACTTAATACTTAAAGTTCAACGTTTATTAATATTTGGAAAGTTCGGAAATTAAAAAACATGACAAGATAAATTTATAAAATTGTAAAACATTACAAAAATATAACAAATATAAAACATTAAATTCAACGTTTTATTTTTTGGAATATTGATTGATTATTCTTGTGCGTTGTCTTCGGAACTAGAGTTTCGTAGCCTTGCATCTTCGGCTAGTTTTTCATCGGTGACTGGTTCGGATATTCCAAGATCAACCTCGTTGTTGTGTATGGTTTCTTCAGCTTGAATTTCATCTTCGAGAGAAGTTTGGTCTTGTATCCTATCAATCGCATCCAAATGGTCCTTCAAGCAAATGCACATTTCCATCGCTACGGGTGTGAGTCTAGTCTTTCGTATCGATAATACCCTGCCACTAAAAGAAAACGCAGATTCCGAAGCTACCGTGGAAGCTTGGACGGTTAGTACATCACGGGCCATGGCGGAAAGAATCGGAAACGAATCTTCGTTTTTTTTCCACCATGCCAAAATATCAAAATCCTCAAAAACGGCAGGAGGCATAAACGCTAAAAAGTTTGTGCCAATATACCTTCCGAGTTCACTACTCGGGTGGTACCTCGAGCCCGTTTACTAAATTCATTTAACATTTCGTTATATAAATTCAAATTAACATATCTCGAGCTACCACTTGATGATGTACCCATTGTTTCATGTGGAGTCGGAGTTGTACCATATTTATGTAAATAAACATCAAATAAATCTTGTAAACATTTGTTAAAATGTGTTTTTGTAACTTGTGCAAAATGGATGTCTTCGCTATCCAAATTGAAAGCGTAAGTAATTCTATCAATCAAAGTTTCAACCCCGTAAACATTTATGGTAGGGTTTAACGCGGCGGCGCAAGTTATAACGGGAGGCATTTCCTTTAAAATATTTCACTAATTTTTCTTTCATCGGTTCAATAATTTTTGTAAAAAGAGTGCTTTTATTTTCAAGTTCATACAACTTGTTAGCCATTAAATATATTTGTTTTAGTGTTAATGGACTTGTGGGATAATAAACACCGGATAAAAAAGTGGTGGCGGTTTTAAAAACTTCAAGCAATTCGGTTACGTCTTTTAAAATGTCCCAATTTGTAGAAGGAAACTTTAGAATTTTACGACGAGGTTTTGAGGCAAGCATATCATGAAATAGTTCTAAAGTTTCTCTTTTTCGTAAAGCGCTATAAAACATAGTATAAGTCGAGTTCCATCTTGTCTCGACGTCCCAATTCGGACCTAAGCAAAGATTATTCGTATCACGACAAAATTTAATATAATTATGGTATCTTTTTTTGTTACTAAAAATATCTTTAAGCATTTGTCGAAAAGTATATGTTAAGTTTGAAACCTCTTCAATTGCAAGCCCGGCTTGCACCGCCAAGCTAATGATGTGTGCGACACATCGACTATGGAAAAAACGCCGTTGCAAACCGGTTTATATTTAATTTTTAGTTTTTGAACCGCATTTGTATTATTAGATGCATTATCAAAAGACATTGAAAATAGTTTATTTTGTAATTTAAATTCGTTAATAACACCATCCAATATATAAAATAAATTTTCGCCGGTGTGTGGATATTCAAACAAGTCAAAAGCGATTGTACGTTTCATCATTTGCCACGTATTGGGATCAACCCAATGCGCGGTAACGCAAAGGTACGAATCGGGAATACCATGTGGAGCCGACCAAACATCGGTGGTTAAGTTTACACCGGTTTGCAAATTTTCAAAACCCAAAATTAATTCTTTTTTTGCTTTTTTTCACATTTTTATACAATCTCGTCTAAGGGTTGTGCGACTTACTTGATGATAACGTGGTTGGAGTGTCTCTTAAATCATCCTTGTCAAGCGCGGATCGTCAAAGTGGTTGAACGGTAATCATTCTTGAATCACTAACCTCGCCATTCGATCTCGAACAGTATTTGGATCAAAGTTCCAAATTCCTCCTTCGCTTGTCATGGAGGCTTGACCTTCACTTGGAATTCCCTTCAATGACGGGCAAGATTTTTCCATATGCATTTTCAACTAGTGTTTGAATCTTTTCCCAAAAACGCACCACACATCTTGCACCGAGCACGTTCCTTCCCGTTTGACAACAAACATAGATCGTAATTGCACCAAATTGCTGGATTTCTCGTTGTTGCTCGAATTTCCACAACGGTAACTTCGTTTGAGGAACTACCAACACCAAAACTTGCCATGCTTTTTTTTAGAGTTTAGAGAGAGTTTAGAGAGCGTTTTTGACGGGTTTAAAGAGCGGTTTTAGATATTAGAGAGTGTAAAGAGAGGTGTGATCAACCCTAAACACCCTCACCTATTTATAGTGTTTTAAGGGTGCAAATGGAGCCAAAAAAACGGCTAAAATCGACCCCAACGGCCATATAGCCGTTCCCCAACGGCTATTTTTTTGCCCAGCTTGAAAACCGGTTTGTTTGAACCGGTCCCTAACCCGATCTCATCTAGAAAGCATCAAACCTGTTTTAAACTGACGGTTTTTGGGTAACCCGAACCGGTTTGGTCCAAACCGGTTTAACCCAAACCGGTTTGCCGGTTTGGACCGGGTTAAAAAAAACCGGTTTTTTTTGTGCACCACTACTCATAACCACTAGGTTTGGTCCAGTGGTAAAGCAACGAAGGATTAAACGAAGTCACGCAAGTTCAAACCCGAGCCAACCCGGGTTTTAGTCCGAAGTGCGTTACGCTAGCGGGTCTTGGCCCGTGTAGTGGCGCAACTGCTGTCAAGGGGCAGCAGACTACATGGTTTCACGGGGAACGCCTAACCCCTCGCTCTGAACCCGTAGGCCCGGTTCAGACAACGTAGTGATCAGGTATTGAGGGGTGATGGGTCTCCGACTTGTCAGAGATGAGACAATCACTCAAAAATAAAAGTCGCCGTTCAAAAAAAAAACCATGATATTGCAATCCCTGTAATATTGTAATGATAGGTATTCAACTTATTGGTAGTTGTAGGTCTTTTACTAGACTACAATCAAAATGGAACTAACAAAGTATGATATTCCCATATTAAAAGTTTTGGGTTTGAATCCTGACAACAGCAAAAAGGGGTCTGCAGTTAGGTCAGGGGGTTTACTTAGTTGGGGGTTCCTCCTATGGTGGGCTGTCCTAGATGTTCTAGGTATTGTACCGGGGAAACCCAATTATCCTAAAATATCTAGCGCTGCTCTTCAAAAAAAATATTTTTTGACACAATCTCATTAATAGGAATCTACTTGGGAATACATAAATAAAGAAAATCTATTAAGGTTGTCTAAAATATATAAATTAAATATAATATATATTTGTGCATAATGTTCACCATATAAAACATATACACTCAATTTTTACTAATCGAACCCTTTATGGCTGCCATGTTTATTTAACACAATACTTAGGTTGGTGATTTTAAAGATGTGCATAGAGCGGTTCGGTTCAGTTTTGAGCCATAACCGTAACCAAAGTTTTCGGTTAAAGTATTTCAAAAACTGACAAGTTTTGATTATTTCGGTTTTGGTTTATGGTTATGAACTTTGGGTCGGTTTGGTTTTCGATTAAAAACCAAAAATTTAATTTGGGCAAAAAAAATTTAACTTGAGCAGAAAATATTGATTTTAGTTGAAGTACTTAAGAAAAAAAACCACTATTATCGCTTTTGAAGATTGAGTCTGCTAAAAAATATTGAATATCATACCCTTGAAGTTATGTTAGGATTTCTTAGAATAAAATTGTGTAACGTCATTAACTATGATATTGTTGTTTTATAGAAACATGATGAACTTGTAAGCATGAGGGTTGGTTTTTTCTCTTACGATATTATACGCGCACTTATACTTTCTCTTAAATTTACCCTAATTTGCCATGACCGACTTTAGAGTCGGAGTTGTACTTAATTATTAAACCATTAAATTTTCTCTTAAGGTATTAACGTTTATAGTTCATGTTAAAATACTTATAATTTATTTGGATGAACAATTTATATGAATTTGATGTGTACGCGTTATAGACATATGAAATTATGAATATAATATTTTTACTACAAGTTTAGTTGGTTTTTCCAACTAACCCATTTAAATTAAGATGATAAAGTATCCATTACTTGGACAACAAATCACCACATGCCACACAATCATTTGTTAATAGCTCCAATTTTCACTTTGTGCACCAACCTAATCTCCAACAATGCCTTGGCAACATATAGCATCCATTATTTATAAAACTTGTGCGGGTTGATGTCTACACATGTATATAAAGCAATGGTACCACTATCACATAAACAAGAAATGAGCAATTCAATTCAATGGGCCAAATATGTAGCTCTCACATTTTTGTCATACTATTGGGCCTAATATCTAGCCCATTATATCTACAGCTGTAAATATCATCAATAAGCCTAACATTTGTCTTACTATTGGGCCTAATATCTAGACCATTAGATGCGGTTTTGTTAAATAAGTTTGATTTCTGCTGTGAAAATGAAAAACTAGAAGAGTAAATTACAGATATCGTCCTTTATGTTTATACCTTTTTTCAAATAGTGTCTTTTAACCTAAAAATTTTCAGAGATCGTCCTTTATGTTTACAAATCTTGCACGTTACGTCCTTTGACCCTAACCCAGTTAAATTTCTCAATTAAGTTTGAACATTTTTATTAAAGGTAAGGACATTTTAGTCTTTTCACATATAGGTTACGTCCTTTGACACACATATACACTCTTTCTTCATATCTTCTATCTCTCACTCTCTCTCACTCTCTCAAATCGACACCTCTCTCTGCAAATCAAGGCTGCGATGAACACCACACTCACCAGATCATTGAATACCACTGACAAGAAAAAAGGGTAACAAGCACCGTCATTCATCTCGGAGAGAGGCGAGAAATCGGAGTGGGTTTATTGGTTAGTTCGACGGCGAGGGTTTCAAACCCTAACCCCCTTTCTCCTCTTGTTATGGCTTCGAATGAGGGTAACGATGGTGGTCAATGACAGTGGTGGTGGTGGTGGATCGGTGATGGTTGGATAATGATGGGAAGGGGTGAGCGATGGTGATGGTAGTGGTGGGTGGTTACGATTTTGCAGGTGACGGTGGTAGATGACGATTTTGCAGGTGACGGTGGTCATACGAGGTGGCTGGTGGTGGCAGGGAGAAGGAATGCTAGAGATGGCAGCGGTGAGGGCTTCAAACCCAAACCCCCTTTTCATTTGTGCAGGTGCTTGATCCCATCTCCAGGGTAGGGAAGAAGTGGGGACTGGGAGTAGGGTTGGGTGGTCAAATTACAAATATAGTCACTATATCAGTTTCAGTACATTACACAATTAGCTCCTATATGTGAAAAGACTAAAATGCCCTTACCTTTAACAAAAATGTTTAAACTTAACTGAGAAATTTAACTAAGTTAGGGCCAAAAGATGTAACGTGCAAGATTTGTAAACATAAAGGACGATCTCTGACGATTTTTGGGTTTAAGGACAATATCTGAAAAAGGGTATAAACATAAAGGACGATATCTTTAATTTACTCAAACTAGAATATAAAGTTAGGTCCTCTAGAGGAAAAGCCGCTACTACCGGTGACGGTCTTATGCCTAGTTTAGTCCCATAAAATGCAAGGTTTCCGATCGGGTTTCGATCTAATTGGTTATGAAAAAAAGCAGTAGAAGTTGGATTTGTACCGGAGTCTCCTCTAGTACAGAAGAATGAGGTGATTAGCACTACATCACCATTTATAGGTTAATTTAATTGTTATCATGCTAAAGTATAAATGGGTATTCTCTTACCATTGTAAAGATACAACTCTCCTCACAGTTTCTCCCTCTCGGTTAGGTTTAATACATAGTTTAAACTTACATATGTGCCAAGATAAAGTCGAGTGAACATAGAGCGATAATACACAAAACTATTGTAAAAGATTCATGTTTGAATGAGAGTAAAAGCCGTCTACACTCGGCTTCCAATTATTGGGTTGATATTCGTATGGTCAATAAAAGTATGTAATATGTAATATCATATGCTATTAGAAGACTAGAAATCGATTCTATGCTACTCGAAATCGATTATATAATTTTAATTTTTGCAACCCTTGTAATACATGGTATATAAACCTAGTTAATAATATATCAAGAATAATGATGGCATTTACTATCATCAAGTTGATCATATCTGACCCTAAACAGGATAGCTTTGGATACTGTCGGCCCATGGGCCTTTACGGGCCTCATCCACAATGGGCCTATTACACTCCCACACCAAACTTGTACATTTAGGCCCACTCCCCATCCCAAGCTGTAACACTCTCTCCCCTTCCTTCACTCTCTCCTTCCCTTCCATGTAAGCCAATTCATACCACAACGAAGAAGATGACTGGTTCCCAAACCTATGCAACGTCATCAATGCAGCCTCAATATCATCCTCTTTTAACTTCATCTTTTTTCCTATCTCCATTATCACCGACTTCCCGGATGTCGGCAAGCAGTAATGTTGTATCACCTTCCTAAAGTTTGGTACGTAAAGTTCTATCGATTTGTCGATGAATTTCCTTCTAATTATGGAAAACCCGTATCGGATCTTCTCTTCTAATGGAAGAATAGAAGAACCAAGAACTTGAAAGTTTGACCGGAGTAATTCTCCGGCCACGTGTAGCACATCTTTTCTAAGATTAACCCCTATGAAGCCTTCAGAGTCTTCTTCGCGGATTGCTGAGTTATAAGCTATGTCGTCGAATGCGCCTTGTGTTCTTTGAGAGTAGAGTAATCTGTATTTTGAAGTCCTTTTGGCGGATGTCTTGTTGGTGATCAGAATGGCTGCACTTCCTTATAGAAGAATGAAAACCCGTAAGATATTATGTATCATTGATCAAATATATATAGGAACAACATGAATAATTACAAAGTAAAATGGGTCCTTTAACAAGACAAAGATCCTATAACTAGGGATGGTAATGGGTCGGGTTCGGGCCGGGTATCTGTAATCCTAAACCCATACCCAATTGTAGAATCGTGTCCCATACCCGACTCATTACCCGTCGATTTTCGTGCATACACGTTAATATCGGGTTTCTGGCATACCATGTATCGGCCAATACCCATCGGTTATGTGTCGTGCACATTTCTATGACTCTATTTTATATTTTTCATAGCATATTAAATATCAATAAATTACATACATTAATATCATTAAACACATATTTCAAAAGAAAATTTTATTTTTCATATAATTAAGCTACTAAAATGAAGCATTAAAAAACAAAGATTAAAAAAAGAATAAAATAAAATAAAAACTTTTCGGGCATATAGTTCGGGTAAACGGGTATTAATCGGGTCGGGTATTTCCTAATCCCATACCCATGAATTTTTTTAAAACTAATCCTACACCCGGTCCCATACCCTTCGAGTTTCGGGTAAACCCGTCGTGCTTGATTGTTTTTGCCATCCCTATAACAAGCAATATTACTCAACATAATATTTTTTTGGACATCATCATGTTTAAATAGTGTATCTAGAGTTAAAACATTACGGGTTCAAATCCTGCAAGACGTAGGTTATTGTGTATTTATCATAAGAAAATCAGGCTACTCAAAAGAAAGATTAATATTTCTATATTTTTTTTGAACAGGGACATATAGATATCATAGGATAATTGGGTTTTTCCAAGATAACCCTAAAACATTTAAGGCAGCCCACACATGAGAAACCCCGAACTAGATAAACCCTCTGACCTGACCATAGACCCACCCTACCCGGATTCAAATAAGAGACCTTCCGATTGGAAAGCCCACGGGTTACCGCCAAAGCAATGCCAAATTTCTTTCTAATATATATACCTGATCGGAAGAGACAGTTGAGGATCATCATGGACCGGTCTTTTCCTGCATACCAACCGTTTGATAAAATTTCCGTACTAAGAATCACCACGTTGGAGTTCTTATGCACGTTCAAAAGGTTCTGCGCCATATCAACAGCTGATGCACTCGCACTACACCCCATACCACTGATGTTAAAGCTCTTGACATCTTCTCGCATCGAGAACCGGTTAACAATGATCGCAGATAACGACGGAGAAGGGCAGAACCCACTGCAGTTAACTATCACAATATCAATCTCTCGAGGGCAAAGTTGGGTTTTGGTCAAAAGATCTTCAAAAACCGGGAAGAGAACCGTTTCAGCTTCTTTAATGGCTTCTTCATGAGTTGACCTTGGTGGGATGTAGTGTAGAGCTGGAGGAATGTGTGTCCGTTGACTTTGACCTGAAGATACCAAGACTTTAGACAAGAAGTCAACAGTTTGTTGATCGAGAGAGTGGACGATGCGTGAGTGTTCAAGGAAAGATGAAAAGGGTACTCTCAAATGGTTTGGTGGCTTTAGACACGAGTAGTCTACGAGATAGATTGCAGGAGATGAAGATATGAAGTATGTTTTGAACATGAGGATGAAGCAAACAGCAAAGAGTGCTAAAAAGATTGGTTCTTGAAGTATAGTTGTATGAAAAGTGGGAGTGAAGTTGTGATGGTTGAAGTTGAAAAGGTGGTCCATTGTTGTTGAGTATAAAAGAGCAAGCAATGGTGATATGAGTTATGCATGGGTGCAGAAGGGTGAAGAAGAAGGTGACCCGTAGAAATGGTGGCTAGTTATGGCATTATATCTGAGCACACAGATACGGATATCTTCATCGATTGTCCCAAAAAGAGTTCACCTGTAAAATTAACCATTTTACAGCTGAAGTAATTATTTTTTAGGAATGGTGTAAGACTAAACGTAGTGAGCCGTGAGGATCCGGGCGTGGTGTCACCAGGGCGGATCTAGGAAAAAAATTCAGGGGTATCTGTCTATTCGTTCAGCGGTATCTGGATACATAAAACGGTAAAAAAAACAAAAAATTCCCACTGTGCGTCAAAAGTTGAGGGGTACCGACAGGTACCCCTGCCCCTATGCTAAATCCGCCACTGGGTGTCACCTTATTCATCATGGGCGTGAGTAGTGGGACGTGGTGGTGTGCATGGGTTGAGGGGGGCTTTTTTCACTGTTGGGTCCACTTTGGGAAACCAAAAGAGCTGTTGGCTCGTTCAAAATAAAAAATTATGGATCATTAATCTATCAATTCAAGGGTTAAGATGAAATTTATGAATAGTAAACTTGTTTTTAAGCGTGAAAAAAGTCTGAAAGGATAAAATGGGCATAGCCTACATTTATTGATTTTTTTTTAAATTCCCCCATTTTTTTAAAACACGTAAAACTTTTTTATACAGTATCATTTAAAAAAAATTATACCATAAAATCGAGCATTTTATTCTCCTTAATTTGAATATAGTTTTGCTATAGTTTTTTTTAAATCGACATATTTTTTGAAATGTTGATGTGTTGAGAGTGATTACGTGATTATGTATAACATGCGTGATTACGTGATTATGATAATGCGTTATTATAAAGCATGTGTGATTACGTGATTATAGTCATTTTTTACTAAAAAAACATACGTGACTATGGTAATGCGTTATTATAAAAATGAGTTACTATAACGCGGACGCATTTACCCCTCGATCACTGAACACGTGTCGCATGCTGGTGTCTTCGTACGCTAAAACCCCTTTATACAATAACCGGACCCTAAGTAAGTTAACTTTTTGTTTAGGTAAAAAACATAGTATTAAAACACAAGTATAGATCGTTAACTCGTAGAATTGGGGAAAGAAAAAATTAAGAAAAAATATCAAACAACTACCCAGGATGATGAAAATTAAGGTTTATTCTTGTTCTTTTATTATCATTTTTTTAAAGTTAATGATTTGTTTTTATGTTCTTTTATTATTATTTTTATAATAGTATTGTTTTATTTTTATGTTTCTTTTTATTGTTATTATTTTTAATTAATTATAAAAAATCTAATGTTGGCAGTTAAACCACTATAGACCTTAGTGATTCGGTTTACTCACTTGCGCTGCTGACATGACAGTGACGTGTCGGGCGTAAATTACTTTAGTGATTCCACTAAACATATTCTGACAACCAAATGTATTTGACCAAACTTTAAGGCGATGTACATTGACTTTTACCTCTCTTAAAAACAAAGGAAAACTTCACATAAATGAACCAAGTTTTTAAACTGTTTCAATTAAGTCACTTAAACTTTTTTTGTCCCGATTTAGTCACTCAACTTTCAGATAACCTGCTAGTCAGATACTTTTTACATGTTTAACAGGTTTTCAAGCTGAGGTGGCATTTAACATGCTGGCGTGTCATTTATTTTCGTTTTATTTTTCTTTTAATTATATGCTAGCGTGGAATTAATATATTTTTTTATTTTAAAATTGAAAAGAAAATATTTTTTATTCTTTCATACACTCACGACTCACGTGATGTTAAAAAAAATCTTTTAAGAAATATTTTTTTGAAATTAAAACTAAAATATATATATATATATATATAATAATAATAATAATAATAATAATAATCCTCACGTTAGCATATTAAAAAAAACTAAGAATAAATGCTACATCAGTATTTAAATGTCACATCAGCATTGAAACCTATTAAACATGTAAAAAGTATCTGATTAACAGGTTAGCTGAAAGTTGAGTTACTAAATCGGGACAAAAAAAGTTTTAGTGACTTAATTGGAACCGTTTGAAAAGTTGGTTACATTTCTATGAAGTTTCCCCTAAAAACAAATATTTAAAGAAACATTAAAAAACAACTTAAATGTGTAACACGGATAGATTTTTTCCGCCTCAAATAACCAGTCAAAACCAATCGAAAAACACCACATAGCCTGGCGTGTAGATTTCAACTGACGTCTTTCTATCATGTCTAGATTTCAGCCCACAAGCCTCTATCGTGGCTAGATTTCAATAGGCGCCCGTTACATAAGATTTGTTTTGATTGGTTTTTTATGACCCCACCTGCTTTTTATCCTTTTTTCTGGATAATATTTGAATTTGAAATTAGAGAAAGGTTTTAACTTTCAAGATTTGTGTGTTTTTAACGTGAAAGATGATTCTAGCAGTGTATGGGAAGTGAATAGATGTTCTAAAAAGATGGCCAAAAGATAAGGATGAAAATGATAAGTGAGGGAGACTAGATAGCATGCATTAAATTGACTGATGGTAAATTAAAGTGGTTGGTAGCTTCAATCTTACAATTATGGCAGGGGTGAAGTCAAACGGTGCAGCAGCATTCATGAATATAGATAGATACAAACCATTTGGGTAATTGTGAATCTACATTTCCCGTTACTTTCTGTTTTCAAGAACAAGAAGCTAGAACCACACAAACTAGTGTTGAATTCAAACTTCTGTTTTGATTTGTCCATATTTTTTTAATTTTTTTTAACGGCAACTTTAAATATTTTAGAATAATTCGGTTTCCCCAAAGGAACACCTAAAACATCTAGGACAGCCCATCACAGGAGAAACCTCTCAACTGGGTAAACCCCCTGACCTGGCCACAGACCCCTTTTTTGCTGTTGTCAGGATTCGAACTCAAGACCTCCACTATAGGAAGTCTTGAGGATACCATTGCACCAAATGACAACGGTATTTTGTCCATATTATGTATAAAATGTGTAAAAATGGTTTGTTTTAAGTCTACAATTATGTTCCTTAGTTTAGCGCACCTCTCAAGTCAAAGAACCCAGGTCGGATAATAACTGATGATTCAGTTAAACCATTTTATATAAACTAGAGAAAAAAAGTTTTTGGTTTTTTTACATGTCCTAACCGATCAAGTTGCTAGGATAGCATACACCAATGAAAACAATTACACTAGAATTCTAAAATTAAAATCAACCCAATCAGGCCACTCCAAGGAACTTAGCTTGCCTCTATTTTTAACCCCGTTGTCTTTATTTCTTGCGGTAACTTTACACAATAGTAACCAAGTTTCTTAAATGTTCCATTTAAATACCTCAAAGTTTTTTTGTCTCTTTAAAGTCACTCAACTTTCAGTATGTATTACAATCCTATGTAATATTTGTATAAATGTTTAATTTTTTTAAATTGAATGAGGCAAATGAAACATATATGAATCTTGTTTACTATTTAGCAATTATTTTTTTTAGTTTTGAAAGTTGTTTATTATTTGATGAATTTTTTTTCTTCACTATTAACTACAATTTTAGATTAATTGGAATATAAATTTCACTTATTGGTAACTAATATTCATATATATTTCACTTATTGGTAACTAATATTCATATATATTTCATTTGCCTAATTCAATTTTAAAAAAATTAAACATTTATAAAAATATTACATAGGATTGGAACACCTACTGAAAGTTGGGTGACTTTAAAGGAACAAAAAAACTTTGAGATATTTAAATGAAACACTTAAAAAACTTGGTTACTATTTGGTGAAGTTTTCCCTTATTTCTCCTAGTAATCTTTCAACCGAGATGTTTTTGTTTGAGAATATTAATTGATTTCTTGGCTTTCAAATCGCCCAACATGCGGTTAGTATGATCGACTGAATTAAGCAGTTATTGCATATCCTTTTCTTTAAAATAGGTTATGTTGTTATTGTATATTATGTTCTGTTATCTATAGTGATGAATAGAGTTAATTGTATAAATGACTCATGTAGTTTTATTAAATTTCATGTTGGGTCCTCGGGTTTTAAAAACTGTAAGTTTAGCCAAAAAAATTTATTCTTGGTTGTATCTTTAACCCCTGATGTTAACACCAGTTAGTTTTTAATAGAAAGTTAGTCAATGTACCATCTACGTGACTTATGATTGCAAACTTAACTCTAAAATTGAGTTAAAATCAAGAAAAAAATATTAAAAAATAATAAAATGTTGGTAAAAATCACTAACTTTTTTACTAAATAATAATGATTTTTATAAAACGTTTTTTTATAAAAAAAATAGGTTTGTGATAAAATATTTTTATAAATTGAACATTTCTTTCATTTTTTTATAAAATAGATGTATTCATAAAACATTTATAAAACGTTTTTTTATAAAAAGTTGGTAAAAATTACTAACTTTTTTACTAAATAATAATGATTTTTATAAAACGTTTTTTTATAAAAAAATAGGTTTGTGAATATTTTGATAAATTGAACATTTCTTTTATATTTTATAAAATAGATGTATTCATAAAACATTTATTCGATGCGTGTAACACCGGGTTTGTAATGTACTTTGATTAACACATAAAAGTATTTGGGATGTAATCTAGTTTTAAGGGCTTGGGGCCTAAGATGTTTTGTGGGCCGGTGGGGCTTGAGTCAAATTTCTATCTTCTCTATTATTTCGTTTACTTGGCCCAATTATTTTGTTTTGTGGTCTGGTGGGGCTTGACTTTAACCTTTTGATGCTAGTGTAGTGTATTCTTAAACTTTTAAGGCTATTAAATATTAATCAATAATAACAACCTAACTCAAATCTAGCTAAAAAAACGTGTGGGTTCATATCAGACATACTTGTTAGTATACGTGTTAATTGTGTCGGGTTAACGGATTTTGAGTTGGAGGGTTAAAATCTTCAACCCTAACCAAACCTATATACTTATTCGTGTTGTATCGTGTCGGACCCACTTAAAGTCAGATCGTGTTCCGGCCATGTTTCAGGTGGAATCGTTTTATATTCATTTATAAATATGAATAAATAATGACTTAATAATGATATAAACAATTAATTACTTTGACTCAGATGAAACATTTCGGTAAGTGGTTTCTTTTTTATCGTTTTTTGTTTTTTTATCTCTCATTCTCAATTAAAAAACTTGTGTTTGTATATTAACTCGAGATTAGAATAAACGAATGAAAATGATAGGAGAATAGATAGTTAGAACATAAAATAAAATTGTTGGAAATGAATAGTAGATAAAAGAGTTCAAAAAGAAAAAATGAATTTCACATTTATAATTTATAAGTTAATAGCTAAAGGAAAAAAAAAATCAAAATATTTAACTTTAAATATTAACAGTTTTTATCTTCAAAATAGGTCAACTTGTTTATCAAGCAGGTCGTGTTCAGGTTGACCCATTTTTTAAAAGAGTCGTGTTCGGTTTAACCCATTTTAGAAAAAAAACGGGTCATATCAGCGAAATCAAAACCTGTATTTTTTCGTGTCATCAATAACTTAAAACTTTACACAAGGTGAATCAATCATATTAGTGCAACTATTATCCAAAACATGTTGAGATGCTACTGAATCTACATTATATCAGAAAAATTAAAATCAGTTAATAAAGTAACTCTAATCAACAAATTGATTTAAATGAGATGATCCCTCAAATCTGTGATCATCACAGCCTGAATGAAAGTCACATATAGCATCGTCGACTTCATCAACCTCAACTACAACAGACTTACGTGAGGAATCTAGTTGAACGGAATCAATTTGTGTTGATAGGGGAATTAAAGTGTTGTTCAAATTTAAGTGATGTACACAATAAATAATTAGGAAGTGTAATGTAAAGAGTAAAGATATAGATAACAACACTAGAAATCTAGTCATCTAATATTAGTTATCGTTGGTCATTTGGTGCAATTGTATCTCTAAAACTTCTTATATTAGAGGTCTTGGGTTCGAATCCGGGCCACAACAAAAAAGGGGGTCAGTGGTCAGGGGATTTACCCAGTTAGGGGTTCTTTCTGTGCTGGGCTGGCTGCCCTGGATGTCCTAAGTGTGCCCCAGGAAGCCCAATTATCCTAAAGTATCTAGGTGTTGCCATTCAAAAAAATCTAATAATAGTTTAAACTTATCTAAAATCAGGACCATAGGACCCATACGTTAATTAGGTTTCAAAGCTCAAGTTAAAAGCTTGGACTAGTTGATAGGAGTGAAATTTTACGGTCCAAACCAACAAAACCCAACCCGTTAGAATCCGTATACCATTTTTCGGTCAGGGTTTCGGTTATGGTAAAATAGATTATTCGGTTCCGGTCCTAATCCGCCGGCTGGCCCGTGAAACCCTTGAGAACCAATTTATGGTAAGATTCAAATCCAACACACTTTTGGTTTAGTTTTCTGATGATCAAGTTAAAGATGATGACTTTAATTGCGATTATGAGCATTAAATCATTAATAACATTAGATAATTCAAAAGGGAAAATATAACTCCTCTAATTTTTCTTTCAAATATGGAAATTATAAACCCAATAAATCAAACAAATTCCATTTCAAAATCAAAGTAATTCCTAAAATCTTGCTCCAATTTCAAAATCAAAATCATCCCTAAAATCATGCTTTAGAATTCAACATTTTAATTTCATTCTATACATAATTACATTTACTTATATAAAGGGTATATGGAAATTTCTCATTTATGTTTCTAAAACATATTAAATGGAATTGCATTGTAACCTTAAACGGTCCAAGCCATCTGACCTGTGAGGACCCGCCTGACCCGCGAACGGGACCGACCCACTTCCTCCGGTTCGGTTTCTAGTTCTGATATATACCGTTTCACAGTCCCGGTTTTGGTACGGTTCAGTCCGGGCCGGTCCGGTCACCTCTACTGGTTAAGATGTAGGCTTAATGGTTAAAGATCCATCGTTATCCAATGCATTATTATGAATATTGTTGGGACCAAAAACAACAAAGTAGATATTGGCCCACAACTAGTTCGGATTAAGATCAATTAGTGCTGCTAGAAATTAGAATATTTAGGTTAATTAGCAGGTTTTTCTTTTGTAGATCTTTAGTTTGGACATATATATACAAATCCACAGTTAACAAAATAATGGATCCTATAAAGTATACTACTGTTTTTTTTATTTTTTAATAAATATAAAAAAAAGGTATCCTAGAGTCCAAACGGATTACTAAAATTATATACAATCAATTTTTCTCGCTTCTCTTCATTTAATAAATAAGTTAGTTTTTTTGCGGCTTTTTGTTAATTCTTAAAAGAAAAAACTTGAAAGGCAAATTTTTTATTCATATGAAAGTGAGACTTAAACTCATATACTTCTCAAACTTTGGTGTTTCTAGAGTATATTAACTTAACACTGGGCTATCAACCCCAATAATTTCTTAATTCTTAAATCATTATTATTTTTTTCGATCCTTTTTCTTTACCTAATAAAAAAGCTTGTTTCCCGCTTCTGTTTAGTAATTCCGAAATTTTTATAATTAATAATTTAATATTTTTTTATTCAACTCGTTTAATACACGAGTTTCACGCCTAGTTTAATATTTAGTAATAACAATATACGAATATGCGAGCCCTAAATACGCTACGACGCATGAATTATAATTTTTTTTGAACGGAAAACTCCTAGTCCTGTGAGGGTACTGGCAAAATTCTCCTCGTCATTCGAACCCATGATCTTCCCATAATGAAACCCTTTACAGAAAAAATCTCTAACCACCGGAACAGAAGCCTAATCGAAGATACGGTCCATAAATTAAAAATGATATCCCGTGAATGCATGCTCAACAAGTACCGTAAACGACAACACCCAACACTTTCCAAAACAAAATTTCATTCACAAGTTTTCACCCTTTCATCTCCCTTTCTTTTTTAGCATCCTCTGTCCCCCACCCTCCATTATTTATAACCACCACCACCACTCCACCACCACCACCACCTCCGCCAATGGCCAATATTTACCACCTTCTAATCCCTTCTCTCATTATACTATCCAATTTCCTTCCATCCCACCAAAACCACTTCGCCACCACACCCCCATTGCCGGTCCTACCCCTCCCCTCATACTCTCAACTCAAATGGCAACAAAGAGAGATCATCTTCTTCCATCATTTCGGTGTCAACACGTTTACGGACTCCGAATGGGGTACCGGAAAAGAAAGCCCAAAGATTTTTAACCCGAAGGGCCTCAACACGGCCCAATGGGTCGATGTAGCGGTCCAAACTGGTGTTTCCCTCTCTATTTTAACCGCTAAACACCACGACGGGTTCTGCCTTTGGCCCTCGAAGTACACGGACCACTCGGTCATCGGGAGCCCATTGCAAAACGGGCATGGTGATGTAGTGAAAGAATTTGCTAATGCCGCAAGGGCTCGAGGAGTCGATATCGGGCTCTACTTGTCTCCATGGGATCGCCATGATTATAGATATGGAAAAACTATAGATTACAATGAATATTACATGGCCCAATTACAAGAACTACTCAACAAGTAAGCCTGGCAGCGGTCTCATGTTTGAATCTGCATTTTACTGGCTAAAGGCCGTACTGCATTTTACCTAATTTTGTTTGTTAACAGGGTATTGACAGGTCCTGTCAGTTTTTTTGTAACGAATTCTCACAGTTATAAAAAAAAGTAACTGGTTAAAAATATATTCCAAAGTCGTATGCACTATCATGATTAAATTATGTGATTTGTTTGGTGTGTAGATATGGAAGTGTGAGTGAGATATGGTTTGATGGAGCAAAAGGTTCAAATGCACCTAACATGAGTTACTATTTTAATGATTGGTTTGCAATGGTGGGGGAGTTACAAAGCACCATCAACATATTTTCTGACGCCGGTCCCGGAGTCCGGTGGGTCGGAAATGAAAAAGGGTTTGCCGGAACTACATGTTGGTCCACTATTAACCGGACATCTTTATCAATCGGCAATGGAAGCATCGTCAAGTAAGTTGTAACTTATACGATAATATATATTTATTTACAACATTTAGACGCTTTGTTGACATTTTAATTCACAATTTTACACAAACGAGGTTATATAACATAATAGGAACAATACATTAAGATTGCTGAATAGCTTTTTGTGCTTTTGTGGTTGTATGAGTATGCATTATATCAAAAAAAATAAAAATTTGTTGGTTTCAAATTTTAGAGAAATGTATTAGTATGTGAAAAGCAAGATATTTTATATAATTAAATATGATGTGGTTAAATATAAAAATATAAGAATCGCATAAACACAAATCACTTGTTATTTTTCGTTTTGAATGTCATGATTTTTTAAGGCAAATTGGATTTTAAAGAATCTAAATAATAACTTATTAACTCATTATAATTCATACTATTAACATGGCGAGTGACAATCATAACTTTCATTTTTGTTTGCCCCAGTAACATAATAATAGTAAATTTTTGCTCCAATTAAACTTGTTTTGGCTCAAAATGATTATTTTAAGGGAAATGGAGAAACGTACAAGCGAAATCGAGTGAAAATCAAATGTGTAAATGGAGCGTAAATTTATGATGATTATGTTACTGACACTACTATTGACAACAAAAGTAAAAGTTATTACTAACACCGACCTAATTAATACTATTGATTATTATCGACAAATATGTTATAGTTTGGATTACTAAATTTCAATTTATCTTTTTTTGTAATAGTCACTTTTATGTGATTATTTTTCCTACATTTATATAATGTTTATATAATTCTCATTGTTTTTTTTTATTTAAAATTAGTCCTTTATTCTAAAGACCTCATACTTCAGTCATATTAAATGTTGAGCGTGAATGAATCATTCTTTGCACTATCATCATCCATATATTAATTCTTTAATCCCATACTTGGTTTAGAGAATGTTATATTGTTTAATTAACATAACCTGGCATTTACTTTCCCTCGTACTAATTAGTATTAGTTTATGGTTGTTGGCTCCGATGCAATCGAGTGAAACAATTATAAAAAAATTGAGTAGCCCACAACTAAAAAATTTAAATTGTTGTAGGCATGCAAGGTACATAAATCTAATTAATCCGACACGAACTTTACTCTAAAATTTATTCGTTAAGCTTTAGACTAAACTCGTTTATGTTAACATAACAAATTCACGAGTTAACTTGATTAGTTTTTAACAATTTTAAGACGTATTTTTTTCATTCAAAACTCAAACGGGTGGATTTGTGTAATATTGAGGAAGGTTCAAAAGAGAACCAAGAAAAAAGAGGGAACTGTGGAACCATGTAAAAAACTCAATTTCACATATGAAAAACTCACTTTTACGTAATTTTCTTAGTAGCTTTTGCATATAGACACGTGAATAAGCCATTTTAACAACAAAAAAAATTAGTTTCTACGAATTATTTTTTTTTACTTTTTTTAACGGTTTTTTTTTATTTTAAGTTTTTTTATTAGAACAGCTTCTAAATATGTTTATATGCAAAAGCTTCGAATAAAATTATGTAAAAATGAGTTTTTTATGACCTTTTTACATGTGAAACACATGGTTTTCCTGTTCCCTCTTTTTTCTTGGTTCTTTTTAAACCTTACCGGTGTACTATATATCTAGTCTAAACGTAACATGTAAAAAGATTTACCCAAGACCCTACATATAAAGTGATCATAATTGTTAGATGGTCACCTTTTTCAATGGAATCCGACTAATAAAGTAAACTTGATGATTCACAGCTATCTCAACACCGGGGATCCGAAAGGGACTGATTGGCTACCGGCAGAATGCGATGTCTCAATACGACCAGGTTGGTTTTGGCACAAATCTGAATCCCCAAAACGACTCAGCGACCTCCTCCAAATCTACTACAACTCCGTAGGCCGAAACTGCGTCTTATTACTCAACGTTCCACCCAACACCACCGGGTTAATATCCGCAAACGACATTCAACGGTTGAAGGAGTTTAAATCCGCAATCAACACTATTTTTTCAAAAAACTTAGCCCAATTATGTTCTGTGAAAGCTAGCAGCATCAGGGGAGGCAAAGACAGTGGATTCGGGCCGGAGTCTGTTTTAGATAACGATCATTTATGGACGTATTGGGCTCCGAAAGATGATGGGAAAAAGGACCATTGGATTGAAATCACGGCTGCAAACGAAGAGGTGAGATTCAACGTTGTGAGGATTCAAGAGGCGATCGGGCTGGGACAGAGGATCAAGAAGCATGAAGTGTACGTTGATGGGAAACGGGTTGCGAAAGGGACTACTGTCGGGTATAAGAAGCTTCACAGGCTTGAAAATGGAGTGGTGAGTGGGCGTCGTGTGAGGATTCGGATTATTAGTTCATCTGGGATTCCTTTGATATCTTCTGTTGGACTTCATTTTGATCCTTTTTGGCATCCAAATGGGAGATGAAAACATGTTATGATTGCATCTTTTGTTACTCAATTTGTCTAACATATTATATTTTATCAATTGTTTAAAAAGAAGTTTTTTTTTATTATTATTGTTATCTTGAAGTGAGGAAATAAATGATCGAATTAACTGAAGTGTAACTGAATTAATCGAAATGATTAGTTATGGTTCAGTTAAGCCAATATGTAGTAACTGAAAATTATGGTTCGGTTATGACATGCAACCAGTAGCGGATACAGAAAATTTTTGTAGGAGAGGCAGAATACGGGTGGGTAAAAAAGAAACGGAGAAAAAAAATAAAATGGCAATAAAATAATATAGTTCGTCAAATATTTAAACACAATATAAAAATACCTCGATTACAATTGTCATCTACGTGTTTTCATCTTTCTGAAACGCTCGATTACATCTTCATTAGTAACATTAAGAAGTTTATTGGCCTATTAAAACCCACTGGCGAAACCAGAATTTTTCAACCGGAGGGTCACTATAGAAACTTTTACGCATTTCTTAACTACGTCACCTAATCTTTTTTTATTAATCAATGCACAACAAGTTTATGAAAAACTCTTAACCGGTGATCTAATATTTGATTTTCCATATATTAAATCCGTTCTAAAAATTGTTTTTATTTACTACTATTAAAAAAATTATATAGAACTCAAGTGCATTTGTGAAAATCTGTTGTAAAAATGGTTTATATTTACCACTATTATAAAACATTTTTTTATGTAGAACTCTTTGTGAATTTTTTTTTATCAATCTTATTTTTAAACTTATCTTGAATAAAATTTATTGTAGAAAATATAATTGATAAAATTTAAAATTTGAAGCAGGAATGTATGATAAAAAATATATTTAGGTTGTATATAATTTAGAAAAAGGAAATAGAAAGTAAAAGAGAGTAATCTTAAATTTAAATTTAATAGAGTGAAGTAATAAATAATAAAGTTAATTTAAAATCTAATTGATTTTTTGTTTTAGATTAAATAAACTATAAAATAAAAAAAAAATCATAAAAATATGAACTTATATGTGATTTCCAAGTAAGAAAATTGACCACACAATGTAGTGTATTGTCAGGTTTGTTACTTTTAAAAAGGATTAAACTAAATTAAAAAGTAAAAACATTGAAAATTAATTATTATATTTTCTTTTACTTCATCTTCTTCTTTAACAAGAACCAGCTAAATGGCCCCTCTACAACTAGCACCGGCCGAAAAAAAAACATACGGTAATACAAACTTTCATTTCTTCACCTCGTCTTTCCTATCATCGACGATCTTAGGGGGTCAAACAAAAAGAATCGATGAAGTTATACGCATTGTTAGTAAAATATTTAGTCGGCCGGAGAGTCACCGTACCCCGTACCCTCCCCTGGTTCCGCCGACCGGACAGTGGACATTAGCCCACCCTCATTCACACTTGGATCCGCCTCTGCATGCAACATAATAGATTAACTATAAGTGGACCGATATACATCTTTGTTTTCTACTGTAACACTACTATAACCCAAATTAAACGGCATAAGTGCATCTCCAACGCTAAACCATTCAAACGCTCATAAACACGATACTTCAAATTTACACTCATTCTTCAAAAACATTAATTTCTCCAAGAACGTAATATCCTTTTCCAAACATCTTTTTTTAACCAAAAACTATATATATAATTCAATGGAGAGAAGGTTACTACTTTGTGGCCATAAGGTCACGGGTTCAAGCCGTGGAAACAACCTCCAACACAAAGTGTTGTAGGGTAAGGTTGCGTACATCATATCGTGAAGCGATCCGCCCTCTCCCCGGACCATGCGCAAATGCGAAAGCTAAGTCGACCACCGGGGACGCCCTTTATATATTATTCAATGGTTATGTGATGGGGCCCACCTTTATATGTTATTCAATGGTTGTGTGAAGGGGCCCACCACCTACCCATTTGCATCCGTTTGGAATTCTGGATGAGCACAAACAAACGAGCTCCTTCAATGCTAGAGTTTGGAATTCAAAAGCCACAGTGACGTTTGTTTGTTTCCATTGGAAATGCTCTAATTAAGAGGTTAACTTGTTATGTTATGAATACTTTGGTGTAATTTGCAAAGTTGGCCTTGAGGATGTAATCAACGTTCACTGGATCAGCAATATAGAGTTCACTATGTGAAGGTATGATGAAACGAAAAGTGGGATACTTTCCAGCAAGAGAAGTCATGTGATCATAAAGCGTTCGGAAGTGTATCAGTTGACTGGATATTGGTCCGACAACCGGTGGTCGGTTATCAACACAAGTGAAGCAAGAAGTCCGATCAGTGCGAGGATGAAAGTTGGCACTTGGCGAAACATAAAAACCAGTGAGAAGGAAGATGGTTATAAGACAGAAATCTTCATGGTTTGGAGACTGTTTTAGTGAAAAGATATGGACTTTTATGGTTGTCTCAGTCTTCTATTTTTATATATATTTTGTGTTTTTTTGGCATAAATCAACAAAAAATATCCTGAATATTTGAAAATGTACGAAAGAGACTGTTGAATAATACAAAACTTAATTTCGTGGCTGCCAATTTATTTAGTTGTATTCATTTAAGAAATTAAGGTTTTAGTAACTGTTTGCTTCTCAGTTAATGAGAACACCAATTTCGCCGGTTAGTGAAAAACTGAGAGTATACCAAAACCGTAATATGACCTTACCACTACCACATGAAGCGTTTTACAACTAAAAAGTGAGAAATAAATACTAAAATAAATTCAAGGACACTATATGACTAGAAGCCACAAAGGCAATGTATTCTTCATTATAACAAAACCGGTTAGAGGATGAATCAATTAGGATGAAGCTCTCTACCATTTCCTATAGCCACCACGGCCACCACCTCCACCTCTAGAAAACCTATCATTCCGTCGATCACCACCACGTCCTCCACGTGAGAACCCACCGCCGCCACCACGCCCGCGTGAGAATCCACCACCACCTCCAAATCTTCCTCTTGACTGCTCTTTTTCTTGCAATTGTGGCAGTTCTTTCACCACCTCCAAACTTACACCAGTAGCATTCTCCTGGCCTGCATAACATTCATAATTTAAAACAAAGAACAGCATAATAAACATAATGTAACCTTTATAACAAATTAGTTGTTGTACCTGCAAGGAACGTGTCCAAATCTTCCGCGGCAACATCAAAGACGGCACCTCGTTGATCGGCCGTCAGTGCAAGACCTTGGATCGACTCAACCTTCTCTTCAGGCAGAAACCTCCTCAAAACACCATATGCAAATCTAAAAATGAAACATGATGATCAAAATTACATCGTATGGTCGTATAGAAAGCAGGGATTAAAAGGTTGAAAAACTTACGAAGGTGTGTAAACGGGTCTCCCAGCCTCAAGAAGTAGTGTCACATAGTTCTCCATGGAAGTTAGAAGTGACCTCTTTTTAATTTCAGTATATCCCTGCAAAAAAGAAAAAAAAATGCACGGTGGGTCTGTTTATTTAACAGCAACATATAGATACCATACCAAATAAAGAAAAAGATAATAGTTTGAGACTCACAATACTCTTGGCGAGTGCCTTAGCAAGCAGTTCTACTGGTGTTAACCCAGAAGAATTTAACAACTCCTCTGCAGCTGACTTGAAAACAGGGATCACGCTGAACGGTCAAATATAAGTATCACATGTCATGACTTTTGATCTTTACAATGTAACAGCTAAAAATGACACGATACACTATACCAATATTAAAAGTTTAATACCTATCTGCAACTTGAATTATGGCTTCTGCAGCATCCCCACCGGCAGCTTTAGCAATATCAGCTGGTTGAGGAGCAGATATATGTTCAAATTTCACACCTGCTTCTCTCTCTAACTTGGAAATATTCGACTTCCTTGGCTCATAAAGTGTAATGGCAACACCGGATTTTCCTGGAGCACCCGACTAACAAATTAAAACCACCAAAAACACTTCGATGTTTATTATGAGAAATACCAGAAATATGGAGTTACCTGCTCTTCCAGTCCTTCCAGATCGATGAATGTAGTCTTCAACATCACGTGGTGGTTCACACTGAGAAATTAAAAAAGCAAGTTCCATTAGATACATGAAAAATAATGTGCTACGGGTACTGAATTTAAGTTTTAATTTAGATGTTGAACTATAAAAATACCTGAATGATCAACTGAACGTCATTAATGTCCAGTCCTCGTGCCGCCACGTTCGTGGCAACTAGTGTCATGAACTTGCCTGTTCGGAATCCCGCTAGTGTTGCCTATTAGAAAGATGATTAACTTAATAAAAGATGGTGACTCAAGCTTAATCTTCAAATATCATCATATTATATTATATATAGTGACATACCTCACGCACAGACTGCTGAATGTCTCCATGCAGAGGGCGTGCTCCGGCCAGCAGTCCAGAAAGTTCAGAGCAATAATCCTTCGTCTCAGTGAAAACAATGGTGCGACCTCCACTGAAATTAAATCAGATATGAGATAAGTAAAATGTACAATTTGGCAGGAATACTTTTGGACAGCTAAGATTCAGCTTACCTGCTATGATGGCGGATTATATCAGGAATGACCTGGGACCTGGCTGACCAAGAGCAAGGCATAATAATGTGCCTCACACTTTCACTAGCTTTCATTACCTGAACACCAACAAGATCCACAATCTTCTTGTTTGGTTTCAAAAACTTTGATGCAATCTGAGGACATGATAAAAATGTTAACCACATTGTATACTAAAATTGCTTTATTGCATAAATGAATCACACGAGCCAAATATTGAAAAGAACTCATAAACTCAACAAACTTATAATCAAATATTATTGCAAAACGATGTTAGAATTAGTCAAGAGACATACATGATTCACCCAAGCTGGTAAAGTTGCACTAAAAAGAACTGTTTGAACTTTGGTAGCATCATTCACCTTGCCTTCATATCAAAGAAAAAACAAGAACCGCGTCAACACAGATGCAATAACATTAATGAAGAAGACAACAAAATCCACTGAAAACATTCTGAATAAAGTTAACAAATAACACTCACCTAAAATATATTCAACATCCTCAACAAAACCTTGCCTCAACATTTCATCAGCTTCATCAAGGATACGAAATTTCAATGAGCACAAATCAAGATTCCCTCTCTCAATGTGATCCTACATATCATTATCAAATTACATGACAATTCACTTAAAGAGATACAAGTTACACTCTATGCTGGTAAAAATACAATTGTTAGCCACTGGGTACCTTAACACGGCCAACTGCTCCTACAACAATATCCACCCCTCTTTTCAATTGCACGGTTTGAGGAGAAATGGATGCTCCACCACCACCATACAAGCAACATGAAGTCAGCCCCACAGCCTCACCATAGTATTTAAAATCAGTATAAACCTACAACAAAACCAATGTAACCGCCCTAAATATCTTGCAAATAAACAGAGAATAAACCGAAAGCATCCGACAAAAACTCAAGGGAGAACATATCAACTCAAACAAGCACCTGTTTGGCTAATTCTCTGGTCGGCAAAAGCACAAGAATTGTAGGTGACCTGCCATATCCAGCCCTTCTTGATGCTTTCTCCGGTCCATTTGTTAAAGACTCTAATATAGGTAAAATGAAAGCCAATGTTTTACCCTGTGCCATTACAAATAATCTCTAAATAACAGTAAAACATAACAATCCATTTGGTGTATTTCAGCTTTGAAATTGATTACAAGTACCTGACCCGTTTTAGCTTTCCCAATCAAATCAAGACCATCAAAAATCGAATCAAAAGTCCGAGCTTGAATAGGAAACAGAGCCTCAATCCCCTTAGCCTTCAAGGCATTCTTCAAGGGCTCAGAAATCCTAAAGTTCGAAACCGAATTAGGATCGTCTACTTTACTACCAGCCTCCTTCACATCTACCTCGGCCGTCTTCATTTTTTTCTTCTTACTTTTCTTCACAGACTCCTCAATCTTCATAAATTCAAACATATTTTAAAACAACAATCAATCGAGCTATACGATAAAAGGCAAATTAGATTGTAATAATCCATACCGAACAACCAATGACAGTCATAACTTTCACTTTCTTAGGCAATCTAGTAGAATAATCATAAAAAATTACACTCTATTACGCTCGTAAGTTATCCTATTTCGTTTATAGTTATCATTTTGGGCGAAATCGAGTGGAAATGCTGCTAGGATTGCCGTGAAATGTTATTGGTCAAATTGTTCGTGTTGATTGTTAGGTCATGTTTGGATTACTAAAATCTAATTTACCTGAGATAAATTCAATGGACAGATGTATTATATACCTCGAGATTAATAGGTTCGACGATTTCAGAACCAGTATCGCTATTCCCTTCGTCATTGTCAGTATCCGATGAAGCCTTGCGTTTCCTCTTGATCTTCTTCTCCGATCGTTCAGAATCGGATGAAATTTCCGCCGATTGAGGCGTGGTATTATTTCTCTTGCTCTTTTTCTCTTTCTTTTTATTTGAAGATTCGACTCCGGCGGTTTCGGAGGTGATGTTCTTCGTCTTCGTCTTCGTCTTCGTCTTCTTGACCTTCGTTTCGGAAGATGGAGTTAGGGTTTCAGATAAAACGGCGACCGACGGCATGGTTTGTTTATGGTGTTGGTGGCTGTGTTCTCCTTCTTTGCTGCTAAATATGGTGAAAGCGGTTGAGTGCAGAAGCAGGGAACGGGAGAATGAGGAGTTATGGTTTAGGGTTTGCGGTATTTATATCGGTTTGGGAATAATTTTTGAGCCGTTGGATTTCGGGCATGGTATGGCATTCCGAGACGTTGGATGTTAAGCTGGACCTGGAAAAATAAATATGATTTTATGGAAGTGATGTGATTCAGAAAATTATTATTAGAAGTTTAAAGTTAAATAATCTAGATGTATTATTTGTGTATGTTGTTGATTTTTACCGAAATATAGTGACTTCTATCTGTTAAATTATATGAACCATGTAAGAATCATATATAGCATTAATTATAAATAAAGTTTCCGTTCCTTTTTAAGGTTGTCCGGGATGAGTTATCGACTCAATTCAGGAGGTCATACCGTGATGCATTTTCTTTATAGATGATAATGTGTTGGTGGTGGAAAAGGAGGACGTGAATGTGAGGCCAGAGGAATGGCAAGCAGCCTTAGAAGGTACAAACTTACGCATCAGTGGGTCTTAAACCTAGTATCTCTTTTGTAACTTCGGTGGGGCGGACAATGAAGAGGATACACAGTTGACTATTGGAGGCCAAGCGGTAGCGCAAACAACCAAGTTTAAGTATCTTGGCTCGTTCGTGTTCAGGTAGGGTGGTGGAAGTTGAGAACAACCACATGCGTTTTATGCGACAAAAGGTTTCCATATAAATTAAAAGGGAAATTTTATAGGTGGCGGTTCAACCATTTATGTTATATAGAACTGATTGTTGGCCGATCAAGAAGACTCAAGCACGAAAGTTGGAGACAACTTAGATGAGGATATTGAGATTGATGTGTGGGCACATGAGTTTAGATGGAATAAGGAATGAGGTTTTAGAGATAGCTTAGGGGTAGCACGTATCTCAGATAAAATAATGGAGAGGACATTGAGATGATTCAGGCATGTGCGGGGTGAGACAGATGACGACACTAGTAAGAAGCGTGGAGACCCTCACGGTAAAGGGGAAGGGGAGCACATGCAGATCAAAACTAACTTGGTGTGAGAAATTTTGGCAAAAATTGATAGACTTGCACCTCTCCAAGTACAAAAAGTTAACGGAAGTTAGTTTTAATATACTTTAATTCGTTACAAAATTGAAAGCAAAGAGCTCAAATCTTTTACTTTAAACAATTAGTAGCAAAACATGTTACTTTTCGCAAACCACATGGACTGTCTGTATAATTAACTTTTATTTTTAAAATATTTTATTTTTATTGAATAGTTTTTAAAATTTAATTTTTTATAATATTCCAAATATATCGTTGCGACGTTCTTATTATTATCTACGTTTTGATACAATTTTTGATTAAAAATGGAATCCGGTCAAATACAATTGATTTTTATTTCTTTATTTTTATTACGATTTCGTTTTTCTCTTATAACTTTTCATATATAATGTTTTATAAAATTTTTAATATTGCATTGTGATCTAATTTTTATCTACGTTTGGATATAAATTTTGTTTAAAGTCGGTTCGTTTCCCACACTTTTATAGGGGTCATCACAAGTTTGAGTCTCTCCACAACACTTTTTCACTATTTTATAAGTTATGGAAGTCGTCGACGCAACTTGACGTTTATTTTTTAAGTGAAAGCTCATATTACAAGATCTTTGCTTCACCGCACGGGTAAACCCTCTAGGTATTTAAAAACCGGTTCCGGTTTCAGGTATTTGAACGGTTCCGGTTCCGATTTTTTTTTACGTACCTCTGCTTGGGAGTAGTCTAACAATAGATAAGTAACTTTTCAAATGGGCCGTTTACGTAATCTAGATGGACTCGAAACTACAAAACGTATAGATTTTTCGTGTAACAGTATTAAAAAGCCCATGGTTGCTTAATTAGTCAAAACAGTTTGGATTTTGGAAAATCTTGATAAGGCTGACTTTAGGGCTGTTACAAACTTATATGAGCCTTACAGTCTAGAGAAAGCATCATATTTACAGTAGATGATCTACTGATCTACTTGGGAAGTTGGAAGTTGGGAGTTGGGAGAAGAACGGAATGGCCCAAATAAATTTGATAAGAGAACAGTATATTTTTAATTTAACTAGGTTTATCCACAGCGCGTCGCGCCGGAGATTCCGTTACGATCCCACATATCAACCTGCAGACACCAAACATCAAGAACCCTGATTACAACATATGTCACAACAACATTTACACCCTTAAAAAACACAAAACAACGAAAAAATAACACAAAAACCAAAAAATTTGTGTTGGGCGCAAACTTGAGCCGGTGGCGGCACGATCCTGAATATCAAAACGCAAATAAAAAACAACTCGCAATGGTTGTCACTCCGCCGTAAAACCCTAAAACGTACCCGGTAGTAAACGTGAGCGTCACTCCATCGTAAAACCCGAAAGTGTACTCCGTCGTAAAAGTGATTGTCACTCCGCCATAAAACCCGAAAACGTGCTCCATTGTAAAAGCGAGCGTTGAAAAGCGCGATTACAAACGCAGACTCAACGATAAACACAACGTTAATAAAAAAAACATAAAACTGAAAATATTTATAAAAAAACAACATTGAAAGGAAAATTTGTGACCAAAATAAAAATACTTAAAATTTGTTGGCCAAAATATTATGTATATTATGTATATCAACGGTCAGATATTTCAAATAGAATTAGATTAAAAGTGAACTTATAATATAGTAATCATATCATCGAGCCTTCTGGTTGAGTGGTAGCCTCATGATTTTTCAAATTTGAGGTAATCGGATCGAGTCTCGTTTAGGACAAAGTGTTTCAAGTTAATTAAGGGGTTATTCATATTTGTGGGTTGCCTACTGTGTGATGTGGGGCCGAGTCACCACACTTCTACTTAGAACGGAAGGATGATCTGTATTCAGGCCTTATTGTTAAAAAAATAACATACTAGGTTGCCTACTGTGTGATGTGGGGCCGAGTCACCACACTTCTACTTAGAACGGAAGGATGATCTGTATTCAGGCCTTATTGTTAAAAAAATAACATACTAATCATGGTTATTAATCATAGCTCTAAGGATATACTTGTTAGTTTTTTTTTCAAAATTAATATAAATTTTAATATATATCGATTTTCTTGGCAAATTATTTAGTAAATATATCGTCAACAAAATTTAGAATTGACATTAGAGACGAGATAAAACAAACTTATGAAACAAAGCATAAAGCCCAACGACAACTTGATGTTGGGATTAGGCTCAGTGATAATATGGTTTTGTGTTCGAATCTCACAAGGGGGTTTTCCTAGAAAAATTAGGTCTCCTCCTGAATTTATGAATTGGTGTTGAAATATGATCAAATGATACCATTGATGACACGGTAATACTCCAGTAATCCGTCAATGATCCAAATTAATCGTTAAAAAAAATGAAACAAAATCATTACTCATTTTTTTTAACATTATCAAATAATAATTAAGTATATGATTCTTTTAAAAACACACATATACATCATTACTCTTTTCTTTATTCACTTTGGCCTTGGAAATAAGAGCACGTGTCTCTCTCGTGTCACATAGTCCGAGATTGACGCAAGGTTTTGGAACAAAACATGGGTTTACTTGGTTGCCACTAATACACAGCTTTTCAGTCTTTCTTCATATTTACGGTCAGGGCCTCGCCCTTCTATCGGGACAAATGGCCAATAACACAACAACAGACAAACAAAAGGCTAATCTGGAAATAAAATATATTTAGAAAAAAAAACTACCAAGTGATCATAAAAGATATGACTTGATATCATTTAAAATGTATAAGTATTGGCTTTCTTTGAATATAATCTCTTTTTATTCTTTCTAGATACATAACATTTTCATCATCACTTTGTTAACTTATTATATATAATAGAATCCCGTGTAATACACGAGTAATTTGAATATAATGTTATATAGTTAAAAAAAAATTGTATTTCTTTATAACTTGTTATTACATGGGTTGAATAAACTCGTTTACCGTTGGCCATTTGGTGCAATGATAGCCCCAAGACTTCTCATAGTGGAGGTCTTGGGTTCGAATCCTGACAACAACAAAAAAAGGGTCTGTGGTCAGGTCAGGGGGTTTACCCAGTTGGGGAGTTCCTCCTGTGGTGGGCTAGTGCCCTATATAATCTAGGTGTTGCTTCCGGGGAAACCCAATTATCCTAGAATATCTAGCGTTGCCGTTAAAAAAAAAGAATAAACTCGTTTATTATGCGTGTTGAATAAAATGTAATATGTTAACACATATACTCCCCAAAATATGTTTTCAAAAACTGTACTTTGACGTGACACTTAAATTACGTTAAGTTAATTTATAAAACACTTTTTTCAACTAGGTATTAATATTTTTTATGTAATTGATAAATGTTAATTTATATTAACTTTATTTGGTTAATAAGTATCCATAAATATATTTATATTAAATACTTAAAAAATATATTAGTTTAATATCATCATTAAATAGAAGAGAGAGGCGGATAAACATACAACCAAAACCTTTATTTATTATATAGTATAGATTCAGTATAGTCTATTTAGTTTTATTTTCAAAAATTATTTGTTTCATAAGTTTTTAAAAATACTAAGGACCATATATGAAGGTTTGACGATTTCAAACCGGTTGGCCACATATCAATGACCGGCCACGGGCCATGCCTGTCAAATTATTACGGTTCAGTCGGTTATAGCGCATGTTCCACTTGCTACGATATTCAATAATGCCACAGTAGAAAAGGTGAAAAACGATAGACGTTTGGATGTATTCCAATTTACTGGATTCATCAATTTATAACGTTTTCATGTTACCATGCTGATATAACTTACGTACAAGTAAAATAACAAGAACAACTTAAATGAAACGGACATTCGGGTTTTATAACCTTGTTCGGGCTATGCTCTAATAACCACAAGCCATGATTAGAGCATTAATATTATTGGTGTGGTTAATTGCCTGTTATTTGCACACAATACCATCTAACCAACAACACATGCAACTATGAAAGCCTTGTTGTTGGTGTTAATAGAGTTACATTTGGCCACAACAACCTAAAGATTTAGAAGATGGTTTGACAGGGCTACATGCAATTAGCAAATGCTGCAACTATCTTTTTGGACATATATCAAATCACTTTAGACATAAAGGGACCAAAAACTGGATTTGACATCTTTTTTGAACCTTACATTAGACCAATTATAGCAGTTTAGGGTAGGGGTGTTCAAAAAGATCTGAATCCGAAACCGAACCCGAATTATTCGAAATTCCTAATCCGAACTATCCGAAAATTCGGATATCTGAAATTTCGGATATCCGAATTTTCGGATTCGGATATTAATATTAGACATTTTCGGACATTTTCGGATATTTCGGATATCCGAAATATATTTTTAATTATTTATTTAAAACCCTAAAGCTTCTCCTTCACTATTCTGGCTCACTTTCAACGCAGCCCCACCCCTCATCCCAGCCTACCCGACGAACGACGACTCCGCCACCGGCCGCCCTTCATTCCGCCACCGACCGCCCTTCGTTCCGCCAGCGACCGCCGTAACCTTAGTTCCGCCGTTGCCCATTCTTCATTGTTCTTTGTTCCGCCGCGCAACGATTGAAAGGCTCTCCACCAGGAAGTCAGGAACTATGTTGATAGAATCCTAATCTTTTTTTTTATTTTTCTTCCCCCTTTCAAACCCTTTTTCTGAAATTGGATGCTTTTTATTCATTTAAGCATCAAATCCTTGTTCAATATTACATGAAGTTGCAACAGGTGATCTAATGATTTCTTGTTCTGAGTTTTTAGGGTTTTATTTTGTGTTTTTTAATTTAGGGTTCTTGTTAATTTGATCTTTTGATTTGATGTTGTTTAGGTTTGATCTGTATTGGATAATTGGGGTTTGGGTAGGTTTTGTTTCTCCACCATGAATTAATATGTCAATTGTTCGTTGATAAATTTCTTGGTCAAAATTGATGAGTGATTTTAGTTTGCAAATGGAAATAAGATTTTCAAATTGTTGAATCGAATTGTTTTCAGATTAAATGGAAACTAAGATTTTCAAATTGGTATTTTTTTTTTCAGATTTCGGATATCCGAATTACTATCTAAATCCGTATCCGAAATTTCGGATATCCGAAATTTCGGATACGGATTCGGATAGTAAAATCTACTATCCGAAATTTTCGGATATCCGAAATTTCGGATATCCGGTTTTGAACACCCCTAGTTTAGGGTAGGACCCGACGTAGGCTAACTTATGTTCACCCCTAGAGTAAAGGATTATCCCCTTTGGATTATGCACAAACATGTAGATGGTCTTTTTTTTAACGACCAACAAATAATATTTTTATTAAGCTGTCGTAAGATAGATCAAATAAATTACAGACCCTATTAAAGAAAAAGCACTAAAAAATTATATCATAAATTCGAGATTAAAGGGACTAACTTTTTCATTTGATTAGATATATGTAATATGATATATTAGGAAGGCAATGAAGAGACATTAATTGTGCATCCTAGGTTTAACATGATACGCATTCATTTTTCTTGCTTTTATATTACCAAGTTGGGATAAGCGTCTATTGTTGAAGTATTATACTAATATCTTGTATGAGGCTCCCCGCATGTGTAGGGTCCACATTGGACCTGATGTACATGTCATTATATTGCATATCTATAAAAGATTGTTTTCACGACTCGAACTCATGACCTCGATGTTTTATATCAAATAAAATTATAAAGATATGGACAACTTCACATTATCTTGCAAAGAAGTTGAAAAACATAAAGAAAACTAGTTTTACAATCTTTTAATCCAACCAAATAAAATATCATAACGGTGGAAGGGGTGGGACTCGTGTTGGAAGGGGTTTGTGGTAACATTGCTGCAACGGTTTCGGGTTGGAAGGGGTTTAATTCACGGGTTGGTGATGCCGAACGTTTACAATGAAAAAGTATGTTTGGGATTTAAATTCGGGTTCGCGGGAACACCGCCGGAACCCATTTGGGTAGTTAGTGTAAAAATGATGTGACGTGTTTAGATCGGCTAATCCTTAGGGTACGGGTGTTCATCGGTTCGGTTAACGATTTGTTCGAATTATTTGGTTTTGATTTTTTTAACCCTTATCCGTTAATTGAACCGAACCAAATTGGAATTTTTTCTAACGGAACCGAATTCAACCGAATAAATTGAATAAACCTAACCGTATTTGAAATTTGTATAACCGAATAAACCGAACCAATTCGGTTCGATTTTTTCGGTTACAAATAAGATTCGGTTTTCGGTATTTTTTTATTTTTTTTCACACCCTACCTTAAGGTAGTTAAGGGTTAAAGGGTTCCCCCTTACCCTACATCAAGTTGCATTGTGAGGAAAAAAATTCATTTGATCTTCGCAAGAATATAATTCAAACAATAAATCACCAAAACAAATATAGTGTAGTCAATTCTAAAAGGATTAAGATACACGGGACGGGACCCGGTGGTGGGTTTGGAATTACTAAAAATATTTAATGCTTATTTGTATGATTACTATAGGTAGCCCACTTACAAGGTTCATCATTAATTCTTCACATTAGAGAAATAATAAGTAAGAACGATGATTAATTATTAGACGACATTATTATTAAAGCCATGGACACGGTGTTCGGAAAAAGATTGTAGCTAACATGTTTTGCGTATCATTGAAAGCCGTTTTTCTATTCCTTAAAATAGAGGTAAGATTTACATTCATATTAACCTCTGAGACTATACTCCATCACGAGCAAAATATTGTTAGGTACGTTTTTTGTTTAATCCGTTAAGGTTATCTAAATTAAAGACGGAAAACCATAAGAGTCGAATTCCTCTATCAGGGACTCAAACGCTTACTATTCTTCATAAAAGGTTTTCTTAATATGTATAATAGTATTCAAAATAAATAAAAGATTATAGATTTTTTTGTAAATTAAATATAGAATAGAATAAAAGCAAGCTTTATGTTGCAAACAACTATAAGGTCTAGAAAAAATTACAAATAATATATGAAGCACAAAATGTAGCTAAGGTCCACTGCAATTATTATTATCTACTTGTAGCAAACAATAAATATAAAAATAGTACACATTTTACAATTCTAGCAACACCATCACCACTCAAGACTCATAATATGAGTCATATCTTGTATATCTATAAAACTAATTTCTACTATCCCAAGATCATGATCATCATCCTCCTAGAACAAATGCTTCACAATCATATAAATAAATAAACAAAATATTGAATTTTTATATGAACTTTTACCAAAAATAATTACCATTTGAACCCTGCTTGTTCTTGATCCTTAATTCTATTCAAAACTCCCTCCACAGCCACATCAAATGCATCTTTCATACCTTCAAGACCTTCATGTGGTTTTGCATACACAATTCTTGGAATATATTCTATCACTTTTTCCCTCATTTTCCTCACTTCATCTTTCCCAAATTTCTCAAGAACATCTTTTATAGATTTCCCATTTAAAACCTCGGTTTTGTCGATAAAAACCGAGTAGCTTTCGGGTTCACCCGGCAAGAACCATTCGTACTGCGAGTAAGCGGTTCGGTTCCAGAAGAAAACCGGAATCGAACCCGCAATCATGCAGTCGAAAATGGACCGCCGGGTGAAGCTGTCACCTCGGGGCTGAAGACAAAAGTCCGACCCGAGGAAAGATTCAAGTATTAACGAGGTCCCGTTGGAGCATTTTGACCCGCCACAGTTCACGACCCGACAAGAACCCAACGAGTTGTAACATTGGTTTAACAGCAGTTGACGAAAATCGTTCTTGATAACACCACGTGTCGCTCCCGCGAAACAAAACAAGGTGGTGCGTGTGCGTGTACGGATGAAGTTCTGCCACGTGGCAACATCTGACGGAGAGGTGGGGTGGAATCCTGTGGGATAGGGAACACCGACATCGAAATAGTCCCAAGAGTTCCGTTCAATCAGGAGACGCGTGATGTTTCTCATCCCAGGTAAATAGATGCATCCAGAGCCCCAGTCTTGGGTTTTAGATCGCCGGAAATCCCATGTGATGCGGCCCATGGTAAGGAAATGATCCCAGCCGTCCGATTTTTTCCAGTACGGTTGATCGTGAACCCAATTTAGCATCATACGGCAGTGACGATCACGATCTTCCGCCGTGTAACTATCCGTCCATAGATATTTTCCGACGGCAAGGCCGGCGTAGAACGGAATGTAGTACGCCGTGGCGGATTCGGCGTCTAGGGTTCTACACCGGTAGTTCAACATCCGGTTATGGTATATAATCTCAGATGCGAACTGATCCGTCCAAAACCATGCTCCGGCTAGACTCTCCGGCACTACTCCGGAGAGCTGTGTCGCCGTCCGTCCAAACCCGTCATTGGAATACGTGTCGCAACGAGATCCCCAAGGGTTTAATTCATGACAATTTTCTAACAATTCGGTGTTAAAATACGGTGGCAGGTCATAAACGTATACCTTACCGGAAGGGCAATCGTTATTGCCGGCGTGGACGGCAGAAACGGCGGAAATGGGGGGTGATTGATGGCGGGTGGTGAGGGCGGTGGATATGTGGAAATTGCGAGCGGCTAAGAGGAGGAGGATCTGGAGGAAGAAGACGGTGAAGATGATCCATGTGCGAGGGAGATAATGTTTAATGGAAAGGAAGGAATTTTTCCGATCTAATTCTGGGTTTTGGGGTTTATGGGGTGAAGCAGGTGCGTCTGAAAGAGAAATCATGAGATTGATGAACTTGAATGCTTTCCGGCGGAGTAAGGCTGAAATAAAGGGTGGGGTTTCAATCATTTCTGGGCGATGAAAGGGTGGCGGTGGCGGTGGCGGTGGCAGGTTTAGAGAGAATGGGAAAGTTCGTAAGTATTTGTTGAGATGATATAGGGTACCGTTTTGTTTTATGAGGTTGGTGTCGTAATATAATAATATAATTGCCTCCATCTACAAATGAAAATCAATAGTCATCAAAATCAATTGATATTATTTTAATTACTTTAGGTCCGTCTCTACCCACGGGGTGAAATATATCAATAAATAAAATTTTTAATTCTCTATGTATATATTTTTATATATAATAAAAATAGGAAAAAAATTCAAAATATGTAAAAATTAATATATAATTGGGTTTCGAATATACGTTAATTACTATTTTTTAATATAATTTGACTTTTATTTACTATTTGATTGAAGATAAAAGTTATATAATTAAATTTTAAAGTTTCTTATAATAAGAGATAATTTAAAATAAATGTGTTTTATTAGTATAATTAGTATTTTGTCTTTAAATATATATTATTATTAAAAAATAGAAGTGTGTTAAATAGGAGATAAATGCGGGAAAAAATGATGAGAATGAATATGAAGGCGACACATAGCAAGCAAAAACCTTTATTTATTATATAGTATAGATATAGATTTTTTATTCTTCTTTACATCCTCGATATTTATGACTTCGTTAATTTTAAACATGATTTATAAATATGATTTATGTAGTAATGTTTAATATAACAGTTTTATATTTCTTTACTTATGTAAAATACGTTTCAAATTATAATCAATATTTATGTGATAATCATTATAATTACCTTCAAATATAGTGTTACGTATATGTAACAATTATCATTCTATTAGTGGCCGTCAATCTTTCTACCCTGGACAACTACAAGATTTATGTCAACTACAATCCATTTTGGTCAGGATCCATATTGGCTCGATTAAAATGACACCGTTTTAAAACATCCCATTTTGTCTCGAACCCCTTTTGCTTAGAACCCGTTGTGTTATATGGTTCGACTCGAACCAATTCTTTGCGAATGTTAAATTACAAGAATTATAAGAATTGTCATTTAGGGGTGAAAAGACTAAAATGCCCTCATGTGCAATGCATATGGGGTGATTTAACTGAAAATTTAAACGATTGTTAGTGGAAAGGACAAAATTCGTAGATAGTTTTGCAAATAAAAGATAGTGAGTGAAAGTTAAAACTTTAAAAGACCCATTCCATAATTTTGGTAAACACAAATGACAAAAATTGTAATTTAGTCAATGATTTATAAATATGATTTATGTAGTAATCAATACTATGTAATAAAGGAAAATAATGGGGACACGTGTCACTCTCTGGTTACTTCTAATCTTTATTTTCCCGTCTCTCTATTCTATTAAATATTAATTTTCTATTTCTCTCTCATATTAAATAATAATCTTTGTATTAATAAATAAAATTCTATGGTCACGTGTCGTTTTCTGGTTCACCTGAATCATTTTTTCTCGTCTCTCTCTCTTTCTCTAATATTGAATAATGATATTAAAAATGATTTTTTTTAGAATTTTAATATAAATCTAATTACGGATACTTATTATTTAATTATAAATAGTTCAACCGATATAATATACCCGTTTATTCAACCCGTGTATTACACGGGTTTTTATAAATATAATTTTTTTATTACTAAATATATAACATTTTATTTATTCAACCCGTGTAATACACGGGATTTTAACCTAGTGTTTAATATATAATAGTTTTATTGGGTTAGGATTTTTTAAGAACTCATAAATACTTGAGAACTCACGAGAACTCGTCAAAAAACTAAGTAAAACTATTTTTTTTCACTACCTTTATTATTAATATACAACATTAAAAATGATTTATCTCTCCAATTAATTCATCTATTTTCTATAAATTATTCTTAAAAAAATTATATACATGTAAATGGTAAACACTTACATATGTATAGACTAACTAGTGATTTTGATAGCATTCACATTGTTGGAACATATAACCTATACGGAAAATAATTGTAAAACAATCTTATGTCAAACCCTCACAACTTGCGCCGGTGTAGCCTGTGGAACCCTTGCAATCCGTCCAACGACTCCGTCCACCGTTATCATTATATTTATATTAAAAATTACTACATTTTCTATCTCGTTTTTAATTAAATAATATTTTTTTATAACTTTATCATTACCTTTCTCTCTCCTTCACCCACAACCATTTTAAAAAAATATTAAAAAATTTATACATATAAACAGTGTTTTTACAAATATACCAAATATTTAATATTTTCTCTATCCTCCACTCACAATCACTTTAAACCACTACATAAAATATACAAACTCACTCATAAACATATATCAAACCGGCTATGAATGCTATGATGGGGTGTGCTAAATGTGAAGGCTTAACATCTTAGGGGTATATTTGTGTAAACATCTACTCAAAACCTGATTATTTTCGTGTCCTGTTTTGAATCATGTCGGGAACTTACAGCCTAATCGCCACCACCACAACCTCCATCACCGCCAATATTAGCATAACCCTAGTCCATCAGCGACACCACCACTGCGACGCTACCTACATCATTGCCACAACAAATATTGTCGTGGTCCCCGTCTCCACCACCACTATGACACAACATCAACCACCACTGCTACTACGACCACCATAGTTATCGTTGTCGTCGACACCACATACACCACTGCCGCTACCACCACTGTCACCACAAAAAACCAACTACAAACCACCATCACCGTCATCATCATCATCACCAACACACAAGCACCATCATCATCATCACCACCACAAGGCCAACTAAAAACCACCATCACCGACTATATCATTGTCACTAGCGCACAACAACCCCCGTCTCCACCACCACTGTGACATCACTTCAGTGCCACATGCTGCCACCTTCACCCGTCACCATTGCCCACCATAAAAAATTATACATTCCCATTTTCATATTTTTTTTTAAAACGGTTTTTTTCAACAACATTCCATTTTGGTTAGGATCCATATTGAGTCGATAAAATTGATACAATTTTAATACAAACCCATTTTGTCCCGAACCCATTTTTCTCATAACCCGTTGTGTTAACCGGTTCGACTCGACCCAACTCTTTACGAATGTTAATTGTTATTAGATGTAGAGATTATTAAAGGTTGTTATTGAGGAGGTTAAGTTTAAACTTATAATAGTTCAAGATATATTGTTGTTAATGTTTGTTACTAACAAATTACGCCTAGCTCAGAAATAAGTGGTTCCTTTGATGAACGAGAGAGAGTTCATTTATATCATTTTAGTCCCTTTTTCCTTTGTAAGCGTTAGGGATATTCTTTCAATGTAACCAACAAAGAATTTTCTTTATCTTTTAAACTTTTTCTTGTATTGAATAAGAATTCATCTCAGATTTCCAACACCACACCAATGAGAAAAGACCACAAAAACACCAATCATGAAAAAACAAAGTGAATCGAACCTTAAAAAGGAAAGAGATCAATCAATGTATTTGTATTCTTTCAATATAATTATAGAAAAGTTAAGAGTGAAACTTTTGTTATTTATCTATTGAAATATTCTCGAACATATAGACATATGAAATATATTTAATTTACATAAAATTAAACATACTATTTTCCAATACAATTTTCATGTTCATTGTGAATATTTAACGAGGGGGCTATTAAGTAACAAATGGCATCTAAGCCATGAGATTTATGGAATGGCGTGTCCATTGGGGTTACCGATTAGAGTAAGGATCTTTCTTTTATTACCATCTGTTAGGCCGGTACTGAGCATGTGCGGGGTGGGCGACCGCTCAGCCCCGGTATTTCGGCGGCCCCAAAATTATAAATTATATATGTATATAAACTGAGTTTAAAAAATAAATTACAATTAACAATTAACTTATGAGCCATATAAATTGAGTTTAAAAACCCTATAACAATTAATTCATCATTAGGTCATGTCCAAATTAACAATTTTACGGTACCTAATAAAAGAACATACAGCAAATACTCCATCAATATTTGTCGACATCTTATGCCTTCGAAATTCAATTGGATGGATTCAATCAAGGGAGGTTTTTGAATTGATTTTTTTTAAGAAAAATCAATCCTAGTGCTATTACAATTTTCATCATATTAATAATTTTTTATATTTAACTTTATATTTTATATTTTTAGGGGTCCATTTCCTTTAATTGTGCAGACCCCCGAAATCTCAGGGACGGCCCTGGCCAGTTTTAGAAAGTTTTCAACCGGCCATGTCATTATTGATACTGGCTGGCTCCGGTTCAATGCAACCACTGTACACGTAGACCAATCAAGACGAATTGCAAAAACCATGATATTAATGAACCGACACACTGAAAGTGTCATTTAATATAGAGAAACTACTGATCACGTGACACGCACGTGGCAATAAGTGATGCAACTATAACAGATTCAGCTTTGGTGGAGCGATGAGTGGCGGACCTTATGCAAAATCGGAAGCATGTTGGCTCTGATGATAACAAAAGTAAGCCGGTGTGCTCATTTGAATTATGTGGATGAAAATTATTATATAATTAAGGGGGTGTTTGGGATTACTTTTCAAACAACTTATTAACTTATTACCTTTTTCAAAAATGTAATAAGTTAAAAGTTTGTTTGAATAATTGATGAAAAAGTTAGTTTTATAAGGGATGAAAAGTTGTTTTTGAAAAGTAAAGAATTGTTACTTTTGCAAGAAGTCAAAAGTAGAAAATAATAAGTAATCCCAAACACCCCCTAAGTAGAAAAAACATGATAACTGAATCTTAGTTGAAAAAACTGAAAAACCGAAATGAATTAACCAAACAAAACGAAATACCGTTTTTCGATACTTCTCAAACAGATGATTGCGTGTTCAAATCTTGCTGAATGATAATATGGTAATTTTAAGTGTAGAATAAAAAGTGTATTTGCTGATAAAATTAAAAAAAAACTAATTTAACTCGGTTATGAGTATTAGAAGCCGAACTCAATTAACCGAACAAAACGAAAAACAGATTTTTGGATTATGAGTATGTTTAAGAAACCGAGTTAATTGAAGCGAATAGGCTGTAACGGGTGTCGTAAAGCTGTACTGATGGGATGGAGGAAGTCGGGTCGTAGTCTAACAAACAGATGGGCCCTTCCAAGTGGGCCCAAATCGGCCCATCATGTTCTTACCCAAATATGCTCGCCGACAATATAACTTTTCTAAGGAATGTACATGTGCGTCTTCCCGTTCTACAACTACAACTGTCATTTTTTTACCCTTCCAGCATTTTGAATACGTTACAATTTTAGTTTTATCAACTAAAAACTTTAAATTATTTTTGTTTTATATGACTACCAGGTTAATAGGTTACTTTTGTCTTTTTCTGTAGATTTTCATTTTTGGATATATTTTTTTTAGTAATAATAATGTTATTTAAATCAAATTAAAGCAAATAAGAAAATTGCAAAATTGACATACTAAATTGGTTATCAGATTGCTAAAAAGAAGTTAAAGAATATTGGCGCCTTATAGAGTTTTTAATGTTGATTGCTAGAATCCGGAATTGATACATAATATCTCTTACTTTATATAAAAACCCTTCAAATATATTAGCTTTAATTTTTTTTTTGTTAGGTTTAATCGAACTTGATTCAAATGGTAAAGAATTTGATACAGTTTTATAATTTTTTTTATAGTAAATAGAAAACCAAAAATATTTTAAAACTCTTAAATTGATCAATCTGCCTCGTAAAAGTTTATATTTATTTTCTCAATATTTTTACATCAAATCGTTTTGTTATATTATTATTTAGAATTAGAATTAGAATTTCCAAATTTAGGGCTCCATAAAGTGTTTCATTTTTATAGCCGCGTCAAGCTTGACATTGCCCAACTTGAAATAAATAACACACTTAAGGGTAAAGTCCTCAAAGGGGTATTAATGAACATCAATGTTTTTGGGCATGATAAACTGTGAAATCTAAAGAGGGAAGGAGAATAATATATAATCAAATTTAAGTTACTTTTTTAACAGTTAATTCAAATATAATTGTTTATCGATGAACTTGAAACCTCGATTTCTTGAGAAAAGACACCAATTAACACACTTGGATTGGATGTCATCGGGACAAAGACCATTTGATAAATTGCTACGCTATTAATTTGCAAAACCAATTCTCTCACAAAAATCCACTATTCATAAATGTACAAGTCTAAAAGCACATAGTACAAGCAAGCAATGCATGTATTATTTTTTTATTTTTTTTTAACTTTGAATAGTGACTCATCCATTCAACAACTAACACCTAAACTTTTTTTTAATATTTTCATTTTCAACCCTTATACTATATATAATATACGCTTTTAGTCCGTTTCATTTTCTATTAATTTCGTTTTCCTTTAATAACTTTCGTTCGTGATTTTTTTTTTCAGAATACAGAGTGCGCGGCTGTTTTTAGTTTTTTTTTTGTCAATGTTCCGATATAATTTTTTTTAAAAAAACGGAGTTGTATTCAAAATGGAGTTTTTTCGTATCGTTGTGTATAGCGAGTACCATTACCGTTGTGGTACCGTGACGATTCGAACATATTATGAGCGAAAAACATCATTGTTGGTATTGATATTATCGAAACCCATATCGGTATTCGATTTTATGGTTTTCGACAACCCGAACCGGTAAATTTTTATTTTGTTTTTTTTCCTTTTTATTATTTAGTTTTATGTTTCTTTTTTATTACCATTATTTTTATCGTTACGTCTACGCTTTTATTTAAATTTTAATAACGATGAACACGACACCCGACGCGGAGCGCGGTATTAACCATCTAGTTTAAGTTATTTAACAAGTACTAAAGCGGATCCAACTTGTAAGATGAGGTAGGTGTAGCCCAAGCCCAGCCCAATACCAAACCTAACGGAGAAACAGCTTAGGGCCCACGGTAGTTAAAACGCTGCAAACACAAACTGCCGCCTCGGTGCCCCACCACGAAACCAAAACCATACCACTGCCACTGCACGTATAGTCGTCACCGCGCCACCACCTCCGCTGCTGCCTGCTGGTCGCGCCACATGTCTACCACCAACTGTTTGCTCAAATTAACTGTAGTTTACCAGTTTACACTTTACAAGTTTCATTTGCTCATTTCCACCAAATTTATTAACTGTAGCATACAGCTTACTAGTAGCTTCTGCCTTCTAGTAATCTAGTGAACCATAACATTAAAAATATAGTGAATCATATGGGCCAAAACGAACTATATGAATAACAGGCCCATTGGCTTTAAAACTTTTTGAAATGAGAAATGTCACCGTTATAGCAAGATTGATTCAATAAGTGCAGTTTTCTACCCATTTTGACCCAATATGTTTTCCCCCCTCTACATCGAAATTTTCTAAATCCGTCAAATACATGAGACTTATAGCTATACTTTTTTTATTGAACAGTAAAGGCCCGGACATCCGGGTTCACCTTGACAAACGGATCACACTTATGCCCGAAGAACAGAAACGTGATGACCCGGTACACACTGTAATCGAGGATAGTTTGGATCGTAAGAACTGGAATTGCTTGTATTATTTTCTGTGTTCTTTACATTGAGGATGATTGACAAATAAATACAAATTACACAAAACTAAATATGGAAAAATGCAAACTGTCGTGAGCTGTGATCGAGGAGCTATTTTGGGAGATGATGTGAACAATAAAAAGCTGATCCCTTAAATTTCTCTTTTCCAGCAAATCTTCTAACACTCCCCCTTAAGTTGAATAGTGGGATTTCCGAAATTCAACTTGGATAAACAGTTGGTAAAGATTTTTTCATTAACGGCTTTGGTCAGGATGTCCGCCAATTGATCTTCAGATCGAACGAATGGTAATTCAACGATTCTTGCTTCTAATTTTTCTTTGATAAAATGTCGATCAACCTCCACATGCTTTGTCCGATCATGTTGAACTGGGTTTTCTGATATTTGGATTGCTGCTTTGTTATCACACATAACTTTGCTAGTTTCTTTAACGGAAAAACCGACTTCCGCAAGGATTTTTCGTATCCAGAGAATTTCTGCTATACCACGAGCTATCCCCCGAAATTCTGATTCGGCACTGGACAAAGCTACTACCTTATGTTTCTTACTCTTCCATGTAACAAGGTTCCCGCCTACTAGTGTAAAGTAGCCAGAAGTGGATCTTCGATCTCCTCTGCATCTGTATAAACTTGAGTTTCGAGATGCCCATTTGGTTTAAACAGAACTCCATGTCCAGGTGTTCCTTTTAAATACTTGATAATTCTCCAGACTGCTTCCATATGGGATTCTTGTGGTTGGTGCATGAATTGACTTACTACCCCTACATCGTATGCTATATCAGGGCGAGTATGAGATAAGTATATTAACTTCCCAACTAGTCGTTGATATCTTTCTTTATCTGTTAGTTGGGCTCCTTCCTCCATAAACAGTTTTTGGTTTGCAACCATCGGAGTTTCTGCTGGTTTGCAATCAATCATTCCTGTTTCTGCTAATAAGTCAAGGATGTATTTTTTTTGACAAATAAAAATTCCCTGTTTTGATCGTAAGACTTCAATTCCAAGAAAATACTTGAGTCTTCCCAAGTCTTTCATTTCAAATTCTGAAGATAAGTTTGCTTTTAGCTTTAATATCTCTTCTTTATCATTTCCTGTAATGATCATATCATCAACATAGATGATTAAGCAGGTGATAAGTTTCCCTCTTTGTTTCAAGAACAGAGTATGATCCGAGTTGCTTTGCTTATATCCATATGTCTTCATGGCCAATGTGAATCTCCCGAACCAAGCCCGAGGTGATTGTTTAAGCCCGTACAACGATTTTTTTAAACGACATACTTCTCCTGGTTTGAAATCCTCTGAGAAACCCGGGGGAGCTTCCATGTACACTTCTTCCTTGAGTTCTCCATGGAGAAAAGCATTCTTGACATCAAATTGGTGAAGTGGCCATCCTTCATTTGCTGCTATTGAGAAAAGAACTCGAATGGTATTAATCTTAGCAACCGGAGAGAAGGTTTCGGAATAATCAATTCCGTATGTTTGAGTATACCCTTTCGCCACCAGTCTGGCTTTGTATCTTTCAATAGTATCATCTGGCTTGTGTTTTATGGTAAAGACCCAACGACATCCCACTGCTTTCTTTTTGGGAGGAAGGGTACATTTTTCCCATGTATCGTTTTTCTTTAAGGCATCCATTTCTGTTTTCATTGCGTCTTCCCATTTTTGTGATCCAAGGGCTTCTTCGAGTGTGGTTGGAGTCGCTTCGGAGTATAACGATGTCATGAATTCTTTAGCTTCTTTTTCAAGATTTCCTACAGCAATATGTGCCATAGGATATCTCGAACCTTTTGATTCTCTCTCCGGGGTATACCTCTTTGGAGGAACACCTCTGTTTGCTCTGGGAGGTAAAGTATACCTCTCGACATCAGGTTCTTCATTGGTCTGACTAGGTGGTTCGACCTGTCCATCGTTAATTGTCTCATTGTAAACGAATTCGTTAGTAGCACCAGATGAAGATACATCTATGGGATCAGAAGTACTTACCTCAGTATCAGGTTGGCGGGTGTGTGATCATTGGTGTGGGCACTATTAGTTGACTCATCGTGTTCTGTGGTGGGTGACTTATGCGGGTTGCCGTGAACGGTTTCTTCATCTTCAGGTGTCCAGGAGGATTGTAACCAACTCAGTGTGTCGGAATATTCCCTCTCCCCCTGACCGCTGTGTTGGGAGAAATAGTATTCTGCCTCAAGGAAGTCGCAGTTCATGGTTGTGTGCATGTGTTTTGTTTTCGGGTTATAACAACGGTATCCTTTCTGGTTAATGCCATACCCGACAAAGACACATTTTTCTGCACACGGGGCAAGTTTGTTCCTGTTCGCTTTGGGTATATGGACAAACACGGAGCAACCAAACACGCGAGGTTCGAGGTTTGGAGGAGGAATGATTTTTGTGAGTTTAGAGAGAGTTTCTAAGGGTGTTTTTAGTTGGAGGATCTTAGTTGGGAGACGATTGATAAGGTAAGTTGCGGTAGCAGCAGCTTCAGGCCAGAAATAATTTGGTACTTGAGATTCGATCAATAGTGCTCGAGTAATTTCTAGCACGATTCAATTTTTTCGTTCTACTACCCCATTCTGTTCTGGGGTGTGTACACACGAGGTTTGGTGGACCATCCCCTTGGTTTCAAGAAATTGCTTCATGTGTGTGTTGAAGAATTCGCCACCATTGTCAGATCGAAGAATTTGTATTTCCTTTTTAAACTGGGTCTTAATCATTTCATAGAAAATAGCAAATTTACTAGCTACTTCATATTTGTGTTTTAAAAAATAAACCAAAGTCATTATGGTGCAGTCATCTACAAATAAAAGGAAGAAACGATAATTTTGCCCTCCAATAGTTGGAGCAGGGCCCCAAACATCAGAATATATCAAGGTAAATGGCAAATCAACCCTGGTATTGTTGGGTTTGTAAGTTTGTCTATGGCTTTTTGCAAGCACACATGTATCACAATTGAAACCATTTTTTGAATGAAATAACTTAGGAAATAAAATGTGCAAGTAACCCGTAGAAGGATGTCCCAATCTTCGGTGCCATAACCAAGCTTCCCGATTTGCAGTTCCATGAGCAAGCATTACTGTACCAGATTGGGTCACCTCGTCCACGTAATATAGCCCTTGTCTCTCAGTGCCACGCCCAATGATCATGCCCGCCCTAATATCCTGTAATATACAAAACGTTGGGTGCATTAGAACAGTACAATTGAATTCTTTTATCACATGACTTATTGACAACAGTTTATGTGAAAAGGTTGGGATATAAAGGCAATTATTTAATTTCAAAGTTTGGGAAATTTCAATAGTCCCTCCAGATTTAACATCCATTTTTTCCCCGTTTGCTGTGTGAATTTGTTTTTTTCTAGGTTTCGTACACGAAACCAAGTCAGAAAAATCGTACGTCATTGTGTCGGTGGCACCACAATCAAATATCCAACGCTCGTCATTTTTTCCAAAGGAATTTTTTGCTATTTTTGCATTTCCAACTTTAGGTGGGGGGGGGGGGTTTCTGTTATACTTCCCTTTTTAGGGGGTTGTTTGATAAAATTGAAAGTTAAAAAAGGTGGGTCTAAGGGTTTCCCCTCAAACCCGATACCTGGCCCTTCTTCTCCTTCCTGTTCTGCCGCTGCAACTCCCCCAAAACCATACCCACCGCTGCCGCCGTCGCCGCCGGTTACGCCAGTAGTACCTTCGGTGTTGCCCGTAGCTATGGCGGCCTTCCCCTTCTCCTGTGTGGTATTTTTAACCCCTTTTTTGTGACCATCGTTCCACCATTCGGGATACCCAACGATTTTGAAGCATACCTCTTTGGTGTGTTTAGATATACCACAGTGGGAGCATTTCAGATGGCTTTTATCTGGTTTGATGTTTGGTGGTCGCTGGGAACCCTTTGAAATCAAACCAGACCCATTAGGGTTTTCCGATTCAGAGGCTATGAGTCCCGCCGCCACACCCATTTGTTCTATTTTCTGGTTTGTGCCCAAGATTTTTTGATGGGCTTCTTCTTTTCGAACCGAAGCATATGCTTCCTCAACAGAAGGAAGAGTCTCGAGTCGAAGTAATTCCTGTTTTATGGGCTCGTATTTCCGATCGAGAGCACTTAAAAATTGGAACAATTTTTGATCTGACCTGAGTTTGGTGTAAATTTTAATGTCGTCGGGGCACTTCATCGGATTTGGATCGATTCGGTCGATCTCGCCCCATATTCCTTGCAACGCGATCCACAGGTTTTCGAGCGACAAATCGTTTTGCTTTATTTCATTGGCTTTGACATGGAGATTGTAAGTCTGGAGTTTATCCTTACCGCTACTATACGTGACTGCCAGAGCGTCCCACAATACTTTCGCAGTGGGAAACTCGGTGAGATTGCTTGCCAAAGTCGGTTCGATATTCTGTATGAGCCATGAGAACACGATCAGATCGTCTTGTTCCCATTGCTCATATGTTTCATCTGTTGAGTCTGGGGGATTTGCGGTAAGATGTTTTAGTCGGTTTTTTGACTTCCCACCTATGGCTACTCGAATCATTCGAGTCCATAGAGCGTAGTTCTGGCTATTCAATTTCAGATTGATCTGGAGGCTATCAGAGAGTTTTGGGTTCTGTGGTTGATGGTTAAGGCCATTTTTTAGGAAATTGGCTAATTGAATCGAAAGGTCTGAACTATTGTTACCGTCTTTGGACATGGCAGCCTGGTTTGGTTTCGGGAATGATTTTGGAAGATGATGAGCAGGAGGTTCCTAGAATCAGAAACACTGCTCTGATACCATGTAATCGAGGATATTTGGATCGTAAGAACTGGAATTGCTTGTATTATTTTCTGTGTTCTTTACATTGAGGATGATTGACAAATAAATACAAATTACACAAAACTAAATATGGAAAAATGCAAACTGTCGTGAGCTGTGATCGAGGAGCTATTTTGGGAGATGATGTGAACAATAAAAAGCTGATCCCTTAAATTTCTCTTTTCTAGCAAATCTTCTAACACACACCACCCAGGATAAAACTCACAACTGGGAAAACCCCCTTGCACAACGTAGAACATTTTGTCTTAAACAAGACTCGAACCCATACTCCCATTTGGAAAGTCATGAGGTTACCAATCAACTAGAAGGCTCGGTGCTAGACTTATAGATGGTCAAATAACAATAGACTTGTAGACTTATACATAAGTCTATAAGTCTCAAGATAGTGAAATAACAATAGTGTCACTCTAGAAATGACCTTCCTATGTTGCATTGCACTAAAACATATTGTAACACCTTGACTTTTATGTCACCCTAGGAATGACCTTCCTATGTACAAGTCAAGTTCACATTCATGTGAGACTTAAGTTCTCATAGCCAATCCTTCAAGTATCACACATAGACCGATGTCACATTAGACCAACAAGCTATCATAAATTCGCGTCCTCAAAATAAACCGATCGAATTAGATATCAAATACATTATTAGGCAGACTCTATGAAAAGATTAAGGTACAAAGACACATCTCAACCGTTGAATATTTGAAGGCGATGAAGCACATAAAAACATGATCATAAGTTCATAAATATTAAATACCATAAGCTTCTATTGTTTTTTAAGCAACAAGGGACCAACATTATCTCCTGTAGCTTTGTTGTGCTTTACATGGCTACCATCACAAAGTGGGAAAGTACCAGACCTCCAACACCTACACAATCACAATTCACAAGTCAAAATCAAATAGTCAACCATTGGGGTTGGTTATTATTGAACACGTACACAGTGTTTTCAGAACTGAACCCAGAACTAGTAATAGAACGGCCCAGTTATGCCTATTTAGGTCGTTTCCGTTTGAACAAGCAACTTACCAGTCATACCGTGAACCGGACACGGTGGTCGAACCAAATTTTAAATTTTTTCCCTTTTTTTTTTCAAATCTCATTTTCTAACTAATTTAATATTTTAGGATTCATATTTTATTAAAATTGCAGATTCATTCCATAACATATAGTATTTCATATTCTGTGTTAATATATATATATATATATATATAAATAGTTTTAAACTTGTAATTGTTTATAACGTAATTCGGTTCTTAAATCCGATTCAACCGGTCCAACTATCAATGGACCGGTAAGGAGGCCGGTCCACTCTCCAGTTTGGTTTCGAAAACATTAATTTGTGGTTATGTTTAATAAAATTGTAAAAGGGGTGTTTGGCATTGCGTTTTGTAAAAGATTATTTAATTATCGTGTTTCCAAATAAAATAACGAGTAAGGGGGGAAGAAACAGAAACCTGCAATAAGCAGTAAGGGGTTTGGCGAGTTCGGTAACAACGACGGAATCGACAACTTTGTCTTCGGTTTTCCTGATTTCAGGGTTTATAGCACTGCCTTCTGCTCTCACCGCCACCATCCGCCGTGTAACACCGCTGCCTACGGTGGATGTTCTGAGTGGTTTGGGTGGTGATGATAAGCCGAAAGAAAGCCCGAATCCAACCGTGGTCGCCATCGATCTGTGCCTGCAATTAGTTAGTTGAAGTAGATAGTGAACGTGTGGAGAACACGCTTTATGTATGCAACTTTTAAAGCCGGATCTTCCCTCCACCACACGATTTGTTAATCCAACAATTTCATTTTCGTCAAAAAATAAAAATAATAAGTGGAATGAGACTAAGAGGCTATTTGGTAGCCTTTTAATGGTTCAAAGCCTATTAATGGTCCCTCTTAATGACCAACTTGTGAGAACTTATCATTAAGATGTCACCTCTTAACGATTCAGACTTAATTACCTTTTAACTATTAAGAGGCTTTGAACCATTAAAAGGTACATCTTAATGACCATTAAGAGGCTACCAAACAGGGCCTAAATAATGTTTTATAAAAATTGAAGGTATTCTTAATTTTAAAGAACTTTAAAAAAAAAAATTGTATCAACTCTTTAATTGTTTTGTTGTGTTTTTGAGTTTGATATTTAATTAGTTTAGCCCATGAGAAATATTTAATTAGTTTAAGATGTTTAATACAAGATGTCTTTTAAGGAGTTAGTTATGCGATTGAATGTTTAATCATTATAAGTCGGTTCTTTTTTATTTATAGATGGAAACGTCGCATAGTATCTGGTTATGATTCCATAGATCTTCATGTTTAATCAAGGACCTGCTACTAAACTCTCTTTTCCACGTTTGCATCTCTCTCTCTCTCTCTATATATATATGGGGGTGGAGTGACTCAATTACAGATGTTCTTAGTGTTCAAAATGCATAGAGCAATGCCAACTTCATTATATTTGCATATTACCACATAAACTTTAAACACCAAACAACTTTTTCACCATGAAATTCATACCCCCTCTTGCCCCAAATTCTAATTTAAACAATTATCAAACATCACGTATGATCTATACTCTATAGAAATATTGAGTTGACAATATTACTCTCCAACCATTTTATAATTGACCAATGACAAAAAATTTCAATTAAATCACAACATAAGCACAATGCTAATCGGTTTTCCATCCACCTTATACCTTCTTGTTTCTATTCACATACATCTACTAACAAGTAACAAACCAAAAAGAAAATGAGCATCCCTACTACTATACGTCCCCTACACAAGTGACCTATGTCCGTACACACCAGTAGTCAATATAAAATGGCTATAGTCCGCCCACCCAACTCGTAACTTTGTTAAGATATGTCTTAAATTATTATATCGCTTTCTTATTTCATACCTTTATTTTATAAAAAGTTGAGACTTTAATATTATTTAAAAAGCGCATGTCCTTTTTTCTAGAAAATGTTTTTAAGAGTATGAGGTATACCCTCACAGTGAGGTCCATCACGGCGTGAAGAGGTATAGAACACCGCCCCCTATGGCGTGGAGGGGGGAGTGAGGGGCTTTTCATGAGTGGCTTCGCCGGAGAAAGGGGAAAAGTTGTGTGTTGGGTGGGTCCCTCATTGTGGGTGTGGGTGTTGGTGTTGGGTGGGTCTCCCATGATCAAATATGTGGTATTTCACTCACTTGGGTATTTCTCTTGCCAAGTGAAACCTAAGTGAGGAACCAACCAACCTTACGTGCAGAAAAGTTACTCTCTCACTTTGGAATGTCAAGTGAGAGTATACCTCATACTCTAAGAGTATCCGGTATACCCTCACGGGTGGGAACCGTGAGTGGCTTCACGGTGTAAGGGGGTTCACGAACACCACCCCCTATGGCGTGAGGGGGTTGGCGTGATGGAGTTCATAGAAGAAGGGGGTGTGAGAGGGTTGGTGTGCCGTGTGATTGGCTGAGATCTCAAGTGAGGGGCTCACTCACGAAGAACACCGCCCCCTCTCAAGTGAAAGGTCTTATTATACTGTTTGTACATTAAGGTTAGCACAAATTTAATCACTATTTTTTATTCTTTTCTTTAAGGTCTTTTTGTTTATTTATTTATGTTTTTTAACTTATTTATGGCAATGCATGTTTTTTTGACCCTAACAGGTGAATCCGCAGGTTTAATCTTGCAACCGCTGCACTTACATAAATAGTTTATGTTGGCGTTTTAGTATGTTGATAGGTCTTATTATACCTGCAATAATTTCATGTTTTTTCTTATTTTTTATTTGATGTTTTTATAAAACATGTGTTGTAATAACTTGTTTAGATACCTGAATAGACAATCGGTTGAAAGGGTCAATACATTACACCTACGTCCCCTTCTAAAACGCAGCTGCAACCACCTATGGTAAGTGCCGTTAACTGCTGCTTCTAGAAGGAAATATGTGGTTCAATAGTTTTATACATTTATTTTTGTGGTAACTTCACAGAATAGTAACCAAGTTTTTCAAGTGTTTCATTTAAATCACTCAAAGTTTTTTTGTCCCTCTAAAGTCACTCAACTTTCACCAAGTGTTTCAATCGTGTGTAATATTTTTATAAACTTAAATATAACAATTTTGAAACTTGTTTATTATTTGGTGAATTTTTGTTTTTCATCATTACCTCATATTTTAAATTAATTAGAATAAATTTTTCACTTATTGGTAACTAATATTCATATATATATTTCATTTGCCTCATTAAATTTTAAAAAAACATTGAGTGACTTAAATGAAACACTTAGAAAACTTGATTACTATTTGTTGAAGTTTTCCTTTTATTTTAATATAAATTTCATATTTAAAAGATTTATAGGGTCTAAAATTTTGATTTTCATCATGTTTTGGGTAAAGCAAAACTAATTTTAAAAATATAACAATAACTTAGTTCAAACTATAAAAGCTACTGTTCTTTTTTCAATCAATTACTCTTAACATTCATTTATATCGGTATTTGTTTCTGTAGTTGGGGGGAGTGGAAGTTTAACTGTTTGGCTACAAAATGAACAGATTACATATCTAAGTTTTTTTACAGGCATACATAAATTGCCTGTCAATTTGTAAAAAAACCGATGTTCATGTTTTTATTCTATTAGAATTAGAATATTCATTTGTATTAGTATTTCTTTATTTAGTAGGAAAGTGGAAGACATAGACCAATAAATTCGCATGTCAACTATTGTGCTAAAATAGTGAAGATCATGGGACAATCTTACACTACTGCTACTGTTAACTACCCACAAATTTATGTTTTCGAAATTCGCATGTCAACTATTTAGTTTTACTGAACTGTTTAAAAGAAATTCTTTACATTGTCATTTTATATTTATATTGTTTATATAAACCTTGGTGTGCAAAGTAACTATAAAACTTACACGGACACAACCTTAAAAAAAATTATTATATATCTATATTTATAGTATATATATAATAAATAAATATTTTTTTGGCACGTGTCGCCTCCATATTCACTCTTATTATTTTTTCCCACTTCTTTTTATTATTAAACTAGGTTAAAATCCCTTGTATTACACGAGTTGAATAAATAAAATGTTATATACTTATTAATAAAAAAATTATATTTTTATTACATCGGTTGAACTATTTATAATTAAATAATAAATATCTGTAATTAGATTTATATTAAAAATATAAAAATAAGTTCTTTTAATATTATTATTCAATACGAGAGAGATGCGGGAAAAAAATGATACAGATGAACCAGAAAGTGACACGTGTCGATATAATTTTATTTATTAGTATAAAGATTATTATTTGATATTATTATTTAATAAGAGAGAGAAACATAAAATATAATCTTTAATAGGAGAGAGAGGTGGGAAAATAAAGTTGAGGAGTAACCAGAAAGTGACATTTGTCCAGCATGATTTTCCTTTATTATATAGTATAGATACACCTTTATCTTTTAATAATATCATATTTTTAAAGAAAATATTAATTATACTAATAAAACACATTTATTTTAAATTATTCTTTATTATAGGAAACTTTGAAATTTAATTATGTAACTTTATTTTCAATCAAATAGTAAACGAAAGTCAAATTCATTAAATAGTAATTAAAGTATACTCGAAACCCAATTATATATTAGTTTTTATATATTTTGAATTTTATTTTCTATACTTGTTATATGTAATACATTTTTACACTTTTGAAATATATATATATATATATATATATATATATATATATATATATATATATATATGGGCATGTTCTTTTGAGAACCAACAATATGTTGAGAACCGAAAGAACCGCACAAAACGTGTACATATCGCTTTAGTGAAAAAAGTAAAATTCAACAACAATGTTTTATTTATCTCTTTCCACTCTTAGTTTGAGTTTATCTCCTCTCTCCTGAATTTTTTTAAGAAAAGTATAAAAATATGCATATATGCATTCATTTGTGCATATAGTGTGAGTGCATATATGCATTTAAAAAAACGACTATAAATTCGAGGTCTTTTAAAACCAAACCTTAAACATATTGAAATGTACATGAATTTTAGTCAATTTATATTATAAATAGAGGAACAGTTAATGCGATTCTCACGGTTCTTAACATATTGTTGAATCTCAAAAGAACATACCCTTATATATATATATGTATATAAAGATTTAAAAATTTTATTTATTAATATTTTTTATACTGTGTGTATTACAAGGGTTCTAAACTAGTAAGAACATATATGAAAGTAACCAAGCGAACAACAAACGAAAATGTTGAAAATCACAAGGTAAAAACATAGGACACAAGTAATGGTCCTCATTTGTAAACACAAAAACCGTCAAGCCCGTTAATACTCGTTTTAAAAATAATTTTCTATGTCCAAAAGTCTTACACAACTCTTTTTATGGCCTTAGAAGGCTACACCATTACAAAGTTTTTTTTTTGAAAGGCGAACATTAAATGTGTGACGTCGCACCCCCCGTCACATGGGAGAGCCTCGTCCAACTCCGGCCAATATGTTGTCTTAACCGGGCCCACTTGGCGTCAGGGTTGGAGAGCATCCAAGGAAAAATCCCACACAATACGGCCCCTTTCAGGCTTGAGGGAGAGCCGAGGCTCGAACCCTGGATCGGCGTGGGTAAAACCCTGGTGCATCAGCCTAAAATGCCTCATTTGCGATGCCACAAAAATTAATGGTGGTGGCAGGGACTGAACCCGGGTCCCTTGGGACTTCAGGTATCATCTCAACCACTACACCACAACCACTTTGACTACATCATTACAAAGATGGTTATGCTTTGAAAGCCTGAAAGAAAAATTAAAAGGATATATAAGATGTTTCCAAATAAAATGTATATAATAAAATACAATAATGCATATGATTATAAATAAGCTTAATAAATACAAATTACTTTTTTTAAACTAATATTTTTTTTTATAAAAAAAAACTTATATTTAAATGTAAACATGAAAAGTCTTTAATAACATGTAACCAAAGAGGGAAACAACATTACAGAAAACAGCAGAAAACAATACATAATTAAAAAAACACTTAAAATAGAAAACAAATAATTAATCAATCCAAATTAACCCGACGGCAGGCAAGGTTGGTCACACCGGACGGGTTGATGTTGTGGTTGATACACAAAGCAGAACCAGAAGTATCATCTGAATGAGTATCGTCAAAGTCATCATTATCATTAACATCAAAGTCATTTGCTTCCCCATGTGCGAGTGCCTCATCCTCACTTTTTGTTAGATCAACAAAGTTTTCCCAGTCCCAAGTGGCTATGGCCTTTTTCCTTTTGGTTTCTCTTTCAGCTTCTCTGACCTACACGGAAAATTAAAAAATATGTTTAAAATTCGAACTATAGAAACTACAACTAACACAACAGTACAAAGTAAAACTAAATAAAGGTTTGTTCACTAGAGTCCATACATGCACGCATGCTTTCCCAATCTTTGAGTGTCAACATATGTCCATAACAATCAACACTTGGATATATCAGAAATTGCTTGTGAACGTTGTAGGGGTTTAATGGATCGAATTCTGGATCTATGGTACTTTCATTACTAACTTGCATAATTGGATTCTGCTTCGTACCACCCCTTTTCCTTTTGGTTTCTCTTTCAGCTTCTCCAACCTATACGAAAAATTTTAAAACTGTTTAAAATCCTAACTATAGAAACTACAACTAACACAAGACCCAAGAACAATACAAACTAAAATTAAATAAAGGCCGTTACCCTAGCTTCCACACATGCACAAAAGCTTTCCCAATCTTTGAGTGTCAACATATGTCCATAACCATCAACACTTGAAATAGCAGAAATTGCTTGTGAAAGTTGTAGAGTTGAATGGATCGAATTTTGGATTGCACAATTGGATTATGCTTCTTACCGAGTTTAATGATACGAAAACACACAAAATAACAATGAATTCTAAGCACAAATCATAATTTAATATAGTAAAATTTAAAAAAGAATAAAACATTAGTATCGTAAAAAAGATATTTTACAAAATGATTTCATTACCTTTTTCTTTGAATCAATTGGCGTTGACTCCCTATTCATCATATTCTCTTCAAAGTTCGACCACATTTTCTCATCCAGCTTATCAACAAAACATTAAAGCATAATAATTTACTACAAATTAAAACAAAAGTTTATGAATAAATTAGAAAGGATAAAAAAGATTATAAAAAACCTTATCAATGTCGGCCTTCACCTCTTTATTGAGTCTGGATAGATCCTCACCCGCCATAACACCTAGCAATTTAAACAATGCAAGCTTCCACATCCCGGACACAAGTATATATAGGCAATTAATTGTTCACAAACCGACCACTACCTCCGAAAATTAGGAGTAAAAAGACCCCACAAACTTTACAACTTGTACAAAGTTTCTATAACCGTAAATGAGTTTATATTTTCAACCTTATTTATTCTGTATTTATTATACCAGTATTTTGAATTTAATGTTAATTTTTATATATTATTAACACCGCTTATTTAATTTTTTAGTTTTTATTTTTTGACAGGACATTCAATAAAGTTGGGGTCAAGTTTATAGTTTTTGTTTATGTTGTTTTAAAACAAAGTTGTGTTTTATAAGCTCAAATGAAGTTGAACACGTTATTAATCTTTTTACTTGACCATTAAACCTGCACACAAAACATGTGTGTTGGGTTCGTAAAAATCACATGTTATATCGGTTTTGTGTGGGATAAATTGTGGGAAGGGAATTTAACTGAAAATCGTGTCTAATCTGTGTTATTAATTCAAAATCTATGTTTTTTTAATTCTTAATCCGTGTGAAAAGTTACATGTCCGGATTTTTCTGCAAAATCGTGGATAATCTGTTTTTAATTCAAAATGAGTTTTTTTTTAAATCTGATTCCGTCTAAATAGGGAATCATAATTGTAACTGTCTTGATTTTTCTCAAGATCGTGGCTAATCTGTTTTTTAATTCAAATTCTGTGTTCTTTTAAATCTGATTCCGTGTAAAAAGAATTGTAACTGTCCGTGTTTTTCTGCAACATCGTGTGTAATCCGAGTACACTTTAAGTACCAATCTGTGTGAGGCATGAAAATTGTCCTAGTAATTTGAAAATACTGAATTAACACGGTTAGGATTTAATTTAATCTTGAACAGTTACACTCACCGCTGTTATTATAATATATAATTTGTTTTAGAAATGTATTATTTTGAAGCTTATTGTTAATTTTTTTTACATAAAATACATATTTTTATGAGTGCATTTTTGTAATGCTGAAGAAAACTGGTAATGTATATTTATATATTTTTAAAAGTGAATAATTATATTATAAAAACTAAAATAAAAAGGTGCATAGTATCCTTAAGACATGTAAATTGTACCATTGGCACTAGTTACCATTACCTTTTCAATAAGTAAAAAGAGAAAAAAATGAATGGACCTTTGAGATATTATCTATAAAATTGGAACTTTGGATTTTGGAAGTAAAAGTATTGGGCTTTGGAGTTAAAGAAGGTTTACGGATTTACATGCTCACAAGTCATAACGGGCATAAGGACCCAAACAAAAGTAGTGATTATTGATTGTCATATATATAGGTCGTACACAGTACTCCAGAAGGGATTTATTAGGCGTTTTGAGTTATGACTTATGACTTATGACCATCCGCTACTTGAAACAAGGGGTCATTCAACCACTAACGTTTAATTTAGAAGAACTTTATGTCATATAGTGATCTTCTAACTTTTTGTGCGGCACTTAGATTTGATCTAAGCGCAACCTTTGATGCTTTGGTAATAGCGATCAAAGTTTAGCGTAGCGGAAGTCTTGAAAAGGGAACGAAAGATTGCGAGTGTACAAAGGAAAGTGTGCTTGTATTACTTGAATGTTACAATTATACAAGTGTGCTGTGAAGTAGCTTGGGTGCCTTCAAATGATGCACCATATCACTTATTTATACTAGTAAGTTGCTGGTCCAAATTGTTCTTATTCTAGGCCATTCTATACAAGATTTTTATGTGCTGAATTGCGGATGATTCTATGAAAAAAATCATATTTGACTTTTCATGGCTGTTCTAGAGTGTTCCATGGTGGCTCTCATTGGTCAAAGTTCCCTAGAGATTTCTAAGGAAATATTCAGCCATTACATGATATTTCAAGGCTGATCTGGAGCGTTCTAATCTGCCATTTCTTGCCCAGAATTGTGTAGCTTGTGTCCAGATAATTCCGACAAGCTCTTGGTGCTCCTAGATGTGCCCGATACCTCCTGGATTACGAGAAAAATGATATGAATTTAGGCCAGTCGTGACATTGAGCTAGGTCTATTTACACTAGCTCAAACGTGGGTTGACTAACTCGATCTAACCAAAGTAAAAGAATTATTGTGGGGAAATGTTGAAACTGCTTCAATGCCAGAGAATTGGTTGTAGCACCATTTGCGGAAGACGATAATCCTGTGGACTTCAGAACATATATGCTTACGGATGTCTAGTCCGGATATTTCTAACGCCAGATGTTTAGTTCGGATGTATTGAAGTCCGAATGTCTAGTCCGGAAATCCCAAAGCCCGGATGTTTATCATGCCACATGTAAGTTTCAGACGTTCATGCATTAGGTGTGACCGCCGGTCTTTAAAGCCTATGGTATCTTTTTAGGAAGCAGGGCATGATGACAAGCGATCTCACACGCAACCAATGCTCAATGATAAGTAAACCCGACCAAACGTTACCTAAAGTATAATGTATAGTGAGGAGACTAACGTCGTTTTCTATTTTGTAAAACTATAGGACCGGCTTTCCAGATCAAATGTGATTCAACAATATCATGATTTGGTCTAGTTCTTTTACCTTATATATGCTGTTGAACCGGAGCCCAATTCCGGAAGAAATATTCTTTAAATTAATGAATGAAAAACTAAATGCACAAGCAACTATTCTAACCCTAATCATTTTTTTACATCTTTAAAGGCACAAGTGAACATATTCAAAACGCTCATATTAATCAAGTTCAATCTACTTTAGAGGAAAGTAATTCATATTTGTAGGGAAGTGCGGAAAGCTAGCTAAGATTCTTTTAGATATAAACAACCCCAGTTATGCATACATGGGATGTGGTCAACTTACAAAGAAATTGATAATCATAAGTGTGTATGCATGTCAATGTGTGTTTCTAGCTCCCGATTGATTGTGCACACACCATTCACTGATTTTGGTTATTTCTATCTCTCAATCGGCTTTAACACATTACACACACACAAGAGCTTGATTATGAATTTTTCGGAGTGTTTTGTTGATCACAGAAGTTTGAGAGAGTATATATATGTATAAATCAATGATAACATGTCTTGAAAAATGTTTATGAGACGTGTAGGATCAACGAGCAACGTGACAATTAAAGTTTTGATGCGCTGTCTATGCGTATACGGCCGTAAACGAGGTGCATGTATATGGCCGTATAAGGCCCGTTTCTTCTATGCACCCATATATGAATTAGACTGGTACACCAGAACATAAAGTATTTTCATATATATCTTTACTAGCTTAGATCTCGTGTATTATACACGGATTGAAAAATATCAATAAATAAAATTCTTATATCTTTATGTGTTCATTTTACAGTATACTTACGATAGAAAACAAAATTCAAAAAATGTAAAAATTAATATATAATTAGGTTTCGAAAATACGTTAACTACTATTTAATTTACAATTTTGATTTTCATTTATTATTTGATTTAAAATAAAAGTTAAATAATTAAATTTCAAGTTTTTTATAATAATGGATAAATTAAAATAAATGTGTTTTATTAGTATAAATAATACTTTCTTTAAAAATATATTATTATTAAAAGATAGAGGATTTTAATAAGAGAAAGAGGCGGGAAAAAGATGATGAAAATGAATATGAAAACGACACGTGGTATGGAAAAACTTTTATTTATTATATAGTATATAGTATAGATATTAATTACTTTTCCACAAAAACATATTAAAAAAAGTTTGTGCAATTAATAGGAGAGAGAGCCGGGAAAATTGACTCACCAAAACCTTTATTTATTAGTATGTATAGATTTTTTATATATTAATTATGACGTCATCCGGTTTTTAAGCCAGTCTGATCACTGTTCCGCGACCAGTTCAATCAGTGGCGGATCCAGGATTTTTTGTCAGCGGGTGCATAAAATGGGTCGGTAAAAAATAAACCAGTCAAAACGGGTCAAATATACCAAAAATGGACGGTCATAAATTCATAATGGGCCAAATCATTATAATTTATTTGGCTAATTACTAAAAAGAAAATGTCGATCTCGATTGTTTTTGCTTGTTTTTCATTAGATATGCAATTAAAATGAGTTGTATTGTTCCAACTTCTTAGATTTAATGTTGATTTTAGTAATTTCCAACATCGATATAAAAAAAGTTCATTTTAAACTCCTATAATTCTCCATACGGACCGTTGAAAATTGAAACACTTCCTAATCGCAATAAAATTTTTAAAATAACTTCTCTAAATACCTAATTTAATACTTTAGGGTTATTAAAAATTCAAATCAAAGTTAAAGGTTTACTTTGTAAGTTTCAACCAATTGAAAGGGAATATGTGAAACTTTTAAAAATTCTAGTATCAAACATGATTTTCTATGCTTGCAAGAGAGGATTACAATAAAAAAAAAATACAAGAGACTAGAGCAATTACTCCACAAATTTAGCTCTATACATGGAAGGGAAATAAATGCATAATAAATGTTAAAACTTTTAATTTTGAAAAATGAAATTAACTATTTGACAAATTTGTTTTCCTTTCCTTTGTCAACATTATCTTCTCCCCCCTTTATCTTTTCCATCTTCATCTTCTTCACAGAGCTTGGGTTCTCCATTAAAGCTTCTTGCAAAAAATCATCAAAATCTTCGGTTTCCCTTCTTTTCTTTTCTGTTTGTCGATGTCACAGGTGCCTCTTAAGTATTTGCGAAGGTGTCTTAAAATTTTCTATTACTCAGATAAATTCCAGCGGGTGTCTCGCCCCCCGCTGAACAAAAGGTGAATTCGCCCCTGAGTTCAATGTCCGGTTCGGTTCTGAAAACATTGGTAACAACATCTGGGTGAACACTGGATAATCTAATATGCAGAACAGGACAGGGAGCAAAAAAGCAAATCTTTCAAGCTCTGATTTAGCTTCAATTCAATTAATATACATACCAATCTATATCATGATCAACATACACTACCCACCCATCCAAAAAGAATCAAATTGAAAGAGGGAAAGAAATCATTTTGCTTAACTAGTATACTGCTGCAAATCCTTGAAATTGGTACAATTCAACAAGGCTTTAGCATTATCAAATCTCCAAATATAATTCAAACCAACCAAAAGCTCAGTAATAGCAGCCTCAGTTTTCTGTTGATCTGCGAAGAAGAGTGTTTGCAAAAGAAGAACACCAGTTTTCGGCATCACATTCTGATGTTCAAAACTTCTTTCATGTTGCCATTTCATCATGTTATGTGCCAATGGTGATAACCACCCCAATATCTTCCCCAAAGCCTCTCTCCACTCTCCTGCAAGAACCGGATCACTGGCTGTAAACCCAATCCCTTTCAATCTACGCCTTAACGAAGATCGTATGCTATTCGGCAACATCATGTAAACATCATCCCGAGCATCAACACCAACCAATTGAGGCGATCTTATCATCTTCTCCGTCACAATGATCAAATTAGCGTAATGTAAAGCGAGAGCCGCAGCTCCTAAAGTGGTTGATGATGGTTTTAGTATCTTGGAATTCGTTTCAAAAAACCCGTGTGAAAGATCGTCGCTTTCTTCTTGTTTCGATGTTTTGATCAATGGGCCGGATACAAAGTTGAAAGAATTCGAGGTTTGATCAGACGGGTAGACAATAGCGGAAGCAGACAGGCTTCTGGGGAGAGAAGGGGGATAACCGTAACCATAACCATAACCATTACCATTGTTGATGTTGAAAACAAGTTTGATTCTTGAAAGAATGGTGAACATTGATCTTGCAAGCAATAAAGTTACTGTGTCAAAACTTTTGTTCCATAAAGACTTCTCTTTTAAATACTTAATCTTTTGTTTTTGCCATTGCAGCTTATGCTGCAAATCAATAATCTTCTGTTGCTTCATAGAATTATCTTTTACATGACCATGATCAAACTGTGAATGTTTCTTCAAACTGTTTTCTACAACAGTTAGTTCATCCATCTCGCGATGAAGCGTAGCAGTGGCTGCAACATATCGCGCCATCTTCTTGTTCTTTGCCTCCATTTCTTTCCAGCTCAAAACCCAACCATGCGGGTCACCACTCGTGTTTGCAAAACCATCAAACCCGGTCTCAAACCCCCGGAGCTTCGAGTCTTCGCACCTTTTGCTCAGTCTAGAAACCGATTTCGATAGTACTTTAAGGTTTTCAACGATCTCCGCACAGGCTAAGCTGAGAAGAAACACATCTTCGTTTGAGATAATTTGTCGAACACCTTGTAGGCATATCGATTCGTTGCGAAGACGGGCCATGTTTTCATCTGAGAGATTCTGCCACATGTGATCGAGCTTCAGCATGATCCCGGCGATCTCAAAAGCCAAAACTCCGACCTTTGGTTTCTTGATTACATGGACGGAATCGAAGCTGTGTGATATTGATTTTTTAACTTTGATTATCCATGTTTCAATGCCCATATTGGTGTTTGAATTTGGGCTTTTGTGGAAGCACAAGGAATGAGTTGGATCAAAGATTTGAGGAGTTGGTTGAAGAAATTAATGCAATAGCAAGTTGAATGTTTTAGGTTTTGATTGTGATGATTGAATTTAATTCGATAGAGAAAGGAGTTGAAGTTGAAGAGAAGAGAATGAAAGATTGAAGGTTGATGGGCTCATGGGAAGTGTGAGGAGATGCGTTATATTGCTTGCTTAAAAAACTACTGCGTGTTTGTCAGTTACAAAGATGAAAATAGTGTTTTAAGAACAGGATCGGGACCGGTTACACGTATTTGAACCGTTTTTGTTTGAACTGGTCGATTATCGGTCAGATCGGTAAATGTAACCGGTGGTTAAACCGGATTTTCAATTTTTAAATATTTTCTTATTCTTTTTTCTCAAAATATCATATATTTATTTATTTTTTTTATTAAAATTATAAATTTACGTCAAAACATAAAATATTTTTATATTTTATTTTTATATACATAGTTTTAAATCTTTATATTATTTATGACATTATTTGACTTTTAAATCCGGTTAAATCGGTTCAACCAGTGAACATGTGTTACAACCGGTTTGATCTCTGATCCAAATCTAAAAACACCGGATAAAAGGCACATGCAATGTGAAGTGTTAATCTAGTTCTTTTTCAGGTCAAAGGAATCATTTTTGCTTGTTAACATATTTTATTTTTTATCCATCAACTCTCTCGTGTTTCTTGGTTGTCATTTGTTTGACTTCAACGAAAAAAACTAAATTGTATTAAATTAAATCAAATTATTATGAACAATGAATACTTAATTTAATAATTGACGGTGGTTTCATTAATTTGTATTCACAGGATTTATAGAAAAACACCTTATCACCAGGATTAAAGACATTTATTGGATTTTTAATCCAAATTTTTTTTATTAGCAAAAATCAAATTAGTGGTAATAAATAGCATTGATCACTAAATGCACATAATATTATGACTTAGCCAAAATGTGAAATGAGTGAGATTGACCGAAAGGCACCATGAGTCCATGTCCAAGTCTAAGAGGTGAAACAAGATGTTATGTTGTGTGATCCGTACACGTTGATGGAAACGGCTAAGGGTTTCTTCTTTGAAAGTGATGATGCTCACAATAGTTATGATGATAGTGTTGACGAGGGTGACAAGGAGGAATAGATTTTAATTCTTTGATTGATATAATTCACTATTTAAAATGAATACTATTTAATTCTTATTAATATGCTTTATTATCTTATTAATATCTTTATTATCTTCTTAACAATGAGGTTTTGTCCCTTGACTGGTATTTCATTTAGGCTACCTTTAGTCGTAGGTGTTAGGTTTGCCATTAGTTGTAGGTAGGCTTCTATGCTTACAGTGCCTTTAGTTTTATCTACCTTAGCTTTAAAAAGTTGTATGTCATAGTGGTCTTTCTATATGGTTATGACACATATTTGTATGTCTTATTGCTCTTGCATTTGTTACGACTACTTGATTCTTGGTACATGTAGTTCTTGTATGCTTGTTGTATGCTTACAACTTTAGATTTAGGGACTATTATGTTTGTTAGGGGTGTGCATGGGTCGGTTTTGGAGTAAAACCAAACCGAAAGTTCGGTTTTTTAAAACCGTTCATTTTCGGTTTTTTTGGTTCGGTTTCGATTCTTTCGGTTTTAAAACCAATTGAGCTTCGATTTTTTGGGGGTAAAAGAAAAATAGCTCATGAACTTGGTTTAAAATTTTGGACCAAAATTATTTTTATTAACTAATGATTATCACACATTTGAGACTAAATATTTTAGACTACAAAAATTACTAGTTTCTTAAAAAATACTCAACATAAAAAAAAATTATAATATTTATTCAATAAATATAAATAATAATTTACTATAAATGCAAATACGTGTAACACAAATATGTATACACTTTTAACATACAAGCACACAACACAATATACTATATATTATGAAATGTGAATGCATATAATATATAATTTAAGCATATGTATATGTTCGGTTTGGTTCGGTTTTCAAAAGATACAAAACCGAAACCAAACCGTAATTTTCAGTTTTCAAAAAATACAAAACCAAAACCGTCGGTTTTAGTTCGGTTCAGTTTTTTCGGTGCGTTTTTCGGTTAATTCGGTTTCGGTTTGGTTATTTTGGTTTTTTGCTCACCCTTAATGTTTGTTGTTCTTTATGTATGCTTATAGTATGAACTTCTATGACTTGTTCTTATATATGCTTTTGATACTGGATATTTATTACTAGTTATCTATTACATGCATGTTTTGTATGTTTTCCGAGTCGGGGGGTGGGGGGGGGTCTCTCTGGTGCAACCATCCCACCCAATGTGATTGTTGTAAGGTTTGCCCACACCTACTTTTCCCTTACCCTAATTTTTTAATGAGATTTTTCTTGATTATGTTTGTTATCTTCTTAACAATATCGTTATAACATTTGGTGTAATCTTAAAACTTTGAATAATATAATTTGCTAATTTGTTGCTCTGAAATTACTCAAGTGATTAAGATTTTATTAGATACTATAATCATAAAACTATACGTGTAATTAAATAAATATTAAATAGTTAGTATTTAAAATTTAGAAATTATAAAAAAATATTAAACAATAATGAAGATTTATGAATTAATAAATGAAACATTAATTTGTTATTAATGGAAAAAGAAATAAACGAAAAAAAATCTTAGACTCATATAATTATAGCAGGTGATGCAGCCTATTTATTAGGTATAAGTTAAAGATATTTAAATAAAAAAATTGTACGTTTATATCATTGATTTTTTTTTAAAGGCGGACAAATATATTCATAAAAACCCAACCACCCTAGCAAGAAGCTAGAGAGAAATTACAAAGGAAACGATCACAAACAAAGAACAACAATTAAATTCTGAATTTACACCAATTTTCCTAATCTATGGACTCGATAACAGATCTACTCTTCACCCAGAGAAAACTTGTACTATTGAGATCTTCAATTAGCCACTTGATCGAAGCCCGCCGATTACAAAAAAACAACGCCATTTCTCAATTTTCAGAGACTCCAACTAGCCGTGTATACAATGACCTGAATCGCTTTACTTCTTTTTGACAAAACCGAAGCTGATTTGAACAAATCCAAAAGATCTCGGATCAAAAAAGCATATATAGAAGGGATTTTGCACCAACAACTAATGAATACCCATAACATATTAGCATATGAACACGATGTAAAAAGATGCTCAAACGGTTTATATCATTGATACCAATCAAAATAATATCAATACAATAAAAATATCCCATTATTGTTCCCATCATTAACATACCTTTTTTCTTTATTCTCATTATGAAATTATAAACCAAATGAAATGCCCCCAAATTGCATACAAGAAATATGGAAATTTTAAAAATACGCTAAATAAGTTCATCGAACCTAAAAAAGTTAGATCTCCCTCGAGATGCGGAAGGACTTGCAATTTGACCAACCAATTGTCAACGAAGTTTGGATTTTGACCAAAAGGAGTCTCATGATCAATCATCATCCATGCCCTTAAAAACCTACACACAGTCACCTTTTATAGAACTTTATTTACGGCTAAGGTAATGTGCAGGTGGTGATAGTCATTAAAAAGTACATAACTTATAAGTGCTTCCACATAGGTGTCATCATGTCACGTAAGCAATATACTGATCACTATAAAGATGTTTAATATTGTTTGTGTAAATGTGAGGTTTAATTTAAAGAAGAAGATGATATGTAGTTTTATGGTTGGTGAGAAAAAAAACATTTTCTTCCATTAACGCCCGTGATCACCACCACCATTTTATCCATCACCTTTAATAAATGCATTATGTTTAGCCTGATTTGTTTAATTCATTTAATTAAATGTATTGTGTTTTGGTTGATAAGTTTTCCTGTCTGATTAAAGAGTCTAATCCGTTAACCAATTAAACTAGAATAAAAGTATACTTTTTTAAGTCAACTTGTCACCAATTCACGACCCTTTAAACCCATTTATTACAACACTAGTTTTAACCCCGTGTGTTACACGAGGTGAAACGTTTTATATTGATAAATATCTTAACAACTTTTTTATACAAACATGATATTGTATTTGTAACTTTTCATTTTGTTACACGTTTATATTATATGGATGGGAGTAATCATAACATCAAAAAATACATGGAAATACATTTTATAAGTTATGTACTTTTTACAATACATTAAATTATATGTCAAATGAAACCTTATAATGATTATTTACAAATTTGAAAATACTTCATTGTATGCAACATTTGACGTGTTATTGGTAATTTTTCCAAGTTTACCAAAGATTAATAGTTTGAGTTCATCTCTACTTTTAACTCTTGATAATGCAACATACAGTTGATCGTTAGTAAACATTGGATCTTTCAATACAAATTAACATTTGAAAGTGGTTACCCTAAACTTTTATTTATGGTCATTGCAAAACATATAACAATTGTATATATTCTTATTTGAAGTTTTGATAAAATTATTTTGTCTGAATGTGTTAACCCAATTATAAAGATAAAATTATGATGACCAATGTTGATTCAAAATATAATATTTGCTTCTATAACGCAATTACCTAATGATTTGACCTGAAGTCTTGTTACGTTACCTAAACCATTTTTTCATCAATATTTCTTAATAGCATGATTGGAACATATACATTTAAAACTCATTTATGGTTTAACAAACCTGATAGTGTAAGTTTATTTAGAAAATCAGGATATTATAAACTTTCATCAAGATGCTCTGATTGACGAATACTATTTGTACTTGTATGCGGAAAATCTCGCTAAACTTTTAATATTAAATCTCTTTTTAAAAGATAATAAAAATATACAAATAAAATTTACATTTCAACAATATATCGTCTTTTAAATTCAAAATTTCAAACTCTAAATTTTAAAAAATTTCACTCCTTAATATCTCGACACAAATAAATTTAAAATTCCAAAATTAAATATGAAAAAAATTAAAACTAATAAGTTAGAATTGAAACTTGTAAACATATTTTTTGAAAACAATAATTCTCGTCATTTAAAAAACATAAAGTCTAAAATATAATACACTTTTTAAAATAAATATTTGCAAGTTTCATAATTTTATTAAAAACTAAGTATTAAAATTTATAAATTAAAGTAAAAAAATTATTTATAAATATCAAATTTAATTAAAAAAACTACTAATTAAATATTAGTAAACTTTATTTTATTATTTATTGAAAATACAAAGGTAGTATTTTTAAATTTTATTTGTAAAATTAAAAAAAGTCTTATTTTATGATAATAAACTTTAAAAATCGCTTTTAATAATAAAACTTTAAAAACTCGCTTTTTTAAAATCTCCTATTTTTTCATTCTTGATTTTTTTTAAATATTCACTTTTGATGATAATTTAAAAAAAATGTTAGCTAGTGGTAATAATGATAAATTGATTTGTTAAATGTTTATTTATGTAATTTTTTAAAAAGAAGGATAAATATAGAAATATTAAATGAATGATATAAATATGATATTAGGGAGAAAATTTTATGAGATGTAATGTGATGATGTCAAGTGACAAAACCATTTAGTTTTTTTTTTATTATAAGAGAGATATTAACCCGCTGAAACACGTTTAAAACTCGACAACCGGTTTACAATTCACCAACATATTTAGCTAATTTAGATAAACAAATTACATGATTTTATACGTGTATACGTAAAATGCCTGTTTAACACTATTCAAACATGTCCACCTGACTATGGGATTAAAATGAGAGGGAGGATCAAATAAGAAGAGAATTTTGCCTAAGTAGCCTAAGAAAGATTTAAAAAAAATAAATATCCGGCTCATACGAACTCCGATTGACCTCATTCCAGCGACGTTTGAACCGTCTCGTCAAACTCTATCATCTTAGCTTTTAGGGTTTAGATTTTTTTAGGGGGTTGGGGTGGGGGGTTTAGGTTTTTGGGAGATGAGGGTGGTGGTTTTAGGCTTTTCGGGGTGGGGTTGGAGGAGGGGTTTAGGTTTTTGAGGGTGCGGGTGGAGGGGGTTTAGGTTTTTTGGGGCGTGTTAGGGTTCAATGAGCCGGTTCCAACGCCGGTAGAATGAGTTCAATCGAAGTTCGTATGAGCCGGATATTTAATTTTAAAAAATATTTCTTAAGCTACTTAGGCAAAATCTCCTTTTTAGGAGATCCTCCCTCTTAAAAAGATGTGTTACCTCACACAGACAAAACAATTAAAGGCCTGTCTGTAAAAAAAATAAAGTAGAGGGGCTGTTAAGTTTTTGGTCCTTCTAGAAAATCTTTACATTAATCTTTAACCACTTGCTCAAAATTGCCCCCCACTCCATAGGCAACATTTTATATTCATGATTTACATATATGGGTTTTGTGTTTGTTGTAACCCGACATAAAGTTCAATATGACACGTGAGTAAATTTATTTTACTTTAATATAAAAGTTATAAAATATGATAGTTAAGGAGTTACCGTCTCAACCAGATTCATGGCAATCTTCTTCGGCTAAAAAAAATTATTTATGTTGTTCTATTGACTATCCCCTAAGTAAACTTACTTATGTCGCGCCCAGCCTCTTGATCCCTCACACCCACCCACCTGGTTTCGAACCTCGGGGTGGGTTTTTTGTGTGTTTTTATAAGGGTTTTTTATTTGATTTTTGCCGACTTTTATTAACCTTATATTTTTGTTATTTTTTCGTAATTTGACTTTTTTCGTAATTTGATTTTTCCCATTTCGTCATTAATGCGATTTACTTTACCGTCGCAGAGCGTGGGTTTCCTTGCATTAGGAAAACATAACGAGAAGTGGTTGGAGATGGTAAGGAGGCGTAGGCAATGGGATCTTGTAAGATCTCAAATTGAATCGATCCACAAAGATGAGTTTCAAGAACTCTTGGAAACTCAAATTTGCCTACTTTTCTTGATTTCACAACTACAAATCTATTAAAATATTGTTTTTTATTAAAAAAAAATTGATACACCGTCGTTTAAGATATTTTTTACAATATCTTTTTGAAGTTTTGATGATAAAATTTTAGGTTTGGTATTAAAAAAAACTTTTAATCGCATTTTTACCCTTAACAAGTTGAATGCCGTGTTTTGTGGCGGGTGTTAGGTCATATAATTCGTTTATAATAGGTTTCATTTGTCACCCTACTACAATGGTAACATCACTCCGCGATATAGGCTATGATACTAAAAAAACTCATTTTAATCATCCGCACAATCCGTTTTTTTTAAGTTAACGAACGAAAGTTATTAAAAAATGAAATTAATAGATAATTAAACGAGTAAAAAGTGTATATTATATATAGTACAATGAGTGGAAACGAAAAATTTTTAAAAGCATAATGTGGCCGAAATTTAGCGGAGGTGATAATATTGTTCAGCGTGGAGTCTTCTTTAATCAATTTTATAATTACTTATATTCACCGTTTAGGTTTTTTATGAGGGTCTTTTTTTTTGTTATTAACACTTTTACGCGATAAATTTAATTGTTTTCACGAAACACATCCATACAAAACAAATTATAACTCTTAGCTGCATCTTAAAGTTATAGTTAGGGTTGAAGGGGTAGGTTAGGCTTCACTTCGCGGGTAATAGGCGAACACCGCCGCAAGGGCGACGGGTTCGCGAAGCCGTGGTTGGATGGTTGAAAAGCCGCGAAGGCGGGTGTAGGGGAACACCGTTGCAACCCATTCGGGATTTCGGGTAATTTAAGATAAAAATTACGTGGCATGACATGTCGTGTTTTGATTGGCTAATCCTTAAGGTATTTAGGGGTCGAAGGGTTCCACTGTTCCACCCCTTCACCCTTATAGCTACATCTAATTTTGGCCTACTTATTTTTATGGACCACTTAAATCTTAGAGTAAATTACACAGATTATCCTTTAATTATACTATAAATTACACTCTCTCCTTTGACTTTAATAAGTACACCACAAGTTCTTTTCTTACATACTTTTACACACTCTCTATCATTTCCACTAACTGCTGTTATTTTTTTAGTTAGTTTCAAATGAAATTACCAAACTACCCTTACCAATAAAATATAAAATTATAAAATTAAATAACCCCTAACACACATACACACACCAACCCTAATTCTCATTCTCCACCTTCCACCCACAACCAGACCACCACCGTAACCACCTCCTCCTACAACCTTCGCCTAGTCCGGCCACCACCCAAACCACATCCTCCTATAACCTCCAACTCCAACCACCACCCCAAATTGGGTGTTACCCTATCAATCATCGTCCTAACCCTAGCCCTCCTAATCATCTTCACCGACTAAAGGAGTGAGGCAGTGACAGAAAGAAGAAAAATCACGCGATGTTGGTGGTGGTGGTCAATAAGTTGCAGTGTTTGCAGGTTAAATATACATGTTGGAAATTCACCAGCAAGCCACAATTTCTCAAAACCAGTGATGTTAAAAGGAGGAATTTACCAAGCTATTAGGTATTTCAGAATCTATTTGCAGCAAAATCCTACAATTCTTCCTCCGGAGTACAAATCACCACCTGACTAAACAAAACCACGATTCAAGTCTTATCCGGAGTACATAATCATGGCCGTCGGGCACCACATCCACTCGCCGCCAGCCACCACATCCACTCGACATCTTGAGCCACCCATTTCAATCGAACCTAATCCACTCGACATCACCACCTGCAATGCCCAACATAACTATATAATCCCAAGTTCAACACCACCGCCGTCGTCCATCGATGCCCCCCCTCATCCCCCTCTTCACCTTCTTCGTTTAGATGGCCGAAGAATGAGAATTAGGGTTATAGGAAGATGTGGTTTGGGTGGTGGCCGGAGTTGACGAAGGTTGCAGGGGGAGGTGGTTACGGTGGTGGTCTGGTCGTGGGTGGAAGGTGGAGAATGAGAATTAGGGTTGGTGTGTGTATGTGTGTTAGGGGTTTATTTAATTTTACAATTTTATATTTTATTGGTAAGGGTAGTTTGGTAATTTCATTTGAAATTAACTTAAAAAGATAATAGTAGTTAGTGAAAAGGACATAGAGTGTACAAAACTATGTAAGAAAAGGACCTGTGGTGTACTTATTGAAGTCAAAGAAAAGAGAATGTAATTTTTTGTATAATTAAAGGACAATCTGTGTAATTTACTCTAAATCTTATAATCATGGTGTTCAAATATTCATTATATACTAATGAACATCTTAGGGTGAAGGGGACGCCCTCGGGTAGAGGTGTCAGGTTAGCGGGTTGACGCGGGTACACCGTCGCCGTTGATGCGGGTAAGGGCTCGGGTAGACAAATGCGGGTATTAGTACCCGTGAGTGAGGCTGTGAGGGTGGATTTCATGCATGAAGAAGGAAGCTTCGACGACGTCGTTCAAGGCTGCCACAGTGCCTCACTCATGTTGCTGCTTCCATGGATACTATCCAGTATCCTTTGTTGATTTATTTAATCATAAATATTTTACTTATTTATTTAATCATAAATATTTTTATAATTAGTTACCGGAGATTATCTTTGTTAATGATTTGAAGACAGAGATGTAATTTTTATTTTTATTTTATGTAATTTTAATTTCATTTTATGTAATTTTTTATTAATTGTTATTTTTATTTTATTGAATAAATGAAAATGAAATTAGTTTTAAATACATATATATTAGTTTTAATTTAAAAAATGAAATAAACAAATTATTTAGGGTATTAGGGTTGTGCCCTAACACTTTAAGGTATTAGGGTTGGACTTGGGTTAAGGTGAGGTGGCACACCCTCATTGGGTATTTTTGTTAGGGTACTTTTTGGGTAAAGATTGTGCCCCCTTCACCCTAGAAGATGCAAAGGAAATTTATTGTTTACAAGAAAAAAATCTATTTTTTTAATAATATACCTGTAAAAATGTACTGAATTTTTTTTTGATAGGTAACTTTCATTTTTTACGTGGCAGTTACATCTCCAAATCGGAGACCCGTACCCCACAACCTGACCACTACGTTTTGATACTACTTTGTTTAAATTGTTTGTTCTTACGGATGATGTTTCTTGATTTTTTTTTTGAAATGGTGGTTTTGGAGATTTTTAATGTTTTTTAGTGCTGGCGTTGAGGTATATTTTGGAATTTGGGTGTTACGTGAATGGCAATCCCGGAACTATCCTATGTGGCATCCACCTCCTCTAGTTCCATGAATGGCATTCCCGGAAGTACAAGATATGTGAATGGCAATCCCGGAAGTACAAGATACGTGAATGGCAATCCCGAAACTCCCTTCTCCGTTTACTGTCGTTAGGGTCCCCTCACAGGCTCACATATCACACTTCATGAATCCCCATGAATGGGAAAAAGGAGACCAAAATTAACTCTGTGTTTTTCTTTGTAAATCATGAAAACATCAAAACTGAATTGAATTGTATAACTACCGTTTACAAAAGTTCATATACAGATTTTGGTTTTCTGAAAATATAAATATTTATACTTTAAAGAGAGGATGCACACAAAAATATCCAAAGCCACCATTTCAAAAAAAGAGACAAAATAAACTTTAAAGCAAGATACAAAAAAAATAAGAGGATGCACACAAAAATATACTTTAAAGCCACCAGCAGTGCCAGCATTTATCAAAAGATCAGGCTTCAATGCTTGAATAGAAGCATAAGTCACAAGAGATGCAGGAACAGTACTTTTACTACTGATCCCTGAGAAATAGATAGCTTAAAGAATCAATAATGAAACAAGACGTTATATGGTAACTCGGTTCCAATATAATACCAGAAAAAAAACTGGCATGAAAATGAGGAACCCTAACCGCATATAACGGAGAAGGGAGTTCCGAGATTGCCATTCACGTAACAAAGGAGTTCCGGGATTGCCATTCACATATCTTGTACTTCCGAGAATGCCATTCACGTAACTAGAGGAGGTGGATGCCATAGTTCCGGGATAGCCATTCACGTAACCCCCAAATTTCAAAATACCTCCACGCCAACACTAAAAAACGTTAAAAATCTCCAAAACAACCATTTAAAAAAAAATTCGATGTTTCTTTATCTTCACAATAAAGGTTATCTTTTATAGTTTTATAGTAAGAAATATAATAGCTTAAATGAGATGTTATAGTATAAGATGTATTAGTTTTCAAGAAATAAATTATGTGTAACATGGTGATTTTCATATCAATTTTTTTATTTTTAATATCAAAATCTTGGATACTCAATGTCGTCTATGAGTCAAAGACTTACTCGAACATTTTCATGTCAGAAATTTTGTAAGCAACAGAAGGTTACAAAATTAGTTATCAGCAATGTACTCTTGATTATTATGACCATAGTTTACAAAATCCGTTATCAGAAGAATGATTCCTCTCGAGTCCGATGAGTGTCCATTGTGTTTACAGAATGTTGAATATTCCGAACACCTTTTTACCACATGTTATTTCGCCACTATGTTATGGGGTTATATTAGTTCTTGGTGCCATATTCCACCTATCTTTGTGTTTTTAGTCAAGGATATTCTGGAAATCCCGAAGAATGCCACATTGAACAACAACCCGTGTGAAGCTCTCCAAGTGGTGGTCTTATCGGCAATCTGGAGCATATGGAAATTAAGGAATAGTGTTCTATTTGGCGAGAAGAAAGCGTCTTTAAATTGGCTTTTTGAAGATTTGAAAAACTCAAGCTTCTTATGGGCTAAAAATAGGGATAGAGCTAATAACCTGGATTTGGTTAAATGGTGCGAGTTTAGGTTTTAACTTACCTTTGCTGTATATTTTTGTTCTTATATTTCAAGGTTCATGTACTGTATTTGCTTCCTTGCTTATGCAAGATGCTTTGCTAATTCCAATTCTACCTTTCAAAAAAAATTATGACCATAGTTATGACCATAGACTTACTCAATAATTATGACCATGGACTTACTCCATAATTATGACCATACTTTGAACGATTTGAAAAGCCACAAATGAAAAAAAGTATTCTTTTTTTTTAACGACAACAATGAAAAGATATCATATAAAAGCTAGCGAGAAACTAATAAGACCCTAATTACAAACACGCCCAACGGCCATTTCACCAATATTATCCAACCAAGATAACAACCCAAAATACTAGTAAAAGATTACCCAATTCCTGTTGTAGGATTAACTAACCACTCTTCCCAGGTACAATGACTCGACTTTCCTCGAGCTTCCATCCATAAGAAGGATTGAATTTTAATCTCATCAACCATTTTTCCACATAAGTTCTTGATTGGAAGAAAATCCACCTATTTCTCGCTTTCCATAATACCCAACACGTGCAATAACCAATTAGGGCCCTTATCTTTTTTACATTACCAGATCCGTGTGCATTCCTAATAAGGGCCGCCAGGTTAATTATAGTTGTCTGCCTTATGACGTTAAGGTCCATCCAGTTAGAAATTATGCACCAAGTACCTTTAGCCACAGGCAACGAATGAAGGAATGATCTTCAGTCTCGTCCTCAAGACGACATAAGGAACATTGCCCCGATTGGATAGGAACACCCCGTGATTTCAGCGCAGTGGCAGTCGGCAACCGATATTGAAGAAGCCGCCAAACAAAGCATCTAACCGTCAATGGAATCCATCTTAGCCAAAGCACTTCCACCGGAGATTCAAGCATTGATTTATCTTCAAGCGATTTTGTACATGATTCAGTGGAAAAAATCCAAGAAGGGTCCCCTTCCCAAACCCATTTGTCCGGCCCATCAATGAAACGATAATCTTTTAACATGTTCTCGAGATCTCTTATTTCTTCTAACCGGGCAGGGGCGACCGCAACCCTTTTCCAATCCCATTGGAACACCACAGAGTCTACACCCACACGAATGATTATGTTCGCAATTCTGCACGTTTTGTTACGCTCTAGCTCAAATAAACCATGGAATAACCTATAGAATGGAATGGTACCGAACCAAGCCAGATTCCAAAATGAAGACGTAGATCCATTTCCAATATGTTTGCGGAATAACCTGTTCAGGGAGTCCCCAATGGACCCAAGATCATTTCCGGCCGAGGCAATATCCGACCAGTTATCCGCCAAGGCTTTACGATGAAGCTCCATGTGAGAATTAAGGGAGGATTTATGAATTTCTTTGATACAGCACGCCCACAAACTGCCTGGATCGTTAATGGATTTCCATCTCCACTTGGTCAGCAAAGCATGATTCATAGTTTTAAGACCTCCCACCCCCAGTCCCCCAACCTTCTCGGCTTAATCACATTGTCCCACATCACCCAATGGATTTTCTTTTTTTGTTGCTACCTCCCCACAGGAAACGTCTTCTAATACCCTTAAGTTCTTTTATGATCTTCGAAGGGGCCTTGAACATTGAAAGGAAATAAAGAGGAAGGCTACCAAGAACCGCCTTAACTAAGGTAAGCCTACCCCCGAATGATAGCATCTTTGCCTTCCAAGAGTTAAGTCTTTCTTTGACTTTTGTAAACACCGGTTCCCAATACTTGGACAACCTCATGTTAGCACCGATAGGCATACCAAGGTGGGAAATAGGAAGGGTGTCCTCCATACAACCCATAGCAGCCGCAAATTCATTACATTCCTGGTTAGAAACTCCCACTCCAATCAGCTTACTCTTATGATAGTTGATTTTGAGACCCGATATAATGTAAAAGCATCTCAATATTCTTTTCAAGTTAATAATATTCTCTATATTCCATTCACCAATAAAGAACACATCATTAGCATACATAGAATGGGTGATAGTAGGGCCATTGTTGGGGAGACAAACACCCTTGAATAATGTAAGACCCTAACCCGGGTATCCTACAGTTGGTTATCATAACGGGTCGTAATCATTAAAAACACATTTATTGTAATTAAAACTACAGCGGAGGTCTTTCTAAAAACATTTATGACCATTTATTGTTCTTAGGATTACCTTACAAATGTCTGCACACCGATCCGAGTAACGTCGCTCTCAAGCCAAGATACGCCAACGCAACGCTTACCTGTAAAACAATCTAGCATACACACAAAGTCAGCTACACTGAGTGAGTTCTAATAGTTTAGTTTAAAGAAAAACCACCACACCAAGTTCTGCGGTTTAATTCACGTGGACACTCCGGTCCTTATAAAGTATAATTACACTTTATTAAGGAATGACTAATCCCGTGTCATCCCATGACATCCCGTAACCATTTAATTACCCAAGACTCAACCCGTACTACCAATACAAATAGTAATAATCTTACCTTACAACCGCATAGACTCAACATGCTATGCTAGCGACTCATACCCAAGAATACATATTGACTCAACTCTGGGTTAACACAACTTACCCTAAAACACTAACACATCCGGCCTTAACCAAGACTCTCACAATTAACTGACACGACTCTTATACGCGTCACGTCACAAGTCCTGACTCAATGGTCAGTCTAACCCTACACCTCACAATTCAACACGTCACAATAACACTACTCATACACAGTAAATACAGTTAATCATTAGCATGCACATTAACACTTATATATATATATATATATATATATATATGCATGCAAACACATACCTCATCACTATACCCTCGTCAGGGCGATCAATACACCCCGAGCTTATCATTAACCTGTCAACTAACTGTCACCTTTGGTGACTTCCCGATCCCGTTTGTCGTGCCACATGGACAACGAGGCAAACCCGACACATAAATATAAACACGTAATATCACACCTTATACATATGACTCATTAATTACACATACCTCACACATAACCCTAGAATAGCACATTTAATATCATAAATTCATTAGCATTTAATACCGGGCACAACCGTTCCCGTTCGGCCCTTAACACGTCACGCACTAACAAACCATATCATTGACTCACACATAAAATCATGGGCATTTAACTTAAAGCTCGACTCTCCACGATCCGCCTTTAGCACACCATTGACCCTACGACTCTTAATACTCATTTTGTATTCAAAATATAGCGGGTTAGAACCCAATACCCTTAACATTTTTAATTATATTAACACCACGTGAATGTACGTACGTTAGCCCCAAAACGGTAAAACGTTTAAAAGAGTGGGATTAGAAACTCACCGGATATGCCGGGTCCAAGTCCTTGCTTTGCAACTCGTCTACTCGCTCGACTCTCAAACCTATCAAACATCCGATCACATTATCAGAATACGTTCAAATCTTACGTCGAATAATGCGTAATCTATAAGCCCCAACGTCGTCTCGTCAACTCGTCATTCATCCTTCACACACCCTACTTTCCCATGCACGCGTATCGGATCGTCGTGGACCGGCTTAGAGCACGTGTCCCCGGACCTAGGTTTCCATGCATGCATGTACGTGACAATGCAACTCTAGCCGTCCCCTCGTCGTCCTCCTCTTCCTTACAGTGTACCACCACGCACGTCACATCATCTTCTTCGTCGAGTAACACCCCTAGTCGGCCAACATCTCACGCTAGCCATGTAACACACTGGGTTCGTCCCTGCCTTCACCATCCTTCGTCCACCACCGTCCGGCAGTCACTACCCGTTGTCGACCTCTTCTCGCTGCGTGCTGCAACTCGTCACCCCCTTGCTTACGCCACTCCTTCTCGGCCGGTGAATGCTAGAGCAAGTTGGACACCGCCTTGCTCTCCCCTGCTGTCGCCGCCCAACACAACCACGGTGTGCCACCACAGTGGCCACAACCGTCGTACTTCGGTCGCTAGCCACCCTCTCTTTCTCCTTTCTCTTTTTGGAACCCGATCACCACACCCGAAGCCATTGCCGTCGCCTTCTCCGCGAATTCGACGTCACTACCTTCACCAACGCCTTCTACCTCCACCGTCTCGTCCCTTCGTCGCTCATGCTCACATATTCAACCAAAACCCCAATCGATTCCTAATCAAGAAAACAAGAATAGATAATTAAGGGTTCGGGGAATTACCTTACACGTCGGTGTGCTCCCTCCTTGCTAGCTCCACCGTACGTCTGACGTGCCACCACCACCGTGTCTCTCCTTTCTCTTTCGGCGACTCCTCTCTCTCGCTCTCTCGGTTTTCTCCTGCCGTCGCACGCAAGCCCAAGTCGTGAATGGCTAGGGTTTTCACAAGAATTGCTTATATGCAACTCAAGGTTACATCTGGGTCCCTGCGCTCCTAATTCATGCTTTTCGATCTCAAAGTAGGTTTTAAACGGTTAACCGGTTCCGTTAATCCCGTTGACCCAAGCTTTACTCGACAAGTCGAGTCAACTATGTCATTCATTAGGAGTTCGGGTTATCCATTGACACGACCCATTAGTTATTGAAAATCCGAGGTGTTACAAATAACTCTTTCTAAGAAGCCGATTTCATCATGGCAGTTAGACCCTCCATTGCTAAAATGAAAAGAAAAGGGGAGAGGGGGTCACCTTGTCTAACGCCCCTTTTCCATAGAAAATTCGTCAGTAGGTGAACCGTTTAAGAGAACCGAAGCCCTTCCCGATCTGAGATACCCATTAATCCATGATCTCCATATAGAACCAAAACCCATTTGCTGCATGATTGAGTCCAAGAAATTCCAGTTTACCGAGTCAAAAGCTTTTGCAAAATCCACTTTAAATAACATTAGTTTCAATGATGACTTTTTAGCCCAACCTTGTATTGTGTTAACCAATAAGTGATCGTCGAAAATATTTCTGCCTTTTATGAACGTTGTTTGCTCATTACTCACCAAATAATCAATCACTTGCTGTAATCTCATAGCCAGAAGCTTGCTAAGCGAACCAATGAGTGATATAGGTCTAAACTCACCAATAGATTCCGGATCAGTCCCTTTAGGAGCCAGAGTAATGAAAAAAGTATTAAGGAATCAGGAATGTACTCTTAGTTATAAGCAAAACAGTGAAGGATATCAATGTCAACGCATACACGTGGGTAAAAAAAAATAGAGCAAAGTTGTTAGGTCTAGATTGGACATTGTGATGTAGGTTCAATCTTAAATTCAACTAGTTTATAATTAATGTTGAATGAAACGTGTATAAGAGTGAGAATACAAAATAGAGTGATACGTATTTTAGTTAGTTATTTAATATAACTAGGTTTTTCTCCCCGCGAGTCGCGCCAGGGATCCCGTCACGATCTCAAGTATCAAAACGTGGAGACCAAAACACGTCGCAACAAAGATCATTCCGACGTAATACTCTAAGACATCAAGAAACCCCAAAAAACATGTTGCAGTGGTTGTCACTCCATCGTAAAACCCTGAAACGTACTACGTCGTAAAAACGAGCGTCACTCCGCCGTAAGCCCGAAAGCGTAGTGTCAAGTAACCCGAACGCAAACACATATACAATAACATGTCACAACGACTGCCACTCTACTGTAAAACTATAAACATACACCGTCGTAAAATCAAATGTCACTCCTTGAACTTTTACTATTATTTGTTTACAAAAATTATGTAACTTAATCTTACATAATCACGTGTTTGAGCAAAAAAAAAATGTAAAAGAACAAAAGTTATGTGGTCAAACTCTAATAAACCCAAGATTTAATCTTACATATTAATCATGTGTTTGAGCTAAAAACAAAAAACAAAACCACAAAATACAAAAAAAAAGACAAAAAAAAAAGAAAGAAAAAGTTATGGGACCAAACTCTAATAAACCTAAATCTCAAACCACAAAATAAAAAAATAAAAAAATAAAAAAAAAGTTATGTGGCCACACTTTAATAGACCTAAACCTTATTATTATTAAGGATTTTCTAATCATATAGTATATAATTCTTTGTAACTCAAAGCCCCTGTCAATTTTGTATTCCTGAACCTTTTATTGTATTTTGGACTCTAGCACCTTCCTAGTTGTTCAACCTTTTAATAAAATTCTCCGTGGTAAAAAAACATAATCTAAGCAATTCAATGTTTATAGCTTTAACTATAAAATCTTTTAAAATATGATTTAACATAAAATATCTAAAAAAAATATTGAATGTATATTTCGTCATATGATTCAAAAGTATTTGTCACAATTACTCAAAATCATGACGAGAAAGGATACAATTATGGTCTATTTAGACCAATTGAGTCCACCAATGGACACGATGGATGCATCCAAATGATATCCAATTACGTGTCTCATGCAATGCCTATATTTATTCATGATACCGGAATCATGTCATCATCCCATTACCGTGTGTCATTATCGTAGAATATGTACCCATCATTTTGTAGAATATTCTTTAATATGATTAGTCAAACACTTATATTATACCTCTTTCCATGGTTTCATGGGAGGGCAGTCACGTCTCTCACATGAGAGAGGGGTGGTGTTCACATCCATCACACTAGGGGTGTTCACGGTCCGGTTTAAAAATCGTGAAACCGTCCAAACCGGTCATCGATTTGGTTTCATGGTCGGTTTTTTTGTGTTACTTTCGGTCGGTTGGTTTCAAAAATTACAATCCGTAACGAACGGTTTGGTTTACGGTTTATACCAAAAACCAACCATAAAAAACCGAACCGGACCGTTGGGTTTAACTATATATATATTTTTAAAATACTTCATATTAAGTATATTTAATTATTTATATCAATTTAAATAAAGTTTTAAATAAATGGGCTAGGTAATAGTTTGTGTGATTTGGTAACTTTTTGAAATCACAAGTTTGAAATCACAACTTGTTAATGGTTTGTTATGTTTTATCATTTATGTGATAGTGAGCATGCTTGTCACTTTAGTTTATCACTTTCCCTTATCAGTTTTGAATAAGTTTGGATAGCATTTGAAGTTTGGGAGTTAGAACTTTGGATAACATTTGAAGTTTGGGCATCAAACAACATGTGGTAGTTTTTTTTTATTTAATGTACATGGAGTGTGTATTTTTCTGTTTAACTTTAGGATTACATTTCTCTGTTTATATCATTAGGATAGCATTTGAAGTTTGGAATTTTGGATGGTTGTTTTGGATTACTTATTTGAATTGTATTTTGTTTCCATATAGTTTCGAGAGAGGTTGTTTTATATTTTATGGAATTAAGCAGTTTTATTTATTATTATGTTTTTGAGAAACTTTGGCCCAAAAAGCTCAAACCGTGAAACCAAACCGGAACCAAACTGTTAGTAACGGTTCGGTTTTAATTTTCTACGGTTCGGTTTTGGTTTTCAATGATCAAAAACCGTTACTAACGGTTTGATTCACGGTTTGATTTAAAAACAGTGAAAACCGGACCATGAACACCCCTACATCACACCCAAGCATAAACCATACGTTCTCTCTCACACCCAAATTCTTCCCATGAGAAATCTCGCACCTGGCACTCATCGTGATTGGCTCACGTCATGAAAATTGAGTGAGGTGGTGTTTTACCGCCGCGAGTCAGCCACGTAGGCTCACACCCCTCTCACTTGAGAGAGTATATGTATGATCTTATGAGTCTTATGACTATTAAGTTGTATGTATAAACATTGTTTGATAAATCTATAATAGGTATTAATGAGAAGACCATGAAACTCTTGACATCTCTAACATTATTTCTTCTTTATATCTATAAAAGACTAGGTTAAAATCCTGTGTATTACACGGGTTAAATAAATAAAATGTTATATATTTAATAATAAAAATTTTATATTTTAAAAAACCCGTGTAATACACGGGTTGAATAAACCAGTATAATAAATCAGCTGAATAAAATATAATGTAATTTGTTAACAAACACATTTTTCAAAATATGTTTTTAAAAAATGTAATTTGTCGTGACAGTTATAAGGTCTGTTAAGTTCGTTTTTAAAACATTTTTTTTCAATTGATTATTAATTTTTTTATTTAATTGATAAATGTTAGTTCATATTAAGTTCATTTGATTTATGATATAATAACTATTTATAATTAAATAATAACTATACGTAATTAGATTTATTTATATAAAAATTATTATTTAATATTTAATAGCAGAGAGGGGCAGAAAAATAAAAGTGAGGAGTAACCAGAGAGTGACACGTGTACTGAAGAGATTTTCATTTATTAGAGTAGTAAGATAAGATAAGATTAGATGCCAAAATGTGAATATCATGTTCCATTTGTTTTAGGTAAACAAAGGTGTCAAAGATATAAATACGTGTGGGGTTAACCCTTTTAGCCCCAACACATAATTATGGTATATGAATCATCCAATTTTATTGAATTGATTTGGTTATCAGTGAAATATACAAGTATGGAAACATTTTATTGGATATGATGTATGAAAATATTCAAGATACTTTTATAATATCTAAGACAACGGAGATAACAACTACATTTTAATATTTTCATCTCTATATTTTCCCTACCATGCTTCTATAAATCTTAGCTTTTACTATTTTTCTCGTTATCTCATATGGTAAGTGTATGTAGTACCTCAATGATCATTATGCTCGTGCTCATTGATGATTAACTCATTAATAATGTGTCAATGATTAATAGGCTAATCATCAGTCGGCATGAGCCTAGTGAACTTAGCCTTAATGTCTATACTATGTATCAAATTATCAAGTGTCCCCATTTTTTTTTGACAAATCATGTTTAAAACTCTCGCTTATAGAAATTAAAGGGTAGATTTTTGCGTTGGATGGATCTATCGATATATGTTTGCGAGGCAAAGATCATTTCAAATTTTCAGGTGTCCTACGATCAAGAAAATTGAAAAGGTAATTTGAAGCTAAAGCCAATTTGAGTTCGGTAGGGATTATTTTATTCTATGAAAAATCATGTTTAACGATTCAGTTGACGTTTAACTTGAAACTGTTTGTATAAACCGAACTAATCGTTTAACTTTTATTTTTTTCATTCTTGTAATATGAAGGTGTGTATATGTATAGATTTGGTTTATGTATAGATTTGGTTTATGCATAGATTTGGTGAACCAATTTTATCATTTAAATAAAATTTCTCTATATGTGTAATGAAATGAATACGTGGGTGTCGTGATGCTGTAATGGTTGTACGACTTGCAAAACAGGTAGTAATTATTGTTCACGGAGTTTGTATTTGTATTATCTAATAATTTAATTACTTACAAAACCCATAGAGCTAACTATCAATACATAAGTTACAAATTATCAATTTACGTTCATTCATTCTTTTTTTTTTTTTCTTTTTCTCCCTTAAAAAATACCCCTAACGCTTTCACTAATTTACTTCACCAGCCCATCATGCCTGTCTCATGCCTTCCGGTTCGTTATTAAAACTTTATTTTTCCATATTACCTATTTATTTGTCTTTTTGTGATGGTTATTATTGAGATTGATTTTTAAGGTTATTGTTTCTGCACACTTTAAAGGGTTGTTGCTATTTTTTTTAATAAATGGTGTTCTCGAATAAATACCAAGTGTCAAAACATAAAATCTCACATTAAAATAGATAAAAGTAAATACATACGTATAAAAAATAAAAAATAAATAAAAAAAAAAGTAGAGTCGGGTTTCCCGTTTACCCACAACGGAGGAGCCGCCCCCAAACTGCTAAAGCTAAAGGGGAATACTTACTCGACAAAACAAGCAAGGCATTTCTTAAGTGCAGGTATGGGGCACTTCGTCAGCTGTTGTTCGTTTAGCAGTCTTATTACGTCCTCTTATCACAGCTTGAACGGGATTCATTATTGGGAAGAAGACGAAGTCGATTCAATCCAACTCCAACCGACCGGCTGGAGAGATATTTAGTCATGAAATAAATATAAGTTTATGGGTTTATTATTTTGGTCAACAAGAGTTTGACATGTGTAAATTTTTTTTTATAACTTTTAAAATATGATATTTTATAAAATTTCAAAAATATTGTTGCGACGTGCTTATTTTTATCTACATTCGATCTATGCTTCGTTCAAAACGGAGTTACACGTGATGTGTACAAGTTGTCTAACCACTTACGTACAACGTCGTTATAAATTATTTTAAATCTTTACTTTTTAAACGATTTTGCTTTTACATACTAATTTCTTTATAGTTAACTTTTTTTAACAACTTTGTCATGGTTTCGTTTTTTGTATGAATTTTTTATAATGTTAATAACTATTTTGCTGCAACGCATGCGTTTGCGTAAATGTTTTGTTTTTTTTACATAAACTTTTGAATGCGTTTATTTACTTCATACATGATGACTGGTTTCGTTTTTTTTATATAATAACTTAAATATTATCAACGCTTTATTAAATGTTTTGATTTTTTTATGTATAGCGTGTTTTAATGTGCCGCTATGTACGAGTTCATGTGTCGTAACGCACGTGGCTCTTCAAAAACTTTGATTTATTTAACGGTTTAGTTTTTTTAATAAAGATTCGAAGCCATTTGGTGTTTGTTTTTTTACCCTTTTTGAGGACTTTTATTAATTTAACGGTTTAGCTTTTCTTTTTTATAAAGTTTGAAACCGTTTTATGTCCGTTGTTTAACGTTTCATGACATGCCGGCCGCAAAGCGCCGGGTAAATTACTAGTTAATACCAAAAGGCATGTAGCCCAATGATACCAAAGTGTTGAAATGCTGTCTTTCTTAAATGGTAGAGGTGCACAAAACGGTTTTTCAAAACGAACCAGTTCGGTCAAGAAAAGTCAAAACCGGTTTGAGTTCAAACCGGTTTGGTTTGAAACCGGTTTGAGAGGGGAGGTTGATCGGGTTTGATCGATTTAAAACCGGTTTGAAAGCAGTTTTTAAGGGGGTTTTGACCGGTTTGGTTAAGGTTAAAGCGTTTTGGTGTATATGTTTCAAACCAGTTTGAGATCCCAAACCGGTTTTTTTGTGCACCTCTAGTTGAGGGTTCAAGTCCCATTGTTAATAAATGGTTTAGATTTAGGAGTAGATTTAGTGAGTGTGAGTTTACCATTAACAAAATAAATAAAGTTAATACAAACTGATGGTTTAAAAAAGGTAAAACAAGACGGTTCACACTCTCAAAACCAAAAAGTTTTAACCAGTCTAGCCAACCCACCCACTCACCCACCCCAACTGGTTTGGTTTGTCGTTTTTCAAAACTGTAAGTTAGCAACCCAATTAAAGCCAGATCATGAAGACACCATTATTTCATTCTTTTATCGCTTTAATTTAATTACGATTGTAGTGTTTTCTTTAAGTAAAATGAAAGAGATGATGATGAATGAAAACATAACCGTCAAATAGGGATCATAAGTGAAATTTTCCCTATTTATACTCTTATCACGAAATTTTAATACAGAAAACATAAAACCGAAACAGTTAAAGGAGTTCCAAAATCTAAAGAAATCATATTATAACTAAATAAATAATTTACACACATTTTTGATAGTATACTGAGCCTAAAATCCTACATAAAGTCAACATCTTAAAAAGTCCGATGTTTTCCTAATGTCATAGGCATATTGTTCCCTTGACCTGAAACAACACAAAGTGGGTACACTGGCCTAGTGCATAACTAGGTAAATGTAAATTGGCCAACCAAACAGACTCAAAGTGGTTCAACTGTTCCATTTAAAAGAGGAACGTGACTCAATTCACATCCAATTTCTGAACCCACTCCCATTATACATAACCTATTTGAATCATAAACATTGCATCACATTTCACTAGGCACTCTAAAACTACATGATTGCATACCAAAAGACAATGGTGGTCCAGACTCCAGACCCAAGGATTCCATCAAAATGCCTATGACCACCATCACAAATGGCTAGTGTCAGGGCCCAGGTGTGAGGTCATAAAATTTTGAAATGAACTTGTGGCAAATTTCAATCAGCAGATAATAAAAGAGTTCATGTCATGCAGCTTCCCGCTTGCGTTTTTCTTTAATAAAATTATTAGTTGCTGTTAAAAATAACAATAAAAAAGAAAGTTTTATTCCAGCTAATAGAATGGTCATTTTTTTGAGTTTTTTTTATAGCTTTTACATCACAATTGCACAAAATAGGAATACCATTATCATGTTCAAGGAACTTACAGCCTCTTCTTGCATAAGATTTTCAGATTTTGGCATTGTAAACTTACAAATTCCACTGTGCTTCATGGTGTAAAATTAAAACGAATCGTTCTGAAGCAACTAACGAACAGGGGGATGAAGCAGGAAAACTATATATGGTTCTTTATTGTCCCTTCTTGAAGCTCAAAATAATTTCCTTGTCCATCTGAATATATAATGGGATGATAAATAATTGTGTAACTAATTTGTGCAAATAGATAAACTTCTTTTCCTAAGGTGGCAATTTAACCTATGGGTCAACCAATTAAGAAAAAGGGTCAAGTAGCATGAGGTGTATTTTTAATGCATAACTCCTAAGTTATTTTATTTAAAAGATAAGATCATTGTTGAAATCAAGCAATGCTTGTCATCATATTTAGCATGCTAATTATTTATTAAAACTAAATAAAAATTTTCGTTCCATGTCAACCCAACTGGACAAAAAGATTACCCATTTTGACTTGGTACCCACAAACCCGACCTGTCCATTTTTCCACCTCTACTTTATTCATTCTAGAAGCAAGCAATGTCATCTATAAACTTACGGATTTGGCAAGATCTTTAGCTTTATCATCATCAAAACCAAGTGTAGCCATTATTTTTTGACCAGCTGATTCCTTCTGTGCCCAAATTCCCAGAAGCAAATGAGATGTTGTCACTTCTCCTGTTTCCCCTATGAATAGCACAAACGGGAAATCATACACTTAGTAATTAGGAAGATGGGAGAAGCGTTTCTCACACGTGAGTCAAAAGTATATATACATTGAGCCTGTTATTCCATCAATAGGACTGTTTATATATATTCTGAATTGTACATACTGTGTTTTAAAGTCAAAATGCAAAGTGCTGCAAAAACGGCACACACGAGCAACTAGCAACATGCAGACACCAGTCCACCACAGACGAATCTTATATGATGGGAATTTACAGCTTGATAAATAGACCAATAAACAAGAACATTATTGCTCCAATGCAATGATCTGAGAGTGTACCTGACTTTAGTTTCTCATTGATTGCCCAATCAACGGCCTTCTGGGCTGCTTCAGTCAATGGGGGATGCTCGGGGCTGAAAATATACATGTCTGACTTTCCAAGTAATTTTACAGTTTCTTCTCTCACTTTAAAAAGTGTTACACCACTTTCTCTTAGTAACTTTGCAGCCAAACTAGTTCCTGGAAAATTGAGTAAATATCAGCACACGATTAAAGTTATAGTGATACCATTCAAGAAAGCCTACAAAGCTTGGAAGTTTCAGGAGAAAGTAACCAGTGACCAAAAATTCTTTTAGTGTAGTGACAGAAACGTAAACAAAGATTATACATGGGGTATTAAATAGAAACACCTGTATTAAATATAATCAGTATATGCTAAATGGTGTGACAATAATATGGACCCAAATCTACAAGAATAAGAGGTCTCAAACAAACATAAGTTGTATCTACTATAATTACAACTATAACCTTCTTATTTTCAATGTGTAGTTCTTGAAGTCCAGGACCCTTCAATCAATAATACAACATGTAAAAAACAGAAAAGAAGAAAAAACAGATGAATAGATTTTTGATCAAACCATGATCGACTCTTATGTAATCTCCATAATTCTCTGCATACAACTACAAACCATCGACACCTCTTAACTAGACTCAATAAACCAAATCCTAACTTAACCTCCAAGCTTGATATTCTCCCAAATTAAATTAAACTTACCAAAATAGACTCATACCATAAAATAAAAATCATACCAAATAAAATAAACTTCCCCTAATATAATTCACCAAAAACAAACCAACCCAAATAAAACCCAAACTGACCCAACTCAGAAATTGAGCCAGACCCAAATCGAGCATTTCATATGTGAACAAGACAAAGGATTAGTCCAACAATCACCCCCTAATCTTTGCTTGTTCACATTAATCTTCACATCATCAGTAATGGACCAACATCTTCTTTATATCCTTCCACTTGGTCTCATTCCCTTGCTCACGAACTGTTACCACTGCATTGTTTGTTGCATTATCTGCCATTCTTTCTTTCTTTCTTTCTTGCTTGCTTTGTTTCTGAAACTGCTAACGCGCTTCTTTTCTTGCTTGACTTGCTTTCTTTCTCCCTTGCTCTCTTGTTGCTTAACTTGCTTCATTCTTGCTACGTTATTGCTTTCTTGCTAAATTTGCTGTTTAAACTTACTTCCTTGTTGTTTAATCTTGTTGGTCTTACTTAATCTTGCTGTTATTGCTCTTTCTTTCTTGCTGCAACTTGCTGGCCCAATGCACAAAAAATGCATGTTAGGTCTTTGAAACAGTTCAGATCATTTTGATAATAATAAGTTTGATCTGTTTGCTCTTGCTTGATGTCTTGCTATCTTGCTTGCTTACTTGCTAACTTGATATCTTTCTTCCTTGCTTGCTATGGATTCAAAGATTTAACCCGTCTTGCTTTCTTGCTTCTTACGCTGATTTCAGCCAAGAAGAACTTGCCACTCATTCCACAAAAAACTGTTCAATCTTGCAAAGAACACCCACTGCTCTCAACCAGAAGGACCAAATCCAAAAACCTGCTGTTTTTTTTCTCAGCTGCTCAGCCCAGAAAGATCGAAACCCTCTGGAAACTTCTTACCGATCAGCTTTTTTGAACCAGAATATCAAAAGCCTGAAGCTCTAATACCAATTGAAGCCCAAGACCCTTCGATCGATCATACAACTTGCGAAAAAAGAGAAGAAAAAAACAGATAAACAAATTTTTGATCAAGCCATGATCGACTCTTTCATTATGTAATCTCCATAATTCTCTTCATACAATTACAAACCATCAACACCTCTTAAATAGACTCAATAAACCAAACCCTAACTTAACCTCCAAGCTTAATATTCTCCTAAATTAAACTTACTGAAATAGACTCATACCATAAAATAAAAACCATACCAAATAAAATAAATTTCCCCTAATATAATTCACCAAAAACAAACCGGCCCAAATAAAAACCAAACTGACCCAACTCGTAAATTGATCCAAAACCAAATCGAGCTTTCAGATGTGAGCAAGACAAAGGATTAGTCCAACAGTGTCATGATAAAAGCATACTAGTAGTATGTGTAAATGTGTAATAACTTTAACATTTTAAGAGGACATTGTATGTCTGCCAAAATTGGCAGTTTCTGTTTCCAAGACCTGAAAAGTTTCATCTTTGCACAGTTCATATAAAGTTTAAGGCTTTAAGCATGAAAATCTATGGAACATAATTTCTGTCAGTTTATCAGTGTGATAGTGTCTACTAATGTCCTTGCTAATGACTATGGGCTTAGTGGCTTCAGATGATTAATTCATAAGTTAATAAAATGTCAGCCAGCATGAATTTGCAGTTGATTACATAATACATAGAAGCATTTATAGCAAATTGCAATGCATGTACCAAGGTTAAAAGATAAGGAAATTAGCAGACTGACCCTCAACCAATATTCCCATCAACAGGGCCTCGGTCCCGGTATTATTATACTTCAACTTCCTAGCTTCCAATTCACCCATGGCAAACGACTTTATAAATCTAAACGACCATCTTCACGCACTCGCAACATGAACATCCATTTTGTCAGATAAAAAATAATAAGATAGCATAAGTACTAGAAGCAGAACAACAACAACCAAATTCACTAGTAAACCTACTTGGCTGATTTTTCAGGAGTTTCCTTCTCTGGTGTCCTGCAAAATCCCAATCAAATTGCGATACATACTTCATTAGTTCAGGATGTATGAACTGCACTTTGACTTTTAGGGTCAACCATGTCACATTCCAATTTAAAGTAATATAATGCTTTTATTAAAGCTATGACAATTGACAAGAGCATTCCTATAAATATATATATGAATATGAAGCCACACAAGTTTTTAAGTACCGTTGATGTCAGTTTGACTTCTAAAAGTCAAACACCAACGCTCAATTGAATCCACATGGTAGAAATAGGTAAGCAGGAATCATAGACTTACGGAGCTGTAGGACTAGAAGAAACCGTTGCGACGATGGAGGAGTAACGCCGAGAAGTTTTACTTCGGGAATTCGAAGGCTGAATTGAGAGTTGAAGTCCGATGAAAGAACTAACGGTGGCGCCTGAAGTTATGGTCTTGGGCGTGATGAAGGAAGAATTGTGTGGATTCCAGGAACGACCACCGGAAGATGAAGGTGAAACGGGAAGTACCGAAAGAGATTGGGCAGCCATGGAGGATCGAAGAAAACCCTAGGCAAATTCAGTTGTTTAATCTTCTTCCGTGAAAGAGGAGGCAACGTCACCGGTTTTTCTTTTCGTCGTTTGATACAAGTGTACGGTCGTGTTTTTCTTTGTGGTAGGCGTCGATAGTTTGATCGTTATCGTTTCAGGGTGTGAAAAAAAAACATAACACCGATATCGGATACGATTATACCAAAACACCGTCAACGATGTTTTCCTCTCATGAGCGTTTGGTACTCAATTCTTAACACAACTCCGTTTTAGAAAAATATTTATACCGGAACATTCACAAAAAAAGAAAAATATATATCCGACACGCATTCCATTTTTTTTAGTTAATGAATGATGTTATTATAGATGAACGAAATTAATACAAAATGAAACGGGTTAAAAGCGTATATTATATACATGTACAAGCTCTTGAAGTTCGAGCTCGTTTATTAGACACGCTTATTTTTAGGCTCGAGCTCGTTTAAGTTCGGCTCGATTCGACCTTTCAACGAGTTGATCTCAAATAGCTCATGAGGCAGCTTTACTCGTTTACACCCTAGGGGTGTAAACGAGCCGAGCCGAGCCCGATCTCGACTAGGCTCGAGCTCAGCTCGTTTAACTTTATGAGGGCTCGAGCTCCGCTCGATTCGAGCTCTATTTCTAAAGCTCGAGCTCGAGCTCGGCTCGTGAGTAGTGTTTTAAGCTCGAGCTCGGATCGTTTATTATTTATTAATTAATATATTTATAATTATTTATATATATTTTTTATACATGACATAATATCTATTATTTCTTTATTTTTATTATAATTTTATATATAAAATTATTATTATATAAATATGTATTTAATATATTAATTAAAAAAATACATAAACAACATGCTCATTTAGGCTCGTGAGCCGGCTCGAGCTCGATAAGTGAATCTTGGGCTCGATTATTAAACAAGCTTATATTTAGGCTCGAACTCATTTAAGCTCGGCTCGATTCGAGCTTTTAGCGAGCCAATCTAGAGTAGCTCGCGAGCCAGCTTGGCTCGTTTACACCCCTAATAAAATGTGTAGTTTTTAATAGTAAGAGAGTGTATGAAATAAAAAAAATTAGTAATAATAAAAATAAAAAAGTAATAATAAACGTTTTGCCCAAGACACACGTTCCCGTCCGTCCGTCCATCTCAGCAACGGTCCAGATTTAATTAGGCCGATTCTAACCACACACGGAATATTGCTAATTGGACCCGCCGTCGCGCGATACGCCCTCGTATAGGTCAATACGAGGGCATATAGGGTTTAGTCTCTGACACCAGAATGACACGTGTCATTCTCTGTGTCTCATACGATTCGTATTGCCCTATACGCCTCGTATGAGGCAGGGCTCAATATTTTTCTTCAAAAGTTTGAAGATTTGGTGTTAAATAATCCTATACGTGGCGTATAGACCTATACGCCACGTATAAGATTATTTATTTAATTATATTTTTTTTATAATAATATATTATTTTGTATTTTAATTTATATAATTTTGTTAATATAAGTTTGTTATCTATTTATAAATTTTATATATTTTATATTTTTTTTAAACATTTATTATATTTTTACAGTATAATCAAACAAAATATTAAACATTACAAACCAAACAAAATATTAAACATTACAAACCAAACAAAATATTAAACATTACAACCAAACAAGTAAACTAAACATTATATACATTACATCATAAAATTAAATACATACATCAAAATGTTTTACATACATAACAACGAAATAAACAAAATACAAATAAAAGAACTAAACCTAATCGGCTCCGGCGTCACCCTGACCTGCCCCGCCCTCACCCTGAACGGGGTCGTCCGGATAATGACGTGGCGGTGGTAGTGGGGGTGGCTCGATGCCGGCGGCTCGTGACTGATTCACGAGCTGTCCAACCGCCCACGTCATCAGGTCTTCCATGCGATCGAGTTGACGACCCTGTCGCCGTGAGTTGGCAACAAGGCCATCAAGCAATTCCTGGGTAGCCCTATCCAGCCTAACAGACCGACGTACGTGTCGGGGATGCTGTGGCGGATGCTCGTGGACCTGCTCGACGTGTGGCGGCTCGTCCTCAATCGCCATACCCTGCAGCGGCTGAGGCATAGGCGGGTCCCCCTGTCCATGCATCTGCGGCAACGGCACCGGGACCCAAACCTGGTCCTGGACGGCCCCTACGAACCGAAGGCCCTGCGGGAATCGGTGCGTGATGCGCATGCCGCTCGCCGTGCGACGATCTAATCGGACAGGGGGAATGGCCGGTAACATCTGAGGCTCATGGTGGCCAAATGGTATGACCGACCGCATGATATGCGTGATGAATGCACCGCCATATAAAAGTCCGCGCCTCTGTCGCATATAGGCTGAAGCAAAATAAAGCGACATGCTCGTGGACAGGTCGCACCGCCTCCCAGTAAGCAGGCAGAAAAGGAAGAAAAGATCTCTATAAGCCGGTGCAGATATCTATACAAAGGGTCTCTAATACCCGAGACCCTCCCCTTGGTACCCAACCAAGGACTATCTGAAATCAAGCCCCAAAAAACAAGGAGTTCCTCCTTGTCAACCTCCGTCACCGCCTCGGTGAATAGCGGCGAGACCGCCTCAGGCTCGTAGTACAAGCCCGTCGTGACGGCCCACTGACGGAGGGTCTGACGGTAAACGACCCCAAAAATAGAAAAAGAAATACGATCCGGATCCTCAATATCCGGCGCCTCCCCGGGTAGAGGCTGCAGCTCAGTCTCTGAATAGATGAACGTTGAAAGAAACTCGACGACAAGCTCTCGGTATGTCTCCTCAAAAGAAAGGTCAAAAAGACGCGACCATGGCGTGTCCTCACCGATGATGGCCCTAGCTCGCTCGGCCTCATGCACCTCCTCGAGGAGGGCCCAATCCACCGCCGTACCCGGACCCATCTGCACCTCCCGAAGCTTCTGGCACCGGGAATAAGCCTCTGTATCGGGCGGAAAATCTAGAAAAGGATAGTGCGCAAAATCGTCAAGCTGATCCATCTGAATATCATCATCATAATCCGCCATATCTGATAATAATTAATTGTTTTTAATATTTTAATTTAAATAATAAATAATAATAATAATATATTGTTTAAATTTTAAATAATAAATAATAATAATATTTTTTTTTAAATAATAATAAATAATAATAATAATAATAATATATTGTATTTATTTTAAATAATAAATAATAATAATAATAATATTAATATATTGTTTTTATTATATTTTCTTTAATTGAATTAATTTATATAATTAATTTTTTTTTAAATTAAAAACCTATACGCCACGTATAGGCTTATACGTGGCGTATAGGCGGTTGCCGGGTAAACAAAGTCATACGCAGGCCAAATAGGCCATACGCGGGCGAGTTGCCGCGTAAACCAAGCCATACGCGACCAAACTAGGCCATACGCAGGCATGTGACCGGGTAAACTGAGCCATACGCAGCGTATAGGCTTATACGTGGCGTATGGCTTCATCTTCTTCCTTAGATCAATCCAGAAGAACTATACGCCACGTATGGTCCTGTACGTGGCGTATAGTTCTTAATTTCAAACCTAAAAATCGCTAATCTACCCAGTTTTACCCGCTAATATTCAATAAAAACCTAACATTATAATTAATTAACATTATAATTAGTTATAATTAAATAAAAATATTTAAAATGACAATAAAATTAATTTAAAAAGAATTACAATACAATTTTAAACAAATATCATCCGAGATTCGTGAAATATTGTGGAAAACTAGATCTATTAGTGACCATTATTTTCTTAAATCGTTCTATACGATCATTGTATATATTTTCCCATTTTGCTGCATCATCATTTCGGTGCAAATTCCAAAGTGCATTCGGCGTAGGAATCGGAAATTCTCCGTCTAACTTGACGTGGATGAAATGAGCATTTTTGACGTGAACTAACGATAAGACTTGATGTTGAGCGTGAACGTTAGGACCAAACCACAATGGAAAAAATGCTTTGATTACCGTTGATGCTTAAAAGATGAACAATCACCCCAAATCTTTGAGCAATTAGGAGTCCTGTGTGTGGCATCGACATCCAACGACTAACTGGTGCGGCTTTCACATCCTGTCAATCTATTGTGTGACGTAGCTTATCATACTCTTGAAAGGCGACTCTGTCAAAAACAGTTCTCCACCATTCCTTTTTATTGTCCATCTCATGTAGAAGTTGTTGTCGGACAAAGAGCCACCGGTTTTCATTTAACCCTAAGCCCAAAGCTACCGATCGAAAACCACAGTTACCGTTGGGTTTTACATCCTGTATATGTGAAATGTACGGATAAAATAAAGAGGGTATCAAATCCTTAAAACATTTTATATTGTTAACCGCATCATTCCCCGTAATCAATGGAAACCTAAGATGGGCGTTATCATCTTGCGGTTGCTTTCCTTTACCCTTAGTTGAACGACTGGGTTGAAAGACCGAACTCGCTTGTATAGAGTCTTGTGACGCAATATACAAGCTGTGTCTCGCAGGGTCACATTTGCTTTGTTGGGATCCTGTAAATGAGTTGTTTCTCGCGACATCCTGTTTCCTTTGTTGTTGCTTTTTCAAAGTTGGACGACCGCGAGTATCTTCTTGTACCATAGGCGCTTTCTTGTTACTTTTGCTCGGAAAGACAACCCCTGCAATTCTCGACAGCATACTTCTTTTGACCTGATCGGGTTGTGACATAATTTTGTTTCTCACTTGACCCAGTACCTTATCCACGTCTACATTTTCATCATCGACAAACGACGGTTTTAAATCAAGTTTCCTCCAGAAGACGTCCACTGCATCTAGAGGGATTATGCCACCTGTATAATAATAATAATAATATATTGTTTAAATTTTAAATAATAAATAATAATAATATTTTTTTTTAAATAATAATAAATAATAATAATAATATATTGTATTTATTTTAAATAATAAATAATAATAATAATAATATATTGTTTTTATTATATTTTTTTTAATTGAATTAATTTATAATAATAATAATTAAATAGTCAGAACAGTTTACCTATAGCTTCGATATTTGCTAGACGACAAGCACACGGCAACCCACAACTACTGAAAAGTTGGCACCCACACGTTGCATTTTGTTTCCGTATATTTGATAACTTGTACCACTCGTTTTCTATCAAATCTAGAGCTTTATGTGAAACTTTACCGTGCAGGATATCAAACAATTGAATAGCTATGTGGCTGTCCATTTTCCTTATGATGCTTGTTCTAAACCCAAACTGTAAGTGATAATACTGATCTGATACAATTTCATCAACAAACCCAACAAGTCTATCTAGCGAGCTGTTAGCGTTTCTAAGATAGCTCTTTAAAAGCGAATGCTGGCTCTCGACTCGGTTCGTTGTATGTTGACCAAAATTGAGGTTTTTGTTGGACCACGCGGATACAAACTTTTCTTTATACGGGTCCAGCCAATTTTTAGTCACATAATCAATAACTCCTGAAAAAATATTTAATATTGAATAAATATTTAAATACTGAAAATATTAAATATTTAATATTTAAAACTTACTTCCTCGTTTGGCTGCGTACAGACGCTCGTAAAGTCGGTTGAAGTTGTACTGGTATATATCTGGCGTGGGAGACTTACATAATACCGACCATGAATACTTGAATTTTTTCCAGTCTTCGTCTGTAAATGATGCCCTGCAATGTTTTGCGATATTCTCGTGTATGTGCCACCGACATAGGTTCTTGGAACAACTCGGAAATATTTTATCACACGCGTTCATAAGAGTTTTGTCCCTGTCTGTTACTATCACACGCGGCTCCATACACTTTTGCAACATTGCTTTTATTTGAAGTAACACCCAGACGAAGTTTTCCTCCCGTTCTTTTGATATAAATGCATGAGCGACGCAAAACGACTGGTGTGTGGAGGTCACACCGACCACTTGGACAAATGGAAATTTGTACATGTTTGTTTTGTATGTCGCGTCGATCATCAACACGTGCGGGAATGCACGCCACATCTCGTACGATTTCGGATGAACAAAGAATATCTCCTCCACACTATTTGTGGCAGGATCTTCTCGAGTATAGTAGACGTATTTTTTTGAAGAAAGCAGGTTTTCCAGAATCTGTATTGGAGTTTCACCGACTCTCGTTTCGTTTTTTATCTTTTGTATTGCATTATAAATGTCTTTTTGAATGCAACTACTCTCTGGGTTTTGTTTACTTATAGTTGCTAGAATGTTTCGTGGCAACATGTTTTGCGAATACAACTTCCCCACCAAAAGTTGTTCCGACTGAGACAGTCTCCTTGCAAACGAGTGCGCCTCAAGATGTTGACTAGGATCGTGGTTATGACTGTCATCCTTCACCGTTAATTTCCAATCACCAGTATTTTCTTGGTACTCTCCTTCCAATTTAAAGGGACAACCAATTTTCTTGCTACCGGCACGTCTAACCGTGGCAGTAAACGCATGTTCGCCGTGACGGTCACACACAAGCCACACCTTGATAAACGGTTCCGTCGGATCGTCGCCTTTTCTCCTCGATCGTCGGGTGACAATGACATAACCATTGTCACGTCCTCTCCGGATAGCCCAATCAACCAACTGTTCACGAGACTGAAAATTCTGGTTAGTTTTATAAGACATATTTTGATTATTTTGTTCTTCGTCTTCGGAGTCATCGGTTTGTTGTGTCGGGTAAGAGACTTCATCGTATACGTATTCGTTCGTGGGTTGTGTAAGGTAAGACGGTTCACCGTATACGAACTCGGGATTGCTTAGTGACTCGTTCAAATCTGGAAGCCTTACCCGTTGATGAGAATAAACGTTGGACGAGACCTCCTCCTGGTTCACCTCTTGAACGCCAAAACTTTGCGGATTGTTTTCCACCGACTCGTTATAATATACCTGAAAACCGTAGTTACCATCCCACCACCAAGACATGTTTACAATTTTTGAATTTTGAAAGCATACGTTCGGTTCGAATGAGAATTCTGCATGGTTAAATACACAAAATTTGGGCCCTATACGCATCGTATAGCTCAATACGATGCGTATAGGGTACGAGGTGATGTGACTAGTGGCAGAAGGTACATTGTACCCTAAACTGCAGCGTATTGCCCTATACGATGCGTATACGATGTTTGAATGACCAGGTTGTAAGAGAATGTCGGGCATGGGAAATTGTGAAGGGCTATACGCATCGTATTGCCCTATACGATGCGTATATGACCAAGTCCGATTAGCATTTTCCGTTTGTGATTAGTAGTCCCCTTAGATTAACCATTTCTTCAAATAAGACCACCTCCGGTGAAATCGTTAACATTCGAAAAGACTTCCTTCCTGTTTCTGAGAACAGAAGAAAATGGCGACGATCAAGGCGGTTAAAGCTCGTCAGATTTTCGACAGTCGTGGTAACCCTACAGTTGAAGTAAGTTTGATTCGTTGATTTTTTTGTATATTTATGGTTACTTGTAGCGTCGATTGATTTGAAATGCCGGAAGTAGATTGATTCGTTGGAAGTTAGCTTTTGATCAGTGTGATTTGTTCCAATACTGTATATCTACTTCGTATCATCGATTAATTGAAAATGGCGGACGTAGTTCGTTTTGTAGGATACTAGGTTTCGATCAGTGTGATTTTCACTCGATATTCTGTGCGATTTTAGGTTTATATGTGTCTCCTGTTTATTTGTTCGTTTATGACATCACTGAGGGTTATAAAGTTATAATCGTTAGATATTAATACGATGTTGTATTGAATTTGATGCATGTACAGTCTTAAGTGAACTAAATGAAATGCAATTATTTCAGGTTGATGTTACGCTTTCTGATGGAACCTTGGCGAGAGCTGCCGTACCTAGCGGTGCTTCAACAGGTATAACAGCGTCGCTGTAGGTATTTTCTTCGGTAGATGTTACATATCACAGTCTGCTAGTTGCTGTCTAAAGTTAAAAAAAAATGATCAATAGTTTTGTGCAACGAGAACCGTCAATTGTCATCAAGTAGTAAAATAATGTAGTTTTTGCTTGAAAGTCATTGTGAAACTGTAGAATTGGTGATTATCATATGAAACCTCCAATTAAGAAAGTTGTATTCCTATTGGAAGTAGTTAAACTGCGTTTCTATGAAAATTGTGATATTCACCTCCTCATATTGTATTTCTTTTTTAGTTAAATAGATTACGTAGCTTCTAAAAGTATACCGTATTTAAATGCTGCAATTTCAACTGGATGAAGAAAATTGAACCGATAAATAGGATTAGAATATATAATTTAATGCCGCTGTTCCAAAAAAAAAGAATACATGATGCAAACTTTAAAGATACCTTTGCGTCATAGTAAAATTTCTGCTGGTTTGTCAGCTTGGACCATGCTTGTGTCATTGCTAATAGCCTAATACACGAATGTTGGATGCAACAGAAACTTTCATTGACAAGTTGTTGTATCATGTCTAATGTCTATGCTGACCGGGGATAGAAGATAACTCTTTATAAGGGCCAAATAAGTAAATAACTGATTGATTGATATGAAAACAAACATCCTTGCAAATTCTTGTACTGTGATCACAGATGGTTCGTCATACATGCAGTGTATTTTTTTTATTTCAATTTGTGTTTTCAGGCATATATGAAGCTCTAGAATTAAGAGATGGAGGTTCAGACTATCTAGGAAAAGGTGTCTTGAAGGTTTGTATTACTCTTGTTTCTAACTTGGTTTGTTTATGTTATACCTGGTGTCTTGAAGGTGTTTGTCTGCCTTGCTATTATAGAAGTAAGTGGCTGATTGGGCCGAGTAATGTGAGGGTTACTTTAATTGGAACTTAAGCTGAAAAATGTTTTTATGCTGCTTTGAACTTGGTTTAATAATTAGCTATTCCACGTACAATCAAATGGGACTGGTTTATGGTGTTCGTTTGGTGCCATGATTAAGAAATATTTGCGTGTTGTATGGTGCGCTCATGAAGATGCTTTGATATCATGATTGATAGGACCTAAACTTCACCATAACTGACGTGTTTTCTACTGACTGATCAGGCTGTGGAGAACGTTAACTTGATAATTGGACCTGCCTTGGTTGGAAAGGTATGTTCTCTACAGTCATTTCCATTGACAACTCAGAAGGTTTTACATGTAATATGTAATTCTCTGTCACTTGCATCTACAGGATCCTACACAACAGACCAAAATTGATAACTTCATGGTTCAAGAACTTGATGGAACTGTAAACGAATGGGGTTGGTGCAAACAGAAGGTGCTGCAATTCATTATGTCGCATGTGGTTGATCACTGATAAGTAAAAAATTGCATATTTTGCCTAACAACTGTTTATTTATGCCACCAGCTTGGTGCAAATGCTATTCTGGCAGTGTCACTTGCTGTGTGTAAAGCAGGAGCCTCGGTTAAAAAGATCCCTCTTTATAAGGTACCCTTCATAATTTTTAATGTCAACTTGTAACTGATTTGAATTATGTTGACTTAGTTGTTTTTTTTTTACATGCAGCACATTGCAAACCTTGCTGGAAATAAGACCTTAGTGCTGCCCGTACCAGCATTCAATGTGATAAATGGAGGTTCACATGCAGGTAACAAGCTTGCCATGCAGGAGTTTATGATTCTTCCTGTTGGGGCTTCTTCTTTCAAGGAAGCCATGAAAATGGGCGTTGAAGTTTATCATAATCTAAAGGTATCACCTTTCACTAGTTCATTCATAACACAACGACATCGTTTCATTCTTTTTGCATTGACAATGTTTTTCTCTTGCAGTCTGTGATTAAAAAGAAATATGGTCAGGATGCCACTAACGTCGGTGATGAAGGCGGCTTTGCTCCTAATATTCAGGTCAGTGGTTTCTTTAATTCTCATAGATCTGGACAAATAAAAGTCATATATGTTTGGAATATTTTATTTATATTTATTGGATGATACTTATATGACTTGTGTCATACAGGAAAACAAAGAAGGTCTTGAGCTTTTGAAGACCGCAATAGCAAAAGCTGGATATACTGGAAAAGTGATTTCTATTTTACCTGTGGATATTACGTTATGTTGCAATGTGTTGTATAGTGTCTAAATGGGTTTTTTGCAGGTTGTTATTGGAATGGATGTTGCTGCATCCGAGTTTTATGAGAACAAGGGTAAAACCTATGATTTGAACTTCAAGGAAGAAGTAAGAGAATTAATTATTTGAAGTTTTTACATATGGGTTTTAAACCAAACCATGAAATCATCTAATAAGGACGTTTACTTTGCAGAATAATGATGGATCACAGAAGATTTCAGGGGACAGTTTGAAAAATGTGTACAAGTCATTTGTGTCTGATTACCCAATTGTATCCATAGAGGACCCTTTTGATCAGGATGATTGGGAACATTATGCCAAGATGACAACAGAAATTGGTGAGCAGGTTCAAATTGTTGGTGATGATCTTCTTGTAACAAATCCCAAGGTAAAATAATGTATATGCGTATAACCCTCTTTGGATAGTATACCCTGTAAATATGTTTTCGCACTGTTTGACTCAACGTGTAGAGAAAGCAATCAAAGAGAAGACTTGCAATGCCCTTCTTCTTAAGGTATGCTGGTTTTTTAACATTAATGATTGGTGGAAAGTTGGAAACCTACATTCCTAGATCATGTTTGACTAAATTCAGATGTTGTCCAGGTTAACCAAATTGGATCGGTTACAGAAAGCATTGAAGCTGTGAGGATGTCAAAACGTGCTGGTTGGGGAGTCATGGCTAGTCACAGAAGGTGCAATTTGTTGTTATCTCTATCTTCTGCATCTCATATGATATTCAATTTCTCGTGGTTTTATGTTGAATAAATTGAACCGTCTTGCAGTGGTGAAACCGAGGACACCTTCATTGCAGATCTTTCTGTTGGATTATCCACAGTAAGTTTTATATGGTCTAGAGATGTACTAGTACGCGAATAGTGTGTCAAAGTCATTCATTTGATTTTGAAACTTGATAAAAACAGGGTCAGATCAAGACTGGAGCTCCTTGCCGATCAGAACGACTTGCGAAGTATAATCAGATAACTTTAGCGAGTGTTGAGTAATATTAGTATATTACCTCTTTCTGACATGACATCTTCCTTAGAACCTAGATAAACATTAACCTAAGAAAAAAATAATTATTTTCTAAAATGCAGCTTCTGAGGATAGAAGAGTTGGGACCTGCAGCAGTCTATGCTGGAGCCAAATTTCGTTCACCGGTTGAACCTTATCAAATGACTCTCAGTTGCCTAGTTGAAGTTGAATCGTGTCGGCATATCTAGTGATTATGTTATTTTGGGACATACATTTTTCTCACAAATGATGTCAAGGCTTATTGCTTTATGATATCTACAGGGTGGTGGTATGTATTAAAAAAACCGTAGCCCATTTTGCCTTTGTTTTGACCCGGACCAAGGTGATGCCTTTTAGAGCACCCCTATTGACCTGTGACCGGGCCAAACTCGTCTGATTTGCTGGTTTTAAAAAACCGTAGCCAATTTTTTTTTATGTATTTTGTCATTTATCACCATATACATCTTTAACCTCATCTGAATTTGTATGTTGTCATGTAAGTTGACTAAGGCTATATCAGTTGATAAAAAGACAAGTATAAATATAGTTGACTTCTATAACTGTATATATGCATATAGACTTCATGGAAAAGATCCCGTGATCACTAGTTTTCTTCTCGATTTGCACGGGACATATATTTCTTGAATCTTGTTGATGTCAGTGCCCGAGGCGAGTGGATCCGGGTTACGTAATATGTTTAGGTTAAAACAAATCACTTTAAAAGTCAGATCAAACGAGTTTGGGTCAAAATGGTGGGGGTCGTAGTGGCTTCACCACCCTCTATATTTGTTTTTATGGTGATGGTGGGCAGCAGGGGTGTTGGGTGGAAGTGGCGTCGAGGCGGCACTGACGGTGATCAATTAGTTGGCGGCAGCGGTGACTGTGGGCGGTGGTGCCGGTGCCAGTAGTGGTAGTGGTAGTGGAAGAGGCAGCGGTGCAAGCGGAAATTTCTCTTCAATCTAACTCATTTTTCAATAATATTTTGTTATTCTTCGACCCGGTATGACCGTAAGAAAAATTACATATGACCATGTTTGACTAAAAAAGTTATCTAAAAGTACCAAACTAACTCAAATTTAATTGCTTGGGTCCATACCGTCAAGCATTATGCCTGTTGACATGATTTTTATTGTTATTCATGACTCTTAAAGATCTATTTGAGGATTACAATTACAAAAAATCTCTTGATGTTGGGCGATCGACAATGATTAGTACTTAGTACGAACTGCTCTGAAGCTTGCTGATCGATGAGTTCCTAGTAGACATCGATGTTCATGTGATGACCAGCCATCAGTAGCAACTAAGTTTCTCTTGATAGGAGCAAATCATTAGGAGTAACTAATTTCCAATTGATAGAAGCTAACAGTAGGAATTGTTGGTAACCGACTGGCCATCGGAGAAGGGCTGTTGATGATTACGACAACATTCACAAACTACAACAAATACTTCTAAAAGTTGGATAAAAGTGAGGAATTACTAACACAACATCTATTTCCCTGCAGCTGTTTTCTAAAAAACCATCTAACCAAGAACCAACCAAGTGGTAAAAAAACTAAAAATCGATAAATAAAAGTCAGCATAACGGGTTACTGAGTTCTTGTACAACTTCTTCTACGGACGGTCTCTGATCAGGAGATTCATGGGTGCACCTCAATGCAACTTTTGCAAACTTTGCAGCTTCATGGTCACAGAATCTTCCATTGAGATTTGGGTCAACAAAATCAACAAAAGTGCATGATTCAGCAGCAAATCGGGCTGCACTAGAAAACTTTCGTTTACCAGAAATGATCTGAAAAACGACAACCCCAAATGCATAAATATCACTTTTTTTAGTGAACCGGCCCGTGGTGGCATACTCTGGAGCTAGATAGCCCATGGCATCACTGTCTTTAAGTGATGAGAAAACAGTGTCTTTTGTAAGAAGCTGATGGAGGCCCGAATCAGAGAGTAAGGGTTTGAACTGTTGATCTAATTGCACGTTCTTGACCGATATGTTTTCATGAACCAGAGTCGGTTTGTTTAGTTTGTTCCCATGTAAATACTCTATACCTGCACAGGTTAACCAGAACGGGTCAGTCTAGCAGTTAAAAAAGAAACACGATTTTCAACCCATTTTGAAACGGTCAAATGGGTAAGCTTTAGCAACTTGGTTAGACATGAAACGGGCCAAATAGGTCAAATAGCACCCAAATTGCTAACACAAAATATGAAACTATTATTTCAACAATTTTGGTAATTATATTTACATTTATTATCTATACAATACAAAAGAAATGGATAAAAAAAGAGCTTGACACGTCAACCCGACCCCAACCTGTCTTGAGGATCTTCACTATTTACCCAAGTAGCCCAACCCGCCAATTCTACCACCTCTGATGATAAAAAAAAAATAGAGGTTCATTTTGAAATTTCCGGTCAAATATGTACACTTCATAGAAACAAATTTGATAGTTGGAGCTATTATTAACGAAAATTTATCGCGCTTTTTTTTTTAGGAAAATGTGATCTCACCTTTGGCAATACCGTTGATGATGGAAGCCCGAGTGGACCAGTCAAGAGCATGAGATTCATCCTTCGTGTCAAGATGCCACAACAAATTTCCATTAGGTACAAAATCATAAACAAGAAAACATTCACCGCGCCCTTTTGAACAGCAAAAACCTCTCAATCTCACTACATTCTCATGTCTTAAAGATGTTAAAACATTCAAACCCCTTAGAAACTCAGCTTCCTCAGACTTGCAGCTACTTTTTACAACACTTTTTATAGCAACAAGGGTCCCATCTCTCAACATTCCTTTATGAATAACTGAAAAAACACTCTTTCCTAACAAATTTCCAGGAGCAAAGTATTGTGTAGCTGACTCTATCTCTTCCAAATTAAACCTAAAACTCCTCATTATTTCTTGCGAGACCCCACCAAACCGTCGACCCTTGGCTAATGGGTCCCACCCTTTTGGATACTCAAGGTTGATTAGAGGTGAACCATATTTCCTGCATATTTCCTTTGACTTAAATTGGTCAACGGGCTCATTACACGAGTCAAACTTATTCCTGGGCTTAAGTATTCTATTTAGATAATGTGAAACTGCTACAAAAGATATGATTGATAATCCCACAATTGCTACAATTATTCCAATAATAACAGAAGCTTGTGGGGTTTTTGATGAATTTGAGCATCGCGTGTCGCTACAGTTTAGCTTTAAATCTGCTGTTTCTGCGATGTTTTTTGTTGATCTGTCATCTGGATTTTGCTGATCAAAAGGACTGCAAGCTTTCAAAGTTGCAAAGTCAACTCCACATAATCCCAAATTGTTTCCATATTGAAATCCTCCAGCTAATCTCTTCAAACCTTTTATTTAAAAATAATCACACATTATTATGTATGACAAAAAAAGTTTGCATTGACTTTTAATAAACCCAAGTCAAAATAGTTTAGCACCAACATCTGTTGCAATCTTTTGAGGTGATTACCAATTTTTTTCTAGCAAACACAAACTTTAGAGGTATTTGGATGTGCTTTTGAGTCAAATAATTAGTTGCTTACATGATTATCTGAATCTAATTATGTTGACCCTCATAATAAACAAAGATGAAACATACCCAGTAAAATCTCACTCATAGCAGAGCTATTGGTAGGGTCTGGGGTGGATGACATGAAGACAAAATTTTCCTTTATCCGGACGATAGAAAGACTGTTCCCGTTAATACAAGAGAGACTGCTTCGGCTAAGAACACAAACTCCAAAAAGATTTTTTTTTCTTTTTTTGTCGTGATGATAAAATATCTTAAATTAACTATTACGACCTCGAATTGCAATAATCAAGATAATCAATCTAAAAGCACATCCAAACACCCGCATTCCGCATGTTTGGATGCTTGACCTCAAAGATTCATTTTTTGCATTTGGAACAAAGAAGATATATGATGATTGATGACAAGTGAATACCTGGAGGCACATTGCCGGAGAGAGTATTATTTCTTACATCTAAAACTTCAAGCATAGGAGAATCAGCCAATCTTGCAGGGATTGAACCAAAAAGATGATTAAAACTTAAGTCTAGCCTTTTTAATAGCACTAAATCCCCTAATCTTGCAGGTAATGCACCACTAAGGTTATTAGATTGCAGAGATAGAACACTAAGCTTCTTCAATGATCCAAGTTGAGTTGGTATACTTCCACTCAATTGGTTGTTACAGAGCTGTAATACTGCATAACAATTTACAAGTTTGACTTTCAAAAACAAGGACAAATTCACAACATTAACCAAGTTTTCTAATTGTTTAACTAAAGTCACCAGAAGTTTTTTTATTTATATGAGGTCGCTCAGCTTTCATTGAGTGTTCCAATCTTATATAATTTTTTTTAAATGTTAAAAATTTAAAAATTAAGTAAGACAAATGTAACATATATGAATCTTGATTACTATATAATGGTTTTTTTTTTCAAATTAACTTGAAATAAAAAGTAACTGTGAATAAAAAAATCATCAAACGATAACCAAGTTTTTTGTTCCTCTAAGGTCGCTCAACTTTCATTGAGTGTTTCAATCTTCTATAATTTTTTTATAAATATTAAAAGTTTTAAAATTAAGCGAGACAAAGTTTTAAAAAATATTGAGGATGAATGTGTGAGTGACAAGTGTCCCTTCAAAACATTTATTTATCATATAGTATAGATTTACAAATTAATATATATATAGGGGACGGTTATCATACAAATAGCCTAAATCGTACGAAGGGCCTCCAACCGTCCGATTAATATGATCTAAGGTTGGGGATAACGTGGTGGCATAAACGTAATTACTTTAAAAAAATAACGCGTCGTCTATATAAAAAAGGGCATAAATGTCAATTTTTTTAATATAATCACACTTCATGCGTGCTTTTTTTTACGTAATCACATGTTTACGTAATAGCGTTTTTACGTAATCACGTTTTTTTATAAAAAATTTACCGTAATCACATTTTGTGTGATTGCAACTAAATTTAAACATGAATAATGCTAATCAATACTACTTTCTTCAATATTATCTTCTTGCTTTTAAGTCAAATTATCGGTAAAAACATTAATCAAAGTTTCTATCGAATGTGTGCGGATCTGGAAACGAAAACGGATAGGAACAAACAAACAAAACTAACTGAAAAATCTAACCTCTGTTAGTCTAAAGGTTATAATTTGATACAAACCATTTAGATAAAGAGTGTCTAGGTAATTAGTGAAGATAAAGGTCTGCGGGTGTAATTTAGTATATAATTAAATGTTGGTTTTTGTAATTTAGTCTTTAATATATAATTGAGTTTCAAAAATACATTAAATATTATTCAATGTAATTTGACTTTCATTGCTATTTGATTGAAAACATAAGCTAGGTAATTACATTTCAAAATTTCTTATAATATGAGATAATATAAAATAAATGTGTTTTATTAGTATAATTAATAATTTGTTTAAAAATATATTATTATTGAAAATATGGAAGTTTATTTATTAAGAGAGAGAGACGGGAAATTTTTTATAAAAATGAATGTGAAGGCGACACGTGGCATTGAGAAACCTTTATTTATTATATAGTATAGATTATTATAACTAGGTTATAAACTTATGTTTTAGACAGATTGAATAAATAAAATATTTAATAACTAGTAATGAAAATTTATTAATTATAAAGAAAAATGAATATTAAAATACGGCTAATAAACTGTTTGGTTAAATTTCAATGATGTCTTGTAACAAATTTGTATGTTGACGTACTTGATCACAATTCTCTGCAACAATGGTTGAAGCACATAATCAGTTGTCACTATATTTCCGTTTGGGCTTGTTTCTGTGCACAAAATCAGAATTGTCAGCAACAATTCATTCTACAATAGTAAAAACAGTTTAAGCAAAATAATTAGCTAAAAAATAAATTAATAAAAAAACTAATTTCTTATTTTTTCCTGTTTTGGTAACGGGTTAAAACTTGTAAGTTTAAGTGAGAGTTGAACCGGGTCGGATTGGGTTGACCCGAATATTCAGTGTTTTTTTTTGTAAACTCTAGCTGATTAAAATGTTTGGATATAAATTTAGTTATTAGAATTCAGAAGAAGTGTTGATCCAAACACTACGTTACTGATTATCAATTTCAGGGGCGGCTAACCCTTTTGAGAGGCCAAGGCAAAGTAAATTCGGAGCCCTCGATTGATGAACATAAGCAAATTAAACATACTCTGTGCATGTTATTTTATACTTAGAAAGCAATATAGCAAAAAAAAAAAGCATATTGGAGAGGAGTAACTCAAAATTTGAAGTTTGGCTCCTATACATAAAGATAAAATAAACAAATGGCCAATTCATTTAATTATGCAACTAACAGGTGAACACCAAATTCTAATTTCACTAGCTCCTAAAACACAAATTTTGAACCGTAAAAAACACAAATAATCAAATAAAAATTACAGATTCAGTTAAACTTGATTAAATTCAAAGTCAAACAGAATACATATTCAATTAAAAGGATTTAGTTAAAAAGCAAATATAAGACAAATTCAAAAGTAAAAATCAAACAGAATACATATTCAATCAAAAGGATTCAGTTAAAAAGCAAATATAATTCAGATTCAAAAGTAAAAATCAAATAGAATACATAGTCAAAAGGTAAAAATAAAATCAAACAGAATATAAATTCAAAAGAAAGAAATCATAAAATGCAAAAGGATAAATGAAAAAAAGAATACGTATTCAATTATGTAATTCCGCAACTGAATATAATTTATTATGTTCGATAAATTTCAATAAAACTTGCAACCTTTCAAGAAAAAGGTTGCACTTTTTAGTGAAATTCGCAACTTTTAAATAAAAAGGTTGCAATATCAATTAAATTTTGCAACATTTTATGAAAAAGGTTGCATTAGATATTTTAATGCAACCTTTATGTTGAACAAGTTGCATTAGAGTCAAATGCAACACAATTGAAAAATGTTGCATCTAAAAAGTTGCATTAGCCTCATTTTCTAATAGTGAAAATTGCACAAAAATGATTATAATCATACATGGCCTAGTGATATTGATGATTGTCCTCATAAAAGTGATGTGAGTTCGAATTTTATAAATGCATATTTAGAGTAATTAAATTGATGTAAAAAAAAGATGATTACAGTCGTTCTCTTTGTTTTATCTTTTGTGTTTCTATACTTATACAATTTAGTACAATAGTTAATTTGGAAGGAATACACATATAACAAATGGAAAACTTATGGAATTTGGATTTGCTTTACACAGGGAATCAATATTGTTAGATTAAAAACTTAATCCAAGAATAAAGAGAAGTTTTGTTGTGAATTGTTTAAAGATTGTTGCTTTTAAGGCATATGCATGTTTAACCACCGAAACATAAATTTGTCTTTATTTATCTGTTTGTGAATAAAATTTTATAATTATACGTGCTTTTTAGAAGTTAGGATATCATCAATTTAATAATAACAAACTTTTTTTTATCTAAAAAATAAAAATTAGGGATTGAAAAACCTAGAAGATAAAAACATGTTATATGACAATTGGGTTGAATGATTGATCCATTTAGCAATCTCTTAAAATCTTCTATTGTATTATTCAAACAAGTTAATGATTGAGCTAACTTCAACTCACATTTAGCTTGAAAATTTATACGAGTCAGCTCGCTCGTCCTAAATCAACTTAAACTAAATTTGATCGGGTTTTTAACAAGCTAATCAACTAGTGAGTAACAAATTAACTTAGAACATTTTTAACATAAGCATGAGTGGGCATCACAAGAACTCCACTGAAAAGTTGTCCCACATCCTCCTTTTTTTTACCTTCTTTTTCAATAAATTTCGTTGTTCACTTAAAAGTAAATTATTTAATCCTTCTAATGAATAAATATTATATACGTCACCCAAACCGACTATCTGCAACCTACCTTTCCTTCGATTAGTGGTGAAGCTTGAAAAAAAGCGCAGGGGGATTTTTTTTTCCTATCATAGGGGGCCAGAACTATAAAATTTTCCGGCCGAATACATATAAATTAACAATACTGAGCGAAAAATCGGGGAGGAGGGGGCTCACTGAGCTTCGCCCATGCCTGTGATCTCTTTGCATCACCATCACTTACCAACTCTCTGTTGGCCAACACCTCCCTATATACGATAACACACAAAAAAAACTCTTAAAGTTGTGGATTGAAGGGTTAGGGTATGGCTGAGATTATTATTTTGTTCCATAAAACTCTAAATTGACAGCGCACGAACAACCCTCACCGAATCACATTTGTTCACGAGGTTTACAATGATTGCTGATTTCTTCACTTGCATCCTTTCTCATCACCTCATATTTGTTTCTCGAATATTTGTTCCCTCTTTTGTTACTCTCTCGCGAACCATCAAATCATTGTTTGTAGGCACAAACCAATGTTGCATCACCATCACTAGTCACAACACCTTCGCGAATTATGATTTTAATTTTAATAAGTCACAGGTTATGTTTTTATTTTCACTAGACTCAAAAGTCAGGATTTGTCTACCTGATTTGACTCTGTAGGTTTATTTGTTTTTCAATTTGTGCTTAACGTCAAAACAAATAGTCAACCATATTAAAGCGCTAGCAAAACAATGAAGACGTAATATCTAAAAGTAAACACGAAAACACATTATCAAATCTAACCACATAGTTAACTCTTAATCAAATGATAACAAAATTTTCGTTTGTTACCATTAAGTATTTTATATATATTGGAAAACAATGTGCACAATCAGTTTATGGGCCCAAACTGGTTCGGATTCAATCAGACCTGGCCAACATCGGATTTGGGCTTAAACAGATTTGGTTTGAAGCCAATTTATAAAGGAAATGATCAGTTCGATTTGAAACCAGCTTTATCCAGTTCGGTTTTGACCAGTTTTAACAAAGAGGGTTATGAACCGATTTCAATCCTAAGGTTCGTTGGTTCCATCCAGTTCTAAAACAGTTTGGTTTCCAAAATAGTTTTGTTTTGATATCACCTTCGGCCCATTGTAATTCTTATTGGGCCAAAGTTTTTAGCCCATATTAGAATTGATTCCGTCGCCAACACAGTGGCAAAATCACGTTAAACCACAACAATGGGGGGAAGATCTGAGGCAGAGATCGAACAGAAGTTAAACCACAACAATGGGGAAAGATCTGAGCGACGATCAAGTTTCCTCTATGAAAGAAGCATTCACACTGTTCGACACCGACGGCGACGGAAAGATTGCTCCATCGGAGCTCGGAATCCTCATGCGTTCTCTCGGTGGAAACCCTACGCAAGCTCAACTAAAAACTATAATCGCCGAAGAGAAACTCAATTCTCCATTCGATTTCAACCTATTCCTTGACCTAATGTCGAAACACCTCAAACCGGAGCCCTACGATCGCCAGCTCCGTGATGCATTCAAGGTTATTGACAAGGAGTGTACTGGATACGTCGTCGTTTCGGATCTCAAACATATACTAACGAACATTGGGGAGAAACTTGAACCAGCGGAGTTTGATGAGTGGATCCGAGAGGTTGATGTTGGATCTGATGGAAAGATCAAGTATGAGGACTTCATTGCTAGGATGGTTGCTAAATGATTTGTAAGTTTTCTTCATCATCGTAATTACTCTAGTTTTGATCTGCAAAGTTGCTTAGTAATTTGCTCAATTTTGAAGAGAATAATTATTAAATAAGGTTTTATAATTGTTCTATTCAAGTCGCTTAGTATTAACCATTTTTGAAAAATTTCATAACAATCGAACAATATGAAACTTGAGTGGTTTTTATAGGTAAAAACAGTTTGACAGACTACGATACAATCATGAAGAAACTTGATTATTGTTAGATGACATATTTCCAATGATATAATGAGACGCGTTGCAAAGATGATCATTTGGATCGTAGTTGTCAAAGGCGACCTAGGTGCAGGAAAACTAGCTTGAAACATCCAAAAATGTCCTAGAACCAGCCTAAAGCATTTCTATAGCCCCTAAAATGGTATGTTTGTGCTATGCGCCTTGCTTATCTCGGGTCCTCGCCTTTTAAGGGCCTTGCGCTTCCGACATCTCAAACTAAAAGAATAAAATATCTTGACAATCACACCACTTATCTTGCTAATAGCCTAAACTAAACAACTCATACTAACATTTGATTTAACTAGTTAATATTTAGCTATTAAAGTCAAATAATTTTGCAGCAAAATAAACCAAAAATTCAGAAAAAAAAACTTGAACAATAAAATCAAATAATTTTGCAGAAAAATTAAAAAAACTACAAATGTTTAACATCAAAATTACACATTCTAGTAAAAAGACAAGTGTGGAATTACTCTTAACCACTTGAGCAAACCCAACCGCTAGAACTTTGATTACATTTCATCACGTGGTCAGTTATGATTGTTATCGTATGTTCATCACTCATCACAAGTAAACCAGAATGACTGTATATGCATATTTATGAATCACCAACTGTTTTGATTGTCGGTTTTAACCGGAAGTTTGTGTACTAAATGTGAAAAACTGAACTAGAACAATGATGAACTTCAGTTTATGCATTGTTGAACCAAATTGTACATTTTCATTTATTTATGCCATGACCATAATAATTGATTTGCTATGCAGGTTCTACTGATCTAACTGAAGGTGACTGATTATGTAAACCCCTCCCCAGTTTCCTTTTTTAAGCAGCAATGTGGTAATCTCCAATCTTTTGATTTTCAGTACCGTTTTCATAAACAGTTTGTATTTGAATGCTTGTGAATATCTTTACCAGAATATCATCTGATGTAACATGATTCAAGTAGTATTCGAGTATATAGAAATTATGGATTCTCGGTGAGTCGTGTAGATCACTTTCAGATTGAAACAGTTCGACGGTTCTCTCGAATTTCTCAATCGGATAAAACACAAAGAAAACTCTAGAACAAGAGTATGAAAAAGTATGATGATTTTCGTGTTAACCAGAATGATCAAAGCAACGCATTTGTATTTTGGGGGATCAGTTGCTGCTATTAAGCAGTTATTTTTCAAATTTAAAAAACCGTTTGGAAATTAACTATTCTAAGTTTATTCCAGAGTACCATTTTAATCCGGATGACTAAATCTACCTCGGAGGATTAAATCTACTATGCATGACTAATTTTAACAATTTTCAACTCCCGAATCAATTTTCCAATATATAACAAGTGATGGACATAAAAAGTTTGAACAATTTTCGGCTTGACCCTAGCCAGAGGCGGCCGCCCTTAGACCCAGGGCCGGCTCTTTCCTTTTCAGGGGTAAAGCCATTGCTTTAGGCCCGCTTGATTTTAGGTCTCCAAAATTTTTAATGTAATATCTAATAGGGTTAAAAACAACATAATCAAATCAGTGGAGAGATCAACGGAGAGAGGGATTGAGCGTCAAAGAAAAGAGTTAAGATGGTAGAGATAGAAATTGAGATTTGAGGTGGAATTCGATTTTGGATTGCAAAGGGGGGGGGTTTGGAAGTTGATTTTGATTGTAAGCCAATTTTGGATTGGTTGTCGATTTTGAGTTTTTGATAAGTTTTGCTTGACTATTTAACCTAACCTAACTAAATTACATAATTATCAAAAACATAAACTCAAATAAACTGATTTGATTGCAAATGATTAGAAGAATGACACACCCGGATTTCAAGTTGAAAACATAATGTATAACCTAACTTTAATTACCAGATTAGAAAGTCATATATACATAACTTCGTTTAGGTTTGTTTTAAAAAAATAATTATACGACAAAAATCGGATCGAGTTACCTAGCGATGCTTCTTAACTGAATAGGGACGCGAACTAAGATATTATCAACCCAAATTCATGAATTCAACAAAAGACCACAATTGTTAATGATACAGATGGATTACTTAATTGAATTTGATAAAAGTGAATTGTTCTTTAAAACCAACAAAAAAACATATAAACCTAGTTTAATCATATCACACGACAAATCGATCAAACGAAGAATTATAACCAATAAAAATAGAAAAATAGATTGAATACAAATTACTAATACAAACCCACGGACGGCTCAACGTATTTGGTGGTCCAATCAAACTAAAAAATTTCGGGCCCTTTTACAAAAGTTATGTTATAAACCCTCTTACTTTATCCGGTTTCAATTTGACATTTAGAGAATGATTAACAAGATAACACTTCAATCTAAACAAGCAAATCACATATTCACATTTAAATCTAAATCAATAAATTAATAAATCAAATAAAATAAGCAATAATGCAAACTGCATATCAAACTAAAAGATTAGATATTTAGGTTGCAAATCATAAATTTATTACCTGGTTGAAGATTGCAAAGGAAACGACAACAACGTGGAACTGCACGTCGTCGATCTCATCCAAATTGCAACTTTTAAAGCAAAATGAAACAACCATTAAGTGATAAGAATTAATAAAGCGGTCGATTGATTTTTCCATTCTTCCTCGTTTGACTAATCCCATGAAAAGCGGTCGATTGATTTTTGCCCAAATTCACGTTCCTGCTCCACAATTCCAGATCCCAATTTGGTTTCCACGTTTTTTCAGTTGTTAGATACTGAGATGCAGGCCCAAGATGTATTCTAAGCCCAAATATGTATATATAATTTATTTATTTTTTTTAAATGGAGGCCCTTTGTTTATGGTGGCCCCAAGCCCTAGTTTGGCCCACAACCACTATTGGGCCGGCCAAACCCTACACCAGGGTTGATCACGAGTGAATTAGCCGCCAAAAACCGTTGAAAACCCTCGATCTCGGTTCCTTCGGGAAAATCCTAGCAGCCAAGAGGCTCTCCTCCACCAAATAAAACCAAAATAAAATAACAATCCTGAGAATCAACAAGTCCATTTGGTTTATTTGATTTCATAACATTTTAATTCATGTTACTTCACGTCATCTTTCTTTTCCTTTATTTACTCATAATTATTTTGTTGTGTGGATATTTCATAACATTTTAATCAACAAATCATTTGGTTTACTAAGTAATACCAACAATAATAAAATATAAAAATAGCATGATATTTTGTTGTTTGGTTTCTTTTAAAGCTTAATGGAATATTTTGGCTCGTTTTCATTTCTTTAACCTACAGAAATATAAAAACCATTAAAAGATATATTTGCTTGTGCATTTATAAATAACTAACGTCTGTTTTACATCCTTATATACAGTCGTCCCGACCCTACTATACGGTCGTCCCGACCCTACTATACAGTCTTCCCGTCTCCATTGTACGACCTCTATTTTACAATCGTCCCGTCCACCCCTATTATATTGTCCGTCCCTGTTGTATAGACGGCTCCATGTTGAAAGGGATATTTTAATAAGCAAATTTTTGGAATTTTCGCTATGAATAAACCCTATATTACCATTTTTCATTCTCCTCTTCCCGCGAAAATCGGTATTCCCAAAACTTCCCCAAAATCGAACCAATTTTGATCTACGATCTAAATCAATAAAACTTAGAAAATCATCATCAGCGTCATCATCTTCTTCTCTTACGTGATACTATAAATCACAATCACATAATCACTGAACAACAAGGTTAATTATCTCCATCTGTTTTTCATAAGCAATTTTCTCCATCTAATGTCACTTCCACACCATTCATCATCGAAATCGGAAGAGAGCTCGAACAATTCCGTCAACGATGGCGATGGAACCTCTCAAAGATCACGTTCACTCATCAAATTGAGGAAAATACCTCCCGCGCATATTCCTGAAATGAGAGATAACAACTATCGAGACGGAGACGACGATGGTAGCAAATGTACGGAAAACTGTGATCATCAAGAGGACGAAGCTTATACACTCAATGCTGATCTCACTGCCTCACAATTAGGTGACTCTGATACACACAAAATCAAATATCATCCCACGGAACAGCCTGCAAAAGCTGAAGGTTTCATATCATTCTTCCAAAATAACCTAATATGCTCAGAAATATATTGTTTATATAGAATTTAGAGATTTGCATACATTACTGTTATCCAACTTGGAGAAGGAATAGTATATGTTACAACCCAATCTAATTTAGGGATTTACATACAGTCCATACCTTGCAATGGTTTCAGTCCATAACAGTATAACTCATATCCATCGATAGAGTTTATCAGATTTTGATTAATCATACAACTTATGAAATTAGATGCAACTCTTGTTTATTATGAATGTTTGTTGTCTAGGCAAGAAGGTGTCATGGGGACAGTCTAAATCTTTAAACTTACCGCTATCATCTGATGTTGGAATGGAGGTAATTAAAATGTCAGTGGATGGATTCATGTATTTTCTGCTTGTTTAAGGGGATAAGTGGTCCATATTGATTTTATTGACTGATTGTAGGGTACTAATGCAGCTTTCGCCAAAGATATGCAATCTCCAGTGACCCCAGCCATAATGCGTGTCTCAAATGGTCGTAAGAAGAAAAATCCCGATATAAAAAGCTTCTCTCATGAACTTAATTCCAAAGGAGTGCGACCTCTGCCTATTTGGAAACCTCATGCACATGGGCATGTGGAGGTAGCTACTTGTTTTCTGATTAACATTATAATGAAATTTGTTTATTCAAATTTTCAATTGTGTATCAACTTCAGGAAATCATGGTAATGCTCAGGGGAAAGTTTGAAAAGTTGAAGGAAGAAGTCAATTTTGACTTGGGTATCTTTGCTGGAGATTTAGTTGGGATATTTGAAGAAACTTCAGAATCTCATCCAGAATGGAAAGAGATGTTGGAAGACCTGTTAGTTATGGCTAGTAAGTGTGCAAAAATGACATCCAGTGAGTTCTGGTCGAAATGTGAAAGCATTGTTCAGACTCTAGATGATCACCGCCAGGATTTACCTATGGGTATTCCCAAGCAAGTCCATACCCGTCTCTTGTTCATACTCACTCGATGCACTCGAATCGTGCAGTTTCATAATGAGTGTGGTCATGAGGATAGCCACCACATTTTGGGTCTTCATCAGCTTAGTGATCTGGGTGTGTATACAGAAAACGTTAAGGAATTTACATACCAAAGTTCATTAGGAAAAAGTGAGGTTCCGGAGGCAAAAGCCACCCATGAACATGAAGGGGATCAAGAAACTGCAAAACGCGTTGCTTCATCTACTGGTAGAAAGATGTCTTCTTGGAAGAAACTTCCATCTCCATCAGAAAGGAGTTTCAAAGACCATAATGCCCTTGATATTCCACCAAAGGACTTACCTGATAATCTGAAACTTAAAAACGAGCAACATCATGCAACTTATGAGAGTTCATTAATATGTCGTATATGTGAAGTTGAAATACCAACTGTACATGTGGAGCAACATTCTAGAATATGTACTCTTGCTGATAGATGTGACTTAAAAGGTCTGAGTGTTAATGAAAGACTTGAAAGAGTTGCACAAACTCTTGAGAGTATTATTGGTTCATGGACACCAAAAGGTGTTGACATGGCAGTTGGAAGTCAAGAGAGTGGGAGAATATCTCCATCTCGTACATCTGAAGATTCATACACTGAAAGTTTTCATGATGCAGAAGACTTCCACAGTTTACCTAACATACCTTGCAGTACAGGTGGGACTTTCATACCTGTTGTGGGTCCAAAAGCCTTTTCAGCTGGAAGTTTGACTCCTAGATCACCTCTAAAAACACCAAGAATGAACCAGATTGAAATATTCATGAGCGGAAGGAAAATGATATCTGAACATGAAGACTGTCAGCAGGTGTTTTACTGTTTTATATGTACTTAACCTTGTTAATGGATTCATACAATAATATAACTAAGATAGTAAAACGTCCCCATCAAATGACAGATACATAAGCTATTGGAAATTGCTCGATCTCTGGCCCACATAAACACTAATGACTACAGCACATTGGATTTCATGCTTGATTGTTTAAAAGACCTCAAATATGTTATTCAGGACAGAAAGGTGGATGCACTTGTTGTTGAAACATTTGGGAGACGTATTGAGAAACTATTACAGTGAGTGGATTTATGCGCACCATATAAAGGTCAAATTTGAAATACTATGATCTAAAACTAATGAACAATTATTTAATATTTGAATATGACAGGGAGAAATACGTAAATCTTTGTGGGCAGATAGAGGATGAAAAAATAACATCATCAAGTAACATGACCTATGAAGACAGTCAAATGTTTGCCGACACAGCTCGCAGTCTGCATGCTAGCCCTGCAAGTTCATACTCTAAAGATCGAACGTCTATTGAAGATTTTGAAATAATAAAACCAATTAGCAGAGGTGCATTTGGGCGAGTTTTCCTGGCCAGAAAAAGGGCAACAGGTGATGTATTTGCAATAAAGGTAAGGACTTTATATCACTGAAAGTAATTGGGAAGATTACAATCTTTAGGTTTAAATAAAAGGCAATTCTTGGCCTAAAATAACTTATTTTGGAAAAAGTATTGCAGGTTTTAAAGAAAGCTGATATGATTCGCAAAAACGCAGTTCAAAGCATTTTGGCTGAACGTGATATTCTGATATCAGCTCGCAATCCTTTTGTGGTAAGGTCATACCTATAAAATTTTTGAACTAGAACCTTTTGAACTGTAAGCTTATTAAGTTGATTACCATTTGACATACACAGGTTCGATTTTTCTACTCCTTTACATGTAGAGAAAATCTTTATCTAGTGATGGAGTATTTGAACGGTGGAGATCTTTTCTCTTTGCTTAAAAATTTAGGATGTTTAGAAGAAAACATGGCACGTGTATATATTGCTGAACTCGTAAGTTATTTTCTTTCCTATCTATCCATTTTTAAATAATTTGTGCCAGCATTCGTCTATTTTAATTTTGACTGATGACTCCAGGTTCTTGCATTGGAATATTTGCATTCTTTAAATGTCATTCATAGAGATTTGAAGCCAGACAATCTGTTAATTGGTCCACATGGCCACATAAAGGTCAACATTTTCTTTGCTTTATGATTGTGATCATATTAAGTGACATTATTATTACTTGATATCATAAGATACGATGTTTTGTAGCTTAACCCGGAGATTGGGTCAGTTTGGGTTTTTTTTTAATCTCTATCACCTTAACTAATATAATAAAAAAGAATTAGCTTAAAAGGAAACGGGTCAAATGGGTTGAAAGTCATCAAAAATATGTTTTTAATGCATAAAACTCCCGAATCTTTTTAATCAAAAAATTTGATTATTTTGAAATAGCATATGCCTTATAATCACATTTGACATGCTAATAGTTTATTAAAAAAACTATTAATTTTACCCAACATGACCAAACATGTTTTGACCCGACCCAACTTGCTCGACCCGTCAAATTGTGAACGCCAATGCTATTATAACACCTTATTTACACTATCATTGAATTTCTAAGTGATTGTTGGAATGCTGTGCACTGTTGTGATTTGTCGGTGGACACCTTTACTCACCTTACAATTCTAATTCGTTTTTTTACAGCTGACAGATTTTGGGCTATCCAAGGTTGGTCTCATAAACAGCACGGAGGACCTGTCTAGTTCCACAACAATCAGGACTGCTATTTTTCAGGATAATGAAGTCAAAACAGAGTCAACATTAACGGCGAATAAAGAACAGTGCCAAAAGCTTTCAGTTGTTGGCACTCCAGATTATTTGGCACCCGAAATACTTCTGGGCATGGGACATGGTCGGAGATTCAAATTTGTATCATATACTTCATAAAGTATATCCACTTTTTTTCCTTACATTTTCATGCTTATCTTTCAGTACTTGCCTTGTTGCAGGTGCTACAGCTGACTGGTGGTCTGTTGGTGTTATTGTCTTTGAGCTACTTGTAGGGATCCCACCCTTTAATGCAGAATCTCCACAGGCATGTTCTCTAAACAAAAAAGCCTTCATGTGTTGTTACAATTATCTTCAAAAGAAGCTTATTGTAATCATATGACTACTAACCAAGAAGGGTGTTTAATTAATATATGATTTTGATTCACTGCAGCAAATATTTGCCAACATTATGAATAGAGACTTACCATGGCCTCAGGTTCCTGAGGACATGAGCATGGAAGCATATGATCTAATAGACAAGTTACTGATCGATAATCCACTTCAACGCCTAGGTGCAACTGGAGCTGGAGAGGTAAATTAAAATTATCTCTAAATAATATAGTTCAACAGAAACTGTAGAGGATAGTAGGATACCCTCATATTGGGCCCGGTCCAGTAAGCTCTGGCCCGTTAGAGCCGCCCCACCTTTTTCTCTACAAAACTGCAAAAGAAGCCTATAATTCTTGTTATTTACATTTTACACTCTAATTAACAGGTGAAGGCGCACTCTTTCTTCAAGAATATTAGTTGGGACACACTTGCAAGGCAAAAGGTCACTGAATCTTCCATTCATACAAGTATATAAATAAAATGTTTCAGTATAGTTTTTATTTAAAAACTATCTGAAACAGTGTTATATATTGTAGGCAACATTTATACCATCTGCTGAAGCACTTGATACGAGTTATTTTATGAGCCGTTATATCTGGAATCCAGAGGACGAACATATTGATGGAGGTAGCGACTTTGATGACATGTCTGAATCAGACAACACTTCTTGTGGTGACAGTTTTTACAGCTACATGTTGGATGAAGAGGTATATTACCACATATTTTGTCCAATTATATATTTGGCTTACTAAATTAGCATACAAGTAGTTTAACTAACTTGTTTTGTTATTTGAGCAGGGTGATGAATGCAATAACCTGGCAGACTTTGGTGCTCCACCTCTTAATGCCAATTATTCGTTCAGCAATTTCTCATTTAAGGTTAGCTGCATGTTATCATAGTAACATATGCACACATATGTCGCGAACTAATGCAAAGTTTATTATTTATACGTGTAATTTTGATTTTGTGATCAGAATTTGTCCCAGTTGGCTTCCATCAACTATGATATGCTTATAAAGAGTGCTCATGATGAATCCATAGAAGACACAAAACCAGACACCCCATGACAACCATATATGATGTAATAATGTTTCACGAATTATTCATGTCTTGTTGTAAATATATAATGATGATTTTGTTCTACAAACTCTATCCAATAAAAACATAAATCAATTTCTGTAACAAACTTTTGATCAGTTGTACATTCTGTTATCAGTTTAACCTTTTTACAAGTTTTCAAACCCGGGTATAATGTAATATCCAGGATTTTTCCGACCAGTATTTCCCTAAACCTTTGCACGTATTTTTAATTCAAGACTTGAAATTTTATTAAAACTATTTTCTTAAATGATAGTTATTAAGTTATTGATATGAGTTTCAAGGAAAAACAAATTACACTTGTACATATATATATATATATATATATATATATATATATATGTGTGTGTGTGTGTGTGTTTTATAAATAAAAGATTTTCAAATTCTTAAAACATTATGAATTTATAATTATATAGATATTATAATTAATAAACTTATATTTATATACTAAAACCTATAAACTTGAGCTTTATAAAAATTATATCAAACTTATTTAGGTTTATAAAAATAAAACGTACTTAATTGTTTATAAAGTTCGGGGACTTATCTGTCATTTCTGAAACTTGTTTTAAACTAAAAATCTAACTCTAAACATAAAGTGACAAAACTTGGAAACCTCAGGGGCTTGTTCTGCCTATAGCTTAAACTTCCAAGATTCAAAAACAATCACAGGTTCGAATCCCGCAGGCAGCGGTTTTGAACCCAACTTAGCCAAATCGCGATTTCCGTCCACATTCACTGAACCTCGATCATCGCCTCCCGCGTGCGACCCAACCCCAATGTCATCAATGCCCGGACACGGCCCGAGACGCGCGTATCGAACCTCGGCCGCTCAACCCTCACCTCCCCACCTAACTCGGCATTAATTGATGAAATCAACTATAAATATCAGTTGTAATCGACCTACGAAATCACCCTCAAACACTCCCAACACTCAATTTGGTCGTTCATCACCGGCATTGCTCAGTTGATCTTCGCAACAGCCGACGGCCAACCCAGAAGCATTCTACTTTAATTCGAAACCATTTGAGGTAATTCTGGTGTCTATCATTGTCGTTACACTCCGAGGATCGAAAGCCCTCTGTTTAATTGCATTAACAGAGGGCAATTCGACACGAATTTGGAGGATTTCGTTTCTAGGGTTCATAAGGATTTGGGATTGATTTGAACTTGTGTATTTAAATTTTTTTTCCTGTATAAACCACCAGCGAGGCCCGTAGCCGGGTGGTTAAGACAGTGTGTGTGTGATTGCGACCCGGTCCCAGACCCGAGTTCGAATCCGGGGAACCGGTTTTGCCCACTTTTAATTGTTTTAACCTCTTTATAAACAGTTTTTAAACTTTTATAATTTTTATAAATTCTGTTAAACTTTTATAAACATAAAAATGAATTTTATTTACACTTTTGTATTCCAGAACTATTTTATTTAATTAAAATTGGTTAAAACCAATAATGTTCAATTCTTTAAAAATAGTTTTAAATTCTTAAAAATTACAAAATACTTTTAAACTTTATAAAATCCATCTCTCCAACAGAGAAGATTTTATAAATCGGAAAAATTATTATTTCTAAAATAAATGAATATAGCTTGTTTATTTAAACACATTTATTTATTTGGTTAAAAACAAGGAAGATATTTATACTTTATTTAGATTCTAAATAGTTTAAAACTTATAAACTTTATAAAAGCTAAATGAAAACTTTAAACACTTATAAACTTATAAGTCAATAGAACTCTATTTTAAACTTATGGTTTCTTTTAGACTTTAAAAATATATTTATAAACTTATAATCAAAATGTGAACCTTATAAGAAATTATATTTAAACGTAATTATTTATGCTTACAATTTCATATTATTTAAACTTAGCACATTTTAAACATCATTTATTTACAAGATTTATTGTGAAATAAATATTTAACATCTAAATACTTTAAATGATTAAACAGAATATTTATCCTTATAAGATAAATATTTATCCTTAATAATTATTTATTCTGAAATAATTATTATATATCCTTAATCATTATTTAGTCTTTAAATACTTTGTATTTAATAATTATTTTACTTTTGAAATAATTATTATTTATTTTTAATCCTTATCTTAAATAATTATTTTAAACAATAATTATTTTAAACTATTAAACTTTGAAATTCAAGTCTAGTATGACTCGTTCAAAACCTTATTAAAACTTGACTTAAACTTTATAAACACAATCATTCCCGTCCCCCATTTGAAACCCTAGTCAAATCTTGAAATCTTAGATCCTTTGTCTTAGACTTTTTGCTTAAAACTTTAGACTTATATTCTTAGGCTTATTGTGAGGATATTCCCCCTCAAAGTCTTGCAAATACTTATCCGTGTCGGATACTCCTCATCGATCCAAGTGAGTATACTTAGCCCCTTTTTCCTTTTATGCTTTTGGGGTGAAACATGTTCACAATTCTTAAACTTATACAATTCTTGTACAACTATGACTACGTGTTTATTCTTATGTTAAACTTGAGACTTGTATGCTTAGATTAAACTTAAAACTAGCACATTTATTAGCTTTGATCAAGCCGATAGTAACAATGATAGATCTATTGCATTTGACCAATCCACCTTGATTGATTGACCCCTTCGGGGGGGAGCCATTGGTGTTTGTTACTACATTAAACTTTAAACTTGAGACTTATAAGGGTAACATGCGGGTTATGCCTAAACTTGGTTGGAGGGTTGATGTGCACAATGTTTAAGATACTTGTTCTCATACTTACATTATAGAATGCACAAATCATAGTGAATTGTAATTCTTTTCAAATACTTGTTAAACTGTGTCAAAACCTTTGTATCTCACTAATTATTTTGTAGTTGACAGATTCTTTCACATGTTTCAGGTACTACAACATGAGACTTTACTGTGATCACATAGGATGCTTGGACCTAGAATGCTTAATCAATTAGACTTGTATTCTTGCTATGTATTTGATTTATTCTTTGTATTGGAACCTTGAAGTTATTTAATAAAATTATTTAAACCTTAATAGTCAACCTTGTGCTATTGAACAACCGCGTCCACCCCGACGTATAATCCGCCGTCGGTTGGGGTGTGACAGATTGGTATCAGAGCCTTGGTTATAGGGAATTAGGTTATTAGGCACATGACCTAGACTATAACTTAGGAGACCCAAACATGAGTTACCTCATGTCCTTTACTAGGAACTTTCTCCTCATTCTATTCTTAAATCTTATACGCTTGGAGATTCTACGTTTCTACTTATCTACGTGCTACAAGAGTCTACTACATCGAGGGTACGTTCTTAGGCTTCAAGCCTAATCCATCACTAAACTCTCGTCAAGAATATTTAAGTTCTAGATAATGTGTGAGAACTTGTGCGGACCGGAAGGGTGGATACCTGTATTTTGGGAAATTCTGTCAAGGAAAGCATTTCGTATAAATCCAAATCAACCGTTGGACCCGTATGCTTTCCTGGGAATTCTTGGGACGAGAATCCACTTATAGGAATGCATGACTTCTCTAAACATTAGTGAGCTCAAATTTCTCTTGATATGTCAAAGTACTCGCTTAGTGATATGCACTAAATGAGTACCATCTAAAAAGCTTTATACTTCAAGATTTCATGATCCGAAACTTTCCTCTATAACCTTTATTCTATGATTCTTAAGTCCCGTCTTGTCACATGACAGCATGCTTACTCGTCATGACCTGAAGGAGTTACCTTCAAGGAGAAATTCTTACGAGATCATACTTAAAAAAAACTATATACATAAACTTATATTTATAAATACTTCCCAATAAACTTCTTGATCCTTGTAATACAACCCTTAAAACTATGTGTTACCCTACAAATTCTTCTACAAACTTCATTATTTTATAAACTTGACACCTAAAAGGTAACCCTTGTATTCTTACCACTTAACCGAGTTTCATTTGATGATTTACTCAAACTTTGTTACACTTTTAATCTCAAAACCTTCATACGTCCTTAAAACTTACACATCACCGTTTCTTGTAAAAACTTAACGTCTTTTAAACCCAAAGTACCTTAACAAAGAAATTCGTAACCTAAGTAATTTCCTTGTAGAGGAAGAAGCCTACTATAGAATAAACAAGCTCCACGTTTAAGACTCTAAACCCACAATGAAACCTCGACATAGTACCATAAACCCAAACATCGGTGACAACAACTGAGAGAAGTTGTAGGCCCATGAGAAAGTTCTGGCTAGGGAAATAGGGTACTTAAGTGAGTCCTGATGACCACCCCTTTCTTCCGGGAATCTTCCTCGTTAGCCCATCAACTTCCAATTAAAACTATTTTTGAAAACATTACTGTGATAACTCAGTATTATGTATAATAACTTTTGAATATATTTGATCAACTTACTTACAACCTTTTCTTTCTACTCTTGCTAGGTAATGGACTCCCACTCACACTCTTCACAGTGTATCGTCCAAGAGGAGAGTCCGACCGCGAAGAGAGTAGCGAGTCACCGGTGTATCAACCAAGTCCCTACCCTAATGCTAGGGCAAGAGCTGAGCTCAACACCAACTGGATCAGAAACCTTAGGACCTCACCACCGAGGAATCCTTATCAAGCTCCTCATCTTCACCACCGATTCTCATCACCACCAAGGGACCCGTATCTAGCACCTACGCCTACTCTAAGGGCTAGGCATGCCGGGGCACCTGCCGTGGCAATGGGAATCCCGGTGCCTAACATTCCTAGGTTTATGGAAACCGAGGAATTTATGAGGAGGGAGATGGGGCATAGGGCACGACACGACCTGTTAAACCAACGGATCGACAATCTGGCCAATCAAATCTGGATCCAGGAAGACAAGATCACAGCCTTGGAGGTAGACAAAGAAATCCTAGAGTGTCATACCGAGACCACTAGGGCAGAGGCTAGGTTTGCCACCCGAGTGACCCTAGCAGTACTTGTGGTAGTACTAACATGTTTATTAGTGGAGAGCTACCTAAGGCGTGCATGAAGCCTCAATTTCTATTAAATTTTAAATTTTGTCTTATGTAAGGGCTAGAAGCCCAAATTTTGAAACATCTAAATGGAAACTATTTTGAAATTTCATCTTGTCATCAATTACTAGTTTAATTTTCCTTTCATCATTATAAACTTAACACACCTACCCAAACACTTTCGTCAAAAAAACAACTTACGTTAGTACTTGAAATAATTAACAACGTTGCATTAAACTATAAAAATCCTAAGTGACACGTGTACCTGAGGAATAAATCTCGAACAAATCTTCAAATTCGTAAGCACTTTTTCAAAAACAACCCGACTTACGAATCATTACCCTAAACAACCATGACCCTTACTTCTTGTATAGACTTAACACTTGTAAACTTGACCAACTTTTCGCTTGACAATCACACCTATCTTTATAAATCTTACTCGTACTACTTATCGATGCCTAACTCGTCGTTTTTGAACATCTTAATTACATTCTATACAAAAGAAAACTATACTTTCCGTTATGAATCAAGATAAATCATTTGTAAACACACTATCATAAACCTTATCGAAACTTCTCCCGTCACTCTATGCTTAGAGACTTTCCTCATTCAACTCTTGTCACGTAAAAGACTTACTAAAAATCACAACGGGGACTAAAAGCTTAAATACACGTTGCTAAAACATTAAACTTCGTATACACAACTATGATGTCAGAGACTTTTGAGTCATGTAAAACTTGTACAAATACTCAATCCCGTATTCTTAAAACTAAACATGATCAATAAAGGATCCTGTAAAGCTTAATACTGAAACTTGAAACTCAACTGACTTATCCTATTTTCAAACTTATACTTGGATTCTTAGTCTTGAAAACTTTGTGTGTCCGTCTTAACCAAACCCTATAAGACTTGATAAACGTACATTCCATATATACGAGAAAACTTCACTCTTGACACTAGACACTAACAGGAAGGAGGACATTACTCTCTTTAGCAGAGTACATCCCCTGACTCCTATCTAAACCAAACATCGGGATCCACTAATCTTCTGGACAACTTGAATCTTCTGTGAGAAAGCGTATAACGGTTAATCCTGTTCCAAACGCTGTCCCACACCTCTCTTAAACACTAGAGTATTTAGATAACCACTTTATACTCAAAACGTAATCGTATACTTCTATACACTGAAGCTAAACTAAGAGACTTTAAGGCTATTCTATGTTTGACGTATTCTTGTTCAAACACAATTTAAACTATCCGATGTTTGACGTATTCTTGTTCAAACACAATTTAAACTACTCCACGTTTGACGTATGCTTGTTCAAACACGATGGACGTATAAGACTTTAAGCTACTCCATGTTTGACGTATGCTTGTTCAAACACGATGGACGTATAAGACTTTAAACTATTCCATGTTTGACGTGTGCTTATTCAAACATGATGAACGTATAAGACTTTTAAACTACTCAAGGTTTGATGTATTCTTGATCAAACCCGAGGAAAGTGTAAAGACTTTAAACTACTCGATGATTGAGGTATTCTTATTCAATCACGAGGAAAACTTTGAAACTCTAAATCTTGTCACATTCTTCTCTCTTTAATCATTGAATGACGTTTCTCTCTAAGAGACTCGTTAATCAATGATCACTCTTATGTGGAAACTCTAGTCATGAGTTAAACAAATTCTGGTACTCTTTCTTAATCCACACACAAACGGAAGGACCTATGCGGACTATGCGACGATTTGAATGCTTGCGGGTGCACACGTAAGTACGAAAATCAGCGTATGGAAAGACATAGCAAACTCTGTCGTGTGCTACGATCTAAGACTTATCGTAAAAGGGAGCCACGAAACTTAGGTACCGTAGCAATCCTTAGACGTATTAGTCTACAAACTCAAATTCTTGAACTATCATTGAATCCATCCTGAGTGATACATCTCACTTTAAATCTTGGATAGAAATTTAACAGTCATCTACTCCAATGCTTTTGAAAACGAATCTTCATCCATCTAAATAAAAATATATGTTTCGTAGGGAAACTTTTGGCAACCCCAGACCTTGAAAACATAGAAACTCAAGCGAAATCTTATTCCTATAGATACTTTCCCTTCAGAGCTCTAAACGTAACACAGGGTTTACTTGGGAACGTAAAGTATTTTTCTCATTATCCTTGTGCGTATCATAAACTTAAATCTTGAAAACAGAAACCTTCTACTTTAATTTCGGGACGAAATTTCCTAAAGTAGGGGAGACTGTAATATCCAGGATTTTTTCGACCATTATTTCCCTAAACCTTTGCACGTATTTTTAATTCAAAACTTGAAATTTTATTAAAACTATTTTCTTAAATGATAGTTATTAAGTTATTGATATGAGTTTCAAGGAAAAACAAATTACACTTGTACATACATATATATATATATATATATATATATATATATGTGTGTGTGTGTGTGTGTGTGTTTTATAAATAAAAGATTTTCAAATTCTTAAAACATTATGAATTTATAATTATATAGATATTATAATTAATAAACTTATATTTATATACTAAAACCTATAAACTTGAGCTTTATAAAAATTATATCAAACTTATTTAGGTTTATAAAAATAAAACGTACTTAATTGTTTATAAAGTTCGAGGACTTATCTGTCATTTCTGAAACTTGTTTTAAACTAAAAATCTAACTTTAAACATAAAGTGACAAAACTTGGAAAGCTCAGGGGCTTGTTCTGCCTATAGCTTAAACTTCCAAGATTAAAAAACAATCACAGGTTCGAATCCCGCAGGCAGCGGTTTTGAACCCAACTTAGCCAAATCGCGATTTCCGTCCACATTCACTGAACCTCGATCATCGCCTCCCGCGTGCGACCCAACCCCAATGTCATCAATGCCCGGACACGGCCCGAGACGCGCGTATCGAACCTCGGCCGCTCAACCCCCACCTCCCCACCTAACTCGGCATTAATTGATGAAATCAACTATAAATATCAGTTGTAATCGACCTACGAAATCACCCTCAAACACTCCCAACACTCAATTTGGTCGTTCATCACCGGCATTGTCAGTTGATCTTCGCGACAGCCGACGGCCAACCCAGAAGCATTCTCCTTTAATTCGAAACCATTTGAGGTAATTCTGGTGTCTATCATTGTCGTTACACTCCGAGGATCGAAAGCCCTCTGTTTAATTGCATTAACAGAGGGCAATTCGACACGAATTTGGAGGATTTCGTTTCTAGGGTTCATAAGGATTTGGGATTGATTTGAACTTGTGTATTTAAATTTTTTTTCCTGTATAAACCACCAGCGAGGCCCGTAGCCGGGTGGTTAAGACAGTGTGTGTGATTGCGACCCGGTCCCAGACCCGAGTTCGAATCCGGGGAACCGGTTTTGCCCACTTTTAATTGTTTTAACCTCTTTAAAAACAGTTTTTAAACTTTTATAATTTTTATAAATTCTGTTAAACTTTTATAAACATAAAAATGAATTTTATTTACACTTTTGTATTCCAGAACTATTTTATTTAATTAAACCAATAATGTTCAATTCTTTAAAAATAGTTTTAAATTCTTAAAAATTACAAAATACTTTTAAACTTTATAAAATCCATCTCTCCAACAGAGAAGATTTTATAAATCGGAAAAATTATTATTTCTAAAATAAATGAATATAGCTTATTTATTTAAACACATTTATTTATTTGGTTAAAAACAAGAAAGATATTTATACTTTATTTAGATTCTAAATAGTTTAAAACTTATAAACTTTATAAAAGCTAAATGAAAACTTTAAACACTTATAAATTTATAAGTCAATAGAACTCTATTTTAAACTTATGGTTTCTTTTAGACTTTAAAAATATATTTATAAACTTATAATCAAAATGTGAACCTTATAAGAGATTATATTTAAACGTAATTATTTATGCTTACAATTTCATATTATTTAAACTTAGCACATTTTAAACATCATTTATTTACAAGATTAATTGTGAAATAAATATTTAACATCTAAATACTTTAAATGATTAAACAGAATATTTATCCTTATAAGATAAATATTTATCCTTAATAATTATTTATTCTGAAATAATTATTATTTATCCTTAATCACTATTTAGTCTTTAAATACTTTGTATTTAATAATTATTTTACTTTTGAAATAATTATTATTTATTTTTAATCCTTATCTTAAATAATTAATTTAAACAATAATTATTTTAAACTATTAAACTTTGAAATTCAAGTCTAGTATGACTCGTTCAAAACCTTATTAAAACTTGACTTAAACTTTATAAACACAATCATTCCCGTCCCCCATTTGGAACCCTAGTCAAATCTTGAAATCTTAGATCCTTTGTCTTAGACTTTTTGCTTAAAACTTTATACTTATATTCTTAGGCTTATTGTGAGGATATTCCCCCTCAAAGTCTTGCAAATACTTATCCGTGTCGGATACTCCTCATCGATCCAAGTGAGTATACTTAGCCCCTTTTTCCTTTTATGCTTTTGGGGTGAAACATGTTCACAATTCTTAAACTTATAAAATTCTTGTACAACTATGACTACGTGTTTATTCTTATGTTAAACTTGAGACTTATATGCTTAGATTAAACTTAAAACTAGCACATTCATTAGCTTTGATCAAGCCGATAGTAACAATGATAGATCTATTGCATTTGACCAATCCACCTTGATTGATTGACCCCTTCGGGGGAGAGCCCTTGGTGTTTGTTACTACATTAAACTTCAAACTTGAGACTTATAAAGGTAACCTGCGGGTTATGCCTAAACTTGGTTGGAGGGTTGATGTGCACAATGTTTAAGATACTTGTTCTCATACTTACATTATAGAATGCACAAATCATAGTGAATTGTAATTCTTTTCAAATACTTGTTAAACTGTGTCAAAACCTTTGTATCTCACCAACTATTTTGTAGTTGACAGATTCTTTCACATGTTTCAGGTACTACAACATGAGACTTTACTGTGATCACATAGGATGCTTGGACCTAGAATGCTTAATCAATTAGACTTGTATTCTTGCTATGTATTTGATTTATTCTTTGTATTGGAACCTTGAAGTTATTTAATAAAATTATTTAAACCTTAATAGTCAACCTTGTGCTATTAAACAACCGCGTCCACCCCGACGTATAATCCGCCGTCGGTTAGGGTGTGACATATAAAAGGCACACCGGTTGCAAGAAGCCATTGGTTGCTTGAAATAACTGTTCAGCAACCTTTGGATCTTATATGAGATGGTAGCCACACCTTTTTTATCCTTTTGATCAGTAGACCCGGTTGCACCAAGAATATTGTACACCCTATGATAAACAGTTTTGTTGTAACTCCAACTATCAGGCCACCATTGTGGATATACAAGTCATCAAGAAAAGATTGCATACCAAAGGCCGGACAGTATGGAAAGCATGGTCATCCCAAAATGGAAGTACTCATGATACGGTTGATTCCCCTTCCAGAGAGAACGGTTTCACTTGAATTGCCTTCGGTTTCAGTTTCAGATGTTAATTTGTTGACCCTGGTTTTAAAATCCGCACCTATTTCTCAAATGGAATTCTTGAACAGTAATGATGATTTTGCTACTAAGACCCAAACAAGCTTATTCACAGTTGTTATTATTGGGTTTCGTCTGCAAGCGCAATATCCATTCGGAGAATAGTGTTGGTTTAGAGGGGGGGGGGGTATGGGTGTGAAATCTGAAAATTTGTGACCAAATTCAGTTATGATCGTGCTTGACCAACCATGGTGATGTTTGATCATTTATGACCATGTGTTATGTATAAAGCCCTTTGAATAGATTTGTAGATTGAAAACTGTTTTGATTCTTTATGTATTTGTAGTATAAGTTATGATTCGTGTATTGAATATTAAATTGTAATAATGAACGACATGAGTATTTAAAAGGATGGTTATATGTATCTCATCTTAAACTATTCACTATGTCAAATGTTCTATACCGTAAGTCAGAAGAACATATATTGACCATCAATAACAACTCAGATGTTCAAGCTCTAAGTCAACATAATGTTGTATAAGTATTAACCGATAGCAATTGAAGTCACGAACGAAACGCTTTCAGATCGATTAAATTGGAGTGTATACCAATTAACGATCAGATAAAATCAATTGATTCAAGAATATGTATGTATTTTGTTTTCTGAATGATCAAAAAACGGTATGTCTCTCTGGCCACGATTTTTGCATCTTTATCTCCACAAAACAATTATGGATAACTGCTAAGATGCAGCTCGACCCCAGCCAGGGGCTGCCGCCCCTTGGACCCGGCTTCTCTCGGGGGCGCTACCCCCGAACCCCCGTTAGTTCCGTTAATATCCAAATAAGCATCGACTCTTATTTGTATACTAAACGTAATCTATTGTACACTAAAATACCAACACATAACCCATCAATTAGTATATTGAGGATATACAAATTAGTTGAAGATTAAGCACAGACCTTTATATATATAAACCTATTGATAATTGATTAAATGGGAAGTTATTCTTTGTTCGTGGCTAGTGTTGTGACTAGCTCACATTCTAAATATGTTACATCATTGTTTATTTAGTTTTTGATTATTTATATAATATATATGAAATTAAACTTTGATAAACTTTCATGTATCTTTTAAAATACTTCTCTTATTAATTCTCTAGCTGCGTCATCTATACAAATTTGTAATTGGTATGCATTGTTACAACTTGGTAATTAACTCGGGACAAATATAATGTTTTGACAATTTATGACCGTGTTTGACCAATTATTACCATGTTTTACCGATTAAGGGCGAGTTTCAACAAAATTGACTATGATTGACAACATAATCATGTAAACCAATTACATGTATGCTTGACAAGAAATTTTCATGTTTGCCTAATTACGAGAAAGTTTGATCAAAATTAACAATGTTTGACTAATTATGATCATATTGGACCAATTAGAGATGCGTTTGAACATGTTTATTATGTTTTGACAAATTACGGATCTCATTGACCAAGATTGACTAATTATGACGTTGTATGAGCATTTTCGGATTTGTTTGATCAATATGACTATGATTGAAAAATCATTATCATGTTTGACCAACTCTGACAATGATTAACTATGTCTGACTAAGAGCACCAATAATGATGGATGAGGAAAAAAACATACCAAAAGCGTCACATTATATTTTAACTCATCATTCAAAAACCCTCTTTTCTATTTTCAAACACCCACTTTTTCATACAAATAAATAATTAAATTTGATATATGAGAGAGGGTGATCCACCATAATGTGTTTGCAAGCATTCGGAATTATGAACACGTTCAAACAAACTCCAACCAAACATGCTACTCCAGTGCGCCATTCGGAATGTTTGTTTGCCACATCACGCCCGGATTACAGCGGATGCTTGCATTGGACTTGCTCTAACTACGGTTATGTTTGACCAATTATGACTATACTTGACCACATATAGTTATGTTTGATCAGTTATAACCATGTTTGACACTTTATAACCAGGTTGACCAATTATTACCATGTGACACCAATTAGGATCAGCTTGACCAAACCTACCCAATTACCAAGATTAGTTATGTTAGACCAATAATGACCATGTTTGACTAAGATTGACTATGCTTGAATAACTATGGCTATGTTTGATAATTTATGACTAAGGTTAGTTATGTTAGACCAACAATGACCATGTTTAAAGGAAGCTCAAAGGAGTCATATAACCAACACTAAAGGAGTCTAGACAAATAATCTTGTTTTGAATGAGATTATAACCACTACAAGGATTTCACCCTACCAGGATACTTATCCAGATTTGACCAAAGAATGTCTTAGTCATACGACTGGTTTTCCAACCCTGGTGTGAAAGGCACGCCGGTTTCAGGAAGCCAGATATTGCCTGAAATGAAATTGGCAACCGTGAAAAACTCCGCAATCATTTGATCGTTAATGGCCTGGTAATGAGGCCATTTGACCCTCTGATTAGTAAAAGAACCCGGTCCATAATTATTGTACTCTCCACAATAGGCACTTTGCTTGTGACCCCAACTATCCATCCGCCCTTTTGGGTCCACAATATCATCAAGAAAAGATTGCATATAAACGGTTCGGCTTACTCCAAACCATGGTCTTCCTAGGAAGGCTTTTTCATAGTCACCAGGCTTAAAACCTGGTTCAGCAGTTATCTTACACCCTTGCAACGAATATCCAACAGGTTCGTAATGTATGTTCCGCCCATGAGCCGTCAGTACTAGCCCTCCTCCCGGTAATGGTTTTCTAAGAAAGATCTCACAGTCTTGGAACACCGCTGCAGCGCCTCCAAAAATGAAATCTACGGTTCCAAAGATTTGGCATTCTTTGTAGAACTGTCTGTATGCTATAGTAAAAAGTGTGTCTTGGTATCCCTCAAAGCTGCAGCGGTAAAAGGCGGATTTGTCCGAGGCGGATAGGAGTGCCACCGCTTGCTCTCCCTCTGGCCCGGCCGTGTTCTGGAATGTGATGTCTCGGGCGATAAATTTACGGCTCCAGACTTCTGCGTAAATCCAAACACGAAAAACAAGGTGTTAGTATACACTACTAGAAAACGAGTCCTTTCCTACGCCAAAATTCGGCTATGTTTTTGGCAAAATGGTGGAGATTTGCAAACTGATTTGGTTTCTGGGTGTTTTTCAGAATGGAAATTGTTTACAGGTAGTCCGTTGGTCCGACAAGCGACTTGGGCAACCCGCTGCAGTGGCGAGCATACCTCACAATTTCTATTTATTTACAGTCCAGAAACCATGAACTCTGGTGGAAAAAAAAGAAGGTTGGTTGAGTCCGTTGACACCACCAGCGGACTACCCATAAATCATTTCCATTCTGAAAAACTTCCAAAACCAAATCAGTTTGCAAATCTCCACCATTTTAACAAAAAAATAATATATGAGTCAACATGAACTAACTAAAAGTTGCCGATTCCTGCAAGTCACCAGCCTTTGACGTGTCCTTGGCATCGCCACCACAATGCCGGTCACCGGTGATGATGGTCTTATTTATTCCGTCACCAAGCATCTTAATATTCCGAAATGCCCTTGGAATCTCCACGTTTTCTTTATATACACCAGCTTTCACGTAAATCACAAACCTCTCGTTTGGTCTACGGTGAACCGCATAATCTACTGCTTCCTGAACCGTTATAAAATCTCCGGAGCCATCTTGCGCCACCACGACGTCAGGCGTTTCTATCGCCAAATCAGTTGGCTTGTATTCGTCGCGAACGTTCCAATCATCGGGCCCATGAATATGAGTACGTGTAATAGCAACACTAATAGCTAAAGAATTGATGATTAGTTCTGTCACGTTGGTAGATATTACGTGTTGCATGGTGTTGATCATATTAATCGACTCGAACCCTTTGTTGCACACGGTGATGTAGGTTAAACCGGCACTGAGCCATGTTTGTACGTCAAGTGGGGTGGGTTGGAGGGTGTGGTCTAGGACCATGTTAAGTGTGAACACGATCCCGTCAAAGTATTCAACGCAGCTACCCCATAAGCTTTTTCCTGGAACATTTGGGTACGTGGACTCGATCTCTTGGGTTTGTTTCAAAGCCACACGTGCTTCATCAATGGCTGCTTGTACGGTCATATCTAGGAATTGATTTCCCGATATGGTGGCGCTGGCGGGGCTGCGTTTCGTGACGTGGTGAATGCATGTTTCGGGGTGTGGGGTTTGGAGGCACCACCAGTTTATGGTGGCGGTGGTGGTGGCGGTGGCGGCGGCGGCGGTGGTGGTTGAAGAGTAAGAAATGATGATTGAAATGAAGTTGATGAAAAGAGCAACCTTCATGGTGATAGTCATATATGTTTTAGTGACTTGTGAAGTTCTTGAAATTGTATTTGTAAGTATGTAAAATGGTGATAAATCTTCACTACATTGTGTGTGAAAGATAAGATCTTTATTTGATTTTAGTAGTCAAAGATATGATAATGTGATATCAAGGGAAAATTACCAAAATAAATATTTGATTAACTCATTTTACTAAAATAGACATTGACTTTTAGCCTTTAATTTCATAGACATTGTCTCACAACTGGCGGCTAAAGCCGGCTAATTAGCCGTCATAGATTTCAATGCATTTTAAAAAGCTGGTCCAATGAATAAGCAACGTGTGGCAGACTAATTAGTCGTCCCATGTAGGCTAATTAGCCGCCTGATACCAACGGCTAATTAGTCGTCTGATTCCAACGGCTTAGCCGGCGTTTTTTTCCATTTTAGCCGTTCCATGCACGTATTCTAATGTTTTAGTGATTACGGGTTCACTCTTACCAATGACAGCTAAAATGGAAAAATCGTCGGCTAAGCTGTTGCTATCAGACGGCTAATTAGTCGTTGGTATCTGACGGCTAATTAGTCGTTGGTATCTGACAGCTAAATAGCCTACATGAGATGACTAATTAGTCTGCCACACGTCGCTTATTCATTTGACCAGCTTTTTAAAATGCACTGAAATCTATGACAGCTAATTAGCCGGCTTTAGCCGCCAGTTATGAGACAATGTCTATGAAATTGAAGGTTAAAAGTCAATGTCGTCTATTTTGGTAAAATGAGTCAGTCAAATCTCTATTTTGGTGATTTTCCCTGATGTCAAACTAAGTAATACGTTAAAAACATGGCTAGTTGTGTTCACAAGTATTAGCTTAGTATCATTAAAGTGACACATATACAACACGATGATATAAATCTTTTGATCAATAGTCAAGTTTGAATATGTCTTTTAATAATTATTATACCAAAACTGTTAATAACTTTTAATATGTCCATAGTTTTTTTTAGGAAAATTCCGAGAATATACTTCTGAAAAATCAAAAGTCTAGTTTTATTTGTTTACTTTTCAACTTCCTTGATTCTGGAAATACACCCGTACGATCCCGCAGAAATGTCAAGAAAAAGTACAAACACATCCAAAAAGAACACCCTACGAGCGTAAACGTCAGCAGCTTCTACTTCAGCACAGGTAGGATGTTCCGACGGATCAAACAAATCGTTCTTGGCAAGTCTGATATGAGCTTTTTTTTAAATTAATCGTGCTTGCAAACTCCGATTTGAGTTTTTTAATTAAAAAATTATTAAAAATCTATCTATACTTTGTAATAAAAAAGAGTAGCTTTTGTACCACCTGTCGCTCTCTTGCCTCCACACCTTTATGTAGAAGCAAGTTTTAGATGTACTAATAAAAGAGTAACGTTGGTAATCTATACCACCCGTATATAGGGTGTCAAATGAACGGTTTAGATGTACCAATAATAATATCTTTTAAAAATAAATATGAATGAACATAAAAAAGTACATATACGACTCATATAGGTCTATACGAGTCGTATAGAATGAACATGAATGACTAATTAGATGTGCCACAGATCTGTCAGCTGAAAAAGTAAGTACATATACGACTCATATAGGTTTATACGAGTCGTAATAGGGTGTCAAATGAATGGTTTAGATGTACCAATAATAGGATCTTTTAAAAATAAATATGGATTGAGAGTCAAAGTTGCATGAGTTCTTTAATTATAGGGGACTTAATACACTTAGTTATAATTAATAAACTTAGCTAGTTGGCTAATTGATACATAGTTTTATAAAATTAAGATTTAGGGATTTAAACCATTCGCAAACTACGAAGAATCAGTGGATATATTATTACGAGTAAACTCTTATCACATGAATGAAAGAAATTGTAACAAAATAAAAACAATTATAAATCAATTAACAAATATAAATAGTAAAAAGAAATACACAAATTGTCCAACGTACGAAAAGTTCAATTAGAACTTAAAACTCTTAAAGTCCGGCATTAAATGGCACACCGGTGCTCGGCAGCCACGACTGGCCGGCGATAAAATTCCCAACCGTAAACCTAGAAGCCTCGTTCGAGTTAGTAATAACCCGGTACCCACGCCAGTTCACTCTCCGGCTGGTTGAAGAACCCGGTCCAGTATTCCTATATTCCCCATAATACAAAGTATCAAGAGCAAAGTTTCCATCCCATTCTAACCATCCAGCCGGGTCCACCAAACTATCCATATAATTCTTCAAAAACACCGTACGAGAATACTGCTTCCAAGGCCGGCCCAAGAATGTTTTGAATGAGTTCAAGACCGGTTTTAGGTCGGATGCGGCCATAATACGAGAATTCTGAATAGAGATCCCGGTGTTCTGGTTGGAGTCGGTTCGGCCTTGGGCTGTTACGGTGATCTTTTGAGAATCCATGGGTCGTCTTCCGTAGATCATGCAGTTTTGGAAGACAACGGCCGCGTTGCCGAAGATGAAGTCGACGGTGCCGTAGATGTAGCATTCTTTGTAGAATTGTCGTTGGGAGTGGACGTAGAGGGTGTCTTGGTATCCTTCGAAACTGCATCGGTAGAAGACTGATAAGTCTGAGCTGGACCGCAGAGCCACTGCTTGGTGGTTCTGAGGGCCAGCGGTGTTGCGGAATGTTATGCCTTGGGCTATGAATCCGGACCCGGTTACAACTGTTACATGTAAAGAAAACGTGTGAGGAGTTTAGAAATATTCAATCTATACTTCAAAAAAGTATTTTATTAACACCTATATTTAGCCTTTTTTTTTAAGTAAACATATCCAAAATCAACTAACAAGAGGGTGTTTGAGAGTATGATGAGAAAGTGCTTACTGACGTATTAGTTTTTCAAAAAGTCAATAAACAATTTCAAAGACAGGATTTCTTAGCTTTTGAGAATAACTTATTAACTTATTGAATTTTTAAAAACTAATAATTCAATAAGCATTTTTCCACCACAATCTCAAACGTCCTCTAAGTTAAGAGGACTTAAACTTATGAGGTACACAAAAAACCAATTAAAACCCATGAAAAACTCAGCAAATTAGATTTCAGTGACTAGATTTTAGGGCGGCAGCAGCTGAAATCTTGCATGTAGGCTACATGACGGTATTTATTGTTCTTATTTTTTTTTTTTGGGTTATACTTTTCAAATTAATTGTGTCGAATGAAATCTAGCCTTAAGGCTAAAGGCTTATTTGACATATTTTGACCGGTTACTTTTGGACATGATTACTTTTGAGATGACTAAAATCACGGTACATTTTAGTAATTTTTTTCTTTTATATTAAATTGATAATATATATTTTTTTTAAAATAATTCATATATTTTGACTTCCCAAATATTTTATGAAATTCGAAGACTTAATGCAACTCTTTCGCTTTCTTGATTTGCAAACAAGAAATTTGTCTTTAACTAACGTTAAAGAACTTTCTGCATTGTTGACAACTGGAACCAAAAACCAACGTTGTTTAAAAGTCTTGTTCTTTTTTGTTTAGTTTAAAGATATAGAGAATGGTTACTTACTAACGGTGGCGGAGTCAAAGGTAGTAGAGCCGCCTCCAACACTCCGGCTACCGGTGATGATGGTGTACTTCAACCCATCACCAACAAGCATTATATTTTCCATTTTATTTCCAATCTCAATATTCTCTTCATAAACACCCCTCTTTATATAAATAACAAACCTCCCACTCCCACTTCTCTTAGAAGCTGCGTCAATCGCGGCCTTAATAGTCCTATAATCCCCCGAACCATCTTGAGCCACCACGACGTTCGCCCTAGGAGCCGCGGCCTGCAAAAGCTTCCTATCGCCACTCTTAAACCACTTCGGAAATCCATCTTTATAACTGTCCACAGGTGGTGTTGTTCCATTGTTAATAGCCAACGTATTGCTAATAAGTTTGCTCACATTGTTAGACATGAGTGGCAACATATAGTCCGAAGCGTTAAGCTCCACGAACCCAGCCCGACATGTGTCGAGGTTTGTTAAAGCAGTGCTGAGCCACGTTTGTGCGTCAAAATCGGTGCACTTGGTGGTTGGGTCTAGGGTTTGGTTTAGTTGCAAAATGGTGTTTTCGTACAGCTGTAAACAGTCGGCCCATGCGGCCCTTTCTCGCTTGTTTCGACACTTTTGACCGAGCCATTTGGTGTGGCTCTCGGCGGTTAGTGCCCTTTCCATGGCTAGTTCCAAAGCCGCTTTCCGGAAACTGGATTTGCCCAAAATGAGGCCGGATTTGTGCGGTTTGGTGGTCATGAAATGCTTGCATGGCTCGGGGTTTGGCGTCTTATCGCACCACCAGTTAACGTCGTTAGGTATGGCTGAGGAAACGAAGGCTGAAATGGAGATGGTGAGGAGTATGAAAATGGGGATGTTCATGGTGAAATGTTGTTAGTTTGTGTGTTTGTGAGATATATTGATGAGGTTATTTATAAGGTTTTAATGTCGTCTGATATTGATTGTGATAAAGTTGACATTTGACAATGTCACCAATTGAAAAACTAGATGTATAGAAGGAAGATTCTCCTATAAAACAAACTGGTTCTAGGTGGTGTTTAATTGAATATAAGTTTTCAACGTATATAGTGACAAATATTATAACTAAATAAAGATGATAAAACAAGGGATAATATATAATATTTGAAATATTAGCTGACTGGCTTAGACCCTGTGTAATACACACGGGTGAAAAACATCAATACATAAATTTCTCAAATTTTAATTATGTATTTTATAGGTGTGAAAATGTATTACTGTATACTAAGGATATAAAACAAAATTCAAAATATGCAAAAAATAATATATAATTGGGTTTCAAATACGTCAATTACTATTTAATGTAATTTGACTTTCATTTACTATTTGATTGAAAATAAAAATTACATAATTAGATTTCAAAGTTTTTTTATAATAAAGGATAATTTAAAATAAATGTGTTTTATTAGTATAATTAATAATTTAAAAGATATTAATGCATTTAATAATGGAGAGGCGGGAAAATATTGATGAGATTGAATATGGTGACGACATGTGGCATACAAAAACCTTTTATTTATTATATAGTATAGATGTAAATGCAATATCAGGGCAACCAAGGTATTAATTTGATTTCGTTAATTTAATTTATTTCAATCAGGACTGTCAATCTCATTTTTAAAAAGCTATCTTGATTGAGTTATAAACTAATACTCTTCGATCATTTTGCTCTTTAACCAATTTCAAGAACGTACTATTGTGAACTTTTTACGTGTATAGACAAAATTGGCAAATAGAAAAGTTAAATTAGTATTTAGATTACATACATGAGATTAGATATGTCAAGACTCAAGAGTTGAGTTATTTTTTTACATTATTTACCAAGTTTTTTTCCTGTCAAACAATATATTTAAATTTCCATAAATATATACAAGCCATACTCAACATTGATAAGGTAGATATTGGAAAAATAGTGAAAAATGAGGTTTTGCATAAAATAGGAAAAAAAGATTTTTTCTAACTTTGAACAAAAATAATTCTAATATGTAACAAAGATTAATATACTTATTTCTTCTGGGTTTGTGTTATTCTATGTGAGAATTTCATAACAAATCAAATCGTGTCCAAAACAAATCTAAGATGAGTGAGATATCAATACTCAAAGTTATGAGTTTGCCACGGTTAAAGCTAGATCAGTTAGTGCCTAAGGCCAAATTTGGTGTTGAAGACCAATAGTGCCGAAGGCCAAATTTGGTGCCAATGACCAAAGTTAGTGGTGAAGAGCAAATTTGGTGCCGATAAACAAAGTTAGTGTCGATGACTAAATTTTGAGCTAAAACAGAAACAATAGTTACAATTTGGTGAATTAAACACATTAAAATACATTGAAAACGTTTAATATAATTTATTTTTTCATTTAATTTTAAATGAGACCGATGCTTCAATTGGTCTCATTATAAATAATAAGGTGCTCCTTAGTTGATAAATACAGGAGTTTACATAGCAAACACACAACAAAGCTTTCCAACAGTTCTTTGATTCTACTCATGTTCATTCAAGGTATTCTTTCAGATGTTAGTTTTCTCCCCGACAATACATACTGTTTCGGTTGTTATACCCTAGGAAAAAAACAAGTTCTCTTGGGAGACTTGAAATTTGTTTTAATGGACCCGTACTGAATATGAATCCGACCAATGGGTGTTTGTTGATGTTTTGGATGCATAATTGTTATGTTTTTATGAGTTTTTAGTGTGAAACAAGTTTATTTTGCAAGTATTTGTGACTTATAGGTCTTGAGGAGCTAAATACGCACTTTGGATGCAATTGGATGAAGTTGGAGGACTAGAAGTGCAATTATTGAAAGATGGAAAAGCTGCTTGGTTGAACCAGGGCCCAACGTTCCATACGATGTTCACTAGTTTGCTTCAGTGTTCCACACAACGTTTACAGAATGTTTCCAACGTTTGAGCTTTAGTTTGGACATTCTATACGTTGACCCCCGACGTTCCATTCGTCAGTAGGTCGGCCAACTCCGGATTATTTTGGGATTTTGTCCTTAGTTAAGCCCAACCATTAGGGTTTTGAAGACACTTTTTCCATGTGGTTTTTGGATGAACGAAAGGCTATTTTGGAGGTTCCAAACATTAGAGATCTATCCCCATTCATGTTTCGAAGATCCAACTCAAGTTTTGAAGATTCAATAGTGATGATGTGTGGCTAGTACGTTTGTGATCACATCCGGGTGAATAGTTCTTATAAATGAAACACTAGATTTGATTTCCTAGGTTTCTTGGATTGGGTTTTTGATTGACACTTTAAATCATACGAACTCAGTTGCACATTGGTTTATTTAAACGGTTTGTCTTTGTTAAAGCATTAGTGCAATATCATTTCGATTTCCTTGCAACATGAACTCATTGATCTTGTGTTGTTTTTTGCAATTGTGAACTAAAAATTTGTGAATGAGCGAGTCTCTAAAAGCTTGTTCTATCTTTATCACTTGAATCCATTTTTTTGTAAAGTCGTGTCTATGTGATTTTCAACTAGGTTAAATTAGATATTTTGTGAATCTTATGAACTTAAAACCCATAAGTGATTACATGTTCTTTTAACTGTTTTCTAACCAAATCAAGTTTTTTTTGCTTTTGCAACTGTTTCTCATAACCAAATCAATAATCAATTTTCAATTTCATAGTTAAAGTAGTTAGTAGTTGAATAACACTCTCCGCAAATACCTTATCTATTCGACAACTCTACTTTCTATATTACAGTCTAAGGTAGATAAGGACAAAATAATTATATTTTTGATTGACCTTCGACAAGCGATCAAAATTCCCAACCATCGTCTTCTTCATCTTATCATCTTGTTTTTTTCATTTTTTTCAACTGTAATTCAGCACAGTAGTTTACTGTTTTATTTGCCTCATGTATAGTAATTTCAATCTATAAAAGTGTTTTTATATAGTTTATAACTTTTTTTTATTATAAATTAGTTAATCGTTTTATGTTTTGGTAAACCGTATGAGATGCTTGATTAGTTGATTCACGACACCAAGCTTAACACAGGTAAAAGTACACACTCCTCCTGCCCCCTTATAGCAAGATAGTTTGTCATTGTAAACGTATTATATTTTTTTCGTAGGTTTTGATTATGTTTTTTTTTAACGGCAAACGTTACTCCTCTAATTTTACACCAATAATGCTAAACTACTCCCTTGTCCAGGTTTGAACCTGAGACCTCCTCTCTAAGAGGCATGTGTCTCTACCAAGTGGGTTAACCCTAATTTTTTCGTAGGTTTTGATTATGTGAACATAAATATATGTGGGTGATGGATATGCTGCCTTCCAGGGACGTTGACTTTCTCCTTTATATATATATATATATATATAGTATATAGATACATATATAGATGTGTTGCTTGTTTGCCTTAAAACATGGGTGTGACACCATGAACACGCGTTGATATTCTAGACAACCAACTTGAGCCCAACAAAATCCCATTATTCATCCCAACTTGCGTTTGATTAATTACGGCTGTTTTCATCATTCCGGTGTATTATTAAGAAGGGAATCGGAACTCATCATACAAACATTAATAACTAATACATATGTAGTATCAACAAAACCAAATATTTAACAATCAATTTGCACTCATATATATACATACTAGGTTAGAATCCCGTGTATTACACGAGATTGTATATTATAAAATATAAAACTTATAAATTTATAAATACGTGTTAACTTGTCAGACTATTATGATCGTCTTGATATATATCAAGTGGAAATATGTGTGTATATAACAACTTAGTATTTTTCTTTAATTAGTTATATTTTGATTTCCTATTATATATTCTTATTTAATATAATTAATATTATTTTTTAATAATATATTTATAATATCATTATTATTTAATAAGATAGAGACACATTTATTAAAAGAGATAGGAGGAAAAACAAATGTCAGGATAGGGGAGGGTTAGAATGGAAACCCTCTTGAGTTTAGAAAACTTATGAAAATTCAATGTAACTTATTTTTTTTTAACCTTTTGTATTAGTATTTTCGTCACCAAAAAAACAAAAAACCGCCGTGTACACTTTAAAAAAAAATCTTGAAAAAATAGTTTAAATTAACGTTTTTTAAATATTGGTCAGCATAACGTCAGCAGTAACATATGTAACACATGAAAAAATAACAAAAATTCACGTTTTTTTACATACGTAACAACGTTCAGCGATTTTATAAAAAAAAAACTCGTCGCTTTTTTTGATTTTTTTTTTTGCCAAATGTTATAAAATTAGATATAGAATCTATCTAAATTTTTTTTTAATTTTCACCAAATTTTAGCTGTTACATAAGTTAGTAGAGAGTTTTCATAGTTTTCTCAACTCAATGAGTTTTCTCCATATACTTACCCTATACATATATATGATATATGTATTAATACTAACGTAGTGAGTCAATTAATAATAGCAATACTTACTTTTTTAATGGCCGACTAAGAAAACGCTGTTAATCAACTCGTTATTAAAAATGTAATACAAAGGGCCCATCGAATTGGCTTAAATTCTAAAGTTGACATAACAACGTTATGAAAGTTTCCACCATCCTCACTCAACCTAAAGAACAATACCAAATTAAACGATTCAATCAAAGAAAACAAATTGTTTGTAAGTCAACTCATCAATTATCGGTTATGAATTCCATTTTAATTTATAACTGGATTGAAATGGCTCTTACACACTAGAAAGCTTGTAATTTTGCTTGCGAACACTGTGTCGCAAATGCAGGATGTATGTTAAAAGTTGGTAACAAGATATATAGGAAATACTAAAATGAAAACACAATCCAAAAACTAAAAGTTTATTAAACTTCTTAAGGTGGTTGAATTTTCCCTACGAGATGATTGGTTGACTTCAATTATATGGTGTTGATTGGAATTGAATGTCAGAAATTAAAAAGGCTTATCAAATAGAATAGAAAGAAATGATTTAAAAAGGAGAAGAATATGAGAAGAAAAACCTATCATGACAAGGTTTTGATGAAATACAATTAGTTGGGCTCATAGTTTCTTCAACATATTATTTAAGTAGCATTGGTCCAGTGGTTAAGGCGATGAAGGATCATCCTGTCCACGCAGGTTCGATCCCGAGCCAAACCGGGTTTTAGTCCGGAGTGCGTTACGCTAGCGGGTCTTGGCCCGTGTAGCGGCGCAACTGTTGTCAAGTGGCAGCAGGCTCCATGGTTTCCCGGTGATAGCCGAAGCCTCTCGTTCTGAACCCGCGGGCCCGGTTCAGACAACGTAGTGGTCAGGTTGAGAGGTGCGAGTCTCCGATTTGGAGATGCGACTGCCACTTAAAAATGAAAGTTGCCTATCAAAAAAAAAGTAGCTTAGATCCAGTGTATTACATACGGGGTGAAAAATATTAATACATAAAATTTTTAAATCTTTGTATGTATATTTTACAGGTGTAAAAATTTATCATATACTAAGATATATAAAACAAAATTCAAAATATATAAAAACTATATAATTGGGTTTCGAAAATACGTTAAGTACTATTTAATTTAATTTGATTTTCGTTTATTGTTTGATTGAAAATAAAAGTTACATAATTAATTTTAAACTTTTTATAATAAGGGATATTTTAAAATAAATTTGTTTTATTAGTACAATTAATATTTTTTTAAATATATTATTATTAAAAGATTGAGGTGCATTTAATAAGAGAGAGAGAGACGGAAAAAAATGATGAGAATGAAAAACCCGGCTGCATGAGGAAAAGGATCAAAATTTTAATCTCCTATTGTACGATTTGGGTGCTTTGGCTAACAAGTACTAGATGGATTTTCTCGAACTCTAGGAGAAGCGTGGATAATATGATGGAAGACATCAAAGTCTCGTCATTTAATTGGTTGAAGAATCGTGGTGATAACAATGGTCCGAATTGGGATGATTTGGTGCGCGACCATGTGTTTGGTGTGGCCTAATGTTTGGTCGGGTGATAGTTCTCCATTATTCGTTTTTAGCTTGGTTGTTTAGTTCTCGTTCGTTTCCTTTCTGTTGGTTCTTTGACGTTTGTAATTGGGGTATTTGCTAGCACTCCGCTAGCTTTCTTTGAGTTATCTCATTGTGGTCGTTCAAAAAAAAACATGACATGAAAATACATTTATGTACTATATAGTATAGATATAGATATAGATGGGTATTAATCTACGTTGTGCATTTTATATATAATTTTATTTGCTTAACCACTCTTAACACGTTAAAACTTGTTGCATTACGTACAATTATATTTCAATAAAGACAATATTTTGAGGGATATTACTAAAGTTCGGTTAGTATAATATTCCCAAATACTATAGATGGCAAATTAAAAGATAGCTATGGTATTCTTGAAATTGATTTATGCTCCTTGAGTAGCAAAAATGATACAAATAATTTACTATATACATCTATACTAGGTTAGAAACCCGTATTTTTACACGGATTAGATAAAAGAAAATATTAAATAGTTAATAATGACAATTTATGATTATAAATGAAATATTAACGACCTATTAGTTTAATAATGTTAATTCCAAAGATCTCTAGCCCTTTAATGTTGTCTGGTTATCGGCCTATTAAATTAATTAACTTGCAATACAAGATTATTGCTAGGTTATTAGCTAATAGATTGGCAAGGGTGGTTGATTTTGTGATTAGTCAAGAGCAGTATGTTTTTATTAAAGGTAGACAAATTCTAAAGGGTGTGTTGATTATGAATGAATTATTAGAGTAGTATGAAACCATAATTATTATAGGTTTTATACTTATGTGTATTTTATCATTCTTAATGTACCAATTATGTAATTTCATTTAGCTCTATTTCGAATCCAAAGGAAACTAAGAACCTTCATCTCCTTCACCAATTGGAAAGAGCAAGGGTTTTGGCCCTTGAAGATTTTTTTTTAGCCCTCCATAAGCACCAAAGAGATGTTACCAAAATAGCTTGAGATACCTTAATTTGTTTCTTGTTTTGGAGAATAGCCAAAGGCATATTCAAAATCTCGTCCAAGATAGCAACAAGTAGGGGGGAAGATTACACCAGCTAAAAATCTGTCTCCACATGACTCTCGCCAATTCACACGCAACAAATAAGTGTCCAACTCCCTCATCAAACCAGCCATTATTAGGGTTGCTTTGTTTAAGGGGCTGACAGTGGGGTGGAATAATTTACAGTTGTCACACTTACTTTATGTAGATGATGCACTTTTTGTGGGAGATTGGACCCAAAGTAATATTTGATGCCTAGTCAGAATGCTTAATTGTTTCTATATTGCGTTTGGATTGTAATTGAACTTGAATAAGTCCAATTAAAATGGTGTGGGAGTCGGATATGAAGAAGTGGTCAATTTTGCTTCTTTTACGGGTTGTAAATCGAGCAAAATTCTGTTCGTGTACTTGGGTCTTCCATTTGGTGCAAATATGAGTTCTTTAGCTAGTTGGTAATCTACTATCGATAACTTTCATCAAAGGTTCTCTAAATAGCGTATCAATATGCTCTAAGTCAGTGGAAGGTACACTCTTTTAAAATCTGGTTTAGGGGCTTTGGGGATCTATTACTTTTCTTAATTTCTTATGCCGAAAGGTGTCACACCCCGCTAGGGCGGAAACGCGAGGCGCGACGTTCACTGGTTTCCAAAGCATATGATTACCGCAAACACATACATGTAATTGGATACATAATCGAGTTTAAAATATTTACATTACAAAATATCAACTTGAGTTTACAAAAGGTTAAGATTTCGCAAATATGACTCAAGACCATGAGTTATACAAGAGAAATCCTCCCAAAAGCCGTATCCATGTGCATGCATGTATCCTACATTGCTAACCTGATGACCACGTTCAATTTCCTGAAAACATACTTAAAATTGTCAACACTAGGTTGGTGAGTTCACAAGTTATTATAAAGAGTTATCATAAACCCAATGTTTAAACCTGATCATTTGTCGATCAAAACTCTTTGTTAAACCTGATCATTTTAACCTGATCAGAACTCTTTGGTTTAAAACCTGATCACTTTAACCTGATCAGAACCCTTTTGTTAAACCTGATCACTTTACTCTGATCAGAACTCTTTTGTTTAAAGCCTGATCACTTTAGCCTGATCAGAACTCTTTTGTTTAAAACCTGATCACTTTAGCCTGATCAGAACTCTTTTGTTTAAAAACCTGATCACTTTACCCTGATCATAACTCTTTTGTATGTATTACCAATGAATATGATTACTAATCCGATCTATTGACCCCATTTGTAAACTTGCAAGGAATACAAAATAGTATGTAATGTACGAGACCGTAACCAAACCCCAACTTTCTGTGCCTCCCCTCGCCTTTCTGCGAGTAAGATTATATGCGTTCATTTGGACCCCTGGTTAGCGCGACTAACCATGACCGGGAGCGTCACCCCCAATAGTACTATTCATAAAATCCCGGGCTAAATCCATAGCTAATGGTTACTAATTTATTACGAGGACTTTAAGCGCTTTATTGTTCCCTCAATACATACATACGGTCAGATCATTAGTTCCATTCATTTATACACAAAAGTCTTTTACAAGTATGTTTCCACCCCAAATCATTTCAAAAACTTAGAAAAAAAGGGGGATTAGTGAAACTCACCTTGACAATATGAAAGCTAGCAAATATTTGAATGACGGCAGATTCGCCTATCCGTATCCTATTTACACAAGGATAACATACACGTTAAGACTACCCGTCTTAAACGCAAGTTGTTCACCCGACTTAGCAGAATCTGGTTGCTTTTGTTTTTAATTATCTTTTTAGTTTTTCCAACCTTTGTTTTGTTATAAAAATAGTCCTGAGTTACTGCTCCATGGGGCTGATGAACAGGTATCGAAACTTTCTTAGTTTCGATTAAACAGAACAAATGTCGAAACTTCCTAGTTTCGACTGAGCAGAACAGGTATCGAAACTACCTAGTTTCGATTGGCATGAATAGTATCGAAACTACCTAGTTTCGATTGGGCAATCGGTATCGAAACTACTTAGTTTCGATTGACAGGTATCGAAACTCTTAGTTTCGATTGAATAACAGGTATCGAAACTATAGTTTCGATTACTGCACTTTGATTGACAGAATTCGTCCTGTATATTTTTATGTTCAAATATTGAATTTGACACACTTTTATTGTTATCTTACTTGCGTTTGAACGATTTGCATGTTTAGCTACGGTTTTTAAAGAAAATGAAATGGATAATATTGAGTTTTTACCTCAAACAGAGAATGGTGATTTCTAGAGAAACAGAGAATGATCTTGAGCTCCTTAGCTCGATTCTTGAGAACACACTGGGAACTCTTCTTATAGCACCGAAATCTGATGAATTTTGCCTTGAACTGGACTTCGATTTGAAGGAGATATTGAGAATTTGCCGTAAGAAAATGAGAGGGATTGAGAGATTTGGTACTGAGGAGGTATGGTTTTTATTGGAAATTTGAGTGAATTTGCAAGTGGGAGAATGGCTCCCCTGACTCTCGGCCGAGAAAGTCAAGAAAATAGTCTGGGGTTAATGATAACCAATTTTTAAGTATTAATTTATTATGGTATTAGTATCAATTAGAGTTTTAAAGGGGTAATTTAATTCGGTTTCGATTCTTCACGGTATTATGATTTTAACCAGTTTATGGCTTGTTGAAGAAAATATTGAAACCTTGATTTGTATAATTCATTGAGGTGATTATTTGTAGGTATAAGTACCTAAAAGTGGCGCTACATAGTAACGTCTTCGAAAAGTCCATTATTTTACTTTTTCGTATAATATATGATTTAGTCTTAACCATGAATTATAGTTCAACGTAAATTTTGTGTAATATATATATATATATATTTTTTCTGGTTATTTTATTTAACCATTTACGTTCGCATTTAGTCGGGTTATTCTGCTTACTTTTTCTAGTAATTCTTTAAGATTTACTAGACTTGGAATAAACTTCTTTGCTAGACTTCTTGACTTTACTTAGTCAAAATAAATATCAGGAAATAATAATTACGAACGTGCGTTTATGAAATGTGGATATTGACCTGAAACGCTGGGTGTCACAAAAGGGGTTTCCAAGTTATTGGAAAATATCTGGGCTAAGTTTTTTTGGGGAGAGTGTGAGGGTGTTCGGAAAATCCCTTAGGTTAAATAGGATGTGATTCTTGCGGATAAAAATAAAGGTGGGTTAGGTGTAGTCGGTTTGAGAAAGTTTTCACTGTGTGCTTTTACAAAAATATATATGGCGTTTGACTCGGAAAATGAATTTTGAGTGAAAATTATTAAAGAGATTTATGAGGAGAAAGCTGGGATTTTAGATGGTCAAGGGGGGTGGCACGACTAATGGGGTCTGGAACCGAATTATTAGATCGTTTAGAACTCTAAATTATAAAGGTAATTCTTCTTGGTCTACCTTAAAGAAAAAAGTGAGGAATAAGGTAGAGACGTCTTTTTGAAAGGATATTTGGTAGAGTGATGAGCCTTTAGGTGTCATATTTCTTAGACTGTTTCGTTTAGAATTAGACAAAGATTCCTCAATTAAAGACAAAAAAAAGTGAGATAAGATGAGAGTGGTCGTGTAGACGCGTGCTTAAATGGATCAATTTAATCATTTGCTTAGCATAGCAAAATTAAGTTGAATTGCTTTTCGTGGTTCTTTTAAATTTGCATTTGACTTTATACGCCAAAAAAAAAATTGAAAAGTATGTTTTTATAATATTAACCCTAAAAATTTTAACCTTATTATTAATTTTTTTTTTTGAAAAAAACACCAAAAAAAACTATCGATTACTTTTTCTATCATCCAAAAGTAAAAAAAAAATGATCAAATGGTTATAATATAAAATAGAATTTTTATTATCATTAAAATTTTCAACCGATTTTATACAACGTTGTTAGCATATTTAACCGGTGGTAGTTCGAGTGGTTGGACAGCTTAATGAGCCGGAAGTACTCACGTGACCGGGGTAATGAGTCGGTATGTAAGGACACACCCGTATATTATGCGTTCTTGAGACACGTTGCAACGTATAATTACAGCATGTGACAGACATAACGAGCTTTATGTGCCCATTTGTATCACATGTCAACCTCTCCCCTCTTGTGAAGGCAATGTTTATGAAAATGTTTATTTTAATTATTTTCTCTATATATTAATATTATGATAGAGGAAGGATCAAGAGAAAAGCACAAAGTTAGGCGAAAACCGTAATTTTTTGTTTTCTGTTTACGTATACGTAACACTATGGGTTACGTATACGTAAGCCAATATTTAAATGATTTTTTTGATAAAAATGTGTAATATTATATTAATACTCTTATAAAAAAAAGTAAAAATAAAACAAAATAAAAAATAAATATTATCATGTTATTAGTTAAAATTGATTTTTTTAATGGTTTTCGTCTAATTGTGTGATTTTCTATAGAACCCTCCTTGTTATGATATTATCCATTTTCTTTGATATAAAAAAAGTCACAGTTTATTTGAGAAATCAGAAAGTGCTACAACTTCCTCCCGCATCTTGAATGGCTACTAGAATCCAGTGTCAAGTATTGAACCCTTTTTGTTTCAACAAAGATACAAACAACAAACCAAATAAAAAACAACAAAATCAAATCACCCAAATCTCCTTCCCCAAATCATCTCCAACACAACTCCTTACTCACCAAAAGCCTACCCCACAAACTAAACTTGAAGCACTTAACAACATTGTAGACGACCTCGAAGCCTCTGTCAAAAACGGCATAGTGATCGATGACCCCCAAATATTCTCTTCACTTCTTGAAACCTGCTACCGTTTACAAGCCATTGAACAAGGCATCCGCATCCACCGCGTAATACCCAGAAAACTCATACGCAGAAACGCGGGAGTTTCTTCAAAACTGCTTAGGTTATACGCCTCTAACGGCTATATGGAGGAAGCCCACCAGGTGTTCGACCATATGTCTCAGAGAAACTCATCTGCTTTTGTGTGGAATTCGCTTATATCCGGCTACTCCGAAATGGGTTTTTACGATGACGCATTGGCATTGTATTTCCAGATGGTGGAAGAGGGTGTAGAGCCGGACCGCTTCACTTTTCCTCGTGTGCTTAAAGCTTGTGGTGGCATGGGGTTGATTCATGTCGGTCAGGAGGTTCATCGCGAGATCATTCGTCGCGGGTATGCAAACGATGGATTTGTGCTTAACGGGTTGGTTGGTATGTACGCGAAATGTGGTGACATTGTGAAGGCGCGTAAAGTGTTTGATAAAATTGCGTTAAAAGATATAGTTTCGTGGAACTCGATGCTTACGGGTTTTGTTAAACATGATCTGTTAGTTGATGCTTCGGTGACTTTTCGACAAATGATGTTAGACGGGTTTGAGCCCGACTCGGTTTCTGTTTCCACAATTCTCATGCCAGGGCTGCCGATGAAACTTGTAGCGCAGATTCACGCGTGGGTTATTCGTAGAGGGACGGAATGGGATTTACCAGTTGCCAATTCTCTGATTTGTGTGTACGCGAATAATGGCAGGTTGGACAGTGCACGATGGGTGTTCGATGAAATGCCTGAAAGAGATTTGGTTTCTTGGAACAGCATAATATCAGTACACAACAAACACCCGGATGCACTTGTGTACTTCCAGCGTATGTTGCGTGCCGACATGTTTCCTGACGCGATTACATTCGTTTCTGTATTAACAGCGTGTGCGCATTTGAGATTGGTGAAAGAGGGGGAAAAGTTGTTTTCTACAATGACGGAGAAATATCGAATAGTTCCAACTACGGAACACTATGCATGTCTGGTGAATCTTTATGGCAGGGCGGGATTGATAACCGAAGCTTACAAAGTGATCACGGAGAAAATGCAAGTCGCAGCTGGTCCAACAGTATGGGGAGCGTTATTACATGCTTGTTATGTTCATGGAAATGTAGAGATTGGGGAAGTTGCTGCGGAAAATCTGTTCGAGTTGGAGCCTGATAACAACCATAATTTCAAGCTTTTGATGCAGATTTATGGTGAAGCGGGTCGTGTGCAGGATGTGGAGAGAGTTAGAATGATGATGGTGAGCAGAGGGTTCGACTTGTAGAGGACATGAATTGTTCATCATCGACTCGTAGAAGTCAACCCTCCTCCGAAACTACCGATGCTTATATTATTATTGATAAATTATTAAAAGAATACAAAAAGTAATGGTGAGGAGAGGGTTCGACTTGTAGAGGACATGTATTACACGGGCTGAATCATGAAAAGATTACAAAAAATAAATATCTTATATGTTGATAAATTATTATTAGATTTTAGAGGGTCACAGTTAGCAGATAACTTAATTTTATTAGATTTTGTGAAAAAAAATGTCAATGTAAATCTTATGTTCATTACTAATTTAAAAAAATTACAAGAAATATGTTGTTATATTATGTTGATATTAATCAAATATTAAATAATGATGGAATATAAATTTATTATGATATTGAATTATAAGAAATAATTTAGTTGCCCGGAATAATTTAGTTGTTTAAAATAATGGGCTAGAATAGTTTAGGCGAGCAAATATAAATGGAGGGGCTCTAGAAAATATAAATGGAGCAAGGGGCTCTAGAATGGCTAGCTGTTGTAGAACTCCGCGAGTGGCAGGTGACTGTCCCAACTCCCATCGAAATCGATGATGCAAGCACGAAGCATATCCTCGAGGTTTGAATGATCTGTTGAGACTTACCAGTCGTTTGAAGATGATATGTTGTGCTGATGTTCAATCTCGTTCCCATTGCATCATTGAACTTCTTCCCTATTGACTATTGGAAACAATTGACATCGTTACACCATGTCGAGCTATAACTTCATTAATGAACACTTCTGCTAATCGTTCTGAAGTGAGCGTCTCACGAACAGGCAAGAAGCGAGCATTTTTAGTCAGTCTATCCACAATCACCCAAATGGAATCATAACTTTAGCTATACGTGGTAGCTTTGTTATCTATAAAATTTGATTTTCACTAAACTTTCCAGTAATCGTTTTCTCATATCTTTTTCAATCATTAGTTTACTAAACAAATCTCTTATTTCATCGATTGAATATTGATAGCAGATTTAGTATCACGAGCCAGCGTACCCACGGATTGATATCCAGTTCTTACCATCTATTATATTGTGTTGCGATAGGTATACTTGCATATACGTGTTTACTTTGGTTTATTGGTGATTACCCGTTAAAAACCGTTACTAACGGTTCGGTTTGGTCTGGTTTTATATTTTAACAATTTGGTTTTGATTTTCGATAATCAAAAACCGTTACTAACCGTTTGGCTCACGGTTCAACCTAAAAACTATCAAAACCGGACCGTGAACACCCTAATGCTACTTTATGAGTTTCTCGTGGATGCTGCAGAATCATTCGAGCATAAGTGCCTCCCTCATCGCAGTGCTATTTAAGTGGCGTTTAGAATTAGTAGGGAGTCTTTTAGGATAAAGAGTGTATGCATGTTTGTGTGTGTGAAAACCCTCTCAAAACTTGTTTTTCATTTTTATGTTTTTGCATCATGTAATTTTTTGACTCGACTACTCATCAATCTATTAAAAGATAACATGTTCTGTTACATCTGATAGTATTTCATCTCTGTTTCCGCATTGTATTATTGTTGTTGTATACTTCCACCAAGATCATGTTAAGAAAATGTATTTGATTATCCACTGTATAGTATGTGTTAACTTGTCACCACTCTGTGTATTTCAATTGCTTGAAACTCTAGATTTGGATACTATGCATTGCATAGGATAGATACATGCAAATGAGAAAAAATCATACCACCATTTCTGCTTCTATAACACTACTAGGAATTCCAACATCTAACCTCATTGTGGGCTTGTACTGCTCCGGCACAGCTGCACCGCCCTGCACGCACATCTCCACCACCACCGGAGCCTGACCATAAAAGTTCCTCAGCTCTTTCTGCAGCATAGGTTCCTCCAGATTAGGAACATGCCACACATACCTTGGCGGTATCAAATCATCAAGAACCGCCGACTGCCACCCATGCTGCCCATTCCGCTGCTGATGCTTGTAGGCCCCACAGTTCTGTGCTTTATGACCCGTGGGGCCCACATGGATCTCTGGGCAGTACCCACAAACTCTCACCGGGTATATCTTCATCAATCTATTGGCTCCTCTCCTCATTTTCTCCCATACTTGGAGTGTTTCCTCTGCAAGTAAAACTATTTCTTCTTCGTTAGACGGAGGAATTATCTCTGAATCTGGTATTTCAGTCAATAAAATAGGTTTTGGATCTTGTGGGGGTAAATCTGGTAATTCACTTTCATCTGCATCGATGAATTCACTTTTACTGATTCGGATTATGGGTTTTCTTCTTCTTTTTGTGGGGAATTCGGGCATGTCGACTCCTGCTTGAATGCATAGCTCGGTTAGCGCTGGGATTCGAGGGACTGAAAATCTTTCTTCATGTGGGATACGTTTTCCCAAACGATCATACAGATGATAGGCCTCGATCTGAACTATTATGTCCTCTACAACAGCATCTACCCACTCGTGTTTTCCCTTCCGGATTGAAGAATTTGGGCCTTGACATGATCTAAATGGATGTCCCACAGGCCCAACATGAATTTCATTACAATACCTGTCAGAAGGAAAAAGGTTGACACATATAAGTTTGTTCACCATGCATCTTCTCTAAAAAAAAGAGGAAGCTTGAGGGGTATAGAGGACGCATAATGGGAGGTTTGGTTGATGGGTCACTTTTTTTTGCGTGTCAAAACGTGGCAGAGTTGCGACAGAAAACACCTTTTGTCCAATATTTTTGTTTTTTAAAAATTTAGTCTCACATATGACTATAGAAGTTATAATATCAAGATAATAATCTAATTTTTGAATAAAATGACTAGCAATACACTTGTGCAACTCTTACACCCATTCCTTTCAAGCTACTATTTTTCTCATTTGAGATAAAACATAACCGGAACTGACCCATTCATAAATAAATGGGTCAAAACTGCCACCTCTAGGTAAAATATAGCCCGAATCAACCAATTTCTAGTTTACAAGCATGTGCATCCCAAACAACCCCTCCCCACACGAAACAAAGTGTTCTGTGGTGATATTAGGATCCAAACAAAGTTTGCAAAGGGAATTACTTGCAGGCTTGTACAGGAACTACTTTCAAGAGCCTTTTGAGATTGTTGATCAATGTTGTTCGTGCATTCAACACGGCGTATGCAAGAGGAATCATCCTTTGAACCAGCAACCCGTTCTTCGGAGGGGGAGGGGCGGCTCTTTTAGGCTGACCTTTTCTACTCTTCATCCTCTCCCTGGCGGCTCGCCGGAGCTCCACAATGGATACAGGAAAGGGCTTCTTTTCTTTCTTGGAATAGTATCGTGGCAAATCAACATTCTGAGGATTATTACAGCATTTAATAACCAAGGATTGTGCCCTAGGTCTCTTGCCACCAAACTGTCAGAAAACAATACAGTTTATCATCAATCTTAAGAGAGACCAACTGGACAAACCATAGTGTTAATTTCACAAGAACAACAGTTAGTTTGCAACAAAATCCGAATCAAAGATGTACCTCGAGTGAATTGTATCTCAAAATGCCAACTTTGGGAGATAAGAATGAAACCAAACTGCAACTCATATCTGCTATAGAAACTAGGATCAGAACTTATACGAAATGCAAAGATTATTTTCAACTTGTTACAATTAGTAGTCATGTGTACTTAACAGGGATATACATCCCAAAGTCCTCAAAAGTTGAAGCTATTTTAAAAGGTCTAACTTATAAGCTTTATATGAACTTAGCAGTTTCATGTAGTGTGTTAGACTTATACAGTGAAAGAAACAACAAGCTAATTAAGACAAACTTAAGGTAGAAGCATTTCAGAATATAAATTATCCTAAAAAGTAACATTTACAAGAAGCAGCTAATAACTGCTAAGGCCGACTAGCAGAGGATAGTTTCATGAGGTCAAATTAGGGTTGGATAAATAAACTATTCGTGGAAGATTAATTCATAACAACAAGTTGATTGCCGGAATCGTAAACTCGCAGGCAACACGAACATGACATCAATTTCAATTTCTACTGTTAGGTATCTGTTAGCAGATAAAACTAAATTCGTATACTAAAATTGTTGTACGCAAATAGACAACCAATAACAGAAAAAAGGCAAAAATCGTACAGATGAAATCGATATACCTTGGCGTTGAGCGGTGGCCGGAAAATGAGAGAGAGAGAGAGAGAGAGAGAGAGAGAGAGAGGAGTGTGATGGATGTATATATCTATTGGATGGATGGAAGATCTGAGGAACAAGGAGAAAGAAGACACCAGGGGTCTGGGGAAGATGTATGAGTGGAATGATAAGGAAATGAGTTAAAATCCATCCGGTGTATTTTGGGTATGGGTGTTGAAAAAGTTCGAGGCTCACTCAAAGTTAGTTCGAAAAAGTTCGAGAAAAAACTAGGCTTGAAAAAAGCTTGGTTGAAAACGAGTCGGGTCGAGCCGCCTTGATTTGTAATTGGATGGGCTCGTGGCTCGTTCGATATCTGCCGTATTGGCTCATTTGTTTAAAATAAGATTAATAATAATTAAATGAGTTAATTACATGGATAGTCCCTGTGGTTTGTCAAAAGTAACAAGTTCAGGTACTAATAGTTTGAAGTTGCAAGTTTGGGTACTAACTTTTATTTTTGTAACACTATTAGGTACTAAGACTAACGTTCGTTAACTTTTTTGTTAAGTTGGAGTTAAATAACTTTTTTACCCTTTGACTATTTTTAATAGGGACTACCTATGTAACTGTTACTATTAACTGGGACCATTTATGTAAAAGTCACCATTTTCTTGTTCTCCTATCTTCCTCATTTGACCTAAAAACACCTCCTCCACCACTGCAACAGTAGCCTCTCCCTATCCCATTTATTTTCGGTCGCCGCCCCTGAAAGAACTCCAGCGATTGAGACCTGTCTCCTGTGTCGGATTCCTTTCACCATCTTATATTCGACTTCCTCTTTGGGTTATCAAACGATGATGGTTCTCATTATTCTCTCAAATTTGCAGAGTTGTGTCCAAATTGTTTACTACACCATTGCATATATGAAGCCACCGATTGCAAGATTTCAAGGTATGTGAAGCTAATTTGTTCTCTGTTTGAACTGAATGCCAAATCATGAGAGATTTTGAAATGGTGAGTTATAGTGGCAAAGGGGTAAGGTTAAAGGTGCAGTAGCAATTAACGTCTTATGTTTGATCACAGAACCCAGAAATTCAAAATTGAGGGCTTACACAATGACGATGGTGGAGAAAGAGATGAGGGGGCGTGGATTTGAACTGAACATTGTTGTGATTATGTGTGAAGAATATGATTTAGATTTAAGTTTATTTATTTAATATTTTATAGAAATTACACAAATGATCCCTATCATAAAATAGAGTTAGTTATATAAATGGTCCCTTAAGTAATTAAAGGATAATTTGGTCATTTTATCTAAACTTAACAAAAAAGTTAACGAACGTTAGTCTTAGTACCTAATAGTGTTACAAAAATGAAAGTTAGTACCCAAACTTGCAACTTCAAACTATTAGTACCTGAACTTGTTACTTTTGACAAACCACAGGGACTATCCATGTAATTAACTCTAATTAAATAATTAACAAATAAAAAAGTTGATAAAAAACAAAAATAATACATATAATATTTTAAATCTGCCTCGGTATCTTTCGATCTTAAAAAAATAATACTTTTTTTACAACCTTAATACTATTTTAATTATTCTTTTTTAGTTCTTATAGTGTTTTTTTTAGTTCATAACTTCATATATATTTCAAAATACCAAATTAATAAAAATCATTTTTTTTAAATATCGAGTTGTCTCGACGAGCTTGAGCTTGTTTGTTTAGAGCCCTAATTTTGAGAATTGAGGAACACAACAACACCTAATTTTGGAATGGACTAAAATACCCTTCTTCTCTAATTTTTTAGGATTATGTGTCACATCCTTATTCTTTATTAACCTATTTAAGTAAAATCAATTTTTTATTATATATATATATATATATATATATATATATTTTATGATGTTTAAATAATAACCAATATTTATATGATAACCATTCTTAAAATAAAAACTAAAAGGAAAAAACATGCAATAAAAATTTGTACAATATGCAAAAGAATATGTAAAGTTTCTACGGTAGCTTTACCCTCACATGGTAAAATTATCTTTTAATATTTATTTAATAAAATTCAAAGTCATGTGAGTTACTGTTTTTGCAAAAGTTATTAGTAACTTTTTTTAAAGGTAAGGCCACCGACTAGAGGTGGGCAAAAAAACCGGTTTCAAACCGGGTCCCCGGAACCCGACCCGAACCGGGTTCACAACCAAACCGGTTTCACCCAACCCGATCCGAAACCCGATCCAAACCGTAGGTGTTTTACCAGTTTTTAAAATTTTTTTGGATACCGGTTCTTAACCCGACCCGGTCCGGTTTCACCCTCAAACCGGTTTTCGGGCCCGAACCGGTTCTCAAACCGGTTCGAACCGTTGGAATTTTCGATTTTAACGGCTTTATAGCCGTTCCAACGGCTATTTGACCGTTTTTTTTGGTTTTTTTTGTATTTTGGAGCCCATATAACTTGTATAAATAGGTGTGGGTTGTATTGGTTCAACCACACAATTCCAAAACGCTCTCATTTCTAAAAAACGCTCTTATTTCTCAAAAACGCTCACGCTCGAAAGTCGAAACTCTCAAAATGGCAAACGAATCTCAACAATCTAATATTCTTGGTGCTTCTCAAAGTGTTAGTGCTCCCACGGTTGTGCGGGTTATTCCTACAACAAGGAATCCCAATGTTTGGCAACATTTCGATTTATGCGAAATGTCGAATGGTGGTCATAAGGCTCGATGCAAGTTGTGCGGGCATTTTTTTGGAAAAGACGCAAACACAACTTTGAAGAATCACATTGAAAAAAATTATTGTTCGGTTAAAAAGTCTCAAGCTTCGCAAGGTCAAACAAGTATGACAAACGAAGGTAATATTTTTGCGTATAATGTTGACTTGGTTCGGGAGAGGATGGCGCATTTTGTGATTCAAGAGAGTCTACCTTTCAAACACTTTGACAACGAGCGTTTGACTCGGCTTATTCAACAAACGCTCCAACCTCGCTACACTCATGTAAGTCGTGCTACTCTTAGACGAGATTGTATAAATATGTGGAAAAAAGCTAAAGTAGAAATAATAAATGAATTTGAAAATTTAAAAACCGGTATTAGTTTAACTTGTGATGTTTGGTCGGCTCCCCACAATTTGCCGGATTCTTACATTTGTGTTACCGCTCATTGGATAAATCCGGAAAGTTGGCAAATGATGAAACGTACTATTGCGTTCGATATTTTTGCATACCCACACACTGGTGACAATTTATTTTATATTTTAGACAAAGTTATAAGAACTTTTAAAATAGAAACTAAAGTTTTTTCAATATCGTTTGATAACGCCTCGAATAATACCGTCGCGGTAAACCAACTTATTTTAAAATATAACCCGATTTGTAATGGTATTTTTTTCCATAGCCGATGTGTTGCACATATTATTAATTTAGTTGTGCAAGATGGTCTTAAACACATTGACGATGTTAGAAATCAATTTAAACAAATGTTGCGTGACATTTTTCATACAAGTCGAAGAAGATATCATCGATATATAAAATTTTGTAAAGACGGGCAAACCGAATGTTTAGGTCCAAATTGGGACGTTTCAACACGTTGGAACTCAACGTGTAACATGTTCGAAAAAGCCATTCAACAAAAACGAAGTTTGCAAATGTTTCATGCCCAACTAGCAAGGCAAAAAAAAGTAACAAAATTTCCGACAACGGGTTGGGGTATCATTGAAGGTGTAGCCGATATGCTCCATATTTTTAAAACCGCTACAACCTATTTATCGGGAGTTTACTATCCCACAAGTCCTTTGGTTTTAAATCAACTTTTTTTAATGGTCGAAAAATTAAACGAATATTCCATGCGAGGCGGCGTATTTAAAGAAATGATACCGCCAATGAAAGAGAAATTTAAAAAATATTTTAAAGAAATGCCTCCGATTATTACTTGCGCCGCCGCCTTAAACCCGTGCTTAAATGTTTCGGGTGTTGAAACTTTAATTGAAAAAATAATTTACGGTTTGGATTTATACGAAGAAGACGTATTTTTAACGGATAGAGCAAAAACTATTTTTACACAAAATTTGTCTACTTTATTTACTGTTTATGTTGAAAAATATGGTACAACATCTACCGTTCATGAGCAATTTAGAAACGCTCCATCAAGTGCAAGTACTAGTCGGAGTTCAATGTTAAACTTATTTAATACTATACTTAATGAAAATAGTAAACGTCAACGGGGTAATACCCCAAGTAGCGAATTAGGTAGATATATCGGTTCGGATTTTTTAACCGATATGAATGCTCATGATTTTGAGACATTTGATATCTTGGCTTGGTGGAAAGGGAAGGAAAACCAATTTCCCGTCCTATCCGCTATGGCCCGTGATCTACTAACCGTCCAAGCTTCTACGGTAGCTTCGGAATCTGCTTTTTCTGTTAGTGGCAGGGTTGTTTCTTTACGAAGAACAAGACTAACTCCGCCATCGGTGGAAACGTGCATTTGCTTAAAAGATTACTTGGACGCGGCGGAAAGAATACAACATATATCTTCCCTTGAAGGCGAACTCGAAGTCGAGGGAGAGATATACGAGGACGAGGTGGAAGGAGGATTGATTGAAGCAATCGGCGAAGACCTCCTACGAGGGAGTTCGGGATCCGACTAGTACCGACTACCCGGATTTTCAATATATCCACGAAGAAGACTTTTATATTTAATGTATTTTTAATTTGTAAACTTTTAATTATTTGTTTTGTAATTTCTAAACTTTATCTTGTATGTTTTGTAATTTTTAAGTTAATTTAATATCTTTAACGGTTAATTTTTTTAAAAATTAACGGTTTTTTTTTTTAAAAATCCGGGTAAACCGGTTTGGGACCCGAACCGGTTTAGTAGCCAACCCGGTTTCAACCCGGTCCGATCCGGTTTGGTAGGGTTGGGTTCGATGATCCTGGAACCCGGTTCGTGACCCGAACCGGTTAGTACGTCGACCCGGTCCAACCGGGTTTTGCTCAACCCGAACCGATTTTAAACCCGAACCGGTTTCGTTAAAAAACCCGATTTGTACACCTCTACCACCGACCTTACCTTTCCTTTATTTGCTAAGTTCTTTTTCTTTTCCAGATGGCCAGGAACAGGAACAGACGAATGACAAGGAAACTAAGATTTAGACGCAGCCCAATAGTGAAAAGACCCATCAGAAAAAGCAGAATGCCACTGGGCCCAATAGCAAAGGACTGCCATGCGGGCTATGCCCAACCGAGATAAACTATCTTTGTTGTCTAATTAGTTCAATTAATTTATGATGGCACCTTTTTTTATTGGAGAAAACAGAAATCTTTTATCGTTAAATACCGATTTTGCGTCATCGATACACAAGTGCCATGCTGGTTGGCATGGTTCAGACGCGGTGCGGTTTCCTTCCCTTTCGCACATTTTTTCCCTACTTTATATAATATTTTTTTCACTGATTTACGTTTAAATAAAAGCGTTGTGGGTTACTTTATTTTTTACTTTGGTGTTCCTTATGTTTCCAAGCACGCATTTTAGTATTTTATGTCTTAGGTTTCTTAAACACCCTTTTAAGTATTTGGTTTCGTTGGGAACTTCCCGCCGCAACGCGCGGGTTCAACCCTCCTAGTTATTTTGAAAGAGAAACAATATATGTGATATTTGTAAGTTTTTTTTTGAACGACAACAGTAAGAATCTATATCTATATTATAAATAAATGTTTTTACATGCCACGTGTTGCCTCCATATTCATTCTCATCATTTTTTTCCCGTCTCTCTCACTTATTTAATGCACTTCTATCTTTTAATAATAATATATATTTAAAGAAAATATTAATTATACTAATAAAACATATTTTTTTATAAATTATCCATTATTTTAAGAAACTTTGAAATTTAATTATTTAATTTTTTTTCAATCAATTAGTGAATAAAGTCTAATTATATTAATAGTAATTAACGTATTTTCAAAACTTAATTATATATTATTTTTTTACCTATTTTGAATTTGTTTTCTATCCTTAGTATATGTAATATATTTTGACACTTATAAAATATATATATAAAGATTTAAAAATTTTATGTATTGATATTTTTCACCCATGTGTAAACATTAAGGATAGAAAACAAATTGGGTAAAGATTTAAAATATAAACTTTAAAGTGCTTCTTTAACTAATTTGTTTTTTCGTAAAAAAGACTTCACGTGATTGTAGGGACAGGAGTGGTCGGCCTTGAATATTGTGAAAGTCTTTAGCCCAAGATAAGGACCAAAAATTGGGTAAAAGTTTACGACTCCGAAGAAAACTCCAGTAAATTAAAAAAAAATCAAATCAATCCAATTGCTACAGGTTTTTAATAACTAACGCTATTTTTTAGAGTTTAATAAATAAAAGAAAAAAATTAGAATTAAAAAAAGAAAAGAAAGATAGATGAGAGAAAGGTATAATATAAGTTTGTGTTACAAAGTTTAAAGAAAAGAAAATGAAATTAGAGATTTTATATGTTCCGAGTTGATATAAGTTTGTGTTACATAGGTCCGCCAATGCCTAGATCAGTTCGTGCTTAGTTCCCGCTGCGTGTTTTAAAACAGTTTTGAAAGCTATGCACAAAACCCAACACATTTTACAAACCGAACTGATGCACATGCGGGAACGTGTTCAAATGGCTTAATCATAAACAAGGTTTTTATCAAATGTCTTAATCGAATGATTCAGTCGGCAAACTTAAAGATGTAACACTAAAAATTTTCAACCAATTTTAATTTTCAAAAACACGTGAAAATAGGTCCCAAATAATATTCTTGATTTAAACACATATTAAATACAATGATACGAAAAACAACATGATTTTTCTTATGAATAACTGACCGACATCTCAAAAAGAAAAACAGGTTTTAACATCCAAAAGATGAATTTTGAAACAAGTTTAATTACTCCTAACAAGGAGTCTCAACCCCCAACAATAGAAAACCACCAAAACAACTGAGAATCCAATCTGACTCGAAACTTGACCCGAGACATCAAACCAGTACCTACAAGGAAACACCATAAATATAACCATTAGTAATAATATACAACACCCCAACATCCCCACAAGTCCTTAAAAGAACAGACATCCACAAACGACAAAAATCTGTAAAATAGGTGTTTCGTGGGTGTTGGCAGCGAGTTTTGGGCGTACCATACGCTGGTGGGCGTATGGAACGTCGGGGGTGGGCGTATGGTATGTATACATTAATTACTTTAGTTTTTGGCCCAACAATTCCACTAGCTTGAGACCCCGACTCGTTTTACTCCCGAATTACACACCGTTACATGCATTACCACCTATGTATGTATACATTATTTAGTTAACCTCCCACTAACCCGACCATATTCCTTTGTAAGGTTCTAAAGACATCAAACAACACCAAAATGACTTTATGAAGTTTATGGCCTCAATTGAATCCGTGTAACTTTTTTAGACATTAAACTACCATATGATCATTTTATTCTTATGTGAAGTTCAAAGACGGCAATATTGATGACTGGGGTTTATGACAAATCGTCACCCAAAGTGAGGAATGTGAAATCTTCGATTATAAGAGTATGGGGTATACCCATGCGATTATGGTGTGGTGTGATAATAAAATGCAAGTCACGTGGCACCACGTCACTATCATCATTATCACATCACCCATCACTAGACAAGGGGTATATCCATGTGATTGTGGTGGTGTGATAATTAAATGTTATTTTTTTTATTTTAATTTAAATAAAAAATAAAACATAATATTTAAAAAAAATACATTAATTAAAATAACTAAAAAACATTAATAAAAAAAATACATAACAAAAAAAATACGTAACAAAAAAAAGAATTAAGTAGAGTAAAGAGTAGAAGATTAGAAATGAATGTAGATATTATGGAGTAAAATTGGGTATTTATAGTGAGTAAAAGTAAATATTATTAATTATTATTTATTTAAAAATTAAATTTTCAAACGGTACAAAAAGTAGCCGTTCAACGGTACTTTTTATAAAAAAATGTGATTTTCTCACGTGATAAAAATCACGTCCTTAAATCACGGGGTGAAAAAAAATTTGGGGAGGCGGTGTAGCTTATGGATCACGTCGTGATCCCTATCACCACATAAGATCACGCCACCCATCATGTGGATATACCGGACGACCTAATGGATTTTGCCCCCAACCCGCAACGAACTCGCTCATTGGTGTCGGCAAAGATGCACGATTTCTCTCTTTTTTTATTTATTTAAATTTAAATTATCAAATAAATGCACTCTTATTTTATCATGTGTTATTTATTATTTTATCGGCCTAATTTCACTTGAACCCAGAAGTATCAAGCGACAAGGTCAACGAAATAAATTTTATATTCACAATTCAATTTTATTCGATCTTAAAATGTGTGTAAAACTGAAATATTTACAAAATGTATTTAAAATTTTGAGTATACAAACAAATCAGTTTACAAAAAAAACTTGAGCTTTTTTTTGTTTTTATAGAAATTGTTAGAAAAGCGATAACACCTCAACAAAAACATCCTTTAGAAATTGTTAGAAAAGCGCTAACACCACAGAAAAACATCCTTCAAAGAAAACAACACAACAAGCATTTAGCATTAAAAAAAAGACCACTATCACAACAACGATCATTTATAGGTGTTATCGTTAGAAAATAAAAAATGTCGTTCAAAACTCCCCTTCCTTCATTACCCTTTATTGATGATCTCGTCACGTCACTCAATGAGATGACCTTTAGGTTTGCTCGCCTTAACGATGGTATATAAATGATAATTTTAGACTTTATAAAAGTACATGGTTTGGTGAAACTAGTTTATTTTATAAAATAATTTTGTTAAAAAAGATATAGACATGTCGGTGGAGAATTTTGAAGTTACAAGGACAAAAATGTAGCAAGGGAACTTATCTATTATGCGAACGTTACAAGCACGAAAAAATAAATTTTCTATTCGAGACCACATAACATACGGGACCCATAAATATGTTACGGTTTATTATTTCAATGTTATTTTATGAATGTGTTACGATTTTCTTCTTTAGCGTGTGAAACAATTGTAGGATACGACCAAGTTCAACTTGCTATACCCGCAATTGAATGTTGGTCAAAAAACCCGAAAATTAACAAAGCAATTTTTAGAACTAAAATTTATAAAAATATTATGTCACTTTTAGAAAAAATATCTATAAACTCATTTACAAGTGTCGGTGGATATTTTTCACTGATAAAATAAAACCCCCCTCAACTATATAAGTAAGCAAAACTTACCCCTTAAGTTTTATTTTGACCCCTATAATTTTATAAAGTTTCGAGTTTACCCCTACATTATATATAATTTGATTTTCCTCTATAACTTTCGTTCATTAATTAAAAAAAATTGTTGTTGTGTTTAATCTTTTTTCTTGGTGTCTCAGTATAAATTGTGTTATACTCATTTACATGTGTCGACCACAACTCCACCTCAACTTGGTAAATGCCAAAACTAGGTGTCTTTCCCTATGGTCACACTACGTGTCACCTTCCTGTTGATCCGTCTTAATTTTTTTTGGTTTTTTAAATTTTTTTTATTGAGCTAACCGAGTCGCCATGACTTCATATGTTTCTTTTATATATTTAACGATGTTTCTTTTTGTGCTTAGTCACGTTGATGTCACCGTCTCAAATGTTTAAGATCTGATTCCCGTCACGAAGCGTGGGGCTAGTTTTCTAGTAATAATCTATTTTTAATTTTTTTTCTACCATCCTAAAATTCTATAAATACTCATTGGCTTTGGTTCATTGCACTATCAACTCACTCCCAACAAAATGACATCCAAAATAGCCATACCACTCATCTTTCTAGCCGTGTTCTACCTCGCCGGAACAACCACCTCCACCGCCGTCAAACCCTCCTCCAGCTTCATCAAGTCTTCTTGCGCCACCACCACCTACCCCGCCTTATGCGAAGAGTCACTTTCCCCTTTCGCCAACACCATCAAAACCAGCCCGGCCCAATTAGCCCATACCGCGTTGGCTGTGAGCCTTAAACAATCCCAGTCCACCCAGGCTTACCTCCACAAGCTAAAGAGGGTCAAAGGAATAAAGCCCCGTGAACGGTCCGCTATCGGAGACTGCTTGGAGGTAGTAAGTGATAGTTTGGACCGGGTCACCAAATCCATCCAGGAGCTCAAGAAGTTTGAACGGACCAAGGGTCATGAGTTCATCTGGCACATGAGTAACGTCCAGACATGGGTCAGCTCGGCATTGACGGACGAGAATACGTGCATGGATGGGTTCGGCGGTCGGGCCATGGTGGGTCGGATCAAAACTTCGGTTCGGGCTCAGATCACGAGTGTCGCACATGTTACTAGCAATGCTCTTGCACTTGTTAACAGTTTTGCAAAGAAGCATTAGTTGGGCCGGGTCGGTTTAAAATATCAGAATTGGTAACTCAATTATGTTGGGTTGGTCGGGTTAAAATTTTAAGATATAAAAAGGTATAAATATAAATACGGTATGTATATTTTGTTGAGCTTGTAAAATTAATAAGTTTCAAATTATTTATGACTTCGTTTCTATACGTTCTTTTATATCATGATTACACTGCAGCTTAAAAATGTCATAAATGGATGTCGAATTATACATATAATTCATGGATTATAAATATGATGTTATATGTGAGGTTAGATTATGATAAAAAAAAAAAGGTTTTAAAAATAAGAAACGTAACAAGGATTCTGGATTTGACATGTGTCATTTTTTTGTTTTTAAAGGGAAGACATAATGATGGTCATTGTGTAATATCAGGTTTGGTTATTGTATAATGTTAGGTCTGGTCTGGTCATTTTGTCAAGTATTTTCATCATTGTGTTATATGTATTAATCATTATGTTTTACGTTTTAGATAATTTCGTGTTTTTGTACTAGTTTTTTATGTATTATATATAAAATAGTGATGAAAAATATTTGACACGATAACCAGACCTGACATTACATAATGAACTGTCATGTTTGAGCGAATTACACAATAATGAACAAATTACACAATAAACTGGAAAACGTAAAACACAATGATAAATACATATAACCTAATAATGAAAAATATTTGATAAAATAGGCAAATTACACAATAAGTTGAAAAACCTAAAACACAATAATAAATACATATAAGGCAATGATGAAAAATATTTGACAAAGTAAACATATTGCATAATGAGTAAATTACACAATAATGTCATTTTTGTATATGACGACACTATACTCGTTTTTGTAAATATTTTCGTTTTTTTATATAACGACACTATACTCATTTTAAATATAAAAAATGCTCGTTTTTCGTCATTGTTTTTTACGTTTTAGATAATTTCGTGTTATTTTTTACATTACACAATAACTAGACATGACATTATTGTGTAATTTGCTCATTGTGTCAAATATTTTTCATCATTGTGTTATATGTATTCATCATTGTGTTTTACGTTTTTCAGCTCATTGTGTAATTTGCTCATTTTGTCAAATATGTTTCATTATTGTTTTTAAGTTTTCCAGCTCATTGTGTAGTTTGCTTAAATATGTCAAGTCATTGTGTAATGTCAGGTTTGGTCATTGTGTCAAATGTAGAACACAATGATTAATACATATAACACAATGATTAAAAATATTTGGCAAAATGAGCAAATTACACAATAATGTCAGGCCTAGTCATTGTGTAATGTAAAAAATAACACGAAATTATTTAAAACGTAAAACACAATGATGAATACATATAACACAATGATGAAAAATATTTGATAAAATGAGCAAATTACACAATAATGTCAGGTCTGGTCATTGTAATAAATATTTTTAATCACTATGTTATATATAATACATAGAAAACAGTGACAAAAATAACACGAAATTATCTAAAACGTAAACACAATGATGAAAAATATTTGACACAATGACCAAACATGACATTACACAATGATCATGACATTATACAATGACCATACCTGACATTACACAATGATCATACCTGATATTACACAATAATCAGACTTGACATTACACAATGACGAGCAAATTACATAATGAGCTGGAAAACGTAAAAAAAATTATTTTTTTCTATATAACGACACTCTAATCGTTTTAAAGATAAAAAAAGCTCGTTTTTATGGTGTAATTTAAAAAAAAAAACAATTTCGTATGTAAAAGTTATGAACGTTTATTAGGGGGGGGGGGGGTGGGGACTTGATAAAAAGTCAACAAAAATGGCCATGATTATATACCTTTTCAACAACTTTTTCTTTTACAATTTGATCTCAACCATTAATTTTTTTCTACAATTTAATCTGATTGCCCAAAATGTTTTTAAAAAACATTTTTTATTTGAACCTAACCCGTTATATGTGGGCATGGTTAATAATTATTATTTGATTGTTTTAAATGATAGAGTTAATTACTATTTTCGTCCATGTGGTTTGCTCAAAATAACTATTTTAGTCCAATAGTTTAAATCTTGCCAAAACAGTCCTTGATCTTTCATTCTTGTCACAATCAAGTACAGCAGCTTAACATCGTTAACGCTACTCCGTTAAATCTTTGCTCATTGGCCATAATAACCTTTCACAACAAATATAAAGCACCCCACCCCCACCTTATTTTCTCTAATCTCTACGCTATCCCTACCCCAACCCCAAACCAACATCCCCTACCCCCCTTTCATCGGCCGCTACCGCCAAGACGACAATCGTCGCCGCCATGGCCCACCACCAACGAATCGGACTTGAGGGTGGTTAAGGTGACTTCAGTATATTTCTACTCTTAGTGCCGACAAGACCACCTCCAATTTCATATCAGGGTAGTTCAGATCAGGCAAGGGATTTAGGTTTCATAGTGGTGGCGTCTGAAGACGGCTGTTGGAGTTAGGTTCAATGTTTTTATGCTAATGATTTCTTATAAGTATGGTTAACTTGGAGTATTACTTCTCCTGGTACACAAATTTGGTAATTAGGGCTTTGGAATGATTTGGGATTGTTAATTGGTGAAATAATTTTAAAACCTTAAAAACCCAAATCGCCATATTGTTAAATGATTTAGCATTTTTGTTGATTTTCTTGAAATTTTTATAAAAATAAAATCTTGCTTTGATCTCTTGTTTGTAAATCCATGGGACTTCATAACAGTAGTGCATTGATAATGAAAGGGTATTATGGTAAATTGATAATGATTTAACGGAGTAACTTTAACACAGTTAATCTGCTGGACTTGATTGTGACATGAATAAAAAATCAAGGACTGTTTTGACAAGATTTAAACTATTGGACTAAAATAGGTATTTTGAGCAAACCATATGGACGAAAATAGTAATTAACTCTAAATGATATAATTTCAGTTTTTTAATTTCCATTTATTATTTTGAACAGTAAATTTATTTTCTCATTTGAGATTTTAACTCATGACTTTCAAATCTAGTTGTTATAAAAGGTTTTCTCTGATACCGGAAAAGTAATCCTAGTGGTTCTTCAATTTTCCTTTGTAATGTCTATTATTTAAATTAAATATTTTGTACCTTTGGCTTCTAACTTCTTGCGGGAAGTTTTTTTTATCTATAAAATAAATTCACCCTCATTCTAAAAAAATTAGTTAAACTAATTTTTGATTTATCATGGTTATATAATATATTCTTATTGTAGCCTAATTGTGCATGTCCTTATTTTCATAACTATTATAGTGTTTTATTTTATTAATATGGAATGGCACACACATAATTTTAGTTTTCAATCAATATTTTAATATATATTTTTAAATATGAATTTAAATAAAAAAATTTATTAATTTATGAACTAGGAAATGTACTACATGACATTACACATCTTTAAAACATGAAAAAATTATAAATGAACATTAAATATCATTAGAAAAATGTGAGACAGACTTTTTATATAACATGGTCCATTTAATAATGAAATGAGTTTTTTTAAAGGCAATAATGAAATGAGTTAAAATATTATAATTTGTAAAGGCAATCAAGGCGGAGGGTATGGGCTAGGACCGGGTGGGATGCTGCCTAGAGCCTGACGGTCATGCGTGAAGCTTAGTGAGAGCCTGGGGGTCTGCCATTTTTTACTTAGTAATGTTAATTTATACGTATTCAGTCAAAAGTTTTGTAGTTCCGGCTCCTGATAGGAAAAAAAATCCCGACCGTCCTGTGTTTTTCTTCAAACTTTGCCACTGCCAACAATACACCTCCACCATGTTGTTCGCCTCATCATTTTTTTTACTTTCTTCGACGAGTACTTCGTGACGCCACCCCACTTCCAACGGCTATATAGCCTTGACACATAATAAAAAAAAAGGTTTTTGAAAACCAAACCATTGTTTAAACAAATCAATTCACACATATTTTTATTCACCCCATTATAATTATCTCCGTTATAATAAAACTAAAATAAACCTAACCTAACCCAAGAACCATCAAATAAGCAAACTCACCCCTCGTCTAATACGAACTAACCAAATAATTAATAAATTAATATTAATATTTATCTTGAATCAAAATTAATCATTCATTCTCCCATTTAATCTTGATTTGTACCTTCTAGATCACTCAGGTCTTCCATGCCACTTTCGAACTCACCCTTAACATGTTTCACCATGAATCTTTCACATTGATTCATATCACACAGATTGTTCTTGATCTATCACAGATCTTCTTCCACACAGATCTCACATCCATTTTGAACGGTCTCTCACAGATCGGATGTATTTTTTTTTTACTTTGTTCGACCACTCACATGTTCTAATACTCTTTCACCGGTGTCACACCGTACCAACCTGGATCGCACTTGTAACACTTTGTAGATCCATACACCCTTCACTGTTGATTGATCCCTCACTCAATCTGAATTACTCATATCAATATCTTCCTTGGTTGACTCACACAACCCTTCGTTTGAAACTTCACAGAAACTTTCACAATTCGAGCTCTCACGGGTTGAATTTTAGCAGCTTCCTTCTATAGTCTTTTGTTTGCAGCCCTGCAGTCACATGGGCTACTCCCCTTTCTAGAAAAAACGACTCTTAAACCAGATTCCCCCCCCAAGCTCTCATAGCAATTGATTAAATCAGTCCCAATAACACGAACACATAATTTGATCTCAACCAAGATCGAGTCTTTATTTTCGAACAATACGAATACAAAATTTGATTTCAACCAAGATCGAGTATTTTATTAATATTGATAACCAAAAACCACAGTTTACATTATCCCTAAACCCTCTATTTATATTAAAATTAAACTAATCCTAACCCAACTCAATAACTATTAAATAATAAAATAAATAAGCAAACTCACACTTACTCTAATACAAACTAACCAAATAATTAATAAATTAATATTAATAATTATCTTTAATAAGATTAATCATTCATTTTTGGCCCACTCTTAAAAACATATCTAAAATTAATATCCGGGTTCGATCCTGAAACACCCCCCTCCCCCTCGGGTTTTCCCCCTTTTCCAAACCAACATTTAGCTTTTTTTCTTTCTTCAATTATTTAACTATTATTATCATACTTTTTAAAATGCTAATTTTTCATATTTTTAATTAATGACCTATTAATCTATTCTGAGTTTTTTTTACAATTTAAAATTTTAATTATTTTAACCTTTATAATTAATTTTGGGTTATAACTTTTAAAATAAGACGTTTTACAACACTCCTCCTTCATATAAATTTTGGTCTGTCATAAATCGGTAATTTTTTTAACGACCAACGAATACTTTAAGCCCTGTCACCCGGGAAAACCCATTGGCAAAAGGCCACCCATGCCCGTGAACGCAGATAGCCCACCATAGTACTTTTTTTAACGACCAACGAATATTTTAAGCGCTGGTGACTCGGTACGCCCACCATCCCAGAGGAAATCCACCACCTAGAGGAAATCCACCACACAAAGGGCCACTGTGTTAAAACATCTGGCCCACCATGTGATAAAACATCTTGCCCATCTGAGCATTTTGTATCAAATAAAACTCGAACCCATAATCTTCACGTAAGAAAATCATAAGAACGCCTCCTCAAAACAATTGATCTAAGACTCATTTATCATAAATCAATAGTTAACCCGTAAAAAGGGAAAAATTGAAGATAAGTTAACGCGTGCATCTTTATCCTCAAAAGATAGCGATTGAGTAATCGTAGGTCGATGCATCTTTATCCTCAAAGATATTGATGGAGTTAAAGTGTGTTGACTACTTTTTTAGACCCAAGCTTGGAATCTACGATATTAAAACTATATTTTCATAAAGAGCTCACACCTGAGTGATCCTTTAACTTCATATTAAAATCTCCTTTTTTTAAATAAAGCAAATTTATTAAGCAGGGCTATCAAAGAACTAAAACCTTAAAGATAACAAACTTATAATTTGGAAAAGAAGATACAGATTAACTAACCAACAAAACTCTCTAAAAATTATGCTTAACCCGTATCAAGAGGAAACCATAAAGATCATTTCCTAAACATACGGTGTTTATTTTTATGGTTTTTAGTTTCGGTAGGAGTTGGTTTTGGTATTTTCTATACGTATCGTGTGCATGGAAAATTTGCAACATTTCTAACAAAATTTTCAAATTTCAATAAAATTTACAACATTTCAAGAAAATGGTTACAATTTTTAGTAAAATTCACAACCTTTAAATAAAAATGTTTCCAATTCAATAAAATCTTACAACTTTTTAGGAAAAAAGTTGCATTACATCTTTAATGCAACCTTTATGTTGAATGAAATTACATTAAAGTTAAATGCAACACAATTGAAAAGGGTTGCATCTAAAAAGTTTCATATGCTCATTTTTTAGTAATGATAGTATGTGTAAAAAACATACAAACAAACTAAAAAATAAACGAGCCGGCTTGAGCTTTTTTTATGTATCTAGCTGGAGCTTTTTTATCCAGTTAAGATAAACGAGCTAAGCTCGAGCCCACCCTAAAGCTCGATTACAGCCCTAGTCCTGACCTGACCTGACCCGATAATATATATTTTTTAATATTTAGCTATACATAATCGCCCAAAAATCTATAAGCCCCATGAAAAATTCACAGGTACGTCATTGTCGACATATAATCTTTTTTTTTTTGAAATGCAAATTTTTTTAATTTTGTGGGATTAAGAGTTGAACACATAACGTCCGAAAACCATACTGTTCCTAAAGGACTTTTCATCTGAAAGCAAATGTTGGAGATCACAAGAATGAAAAATATATTTTTTATTAAATTTAATGCTGTATTATTTTTTCTGAGCCCGCAAAAGACACAGGACCCATAAAAACGTTATGGACATTATTTTAATGCGATTTTATGTGGATGTGTAACAATTTTCTTCTTTTGCGTGTGAAACAAAGTACTATGCCGCAATTCAGTGCTGGACAGGTGCATTGATATTAAAAAAAATATAAAAAAAATTATCATTTTCAGAAAAATAATAATCAATTTTTAAATATTTTTTTCCCTTAATCACATCCTCAAATTTTAAGCAATCCGACCGAACCCAACAATCGTATGCCACTATATTTTACACGGCTCCAGAAAGTTCGGTGGACCCATAACCACGTTTTATAAATACCGACCAAAAAACCATAATTACTCATTACATTATCAAAATGGAATCCAAAATAGCTATACCACTCATCTTTCTCGCCGTCTTCTACCTCGCCGGAACAACCATCTCCACCGCCGTCAAACCCTCTTCCACCTTCATCAAGTCTTCTTGCGCCACCGCCACCTACCCCGTCTTGTGCGAAGAGTCACTTTCCCCTTTCGCCAACACCATCAAAACCCGCCCGGCCCAATTAGCCCATACCGCGTTGGCCGTGAGCCTTAAACGATCCCAATCTACACAAGCTTACCTCAACAAGCTGAAGAGAGTCAAAGGGTTGACCCCCCGTGAACGGTCCGCCATCGGGGACTGCTTGGAAGAAGTGAATGATAGTTTGGACCGGGTCACCAAATCCATGCAGGAGCTCAAGCATTGTGACCGGGCCAAGGGTCAGGAGTTCATGTGGCACATGAGTAACGTCCAGACATGGGTTAGCTCGGCATTGACGGACGAGAACACGTGCATGGATGGGTTTGGCGGACAGGCCATGGAGGGTCGGATTAAAAGTTCGGTTCGGGCTCAGATTACAAGTGTTGCACATGTTACTAGCAATGCTCTAGCACTTGTTAACAACTTTGCCAAGAAGCACTAGTCGAGTCGGGCCGGGTCGGGCCAAGTCTTTTATGTTATAAATTAGCATCTTTGCCAACTCAATTATGTCGGGTCGGTTTAAATTTTATAGATGTAAAAGATGTATAAATACGATATGTATATTTTGTTGTGCTTGTAATTTTAATAAGTTTAGAAATTTTATAAAAAGTTGGTAAATGGATGTTGAGAATTAAGCACAACTTTCAATGATTATAGATTATTGTGGGCGCTGTTAAAAATTTACAATCATCCGACAGACTTTGTACGTCGGTACCTACCGTTTTAATTGTTGCCTTATGAGCAGTTATCCACTTACTAACCAAAAGGACTATGGGCCTATGGACATATATATTATACAGGGGTGTGTTCGGTTCAGTTTTGAGCCCCACCGAATCGAAACAGAATTTTTCGGTTAATGGATTTTGAAAACCGACAGTTTTCGGTTAATCGGTTATTAGTAGTAATTCGGTTCAGTTAATCGGTTATTAGTAGTAATTCGGTTCGGTTAATCGCTAAACCAAAATTTTTGACATAAACTAAAAATTTGAACTTTTGTTAACAATTTAACTAGAAATCAAATCTAAATGCATATTATAACTAAATGGGCAAAGTAGTATATTTTTTTTGTAAAATTAGTAGGATTATAACGCAATTAGTTATTTCAATTTGTTGTAATTTCATTAAGGGACTGTTTGGCAATTGTTGAACCATTAAGTGTTGAATCATTAAGAGGTCTGAATGGTTCAACATGGTTTTTCAGTTGAACCATTAAGAGGCGGGCTGTCAGCGAAACAAACACCACTTACCTCTGAACGATTCAGAGGTAGCCTCTTAATGGAATCATTAAGAGGTTACCAAATAGACCCTAAAACAGTTTACGTATACCAAATCCATTTGTAACTCCATCTAAACAAAATTACACATAATATGATTACAGCAAAAGAACAAGAAGTAAACACCATGTATTAATTTTCACATTTGAAAGTAAGCATGATTAAGAGGGCATTACAGATCTGTAAGAATAATATAACAACGAACAAATAGAATTAAAACAATACGAACATTATGTGTGTGTGTGTGTGTATATATGTGTATGTGTGTATATATAATCGGTTCGGTTATTTTAAACACCTTAACAGAAATCGAACCGCAAATTTTGGTTAATCGGTTATTGGTTAATTTGGTTATTTATAAAGCTTTATCTAGTAGCAGTATAATTAAAAAGTGTGTGAGTCGATATTCTAATAAATAAATAAATATTGTATCATGAGTAAACTCTAATTTAGTGTGTAAACTTAAGAAAACTTATCAAATTTAATCAAAATCACTATTTTTATAGTTGGAATATCATTATTACACATATACAACGTAATGTTCTTTTATATATATGTGTAAACTAGCTTAGAACCCGTGTATTACACACGGGTTGAAAAATATCAATACATAATTCTTAAATCTTTATGTATATATTTTACAGCTATAAAAATGTATTCTATATTTTAAGGATAGAAATCAAAATTCAAAATATGTTAAAATTAATATGTAATTAATTGGGTTATGAAAATACGTTAATTACTATTTAATTTAATTTTACTTTCATTTACTATTAGATTGGAAATAAAATTTACATAATTATAATTTAAGTTTATAAAAACATATGAAAAAAACTAGTTTAATGGGTTTTTTTTTATGTTCTATGTTCTTAAACATATGATATAAAGTTTTACATTTTTTTATAATGAATAAAAAAATTAAACGATTTAGGTTTGTTCCCTTTATTCTCATAGAATTTCCTATACTGAAATGAACTCCCTATATAAAGGTATATTAATTTACTAGTGTTAGAACCCGTGTATTACACGGGGACAAATAAACAACACAATGTGAAATAAAAAAATATGTTAAATATAAGATTTAGGTAATATCAGTACAAATATTATATTGTATGAGGAAGAAAACTTAAAATAAACTTGTAAGTTTCATTCCTTTCATACTTTTATAGCTTTGCTTATTCACATCCTCCATTCATGAGATCTAAAAACACAGTACATACACACAGTTGGTTAAAATTTCAATCAATGCCATAGCATGCATAGAAATGACCTCAAGAAAAGAAAAAAAAACTACTATGGGAATCAAAGAAGCTTATCTTATTTTTCATCTAACAACTTAAATAGAAACCTATAAGTCCTACTTTATTAAAATCAAGCTAACCCAGTTGAGAAATTAATTATCCAATACAATGACATATAAAATTGCAAAGTTTTCAAATTATTGTCAACAAACAACCCTGTCTATCTTTGCATCATTTACAAAATTGAAGCTCATATATATTAGTCAATTAGTAGTAAAAAAAACATGAAAGTTGAACAAAACAACACTTTAGCAAAACCTTTGAGCTATAAATTTTTTCATAAAATTTGCAGTAAAAACTTAAAAAAACTGCAGTAAAACTAAAATCTGCGATATTGTCAACAAACAACCCTGTCTATCTTTGCATCATTTACAAAATAAAAGATTATATACATTAGTCAATAAGCACTAAAAGAACATGAAAGTTGAACAAAACACTTTAACCAAAACTTTGAGCTATAAAATCTTTCATAAAAACTGGAGTAAAACTAAATAAAATCTGTAGTAAAAACTAAAATTTGCTATAAAAACTGAATAGAATCTGCATGAAATTCTGCAGTAAAAACTGCATAGAATCTGCAGGAAAAACTGCATAGAATATGTATAAAAATCTGCAGTTTTACTGCATAAAAATGTAGTAAAATACGTATAAAAACTGCTATAAAAACTATAAGAAATGCAGTAAAAACCCGTGTAATAAAAACGATATATATCATAAAATAGTAAACTTGTATCTATTGAGCCTATCTCATTGGGATTATTCCATAATGGCTGCTTCCACATTCTGATTAGACGCACCTTGATAGTAAACTTGTCTTGTAAACATCAATGACGTTTAGCATATATATTTTTTCAGACTCCATCAATCTATATAACAAAAAGAGAATGGACTTTAATATACTATCATGTATGATATACGATTATAATTAAAAATTTTAAGAACATTTTACCTTGGTTTGCAGAGTAATCGAGATAAGAAGCTAAATGAGTAGTGCCTTGGGAGAACGATAGGGTATTTATACTTATAGAGTATTGAAATATCTACCACATATAAATTAATTTGTACAATTTTTTTAAAATTTAACACGATTTCAAACTTCAAAATTTGAATTCGTTTGGATAAATAATCAAGGTTCGTTTTTATAAACTTTAACACGATTTCAAACTTTGAAATTTGAAATCACTTCCAAAATTGGATAATTAAACAATATTGCCTTTTTTAATAAAATTGTTGGTTTTTTAAATTTGGTAAAAGTTAACTGGCGAGGAAATTATGATTTAAACAAGGAAAGTGATTTTAATTGACAACCAGATAATAATATATAAAAATATAAATATTTCAAAATAGTCTACATATTTTGAATTGTTTATATGATGCAAATATGTAATCTAAAAATAGTGTAACATTTCTGTTAATGAGCTCTCTCTGTTAAATGAGTATGATAAACTTTAAAAAATGTTATACAAAGATTTTGCATGCATATAGTAATTTCAAAAGAGAGTAATCAGTATTACTAATAATAAAAAATACAGAATAATGCGACTTATTTTAAGGAATTTCAAATCAAATTTAAAGTATTAACTCTCTGATTATAAAATTCAAATCACTCATTTAATTCGATAAACTGTATCCTATATAATTAACAATTATTTATAATATAATATAATTAGAACAACTTTCCCATTTAATTTTAAAGAACTTATTTAATTGTTAACTTTTTTCTAATATAATATAATTATGAACCTTTTAAAAAATTTAAAGGATTAAATATTTCAAATTCAGTTTAGTTTTCATTAATTTTGAGGGGGAAAATTGGTGAGGTGAAATGTGGTGGTAACACGTGTCACCCATTTTACTTGTTTATTATATAGGATAGATGAATTAAGACATTACATCTTTAAGACGTTAATATTTATGTATGGATATCATATATTATTGCATAAACGTCAGACAGTGTTTATGTATAAGGTATTAACATGACCTGTTTATTAATGAAAATGAGGTACTATATTATTAATTTTAAAGGCATAATGTTATTATATATCGAAAACTGTTTTTAAAAATGTGACTTACGAAATTAGGAGAGAAGGAGTAGTCGAGTTTAGAAAAATGGGAAGCCAACGAGTACAAAACGAGGGGAAAAAGAGTACGAAATGCTTACTTAATTGGACACGAGACATGTTATTAATTATGTAGGTTCAAGCCATGTGATGTATATAACTATTGTCCTTTTATAAAAGTACTAATTTAGTTTCCGTGTATTACACGTTTAATGAAAAGAAACATGTATTATTCATAATTGTCTAAATAAGAATTACTTTACATAGTGAAAAAAAATAAAATTACAATTACATTCACAAAACCAAATTACATAAGGTAAATTTTTTAGATTCTAGAAAGTTGATTTTGATTAATTGTTATTTGCTTAACAAAGATAAGTTGTTAATTTTTTTTTTAAAATTGTCAATTTAATTCTCTAATTATAGTAAATTTGCGAGAGTTAATTTATTGGTTTTGTTATAATTTAAATAATACAAAGTTCAAAATTTTCAAATCAAACGGTTTTTAAGTTCTAGTCAAATGATATTAAATAATTTTAGCAATTATATTTGTTAAGCATTTATTATTTGTGAGAGGTTTAAAATCTTAAATTATAATTAAACTTTAGGTGGGAAAACCATTTTACAAAAACCTTTATTTATTAGGGAGTATAGATTAGTATTTTTCTTTAATTAGTTATATTTTGAATTCTTATTATATATTCTTACTTAATATAATTATTATTCTTCTTTAATAATATATTTATAATATCATTATTATTTAATAAGATATAGGTGCATTTATTAGGAGAGAGACGCGGGAAAACCAATGTGAGTAGGCATGAGAGAGTGACATGTGACAATCCAAAACCTTTATTTATTAGTAAGTATAGATACGTGAAAATGTCTAGAACGGCTGATTTGATATTTAATTTAGATTATTGCAGTGAATTTTTGAGCTTTTGATCCTTATAATATACGCACGCCATGTGTGATGTGTTTGATAAAATGCTTCTTTGAGGTTTTTTTAGTTTTGGCGTGGGAAATGGGAATGGAATGCAATTCCATTTTGTGGTATAGATTTGTTGGGGTTTAGGGCAAATTATATGAATTATTCCTTATCATGTGAAAAAAGAATGTTGTTAATGTACTGACATAGTTGTTTATCCACTGAATCAAGGTATGCATACTACCTATCAAAATATGTTCCAGTGAACTTGAAAGACATTGAAGCTGCATGATTTCAAAAGGGGAAGAGGTTTCATTGGAGTCTTTGAAAGAAAAGGGTTTGATCAATCCATTAGGAAAAGAAAGGAGACTTCCTCTTAAGGTACAAAATTGTGCTATCACCTTTTTTTGCATCTAAATTGCTGAATCAAGTTTTTACTAATAAAGAAATGGGACTTGTGCTACAATCGATAATCACACGCCTGCGCAATCGCAAATCACACGTCCGCGCAATCACAGTTTTAGCAAAACAACATGTGAACACAATATTTACATGGCAATTGCTTAGAATTTTATTATATGGGCATTATAAATTATACAGGGGAAAGTGAATATTGGGCTGTTAAGTACCTAACTTAGACGCGAAACCCTTCAAAACTACATAGTTTTGGTTAAATCCTTCAATTAAATCGTTTTATTCTAAATCTTTTTAATTTGAGAAACCAACCTGCATCCTTCTTCCTTCTCTTGTCATTCTTCGGGTGAAAATGTCTAGGGGTGAAAATTGCAATTACTCACTTGCTACTATGGCAACATCTTCATAAAGATATTGGCTAATTTTGGTTTATATGGTTGTAGATTTCTTCAACTAGAATTGTTGAAACCTACTACTTTGGTGGTTAAATTATCTTTGCTGGTGTTTATTTATTTATTTTTATTTTTTTTGGATGCTGATCTTAATTTATTTGGAATATTACCTATCTCCCCAAATGCATAAATGTAGATGGCTAAGTATGAAATGGGAAATTGTTGCAAGGGGATTTATTAGATGCTATGGAATAGGGTGTTTTGGATCCCTTTTATATTGTTGACCTTGGATTTTTAAGTGCAGTTGATGCTTTGAATTCCTTGTGCTTCTAAATTTATAATGATGGTTCTTGATTTTAACATTTTTTTTTCAAGCTTTCAAGAGAATTATAAGCAATAGTTTATTCTCAAAAAATTGGTGACATGTGATGAAGAGTTTTGAAAGGACTTCAATGGGGGCATAGTTAATGGTTGCAAGGTTAATGCATCTTTACTGTAGTGAAAATATTTGAAGGACTTCTTTTACAATATGCTCTTTTGGTTTATTGAAGGATGATAAAGATAAAAGTTGTTATTTTTTGCAGGAAGATAAAAGTTGTTTTTTTTGTTGCAAGGATGATAAATATAGTGCAACAAATTCAAGAACTTGCATTCTATGAATGAAGATAAATACATGATGGATAAGTTCGTGGATACAAAGTGAACACTTCAAAAGTTTGGGAAAACATGCAACTGTCTGCCGTAGTTAGAGTTATGCAAATGTTATATCATAATTTGTTTTTTTTTGTAAAGAAAGTTTTGTACCTACATTGAACTATACTATTTGTACATGTGGTCATTGAATGAGAAATTCTTATTTTACATATGTTCATGTATTTTTCTATCATTTTTGGTTTTGCCTTTTCATTTCAGTGCATTGTATTGCTTTGATATGTTTCATTTTAGTTAACCAATTACCACATGTATTTTTTAAGTTCAATGAGTTTTAATCTGTTTGGCATGTTTCACTATGAGTTACTACACTTTGATAAGTTTCGTGTCTAAGTTAGGTTTATGAACTTCATGGATAGAGATTAGTTTCCCAAATTAAAAAGATTTAGAATAAAAAAGGATTTAATTGATTTTACTCAAAACTACGTCGTTTTGATGGGTTTCGTGTCTAAGTTAGTTGCTTAACAGACTCATATTCACTTTTCTCAATTATATAATCACTATCCTCAAACCCGTGTAATACACGGGTCTATAACCTAGTTTAGTTATACACTTATATGAAATAGAGCAAGTATGATGATTAGACTAATTAGTCATCTACATAACTAGTTGTATATCTAACTAGTTGTATACCTGTCCGATTTTTTAAATTAATAAAATTAAAATTTTATCAATATTTTCACCCCAAAAATATTTGTATACCTGAAATTTAAAAAGAAAATAGAAAATTCAATTTTGAGTTCATACAAATTGATGTGTGCAACCGGTTCTTACCCGCCCAACCCTGGTTGACCCTTGAACCGTTTAGGGGAATACGATAAACCGAGAACCGGATCATGTATACTAATGATCGATTCCAGTTCTGTTGGATTTTAACCGGGTCAGAACTGGAAACGTTTAGCGCATATGATGAGACCTCTAACATCACTGTTTAACACCTTTAAAGAAAGGAGGATCTTGGGGGATACTGCTTATGGTGACTTCTTTCTTTCATGGTATTCAACCCAACTCATATATCACATAGAGTGTATTGTCACGGGGTCATCTCTCGAGGTCCCGTGTGGCGCCCTGGGTTGCCCCAGGGCCATCCAATCGTTACCTTGGTTATCATTGAGTTGACTGTTAGCGAAAAAGGAGTTGTTTAGGTTCCAAGGATTCGTGATTGGAGATTGAGAGAAAATTGTATGTAGTTTTAGAGAAACTTGTTTGTAGTTTAAGAGAAAGTTGTTGTTTGAAGGTTGAAAGATATAGATTATTTATAGAAATGTTTTTCTAATTTTTTTAGATCTCCATATAAAGGCAACAACTCTATTGAACGTTCGATCGCCTCACGCCCCAGGATTCGTCTCATGCCCAAGGATTCGCCTCACACCCCCGCTCCCAAGTCCCAATAACGCTCTAGGAGAGACGACGTTCCACACCCAATCACGGACCATGTGGTCCACACTCCTTTTTAACGCTCATTGCTAAGAGATTGATTAAATAAAATATTAATTGAAAAATTAAATGGAAAGGAGTGATCTCTCATTGCTTGGTAAACGAAACATTTGTAGCCTTTCTTTCCTACATTCAACTCAAATGATATACCTTCAAATTGAAGGAAAACAGGTCCCACAGCACAGGCCCACATCCGTCCTTAATTATATCATAACTTCGGTTCTCTCTCATTTATATAACCGAAACTAATAATTCATAACTTTTGACAAAGTATCGTGACATGTACATGTGACACTATATAGATAGAGGTGGATAAACACGTTCTATTTCAAACATGTAAGCTTTTTATATGGGTTGAGTTAGGTTGACTTGGAAGGCTTTTTTATAAAAAAATAATTTTAACAAAATAATTAATATGTCGAATATGATGCCAAAGTTATTTTGTTTTGGTAACAATAATATGATTATGTTGTATAGCGAAATCTAAATAAAACCTTTGTACAAAGCCCAAGCCCATTTTTACGGATCTATGTTCAAAGCACAAGCCCAAGTGCAAAGCCTCGTCAATAAGTACCTCTTTCAATAAAGGCCCAATCTTACAATTTGAAGGAGCTGAGATGCACAAAAAAACCGGTTTGAAAAACCAAACCGGTTTCAAACCGAAAACCGAACCGGTCGTGAACCGGTTTATACCAAACCGGTTCAAACCGTCGGTTTAAAACCGGTTTGAAACCTATACATTTAAACCGGTTTGAAACCGGTTTAACCCGAACCGAACCGATTAAAAACTGGTTTCAAACCGTTTTTTAAACCGGTCAAACCGGTTTCAAACCGTTTTTTAAACCGGTCAAACCCGGTCAACGGACCATCTCAAACCGGTTTCAAACCGGTCCGGTTTGAACTCAAACCGGTTTTGACTTTTTGTTGACCAAACCGGTTCGGTTCGGTTTTGAACCGGTTCGGGTTAAAAAACCGTTTTGTGCACCTCGAGCTGGTAGGGGTGCACAAAAAAACCGGTTTGGATTTTCTAACCGGTCCAAACCGGCAAACCGGTTTAAGGCTAACCGGTTCGGGTTACCCAATAATCGTCGGTTTGTAACCGGTTTAATACAATCAGGAGAGGATCGGGTTGAGAACCAGTTTGTGCAAACCGGTTCGGGAAACCGGTTTAAACCGGTTTGGTCAATAAACGTTTTGTAATTATTAAGGCAACCAATCACTCACCGTGATTCCCTCTGTCAAGCATGCAAAGTCAAAGATTGCCTCAATCCTCATTTTGGTCACTGCAATTCATTGGGCAATTCATATTCACTTTCCATAGAACTCATCATAATTCTCTCTGTACATTTATGTAGCAATCTCGTATATATGTATGTAAGATGGAGGCTAATTCATAGGAGAGATTACAGAGATTACAATGACTACCTAAAATACATATTCAATCTCTTGACTTGTCATATTGAGTTGTCTGACTTAGAGGCTAACATATTCAATCATTGGGAGTCTCCTTGATATGAACTTTATGCTTTTATATTTGTTATATATTTTGTTTTTAATTTTTTATTGAATTTAATTGATTTTTTAATTAAAACCCGGTTTAAACCGGTTTAACCCACAAACCGGTTGGGACCTTACCCTAACCGGTTTGATAGGGTTGGGTTTTCATGTCTCGCAAACCGGTTTAACCCGAACCGGTTTAGGACCAAACCGGTTTTGACCAAATGTTGACCAAACCGGTTCGAGTCGGTTTAAACCGGTTTGGTTTAAAAAACCCGGTTTGTGCACCTCTAGGTCATATATTACATTTCCATAAGCTAACATCAAGACATATATTATTGCATTGGTACATAAGTATTTGATTTAAATATGAAGCGTGTAGACTTAAAAAACATGAAGTTTTGTTTAAGTGTGCTTATATTGGTGATATCCATGGGATAGCGCAAGTTAAAATTTTAAGACACGTGAAATTAAAACGGATACACGTGTATATAAAAAAGTTGGGACGTTATCGTTCAAATAGAAAATTGGGTCCTATGTGACATTTTTTTTAATATATTACTGATCAATGTGGTTACTAATCTATACTATATAATAAAGAAAGGTTTTAGAGGGACACTTGTCACTCTCATATGCATCCTCATAATTTTTTTTCCGTCTCTCTCCTATTAATTGTACAAACTTTCTTTAATTGTTTTTTTTTCTAAATTTTTGTTTCCCGCATCTCTCTCTCTCTTCATAAATAATATTGATTTCCATGACTATTTTTATAAAAAAATTCCTCTTAAAAATTAGGTTTATTCATAAACCATTTTTAAAAATTGAACATTTCTTTCATTCTTTTTATAAATCACTTTTAAAAAATAACTATATAACATTTCTAAAATTTATATTAAAAAACTATATAATATGTCATAAACATGTAATATGTAAATTTTTACTACTAAGTATATAATAGCTAGTAGATCTAATAGATCGATGGTCCTAATGGGTTTTAACCAAAGAAGGTAAAAGTAATTTTCTAAATTAAATAGGGGATTTGGGTATCAATTTATAGATATAAGTTTTCATATTACATTTCTGAAATTCCAATCCCGTTTAAAGATTAAAACTGCTTCACCTTTTCCTTTTTGTGAGGAATAACATTTTCTACACTTACAATCAAAGAATCTCATGAAAAGTGACATTCCCTAAATTATAAAAATATATAAATGCTATGTAATTTGATTGAAAAAAGCTTATATTTGAGATGTTATTGATCAAGTAACAGTCACATTTTTCTATTGTCAATAAACAATAGTTTACTTGTTTAAACCAAGCTAAATAGTTACTCTCTCCTTTTTTTTCTTAAAATTCTCTTACTCTCTTACCAAAGTTCGGTCGCGAGGCCTAACACTCATGACGAGAGTAACCGTGTTGTTTTCTCATGAACAATTTTTAAAAAAAGTATAAAATAATTAGATCTCTAAATAATAACAAACCGACTTCAATCAGAATAAATCTAGTTTGTATTAAACACACGAGATCCAAGAATATATAGTTTAAATTATCCTAAGGCAAATCTACGTGTAGTTAAATGATACATGACACAACTAACTAATCATCAGACCACATAGATCATAGAATTAAATTACGTACTTTACAAAACACCAATTTATCACAAAAGCAACCAAACTACGAATCTTGATTATGCAACAGAAAAGAAAAGGAAATTTGATCATTAGGGTTTAATTTATTGAAATAAAGATTTAATTAAACCGACAGATGGTTGATAAGATACAAAGCATTACTGCTAACCCTTGCAAGATTCACAATGCTGTTCCTTATCTTCTGCTTGATGGCCGGATTCATAACTTTTCGATCAGAAAACCCGTCAAGGCATGAATTCTGGTCGGTGATGGCTGCACTGGTCCACGTTTGAGCGTTAGAGATGGCGAACCTCTTGTCCACAGACTTAGGAATACCAGATATTTGCTTGATTGAGCTTTTGATTTCATCCATTGAGTCTTTAATGTCTCCTATGCAATCTTTGAGCACTGCAGCCTCCCATTTGGTGATCTGTTTGGTTTTGGATAGTTGGGTGATGGTGGAGAGGGTGGCGTTGGCGGATTTGAGGGTGGTGGAGAGGGCGACTGTGGCGAGTCTAAGCGGGTTTGTCTTGACGGTGGATGCGTAGGGGAGGAGGGATTTTACGCAGGCGGCGGGGTAGGTGGCTGAGCTACATGAGGTTTTGACGAAGGTGGAGTATTTGTTTTGTTGAGTGATGGTGGTGGAAGATGAAACTAAGGATGATAGAAGTGTTGTAAGGAGTAATGTTATCAAGAGTTTGGGTTCCATGAGTATATATTGTTTATTTTGGAATGATGGGAATTGGGAAGGAACCAAGAAGTTGCTTGAATTTATAGGAGGGAATTAGGCAAATGAGATTTGGGCATATTTAAAAATGGATTAACCTGAACACAACATGTTTGATATGTGAATTGACATTTTACTCGTTTAAAGGTTTTTAAAAAGTTAGTATTTTATTTTTAGATGAAAAGTGTTTATTTAAAGTTAAATATTTTAATTTTTAATTTTTCCTCTATCTATTAAATTATAAACTGAAATTAATCGTCTCTTTTAAACCCTTTCATTAACTATTCACTTTCAACGATTTTCTTTTATTCGTTTTAACTACTTAATCTCCTTTTCATTCGTTTATTCTAAACTTGAGCTGAATATATAAACCCAAGTTTGGTAATTGAGAATGAGAGATAAAGAATCAAAAACAATAAAAATGACACAAATTACAAAAAGCTTTTATGTGAGTCAGAGTAATTAATTGTTTAAAATTATCACGGAGTCGCTAAGTATTACTCATATTTATAAATGAACATAAAACGAGTTGATCTGAAATACAACCCAACTTTAAGTGGGTCTGACACGACACCACACGAATAAGTATATGAGATAAGTCAACCCTCCAACCTGAAACTCATTAACCCGTTAACCTGACATGATTGATATACTTAAGGAAATAAGGTATGTAGACTCAACCCATAAGAAAATTGAGACAGATTATGGTAACAAATTTTGGTCTTTATAATGATATTTTTTAGGGAGACATTTTTAATAATAAAAGAATTATGATTAACCTAATTAGGGTGGTATAAGTATTATGATTAACATCACAATGTTCTCGTCTTTATAAATACCCATTCTTAATAATTAGGGTATATACAAAAAGATGCTAGTATGAATATTATGATTGACATCACAGTGTTTAAACATAACACTTTTCTTAAAGGGGTACATATTAACATTAAATAAAGAAATTGTATAAAAATTATAAGAGTTGAAATATGTTAAAATCTATGACCTTGTAGTTTAGTGACATAGGTGATCACTTTTTATAAAAGTGATGTACGTTCAAGTCTTGTGAATATAGGTTTAGGAGGTATTTAGGAGTAAAAAAATGTTTTAAAAAAATGTTGAAATATGTTAAAACTAAGGTAATTATAAGCTTAAGAACCTTGATTGGACATCGTAATTTAGATTGAGCATCATCAATAAAAGTTTGTGGAAATTAATATGTGATATTTGAAGTCTTGCCAGCCATCAGGCGCTTCTGGTTTGGTGGTCATACCAGTACATTTCACAAGACTAAGAGTTAACCATCATATAAAACATAAAAGGCTATTGGGATGGTGGTCCAATAGTAAAAGCAAAGCCTCTTAACATTAAGATCCTAGGTTCAAGTCTCATGAAGCTCAAGAAATTTGTCTTTCAAAAAATATATATATATATAAAACATAAAAGGACGGAATCTTAAATTCAGATAATTATCACTAATTTATTTTGTGCTTTAGTAGATAATGGACCAATTTACTACTTTATACCATAAAATATATTTGCATTAATTGTTGACCAAACCACTAAGGCTGAAGAATGAAGGAGAAAAGTTGTTTAATAATCTTAACCCATTATGCTATTGTTTATTATTAGACTCTAAAATACTTTTTTCCTAGATGACTAATAAATTTATGAATCAGTGAAAGCATAAAAAACGAGAAGGATAACGATCAGGAATGGTAATGGGTCGGGTTTGTGACGGGTTGAGGTAATCCTAACCCATCCCCGATTTATAAAAGCTTGTCCCAAACCCAGCCCAAACCCGTTGGCTTATTGGGTAATTACATGTTGGGTTTCGGGTGTACCCACAGATTTCGAGAATACCCGTTATTTTATAAAAGAATACCCATTGGATATACCCCACCCAAAACCTTGAAAATATTGAAACATGTTACGATCATAATCATTTTATTATTAGAATAAGAAAATTGAATTTGGCAAAGAAATCATGATGTAATCTAATGTGGGCAAGGATTGTATGAGTTGTGATTATAGAGGTAGCATGTGAGAAGCCTATGAAGGCAGGAGGGAATGATAGGGTGCATGTGCATGGGAACACTATGAAGCCGAGTAACGTGGATGGACGTGATCTATAAGTCAAACGAATCTGGTGACTCCATCTCATCCACACGTGACTCTCGTCAATTGCTGCTTGACAAGTGCCGCATCTCATGGGATCGAATGAATGCATCATCTAGAATTCATCTTCATTCTTTCCTAATTATTCTCATCAAAATTGTTATATGGGCCGGGCTTATAACGGTTAGAGTTGGCCTTGTTTATTATTGTGTTGGGTTGGGCCTGACTATTGTGAGAGAAACCACTGTTAAAGGCCCATGATTGGTTAGAGCCTAACATGGGCTAAAAAGAAGTGAGCAAGATGCAATGCCAGTAATAAATACAATTTCTCTTAAATTTTCTCATTCTTACTTCGTAAATATTTTACATTTTTACTCACACCACATAACACAAATACAAATTTATAACTCTTTCTAGATTTTTTTTGATTTGTTGGTAAATTATCGATCTCAATGTTGGACTTAATCTTTTGTTTGGTTCACATACGAATTTTGAACTTAAAGTGCAAGGGTCAGTTTTGAAAGTACAAGAAAATTGAAGAGGTGATTCGAAAGAGTTTGATTATTAGTATTTAATTAAGGAGTTTAAGTATGAATATAGTTTCAATTAGTTAGTTAGAGTTAGTGAGTTACTATTTGATTAGTGTTGTTCGGTATTTATCTGGTAAGTTTAAGATAATTCTAAAGATGTTTGGATTATCTAGTAAGACTTTGAGTCATGGTAGGTTTGGTTTTGCTTAGTCCATTTAATAGGTTAATGATTGCAAGTTTTATAATGGGGAGTTTACATGAGTTTTTATTCCTTCTTTTCTCTCTAGATCACAGCCATCATTATTTCTGGTGGTGTGACTTTTGTTCTAAAAATCAGATCTTGGGGCTTCACTCAAAGCACACCGTCCACCTCAAAACTAAAACAATCCAGTCATACCAACAAAATAATGGACACATAATTTCTTATCGCTACATGTTGGTCTCGATTGCAATATGACTATATGAGTAGTGCTTGATGAACAACATCGAACAAACGATTATACATGAATAAAGAAAGATATAATTACCAAATTAGAAGACTGTTCTTTAACTTGCCTGTCATTTGAATGTCTTATGAGATTTTGAAATTTAGGCCCTTTTTAAAACTTCTAATCCTTTGATGTATGAGAGGATGTTATGCTAACTAACAGCTTATAACTTATGACTAGGATTCTTAGAACTTCTGAATCTTTACAACTCAGATGATATTCATATCTTACAAAATAAAACATTTGATATGACGAACAACTTAAGAAAATCAACATATATAATGTGTCTTTTACATATTCACATTGTTTATCAACTTGAATTACGGATTACATTATAATATAAATGGACATAGAAAGTTTTTCTATCTACATATCTATTCAATATATTTTGCATCGAACAATATACCCCTATCTTTTCATAGAAAAACTAAAACTATAATCCAATAGTTTCTTTGATCATGTCACCACAAAATAAAGTAAGAAACATAATAGTAGTGTTATGCCTTTGTCTTCTTCCTTTTGGGTAGAACATCATCCGCTTCCACTCTTGTTGTTCTCATGCGAATCTAGTTCTTTTGCTAACCATTTCTCATATCTTGAGTTTAAATTCAAGAGATCAAATAAAATTAAGTCTTTTATGTAAAAAGGTTGAGAAGGATTTTTGTGCCTCTTATCTTTTTCTCTTAAACAATTTATCACAAAAAATGATAATAATAAAAAAAAACTGATCCTTAATTATTTACGTATCTTACTATTACTCTCTCAATGCTTCATTTATTTTGACCCATGTGTGTACCGTAGGTATTTCTGGGTCCGTCACTGACCGTAACCCGTAAGAACTTTAGTTAACATGTCACAGAGTCGATGGATCCAAACACACACATTCAAAATTGAGCTGGGCCTGTTAGTAGTTGACGAAAAGTCAATTAGGATTTCAAACACAAAGTGATTTTCATGCTCTTTTGATGCAATCCATGAATAATTGTGCATGACAAAGCATATATTTTGTGGTTTTAAAGAAATAGCAAAACTACTATTAAATTAGAGAGGATAAATTATGTTTTTATATTCTAAATAAAAGAAATTAAAGAAGGAAAGTTGGATGAAATATGTGTGTATAGTTGGACTTCACATGTGAAAAGATGAAGTTTTAGTTAGAGTATAACTCTTGGAAGTTCGTAATTTTAGTATGAAGTTTGAGTATGTTTAGAAGTCTTTTGTTTGTTTGAACGCTCATTAGTCTTTAATTAGTTTGATTTAGAGTATGATTTGGACATTTTTTATTTAATTTAGTAGAAATGATTCCAAGGTTTGTTTGGATCATCTAGTAGTTTATTGAGTCCTAGTAGGATTAGTAAGTTAGGGTCTATTTAAAGGGTCTTTGTGTTGCAAGTTAATTATTTGAAGGATATCCGGGTTTTATGTACATTGATTCTTCATTTTATAATGTCTATATTACAACCTAGGCTTCTCACCAAAGTGATGTTTTTCTACAACATCCTTTCTCCAATAATAAAGACATGCTTGGGAAAGATGTGATCTAAGAAACACTCACACTAACAATCACAAGACAAATAAAGAACTAGAATGAATGAATGATAAGAATACATGTTATCGAGTTACGTCCACGACTCAACTAGATATATTTTATGGTTTTAAGAACTCTACATGTATATAATATGTTTATTATTATAGTCGGATTAGGGTTAACAACTTGATCGCTAAGTTTTCACTATTATTAAGTAAAGAACTGAGCCTAAAATATTTCATATATGTCACGCTCATAATTTTAGTTTTATCAACCAATGTATAATTGCCAATGAATATCGTTCTCTCAACTCCTATAAAATCAACAATCAAATCCAAAGTTGGATAAGCATAAATACCCATAGATGTAGTACCTAAGCTCTCTTTATGTCATAAGCTAACGAATCACAAAATGACTAGTGAATTGTCATTTCTCATTGTAACTAAACAATAGTCAGAGTCTACAAAACTAATAGACGTGTAAAGCCTTGTGATAGAACATTATATTACTGACTACACCATCGAGGTTGGTAACCCTTCTTCGAGTGACAAGTGTCCTTTAGCTATGCATTACACACACAATGTGACGATCCACCTCTCTCTAGCAAGGTGGACATGACTTCATCCGGTAGCGTAATATCTTTGAACTCTTCAAAGACTTTTGCTATTACAATACAATGATAACTCCTCACTTTAACCATTTTCTTCGTCCCGAGCTAGCGCAACCACAAAGGTTTCTTCGCCCTAATTGTTACATCTACTCTTATTTGTAAGAGATTGACTTGGACTTGAAGGAGATAGTATGCAGTGAGATTGTTTCAGACATATTCTCCACCTATTCCACATAAGGCTATTAAACCTTCAATTTATCAGTGTCATTTCAACTAAAAACAATTAAAAAAAATCCATTGAAGAAGAGAGAAAACGAGGGGTAGAACTTTAATTAGATAAATTAAGTTTATAAAAATACCACTGAATTTTTTGTTATAATTTTTTAGGTTATTTATATTTCGTACATTCGTGAAAATAAAACTATTTTTTTTAATTATAAAACTGGAAAATATACCCAAGAAAGGAAAGCTAACTGCCAAAACTAAAAAGGACCTTTAGGACATGGTCCTTTCGTCAATCTCTGGTTGGTGCATATAATGAAGTGAAAGTTAATGCACATAACTGTACATATATTGCATCATTTAATAGTCATCTACAATTCTTTTTTATTTCTTTGTTAAATCAAAGTTCATAACAAAAAACAATATCATTAATTAATCTTGAACCAACATCTAGTGGTGCACAAAAAAACCGGTTTTTTTTAACCCGGTCCAAACCGGCAAACCGGTTTGGCTTAAACCGGTTTGGGCCAAACCGGTTCGGGTTGCCCAAAAACCGCCGGTTTGAAACCGGTTTAAAGATTTCAGGAGGCGATCGGTTTAGGAACCGGTTCAACCAAACCGGTTTTTAAACCGGTTTAAACCGGTTTTCGAGCTGGGCAAAAAATAGCCGAATTGCTTGAAGTTTTTAAAACCGCCACCACTTTTTTATCCGGTGTTTATTATCCCACAAGTCCATTAACACTAAAACAAATATATTTAATGGCTAACAAGTTGTCTAAGCTTGAAAATAAAAGCGATCTTTTTACAAAAATGATAGAACCGATGAAAGAAAAATTAGTGAAATATTTTAAAGAAATGCCTCCCGTTATAACTTGCGCCGCCGCGTTAAACCCTACCATAAATGTTTACGGGGTTGAAACCTTGATTGATAGAATTACTTACGCTTTGAATTTGGATAGTGAAGACATCCATTTTGCACAAGGCACAAAAACATATTTTAACAAATGTTTACAAGATTTATTTGATGTTTATTTACATAAATATGGTACAACTCCGACTCTACATGATACAATGGGTACATCATCAAGTGGTACCTCGAGAGATGTTAATTTGAATTTATATAACGAAATGTTAAATGAATTTAGTAAGCGGGCTCGAGGTACCACCCCGAGTAGCGAACTCGGAAGGTATATTGGCACAAACTTTTTAGCGTTTATGCCTCCTACCGTTTTTGAGGATTTTGATATTTTGGCATGGTGGAAAACAAACGAAGCTTCGTTTCCGATTCTTTCCGCCATGGCCCGTGATGTACTAACCGTCCAAGCTTCCACGGTAGCTTCGGAATCTGCGTTTTCTTTTAGTGGCAGGGTATTATCGATACGAAGGACTAGACTCACACCCCTAGCGATGGAAATGTGCATTTGCTTGAAGGACCATTTGGATGCGATGGATAGGATACAAGACCAAACTTCTCTCGAAGATGAAATTCAAGCCGAAGAAGTCATACACAACAACGAGGTTGATCTTGGAATATCCGAATCCGTCACGGATGAAGAACTAGCCGAAGATGCAAGGCTACGAAGCTCTAGTTCCGAAGACAACGCACAAGAATAATCAATCAATATTCCAAAAAATAAAACGTTGAACTTAATGTTTTATATTTGTTATATTTTTTGTAATTTTTTACAATTTTATCTTGTCATGTTTTTTAATTTCCGAACTTTCCAAATATTAATAAACGTTGAACTTTATGTTTTAATTTTGTTATATTTTATTATGGATTTTATATTAAAAATATAAAGCTTATTTGGATTTTTTTTTTATAAAAACCGGTTTAAAGAACAAACCGGTTTAAAACCTACCCGAACCGGTTTGACCGGTTTACATATTTCCATTACTCGAACCGGTTTAACCCGAACCGGTTTGGGCCCAAACCGGTTTTGACTTTTCGTTGACCAAACCGGTTCGGGTCGGGTTGAACCGGTTTGGGTTAAAAAACCGATTTGTGCACCACTACCAACATCTTCCATTCTATAAATAGTGAACATATACCCACGGGCACACTAGTAGCTACACTCATAACATACATTTATATTACAATAAAACAATTAATCCAAACTTAATTATATTGCAAATAAGCAATTAATTAAGTGGAAGAAAGATTAGTAATAAGAGCCAATGAATTGCTTGTTAATTCTGCAACATTCACTATAATGGTTTCCTACATCTTCCCATCCCCTTCTTCAAATCCGTCCATACACATGTGTTAGGCTATGTGTAACGATTCTCGTGAGGAGAGACGTGGTTGAATATGGAGGTATCTAATCATTAAATAAAGATATGCATGCTCATAAGTAGAGATAGACAGATAGTAAAATGATTAATATGACTCAAATTCACAGTAACTAAAAATATTAATAAAACTTTTAACATTCAAAAGCAAAATCCTCTTTTTTAAATATAAGATAAGAAAATATTTAACCATCTTGATGTAAAATAATTCAGTTGAAAAATGGTCAAGCTGCGGGATTAAGCATTTACAGAAGTCCAAAATTTAAACAAATTAATTCTGTCGTTCAAATTTTAATTATCTCTATAAAATTAACACAAAGCCATTCTAGCTCAGTTGGTAGGGCGCGTGGCTTTTAACCACGTGGTCGTGGGTTCGAGTCCCACGGATGCCGTAAGAATTATTAATTTGCTTTTGTAGAAGGTTTAACTTTAACAATAATTACTTTTTATTTTTAAACAAAAACTGATTATTGGAATGTCTTTCTACACAAATGGTTACTTATGCTTTGAGAAAAATCCAAAATTTTACATGACTCCTTTGCTGGGAACAGATGCTGTTTTTTCTTCTCTCATCTTTTCTTTGATCCATTTTTTAATTAAAAATGACATTATGAATTATAATTTTAAATAGTTCTCCATGACTTTAATTGATTTACTATTTGTATCAGGCTTTTTGCGTAACATACATAATACAATATCTTGTACAATATTTGATGGATCGGGATTGTTGGTTGAATCATGTCTAGAATTATTATGTCAGGCTAGATCTCTTACTTAGGTCAGAATGTACATAAGATACATATCTTGTTATAAATATCTACTGGCTTAAATTTTCGTGTGTTACACGAGTTAAATAAATATAATTATAATATTATATATTGAATAATAAATAATAAAAAATTATATTTTAAAAACTTGTGTTATTATACGGGTTGAATAACCCATAAAATACAATATAATCTGTTAACACATACAATCGTCAAAATATGTCGGGATATTTATTAATAGAAAGATTAGTATTTTCTTTAAAAATATATTATTAATAAAATATAAAGGTGTATTTAATAAGAGAGGGGTGTATTTAATGAAAATATAGAGGTGTATTTAATAAGAGAGAGAGGGGTGAGAAAAAAATGATGAGATTGAATATGAAGGTGACATGTGGCATTGAAAAACCTTTATTTGTTATATAGTATAAATATGTAATGTAACATGCATAGATTGAGCAACATAGAGTAGAACGAGTGGAGAGAAGAAGAGATAGGTGGTGTAGAAAATGAAAGTAGAAAGAGTAGAGAGAAGAAGAGAGGTGGTGCAGAAAATGAGATACGACATTATCAGGCGAACATGATTAGATTGATTCAATAGAAGAGAGAGGGGCGTTTTTTGTGGGTTTTTTTAGTGTTTTTTTTTTACGGTTTGTTTTAACGTTTTGTTTTTGTGTGTGGTACGTTATTTTTTTATTTTTATACTTTTTTTCCCATCTTTTTTTTGTTTTTTTTATGATAAATACGTGCCCCGCCGTGAAACGACGCGATTTAATACACCGCCGCGTAGCGCGGGTTCCACTATTTATTATACGAAGAAGAAAGCCAATGGTGGAATTGAAATGCATGAGTGCTAGTGCAATTATTTACATAAACTTGAATAGTGTTATAATATCAGACTATTTTAGGCCAACCCAATATTTATGGCTTTAGGGTTTAGCTATTACGTTTATATATAATGTATTGTATGGATGAAATATGATATGAATGGATATAATCAGTTTACCCCTCTCAACTTCTCTTTGTTTCTATCAAATAGGAAGTTATAATGATTAAAACCCTAATAAGTAGGGGTGCGCACAGTTCGGTTGGGTTATTAGCCTTAACCAAAACCTAAACCGAAGTCATCGGTTAATCCGTTTTATTATCAAATTGTTTTTCGGTTAATCGGTTCGGTCGATTCAGTTAGTTTGTCGGTTTTCGGTTCGATTCGGTTAAATTTGGTTAATAACCAAAACCAAACTTTAGCTATAATTTTTGCCTAGCAATACATCAAATAAAGGTATAAATACATGAAATGAATGTATAAACACATGAAATGGACGTATAAATAAACGAAATAAATGTATAAATACATGAAATGAAGGTATAAAACATTAATTACATGAAATTGAGGTATAAAAGCTAGAAAATATGAAAATATGGATGGTTTGGTTCGGTTAATTTCATTTAACCGAGGGTACAAAAAAACCGATAACCGATCTTTGGTAATTCGGTTTTCGGTTCAGTTTCGTCGGTTTTCGGTTCGGTTTCGGTTATTGCTCACCCCTACTAATAAGCCTCATAATTTCACATGCATACTTTCACTTTCTCTCAAGTTTTTGGAGTGTAGAAGACAGAGTTCAAGTAAGAATTTCTGCGGGTTGAATAATGAAAATGGTATAATTTCACTTACGTACTTTCATTTCCATTTTCTCTCGAGTTTAAGACTCCTATTAAATAATAATGATTTTTATTATATCTTATCTTAAAATATAATTTTACAATTCTTAAATTTTCAAGGGTTGAATGATGAAAACATTATTATTTTATAATTATTAAATCTTCATTATTTGTTATTTTGTAATTCTTAAATTTTTATTATTTATTATTTATAATTCCTTAAATATTGTTGGATCTGATTTTATTAAAACTTACTAAATAAATAGAAGATTTTAATTATATCTTAATTTTAAAATATAATTTTATAACTCTTAAATCTTCACAGGTTGAATAATGAAAAAAATATAATTTGTTAATTCTTAAATATTCATTATTTTTTATTTTGTAATTCTTATATTTTCATTGTTTGTTATTTATAATTTCTTAAGTATTCATTATTTCTTATTTCATGACCAATAACTAATTAAATTCGCCAATGAGCTAGTAGTGGATTGGTAAAGAAGATACTTGGTATTCCTTATGACCTAGGTTTAATTCCTGCTCTCTTCATTATTTTCCGATGCATGCAATTGAGGCCTAGCTCTTAGGCTGATGCATCTGAGTTTTACCCACACCGACTTTGGCGCCAAGTGAGCCCAGGGTGGGATTTTTCCTTGGATGCTCTCCAACTTTGGCGCCAAGTGAGCCCGGTTAAGACAACATATTGGCCGGAGTTGGACAAGGCACTCACATGTGACGAGGGGATGTGACGTCACAACATTCAATGTTCGCCGTTAAAAAAAATAACTAATTAAATTCAACATTCAGATCTTAATAAAAAATATTGGTTTAAAACAAATTGAGTTTATAGACGTGTAAGACTATGCGTAATACCTCTCACGCCCCCACGCCCAAGCCCCACTCCCATTGGGCCATCTAAGCCGGCTGTAGGTCCTTCCCTTCGAGCCAGTGACCACATTCACACTTGCCCCTCACGCCCCCTCTCACGCCGGGGCGGCGCGGTGTTCCACGCCCCTCACCCCTTCCACGTGGCTCACGCCCCCTTCCTCACCCCCCCTTCCTCACCCTTGTTTTACACATAGTCTAATACATGAGTTTATAATATAGTTTTATTAATAAACTAGATTAGAACACGGGTTAGAAAGAAAATAATGAAATAATTAATATATTAAATACTACCTATGCATGTTCCTTTTGAACCACATGATTCATCTTTAAACAACTTTTCAAGCTGTATCATTTGAGCCGTTAGAGGAAAAATACCCGAATCGACCCATTTTTAAGTAAACAATTTGGTAATTGCCACCTCAACTTGTTCTTCCTAGTTACAAACCTTGCACCATCTTTTGCAAGGCCTCCACAACAAGAGTATCCGACAATACATAAATCAGGTTCTTTGTTATCACCTTTGAAGCAGGTGTGTTCATAAAATCAATCTCATGAGCAATAACACTTGTTGCAACATCCTTCAATCACCATGAAATCTAGTTAGTAAAACTTTATCCTAATGTGATGACATGACAGAATTCCACAATCAATCTTCTGGTCACAGTAATGGGTGGGTTAGAAAACTGGTCAAAATGATCAATTTTAAAACGGGCTTGATTGTGTTGACCCGAGACATATTTTGTCCATATTTTATTTGATTTTGTACTAATAATTAACGCGATAAATATGATCACAAAATGTATATTTTTAAAGTATGAATCTATACTTTTGTGTAGACCTTAGATGGCCTTTGAGCTTTTTGGCCAGCTTGACCAGTTATTAATATAAAACACAACCCGTATCAACCAATTTATAAGCAAACGGGTCAAAATTACAACCTATAAATTGTAACAATTTAGGACACACCTTGTCTGTAACAAACCAGAGTAGTGCATTCGAGTCAGTTAGAAAAAGAGCTAATACTCTTTTAGCAGCCATCCGACAGCATGCTTCATATGTAGTTGTAGTTTCAGGTACGGTCAGAGCCCTCGATGCGCGTAATCGCTTCACCATAAGCTCTCCTGTTTCGCCCCTGCTTAAATCAATGTCAGAAAGTAAATATTATTATTTTACAAAACCAGTATTGATATTTCTAAGCCCTTAGTGTGAGCTAATTACCTATTAGAATCCCTCAAATGAAAGGTTGCAAATAGTTAATTGATTGTACTCATCATGAAGGTGATTTATCTTACTGATGAATTAGATTCAAGTAAGTCTTTCCTCTCTTTCTCTCTTGCACGTAATATAATAGAGGTTTTAGTGCATGCTTTGCAAAAAGAATATCTGCAAATATAAATGCTTTTACACAATACATGCTTTTACAAAGGTTGTCAAAGTAGTCCATTGTTTCTAGCCCTTCAACCCACACTTCACTATGAATCACAAAATTATTTTTTTATCAAAAAGATTATCAAGATTTCATAAAATAAAAAAATAAAAATAAAACACAAGATGATGGATATAAAGGAACAAATTTCAGTTACAGGCAAAAACTTACTCGATGGTCAAGAAACCATATTGGATGGATAAAAAACCATATGTGGAAAACATATTTCAGTTACGGGCCAAAACTTAGTAACATTTTTTTTCTAATCTTTATTATTTATGAAACTAAAAGAATAGACAAGAAACCATATGCGAGTATAGTCAACCCAAACTGCTTGGGGTTTTGAGTTTTTGACACCACCTACAACTGTAACCATTTTAAATAGAGCTTGTTATGACCAGAGCATGTTTTAACCCGTAAACTAAATTGATTACAACCTCCTAAATCCTTTTAATCGAAGCAAAAAAACCGTTATTTGAATGATAATTTTTGTAAACAAACTTAATATATTAATTACTTATAAATTTAAGAAATAGCACAAGATGTGTAATCTGGCCTGTAACTTACAAAAAGAAGTCAAAACTAACCGAAATCTTGAAAATTTATAATCAAAACCACAAATTAAGGGAAAATGCCACACCTTGCTACTTGTTAACAAAGTTCTTCGCCTCTTTCATTTATCCATGAAACCACTTGACCACCATGCAAGCTAACCTGAAAAATGAGCAAATACAAAGACTAATCAATAGAAGATTTACTATAAACTAAACTGTAATTCTTTTATTTATCAAACTAACCCCAGCCACTTGCAACACTCTTAATACGCACGCCAACGTGTGGAACATCACAGCCTCTTAAACCTTCAAACAACCAAATCGAAAGTACATCCCATTAACACTTTGATACCCAAACAGAAACAAAAACAACCTTAAATGAGTTTGCTGAAATATTAAAGAACAAATGTTAGCTTCTCTTAAACAAATAACATTGAAATTGTAGTATTCTTAGATGCACATCTCGTTAGTTTTGTAAATAAGCTACTGACATAGAGGAGGCAGAAACTTCTCATGGTGCATTAATTTTTTTTATGTTTAGTTCATTAAAGAAATACATCTATGCCACTTATCCCATCTAAATGACCAAGTTCTTATTCACCTCCACTCTTTTCCAAACATGAGGTTTTAACTAAAATGTTGAAGTACAAAATTGACCTAATTGGAGGCAAAAACACACACAAGCATTTTATCAAACAGATAAGCATTTTATCAAACAGATTGTGTGTATAATTAAATATTTTATAACTTACAGATTTATTTAACCTATAATTGCTTGGATCAAAACCACTACTTCATCATCCATGGGTCCAGATGTACTAATAATGGATTCTGCAAGTTTTAAAATAATTCAATTTCAAACTTGAAGATGTTCACAGTATAACATAAAATAAAATAAATAGCAAATTAGGTATCATCGAACATAATTCATCATAAATCAAACATCCCAAAATCCATTTCTTTATTTAACTAAAATCGCAAAATCAATAGCAAAAATCAGTTTAGAGAAACATAATTCATCATAAATCAAACATCCCAAAATCCAGGTCTTTATTCAACAAAAAACACAATATCAATAGCAAAAATCAGTTTAGAGTTCATCAAATAGAAATAATTCATTAAATTAAACAACAACCAATTCTAAATCGATGAAAGAGAGTACCTTTGTTTTTAAATGATTTGCAGTGCCAGAAGTTCACGGAAAACCTATTGCGGGATTAAATCTTTTAAATCGATCGAAGCTCCGAGCAACGGTGGTGACCTGGAGATAAAGAGGCGATGAACGAAGAACAGAGCAAGAGACTGCGAGAATTGAGATAAAGGACTTTTTAGGGTTTGCAAACAATTACGAACAGGTTTTAGAAACGGATATGGAAGCGGGTTTAGGTCCGCGTGTTTTATCACTCGGGCCAAAAGGGTTTGTGCGGGAAACTTTTTTGTTGCCATGTGTCCTCCTCTTATAGTATTCTTTTATTAAAGATAAAAGATAAGGGTAATCTTCTCCGATTTAATTAAGTTATTTGTAGGTACAACAGCATTAAATTGGTTTGACTAACCAATGACACATTAAATTACGTACGGTTTACAAGTTAAATAATATTTATTTTCGTCCCATCAATTTGTAAGTTATTTTATTTTTTTTTTTGGAAGGCGACTTTCATTTTTTAAGTGGCAGTCGCATCTTTGAAATTCGGAGACCCGTTACCCCTCAACCTGACCACTACGTTGTCTGAACCGGGCCCGCGGGTTCAGAACGAGAGGCTAGGCTTTCACCGGGAAACCATGGAGCCTGCTGCCACTTGACAGCAGTTGCGCCGCTACACGGGCCAAACCCCGCTAGCGTAACGCACTCCGGACTAAAACCCGGTTCGACTCGGATTCGAACCTGCGTGGGCAGGTTGAATCTTGTGATATCTTTATACTATTGCTAGTGGTATTAATTGGTTTTAATGCATTTATATATCATATTCGACTGTAACAATTTGTTATTTGTCGATTTTCAAAGCACATGGTGTTATAAAAATCCAATTAGCGGAAATTAATCAGTAAGAAACAATTTTTTTTAACAACAAACCTTTTCTATTATATATGTTTTTTTTGTCTTAAGCATGGTTTAAACTTATAACCCTTTAATTATGAAATTTTCCTCTTATCAATACTAGACCCCAACCCTCACCCAGTAAGAAACAATTTCAATTGTTGTAATTTGTATAATTAACTGAGTTTCCCTTGTGTAATGCAACGAGAAGCATGTGTATTAAAAAATAAAAAGATTTATTTATAGCAACATTATGTTTACTTATACAAACGATGCCCCCGTTTAACCAAACGATAGCCGTTAAATACTTAAAAGGGTATCGACACGTGTTTTGTATCAACGGTAGTAATGTACTATTGACCCGTGGAAGGTAGTAGGGGCTTTCAATTTTTTGTGTTATATTTAAGTACACAAAAGATGCTCTCGTGTAACCAAACGATAAAACCGTTAGATACCCAACAAGACATCAACACATGTTTTATATCAACGGTATCTATATACTATTGACCGTGTAAGGTAATAGAGGCTTTAACTTTTAGGAAAATTACCAAAATGGACATTTGACCAACCTATTTTTTTAAAATGGACATTAACTTTTAGACTACTAAAACATGGTCATCAAGAACAATAGACGGCTAAGACTGCTAAGCTTAGCCGTCTAAAATTTCCGTGCCAGAATGAAATTTGTCAGACGCTATACCAATCAGAAACTGACACGTGACATCACGGAATTTTATGCCGGCTATAGCTGTCTATTTAGAAGGTTAGCCGCCATTTTTTTCCAGCTAGGCTCGATTGTAGCCGACTATTTGACTTTTCTTAGCCGGCTATTTGAATGTACAAAGTCGGCTATTTGATTGTTAATAGCCGGTTATTTGTCTTAAAATAAACACAACAATTATATTATAAGTAGTCAAATACAATATAAGTTTAATGCTTTAATAGTTAAACAATCATAATTTTTAAGTTCAAGTGAACAACGGGCCGTGAACTTTTTAAACAATCATAATTTTTAAGTTCGATCGGAACTTTTTAAGTGATTGCATTAAAGTTATTATTTGGGATTAATAATTAAAAAGTGTACATGTATTCAACCTTTTGGTACGATCATGATTATGATCATGGGAATTAAATAAATTCTATGCACATGCTGATCATTGAATCAAAATAATTTATCAACTGGGATTTTGATTTACAACTTACTAAGAGTCGGAATATAATAATATTAATAATATATCTAAAAGAATTTCCATATTGGTATGGTCGAGTACTCTTAAACCGTCTTAATTTTGATCGGCTAGTTATGACGTTAACCTGTTGAACCGGCGAACTAGATTTATTGGATGAACCGGATTTTCAATTTTTTTTCTTTTGCAAAATCTCATATAATGGTTTATTTACTACTTTAGTTTAAAATAGTTATATATACATATAGTTTGAAGTTTCCAAATATTTATAATGTGTTTCAGTTTTTAAAACGATTCGACCAGTTTCCAAAAAGAAAAACGATTCGATCAGTCTGATCAAAAAGACTATTATAACTGTTGATTCATAATCGGTCCGGTTACATAATTATCAACTTTTTGGAAGACATTTCCATAATAATTTATATCTTATAATTTTATTTTCTGTAGATACATATATTATAGCATCTAGCTATTTTATTCAGATCGAATATTACTTATTACTAAAATAATTACCATATCATGTCAACTTGAGCACATAAAAGCTTTTATTATAAGAATTAATAAAAGAAAAGGGTGAAAAACTCACATGGTAGGAAGAGGTTTTTGTTCCTGAGAATACGGTGTTTGAAAGGGGATTAAATATTTAATTAATTAAGTTACTTCAATATTACATAATTAATGATAATCCACGTCTTTTAAAAAACCCGAATTAGAGAATTTTTATCCAGAATTGCAAGAAACCATCATCTGTACGGAAGCTCCCATCGACCACCGTTGTTGCTTCATTATACATCAACGGCCGCCGGATAATTTCCACTTTTTTTATGCTCTTCCAGATGTACATCATGAGGCTTACCCACATTTTTATGACTTGCGATACAATTGTAATTGTTCATGTTATATGATCTGGCAGTTACGTTTATGAATAGTGCAAATGTCGTATCTAAAGTGTTCATGGTTAATAAACATCATTAAACATTCTTATTATGTTCAAATGTCATCTACTCTCTATGGTATTCAAAAATGATTTTTTAAAGGATCAAATTATCCCTGATTTAATATTAAAATGTAGACAAAGTTAGTCTGTTGAATAAATATTGCTAGATTTTGAAAAGTTAGGAATGAAAAAACTAAAAAAAAGTTTTTAGATAGAAATAGCTAAAATGGTTAAAACACAGGGATGAAAATGACACTTTATTTTATTTATAATTTTCAGTTGAACAAAATTAGTATAAATTGCTCAACTAATTAACTAAATCTCTTGAAAAGTAATCCCAATTTTTAGTTTTTCTTCTAAAACTTTTTAAGTATATATCTAATTAGATTGATAACTTGTGCATAGATTCGAAAACCTATTTTCACTATGAAAAAGTAAGGGTTGCGGCCGGTTTGGATGTGAATGTGTTCACGGTTCAGCATGTTTTAACATAAATTCTAGGCCAAACCACTAACTACTCAATGATTGAATTGATAAACAAAAACGTAAACACACACAATTTATATAAACTCTCGTATTATTATATTTAATAAACTGACTCAAAACTTAGACACAATAATCTTTCATACAATAACCCTAAACATAGTTATGTATTTATAGGGTAACCTAAACTTGGACAACAAGAAACGGTTAAAACCCTAATTGCGCCCAATAAGCTCATTAACAACATTTAATAAAACTTCACAGGTCCATTGGGTCGGGTCCTTCCCCTATTCGTGTCGGGCCTCATTAGCTCGTATACCAGCAACTACGATCTCGGTAAAAGAAAATTACAAAATTCACCGTCCGGTTTTGATGGTTTGGAATTATTTTTTTCAAAATCATTAATTAGTACTACAATAATAAATTTGATAAAATGGTTCATATTTATAATACCTATACATAACTACATATTATATTATAAAAAGTGAAAAATAGTAGAGATCTAAAGGATAGTATATTATAAAAAGTGAAAAATAGTAGAGATCTAAAGGTTAGTTTGATAAGTTCAGTTCCAAGTTCTAAATCAAAACCATAATCCGGTCAAATATCTTTTATGATCAGGCGGGAAATATTTTGAATTAATACATTTGCACAAGAGGAGGTATTTTATTGGTCACCGACGGATCGAGTCGAGGACGACGACCGTGCATCGAAATTTACATTTACAATGATGACATATAATAAATGATTTAAGACACCATGCATTAATAATATAAACCCAACGATTCTCTCTCAATGGAAAAATGGCAGCTCGATCGATCCGTATAACAAGGATCTCATTCACTAACTTACCACATTATTTATAGGGTTTCTCAATGTCAACTTTCACTAAACTTTCATTACACTTCTCATTATATTTTAACATCATCATTATACTATAAATAAAGCCTATCACATGTCAATTTGAAACCCTCTTCAATACCCATTTCTCATTTCATCAAGAACACAAAACCCTAGTCATTCCCAAATGGCAAAATTCAAGTTCTTTTTGCCATTTTTGTTGTATGTGTTTATTGTTTTCTCTTCGGTTTCTTTCGCTTTTCAAGGAGAAGAGGAGGAAGAGACAGGTGGCAGCATGGACTATTGGTGTGACACGACTCCTCACCCGCAACAGTGCAAGTATTTCCTGAGTCGCGGGGCACATCATGTTCCGCGACACAGGAAAGACTTCCGGTTGCTGGTGTTGCAGGTCGCCCTAGAAAGGGCCCAAGACGCTCTGACCTGCAGTACCAACCTCCGCAATAAATGTAAGAGCAAGAGAAAGAAAGCGGTGTGGCTCGATTGCAACAAGCTTGTCAACGACACCATTCTTCAAATCACCCAAACCCTAAACGGTCTCAAACACAACCGTAGCTCCGATTTCGATGCACAAACTTGGCTCAGTGCCGCCTTAACCAATCTAGAAACTTGCTTTTCGGGTTCTCAAGACTTCAATTTGACAAGCCTCTTCTCTCCGCTCAAAACGCATAATCTTACAGAGATGATAAGCAATAGTTTGGCTGTAAATCAATTCTTTGTAAAGCAAAAGTTAGCAGAGAAACAAGATCTTGATAATAGTGATGATTATCCAAGTTGGGTTACACCCGGTGATCGAAAACTGTTGCAATCAAGTTCAATTCACATGAAGGCAAATATTATTGTGTCTCAAGCCCGGGGGAGTAAGTTTCGAACCATTCAATCAGCTCTTAATTTTGCAGCTGGTCTTAAACGTGGGAATAAGAGATATATTATCTACATAACAAAAGGAGTTTATAGGGAGAATCTTGAAATTGGAAACAATCTAAATAACATCATGTTCATTGGTGATGGAGCAAGATACACAATTATTACCGGTTCCCGGAGCGTCGCTGGAGGTTTCACAACTTATAGCTCTGCAACCGTCGGTAAGATCCGTTATTTATCACTTTACAGTCATTTACTTAACAACAAATCTTATATTAGTTATGATCAAAGCGAAGTAAAGTAGACGATTAATGTTTGAAAGAAAAGAAATATGCATGGTGAGTACGTTAAGTTGCATGTTATATATTTCTTCACCATGCAGTTTACTTGTCAATTATCATGCATCAATGCCTTGTGTTAGAAGCTACTGATAGTCTGACTTTCTTTCACATACAAATACACATAGTAAAGGTGTGAGAGAAAGTAATCTTCATATTTATAGTGTTATAATTTATTAGAAAATTGAGTTTCATCGAAAGTTCATTGTTACAAATATTTGTATCTGTCGGTGATACTTCTTTGATTATTATTGTGTTATATATTCATGTGACTTTTTCTAACTAAATCCGTGGAAATTCAGGAGTTGATGGCATTGGATTCATTGCCCGAGGTATAACATTTCGAAACACCGCCGGCCCAGCGAAAAATCAGGCGGTGGCCTTCCGATCATCATCCGATCTCTCGGTATACTATGGGTGCAGCTTCGAAGGTTACCAAGATACTCTTTTTGTACTCGCTCAAAGACAATTCTACAGAACGTGCTATATTTATGGCACGATCGACTTCATATTTGGTAACGCGGCTGTGGTTTTCCAAAATTGTATGATCATGGCCAGAAGACCGTTAAAAGGGCAGGCAAATGTTATAACGGCTCAAGGTCGTGGTGACCCCTTTCAGAACACGGGAATTTCAATTCATAATTCCCGTGTTATGCCTGCACCAGACCTAAAGCCAGTGGTGGGGTCGGTTCAGACATTCTTGGGCCGACCCTGGCAAGAATATTCTAGAACGGTTTATATGAAATCTTTCATTGATAGTCATATCAATCCACTAGGATGGTCGCCATGGGATAATACTAATTTTGCACAAAAAACATTGGTTTATGGGGAATATGCATGTTTTGGTCCCGGTTCTTCTACAAGAAACCGTGTGAAATGGCCCGGATATCAAGTTATACGAAGCGCGAGTGTAGCATCTCAGTACACGGTGGAGAGACTTATTGCCGGCAGGTCATGGCTGCCGGCCACCGGCATACCGTTCACTCCAGGACTATGAGACAAATTTGATTGTTACGTTTTCTTATTTATTAATTATTTGTGTACATTTTTTTGATTTGATATTGGAATAGATACAACTCGTATTTATTCAATAAACGTGTGGGTTTTCTGGTTTTAGTGACCAAAATTTGCCTAAATTAGTCTAGTGGGCTGTCCAAAGTGAATGACATAATATAAGCCTTTTGGGCCTTCACTTTGGTGAGCCTATTATGATGTTGTGAGTGAAACATTTCAATTTTGTTAACGTAACGTTTATTTTCTCGTTTAAGTCTTAGCTTCTAACGAAATGGTATAAATAAACAACTATAATAAAACCTATATAAATTAATCACTATGAAAAATTTTTATTTTAGAGAGTTAAACTAATTGATGAATCAATATTGTTATTTTATAGAGTGCATTCCCTATACGAATAACGAATTATCTAATCTTTAATATATAAAAGTTGAGATTTACAGCAAATGATAATATTAAATAAAGTAATTTGACAGTTAATTAATCTAATTTCTATCTTTCTAGATTATATAAATTATTAAAGGGATTAACATTTTAATTTAAAGTGTATTTATTAAATTCAAAATAAAACTAATGGGCCAACTTATCCTCGTTCGCTTTGTCATGGTTCAAAAAAGTACACAACTTCTATCTTAATCATTTCATCTTATTGCTAGGTCACAAGCCAGATTCATCGTCAATCAAGCTTCGGATATTTACTTCCTACCATACACAACTTCAATCTCAAGTTTCCGGTCAATTAAACGATCGCACTTCCAATCTTCAGCTTCTGCAAGTCTGTCGACTAATTTCAAAAATTAGAACTAAGGAGGCCTTTGCTTCACAAGAAAGAGAAAGAAAGCAATGAAGAAAATCCTGAAATAATCTCCATCGGGTGGGGAAGAAATGGAAATTTGTTTTCTATTGTGTTTGCGCCCGCAAGGTGTTCGATGAAATGCTCGGAATAAGTTTTCAATGAGCTCAGGTTCAAAAAGCCTTTGAACCATCGGGTGTTAGGTTTCTTTCGTTTTTCCTTCTCGTTGGGAGGTGGAGACATTGCCTAAGTGTCTTGGTTGATGTTGTTCGCTAGTCGGTTTCTTTTTTAGGCCATGTCCAATGGTTTTTGGCCTTGCCCCTTCAAGGGGTTCCATTGTTGCCCCGATGGTGTGGCTGGGTCTAAGGGGATCCGAAGACTCATTGCTCATTTTAAAAGTCACCATTTTGGTTCGGATGATAGGAAAGATACCTTGAGGCGTGCTATTGCTGAAGACCCTAATCTTTTTACCTCTACTTGTGAAGCCCTGAGGTTATCTGATCAATGGTTGTGTTGGGAGTGCATGCGCCTTCATTCCTTCAGTCGGGCGTGTCACCATGAAGATCAGGTTATTCGGTCTATGCCAAGGGAAGGGGGTGAGAAGGATTTTATTGTGGGAGTCCCTAGACCGTGTGTCGCTACGGAGGCTTCCTCGTCTGGAGAGGTATGTGTTGATGTTGCTCTTCTTGACCGGGTTTTTTCTCTCCCTGTTAAAACGGTTAAGAGCATCCCCTTTAGTTGTCGCATGGCGTTTGCCCAAGCCTTGACCACAGCTTTGGATAATGTGGTGGCTATGCCTGATTCGGTTGATGCTTGGATTAGACTTCTACTATTACCTCGGTGTATTTTACGTGTATTTACGTCGGTCAGCCGCCAAGATAAGAGGTCGGGCAACAGGAAGAACGGTCAATGTCTCAGCATACAGCGGGCGCTGGCTCAATAGGGTGACCGTGAGGGGTTTGACACTCTCATTCAGTCTTTGTTTGCTCAACCTGTGAAGGAAGGTTGTGAGGGTTTTAAGAAAGGGCCTGATAAAAATAAAACCGAGGATACGAGTTCTATCAAGCAGTGTTTACGTAAGGTTGTCGATGGTCATTTTACTGCTGCAGTTAAGGTTCTATGTTCTTCGGGGGTCGCACCACTCGATAATAAAACTTCGAAGGCTCTCGAGGATAAGCACCCGTGTATGCCCCCGCCTACCATGCCAGCTTTCTTACCGACCGACCCTCCCCTTGTCGTAGAGACTGACAGTGTGTATCAAATCTTTCCCTAAAGGTACGTCATGTGGGAGAGATGGTTTGAGGGCTCAGCACCTTTTGGACGCCCTTTGTGGGGAAGGGTCCGTGATTGCGGCTAATCTACTCAGGGCGATTGCAGCTATGGTTAACTTATGTTTGAGGGGGGGTTGCCCAAGGAGTTTGGCGGAATTCGTTGCATCTGCTCCCCTTACGCCCCTTCTCAAGTCCGATAATGGGATCCGGCCTATTGCAGTGGGTTCAATCTGGAGGAGAGTAGTCTCCAAGGTTGCTATGAAGGGGGTGGGGAGGGATATGGCCAAATACCTTGGCGACTTCCAGTTTGGGGTCGGGGTTCCAAACGGGGCTGAGGCAGTTCTTCATAGTGCGAACAGGTTCGTGAATGCGCACCACCGAGACGGGTCGCTGGCTATGCTTACCGTCGATTTCTCGAATGCCTTTAATCTTGTGGATAGAACTGCTCTTTTAAATGAGGTGAGGAAAATGTGTCCATCTATCTCTGCTTGGGTTGATTTCTTATATGGCCAGCCAGCTAGACTTTATATGTGGAATGATTATATTTGGTCCTCCACGGGGGTTCAGCAGGGAGATCTCTTAGGGCCTCTCCTTTTTGCCCTTGTTTTACACCCCCCTTGTCCTCCGGATCAGAGATCGCTGCAAGCTTCTTTTTCACGCATGGTACCTGGATGATGGGACCCTTATTGGAGATGCTACTCAGGTTGCCAAGGCTTTAGACATCATTAGAGTGGAGGGCCCCTCTTTGGGCCTCCTTGTCAACATAAAAAAAACTGAAGTTTTTTGGCCTACATGCGACGGGGTGAAAACTCGAGAGAGCTTATTTTCGCGGAAAATTGGTAGGCCGGTGCATGGGGTGAAACTCTTAGGTGGTGCTGTCAGCAGAGATGGGGAGTTTATTAGTGTTTTGGCCCTTAAAAGAGCCAAACGTGCGGTTGACCTGATGGGATGCCTCAAACGCCTTCAGAACCCTCAGAGCGAACTCCTCCTGCTTCGTTCGTGCATGGGGGTTGCTAAACTGCTGTTTGGGCTCAGGACTTGTCAGCCTTCTTATGTCGGGGAAGCCGTCTCTGTTTTTGACACAGGTCTTCGGAAAACGATTGAGGACATTGTTGTTTGTGGGGGTGCGTTTTTTGGGGACCTCCAATGGAGGTTAGCTTCCCTCCTGACCCGCTTTGGGGGTCTTGGGATTTGCTCGGCTGGGGACGCCTCTTCCTACGCTTTTGTGGCTTCAAGGGCCCAATCTTGGGTTCTTCAAGACCACATTCTCCGAGAATGTGATGGTGGGTTGTTTGACTCTGATTACAGGGGTGCGTTGGACACTCTGCATAGTTCTTTTCCCGATCTTGATATTGGCGGTTTCTATATTAAAGACACCGCCCCCCTTAAAGCCCAGAAAATTTTGGCGAATGCTTTATATAGTGAAATTGTCAAGACATTTGAAGAGAAGTTCGCTTTGTCCCCGCGGCAGCGAGCCGTGCTCGAGTGTTTGCGAGCCCCCCATGCTCAGGATTTCCTGTCAGTTGTTCCCATCGAAGGTTTAGGGCAATGTATGTCGCCAGTGGAATATCGGGCTATCCTCAAATACCGGCTGATGGTACCCCTTTTCCCGGTTGATGACCCGTGTCCCGTTTGTCGGAAGGCTTACTTGGATTCTTTTGGGGAGCATGCTGTCCATTGCAGAGAATTACCGGGCTTCAAATACCGACATGACCTAGTTCGAGATGTGCTTTTTGATGTCCTTAAGCGGACAGGGATCTCGGCTAAAAAGGAAGCCCCGGTGAACTTCTTGACCGACCCATTAGATGGGAGATCAACCCTTCGGCCCGCTGACATTCTTGTTTTTGGATGGGAATGAGGAAAACACGCATGTGTTGATTTGACAGGTGTGTCCCCCCTAGTTGGGATAAGGGACCATGGGTTTAAGTCGGGTCAGGCGATAAACAAGGCAGAGGCGGGTAAAGTAGCTAAGCACGAAAAAGCTTGCCTCGTGAATCAACACGTATTCGTACCGTTTGCCTTTGACACCTTTGGCGCTCTCGCCCCTGATGCGGTGCGGTTCCTTAAGCGGGTTCAGCGGGTGGTCAGCAGTAACACCGCATATATTTATGAGGTGAACTTTGTGTTTAGTAGAGTAGGATTTGCTATTCAGAAGGGGGTAGCGGCACAGCTTGTTGCCCGTCTACCTGCTATTAGTTTGTAATTGTGACGGTCATCTCGTTATAATCCTATGATAACTAAATTTCTCTAATAAAAAAAAATAAAAAATAAAAACTCATTTTGACCCATTCAATCATGTCAACTTGAGACGAACCCATTCAATCATGTTTAAAAAATAACTCATTTTGACCTTTACTAAAACTAGACATTTTTCAAGAGGTCTTTGGCCCAATGACATTGGTGAATTCCCCTCAAACAAGTTTCAACCCGACCCGACCCCATTAAACCCGGTTAAACCCCCTCCAGAACCAGATCGACGCGACCCGACCTAGGTTCATTCAAAACCGATTCCTCTTTCGTTGACCAAGATCCGACCCAGTTTCAACCCGCTTCGGGTTAGGTTTTTAACCCTGTTTGTGCACCTATAGTGGTGAGGGTCAGTGGCGGACCCAGAAATTTTTTTCATGGGGGTCGGAAATTTTTTAGGTCGGTTGTCTGTTACTAAATATTAAAAAAAAATTCAGTCTGTTTCCGGTCGGGTCAGGTCAGGTCAATTTATACACACATTGTCACTAATTACAATTAGGAAATAACACACATATGGCATAGTATTCTTACAAAATAATATGATAAGCAAAATTCAAAACTTAGAGAAAAAGAATTTACTTGAAATAGTGAGTAGGCAACAGCGCAAGGCTGTGAACAGTAAACCGACTATCAGTGCGAGAATCGTAAACTAGCGAAGAGGCCTGAATCGTGATGAGGCATGGCGAGAATCGTGATTAGCAAATTGTCTTTCTTCAGATTGTGTGAAGCGTGAATATGAAATGTCGATACTTTGATGGATAAGGATTGTTGCTACTTAGATTTTTTTATTATGTTAAATTATTTAAAGATTTAAATGGGTAACATGTCAACTAAATATGGACTTAATTGACTAAATGGGTAATAGGTTAATTAAATGTGAGTGTAATAGTTTAAACTACTAAAATTTAGTCCATTTTGTCCAAATGTCCAAATAAGTTATTAGTTTAAATTAGGGTCGTTGTTAAAAAATTGTTTCTTTTTTCGGGTCGGTCAAAATTTTATGGGGGTCGGTATCAAAATTTCATAGGGGTCGATCGAGATTATACCACGTATATAACAAATAGAAAAAATATTTCATGCACCCACCAAAAGGTAGGTCCGCCAATGGTGAGGGTTCAAACCTCATTGTGAGTATTTAAGTGGATTTAAGATGGTGTATAATTACAGAATATGTGTCCACGTTAAAAAAATATATAATAAAAAAATAGACACTTAAAAGTTATGCAATAAATAGTATAAATTTATTTCTACAACAATCGAAGTGATTAAATAATTGAATAATCTCTTTTAGGTAAAATAATGGGGTAATTACATACAGAGCATGGTTCAACTCAAACACTAAATATTGTGAGAACATACAAAATAAAATGAATCATTCATTTTTTCAATCTTAAAAAGTTTTAAAATATAAGAAAATTATATAAATGTAATGTTTATTTGTTTTTCATGAAATTCAAACAAAAAAATATGAACAAATTTCGTTTATGTACATACCTACACATGTGTAATTCATGTGTAGGTTTTTTTACCTACACATAACCTATACATGTTTAGGAAACTTTTAAATTTATAAAAACATATGAAAAAACTAGTTTGATAGTTTTTTATGTACATAAACATACATATTTGTATGTAAGAAGTATAAAATTTTATTTTTTTTTACCATGGATCAAAAAAATAAATGATTTAAGTTTGTTCCCCTTGTTCTCGCAATATTTAAGTGTTCTGAAATGAACTTATGCCATTACATATATCCCCTAAAAAAATTCATCATCTTACTAACATAATAAATAAAAATCTTCCCTTATTTTCCCGCATCTCTCTCCTATTAATTATTAACTAGGTTATAAACCCCGTGTATTACACGGGTTAAATAAATGTTATTTTATATATTTAATAATAAATATTTACATATTTATGGCATATTACATAGTTTTTTAATACAAATTTTAGAAAACGTCATATAATTACTTTGTAAAAATGTTTTATAAAAAGAATGCAAAAATGTTCAATTTCTAAAAATGTTTTATGAACAAACCTATTAAGGAAAAATAATTATAGAAATCTAAAAAACATTTCATAAAAAAAATTATAGAAATCTTTATTATTTAATAGGAGAGAGACGAAAAACAAAAAATTATTAAAAAACAATTAAGAAAAATATGTGCAATTAATATGAGAGAGACGAAAAATTTTGTCTAACCAAACCTTTATTTATTATAGAGTATAGATTATCCCGTTTCTCTTTACTATTAAATAATAATATTTGTATTAATAAATAAAAATCTTCTGGACACATGTCACTTTATGGTTAATTTTTATCATCTTTTTTTCCTCTATCTCTCTTATTAAATAATGATATCAACCGAAATAATTTTTAGATGTTTAATATAAATGTTATTACAGATATTTATTATTTTATTATAAATAGTTATTGTATCATCAATCAAATGAATTTAATATGAATTAACAGAGTTTATAACTGTCACAATAAATTACATTTTTAAAAACATATTTTGACGAGTTTGTGTTAACAAATTACATTATATTTTAATCAACTAATGTAATACACTGGTTTATTCAACCTCGTGTATTGCACGGGTTTTTAAAAAATATAATTTTTTTATTACTAATTAAGTATATAACATTTTATTTATTCAATCCGTGTAATACACGAGATTTTAACCTAGTTACATGTATACCCAGCTCAAATTTTGTTTACGTATATCCCCTTTTTTAATTACTAATATACCAGTCAACTCGATCAGAAGCGACGTTAGATGTTGGAATCTAATGGAAACGAGAATCAGAATGTTTAGGTTGAGATCGATGGAATAAGAATACTCGTATTTCTTGTAAGATTAATTGACTAATTTTAAAAAAGATGGAGATATAATGTAATTTAAGTTTTATGTTGGGTATATATGTAATTAGGGTTAAAAATATGGGGATATATGTGATTCTACCTAAAATAATAACTAAATGATCTAATTTTTATTAATTTTTAAAACTTATAAATAGTTAAAGTTATAAAAATATCTATTTAAAAATAAAAGAAAACTAGTTCACACAACCCAATTTTACCCGAAGTGTTAAGAAATACTCAGTTTTGAATTTTAATCCAAACTAATTTTAACATGTAACACAGTTACACTTTGATCTAAACTGACCCCATTAAAAAAAGAACCGCATGTTATATCCTAAACGGACACACTGGTTTTAACAAATCCACTCTGCGTAACAAATGCCATAAAATTATTCTCAAAGGATTAGATTCAGGTAAAAAGAATTTTAATTCTAAGAAGAGTGAGAAGGATTTAGAGCCATTAGATCAAATTGTAGAAAAGATTTAATGGTTGAGATTAAATTGTAGGAGAAAAAGGTAAGGGTATTTTAGTCTTGGCCACTTTTGTTGACTTTTTATCAAGTTTCCCCCTCATTTTTAAACGTTCATAACTTTTACATACGACATTATTTTTTTTTTAAAATTACACCATAAAAACGAGCGTTTTTTATCTTTAAAACGAGTATAGTGTCGTTATAAACAAAAAAGAAAAAAAAAATACGTTTTCCTGGTCATTGTGTAATACAAGTTCATTGTGTAATACAAGTTTAATGTGTAATACAAGTTCAATGTGTAATACAAGTTCATTGTGTTATATGTATTTATCATTGTGTTTTACGTTTTTCAGCTCATTGTGTAATTAGTCAGGTCATTGTGTAATACAAGTTCATCGTGTAACACAAGTTCATCGTGTAATACAAGTTCATTGTATAATACAAGTTCATTGTATAATACAAGTTCATTGTGTTATATGTATTTATCATTGTGTTTTACGTTTTTCTTCTCATTGTGTAATTAGTCAGGTAATTGTGTAATACAAGTTCATTGTGTAATGCAAGTTCAATGTGTAATACAAGTTCATTGTGTTATATGTATTTATCATTGTGTTTTACATTTTTCAGCTTATTGTGTAATACAAGTTCATCTTGTAATACAAGTTCATTGTGTAATACCACGTCTGGTCATTGTGTAATATCTGGTCATTGTGTAATTAGTCAGGTCATTGTGTAATATAAGTTCATTGTGTTATATGTATTTATCATTGTGTTTTACGTTTTTCAACTCATTGTGTAATTAGTCAGGTCATCATGTAATACAAGTTCATTGTGTAATACCACGTCTGGTCATTGTATAATTAGTCATATCATTGTGTAATACAAGTTCATTGTGTGATACAAGTTCATTGTGTAATACAAGTTCAATGAGTAATACAAGTTCATTGTGTTATGTGTATTTATCATTGTGTTTTATGTTTTTCAGCTCATTGTGTAATTCAAATTCATCGTGTAATACAAGTTCATTGTATAATACAAGTTCATTGTGTAATACCACGTCTGGTCATTGTGTAATATCTGGTCATTGTGTAATTAGTCAAGTCATTGTGTAATACAAGTTCATTGTGTAATACAAGTTCATTATGTAATATAAGTTCAATGTGTAATACAAGTTCATTGTGTTATATGTATTTATCATTGTGTTTTACGTTTTCCAGCTCATTGTGTAGTTAGTAAGGTCGTTGTGTAATACAAGTTCATTGTGTAATACCACGTCTGGTCATTGTGTAATACAAGTTCATTGTGTAATACAAGTTCATTGTGTAATTAGTCAAGTCATTGTGTAATACAAGTTCATTGTGTAATTAGTTAAGTTATTGTGTAATACAAGTTCACTGTGTCAAATATTGTTTATCATTGTTTTATATGTTTTCATCATTGTGTTTTACGTTTTCCAGCTCATTGTGTAATTTGCTCATTATTGTGTAATTCGCTCAAATGTGTCAGGTCATTGTGTAATATGCTCATTATGTAATATCAGTTCATTATGTAATATCATGTCTGATCATTGTGTAATATCAGACATTGTATTACACATTGACCTGGTGTATTACACATTGACCTGGTATATTACACATTGACCATTATGCCCTCCATTTAAAAACAATAAAATGACAGATGTCAAGCTTAAAATCCTTCTTACCCTTCTTATTTTTAAAACCATTTTTACTATAACCTAACCCTATTCTCAAATATCAAATGAATATTAACTATAAAATAAATGTCAATACTACTCAATTTTAGATACTAAAATATAAATGTTTTTGATGGAGATTGTAGTAAAGTAGACCAGTGGATTAATATGAAGAAGTGTCTACTTTTGCATCTGAGGTGATTACATTGACATTAATAAAATTTGAAGAGTTGATAAAATTAATTATTTAAAACCTATTTTTAATATTTAATGTTAAAATAATCATATCGTGATAAGTAAATCAAAAGTTGATTAAAGAAAATTATTACTAAAGTAACATAAAGTTATATAAATATATTTATAATATTAACCAATTGATTGTTTAGTTTTGACTTTTATAATTACAATAATTACTCGAAATAGGATAGAAAATACCCTCTAATATTGGTAAGACAGATTTAGATGGCGCGAAGGGGCAATTGCTGACGTCACACAGGTGGGTCCAACAAATATTGTTGATGCCGCAATATTATTGTTTGAGTTACGATTCAGCCAACCGCAATATTATTGGTTGAGTTATAGGTCCACCTTTCGGTCATCAATAGCCACCGTGGCATCCTATATAAATAAATTATTAAAGACGAGACAGAGACCAAAATCTTAATATTAAGGGGTATTTTATAGTGATGAGGCTTCTGGTAAATGGTCAAGAGATGTTCTTATTGGGAAGGTCATGAGTTTAAATCCTGACAAAGGATAATGACAAAGGGAATTTGCTAGTGCTCTCTACAGGTCTAGGTGTTAGCCGTTAAAAAGTCGTATTTGATATTCATTTATGATTATAGTTCATGTGTCGGTTACTCTGACAGAAGTTAATATCTTTGTTACTAGAATCATGCTATAGATTTTTTGTAACTTTGTGCTACTTTGATTTGATATGTGATAATACTATAACAGACTTGTTCATATTTGAGTTTTACCTAATAGCTACTAATTAAAATGTATATAATCTCTTTTTTTTCACTTTTGCTTTACTTCATATGTGACAATTTGTAATTCTGTTGCAACTCATGTCTTACACATTTAAAGTCCATCAATAAAAGATGAATATAATATATGTCGAAAGATGAGGGTGAAAAATGGAAGAGAGTGGCCGGTGATGCAACGTTAAGGTGATATAGAACGGTGAAAGGTGAAAGATGAATATAACACATAGTCTAAGGATAGGAAGGACGTATTGATACTCTCTTACTCTCTAAAGTCCTAAAAATAGATAAATCTTTTATTTTAATTTAAAAGAAAAAAGAAAGCTGTCTCCTTCTAAAACTAATTTTCTAAGTTTTAGTGAATTATTTTAACGAGTTCTTTTAACCCTCGCTTCACGGCGGGAGTTTGGTCGTTTTTCTCTCGTGCCACGCGATTGGTCGTTATCGGTTCAACTCACCGAAAATAAAAAAAAGCGAATATCGAGACCGGTTCTGCTAATACCAGTACAATACTGGTAACATTATCATAACGGTAACAACACTTGTTATAGCTTACGATCCCAAAAAAACTCGGTTTTAAATAAACGATAAAAAAAACCTGATTTTTAATACAACTCTGTTTAAAAAAAAGTTATATAACGTTGAAAAAAAACTAAAAACAGCCGCGCACTCCGTATTTTGAAATAATTTACCGAATGAAAGTTATTAAAGAAAAACGAAATTAATAGAAAATGAAACGGGCTAAAAGCGTATATTATAACGAACGAAAGTTATTATAGAAAAATAAAATTATTAAAAAACTAAATAGGTTAAAAGTGTATATTATATAAAGTATAAGGGGTAAAAAAATTGATACGTGACACCCCCCACATTGAAACTGTACTGTTGACCCATGTTTCTATTTAAATGGTGTTACTAATTATATACTTTTTAATACTGTAAGAACTCGTAAAATTGACATTTAAATACTATATAATAACTTAATTATATTTTTCTTAAAAACTATTTTTTTTATATATTATCTAAACAATTATTTATGTGTGAGAGAGTACTACTAGAAACAAAAAGTATCATAAGTCATCATGTAAAAAGTATCAAAGAAGGGCCAACATGTGTTTTTCTGTTGCCACAGTGATTTTTAAAGGCTGATCATCATCCGAATAAAGGAAAAAAAAATTTATCTGGAATGACAAATAACAGAATATAAAACGTTCAAAAAAATATATAATATTTATCGTCATACAACTGGTGATTTAGTCCTAGCAAAAACTTTTTGTACGCCCCAAACCAATGCTATCATAAACGAAGACAGAATGGTTAAAGATAATGTTTAATTTTTAAATCTGTCCAGGAAATGTGTTTTTTAATAGAAATATAGCATGCTCTTGTTGAAAGCCTTCAATTCAAGTTCAAATATATGCTCACTGCTAATTGTTTGTGAGTAGAGAATTTTTGCCACGCGATATGGCAACTTACATACCGTAAATTTATATTTTTATAGTGTTTAGGCCTTACTAGATATACATACGCAAAGAAGTAATCAAAATTAAAACATCACGACTTTAACATTTTGAATCATAAGGAGGAATCTTTAGCCACAAATACTAACGCGGTATATTAATTGGTTGCATATATCACTTTAAGTTTTCAGGTGGACAATCATAATTCCTCGAACCCTATTCACTCTTCTCCCTTAACAATGGCGTTCTTTCTTTCTTACATGGACCAAGAGAAGAAATATTAGGGACGTGCATAGGGATTTGAAGGTGAGTTGTTGGAAATTTAGACGTGCACAAAGATTTCGAAGGTGGTTGTTGTCAGGAAATTTTTACTGAATGAACTTGGTCATCATGATAAGATCTATGCAGTTGGTAATTCCGGTTCGAATGACAAGCCCACTCACAAGTCGGTGAGTTGGGGAGGATCGGGCCCGAGTAATATATTATTTGTGTTAATGGGTCAAGGGGTAATTAGGGTTTACATTAAGATTTTTTGTACCAAGTTTGGGTGAGTTTATAAGTATATACTTACCAAGTTAGGGTAATTAATATGAGAGGAGAGTTGCAATCAAGGTTTTTGAATTATATTTCCTTCATAATAATATTGAGAGTTATCTAGTATATTCTTCATGGGGTTTTCGTTTGAGTTATATCGATTCAATCTTTAATATGGTATCATAGCCAAACCAAACCGGAGGAGTGTAGCGATTAAATGGCGAAACCAACGACGATCAGACGCAAGGCAGTAGCGATCGAATGTTGGTCACGAAAGGTGGTCAGTCGCGAAACGGAGGACTTGCGATCGGAAGTAAGTGTTTTGTGAACAGAGGTGTTGGATTTGTGCAATCGGCGTCGTCAACATGGATTACAGGCAAGTGCTACTTTATGATCGTTGGTTTTATTGATCAATGGCGAGAGGTGATTGAAGTAAGAGCTACAAAGGTGATTTTTTGTTGGATGTGGTTTTTATTTTTGCGAACACAGCTTTGGGGGTTCAATCAAGAAGAATATATTGGATAACCCTAACTTATCAAGGAAAAATATAACTCAAAAACATTGTTTACAACTCTCCTTTCATATTAATTTCCCTAACTTGGTAAGCATATACTTATAGACTCACTCATAAACAAGAAATCTTAATAAACCCTAATTATTACCCCTTAACTCTTTAACACAAATAATAGATTACTCGGGCCCAGCCCTCCCCAACTTGTGAGTGGTCTTGTCATTCGAACGATAATTACCAACAATCACTCCTTAGTTTCCGAGTCGTATTAGGCGGGTCTTCATCACCAAACAGTTTTTGCATCACCTTGAACTAGATCCTTTTACGATGGCATCAACTTCTGGTCGCTAATCTTGGGTGCATGGCACACAGGGTTACTTAACATTAAAAACTAATTGCTCCTAACGACAGGGGCTAAATTTGAAATCTTTGTACAAAACTTTGGGCTATGTTTGCAGTTTTTAAAACTTGAGAGTCAAACTTACAAAATGAACAAACCACATGAGTTATTTATGCAATTATATATGATATTTTTATTTGAATCGACAATTTAAATCCACTTATCTCTAATGTATAATGATTTTGGCTATTATTATATGATAGTTTAAAGAGGAACCACTTAGGAATAGTGCTTGTTTGTGAGGGGACCGTTAGGACACGTGCAACTCTACGATTGGTAAGTTTTAAAAAAAAAAAATTTCAATTCTAGTGTGTTGTTATATAGAATTTTGCGTAGTGAAAAAAACGTAATTTGGTTGGGATGGTTGAGGGCGTTCGATTTAGTTTTTTTTTCTTATTGATAACTTATGTTTTTCGCACACGCACTTTGATATTTGCGATCAAGGCGAAGTTCCCGCCGCTGCAACACGTGCTGGGACTGAATTTTTTTTAACCGTTTTGAACTATATTATTTTTTGTTTTGCATGGGACACTTAGGTTCTTCTTATACACGTTTTGATATTTGAAATCTTGACAAAATTAACGCCGCAACACGTGTTAAGAATAAGAGAATATGATCCCGTCATAACACGAGGGCTTGTAATCAACTAGTTTTCTATGAAATTCTAAAGTGAAAGGATATATTCATCTTAAAGTAAAAGAGATGAATATATATAAGTCGCTTAAAACCATATAAACAATACTCCAATAGAGCTAGTAAAAATGTGTTACACATGTGATATATGTTTGACATCATATCTTTAACACCTTTATTGAAATCGAGCATTATACGTTTAATTAAATGTGTCATGTACTAAAAAAAACTAAAATGTTCATGTTTAATAAGCGGGGTTTTAACACGATACATTTAACACGATTAAATTTAGCTAGTTCAATAACACTACATGTTTAATATGATTAAATATAATAAGTTCATTAACATAAACGATAAGACACGCTTAACACGACTATTTATACGACTTCAAACGGACTTTAAAAAAAACCAAGCAAATGTTAATAGTAAGTAGAAGAGGCAAGGTTAATATTTAATTATTTATATAACTATACAACTACATCTTTTTGATAAACAATTCTTAAATGTGTCGTGTCTACCTATTAACTCATTTAAGACGATTATTTGAAGAGGTTAATGTGTGTCATAAGTGGGTTAGACGGGTAAATTAAACTTCGTGTCAAGCCGTGTCATATTAACGGATCATGTTATAAATTCTCAGCTCTATATTTGAATATAAGAACCTCATATGTATTTATGAAAATAAAATTGCTAATACATTTTTTATTTCCATTTTTTACACTTTCATTTACAAGATTACGTTGTGGCTCGATTATACAAAAAAAATAATAATAAGATGACATTTAAGGCCCTATATTTAAGGGCTCCAATTTTTAGGATTGAACTTTGTTTAATTCTTATATTTTGACAAGGAGATTAAAGACTTTTTTTTAATAAAATTTACTCCAACTATAATATGTTGGATTGTGTCTTTAATAAATTGTAAAAAATATATGTATCATTATATTCCAATTTGTGTGATGGAAATTACAAGAAAAGGACCAAAAGGTGTTGCAGGGAAGACATATTTAATTGAAACTCAGTTTTAGAAGTTACTCAATTCGTCCCACCGAGCATATTGTTTCTCTCTACTTTTTGTTGGACTATATAGCATATAAAATATTATTTATTATATTAGAAAGGATGAGTATAATAATGTTACAAAATGGAGTATTTTAAGTATGATGGCCGCACGGGGTAGAGAATGATTACCGTCGGTGGTGGAGACGAGGCTTATATGTGACGAGCTGTATAACGCGGTCCGTTCAATTATGTTCCATACAAACTTTTTTGGAAAACAATAATCAAAATATCAAGTATATGTATTCATAACTTGATTTTATTATATATAATAATAATATATATTTACATTAGACAAATTTAATACCGAAGTTAGACGAGTAAAATTTTGAAGGAAAAATATATTCTTCAATTTAATTATACATAGTTTTGGTATTAATATATGTTAGATTGGACCTATAATCATTTCATTACGAAGTATTCCGTTTTATCACTAAGATGTCAAATATCTCGTTACAAATGCGACCAACTTTCCATTTTGATTCGTATTTTTGTAATGAGTTTTATTGGTCTAATTGTCATTTATTTTACATCTAATTCATTACAACTGTAACACCCCAAAATTCTAACCCAATTTAGAACTTTAAAAGACGCGGAAGTTAGGCCCCATACGACAATAACAACAACCACAACGTTAAGTGTTACAAACATGAGTTTAAGAGTCCAAATTCCTAAAAGAAAAAAAGTCAAATACATACGTAACCAACCCACAAGTTATCTTAATAACCAACATGTTTGTAATATCCCCCACGAGAAAGTTAAGACACAACAACACCAATAAAGTCCATGAGAATTCCAAACCACGGGAACCGAGATCATATCGAAGCTTTTCCTATATTCAAAACATCATTTTGAACATGATTAATAAAGATAAGTAATCGTAGTGACAACCCACTCCCTACTCCAAAGACTGGCCAAAACCCCGAATTTTCAAAAATCCAAGTGTCTACTAGAGGTTGATACATTGGCAGCGTATCATACGCCTATAGCGGATCCAACATGCCCAAATTCCATTTTCCAGCCTATGTAACCCCTCGTCGTCTAACCCGTTTTTATTTTTGAGCGGTAAACGACTATAGACACATATTTAAACCCCATACAAGTTCACCCACATTTACTAACATCATTTGCTAGTTTATCCACCCCAATCACGAGTGTCACATCTCGTTTTCACCCATGGAGTGTTTAACTCCAAGTCATACCATCCCCTTTGTATTTATATAAGACAACCGACATTTAGACAAATATAGACACCATACAAGTCATATTATTCTACCAACCCTCAATTGGTCATTTGGACTCGCCTAATGCGAGAACCAAAACTCACTTTTCTACATGGAGCAATTAACTACATGTCCACCCATGAAGTATTTGGCTTAATGTGACCCGTGAAGTATTTAACTTTACTATCACCTGTGAGGTATTTGACCTCACTACCACCTTTGAAGTATTTGACTTCACGTTATCCCCCATGAAATATTTCAACTTCATATAATCACCCAATCCACCAATTCATCTTTATTCCATCAATGGTTTGACTTATATCACATTAAGTCAATTTACCCCAATTCTCCACATTCTACATTTTTAGTTTGACTCTAAACCATATTGAGTCATTTACACCCTTTTACCACGTTCTACATTTTAGTTTGATTATTTACCACATTAAGTCAACTACACCAAATTAACACACATCACACTTTAGTTTGACTATTAATCACATAAGTCAAAAGTATCATCATACAACACATAAATAGAAATTAACCACACAATATATTTACACGTAACCACTAACTTATCTATTACTAAATAAGAGTAAACACTTACCTTTGGTTAGTGAAGGCCTCAATTTGTCTTTCAAGCTAGCAACTATCGCCCCTTAATCACCTAAACCATCCACTTGTCTTCGTCATAGGCCTAAAACTATTTAAATAAAGATTTTGTTTTATTTGGAAAATGTATTTTACGACAACCCTGTGACGACGATATGTCGTCGCTGTAGGTTCAGCTATCGCAACGACTTTTGCCAGCAACGGCGATAAAACTATAGCGACGACATGTCTTCAGGACACTCAACTCTGTGGCGACGACTTCCATTGTCTCCATAGGCTCAATTTCTTGTAGTGTGATTTCAGATGAAAGTCTCGAAAAACCGGAACCTAACAACAAAAGCAGTAGTACTCGTTTTTTTTCCATCTAAAAAAGGGTTTATATACGGTGTACTTGTCCATTTATTTGAATTTTGTTAAATTTTACGTGGAATAGAAACTAATCTTTTACTATTTCTTTGTTGTGGGTTGCACATGTTGATTTTAATGTGAGGCTTGCAAGGATATGATGGAGAGGTGCATGAATTTACTAACTTCTTTACTTTAGTCATTTGATAGATTATTTAACATTAGGTGTAGGTATAGTATGATGATATATCTTACTAACTGAAATATTATCTTTCATATTAGTTGTTAGTACTGCATATTATTTTTATTAAATCATAAGAATTTAGTCAGATATCTTAAAAACATAAATAACACATTAAATTGGATGTTGGTTAATATGATTAATTTTTAATGAATAAAAGACAGGTATAAAATAAATAAACATATTTATCTTTATCTGAACCTTCATATTAAAGCTTAATTAATTATAAAAGAATAGTAATAATAATAATAATAATTAAAAAAAAGAAATATCTAAGACTCAAAACTCAAAACTTAAAATGTCTTCTTAAAAACAGTTTTTAATAATACAAGAAAAGTTATCTAATGCGACGGAGTATATATTCCCAACGACATAAGATCGTCGGCATAGCTCCCTCCCTTTTTTATGACAACAGGTCTTCGTTACAAGCTTGTAAAATCCTTTATATCTTATGTATAGTTTTTTTTAAAAGCAACGATGGAAATTTTATGTCAAGTGATATCCATTAACCTAAATATATTAAATCTTGTAAACTTAATTATAAAACTCAAATTACCTCAAGTGGAAATTAAATGTGACGAGATATATTAGGGTCTCGATCAGTTGCTGGTGGTCACCAGATAGAGATGGCAAAAATATCTTGGCCACCAATTTAGCTAGCCCCCATCTGACAGTGAAAGACAAAGATAGCCTACAACAAACATCTCTACACTTTACTTACCCTTATGTCATCATCTCTCATCATTAGGGTTTCCTTGTCTCTATCTTATAAACTCACTTCTTCTTCAACCTTCTCTTATATAACCCTACTGCTTAATTCAGTCTTGATCTTGAGTTTTCTATTAGCAAACTCTTTCCCTCGGGGCATGAACCATTTCTGAGGACACGAACTGGTTCAAATCCCGACGAAATTAAATCAAAATCAAACATTTTGTATGTTCTTGGATCAACCAAAAGCATTTGAAACCCTAGTTTCTTTAGGTCTTTGATCAGTTATCATATGCTTGGAGAAACTACACTCATCTCTTCCAAAAAGATCAGATTCTACTCTTAGTTTTCGATATTGTTCGTAAGCTCTATCTCTTCATCTCTAGTTCTTGAAATTGAAGCTTCATAGATCATATTTTCATGTGTTTTTTAAGCAAGTAACGGTGGATGTTTTATTTTATCAAGTGATCATACATGTCACTAAATAATCTTCCATTAATAGTTTCATCATGATTGTGATGAACCAAATTTCTATACATATGGGAATGGAAAAATATCATGGAATTTGGGAATTAAATTTTAACCATGTATATATGTCTATTGAGAAATTAAGCATATTATCAATTGATCATTATATGTTTCCTTTTATGTAAATTATTAACTACAATCAAACAGAAATGTGTTTCCCATCCAACATATAATTAGTACTAATTGTGTTTGTTTGTTCAGTTTTATAATTGGAATTATTAGAAGTTTGTTAAGTGATTAAATCTTGTGATGACATTAGCACTAATTAAGCTGATCAGTGCTCTTAATTTCTTTGTTTCTTTCTTTTTTATTATCATGATTAAATGTATACTCAAGTTGGATGAAGCAGAATAATATATGCAAAAATGATCATAGTTCAATTCACATGTTTTTTTTTTGTTTTAATTGTTATAAACTGATCAAGATGACAATTGACTTGAAGCTAGGTAAGGAAAATATGAATACTTTTTCGCATGTACCGCCTGGCTTTCGGTTCCATCCAACTGATGAAGAACTTGTGGACTACTACCTTAGGAAAAAGATTAACCTGAGAGCGATTGAATTAGATGTCATCAGAGATGTCGATCTTTACAAAATTGAGCCGTGGGATCTCCAAGGTATACTAATTATACAAATGTAAAAGCAAACTTATACATTAATTTGATCTATTCATTGTTTCTTATCAACATCTGTTCATTAAAATCTTACACTTAATTAATTGATTCCATAGCATAAATGGTTTTTAGTTGAAAGATGATGCTAATTTGTGAACTTAATAGAACTATGCAGGCTAGGAACTGAAGAACAAAACGATTGGTATTTCTTTAGCCATAAAGATAAGAAGTACCCAACAGGTTCTCGCACAAATAGAGCTACTGTAGCAGGATTTTGGAAGGCAACCGGAAGGGATAAAGCTATTTACTCTAAGCAGGATTTGATTGGGATGAGAAAGACTTTGGTCTTTTATAAAGGTCGTGCGCCTAATGGACTAAAATCGGATTGGATCATGCATGAATATCGCCTTGAAACAGATGAAAATGCAACCACAACACAGGCAAGTATCAAATAAACACTTACTTTTTTCCTCTTCAAAAGAAATCTAACAAAGGACTTAATTTTTCAGATGATGTTGTTAGAGATGTATATTAAATAGAAAATATTAATTATGATTAGATGAAAGTATATTAACTATGGTTTATTAAGTAGATAAGATTTATTGTATATGGGTTAGGTTCAAATGATAACCAATATTTATGTGAGAACCATGAAAACCACTCTCAATGTAACAATTATCATTCTGTTAGTATTACATATACGTAAACTCTATGTGTTACGTATATGTAACATTATTTGGTATGAATATGTAAAACTCGTCATTTCCGTAATATTGTTCAAGATATATGTTCACGATACTTAAATACTCTTTTAACAATTAAAAGAAAAATAATTTATAAATTATATGATTGTTTGATAGTGGTTATCACAAAAAAGATTGGTTATTATTTGAACTCTTCCCTATTGTATATTATCTTTATCATAATTAGAAATTGTTATTAGATTAGGTTTCTTTGTAATTATCCATCTAGTATCCATATATATATATATATATATATATATATATATTGTTCAATAATACACAATACCTTACGAGGCTTTCATTCTATCAAAGATGCAATAAGTAACCAACATTTTATTTGAAAAACAGGAAGAAGGGTGGGTGGTATGTAGGGTGTTCAAGAAAAGACTACCCATAATGAGGAGAGCAAGTGAGCAAGAACCAATGTGGTATGATGATCAACAAGTCTCATTCTTGCCCGAAGTCGACTCGCGGACGCAGAATTACAATCTATCCAACTTAGGTAACAATGCTTACCAATACCCTTATGGACGTTCTTGCAAGAAAGAACTAGATCAGCAGCAAAATTACCAGATTACCCCTGGTCACACTCTCCAACTCCCTCTTCTAGAGGGTCCAAAACTTCACTCAACTTGCAATTCTTCCATGCCCATTTACAATATAGACATAAACCAAGGAAACATTAATTTGGACCCTTCCTTAACACAAGACCAAAATTTTAATAATCAATTGACAGATTGGCGCGTTCTTGACAAGTTTGTTGCGTCACAATTACTTAACCAAGGAGATGTTTCAATTAAAGGAAATCATGATCAATCTTACTTGAATGCAGCGGAACAAATACCAGAAGATGCATCAAATTCTTCCATCTACAATTGCCAGACAGATCTATGGAAATGATGGGAAATTTTCATTTCTCTTGAAATTATTAACACTTTTATTAATCCTTGTACATAATAAGGATCTAAGTTGTTATATGTTTAGTAACCTTATTAGTTAACTCTTATACCTAGCTAGGGTATATTATTCCCCTTGATTAGCATCCTCAGTTAATTATATTATTTTGATGGTACCATATTGTCCTAAAGCCATCAAATATATAGGCATGGGGGTGCTGCTGTATTTTATGATTACTTGGGATCACAGCATTGTCTGTTGTGTGTAATATTACTAATGGGCTTCATTATGATGCCTGTAATTTGCAGCTGCATGCGCTGTTGTTTCTTTAAACTGTTGTTTATTTGATAAAAGAACTTTTAACTTTGTTAATAATATGTTTAACATCTTGTTTGTGTTTCTACCGTTGGATTAGAAACCTTAATCTCTTATTAACCAAAAGATGCATGCAACTTGATTTTTTTAGTTATTTAACTGATGAAATGAATATCAAAAGATTAAACAGACGATGATTGTTAATGTCTTAACTAATCTTTTGTAGTATTTTGCACTTTGCATAATATATGGTTAATTGGATCAACTAAATTATCCATGTTGCTCTTTTAGTTCATATGTAATAAATAAAAAAGAAACAGTTTGCTTGAAGATGAAGTTTGCCTCAAAACACATGGGCAAATAGGTGTGTGAGAGAGAGAGAATGTTTGATGGCTACATAAAAGTATAAACTTACAGAACTTTCCTTTGAAGGCAGATGAATAATATATATCCTTTTTTTAAAAAGTATTGAAAGTTACTAAACTAAATTATTAAGTATAAGGTTCAAATTATCATTAGTATAAACTATGTTTTAGGGTCAAACTTGTAATACGTGTCATATATGTAGCTAGGGGTTTAATTGTAATTAGTTTAGCAAACGACATGTTGTTTGGAGGAGACGGTTCGTAGGGGTATATATGTACAAATCGTATGAGCAAAATTGGCTAATTGGAAATCATGTTTAAGTGTTAATCTATTTTTGTTCAATCCGGTTTTGCATCTGATTTCCAAAAATTGGGATCAGAGCGGTTATGATATAAACCTATAGCGAGATGAATTGAAGCAGCATCATTGAACAAAATGAAATCAGAAAAGGAATTCGATTAGTAGTTTCCAGTTACCTGTGAATCATCGCTCGATCAAGAAAAGAGCTATTGCAACTCGATTCTGGCAGGAAAAAAATCAATCAAAATTGAAGGGTCGGTTAAAACTTAAAATCAAGAACATCCAGTCAAGAATAATGATCTATTGAATCAAAAACATAAGTTTAGAGAGGCGATAATAATAATCAATTAATTGCATAATCGCTTTTTGCATGATTATTTTAAAAGTAAACTGCAGTTTTCGTCCCTGGGTTTGTCCCTATTCACAGGTTCAGTCACTGCTTAACAGTATGGGTCTTTGAGGTTACATTTCTTAACAGTTTTCGCCCAATTTCGTTAACTTCGTTAAGTTTTTAAGTTAAATAACGTTAAATGACCGAAATACCCTCCCTATCCTTCCAGCCGCCATCGCTGGAGCAGGAGGCTCCACAGTGGCCGACGGTGGAGTACCATGGCGGAACCCGGCAGAGCACGTCGGTGTTGAGTTTCCGACGACAGAGGCGAGTGTGGCGTAGATGTTCTCAGGCGGAAAAGATGGTGGAGCGAAGCTCCGATTAGGCGGAAACGCCAGAGATTTATTACGCCGTGACTGCTGGTCATGTTTAGATCTAAAACTAACGACGGGAATTACGGGTCTAACCCCTAGCGGCCCAGATCGCTAAATAGTGGTGGTCTTGGGGTTCCGACGAGAAGAAATAGACGAAGGGTCTAGGTGATTTGCCCGATTTTCCGGCAAATCAGAAGCCGCAGTCGGTAGAGGTGGTTAGGGTTTCAAGGAAACAAGCGGACATCGTATTTTCGGGTTGGGAACGCAATTCTGGCGAGTTCTAGCGGTAGTGCTAGGGTTCCGACGAGGTCCATATTTCCAGGTATGTGGTTGTCATTCGTTTTTTCCAGCGATATGCGGAAGAATAGAGTGTAGGTGGTGGTGGCTCGTGGTGGTGGATGGTATTTTGGTCATTTAACATGATTTAACTGAAAAACTTAACGAAATTAGACGAAAACTGTTAAGAAATGTAACCTCAAGGACTCATACTATTAAGAAGGGACTTAACCTGTGAATAGAGACAAACCTTAGAGACGAAAACTACAATTTACTCTTATTTTAAAGTTTGAAACTTGGATAAAAATCATTCGTGATCAGAAGTATAAGGATTGGAAGCAGTGATCGACAACGTGTTGATCAATTCTTTTAATATGATAATGGAAAACAATAATATAAATCATACATGATAAGCTAACCGACGAGAAGGAAGACGTCATGATCCACAGGAAGATCGGGTTCCCGTTTAATGTGTACGGTTAGTATGTCTAAGGTGAGTTCGTAAGAACTCACGATTATGGAAGAGAGACGAATATCTTAGTGGTGATAGAATTCATTAATTAATTCTCTCTAATTATCTCTCTGTATATATGTACACCCAAGGAGAAACCTATTAAGAGTAATTAGGCTTATCAACTAATTACTAGCCATAGGTTAATGATAAATAAATCAATGATCAATTTAATAATTAGATAAATGATTATAAGAGCCACATATTAAAACCGTGTCTTACACAACGGGCTAACAAAGAAACCAAACGACATTCAAACACAGCAGATGTCAATCACAATCACAGTTTAAAGTTTGATTCGAACGCTAAATACTAAAATTGTCCGTGATCAAATCAGGAAAACGAAAGGAAATAAAAAGATTTATATGTTAATCTCGTTCGGTTCACCTCTAAAATCGAAAGTTTGAATCTGAAGAACATCGACAATAAAAAATCGTCAACAGTATGTGATTATCTAGATTAGGGTATTTATAAAGATCATGTGGATTCTGATGAATCTGAAGAAGGTTCTGCTAGTAAAGGGATGTTTGATTTAGAAATGACGACTTTGTCCCTCTTGAAACAAAATCTATGTCGGTTGTGATTCTGAAACACGCAGTTCGGATTATGTTAATACACACGTATGGTTAATGATAATGATGATGCTGATGAAGAAAAATATGAGGGGAGTGAAATTTTAAATGGAACAAACATAATGTTTTGGATTGATGCACAACATGGAATGCGACTAGAAATTGTTTGGTTCCGGTAGAGAAAAGAGTGATACATGGATTTGTTATTGTGATTCTAAAATAGAAGTTCACGGTTTTTGAAATTTTATTGAAGTCCACTTTCAAAAGGCAAAATTGAAAGAAATTCTTGGGCAATCCATGTTGAGGTTAATGTAATTTTTTATTCAAGGTGTTGATAGAAAGAAAAAGAATAATTGTTCAGAAACGAATGTGACGGTTGTTTAGGTTAAACGTAAGAATCTATGGAGTTGGTTCTTATCTAAAGGTTGATTAGCAGCCAGAATATTTAATAAGAGAAGCCATTCAAAGGTTAGTTGTTCAAGGAGTAATAAGGAAATTCAATCAAAGAACAGGAGGTTTTGATTCAACTCATGAGTGCGACCGAAAAACCAGCGGGGTTTCACATGAGATTTTAATTCGACCTAAGAAAAAATTGATCAACAACAGTTTAGCAGGTTTTATCAAATCCAGAGTCGACCAAAAAACCGGTGGGAGAACATTAATTTGATCTGAAACTATTCAAGTTGATATCAAATCAAATCTAAAACTATGTATAAAGCTTATATATAGCTGATTTTTTGGTAGGTGATGCTAAATATCTATGATAAATATAAAAAATATATATATATTAGATAAATTGTGTCTTGTATATATGAAAAGCGGTGTGTTTTTACGATTTACACCTAGAACTGCTGCGCTTTTCTCTGCGCTTTAATACCCAAGGTTAGTAGTCATTATTAGTTAGTATATTTATGACACAACGCATAGAACGAATTAATTTTATTTTTATATGAATTAACTCCTATAGTATGTTATATTTCTATTTCATATAACTATTTCACAAACTATCAAATTATAAATATATACTTTTTTATTTTGTGAGGGCTTTCCATGACTTTCAAACTTGTTATTTAGCCAATTTTCTAATCTTTCAATTTTTAATTATCAATAAATTATAAATCTATCCATGGTCTTGTATCGCCATAAGTAATTGTCCCCCACAAAAGTGTTAGTAAATTTAAATCCTTCAAATGCAGTTTAAGTGATCTTTAGAAATAAAAACTATTGTTAACAAAGATTATAAATCTAAATCGATTCCTTTCATATAAACAAGTTAAAATTTTCTCCCACTTTGTGAAAACACAAAAAGACCCTATAAATTATGCCAACAAAGTAATCTTGGCCTATTCAAACTACAATTACCACTAACATTCTAATAATGACCCAGAAATTCTCTTCTGAACAACTAACTTTGACCAGCAAATACTTAAATCATCAAAGAAACAACAGTTGCAACTGCCACCATCATCATATAACTTGACTTTGACAGTTCTTGAATGGTTGATCCAGCTGAAGACACTGTTCTTTGTGGCCTGATAATGCACACAGATTTATGATATTGTTTAATATATGATCTTCACGTCAACACAAACACACAAATATGTAGCATGTCATACCTTTGCAAGTGTCTGAGAACACCACAGAACAAAGCATTATCAGGCACCGGTAATTCAGTTTTCTGGTCATGATCTTCAGGATTGATTATTCTTATATATGTTTCTTGTCCAAGATACCATCTATCAAGATTCACCGTCCTAAGGTTCCAAGCCCCAACATTATCAAGATAAACAAGAATTGCAGTCCATCCTCCAGGAAAAACCTGTTACATAAATCACCAAATTTTCATAACATTTAAATGAAACCTTGTCACCTACAGAATATCAAACCTGTGTAGTAGAGCGTGCAATAGCATCCCATCGGTTATACGAACCCCGGCTGTTTTCTGTCCAGTTCCCATATGCCATCCTAAAGATTTGTAAAGAAAAATCACCATCAATATTTCTCAAGTCTTCAAAGAAGATGCTAAAGAAATGGAACTTTTAGCTGAAATGAGGGATGTAGGAAAAAACAAATGGTTTCTGGCTTGAATCTGCTCATGTGGCAAGCGGATTAGCTCAACACGTATGAATATTTCTAAGAGCTAATGATTACCAAATAAAAGTAGCTTCATAATTCGTTGGTACAAGAAGCGGATTCCCTTATCCACTTACCACATGAGCAGATTCAAGTCAGAAATATTTGAATCTGCTATCTTCAGGAGTAGATTACCTAGAAACCAACTGGATTTCATTTTTCACCTAAAAACCATTTTTTTTTTCAAATCCACCATTTCAAAATTCAAAAGAAATGAGATTAATAGGAAAAATACCCAACAACAAAAAATGAATAACCATCCATATGAAATCTCTGAACTACTATATCATTATTCTGCAATATAATTTCCACAAATCCCTTATACGCCGCGTTAATGATGGATCTGTCTATATGTGGTGGTTCGTTTAGTGGCGTTACTGGGAAGTCGAGTTTGTAAGTACCCTTCACATTATGACTGTCAGCAAGCCTCACTGGTGTTATTTTAGGATTAGCAAATGAAATACCGTTATAAGTAGCACGACGCATTCCACTAATCATTACTGGTGGAACGCTTCTTAGCACATATGTGTCTGTTAGATTAATGGACCCGTAATGAAACGAGCCTTGCGGGTTGGGGCGGGCTCCACTAGCACTGTTGTTCATCCTGATAGACATAAACTTTGATCATTGATGATTCTATTCAAAAAGCATCATTTTTTTTATAAAAATATACCTTATGGACATGGCTTGGTTCAATGCAAATGAATGATCATATATGTCATTTGGAGGGTCAGGTAGAGGACCCGAAGCGTGTCCTTTGGAAGTTGAATAGTGCAAAATAGCAACGCCTGTGAATCGTTGCCAATGTGATTGATTTACAAATCTAGGACTTGCAACAATGTAATAATCGCTACTTGCGTTTTGATCCATGGTAACCAGAAAGGAGTAAGACTGTCCCACATGGATATCAAAGCTGGTATAGTTTTGTTGGGATGTATAATGCCCCTCAGCTTCTGCTAGAAGCAAATTATGGCTCTGAATCCGAAAATTTAAACAGGTTGAGACTCCAACATTGATCACACGAATTCGATAAGTTTTTCCTGTAGCATATGGAAATATTTGTTACAACTACAGAACTTAAAAAAATGAAAGAAGAGTTAATAGCATTAATGGCTGATGTGGTTTGATCAGATTGGACGTTTGACCCCCATGTTTTGAAAATTGCAAAATTAGCGCAAACTTTTGTGACCTGGTTGAGCCTTTAGCCCCTAACGTTAATACCAGTTATTTTTTAACGAAAAATTAGCTCATGTGCCATCCACGTGACTTACGATTTCAAGTTTAACCCTAAAACTAAGTAAAAATACGTAAGAAGTTATAAAAATCAGTAAAAATCACTATCTTTTTACTGATTTTTACAGAGTTTTACTATTTTTTTATGGATTTTTACAAAAGTTTACTGATTTTAACTAATTTTTAGGGTTAAGTATGCAGTCGTAAGACACGTTGATGGCACATGGGCTAACTTTCCATTAAAAACTAACCGGTATTAACTGTTTGAAACCAGGCCCAAGAACACGGAATTTGATCTCAAAAGATCGACTCTTTCTTGTTTATTAATTTTTTACTTTCAATTTAAATAAACCCTAACCATCTATTTATAATAAATAAATCTTACTAATCCTACTCAAACTCTACTCTCAGTTATAATCTACCTCCAACAAACTATATATAAACATAAAATAACTTTATCTAAACATTCAAACTATTAATTAAATAGTAATTAATTAACTATTTCCGAATCACCCCTTCAACTTTCACGTTCTTCCAAACCGACCACTCTTTCTTTCGTAAAATCAAGATTAACTCCTTCATTCTCCCCTTTAATCTTGATTTGGACTTTTTCTTGCTCTTTCCACATTCTTTCTTTCTTGAACACTTCAGGAACTATTAGTTGAAATCTCGACTTTGAACTCTCCGGATACTATTTGATCAAGATTGAAGCGGGGTTAGCGCCGTCATCATCGAAATTGAAACTCTTCCTTCTTTCATTCTTTTTTTCTTACTTTCATTCTTTCTTCAAAATCTGGCTCTTGACTACTTTTTTTCTTCAAGATCTAGCTCTTGACTACCTTCTTACTTCAAGATCTGGCTCTTGACTACCTTTCAAGATCTGACTCTTGACTACCTTCTTTCTTTCTTTCTTCAAGAACTGACTTTTAACTGCCTTTTACCTACTTTAAAAATCTTCTTTCTTGAATTCAAAAATTGAACCCGACTTGCTTCTTACTTGCTTGTTTTCGGTCAACCATATGAATTATAACTTGATTACCTGCTTAAAATAATTAAACACCCTTCTTGCTTGCACTACAAGGAAATGACCCTGTGCCGACATCGCCTATACCGACGACATGTCGTCGCTATATGTGAAAACCAAAATTTTGAATGGGACACCCTATAGCGACAACATGTCGTCGCTATAGGGTTGAGGCAGATTGGAGGGAAAGCTGGCGCCCAATGAATTTGTGGGGAAAACCTATACCGATGACACAATTTTGATTTTCTTTTTGTTTTTTTTAATATAATAATTTTTCTTCGGTCAAAATTTTTTTTTTTAAATTAAAAAAATTCTTGAATGCCCTATACCGACGACGACGTCGGCATAGGATTTTTTAATTTATTGACTGGTCAAAACCCTACGAAGCCTATACCGACGACATGTCGTCGGTATAGGTCTCAGCGCGAATTAACCCAGGAAACAGCTTTCTGCTTCCCATTTCCACACAAAAAAAACCTCAAATCACTCCAACTCTCTCTCCGGCGATTTCATGATTTTTGGGTATTTTGTGGAGCAATATTCACCAATCTCTCGGATTTGAGGTGAGTTAACATCTATATTTCAATCTTGACAAGAAAATCAACATTTTTAGGTTTCTGGCTTAATTTCTTTGATTTTTGTTAGGTATTTGAAGCTTTAAACATTTTTGAAGGATTTCAAGCTATTTGAAGCTAATTTGCAAACTTGGTTAGTAATTTTTCTACAAATTAGGTTTAGATGTATGTTTGTATGTATATTGTTGTGTTTATTTGTATGTATGTATATATGGTTTAGATGTATGATTTTATAAATATTTTTGAAATTTTATGATGAAATTAGGTTTAGATGAAATTTGAGAATTTGGGCATTTATATATGTATGTTTGTATATAATATGTATGTATATATGTGTATGTGTGTTTGTATGTATTTGTATTATGTTTATGTATGGAATTGTGTTTATTTATGTAATCTGGGAATTTGGGTATTTGTTTATGTAGGTAATTTAGCAATTGCTTACAAATTTCTCGATTGAAACAATTAAAAAAAACTAATTATTCTTAAACGATTCTTCTTCAAGTCGTGATTTCTTTCCTACAGGAGCTTGCTTACTTTTTTTTCCACCTTCTAACCTGCTTGAATTACAGAACCATTGTACTTGCTTTCCTGACTTCGTATTTTGAATTCAATTCATCAAAAACTTCAGCTTCTTGGTTGGTTGCTTCAATTAATTCTCAAATTCTTGCTTGCTTCCCTAATTCTACACCGTATTTTTTTTTCTTCACGTGGAAGCCTAGTTACTTGCTATTTTCTTCTTGTTTTGCACGAGCCCTTGACGCTTTGCTTCCTTCCTTCTTCGTCTACAGCCCCGCAGCCAAGGGCTGCTCCCCCTCGCGAAAACGACTCTCAAAACCGTAGAAATCTGGCTTTGATACCAATTGTTAGAAACCAGGCCCAAGAACACGGAATTTGATCTCAAAAGATCGACTCTTTCTTGTTTATTAATTCTTTACTTTCAATTTAAATAAACCCTAACCATCTATTTATAATAAATAAATCTTACTAATCCTACTCAAACTCTACTCTCAGTTATAATCTACCTCCAACAAACTATAGATAAACATAAAATAACTTTATCTAAACATTCAAACTATTAATTAAATACTAATTAATTAACTATTTCCGAATCACCCCTTCAACTTTCACGTTCTTCCAAACCGACCACTCTTTCTTTCGTAAAATCAAGATTAACTCATTCATTAACGTCAGTGGCTAAATGCGCAATCATGTCACAAAAGTTTGAGCTAAGTTTGCAATTATTAAAACCTAGGGCCAAACGTCTAATTTGATCAAACCATGGGGGCCATTTGTACAACTAACTCACGAAAGAATTTACAAGAATGAAATCATGAAACTTCGTATGTCATGTTGCATATCATAAACCAAATTCAATGACATGTACCTGGATCAACATCAAGTGTTGTATGGTTAATACCATCAGGAACAATGGAGCTATACTTAAAAGGTCCCTTGCCATTGATCAGAACACCATCTGGCATACCAAGCTCCTTTCCAGCATCAAGAGAAGCTCTTAATGCCTTTGTAAGCAAAAAAATATAAAACCATAAGTTAGATACTACTGTATATAAACATATTTTCTAGTAATAGTATCAAATACTAACCGAATGATTTCGAGTATACCAATCACCAATGGTAATAACCATATCTCCATCAGGAGTATTAAAAGGCAGTTGTATAACTTTGCGATTTGTGATAATAAAACCACCAAATCCACCCGCTGCTCTTTGGAAATTAGTACTTGGAACATAATGGTAGCTGCCTATCTGATCCTTAACTTGAAATCGGTATGTCCAGTTCCATTTTGAAGGAATGGGACAGTTTGTGCCAAGCACCCCGTCTTGCCAAGATGAACGACGCATTTCTATTCCAGGCCTGTTGAACATAAGTTCGCATATTAAAAGAATACAAAGTTTGCATATTCGGTTTAAATTAACCACTTTAACTGTACCATGTAACGAGGAGGCTTTCGTCTAATCTGTTCTTAACGTTTACAATGACGTTGTAATTAGTTGTAACATTAAGTGTTGGACCTGGAAATTTGCCATTCACTGCTATGATCTGTGATCATAGTTCAAAGAAAGAGTTCAAATATAAATAAATACTGCAAAAAAAAGATTTTGATCAACAATTCACATTATGTTCTTACTAACTAAAATTTCATTAATCCTAACTAACAAGATCTTTTTTTATGAGGAAACGGTCCAACAGTTAGCGGACTCTTACCTGGACCCAGAAATTTTTTCATGGGGGTCGAAAATTTTTGGAGTCGGTTGAAAACGATATATAACGTGTATATAATACTAAAAAAACTTCATGGGGGAGATCGTGATCTTAACGCGTATATAACACTAAAAAAATTATGGATGGCGATTGCTCCCATTCCCCCTTACTAGGTCCGCCGGTGCCCGGACCAGCTAGACAAAGGAAAACATGGTAGAAAAAGCTAAAACTTTACGGACGTAACTTGGCTATGTGTGAAGTTACAGTGCCGATAAGCAGCAAAGGGAAAGGTCTCAACGAGCCAGATCATGTGGCAAATGCAATATGCGGTTTAGCCCAACCGTCGGACCCAGATTTCATCATTTAAGTTTTAAGTCCCCGATTTCATAAATTATGACTTTTTTTCTAAATGTTAGCAGTTTTAAATCTTTCCTTTTATTTGTAAACACGCGTTAATAATTGATTAGTATGATTTGCGCGTTTATTTAAGTATTTAACTGTGGGATTCAATTATAAATTGTCAGTTTCAAAGATCTAACAATACCTGCCAAAATTTATAAATTCCCTAGGAGTTGATGTAAATATGTAATGTTGTTATCTTTTGCGCTTCTGCTCTTCTTTATTTTTCGTTATTTAAATTTAAACTCCATGAATATGCATATAAAACAAACTTATTTGTGATAACTAATTAAGATATCACAAACAAGTAAACAACACAAAAGAGAAAACAGAGTACAAGAGGGGAGTGAAGAACCCACCTGTTGAGGAACACCAAGTGGCGAAGCAGTGATATAAGAGAACTCAAGTTCGTAATTCGCAGACGGATCGCCAGAAAAGCAGAACCCACCTAGTAACAAACCAATGTGGAACCAACACAACAACATATGACAAGATAATGACATTTTCGAGTTGTCGTATGGTTGACGGTTTTTGGTGACTAAATAGAGAATCGATTTAGGATTCCACTTTTGCTCAAAAGTATGGGCGTGTTTTGCGGTGTCATAGTGTTGAGTATGTTACCGGTTACCCTACCAGTCAGTGATCATTGAGTGGCGCCTAACTGCCGTGATATGTGGGTTTTTTAAACCGAAATGGCGCTAAAGTCGTTATGGCCATTATTTATCCTTAAACAATGCCTATTTAATGATTACTTTTAATTAAAGTTGTATTATTATTTATTTACGCTTTTTTAGTGCTTCTGATAAGGTTTAATTTGAACTTGGGTAAACTCTCATTTGCGATTTTGTGCTTTAGTCATTTTTTATTTTTCTTATGTGTATTCTTGTGGTTTGTAAAATTTGTTATTTTCATTCAACTGGTTAACTCTATCAATATTTTAACTTTAAATGAGGGGTATTTTTATCTTTTATATATTTTTTTGTATATAAAAAGAAATATATTAACGAAGTTAAGTGATTTGACACAATTACCACTCGTTTAACGTTAAAATATGGATAGAGTTAAGTGATTTGATGAAAATGATAATGATGCAGTTTCGGAAGCAATCAAATGGCTCAAAAACAATGATTCATTCAAAAGCTTTAATCGAACCGAATGGTTCAAAGAAACCTCAAATGTGTTCTTTACAATAATCAATAATCAACAAAACTAAGTTTTCAACCAAAACAGAGAACTATTTAAAGGCTAAACCTAAACCTAACCCATAATTTAGACAATAAACCAGGAAAAGAGAAACACAATCAAATACCAAGTCTAAAACAAATAATATTAAAAATTAATAATTAAAATAAAGATTTCAGTATGCTTCCCAAGTTAGGTCCGATTGGCCTTAACCCGGGTATTCGACTGGGCCGGAGCTGCTGTAAACCGGGTCATGAACTAGGCTACCACTCGAGCCGGCCCCCACTGCATCAGATAACTTTCATAAACCACAAGTATAAACATGAGAAAAATAAACTTTTGGATTAAACAACAAAATTGGCTAAATCACATGGATGAAAATGACAGATCGTAGACTGATTTATTTATATTTTATTATTTTGATAGTAGTAATTTTGATAATTATATTTAATAAAATAAATTATTTATAAAATTTGAAAAGAAAGTGAAAATGCCAATGCAACTTAATCGTCTCTTTTGATATGTATTGATTAATAGTAATAGAAATACTAAAAATTTGTTAGCCTAAAAGCAGCTAAACGTTTAAACGTCACAAAGACTTTGATTTCATCAATGAACGTTAAAAATCATGAACAAATAGTTGACAGTTTCATCCACATCATTCATGGCACATCACTGATCAGCCTGGGAACATATGCGGGTCCTTGGGGCCATTTATGTTGTTTGTTCTGCATAGTAACCGATTTATATTTTACTTTTAAATACTAAAATAAAGGCTAATATGATGCCAATGAAGAAGCATTTACCTACTCAACGGCCTCGTACTTGTTTCTACAGGGAAAATGCCTTGAAATCTCACCGGAATCGACAGCTCCTATTAAGACCTGGAAGGCTAGCAACACCGGATTCTAGACCTGACCCAGAGTCCGGGTCAAGTATTCTGTACCATATCTCTTCACAATCCATTTGAATACATCATGGTAGTATATCCAACATTCACTGCAATTTCTCTAAGTTTAACTTAATACTATCATAAATCTTTTGTGCATGTTCACGAGTGTATCAAAGTCAAGTCAATGTTTATTGAAGCATGCTAATGTCATGTCACACTAAAAAGGTTATTCTTATCGTTTGCTAAATTACGGTTTTCATCCGTGTGGTTTATCAAAAGTAACCTTTTCATTCCAGAAATTCAAAAATCACTCAGTTCTTGATCTTTTATTTTTGTTACAATCAAGTCTAGCTTATTAACACTGTTAGAATTATTCCGTTAACTTGTTGTCAATTGATCAAACTACTCGTATAAATAAAAATTAAACCCCCCCCCCAGGGAGAGAGCCTTAAGAATTATTTAATTTGAGATAAACTCTTTAACTTTTTACCATTATAGCCTTCGTAAAAGAAATGACTGGTCTAAATTTGTTCTTTATGTTATCGTAATGATTTATAATTGTTAGTAAAAGATTAGTGTTAGGTAATGATACTTTCATCTGTGTATATATATACACATACTTTTATTAGCAGTACAAAGAAAGAGTGAAAACAAACCCAAACTATGGTAAACAAAAGAAAGATCATCATTACATAGATGATGGAATTGCCATGGAAAATTGATGAAAGTTACAAATAAATATATATGATTTAAAAGAGAAAAAAGATTTACAATTGAATAAGGGACCTTGAAGAAGAGCTCATTTCTACCAACTCCAATTCCTTTTGTTTTATTCTTTATAATGGTATCATATAGTCTTCCTATATATGTCAAATCATGGAACAGACTTCTTATGCATTACCAGCGAGTTAATAAATTCCATCACCTGTAATTAAAAAAAATAAACTTATATTGAAAATTTAATCTTTAATACACTAGTCAGTCACACAAACACAAACTTCAGTTTTAACTCCCCAAAATTACATATTAGAAGTTGATTTTAACTATTTAAGAAGAGAGAAACAAACCTCTGATGGATCTCTGAGAGAGTAGTATGCATTGCTTTCTTTTGGGGCAGGAGTCACCAATATACCATAGCCATGGTTACGCTCTCTTAGAAACTGTTTAACACGTAAACATATTTAAATCGTTAATAATTCACTAAATAATGGGTCAAAACAGGTACTTAGTGTGTGAGATATGGTTACAATAATTATATTATTTCAATAATAATCTAAGTTTTCTGGAGAATAATTTAAGAAGGATCATTAAAAATACATGATAAATAGATTTACCTTAAATGCATCTTCATCGGTTCTGTCGTCCCCAACATATATAGGGAGCACATCATCACAATTACTTAAGCCTGCAAAGAAAACATTTACGTTTAGATATTATGTTATAAATAATTTTACTAAAGGAAATAAATCTCAAAATGGAACTTCACTAACCGAGTGATTCAAGTAAGAACTCAACAGCCTTCCCCTTGTCCCACTCAAGCACAGGACGAATCTCTAAAACCTAAGTATTGACATTGACAAAATATAACAAAAATTAAGCAAAATCAAGTTCAGAAGAAATATAGAAACCACTCCCAATTTCTTTTCTGGGAAGTAAAACGTCATACCATTCGTCCATGGGTCAATCTTAGACGCGGATAGTGTTTCAAAACGTCTTGGACGTATTCTGCCACTGTTTTCCAACTCTGTAATTATAAAAACAGGAGATTGAGAAAAAAAAAATCATCTTTAAACATTAAGTTAGGAAGGAAAATACTGAAATGGTACCTTCTCATCTACATTACGGTAGTGTACCGAGACACAAAACTTGTTGTTTTCAACTTTTGCTCCTTTTATATTTTTGGTTGTCTCAACAAGGGAAACAAAAACCTGTTACAAACATATTACACACCATAAATATCTCCCAGAACAGAAATCTGTGTATAATGTGTGATACAAAACTCATGGCACGTTTGAAATATTAACCTCGTTGATCATTGGTAGAAATTCGCTAGCAGGCTGGTACAAGTTACCTTCTTTAATCTATGTTCAATAAAATAATAAGATTTAGATGATCTAAAGATATTGGGAAATGTTGAGTAGCATAATGCAAAAATATTAGAATTTGTTACCTCAGTGGTATGATCAGCTGGAGGCTGAACAGGGCCCATTATGTCCATCCCATGACTACCAGCATAATAGAGTTCTTTCAGTCCTACAAACTTGCGTACCTGAAAAATAATAGCAAAATGATACATATAAGTATCCAGCCAGAAACTTTAAGTGAGCTATTGATAAAGCAAAACACTTTAAAGTACCTTTTCACGGCTTCTGCCACTAATAATTGCTGTTGGAATGTATTTTGCCACATTTCTCACAGCAGAACGCATCTGCTTACAAAACAGAGTATTAAACATAATTCCGGGGTGGGTGGGGGTGTTCCTAGGTGCATCTAGCCAAGATTGAGATAATTAAGAAGTTTAGATTCTCACAGCATTAGACATGAAGGCATGATCTGGATTGTCCACGATTGGGGATAATGTCCCGTCATAATCTAGAAACAATGCAAGCCTTTTTCCCTTTGTGTTATTCACAATATGTTCAATGGATGTAAGCGCAGACGGATACTTAAGCTGCACAACAAAACAATCAAGAAAAACTTTTAATATCTAGTTTGGGTCAACTACTAAACAAGAGCGTGATAAGAGAAATACCATCCAATTGCGGTAAACAACATCCACTTCATTTGATGAAAAATCATTGCCGTTATATTTACTTATATTCCTTGGGGAAGAAGATTTCATGGCATCCAACCAGCTAGTAGAAAGAACATCATCAAGTAATCCAGGGTTTTTCCATGAAATTGTCAGAAAAGGGCCTTGAGAGAAGACTCCAGTAGATGAATATGGTAGCAATGAGTCATGAATGCCTAATCTTGGTTGGCTAATGGGTATGGGATCAGTGAGTATGGGGGAACAATGATTAGACTTGAGATCCATCAATCTTCTGAACAGAAGTTTCTTATAATTCAATTAGATGCTATAAACAGAATCCCGCACAACAGTCTTAACCAACTGTCTTGTCAATGAAAAACCACCGCTTTAAAGTTTTCTTGTTGCTGGTAGGATCCATCAAGCACCAAATTCCTGGGAACTGCCAATCATAAAATGTTAAGTGAAAAACAAGGAAATTCAAGATTAAGAAAACAAAGAAAAAGAATCCAAATTGAAATCTTACTTATGCATCCTCACTTTCAGCAGCAACTGCTTTTTCTGAATGAATTTAGACAAATAACTGCAAGACAAGAAGTTCCACTTTTAGTACTACCTCCACTCTTTTAAATCAAACATATTGAATGCAAATTTAAATGCGTTTAGCTGCTACTAATCTTGAAATAGTTTCCTCCCAGAATATGGGGATTTACTCTGTTTTCAACTTCAGGAACCTAATAACCTATACGCATGATTACTACCTACAAAACTATTTGCTAAATGAATAAATCATTTCATGGAACCTTGAAAGAATGTTGGTCCAAACAACAGCAATGAGTTCACTATAGATGCATGTCACAAGGTCAAACCATGTCACCAATTAAATTTCAGAATCAGTTAAGAATCAGCACAAATAGCAGAGCAGTAGACAAACTAATTAGTATATGAGATAATCACACCCCCTCCATATTTCACATGTTAAAACGTCATAGCAGCAAAGAAATTTATTGTGCATAACCAGACCATTGAACACATAGTAAAAAAAATGAAGTAGAAAACATACATGATGATGAAAGAAACTTCAGATGACTATTTAGATAGTTTTAACAAATAACAATGCTTGCATTGAGAGATATATAATAAAAGAAAGATTTTCAAGCAATTATGTTGATTTGTTTATCAATATATTTTGGTAAAAGCTAAAACATCACCAAAAATAGGATTGGCTGAAAACAAATACATGGAAGAGAAAGTAGGCACCAGGCTAGGTGTCTACAGAAAAATCCAAAACCACATGGTGGGGACTTTGGATGTTTGAAAGAACAATAGCATATGGAACAAAACAATATGGTCCAATGTATGGGAAGCATTAAACAGGACAAGAATGCATGCCTACAAAATAACGACGTGCATATACATCAATGATGAATCTCCCCTGTGTATCACTATCAGATACGACCAAAAATGCATATACATAGCTGTCTGAACATGACTAGTCAATGTAGTGAGACTAATGCACATCTTATCTAAATCAAACTCTCACTTAAAGGTGGGTCTAAAAACAAACATACCTACAACAATACAATATAAATAGTTCACACTACTTGTGTGGTTTTTAACCAATATCATGTCACAAAAACTCTTAAAAAGGGAAATACAGTAAAAATACAACATAAGGGTTTGACTACATTAAAGAAAACACCCGTGGACCATTGCTTATTATTGCGAATGACAGAATGAGTCGGTGATTAATTATAGAGAAGGTGAAACGAACCTAGACAGCACACATCACACTCACATTAAATGACAACTAATACATGAGTCCAAACTAAAATATTAACCACAGAAAATCTCACAAAAATAATAATGTGAAAGAAACAAATGGCAATTAAGCAATCAAGTCATACTCCCTCTGTTCCAAAACACAGAATCCAAATACTTATTCTTCTAATGATGGCGATTTCAATGTTGCTTTACTAGTAAACAAATAGAAATCTTCTGCAATGCAATAAAAAGGGAGCTGCAACTCCTAACTGCAGATTCATGAAGTTTATAAAGCCTATGCAATAATGCAAACAAGAACACTACATAACTTCAAGGAATCCATGACAAGTAGTAGTCAAATGCTAGAACTAAGCAAAACTCATACATTTAAAAACTTTCAGATCCAGAATTCATCTGATGATGACCTAACATCAAAAATTCATGAAGAACTCCACTAGGCCAAATACATTTGCTGCACAATCAATTCTACAACAAAACCTACCAAACACGATAAGCAAATCAAGTTAACAAACATAATTAACACGTTTTTCCGATTTAATAAAGCTAATACAAATTTCTATCGTACGAATATAAACCAGATTAAACATTTTTACCGCACAATCGCACATACATTCTGTGAGGAAGGTGATTCTGAAGCTTCGATTCAACTCTCGAAGCCGAAACGAAACAGCTACAGCACGATTGGAAGAAAAACCTTCAAAATGCAGGAAAAGGGATCGTCAATTCATCATTCGTCAACAAACAAATTAATAACCAAACGAAAATGGAGAAAAGATGAAGAGAGTGAACTGGCATTACCTTGGGGTGAATCAAGCTTCGGACGATCAAATTGAAAATTACAGAAACCCTAGGAAACTGGCAGAGACACAAAAAGGGGATATAGATATAGAATTATAGATACACAACGCGAGATGAAGGGGGAAAAGAGAAATATAGGGGTTAAGGAAGAGGTTTATATAGAGTTTGAGTTTTAGGTAAGAGTGTATAGCACGCTTTTAAGTGGCGCGTCGTCGACAAGGTGTCATTGACACGTGGAAATTGAAGAGTACGCCTCACAGTCAGATCTGACGGGGCCATGGCGTCAAGAAAGTGTGGTCACTTTCAGTTGCAGCTGGATTTGGGAGGACGTCGGTGGCGGTTAGATGTGAACACACTCGCTTCTATTTTCCTACCTGCTTTCTATTTATAGAAACGGTTTTATAAACAAAACTAGTAAGTTACCCGTGAGTTGCTTCCGATTTTAGGCGTGGTTTGTTATGTAAAGTGAGAAACGTCGTGATAGTATATTTGAAAATAAATAAAAAATTATGTTGTTATAAAAATAAGTGTTCAGACAGACAAACTTGGGTAATCATGTGGGTTTGTATCAAAATGTGGGTAGAAATAAACACTCGGTTATAAATACCATGTGAATTATGCTGTACTTGAAAGTGAATAAGATGTATTTTTTTTTTTTTTTTAACGGCGGTGAATAAGATGTATTAGGTTAATTACGTGATGTATTAGGTTAATTACATCTTTTGTATCAAAATGTGGGTAGAAATAAACACTCGGTTATAAATACCATGTGAATTATGCTGTACTTGAAAGTGAATAAGATGTATTTTTTTATTTTTTTTTAACGGCGGTGAATAAGATGTATTAGGTTAATTACGTGATGTATTAGGTTAATTACGTCTTGTTTGTTTTTATTATTAAATACAAAATATGTTTCTATTTTGGTTTAACATATTCTAGTGTTATTATTATATATAACTGAAATTTTATAATATGTTAGGTCATGTTTTCCATCTGAAAACACCTTATGTGAAAATAAAGTGTACGTCACGTGGGCGTCACCTTATCACTTGTAGTTTTCACACCACTTTCACATAGTAAAAGTTAAACCCATGTGAAAGTAAGTGTGTGAAAATTAATTATTTTATAAAATTTAATTAAATGATGTGAGTAGTGTGTGAGGAGAGAGAGACACCTCCACATTTTTCTTTCCTCGTGAAAATTTGAACGGTATCACTTTTCACGTCCCTTTCAAATGAAAGGGGGGGTGGTGTTTCACACCCTTCATGGGTTCCACGCCCCATACCCCTTGACCTTAGAGGATAACATTATATAATGGATTAAACTACAACTCAGTTAAACAATAATGCTTCCATTGAAATTGTGACACCTTGTGCTTTTTGTATATATATATATATAGGTGAAAGATCAAGAGAAAATCACATAGTTAGGCGAAAATCAAGAAAACCACTAAAACAATGTGTAATACTATGAGTTACGTATACGTAACCGCAATTTTTTTGTTTTTTGTTTACGTATACGTAACACTATGGGTTACGTATACGTAAGCCAATATTTAAATGATTTTTTGGTAAAAATGTTTAATATTACATTGATACTCGTATAAAGAAATAAAAATAAAATAAAAATTAAATATTATTATATTAGTGGTTAAAATTGGTTTTTTTAATGGTTTTCGCCTAACTATGTGGTTTTCTCTGGAACCCTCCCCTATATATATATGTATATATATATATATTTCATTTTCACCCCACATACCACTTATAATATACGCTTTTAACTCGTTTAGTTATTTAACAGTTTCGTTTTTCTTTAATAACTTCCGTTCATTAAATTATTTTTTAAAACGGATTGCGCGATTGTTTTTAGTTTTTTTCAACGTTCCGATATAATTTTTTTTAAACGGAATTTATCCAAAATCGAGCTTTTTTATATCGTAGCCTATAGCGTCGTTACCCTTGTGGTACCATGGCGAGCCGAACCTATTATGAGCGAACAACATCATTGCCGGTATTAGTATTAACGGAACCGGTATCGGTATTCGTTTTTATGGTTTTCAACGACCCGAACCGATAATATTTTATTTTGTTTTTTCCCTTTTTTTATTATTTACTTTATTTTTTTTTTATTAACATTATTTTTAACGTTGCACATACGTTTTCATTTAAACTTTATTAACGAACTGCCTGACACACGCCGCGGAGCACGAGTATAATGAGTTGATTGACATTAAGTGTTTTAATAATATAATCATTTTTTATGTCACACATTAACCAATGTTTTCATATATCTTATTCAATATTCAAATATTTAAACATTTATAAAAATATTACATAGGATTGAAACACTTACTGAAAGTTGAGTGACTTTAGAGGTACAAAAAAACTTTGAGATATTTAAATAGAACACTTCAGAAACTTGATTACTATTATGTAAAGTTATCCCTTCTTATTATTATTATTATTATTATTATTATTATTATTATTATTATTATTATTATTCAACCTTTGGTATTCTCATACATCTCCACTTTTTATGGTCAATGGAGACGAGGCAATCTGAGTTGTGATCCATTCAAGCAAAATGACCCTCCCACGTTAATAATTAAATATTAATTTTATTCAAAGTGTAAACCACGAGACAACAGCAAAGGCCAAAGGGCTATAGTTGAACTTTATTTTTTTGTAGACCCTTTCTATATACATTAGAATAAATCTTACAGTGTGAGCAAAGAACCTCCATTCACCACCACAGTTACATTTGAAGAAGATTATTCACACTAACAGAAACCGAATTTGTTAGCTGCAAATCCTGCACAATTCAAACCAATTCAGTTTTCAGTTAAAGTTTCACCTATATAGATTGTTATCCATGCCTTAGATTCTTAAAGTCAAGATTAGTCAACCAATTCAAAGAGCGGGTTGGTTAACGGGTTAAAAAAAGGTGATCTCTACCACCGCACCCTCCCCCCTCAAAAAAAAAAGTCTCACCGTTTATCAAGAAAGATTACTGTTTTAGGACAACTTGACACTTTGGCCAACATTCGACCCATTTGACCGTTTCCTTTTAAGCTTTTTATTCTATTCTATTCTATCCATTTGACTAGTTAGCAATATAAAATAACCCGTATACGATCAATTATAAGCAAACGGGTTGAAATTGCCATCTCTACTAATACCTAAGCACCTATAACAAACAGCAGATTAAAAAAATGACTTCAGAATGAGAGAAAAAATATACCCGCAATATCAACTCATCAGGGACATGGGGAAGCACTTCACGAACAGTTTCGGCCATCGCGAGTAAATGTGACAGATCATCATCTGTAACACGTGGGGCAGTTGTAACGAGTGAACCACCAGCATGTCCCCGGTGTCTTAGACCACTGCTAGAAGGATTGTTTGAAGTAGATGTGCTAGCCTGAGACGGATTTATAGGCCACAGGTTCCATGAAGAATCTTCAAGAGCAGTTTGGGCATAGGTTTCACCAACTGCTGCAAGTTGCCTCATCATCATCTGTACTCTTCCAAAACCCGCGGGTCTTATAGCTGTAGATGGATCTGACCCATCAAACCCCAACCAACCCGATTCTGGTCCTGACCCCCTGTATGACATGCAGAGAAAATATAGGAAAATAACTTTTAGATACATATACATTTTTTTGAACAGAAATTTATCAAAAATTTATGAGCGAACCTCCAGTCGTCACGTTCTAAAGGGGTCTGAATTGGAGTTGGGTTTAAACCTGTAGGAACATTTTGCAGTTCAAGTGTAGAGCTTAACTGGCGGGCAAGTTGTTCGTCACTTGAGACATCTCCAGAATGAGGTACAGAATTCCCTTCACGCGTCCCAACAAAGAGAGGTTTTCGACAAGTGGGGCAGGAATAATTGTCACTTAGCCCTTGGTCTAACCTGGTATCAGCATGCCATCTCAACATGTTTATTCATGACATAATGGTATAGCAACTTTAATTAAAAAAACATATGAAATTATTACCAAGATCTCAGGCATGAAAGATGGAAAAGATGATTACACGCGAGCTTCTTAGCCTTGGCCATGGGTTCCTGAAGTAAACCAGTATGTGAAAATATCTGATGACAGAAACATCAAATAAAATAGGAACAACAAAACAAACGTTAAAGTGATTACCCGACAAATTGCACATTCATCGTCATAAGCTTGTATCTCTTCAGATGTTGCATCAGGGAGAGCCCCATGAAGAGTTCTCAAAGCTATCCTTAACTTAATAAACCCTCTCACACGCTTTGCAACTGCACTTAACAAGGCCTGCCTATGACATAAAATTAATATGCAAAAATAGCATGTTATTTTCTTTTTTCTTTTTCAGGCCGGGGAAGATAAACACATATATAAATGTTGGAGGGTAAAATACTTATATTAGACATGAAGAGTATCAAAGAACTTACACGTATATTTAGGAAAAGAACTGCATCTACAAGATGGAATGTCATGCCATGAAGCCGCCAAATATACACATAATGACCAAGAGCCATTAACAAAGTCATAATATCCAGGAAAAAACCCAGATTTCTTAAAATAACACTCTTCCATTCCCACAATGAACCTGGACATGCACATCATGTAAAGAATAAGAAAGTGAGACATGAGACCCAGGTCAAGCAGAAACTATATGTGCTAACAAACACAATCACAAAAGTGTGCATGCTGCAGAGTATAATTCCTTTTCCAAATTACACGCATATCAAATTTGAAAGATCAGATAATTGGAAGAAAAAAACCAACGCCTTGCCTGCTGCTGACATATCCAAAAGCTTTGATATTTTAGAATTTGTGGTGTTGACTGCTGAGTGATGAAGCCATATATCAAGCAGTTGAAAGCCATGAACCAAAATGGCCTAAACCAATTATAATGTAAACCAAAAAACTTAGTCATTTTATTAAAATCTAACAGAAAAAAGAAAAGAATTCCTATCAGTGGAGATGATATAGGTCAGTGTACCTGAAGTGTTTCGAAAGCTATACTAAGAGGTTCAAAGAATAATAACAAATACATAGATGATGGTATTCTTTGGTAGATGAGTAGGCATGCCCTTATCCTGCAAATAGTATAAAGAATGTAGGAGACAAATAAGCATGAAAATGCTAAAAAAACAAAGTGATGTAACATTAGCCCACCAAGAAAATGGTGAGTGTAAATATTGCAAGACAGTAAAATCACAATGTTCAGACACTCATGGTTTGTGACACAAGATAAGTATTAATCATCTGGTTCCTACTTCAGACAAAACTTTACAATTATAGGTCTAAATATCTACTTCTTCAGACTACATGCCAAATATATTTAAGAAGTGTATAGTTCGATTCAACTTTCAGTATATCACATGAGCTTCACCACTATAGACACAGACTTGAAAATAGATGTTTAAGTAAATTACAAAAAACAACCTTTATGTATACCCCAACTTGCAGATTCAGCCCTTAATCTTCATTAACTACGCTGAACACCCTTAAACTAAAGGGTTTGTAACACATTGCACCCTTTCCACTAACAAATGTTGAACCTTTTCTGTTAGTTTTTTTCTAAATGACCATTTTGTCCTTACCACTTAAAGGACCAAATGCGTAAAATTATTGGCCGATCCAATCCAAATCCAACACATTGACAAGCTACCAAATGAGTTGAAAATATGAATGATCTAATACAGAAGTGGCCAGAATGTGGGGATGTTACTCCAGGAAATGTCATCCCTAACACTCAAATTACCATTCTTGGAGCGTCCTAGCACAAATGCTAGCAGCACAAAAGCTAGCAAAAACATTGATCTAGTACTCTAAATGAGATTTCCAACATGCAAAGTCATAGTCCCGTTGGCATAAACAGAAATTAGGAACTCATTTAGATTCATAAAATAGCAAAATCTTGAGCAAATACCAGACTGCGTCGACAGTTAACACCAGCAATAAAACACAATATACACGGAAGTAAGTCCAGGGAGTTGCAGAAGGAGAGGCATTCAACCGTTCAAGGCGATCCCTGGCTAACGCTTGAAACATCTGTAGAAATTAACAATTAAAAATAGAAGCCATAAGATTTGCCATGTCTTTACATCCCCACAAACAAATTCCAAAACCACACTATAACAAATAATAATACCTTCAAAGTGCATAATACAGTCAGCCATGTCGACCACAATCCCGCTTGAACTATTGTTGGTGGGATTACCAACGGAAGAAATGTTCCCTGTGAGGACATCACCAATAGTAAATCAGCAGTCAGGGATTAATTAGTATATAACTATCCATCATAACTTCCAGATCCGTGCCAGTAAAAGCACAAGAAGGTAAAAACTAGATAAGTAAATCTAAAAATGCTGACGAAGAATGACAATACATTGTAGATAACATTGTTGGCCAGATAGTCACCATGACCATAATAAGCTACATGAATGCATCATATAGATATAAAGCCAAAAATCGAAATCACAATCTAATTCATAAGATGTTATTGCCTACCTTGTAGATAACATAATTAACTAATCGCTCGACCAATTTCCGAGATTCAGTTGCTTGCAGCTCAACAAAAAATATCGTCTGCATGAAGAAATATTAAATAAAAAACAATATACAGTATGTAATGGAGAGAACATTATTGGGGAGTCAAAGGCATCCAGCAGAATGTGACATGTGAATAAATGTCCAGCAATGGCCACGATCTAAATTAATTAGGTGCAGACTGCCCATGACTTCTCTAGACACTACTTAAATTCAGTGGCTATGAAGAAATACACCGCACACACTTCTCTACTTGTATTTATGCATATATAAGACATAAAAACCCTGAATACCTTAATAGACAAAATGATCAGCATAAAAATGTTGAGAACAAAATTGACCACCAATGAAAATGTGGTATAAGAACCCAACAATAGTTCCAGTACACGATTGGCAACCCCAGGGTGAAGAAGACTTTCACCCATAAAGCCATCTGACTTCAGTTTCACATATGAAAGCTCTGACCAGTATTGGAGGCCTATAAAGCTCAACACTGTAGCGACTGCTGAAATTGATAAATAGCCCACACCCATGGGATACAAAGAAAACTTCATCAGGGCGACAAAAGTTACAGGATTTCATGAGACCAAAAGAAACATGATCACCCTTGCACACTGAACTGCTCACTGTGCAAATTTTACGGAGAAGCCCACAAACTCTAACTTAGTTTGCGCACCTCCCCCAATGGACCCTTCAAACTATCTCCTGAGATCAGATCTCAATATACGCAACCTGCATCAGAATATTTTAATATCAGTAACGATAAATCAAAAGAAAACTATATCATACTTCTAGTAAACATCACGATATTCTAACTAATTATCTTCCAATACTCTCTATTGCATGACTAAAACCTATACCAACTCAAATCAAGTCCAATGTGGACTAGTGTCTCAGCAGTTGTGTTATTTCATCAATTTTTTTACTTATGAAAGATAATGCATATTCCGTTTAGCTGTGCTTCATTGCCATGGTCCTATATATGGTCGAGAAGTGTGAGACCGCCTAACTTTTCGTTCCCTTTGGTGCACAATCCTACACAATTCACCTAACTTTCCCACTTCATCTTCATTCAGCAGGTATTTATGTTCCACTAATAAGAAGAGCATGAAGATAAATATAATATTGAAGAATTATACTTCATGAGATACATAGTCAATCATGCAGATCGGCAATTGTGGCATTTGGTTAAGTAGATCAAATCTCCATGGAAATTAGCAGTCTTCCAGCGATGATATTTGTAACAAAAATATATCTAGCAACTCCAAACCTCCCTAACACAATTCATGATACAGTGGGAACAAAAGGTCACCAGAAATTTCAAAGTGACCAAACTAAGTGAACTGAATTCAAAACATAACAGATAACTGAAAATAAACCGTTAAAAAGCAACCAGATAACATAAAATCGAGTACAATCGCCATCCTTGATCCAATCCAAAAAAGTCAAACAGTAGCCTAGAAACCCTAGCAATTAAACACATAACTCTCAAACGAAGAAATTAAATCACAAACAGATGTCCTTAGATACAAATCGTGCTAAGTACACAAGAATAAACAGGCAATCAGGAAGCACGTATGTTGACGAGCAGGTTGCATCTAGATACTACGATATGACATGATGATGAAATTAGGTAAAGGAAACAAACAAAACCTGTATCGATCCACGCCGGAGACGTGAAGTTTTGGCCCGAAAATTGTCCGATCTTGGCCTGGCGCACACACACGGAGGTGGATTAGAGAGATAAAAGGGGGCAAATTTTGCGGGAAAGCAGAGAGGAGAAAAATTATATAAATGAAGGGGAAAAGGTGAATAATATATTTCAAGTCATATATCTTCTTGTTCTTGCGGTGCGGTGCGGTGCGGTGCGGTGTCCTTTTTTGTCCGTTGCCCCCTCACCATGGCATAATTTCCTTTTCATTTAATAATCTCTTTTTCATTAAGTAGTTTATTACATGGTAAATCGGTAGGGGTCTGTAAAATCGGTTATCCGTCGTTTTACCTCTCTAACGTCATCGAAACCGATAGGTTGGTTGATGAAAAATCATTTTCATAACCGATAGTCAGTTCACCGTGGGTTATGATTTGGTTTCGGACAAATTCAGTTCGTTAAGTTCCAAAGGTTGTCAGCTTAGTTTTATCTCGGATTTGCAGGTGTATACATGTATATAGGAACATATACAAGTGTGTATATGTATATTTACAGGTGTATATATGCTGGAAAAGTGAAGATAGAATACGAGATTGGTTCGGTTCGGTTTTGGTCGGTTAATGGCTTGACGCTTCCGTAAGCATAACTTAATGGCTCGGTTAAAGGATTGGCGCTTTCAAAACCGTCGGTTAAAGTTGGTTTCAGTTAAATTCTATTATCGGCTATTTGCCGGGTATGGTTAAACTATACTCACTCCTATAAACCGGTAATCATGAGATCTATGTATGTTATATTTGTATTTTTTTAATATTAAGAAAAATTTATAAAAACTTGGAACACCTAATAAAAGTTGAGTGAGTTTAGTCTTTATAGGAATAAAAAAAATTCACGACACTTTGGTGAAACATTTGGAAAACTCAATTACTAATATGTGAACTTTTTCCTTTTTTTTAACGACAAATTTGTATCACGGACGGACCACTGGAGTATCAACATGCCACCAGTGGTACCACCCGATCATATTCGAACACCAAGTCACTAATTGAGGAGGAAACCCAATTTTTCTAGAAAAACCCCCTTGTGAGATTCGAACCCAGGACCTTATGGTCACTGAGCCTTATCCACCACCAAAATGCCGCAAGGCTATTATGCCTTTTCCTAGTGTAATTATTTAACACTAAACTAATTATGTTTGGATAACTATTAAGATTGTTTATTTGCTTACGTTTATAGTGTTATTGTTTTTTGTTGTGTTAGTTTGAGACAGATTTTCACCCCCAAAATGTATGTCTTTCCTTTATTATTCCAAACTACATCAAATTCGGTTTCGGTAGACAAAAATCAAGTAGTTGCGTACAAAAGTTTCCCTTTTTTAGATATAAGTTTTAACGGGCACACGTTCTAGACTTTATAGCCAACATAAATTGACTAGATGTGATGTCTTAAGCTACAAAAAAAAGTATTGAAGTGATTTAATATGACTTTTATTTTATATTTACAACTTATGTTGTACATTGTTATTTTTTATAGATTTAGTACGCCTATTACTTTTGGAAACCATATTTTAGAGTTTCTTTTAAAAGTAATATGTGATTCTATATCTAGAAATGTACTATAAGATTTTGCTACATGTTTAAACGAGTTTAGCTTGAGTTTGGTTAGTGTTAGTTTAAGAGGGATCAAGCTCGAGTTTGGTTCGTGTTAGTTTAAGAGGGATCGAGGTCAATTTGTTTTAAGCTATATGTATAAAACTCAAATTCATCTCGTTGGTAATTTTTGATACTCGAGCTCGACTACGTCTAGACTCGTTCACTATTTACTAAATATTTATTTATTGTATTAATATATACACAATTATCGTTATAATATATGTATCTAACACAAAACTATATGTAATATATACAAGGGAGCGTTATTGTACAAAGTAAAATTAGTGTATTAAGGGTAAGAAGCCACCATAATGTGATACGTGGCATGGGCGATGGGTATATGAATAAATATAAATTCCGGTACAAATCACGTAATTAGCGGTACAATCACTATGCTATAATCACATATAGATAACTCTATTTACGTACATGACGTTGTAATCGACCTTTTTAAAAGCAAATCGTATTTTTATAAAAAACGATGGGATAGTACTATACTCAAATTAATAACAATAAAATTCTCAAATTTATGATGTAATTTGTTCTTTTTATAAACAATGAAGCGTGTAAAAATTATTTCAGCTTAAAAATAACAGGGAGACTATATAAAAGTCAACAATTATGATTTTTTTATTTATTTTACTCATCCAAGCCATTTATGATAGTGTGACACCCTAGAAAATCTCAACCATTACTTTTTACACTTCTCGCATTAAAATCATTTTGTATTTAAACTTTCCAAGATATATAACATATGTTTGTTTAGGTCCGCAAAGCTAAGTATGTGAACCTTGTGTTCGAACTTGTTTATTAAAGGAGGTCTAACTTATGATCACCTCGTTTAAACTTAACTCGATTAGAGTTGTTACCGTTCTAATTTCGAGTAGCTAACAAACGGCTTGAGTCGTCACACCTCTACACCTTATCACTAAAAATGAGTATTTACATCTTATTTAGAATGGTAATCAAATTCAACACCAAATCTAAAATAATATATAATCTAACTATAATCCAAACTTGTAGATGGGTAAACTATATAGTTAAATTTAAATATAAATTAATTTATTATGAAATAAGATGAATAATGAAAGTCCATAATCAAATACGAAAACAAACAAAAACATTACAGCTAGAAGGGCGCTTTTCCATAGCAGGTGAATCTTATGCGCAATTAGTATATTGTTTTTGTTCAAATTAAGTACAACCTGGAAATAATTGTGTTCCATTAAAAAATTATAATATATTGGTTGTAAAATAATAATCACGAGGACAAGTATACTTAAAAAAATTGACTTATGACCATTCTTGACTAGAATTTCTAGTTATATTTACATATAAAATTACTTTCTCTATATTTTCTTCTAGCGACAGGAGACATGAGTGGTGACGCGGTGTAATATTTTACTAATAAAAAGTTGAAAGAATATAAATTTATAAATAGCTAAAAGTAAAACAAATTTAACAGTTTAAATTCCGCTTAATGTACACACTCAAGATATTGCAATCTTCTATATTGCTTGTTTAAAAGACCATTAGTCATTAGGTTAAGGTTCAGGGTGTCAATTGTGTCGGATTGACGAATTGATGGGTTAAATTATACAACCCGAACACGACTTATAACCAACGAACACAAGATTTTATGTTTGATGGCTAGTTTAGAAATTATATGAGGTCACTCATATCACTACCGCTTTTTGTATAGTGTATCATGTGAGTTGGTGTCTTGGTGAGAGTAGAGGTGTACAAATCGGTTTCTCAAATAGAACCAGTTTGAAATCAAACCAAAACAAGTTTAGTATAAAAACCGGTTCGGTTTGAAATGGGGGGGGGTGACAAGTTATTGAGGGGATTTGATCAGTTTGGTTTGGTTCAGACCGGCTTCAATCATAGGTTTACAAACCGGTGATTTCCACCGGTTTAACAATCATGTTAGGTCGGTTTAAAACCAGTTTAAGATTCTAAAATGGTTTTTTTGCACCTCTAGGTGAGGGGATTTCTCTCAACTCTCAAGTAGAGGTGAACAAAAAAACCGGTTTGAAAATCCAAACCGGTTTCAAACCGAAACCCGACCCGAGACTAAACCGGTTTAGGAGAAACCGGTTTCAAACTGGTGTGAACCGCCGGTTTTGAACCGGTTCACTATTGTAAGGCCCCAAACCCGGGAGGCCTCACGTATTGGATTTACTCATCAACTCATAGCACTTTAAACATAAGACATTCATTAACACAGCGGAAACATACATGTCTAAACGTAACTTGTCAAATACAACTGAAACTAGTCTTAATCAACATAATCAAAAGAAACATAGGCAAGATGCCAGATGTTGATCTTCGGGTAACTCTTCTCGCCAAGCCAAGCATAGCATCCACTTCCATCTACTGCCACCTACACTTAACTGATGTGCATACTAAAATCAGCAACGCTGAGTGAGTTCTAACGTTTACTTTAAATCATTTATACAAAAGATTTACTAATACATACATACATACTGCCCTTAAGGCAAAACTTTACATACTACACTTTTCAAAACATAATTTAATACATTCATAAAGTATCCGTCAATTCCTTGTCACTGTTGGTACTGTCCTCGTGATCAATACTGCTTAACCGTCAATTCTTATCACTGCTGGTATTGTCCTCGTGATCAGTACCACTTAACCGTCAATTCATCTTTACTGTACTGCCCTCATGGCTTACATCCATGAACCGACAAGTACCTGGTCAATGCCCCCATGGCTTACACCATGAACCGACACTACCGCTTATCCGTCAATTCTTGTTACATACTAGTATTGTCCTCGTGATCAATACCTTCTGGGTCCTCGTGACCCAATGATGTTGTCCTTGCGAGCAACACCACATGACACGATGTTGTCCTCGTGATCAACACCGGGTATTGTCCTCGTGATCAATACCTCTTAACTGGTACATGGGGGATTGCGTAGTCCCCCGAGCAACCGCCGTCACTCATTCCAATTGTACAACTGTTAACGAGCCACCGAGACTCTTACTAATGGGTAGCACCCATATCTGACATCTTGTACAAGTAACATCTGTCCCAAGGACCTTTACAAACTGGTACACATTCCCGAAGGAAAAACTGTTCACTTTACTATTCATAAAACTTTCTGTAAATCTTGTTCATAACTTTCATATATAATATGTCTTTGTTTATGTATATAAAATATAGTAAACGCTTGCCATAGAATATAACTTGCTTTCTGAAACATAGCTTATCATATATATCATGCCTTTGTTTATGTATATGAAAATATAGTAAACACTTGCCAAAATATACATCTTGCTTTACTAAACATAGCTTAACACATATATCATGCCTTTGTTTATGTATAATAAATATAGTAAACGCTTGCCAAATGATATACCTTGCTTACTTGAAAATACTAACACATATTATGCCAAATAACATATCTTGCTTTACTGAAAACATACTAGCACTTATATTATGCCTTTGTTTATGTCTATGAAAGATATAATAAACGCTTGCCAATAATATAATCATACTTTACTAAAATGTACTTTTGCCTCTTTTAAACTTTTCACTAAAACATAACTTTTCATTTCAGTTTATAATATATAAAATATAATAAACGCTTTACACTAAGTATGCACACCACCCCTAAAGAAGGCAAAAAGGGGATTAGAACTCACCTGGTAAGCTAATTCGGGTTGTCCTAAACAAGGTCCAACAACGTCACTTCCGATCTGAATTGATTAGTCAAATACACATCAGACCATTACCGACTCTAATGGTTTAACTACTCTAACATACTGACTTCACTTAATCAGACCTGATGCCTGCGCACTTAGCAAGTGCGCAGACTCTGCTTCCTGCGCACTTAGCAAGTGCGCAGGTTCCTCTTCCTGCGCACTTAGCAAGTGCGCAGGACCTGCTCTGTGCGCACTTGATAAGTACGCACGACCTGTTCTTCGCGAAAAACCCTAACTTTCGCATTCGGGTCTGATCACGTCAAGATCCCGAACCTGTTTGCATTCAAAACGTTCGTTTTTCATTAAGGAACTCAAATCTATGCTCATCTTTCAGTTTCATCCGTTCAAACATAACCTTTTCACCCAAAACCCGAAAAACCTAAAAACGAACAAAAACTCAGATCTAGGAGAATCGGTTACCTGTAAACGCTTCTTCTTCACAGCTAATCGTTCCAGATACGAACGCCTACGATCCTATGAACTCGGATTCGAAAACCGGGACTTTCTCTCTCTAGACTCTCTCTCTAGAATTCGGAAATGTGGATGGAAATGAGAGCTTTTGGCTGATCTTGAGGCTTATAAGGGCCCAAACTTGCTCCTTTCGGCCCATACCCCGGCCCAAGCCCACTTCCCTTCTTTTCTTATTTAAGTTTTAAATTTCTCGTGAATTCTTTCGCGCTCTAAAACTCGGGATGTTACAACTATTCCCTGCGAATGAGCGGTTTAGGACCGGTTTTTTGAGAACCGGTTTGAGGAACCGGTTTAGTCAACTTCGAAAACTAGCCGTTAGGAGCCGTTATTTTGTCTTTTTTTCACCCATTTTAACCCCCAAACACATTATAAATAGGTAGTGGGTGTTTTGGTTAAATCACACTTCTCAAACCGGCTTTCTACACTCTCGTTTATTAAAAAAACGCTCAAAAAAACGCAATGGCCAATTCAAGTTTTGATGTTTCCTCTTCCGAAGTTAGCGTTGTGAAAATCATACCAACAACGATGAACCCCGCAATTTGGTCAAACTAAGATCTATGTGAGATGTCTAACGGGATGGAACGTGCCCGTTGCAAAAATTGTGGTGGTTTTTTTAAAAAGGATTCAAACTCTACTCTAAGAACTCATATGGAAAAATCTTGCCCGAGTTTAAAGAAAATTCCGGGTGAGGGTCAAGCATCTATGACAAGCGAGGGTGGAATTTGGAACTTCAATCCAAATATTGTTCGAGATAGAATGACGAATTTAGTTATTCAAAGAGGTTTGCCGTTCAACCACTTCGACAACCCGCTCGTGACGAGGATGATTCAAGAAGCCCTTCAACCACGTTATCATCAAGTAAGTCGTTGTACTCTTAGACGTAATTGTCTAAAAATGTGGAAAAAAGGAAAAAAAAGAATTAATTTTAGGTTTTGAAAAATTGGAAACCAGTTTGAACTTAACCACCGACGTTTGGTCGGCTCCACATGGTATTCCCGACTCATATATTTGCGTTACCGCTCGTTGGGTTGATCCCAATACGTGGCAAATGATGAAACGTATAATCGCGTTTGATATGTTTGAATATCCGCACACGGGTCAAAATTTATTTCAAATTTTAGATGGTGTGATAAGATTTTAAATTACAAAATAAATTATTTTCAATATCTTTGATAATGCCTCAAATGATACAAATACGGTTCAAAAATTAATATTAAAATATAAATCGATTTGCAACGGCGCTTTTTTCCATAGTCGATGTATTGCACACGTCATCAACTTAGCCGTGCAAGACGGGCTTGCGGTTGAACCCGTTATTGAATTAAGTAATGTATTTCGAGTCATGCTTAAAGACGTTTTTAGTAGTAGCAAAAAAAGATACCATGAATATATTAGATTTTGTGACGATACGGGTTTGATTTGCTTAGGTCCAAATTGGGACCTCCCAACAAGATGAAATTCAACTCATAAAATGTTTCATAGTGCTATACGTCAAAGAGGAACTTTAGAAATTTTTCATGATTTGCTTTCCTCAAAACCGCGTCGTAAAATTCAAAAATTTCCGTCTACGAGTTAGGACATTCTTGAAAATATAACCGAATTGTTCGAAGTTTTCAAAACCGCCACCACTTTTTATCCGGGGTTTATTACCCCACAAGTCCCCTGGCTCTTAAACAAATATTTCTAATGTGTCACAAATTAGCCGAACTTGAAAATAAAAATACTCTTTTTACGGCGCATCAAGTAGTAGCTCGAGGAATGTGAACTTAAATTTGTATAACGAAATGAGAAATGAATTTAGTAAACGGGCTAGAGGGTCCACCCCGAGTAGCGAACTCAGAAGGTATACCGGAACAAACTTTTTATCATTTATGAGTCCGGATGTTTTTGAGGACTTTGATATTTTGGCTTGGTGGAAAGGAAACGAATCTACTTTTCCGGTCCTTTCCGCCATGACCCGTGATTTACTAACCGTCCAAGCTTCCACGATAGCTTCAGGATCCGTTTTTTCTCTTAGTGACAGAGTTTTATCTATCCGAAAAACTAGACTCACTCCCGCGACAATGGAAATGTGCATTTGCTTGAAAGACCATTTAGATTAGAGACAATTTAGAAGTTCGCTTGAAGACGAAATTGAAGTTGAAGAATTTATACACGAATCTGAGGTCAACCAAGGATTGGCGAGCCCACTTACAAATGAAGAACTCGCCGAAGATGATAGACTACGAGGATCCACTAGTAACTCCGAGAATGACGGCGAAGATTAAACAAAAAAAACTCCAAAAAATAAAAATATATTTTTCATTTTCTCGTATTTTAGAATTATCTTGTTTAATTTTGTAATGTTTTGTGATTTCCGAACTCCTACAATATGAATAAACGTTGAACTTTATGTTTTTATTTGTTAAATATTTATTTTTTAATTTATTTTATTAAAAATCTTTTTTTTTAAACCGGTTCACCAACCCGAACCAGTCCAGAACCGAATTAAACCGGTTCAACAGGTTCGGGATTTTATATGTTATAAACCGGTTTAACCCGAACCGGTTTTAGTCAAAACCGGTTTAACGTTTGCGTTGACCAAACCGGTCCGGGCCGGTTTGGAACCGGTTCGGTTTAAAAACTCGGTTTGTGCACCTCTGCTCTCAAGTATGTAATTTTTAGGGAGGTCTATTAGCTTTGGGCCCTGTTAGTAAATAAACATGATAGCTGGCCCATTAAGTTGTGCTAGGATAATAGGATATACCCATGAAAAGACGAGCACACCCATATAAGTTCCTATAGATAGCCCAAATAACCCATTCATTGATAGTGATACTATTTGGGTCACAAGAAAATGCTTTACGGGTCAAAGGTGCATGATAATAAAATGGTCCTAATGTATTCAGTTAATCTTGTAAACTTAAACATAATTTTTTTTAATAAAACAATATTTCATTAAAAAAACACATCTCATTAAATAAACATAAATGAAAATACAATTAATAAAAAAGATACAATCAATAAAGAAATTATAAAAAAAGTACAATTAATAAAAAAAACTATTCGTCTTCATCGTCCGTTAGATTGATGTCCAAGTTTGTGGCAACATGTGTCGTAAGATCAAACTTCAAATGAAAGTGTGTGGTTTCATTCCACAATTCCATTATAATATTATCGGAAACAACTGGATTGATAGGCGGATCCGCAATGTGAACCGATGAGATTGCATTTCCGTCATCTTTTAATATCATATTGTGTAAAAATTCAAGACTACTCGAGTTGAATAACGACGAACTATGAGATGATTCCGGGATGTAAATAGAGCGCCTAAACATTTTGAATTTTGTGGAATTTGAGATATATTTGATGTTTTAAGAAGATGTTATTGTAGGTGGAAGATATTGTTTGATTTTATTTATAGAGGATTTTTTTTTATTGAAATCGACCCAACGGTCGAATCCCCAACGGTAACATCCCACGGCTTCCAACGGGTATTAAAGCCCGTGCCATCCAACCCGTGAGCAACCCGCAATGGTTGCGACGGTGTTGCCCGTCCAACCCGTGGAACCCTCTCCAACCCGTGCCCTCCACTCCGTCCACCCTAAGTTTTCATCTAATATTAGTGAATAAGAAAATAGAAACTTTAAATAATTTGAGAAAGAAAACATGTTATCTTGGAAGAAGTGATATAAAGGAAAATATTTATTATAAAAAGATGTTTTCATCCCACATTGAGGAGAGAAAAAATGGTGATAAATAAATGTTTTAAAAGAGCTCCCAACCTAAGCTTTGAAAATGGAAACTCATGGTCTCATGCAGACTTAGGACACTTCAATTTTATTTGGGGTTTAAACAACTAAAATTTGGGGCCTTTTTCTAAAGGTAATTTATAAACTCTCCTTTCACCGTCACCTAAAAAATTTTAGGGGTATAGAGAGGATTCTAAAAACAAGCATTTTTTGTATAACCATGACCTGACCTAACCTATGATTTACCGTGACTTGACCCAAGACTTGACTCATGTTTGGACCCATGACCTGAACTATGACCCGTCCAAAAAGCTCGAACCATGACCTGTGTCGTGACCCGATCCATGACACGTCCCATGACTCGAACCATGACACATCCCATGACTTGCACAAATCTATTAGTTACAAATATTTTATTGTTCATAAAATATTTTTTTGTCTACCAAACAGAACAAAGTAACGAGTTATTTTATTAATATAAGGTAACAAAACATGATAAAAGAATGATAATGATCTATTTTTTTCTCATTTCCATTCTATTTCTTTATTCATTTCATTATTTCGTACCAAACTCATCCTTAATTATTTTTAAGAGTCTGTGACCCTCTTTGAGCCCTGATGCGGAGCTAAAAGTCATGAAGGATAAAAATAGACCATTGCATTAATGATGTTGGTTTACCTATAAATAGTATAAATAGTAGATGAAAATTATCCCTAAAAGTCTAAAATTGTGGCCTTAAGAAAATAATTTCCAATTGAAAAAAAAAATTAATATAGGCAAATTTACTTTTGCCTTTTTATTCCAACAACGGACCGTTTTTCAAACAATATCGACTTACTAAAAGTCGGTAGTAAAAACAATTTAGTAATTTGAGTTTTGAATCATTAATTTTATTATTACATGTGTAAACATTAATATACACGTCATCTCCTCCCACTAAAAATCTAGGAGAAAATACAATTTTCAATTGTATTAGAAATAATTTTACCCACAAATCTCACACACACAAAACACTCTTTCACTAAATCTTCACTTTCACAATCACCAAATTAATTACTCACACTTCTTCAACCACACCGGACCGGGGGGTGCCACCGGTCGAGCCCCCTTGTGAATCTTGACACTTCACCGCCACCTCCGCCACCACAAGTTTAGTCAAAAACAACCCCGCCACGAAAGCCGACAACATAAGCATTGTGAAAACCGCACTCCAACTTTGAGTTGAAATGTAGCCCGTCAAAACCGGGCCAATGGCGGCACCAATCGATCCTGTTCCATCGATGATCGCGGTCACTGTCGCAAGTGCTCTAGAGTTTCCTTTTAGAGACCGATGGGTCCCTAGATCGGCTGAAACCGCAGTTGTTATGAGAGCGTATGGCCCGTTAACAAACATCCCAATGACTAGCATGAGAATGATGTTTATTGACATGGATATGTGTCCGTAACTGTGGTATAGGTATAGTGCTGGGATTGCACAGTATGTGAAGCTCGCGGCTGTAATTGCGCGAGCATCTAGCCGGTCAGATATATGACCTGCTAGGATTCCTCCCACCACACCCCCTACATCAAATAATGTAGATAAGTTCCCGGCCGCAGTGTTCGATAAGTACTCGCCATTTATAGCTGTAAAAGTCAAAACACTATTAGACTATAACACACAAATAAAATCACAGGGAAAGCACTAGCAGTAGTGGCAGAAACCTTTTGGTCAAAAGGGTCCGTTACAGACTCCTTTGACGCCGTGGTTCTGCTACTGGCCACCAGTAACACGTACCTGTGTGACTGATGTAAAATGGAAGCCAATAAAGGAACGTATAAGCAACCAACTTGGCGAAAAAGAGGCAAAACGCGAAAGGAGCAACCCCAGGTATCTTCCAAGCTTCTATAAACCCGACAGCCGATCCTTTCTCCTTATCGGTGTTCGAGCTCAGAAGATGCTCGGTTATTCCCTCTTTACGTGTTCTCAATCCATCTTCATCTCGATTGGCCCCGACAGATTCAGGATCAACCGGTAAGAACATGAAAACAATGACTCCAACAACCACCATCATCAAACCCGGAACCACCATGGACCAACCCCACCCGTATTTCAAGAAATACGACGCGATCAACGAGCCAGAAATGTTCCCGATGGACGTGTGCGCGTTCCAAACGCCCATGATGAGCCCTCTTTTTCTCTTTCCAAACCAATTCCCAACAACCGCAACCACCGAAGGCCATCCAGTCGATTGAAACAACCCGGCTATCATTTGAATAATCAAGTAGTAGTAGAACACATGAATGTTCGCCCAGTATCCGACACCAAACAACGAAGTAAACAAGCCGGTTCCCACCATCCCAATTGTTAAAAAGATTCTCAAGTTCATTCGATCACCAACATGTCCCGAAAAGAACATGCCCACGGCATACACAAACAAGAACGCCAAGTCAAGATCTCCAAGCAATACTGTCCCGTTTGATCCATCAAACGGGGCCCACCCACTCCCTAAAACCCACGAAAGCGCACTGGATCTTCGCCAAAACGAGACCGATTGAGTCTCGTCTGGCATTTGAGGATCCAACGCGCTTTTGATGATACTAGTGGTTTTACGCGAGGCATGGTAGCTCGTGTAAGCTAAAAATGTAACAATTAGAACAATGGCTTGATGGGATTTGAATGAAATATTTGATTTTGTGGTGTATTCTAGGAATCTGACTCCTAGAGGTTTTGTGTTTCTTTTGTTTGATTGGTTGTTTGGTTCTGAAATGGACCCCATTGATGAATCACCACTTTGAAAGCTTCAAAATTAGTGTCCCCTCCTTAATTTCGAGATAATTCAACTGCAAATTCAATTAAATATAATAATTGATTGAGATCTTGCACCACGACCAAAAATAATCCACTAATATATCAGTTAGAGTTTATTATAAAATAGTTGATCAATAAATTTTTTTTTAATTATTCTAATTATAATTATATAAATAGTTGATCAATAATAAATAAACGATAACCGACATGATATTCATTATTTCATTCTTTATGTTTGTCGGATTGAATGTGAATTTCACGAACCTAATTGAAGTAGATTAGGTCAAAATCGATCGATCGAATCTGAGTTTTCGATTATGAAAAGATTCTGTAGGAGATCATGAAACAGTAAACAAATGCAACAGATTATGAACTAGTTAAGAAGTTGAATGGTACCTGTATACAAATCACTTGTTTCTCTCTCTATATCTATATCTATATCTATATCTATGTGTATGCATGCATCTGTAATCAATCGGTTTGATCTTCTTCTTTGAGTTGTTGGTTGGCGTAAGTTTTACTCTATTTCGGCTGTCGAAAGGAAATAGAGAACATGTCCTACTGTTTATAGCGGAGGGTTTTATTTACTTTGGATGGATATTACCGTAGTGCCCTTGCTTTAACTTCGTAATTGCTACTTTATCCAAATAGCTAGTATTTTATTGGCACCTTGAATGGATGGAGTGGAGATGACGATATTACCCTCTGCCTTTGCTAATCTCAAATATTTGTAAAATATACAAATTGTTAAGAAAAATATTATTTTAATCAGATATTTACTTTTATAATTATATCAACTATAATTTTGTTTTCAAATTGATATAAAAATAACAAGTAGCAACCAAAAGGTTCTGGGTTCAAACCTTGACCAGAATTATAAAAAAGAAATTCACAGTTAAAAATACATATATAAAAAATTAAAATTGAAAAGATATTAATAACAAGTCAACACAGATTTTTAATATGATTTGTGTATAAGTTAATCATTGTTTACATTAACAAGTTTACGTCAACCCGCGCGTTGCGGCGGGTCGTTGAATATTCAGTATAATCTATATGTTAATATAATTAATTGAAGTAGTTGTACTTTAACTTACATTACGTAGTTCGCGCTTTGCAAATAGTTTAATGTGCGCGTTGCGGCGAGGTCGTCAATGATTGTTGAAACTTGTATAAAAAACAAATATGTAATGTTAACCCTCGCTTTGAGAAGAGGATACCGATGATTTCTCTTATCTTTTTGGAATGGGAGGTAATATCAGTTCAAGACACCTCTTAAACTTGTATATTAGGGCAGGGTTGGGATAGAAATCATAACGCGGTCTATGCCTGGCAAAACGGACAGGGTGACAGGTTAGGGCAAATTCATCTCATGATGTGTTTGGGTTAGAAAAGGTCATTTGAAAAACTGGATATTTTGAATTGGACCAGAATGAGTTTTTATTAAAGTATATAAGTATTGTGATAAGTTTTGATAGAAATGACATCAAAGTTGAAGGAAATAAATATAAGTCCCTCCGACAAAACCGATCACGTCGTCGTTATTATTATTATTATTATTAATAATATTATTATTCTACTTAAATATTACAACACAACATCTAAACAAATCATTTTTCTACGATCCATTTTAAATTACACTTTAAATAAAAATAATATCAAATGATGAATATGAATAATGCATTTCATCCGCTGATATTTTTGCCGCCTGTGGTGTGAGTGGTAGATTGGATTTGATGACATCATGATCGGAGGTTTGTGGAGGCGCTGGGAATTATATAGGATGTGGAACGGTGGCAAACGACGGCAAAAGTGGTGGCGGCGGTTGGAGGAGACGGTGACGGGGTACGTTACGGTGGCGGTTGGAAGAGACGGTTGCAAAATTGACGGTGGTAAAGTCGTTGGATAAATTTAACGGTGGCGCGTTATTAACAAAGCGATACGCTGACATGGCAAAAGTTACATTTTGTATATATTAATAATAGTAATTATTGTATAAAAACTACGTATATAGAAGTATCAAATTTTAGCTAACAAAGTTGGCGATTTTTGTTGTTAGGTATAAACAAGGCATGCTACATATGGATGATTAACTATATCTTCAACAATGCGTTCGCAATTAAGATAACATTTGGAAGTTTAAGACATAAAGAAACAAAATCAGTAAGGGTTGTTTGGTAAATGTTAAACCATTAAAAGATCTGAATGGTTCATCATTGTTTTTCAGCTGAACTATTAAGAGGAAAAATGAACCATTAAGATATGGACTTTTAGCGAAAAAAAACTCCTTATCTCTGACCGATTCAGAGGTAGTCTTTTAATAGAATTATTAAGAGGCTACCAAACAGCCCCTAAGACAGACAAACATACTACAAATAGATGAAGAGGGCAGAAATATATGCTTGGAAATTTGTATATTTTTCTTAAACATATATTTCTCTTTCTCGTTATGCTCACTTAATCACTTCATTATGAGTCGTAGACTTTATAGTTCTGAAATTTTCTGGATATCTATTAGAAATAGTGTACTGATCACTTTTAGAGTTTTAGATTAAAGTATTTTGATGGTAATCCAGATCTTTGTTCGGATAATAAAGAAAACAAGAACGAGGATTGCTTTTTTTGTGTGAAAATCGTACAAGAAAAACGTATATGAAATCATGCCAAAGACATCACTTATATAGGTAAGGAACCATCGTAGGTAAGGAACCATCATAACGATTAAGTCAAAACAACACACCTCTTCGTAAAAAAATATTTCAATTAGTGGTTATAACCTTCGGCAGTTATCCAGTTACTAGGGGCTTTGCCCCTTAAATCACCGGGTTTGAAGGTGCTAGAAAAGTGACCAGTCATGTACAAATATATGCTCAACACCTCCTAAGTTGTAATCAAGTGTACTTTTATTTATCTTTGATTTTTAGTAAATCCAACTAAATTAAAATGAACGAAATGACATTAAAATCACCAACATTATTAAGTTGTATTGTGATTTAGACATGGTTTGAAGTATCAATTGTGAGGTGTTTTGGTCTTACCATTTTAGTGGTTGGTGTTGCATCAATTATAAGAAATTTTAGAATATATTTATTTTAGGACAAAACACAACTCCCAAAGGGAAATTACATAGAGATAGAAGGCAAACGGGCAACAAGCTGCGCCGCCAACCCTTTTTGAATAGCAAAACCAAGTCTTTTAAAAACTACATCTACAGATCTTGGGGTCATAACATTACTATGCATGACCCGCTGTACTCAGTTAAGTAACTCCACGGCCTCTGGTGCAAGGAAACCAAAAGTGTCAAAAGCAAATGGTATAAGCACGTGTTGGTTGTCAAGACACGCTTTCTCGTGTTTGGTCACTTTGCTCGAAGCAGCTTTTAGAGCAGCCTGACTCCCCGTGAAAGCACTAACTCCCAAGCCCACCAGAGGGGAGACCCCTGTTAGATCTACACACGCATGTTTCCCACCTATCCACCCAAAGACCAAAATGCCAGCGGGTCTAAGTGTTGATCTTCCTTCCAATGGGTCCGTCAAGAAATTCACTGGTGCCCCTTTCTTAGTAGAAACCCCGTCAAGAAATTCACTTGTGTCTCTTTCAATTATAGATGGAAACCAATGCCAATTATTTCTGAGTAACAACAAAAGATGAAGAAAAAAATTTACATTGAAAGCATAGATCAATCCACCTTCAATTTGTATACGAGATAAACTTATGATGGATTTGATGTTTGGATTTTGTCTTTTATTACCCTCAACACGACATAATATGGACTATTAAATATCAATTTATTTGGGAATGTTAATAAAGTCTCATCTACTTTGATTTAATTTAAAAAATAACTTTTTATAAAAATATCACGTTACCATTTACAACTGTCGCAACATATAGTTTAGTGATCCTTTAAAAAAAGAAGAAGAAATTTCGTGATTGACTTTTAAATAACTAAACCAAAATAGTTGCTTAATTGACATTTACCTATTTTTTTCGTGTCAAATAGGAAACTTTTTCATCATTGGTCGACTTTTAGATGGAATGTGTCATCAACTTAAAAACGGATAAGATTAAAATATGTTGTAAGTTGCGTGTATAAGTGGTTTGATATTAATTAGTGAAAATGAAATGTCATTGTTTGATAAAAATGAAATAAAAAGATATTAATATAGTGCTTTAAAATCAATAAAGTTAAAAGCAGCTTTCAAATAAAATACAAAAAAGATTACTGTTTTCACTGGTGAGTGTTGAGTTGGTGACCCATCATGAAGTCATCAAATCCTTCGTTATGTATTAAACTAAAGTTTCGAATTCAAAAAATAATTTAGTTAGAAAATTTACTTCATAATATGTAAAAAATTAGAAATTCATATAAAAATACATAATTTTTTTTTATAACAACTTCTAATATATTCCTATAAACCATCTATACATGCATATTACATTATTTAAACTTTTAACCTTTCAAATATAGACAAGACCCCTTAATCAAAGTATTTAATAGTTTATCTGAGAAAATATGACTTTTGCAATGACAAATAAAAAAAAACATATAAGCTACTTCTAGTAATAATAAATATAATTTAAAAGTTTATAGCTGTAATAAAGTTTATCTATCTAATTATTTTGTCAGAGTATCAACGATGGAAGTCAACAGACCGTCACATCATCCATGTCTGGCGATATACCTTACGGTCCAAATTTCTCTTTCACAGCCTCATTTTCTCATCTCTACCCCCTCGTACAAACACCGACTCTTCCTTCACAGACGGTCCGTGCCCAGACTTCCCTCTCTCCTCCACCTCAGCCTTCTATCATTCATATAAATGTTCGTAAGGAGCAACGGAACCCAATATATATGCTTTTAGTTTTCTTGTTAAAACAATTGTTTAATACAATTGTAAAGTTATAAAAAAGAGTATCTTTTCAATTTTAACTCTAATTCCAAAGAGACGTTCTCTCGTTCAATTAAAATTTCATACCAAAATGTCGTATATAGTCATTTTATCTATTATTAACTTTTAAAAAGTAAAAAGGTCGTATTCGATGCTTGACTTAACTTCTGTATTTACGCAGGTCAAAAAACTTTAAATGATTATATAAATATTACATCTTTTAGTTGTATTGTATCCAAACATATTACATATATACCCTTTTTACTAATAATCCCTCTCCCTTGTTAACTACATATATCTCTATTTAAAAACTATATACCATGTCCTTGTAAAGATGGAAACCGATACCTTTTGGGGTACATATAGTAGCACTTTTATAAAATATATTTTAACTAGAATTAATTATTTGATTTAATTACTTTTAACCTTTATTTAATAATAAAAGAAAAAAAGAATGACGTGCATTGTACCATGAGTAGACATACGTGAAAGCACTAACCACGAATTTCCTCTTCACCCCCTTATTTAATAATATTTAACTATGGAATTTAATAAATGAATATTAATGTCAAATAAGTGAAATAGTTAATTTTATACATAATTTTTTTCTTATTTATTTTGTGTATCGCAACAACACATATATGGTTTTACATGTCTTTTAAAAGATACTTGGTAATATGATTAGAATTTAATGACATAAAATATATAATTTTCAATTTTATTCAATAAATCAAAAATATAATTCTAACATAATCAACTTGATAAGTTGTTTAAAATAAAATATAAGAAATAAATCAAATAATGAAACCGACATTTTATAAATAAATAATGAAGGAGGGTAAAGACGTCAATTCAAGGAACAGACTTGTTACATGGCAAGAGTGTAATATTGCGCTGAGAAAAGGGTAAACTGGGAAATCAAGCAGCCGGCTTGTTGACGAGAGGCTGGAGAAAGCGGCATATTCGCATATCCGCATGATATTATCCCTTTCTTGCTCTGTTCCGTGATTCGCTACAAAGATACCGGGGCCCAACTTATCCTACATGGCATCCATGCTGACGTATGTTTTCTACTGCCATTCACAGGATCACACGTGTCATTTGCTTCTTGGTTATGCCAGAAGTCCATGTGCCAATCAGCTAATTTACTATTCCCTTCAATCTTCATAAATAAAAGACCGTCTATTAAAAATATATATAACTACATCGAAATTTAGAAAAAAAAATGAAATTGTTATAAGTTTAAATATTGATACACTTAAGGATGAGAGGTATAACTCGTGGAAACAACAGCTTGTGGAGACTGAATTGATGAGCGTGACCCGTAGAACAACGCACCCCCTAACGAGTAGCGTGATCCTCGAGCATGGATGTTTTTTGTGGAGTTTTCCACAGATAGTGGGGGCGAGGGAGGTGGGACCAAGGGTGTGGTGTGGATCAATGAGGTGTACACATGTGGTATTTTTCACATGGGTGGAAAGTGGAACACCACGTCCCTGATATGTGAAAACCGTGTGAAAATGATGTAACGTCTACGCAAAGGCGGCTCAATCATTTTGGGGGACTAAAACGAATTAAGAATCCGAGGCTTTTTCCAAAGTTGATGTTAAAAACCCTCTTCATTTATCCGAGTTTATGATCGACAATAATAAATTAACAAGTTTATAATTGACAGAGTTAAAAATATAAAATTTTGTATATTTATATTTTTTGTACGTGGGTAAATATATTTAGATTAAGTTTATTTTTCTAGATTCTACTTTCAATTTATTTATCATTTTAAAATGATCGGAATCGTGTTTACGATTTCGATTTGACATGACAAACAAATATGCAACTAACAATCTTTTAAGTAGAATAATCAATTAAGTTTTGACAATAATCAAATTAGGGCAAAAAATAATCAAGCAAAATCAACTATGTTTTGGTATAATAAATTAGGGTATAAAATAATCAAGCAAAATCAACAAAGTTTGTGTGACATAATCAAATTAAGTCAGAAAGTTACCTTTAAGCAATTAGGACAGTTTGTTTAAACCGACTAGAAAACTCAAATTGATTAGAACAAAATAGATTAGAACTCCATCGACCGTCCCAAAATCAAACTCCAAGGAAAAATCAAACTCCATCGACCATCCCAAAATCAAACTCCAAGGAAAAAAATCAAACTCGAGCGAGGCATCGACCATCCCAAAATAGTTTAGAACAATCAAGCAGACAAGTAGTGAACAAAGAAGTTAATACTCCTAAAATCAACATCCAGCTAGAAAGGAGCCCGTTGCATTGTTCAAGATTTAGGGAATGTCGGAAACGGCGTTTCATCCTTTATGACCTAATACACACGTTTTTTTTTTCAAGAAAGTTGGGAATTCATTTTTGTTTTATTTATGATTTAGAAATTAAGGATATAAGTTTAATCATTTATAACTAGAAATTAAGGTCTTACATTACTAATAGGTAAATTGGTTTTTAATAATACAGACTATGACTTATTGGGTGATAATAATTCAAACTGACAGTTTGACTAGTGATAATCACAACTTTCACTTTTGTTGTCAGTGACAGTCCCAGTAGCGTAATCATCATATATTTACACGTATTTTCACTCAAAATAACGATTTTAGAAGAAATGTAGAAACGTACAAGCGAAATCGAGTGAGAATCGAATATAAATCTGGTGTAAATCTATGATGATTACGCTACTGAGGCTATTATTGACAAAAAAAAGTGAAAGTTGTGATTATCACTAGTCAAACCGTTAGTTTGGATTATTATTAGGCAATAAATCATAGTCTGGATTATTAAAAACCAATTTGCCTTATTAATATCATGTTGTATCTTTTTAAAACTTATCTGAATATTGATAGGAAACTTGGGTACTCACTTAGTATTTTGTGATAGAAAATATGTAAGAAATTGTTTATGAAATTAATATATTTTATTACGTTCTGTTTTTAGTACTTTGACTTATTAAGCACTTAGCTTGGTATTGATAATATGTAAAAAAAGTTTATTAGGGCATTAATATTTGTTATATTTAGTTTACTTTGATGAAATTAATCATGAATAAAAACAATAACATTCATGAATAACCCGAATATAAAAAGTATCATACCTCAAAACCAAATATATGGGATTGATTTAACTGTTAAAACAGTTTTATCAGATATTGCAATCTTAATATAGATTCTCAGACTCGTAACTGTATTTCCTCATTTGGCAAAGACACATTAGGGAGTCCCAGGTTTAAACCTGAACAATAAAATAGTTTAGAATTATTGATTTAAGTAGAGTAAAAATAACATTTGCTTTAAAAAAAACTGTATTTGATGTTAAACAATGTGTTTTAACCTTCTTATGATAATTAAAACCGGTCTCTCTAAGATTTTACTTTTTATTTGCTCTAGAGTTCCTAAGAATATAATAATATTATTAGTAAATAAATACAAAAAAGGTTTCGTCTTGTTTTTTGAAAAATATTTGTGAGAGCATACCAGAAATATATTTGGGCTATTTTTCTCACGAAAACTCTCGATTCTTTGATAGCCCATAACTGGGCCCAAGACCGATGACCCGGTTTTCCAATCAAGATGTAGACATATTAGATTCATGTCTTATTCGATATATTAAAATACTGACCATTTAATTATTCAACATAACCTAGGTTAAGACACGGTCGTATTAATCCTTAGCACGGTTGTGTTTCATGTCTAGGCACGGTTGTGCCTCATGTCTAGGCAAGGTTGTGCCTCATGTCTTGGCACGGTTGTGCCTCATGTCTTGGCACGGTTGTGCCTCATAGCTTGGCACGGTTGTGCCTCATGTCTAGGCATGGTTGTGCCTCATGGCTAGGCACGGTCGTGCCTCATGCTCTGGCGCGATCGTGTGGTTACTGTTTAATTCCTTTGGTCTTTCAATAAGGAGAAGAATATTTATCTTGATTCTAATTTTCTTTTGTAGAGAATTTAAAAAAAAAACTATGCAACATCATTTATAATTAAGGGACCATCTTTTTACAAAGTTAAATATTTAATTCTGATGAACGAAAATAAAAATTGGTAGTATTTCACAAATAACGCTACATGTTTATTTTTATTTTTTAGGTTTAATAAATATTTATAACTTATATAGATGAGAAAATTATGTTTTCTAGGATAATACCAAAATAATATTGTCCATCCAAAAATGAAATTACTTTATCCAAAACTACCCCTAACTTGTGGCTCTCGCTCCCATCCTCACCATTATTTCTTTCACAAAACACACATGCTCTTACCCTTAGAACTCACACCACACCATGAATGACAAGGTAGACAAACTAGTGATTTTCCTAGCAAAGAGGGATGGCATTGACAAGCTTGTCAAAACATTCCAATATGTATCAAAGCTTCTTGTTTGGCACCTTGAAACAACCAATCCAATCGTAGCCCATCGAGCCAAACATTGCGAAGTGGCTTCAGGGTTGAGCCGAAAAGCTTTCAGGTATGGACGGTTTCTCACAGGCTTCAATGCCCTTACTAGGTCTTGGCTAACGCATGAGAAATGGTCTATTTCTTTTTGATCACTTTCTCTGGTTATCAAGAACGGGAACTCTGGATGCAAATCTGGCTAAGAGAATGCGCTTTATATCAGCTTTTGGTGAATCACTAGGATACGTGTTTTTTTGTGTTATAGAATTTAAAATGATCAAAGAAGGGATTGAAGAAGAAAGAAGGCTTATGAGTTTAGCATCCGGATCAAAAAGGTTAAAGGTAATGAAATTAAGAAGATTAAAGTTGATAGAGTGATGAGATTAATGGCTGTGTGTGTGTGGCTGCTAATGTGGCAGATTTAATAATAGGGCTAGCTGAAATTGAGCCCAACCCATTTTGTAATCATGCTGTAACCCTGGGGATTAGTGGGCTGGTCTCTGCATGGGCCGGATGGTACAGAAAATGGCCATCTTGAATTAAGGCAAACCTACTTATATTATATTTTTAAGTAAGTTTGAGGACTTGGGATAAATTAGAAAATTTTGAACAAAACATAGTGAAGTCGGAGTTTATAGTTTGATTATGATTATATATTACTAAACTCAATATTTACCAACTTTTTTTATAGTAATATGTTGTATGACATTACTAAACTAATGGTTAACAGAATTAATCAAACTGTCTTTTCACTGAATTAACCAAACCATTTAAAACAAAATTTCAGCAGTTATGAAAACTATAAACCAAGAGATCAGTTCCGTTTTAGACCATAAAAAACCCCATTAACTCACCCCTGAATTGTAACTCATTTGCAAGAAAAGAAAACATTCGATAATCTTTTTAAGAGAGATCCGGAAGTCTCAAAACACAGAAATGAACATCAGTAAAAAAGATAGAGCCACAGTAAAACATTTGCAAAAACAGAAATTTCAACGATAACGACGAAGAGAAAGTGTGTTGTTCCTCTTCCATGTAGCACGCCGTGAAGGGCGAGCCTTGTGGTTGCGGTGTCCCTTTCCACGCAGACCTCGGTATTTCTTTCCAGCAGATGTAAGTCCACGAAGTTCTCTGTGTTTGTGCACCGGGTTACAAATCCAGTTGATACGCGGGTCATTACGGATAGCAGCATGTGCAGGATCCACCAAGATTACCTCAAAGTACTTGTATGTCGAGTCCTACAACAATTTTGTGAATATATCTTAAAACAGGTGGTTGGTAGTAAGTTTATATGACAGAAATGTGTTGAAGCAAAGGCTTACCTCGTTAAGCCAGTAAGAATTGAGGACCTTAAGACCACCCAATTTCCTTCCAGCTCGCTCCTCTGCAACAGACCGCTTGCTGCGTTGAAACTTGAGCTGAGTCACACCCTGGTTTGTAGGTTTTCCATAAACAATACCCTTGGGAACTGGCCTCTTTCTTCCACCACGCCTCACACGTACGCGATAAACCACATAACCCTAATGAATGCAGTACCAATCAAAAGAGTTAACACGATGATACTAATATCCAATAACATACATGCACAACTTTCTAAAATCTGTTTCGTGCATGTCTGGTTGTACAGTTGTACGATAAATATGCACACATAACATCTAACATATTTTTCTGAATTGGTACCAAATTATGTCTTAGGCAGCCTACAACTCTATAAAGTTAGTCACTTTTAAAAACAAATAGATTAAAAAATAAGAGAAAAGTATTTTGTGGAAGCAAGATAAGAAACTGCCCCTTTTGGGCATACCCTAGAACATATATAACTTGCATTATATTAAACTATAACATTAACATGTAAAAGAAATCATCACTGAATGTACTCAATTCCACTAAACCAGATGTAACATAAAAGGTGCAGCAATATCCAATTGGTTTGGTCATCCAAGATCATGTTACAACAGAGAAAGGTGTAAAATCAACCACTGCAAGCATAAAAAATAGAGGTAGAGTGCAATGATTATGGTTTCTTTTAAGAAAAAACTACAAACACGAACTTTGCAAATAAATAGTGTCATTATCACCTGACGGCAATAAGAAAGCAAGCAGAGAACTACACATGCAATGCTGAAAAAAAAGTCTAAACCACTTTAAAGAATCGAACTACAAACAAGTAAAAGACCTATGTTAACAAGAGCGATAAAGACGCGCGGCTAAGCGTCCAGGCACAGACCCACGCACCTTATCGCATTAGGAGCCTCATTTTCAGGCCACGATCCTGGATTGAACCTAAACTAGCCCTAAACAAGCCTAAACATGTCCTAAACCCCTAAATATGGTATTTTAAGCGTCTGGCGTCCAGGCCCAAGCCTCACCCTTTGCGCCTTGACAACATAGCAGAAAACATTGAAGAAATAGCAAAATAATTCACTAAATCAATAGCCACAAAGAGAAGGCAATAATACAAACAAAATACTATGTAGATCTCAAAAGGCAATTTAGAAAATTATCTTACAAATAACTCAATTCACTGTAAGACATGTAGAGATCAATATAGGTCAAAAATATGGTTTCCCCTTAGGCTTTAAGAATACCTCTTTTCATTACAACATACTTAAAACATTATTACTGTTACAAAGCAATACACCTGATTTGAATACCTTATTTTACATATAAAGAAAAAATGAGTTAATTGTTCGATAGAGATACCTGCTTGGCTTTGTAACCCATGCGACGAGCCTTATCGGGTCGGGTCGGATGCGTAACCCTAACAATGGAAGGAAGCTGACGGTACTCCCAGCACCTCACCCTCTGCATGAACCTCATCACATCCGACTGCTTCTTCCTCCATAGCTCCGATACATACGTATAAGCCCCTGTTACAATCAAAAACCAAAGTTTCAACTAATCAGAACGAAATACACAAATTAACAATCAAAACCAAATAAAAATAATCGAAACTCGTAGATCTATGCGGTCGGTATGATTCTTACCCATAGTAGCACTCCTGGATTTGAGCGGCGGAGAGAAGGCTGATCTTAAGCGTAAAACACCACGTTAGGTTTGAATAAGGGTTTTAGAGAGTGGTACCAAATCGAATGTATGGGCCACGAGATATTATTGGACCATTAGTCATCGGGCTTGGACTCACTTTGTAACTTTGTATATGCTAAACCCATTAAGAGCAACTAAATTTGATTAATAAAAGTAGGTTAAAACCCACGTATTACATGGGTTGAATAAAGATAACTTATTATAAACCAGTAGTTTCTATAAAGATTTGTATGTTAGATGTTATTGGTGAAATAATTATTTTTAAAAAATATAAATAAAAAAATAAAAGAAATATTCAATTTATAAAAATAGTTTATGAACAGACATATTTTTTTAAATAAAAAAACGTTTTATAAAAATCATTATTATTTAATAAGAGAGAGAGGCGAGAAACAAAAAAATTAAAAAAAATTAATAGGAGGGAGAGAGAGGCGGTAAAATAATGTTGAAAGTGAATATGAGAGTGAAAAGTGTCACTCCAAAACCTTTATTTATTATATAGTAGAATCGTCCAGAATTTGGGAGTAAAGTTTAGTAGAATCGTCCAGAATTTGGGAGTAAAGTTTGATTTATCACCTCGTCAAAAAGCGGTGTTTGAATGTCTCCGGGCTCCGCGGGCTCAAGATTTTATAACAGTTATCCCCATTGAAGGACTAGGTCAGCATATGTCGGCTGTGGAGTACCGGGCTATCCTCAAGTATCGGCTAATGATCCCCTTATTTCCGACTGATGAGCCCTGCCCAGTTTGTCGCAAGGCTTGTTTGGATCCTTTTGGCGAGCATGCGGTCCATTGCAAAGAGTTACCCGGGTTTAAATACAGGCAGAATTTGGTTAGGGATGTTCTTTGTGATGTTCACAAACGGATAGGAATTTCTGCTAAAAAAGAGGCTCCCGTGAACTTTCTGACAGATCCGCTTGAAGGGAGGTCTACTCTGCGGCCGGCTGATATTCTTGTGTTTGGTTGGGCAGGGGGGAAACACGCTTGTGTGGACCTTACAGGAGTCACCTCTTGTGGGGCTTAGGGACAATAGGGTTGTGGCGGGTCGTGCTGCTTTAAAGGCGGAATCAGGCAAAGTTGCTAAACACGAGAAAGCTTGTTTAGAGAACCAACACGTGTTTATCACTTTTGCTTTTGATACTTTTGGGTTCCTAGCACCGGAGGCAGTGGAATTCCTAAACAGGGTTCAACGAGTCGTGCATAGTAATATTTCAGCCTCTAAGACCCAAAACTTTGTTTTTAGTAGGATCGGTTTTGCTATTCAAAAGGGGGTTGCAGCGCAACTTGTTGCCCGTTTACCTGTCACTTTATTCTATTTTTATATAGTATAGATTATGTATTCCTTAGTAACACAATTTGTAAGGTCGATGTGTTTCTCATCGTCTGCCACGTGTACGGTCAACTTTTTTTTCAAAAAAACGTTTGTGGTTAACATTTTTATTTCTCTAATTTAACACAAAGATAGAGTCAGAGGATTTGGTAAGAATTGGGTCACTGTTTCAATCCCCCTCCACTTCAACTTTTTTTGTTTGGCAATTTTTTTCCTTTGATTTTTTTTATTAATTTTTTTATCAAATAAGTTTTTAAAAATTCTTATACCACAATGTTTGAGACATGATAATGTTTTTTATATATGTTTCAATCTCCATAACCGATCCATCGTAACTTAATACGTTTCTTTTAATCCTACCACCCCGACGTATACGTAACATGCAGCTACCGTGAAAAATGAGACCGACACCGATTATAAAACATTGATACCGTTATATAACTGTCTTTTATATATATTTCGATCTACACAACCGAGTCGCCGTAGCTTCGTATATTTCTTTTATGTATTTAACCACTTATCTTTTTTTTTACTTAACCACGTTAATGACACCGCCTCAACCGTTTAAGGTTTGTCTTCCGCTGCGAAGCGCGGGACAAAATTTCTAGTTATTATTAATACTGAAGATAAATTAACAATGTACAACATTATTATATTTTTTACGCACTTTATTTTTGTAGTTATGTACCTTTTATTTTTAGTAAAAAGTTGAAAATATTTATTTAATTCAACATTAATAGCTAATGATAAATACTTAAAAGTTTAAAGATCATAGTAAGAGATCATTAATGATTTTGATATTTGGTAATACTATATTACTAGTTTAAAATCCTAAGTATTATACGGGTTGATAAAATTTAATATTATATACTTAGTAATAAAATTTTTGTATACTTAGTAACAAAAAATTTATATCTTAAAAAACATGTATATTACACGGATTGAATACATTAATTTTTATTTAATATAATTTGACTTAAATCATTATTTATTTAAAAAAAAGTTATATAATTAAATTTTATAGTATCTAAAAATAAGAGATAATCTAAAATAAATATGTTTTATTAGTATAATTTATTTTTCTTTAAATATAAATCATTATTAAAAAAAGGAAAGGTGTATTTAATAAGAGAGAGAGAGATGAGAGAAAAAAATGGTGAAAAGCGATGTGGTAACGACACGTGACATAAAAGATTTTTTTTTGATACGACAACCTTCATTAAAACAAGCCAGAAAATCACCTGACTAGCAAGAAGCTAGCAGGAGACCGACACAAAGCAAAACTGCAAACCAAACTTACAACATGAAAGTTTTCCACTTATTCTAATCTATGACTACTTTTTTAGTCCTATTCTTAATCCAAAGGAAACTGAGGTATTTCACCTCATCCAAAATATTAACCGCCTTAACGGGAATGTTGTTGAAAACGTTGTTATTTATAGCCCTCCAAATACTCCAACACGCGGTCAGGATTATGGTACTCACGGCCTTCCTCTTCACATCATTCCCGGGGGCTGACTTGTGAATGATTAATATGTCTTGCAAAGAGAGACCGTCGAATTGAGGAATTTTACACCAAGCGCAAAGGTGTTGCCAGACCATCAACGCGACTGGATAAGACACATATAGATGTAGATTAGAAATTAATAATGATTGTTATATTTTTTTAACAATAAACCTACACTACTATTAAACTACACCACCCTAAACTACTTTTTAGCGGATTAACCTGGGTTTATACGCTAGAACCCAAGTGACTAATGATTGTTATACTAAGTGCAAGATTTAAGAATTTAGTCCAATAAATAGAAACATGTTTCGACGCGATGTCTATATTTAATGTAACACTAGGTTAGAATTTCGTGTATTACACGTGTTGTATATTAAAAATCATATAACTTATAAATTTGTAAATACGTCATAACTTGTAAGACTATTATGATCATCTCAAGATATATCAAGTGAAAATGCATGTATATAAGAAATTAATATTTTTCTTTAATTAGTTATATTTTGATTTCCTATTATATATTTTTATTTAATTGAAATTAGTATTTTTCTTTAATAATATATTTATAATATCATTATTATTTAATAATATGGAAGTTTATTTATTAGAAAAGAGAGTGGGAAAAACCAATATGAGAAGGTATGAGAAAGTGACACGTGTCCAAATTAAACCTTTATTTATTAGTATAGATTTTGTTTTCTTGATTGGAATTATACATCAAAATACTACATTTAATATTTTTAGTTTACACATACAAGCTTATGTGCATATAATAAAAAAACTAGGTAAATCACATGGATATATTTTGTGATAAGATTATATTACAAGTTTAGTACTTCACTCGCGTTTGTTATAAAAAATTACATATATGGTTCTCACTGTTCACTCGGATACTGAGTGAAACTGCTCTCGCCACTCCCCTTGTACAAGATGAAATCAGTGATGCTCGATCAAACGCGGGAGACAATACTAGAAAACTGAAGTATCACTGATGAACGTTTCGTCAATGATATTGTCACATGTTCTTTTTACCTTTGCATCCATAAAAGTAATATATTTTTATATGACCATATATACCAGCCGTCACACGAACTCGGGTTGGCTCGACTCGTTTACGCCCCTAGTTAACCATCACACCTTTTCGCTTTAACAATTGAGACATATATAGTGATCATAACCACCGATTCACGAATAACGCTTTAATTGAAGTTTTATCATACCTCAACCATTAGTGTGTGATGATAAGAATTTGGTCATGAGCGTGAAACATCAACTTTAGTAAGATAAGTTTTGGAAGTTTGTTTTGCACCAAGTTACTCTAGTCTAGAAGCCACGTTTCTAAAATTGTTTATAATGCTTTCCGTTTACTGCAAACCGAGCCTAATATCAAAAACCTTAACAATTTAACATCCATACATTCTAATAGTTAGCGATATAGACATACCCGCAGTTGACAAGGTTTACAAACCTACCATAATGTTCTACTAATGTTAAAGCAGGTTGATGTTGTCCAAGATAGAGTTCAGATCAGGGGTCACGATTGCTCGCTTATCGACCTTCCCGAGCACACAACAGTCCTTGGATTTAGTATTCATCATTGCAGCAGATCGATCAGACGCGCAAGGTGTCCCAGATGAAACCTACAAGGTGTACAAACACAACTCATCAATGCATTTTGGCAAATAAACAGGGTTTGATATGATCATATGAAGAACACTTGCATCAAAGACGGTGTCCCCAAGCTTCAACTTGATTGCACCACTTTTATAAACCAGCATTTTGCCTATGCACCCATTTGGCAAGTCTTTCAAACCAAATGAACTTGAGCTCCCGACCGGAACTTGATCCAAGGGAAGTTTTTCAGGAAATTGGAAAAGTATTATATGCTTATTCTCGTTGTCATCCGACCCCTAGTTCAAAGGAAATCACAGTATTGGTAGGATGTAACTAAGAAATAACGAAAATATTGAACTTTGTTAAACAAGATGACCAACCGACAGTCCAAGCTCTAAAGCAGAGTTGATTTTAGTCTCGTCATATACGTCCTGCTTCCCAAATTCTTCAGCATTAAGAACCTCTACAAGGAAAATAATAAAAGAAAAGAAAAGTGATACATTATGATGAAATGATATTTAGTTAATCATGTGGTTTTAAATGGAGAATTCATTACAAGTGTACCTGGATCTCCAGAGCCAGGGGGTCTCAAAGGAAGACTGATCGGATAGTATGAATAAGGATCCTGTGATTAACACGCATCATGATCGTTCTAATTGTTAGTATTTGATTCAAACATGGTCTTGTTAGCTTGATGTTCATCCCACATTGTTGCACTATGAGATGAGTAATTGTGTTTATCCTACATAATACAATAACTAATTAAAAAACTTTATCTCACCCATGGTTCTTTATACTCATTTTCAGAGTTGCTTGAGGATCCAAATTCATCATCCACCAACATGTGATCAGTATCTTCATTTTTTGTGGTGGTTGAGGATGATAACTTGACACTTCTCCCAGGAGTCTCTCTCAAATTCAAGCTGCTTTTGCTGTCCCCATCTTTCTTCGGTGGGTCATGAGTCCTCGATGATCCAGCTCCGTGTGATGCGGTTGCATTATTCGAAGCTGCAAATTGAAACTCACCAAGTTTAGACAAAAATATCAATTCAGTTACTTAGGTTTGACTGAAATCTAAAAAAGGTTTCATAAGATTACATTTCTTTTCAACTTTAGGCGCTCCTGAGCGGAGGCGTTCCTGCAGTGACCAACAGATGATTTAGGGATATCGCTATAAATCAGATAGACCATAAGCCTCACCTAGAATATGAAACTGTTACAGTTTCACTTAATTACAAACTTACCAATTAAATGTTTATCAGATAATACAACTTAAACTCAACATTTTGATTATATATTCATATGCCACAAGTGGTGACAACTTGAATAAGTCCAGTTTGACAGTTGACGTCATTAACTCGATAAGTATTCTTGATCAGTGTTGTAAAAATCGCTAGGCGCTAGTCGGGCGATTGGGTACCAACTGGCGATTAATCGGGATTGGGATTTTTATATGTAATTTCTTGAAGTAGATAGGTTTTAACCCCTCCTCGACCCATTCGGGACTACAATCCCTAGAATTTACAGGGTTTGGCCGGAATCGTTAGGCGGCCATCGATTTCTGGCCGATTAGGACCGCCTTTGACCGACTACTGATTTTTGGTTCAATTAGCCAAAAATTCCACGGTGGATTGCCGATTAATCCACGACTAATCACTATTTTTACAACCAAGTTCTAGAAGCAGACTCAAGGAAGATTTAAACTATATATGAACTTTAAAATGTCCATAAGAAGGCAAACTTGAATATAGGGCTAAAAAAATACCAACTAGAAATATGTTATAATCATGTCAACACAAAAAAAATTATATATATTTACATTTCATTTTGTCTGAACTTATTTACTCATATATCTTTTTGTTCCGAAACTAATTACAGATCAAATCATAAAATATACATTTGTTACTAAAATATAGGCGATCAAGCGATAGATCTGTCAAAATATTGTAATCGTAAAAATTGTGATCATAACACCACAGAATATAAAAGAGAGATGTTTACCCTGATTACGCGGAGTACTTGCTGATCGGATTCAGAATCAGCATCACTACTGTCACTGAACAAATAAGAATCATAATTACAGATCTAGAACAGTACTCGAATTACATACTCTTGATTACAAATTTAAATGATAAAGTGTGTTGGAAATACAGAATAGAACGTAGAAATCGTACGTTTTAGGCAAGATCGGAGCCGGCTTCCTCTTAATCGGTGGTTTGGGGGTGAATTTCGGCTGTAGAATTGAATAGCATAAGATTTCGATAGTTGTTTTCAGTTTGATAATTCCGGTCCAGATCTGAGATTAAAATAATAATAAAAGAATATGAAAGACTAGAAGTGGTGGTGAGACCTTCTTAGCTGATTTGGAGACCTTCTTGGAAGCTATAGATGGAGGTACAGGTGGATCTACATCCATGGGGGCTACTTCGTGGAGATCTGAGCGGAATTCAGCCGAGAGATGCTCGCCGGAGATCTGCGAGAAGATGAACGACGACGTCGGAGAATCTAGGGTTTCAGTTGAAGATCAGAAAGACGGAAAAAAAAGTTAGAAAATTTCAAAGCAGGGACTCGAACCTGAGTAAAAGCTGTAGTGCGATAATGTTTCTCCACTACACCAAACTTGTTATTAATATAAGATCAAAAACTTATTTATTAATATGAACGTTCTATTGATAACCGTATCATATAACCATCGGATATAAAAAAGTTGTGCAAGTGTTACTCGTATTTGAGTTAACCGTTCAACGAAAAATAACTACTAAATCTACGGTATACTAGTTTGTGGTATGGTTAAAATTGTCTATCGGTATACTCACCTTAAAAATTAATTTTAAATATAAAATATTAAATTATTGAATTTTAATAATCTAACATCTTATCAATTGTCCAATAATAATCTTAACTGAGAATATTTTATCACCAGTCCCTACTTTCAAACTATTTTCTTACATTGGACCTCCCGTTAAAAAAACTTAACACCGTTAGATTTTATATGACGTGGCCGAAAGTCGAGTCAAGCTAGCAGTGGTCTCGTGATGGGTTTTGAAATTGGCTCTAGTGATGTTTAACCGGTCTCGTTAAACACCGTTGTCTCTGTTTGGATTTGCCGAAAAAACGAGAACAGTTAAACACCACCAAAGCTAATTTCAAAACCCACCACGAGACCACTGCTAGCTTTACTCGACTTTTCGACGGTTTGCAGATGTCCACGTCATATAAAATCTAACGGCGGGGGGGGGGGGGGGGCAATGTAAGAAAAAAGTTTGAAAGTAGGAACTGGTGGTAAGAATATTCTCAGTTGATATTATTATTGATACAACGATATAACCCGGTAATACTGGCAGTACAACTTACAAACCGTTCTTCTAATTTATGAAGTGACCAAAACCCGGTTCAACCGATATTACCAACCGGTATTTAAAACGTTGGTTTGATGCGGCATTGTTAAATTCTGTTGGTATAGAAACACTATACACAATAACTTATAATTTTCCATTTTCATCTTTAGAAATTAGAATCCAGGAACACTAGAAACAAGTCAAACAACATTTATTTTAACTATCAGAACCCGTTACCAAAAACCTTAGGGGTGAAGGATAGTGAGTGCCCGGAGCCTCCCGATTTTTCGCCCACTAGTGTTAATTTATATGTATTCGACCGATTATTCGCTTAGTAGTGTTAATTTATATGTATTCGGCCGAAAATTTTATAGTTCCGACCCCCCTAATAAGAAAAAAATCCAGCCCTCTGCGTTTTTCTTCAAGCTCCGCCACTGAAAAAACTCATGGACACATCAATACTCTGCTAACCAATGAATCAAATAAATTGTAGCTCGAGCCGGGTAGGTAGTCTGCACACTGTGGATACGAAAAAAATACCAAACAATAGTTGCTAGTCCAACTTGACAACTAGAGGGGTTTTATAGTCATTAACGAGCTTATCTCGTGGCTTAAAAAAATAAAGTCAAGGGCTTTTATTCTGAAGATCGACTTTGAGAAGGCTTACGATAACGTTAACTGGCAGTTTGTCATCTATGTTCTTTCTCAAGTGGTCTTTCCCTAACGTTGGTGCTCTTGGGTGCATGGGATTCTTAAGTCGGCTAGATCCTTGGGGTTGGTGAACGGTGTTCCCACTTTTGAATTTCAGTGTGGCAAAGGTATGAGGCAAGGAGACCCGCTCTCCCCTTTCTCTTTTTGGTGGTTATGGATAAAGCCCGTATGGCGGGGGTTATTAACGGTATTCGATGTTGAATAACAAACATGTTCAGAGAAAAGACGGAGTCTCTATATTACACAAATGAAGAGAAAATAAGCATTAAATAGGCAGGCTAAGCCTTACAAGATAAATGGGCTAAAGCCCAAGCCCATAACAACTTATTATGCTAACATCCCCCCTCAAACTCACAATGCAACAGAAATAAACATAGAGAGTTTGTCACACAAAAAACGAAATCGAGAAGCCGATTGAGTCTTGGTGAAAATATCTGCAATCTGCAAGGCTGATGGGACAAAAGGAAGTGAGATGGTCCCAAGCTGAAGATGATGACGAGTAAAGTGACAATCTATCTCAATATGTTTTGTCCGTTCATGAAAGACAAAGTTCTTGGCGATCTGCATAGCACTTTGATTATGACAATGTAATGGGGTAGGTGAGGAAACAACAACCCCTATGTCTGCCAGAAGCCATCGTAACCAAACAATTTCACATGTAGTCACAACCATAGCACGATATTCAGCCTCAGTGGAGGACCTAGAGACAACATCTTGTTTCTTACTTTTCCATGAGATTAAGGAATCACCAAGGAAAATGCAGAAACCAGTAGTGGATTTATGATCATTGGGATCACTATCCCAATCAACATCACTATAGGCACGCAATTCCAGAGAATATGTAGAGGGGAACAGAAGACTTTGAAACTGAGTGCCACGAAGATATATCAGAATACGAAGAACAGCTCCCCAGTGAACAGAAGTAGGAGCAGTAACAAACTGACTAACCACATGAACAACATGAGCGATATCAGGGCGACTAACTGTAAGATAAACCAAACTGCCTACAATAGTACGATATAGGCTTGGATCAGATAGAGGAACACCATCAGTGGGAGAGTAACACGCGTTGGTTTCAAGAGGAGTGTCTGCAATTCTATCAGAAAGTCTCGCACGTTTAAACAGATCAGAAATATACTTCGTCTGAGAGAGAAGATATCCCTTTTTAGATTGAGCTACCTCAATCCCCAAAAAATACTGTAATAATCCCAAATCTTTAATAGCAAAACGGTGAGCCAAGTCACGTTTCAAAGATCCAATGCCATCATAGCCATCACCTGTAATAATCATATCATCCACATATAAAGACAAGAGAATACGTCCAGCATTCGTACATCGAACAAATATTGCTGAATCATGATTGTTAGGAAGAAAACCAAGAGAAGTGATGACTGTAGAGAATTTTTCAAACCAGGCACGAGGAGCCTGTTTGAGCCCATATAGAGATTTTCTTAGCCGGCAGACTTCACCGGGCTGATGAGCTATTCCCGGGGGTGGAGTCATGTAAACCTCCTCATGAAGATCACCATTCTAGAAAAGCATTTTTGACATCCATTTGACAGATTTTCCATTGTCGAACGGACGCAACAACAATTAAAGTACGAACCGTTGTCATTTTTGCCACAGGGGCAAAGGTCTCCTCATAATTCATACCATACGTTTGCGAATATCCTTTTGCCACAAGTCTGACCTTGTACCGTTCAACAAAGCCATCAGACTTTGTCTTAATCTTATACACCCTACTACAACCAACCTTATGTTTACCTGGTGGTAGAGGAACCAATTCCCATGTGTGAGTCTGATAGCTCTTCAGCCATAACATTCTGTCATAGAGGGTCAGAGACATCCTCTTTATATGATTCTGGTTTAGACAGATGATGAATGCCGCGATAAAAGAGCTAAACGAAGCAGAATATGCAGAGTATGTAAAATCTGGTAGTTGAGTAGACTTACATGCACGAGTTGACTTTCTCGGAGGTGGAGGAGAATCAACATTGGTGCCGCCAGATGACGTGGAAGGTTCATGAACTGGCACATCATGTGCAACAGAAGTATATGGAACATGCATATTAGGATCAACAGACGAATCGGGAACATAAGAGGTTGGGATATCAGTGTCGCTAGCAAAAGGATCAATGTTCTGAAGATCTAACTTGGTTACATCATGTGACTTAGCTGGAATCGAATAGAAGGGAATATGTTCAAGAAATGTAACATGTCTTGATATATATAACTTCTGACTTACAGGATCAAAACAACGATATCATTTCTGTCCCGTGCCATATCCTTTGGGACCACTGGCATAGCCTAAGAAAACACATAATGCTGACTTATTTGTCAATTTGTCTCGTTCAACATGAGGATGGAGAGCAAAGCAAGTACATTCAAAAACCCGTAACTCACCATAATCTGGGCGTTCATCGAAAAGACTTTCAAATGGAGACATCCCATCATTGTGAGAAGTAGGAATCCTATTAATCACATGTTGGGAGGTCAGGAGTGCTTCTCCCCAAAAGACACTAGGTACCTCAGCAGATAGAAGGAATGAACGAGCGGTTTCCATAAGATGGCGATGTTTCCTTTCAGCAACACCATTCTGTTGAGGAGTGTCAGTACAAGACGATTGGTGTATGGTACCATCTGATGCAAGCAACTGAGTAAAATCATTAGAGGTGTATTCACCCCCTTAGTCACACCTGAAACACTTTATCACAGCAGAATGCTGCGTTTGAACATAAGCCCTAAATGTTTTATAAATGTCAAAAAACTCAGATCTACGTTTCATAAGGTACACCCAGGTAAAATGAGTGTAATCATCAATAAAGGAAACATAATAACGTGAACCGCCCTTAGTGGATACTAGTGATGGTCCCCACACATCAGAATGAACAATATCAAATGGTGTAACAGAATGAGAAATACTTTTATCAAATGGTAAAGCAGAAAATTTAGCAAGTTTGCAACTACTACAATCAGAAATATCACAAGTTTGCAATTGACCCAAAGCACCTGAAGAAATCAAAAATTTTAAACGAGATACGAACACATGTCCCAAACGAGAATGCCAAATATAAAATTCAGATGACAAAGGACATAAACGAAAAGAAGATAAATCAATACTGGAGGCAGCAACACCAGGTGCAGGCACTTTGAGTTCTTCTAAGACATATAAATCTCCCACCCTAAGACCGATCCCAATCACCTTCTGAGTGTGTTGATCCTGCACAACACAAATAGTGTCACAAAAGAAAACCCAAATTCCAGACTTACACAACTGACTGAAGCAAGGTTTAAGGCAAGCTTCGGAATATAATAGACATCATTGAGAGACACATGAGGGGTAGACACAGATCCCACACCCTCTACCAACATATATGTAGCACTAGCAGACATGACAGAAACAGACGAAACAGGAGACAACGAAAGAAAAGAAGACAGATAAGGAGACATATGATGTGAGGCACCCGAATCCAAAATCCATAATGATGACGAAATACCTGAGGTACCAGATGAAGACAGTCCCACAGCAGACATAGCGGTAGGGTTGGCAGCAAGAAACTGTCTGAACTGTTCAAATACTTGCGGATCCAGAGCAGATGGTGGTTTGTTCATTTCTACGGATGGTGGTGTAGCAGCAACAGTAAAATGAGGTGGTTTAAATGTCCATGAAGATGGACCAGATGAACCAGCAGAAGTGGACGTCTGAGCCGAAAATTGTCCACCTGATCTGTTCTGTTGTGGGGGTTTCTGCAAGTTAGAATTCTTTCTGCTAAGTAACAACGAACATTGAGACTTCTAATGATTTTTCCCTTTGCAAAAAGCACATTCATCAAAAGCAACTTTAGCACATTTTCTGGACTGATTAGGGGGAACGGCAAACACAGGTGGAGTAGTTACTTTAGGAGTATATCAACCTGCGATTTTAACCGAGTTTCCTCTGCAATCAACTCGTAAACAACTGAATCAACTGTTGGAAGAGGGGGACGATGAAGAATCGTTCCACACAGTTCTTCAAAGTCTGAACGTAATGCCATCAAGAATTGTACCAAACGTTGTTCCTCCCTTCTATCAATATAAGGTTTAAACACCTTCAGTGCTGCAGATACCGTAAGTGCCAATTGATCCCATAAATCCGACATAGCTCCATAAAAGTCTTGAATGCTCATCTCATTCTGTTGAAGAGCACGGATATCAGACTCCAACTGGTACTGCTTGGCAAAGTTAGACTGAGTATACTGCTTGGCAAAGTTAGACTGAGTATACAACTTTTTCAAATGGTACCAAACCTTCTTAGCTGTATCATATTTAGCCAACTGAATACCAATGGACTGACCTACAGAGTTGTTGATCCAAGTTATAACTTTAGAGTTATCCGTTTCCCATGTATCAAGAGCTAAGGCATATTCAGCAGGCTTAGAATTATCAGTAGGCTTTCTCTTAGTACCTGTGATATAACCCCACGTATTTTTCACTCGAAGAAAGTTTTTCATTACGTAACTCTAGTAGGTGTAGTTTTTACCATCTAGACGAGTGCTAATAGATTGAAGAGAGTCATCTTTCCTAGCCATATTGTCAAAACCGAACATCAGTTGAATAACCGCAAACTTCAAATAACCGCAAACTTGGTAACCAACCGCAAACTTCAAATAACCGCAAACTTGGTAACCAACCGCAAACTTCGTGACCGACCGCAAACTTCGTGACGAGCCGCAAACTTCGTGACGAGCCGCAAACTTCGTGACGAGCCGCAAACTTCGTGACGAGCCGCAAACTTCATGACCAGCCGCAAACTTCATGACCAACCGCAATCTTCGTGACCAACCGCAAACTTCGTGAACCAACCGCAAACTTCGTAAAACAGGACAGAAACGAGGTCCAAACCTATCAATCTATCCAAAAGCTCTTCCAAATACACAAATCAGTTCAAATAAAACGAAATCCGTAACCGTGATACCTCACGAGACAAAGAAATCCGATGCAAGCTTCACCGAATGAGTGCTAAGCCTCTACCCTTCAACAACGAACAACTAAACAACGAACGAATCAACAATGGAGCGGAAGCGAGAACAAAAATCTTCAATCAAGCATGAATCGAGTAGGCTCTGATACCATGTTGAATAACAAACATGTTCAGAGAAAAGACGAAGTCTCTATATTACACAAATGAAGAGAACATAAGCATTAAATAGGCAGGCTAAGCCTTACAAGATAAATGGGTTAAAGCCCAAGCCCATAACAACTTATTATGCTAACATTCGGATCCCAACGGGAGCCCAGTGGTTACGCACCTCTTATATGCGGATGATGCTATCATCCTTGGGGATTGGGAGAAGGAGGAGGTCCTGAATGTAGTCAGAATTCTGCAGTGTTTTCACTTGTGTTCGGGTCTCAAAATTAATATTGTGAAATCAAACCTTTACGGAATCGGAGTGAACATGTGTGATACGGAGGAGATGGCTAGAGTGGTAGGTTGCAAGCCGGACTCTCCCCCTTTCAAATACTTGGGATTAACGGTTGGTGCCAACATGAACAGTATAAACAATTGGAAACCAGTGTATGACATTTTTGAAAAACGACTTGCGGTTTGGAAGTCTTCTATCCTTTCTATTGGAGGTAGGGTGACTCTCATAAAAGCTGTGTTGGAATGCTTGCCAAACTACTATTTCTCGCTATACAAGGCGCCAAAAAAAGTTATTCAGGATTTGGTATCAATCATGAAGAGATTTTTATGGGGAGGCGCGGGTAGTGGTAAAAAGATGTATTGGGTCGCTTGGGATCGAGTTGCGACTCTGAAAGATAAAGGGGGTCTTGGGTTATGCAAGCTTAAAGAGATCAACGACGATTTTTTGATAAAATGGGGGTGGAGATTTAAGTCAGAAAGAAACAATCTTTGGAGGAGAATTATCCTCTCCCTTCACGATAGTAGGAAAAGTTGGGAGATCATTCCCGCGAAGAAGGCGCTTGGAGGAGTCTGGGGTAACATCGCTAAAACTATTACCAAATCTATGGTTGGTGGAGTCCTTATCCGTAATTGCTTTAGAGGCATTATTGGCAACGGGGAAGAAGTGACATTTTGGTTAGATTCATGGATGGGGGAGGAGCCCTTAAGATTCAAATTCCCTACTTTATTTGGCCTTGAGAAGGACAAAAGATGTAAGGTGCTCGGACTCGAGTAACCATATTCGGTGGGTTTGGAAACGGTCTCCCTCATCATTGGAGGAGCTTCACGAGTTACGGGTGATGTTTCGTGTCCTTTATGCAGCGACGGGGAGGAAACAGTGGAGCATCTTTTCACTTCGTGCATGGTGGCGATGATTTTGTGGCAACACATTAGCGCTTGGTGTAAGATTCCGAATTTCTATGTTTTCTCCTTCAAAGACTTGTTGGAGGTTCATGGCTTATCGGGGAAGGCGGAATGGGAGAAGGAGATCATTCATGGTATTATTATGATTGGGTGTTGGAGTTTGTGGAAGGCGGAACAATTGGGTCTTCTCGTACAACCCCGTCAAAGTGGAAAAAAATCATTAGTCAGATCAAAGCAGTTGGGTTTCTTTGGTTTTCTAATAGATCGAAAAACAAAAATATATCTTGGGAAGATTAATGTAAATTTGTAATTACGTCATTTTGTTGGTTTTATTCAGCCTGTTTTGAGTCGACGTTTTTGTTCTAATGAAAGTGACTATTAAAAAAAAAGAGAGTTGAATTTTGCATGTTACAAATTCTTAGGCGTTGAATATGTATGTTACAAAATTACAGAAAAGTCATGATGTCCTTTTATGTCACAATCAATATTATTTAATAACAATAATTGAAAAAAAAATAACTCAAGTTGTATGTTCTAATAAAAATTACAAAGTCACTCACTTCACAATCAGAATCACAACTAATGCCCATTAAACAAAAAGTTCAAAGCGTTTACTTGGTCAGGTTGACTTTCTGGTCTATATAATTATACATAGTCATAAAGATTAGAGAAAATACCACCTAATTCACTACCAAAAATGAGTGCCAAATGGTTACTTTTATTGCGATCATTTCTCTTCGCCGTTCTTGTGCGCTTTGCAGCGGTTTCCTCACTGATCACCCACACCGCGATGGCACAGATCAGCACCACCGTCACCGGTGATCATATGGCATTGCTTGCCATCAAATCCATGATTAAAGATGACCCACAAGGTGCCATGACCTCATGGAACCATTCTACAACTAATTTCTGCCAATGGCAAGGCGTTACATGCAGCCCTGAGCACCAAAGAGTCACCCGTTTGAACCTCTCATCCCGCGGCTTAATTGGCAAGCTGTCTCCTTCCATCGGAAATCTAAGCTTTCTCAGGGACATTCGGCTCTCTAAAAACTCATTTTACGGAGAAATTCCACCTGAAATAGGCCGTCTGTTTAGATTACAGATACTAAGTCTTTATAACAACTCTTTCACCGGAAACATTCCGTCGGCTATAATGAATTGCTCTAACCTTCAAGTCCTGCAGTTGGGTTTCACTAATCTCGTCGGCAAGATCCCAGATGGGATTGGTTCATTGTCCATGCTAAACTTTCTCAATTTTCACGGCACTATTCTAAAAGGCGGGATTTCTCTGTTCATCGCGAATCTTACATTGCTCGAAACACTTTCTTTCGCCGACTGTCAACTGGGTGGAAGCATTCCTGACGTATTCCACCGGCTGACTAACCTGAGAAGTCTTGAAATGCCTGGAAACAAGCTGACTGGTACAATCCCGCCTTCACTTTATAATTGTTCATCTTTAAAAGAAGTAATTCTTCAAGACAATCAACTCAATGGTAAACTACCAATAATTTTGGATATTCAACCAACTCTTGAGGTACTCATCTTAGACTCTAACAAGTTTTGGGGGAAATTACCTTCTCTCTCAAATGGTTCATCTCCAATAATTTTGTCACTATCAAATAACTTTTTTATTGGATCATTACATAATTTGGTGTGTTCCAATGGTGTGAGCATGATATGAGTTCTTGATTTGGGATATAATCATTTATCGGGTGATATTCCAGAGTGTTGGGAGAAATGGTCGAGTTTATATTTTTTATGTGTTAGTAACAATAATTTGTCGGGTGAGTTTCCAAAAACATTGGGTTCTATACCTTCCTTGAAAACATTAGACATGCATGGGAACAAGTTTAGGGGAAACTTAACTAAATCATTTTGGAGATTACCCCCCAATTTAACCCATGTAGATATTTCAGAAAATCAATTCCAAGGAACATTGTTGAGTATCCCTGAAACACTTGAGGTAGTTGACTTAAGCTCTAATGAGTTTTGGGGATCACTACATCAATTGTTGTGCTCCAATGGTACAAAAAGGACACAAGCTCTTTATTTGGAAAATAATCATTTTTCGGGTGTCATCTCGGAATGTTGGGAGAAGTGGCCGAGTTTGATAGTCTTAGACTTGAAGAATAATAATTTGTCTGGTGAGATTCCAAGAACATTAGGTTCTATACCTTCGTTGCAATTATTGAACATGCATGGGAACAAGATATCAGGAAGATTACCCTCTTCTCTAATGAATTTGTCATACTTGAAGATCCTTCAACTTGGAAGAAATAATCTTGTTGATAGCATTCCATCATGGATTGGAATAAAACTCACTTTGTTGAAAATTCTCAACCTTGGATATAACAATTTTTACGGAATTATTCCTCATGAGCTCTGTTATCTTTCACATGCTCAAATATTGGATCTTTCTCATAATAACTTGTCCGGAAACATTCCTAGATGCTTCAACAACTTTAGTGTCCTTTCCAATAAAGAACCCAACTTAGACGTTCAATTTTCATTCTCTTTTAGTGATGGATCATCTATTGTTAGTGATTCATTGGTGATGAAGGGACAAGAGAGCACATATGAAACTTTCCTTGGGCTGGTTATGCTATTAGACCTTTCGAGCAACAGTTTATCCGGACAAATCCCTAGGGAGCTTACGACTCTTCAGGAGCTAAAATCATTAAATTTATCGAGAAATCAATTGACAGGAAAGATCCCGAATAAGATAGGAGACATGAAATCACTTGAATCTTTTGATTTATCAATAAACAAGCTTTCTGGGAAACTTCCTATGAGTCTGTCAAACTTGAATTTCTTGAGTAGCTTTAACGTATCCTACAACAATTTGATAGGAAGAGTTCCAACAGGTACTCAGATTCAAAGCTTCAATGAATCCAGCTTCTTTGGAAACAAACTTTGTGGGTCTCCACTAATTAATGGTTGTGTCCCGGATGATGTACGTGTTACATTAGCAGACCAAAAAGAAGACGACGGATCACATGGAGAAGATTATGGATTAATTATCAGCGTAGTGCTTGGGTTTGTTATTGGATTTTGGTTCATTGTGATTTCATTAATAATTAGCGCATCATGGAAGATTTTATATTTTCGTCTCTTGAGTAAAATGATCAAGGTATATGGTTTATTATGTTATGCATAAGTATTGTTGTGATATATGTCTCCTAAGTGATGATGAAAAAGAAGCTTTGGTTAATTAAGTTGTATTAGGTTTCACATTTTTCTTTGAAATTTAATATTTTGTATTATATAAAATTGCAAGCTTGTATTGGAGACGAGTATTCAATGTTGTTTTGCTTAAATGAATACATTTGTTATACATAACCGTCCTAAAGAAGATTTGCAAGAGTGTAATCACATTGTTGGGATTTACTTTGGTTGGAATTATATAATTAAACAACCATTTGATTACACTCTTACAAATCTTCTGAATTAATACATTTCTTATTCATGCTCAATCGTTGTTGACCTGCCGGAGATAAAAAACACACCAAGAACACGAGATTTGATTAACAACGATCTACTCTTTTCTTATTAATTGAACCGAGAAATTATAATAATAAAAATAAATAACCCTATTAAGCCTTATATAGGCAAACAACTTGGAAAACAAGAAAACTATAAATTAGGAAACACAATCATTTTAGACTTCTAATTTAAATAATCTTCATAAACTAATTATTACTATTAGTCCCTTGACTTTAGATCTCCTCCATAACCACCCTTTGAGATCCACCGTACCACCCTTAACGCCCTTCAAGTACCCGTTTACGAATTCGGTATTGTTAGTATTTTTACACTCCCTCTCAATAGCGATTCATGTCACTCCCAAACTTGAGCCATTGCTAAGTAAAATTGTATTGCTGATAATAAATAACAGTCAAATGAGATGCATATTACTATGATCTTTAATTCATTACACAAACTTGCATAAGTTCTTTCATACAAACCATATATCCTTCACTGCTCCACTTCACCAGGTATCAACACGATGGACCCGGAAGTTTTCCTACCCGCCATGTCAGCATGGGCTTGAGCAGCTTGGGATAGCGAGTAAGTGTGATTTACACGTACCCTCAAAGCACCCGAGGCCACATTAGCAAGCACCTCTTGCATGGCTTCACGCATCTCGTCCTTTGAAAAACCAGATGTCCTCACAGAAGGCCTTGTCAAGAATAGGGACTTTGTGGCCAGTGCAGATAAAGATACAGGGTCAGGTGTGCCAGAAGATTGGCCATAACTCACCATATATCCACGTGGTTTCAAGCACGCCAACGACCCCTAAACAAGAATGTTAGACATGTGACGTTACAAACACACCTTTTGAATCCTTAAATAATCAGAATTTTCCAAATATTCAATAAAAACTGTTATGTTTTACATGGATAGATGGAATAGGGAATCACAATTACCTGAAAGGTGTCTTTTCCTACAGAATCGAAGACAACATCCACTCCTTCACCAGATGTTATTTCAGCAACACGGGTAACAAAATCCTCTTGTTTGTAAAGAATAACATGATGGCATCCGTCTTCTTTGGCTTGCAAAGCCTTCTCTTTAGTTGATACGGTTCCAATGACTGTCGCACCAAGCATATTTGCCCACTGGCATAACACAGATCCAACCCCGCCTGCTGCTGCATGGACCACTACCTTGTGTCCTTGTTCTACCTGTATAAACATTTGATGCTTTCAGGGAAAACCATATACAGACCCACATTGATATCACACTGCAAATGGATCCATTAGGGTGTGTTTCATCTCAAAACGGGTCAAATAAAAAAACTTAGCTATAAGATAATGAGCCGAACAGGTTGGAAGTCGTCCAAAAACTTAGCTATTAGTTTTCAATGTATAATATATTTTTTTGTTTTTTCCCTCTATATGCGTCTTTTTTATCTCAGACCCTCGATTTTTTTGTGCCTATGCGCCTTGAGTGCGCCTATCGCTAGGGCTGTAAATGAACTGAACCGAACGAAGCCTTGTTCGTGTTCGTTCGTTAAGCATTGAACTTGTTCACGAACACTAACCGAACGAAATTTCATGTTCGTGTTCGTTCATTAAGGAAATGGGTTTGTTCATGAACGGTTCACGAACGTTACCGAACGAAGCACTGTTTATGACTTTTGACGTCAATCCTAATGCTTACATGATTTAGGATTAAGGGAAACTTACATTATTTAGGATTGAGAACTTAGAAGCCCTAATCGAGTTATAGTGGATAGGGAAATGACGCATAAACGAGAATATGGTTTCCTACTTTACTTAGTTAATTGTTAGGGTAATAAAAAAAATTAAAAATTAAAGAATATAAAATGTTTAGATAAAATAAAACAAAAATATACAAAAATCTTAATGAGCATCTTTAACAAATGAAAATGAACAAACATAAACGAACGTAAATGAACGAACGTTCATGAACAGATTACCGAACGTTCACGAACACAATTGAACGAACGAGACCTCTGTTCATGTTCGTTCATTTAGTTAATCGAACGAAATTTCTTGTTCATGTTCGTTCATTTATTAAACGAACGAACGTAAACGAACTTCCCGCCGAACGGTTCATGAACTGTTCGCTGAACGTTCAGTTCGTTTACAGCCCTACCTATAGCATTTGACAACACAGTTCACAAAAGAACAAAACAATTTCCGAGGTCAAGTGATCAACGCAACCCAACTCATACTAAAATGACATGTATTAATCGAACCCAAGTTGGCCCGACACCCGACCCACTCAACCTACCAATTTCCCACATATCCTAATGGTTCTATGGCCTAAATATCATCATAATTATCAATTTTTCTCTCTAGACAGTGCATTCATCTATCATTTGCAAGAACATATCAATGTGCGTAGGTCATCTATCGTTTATTAAGCGAAAGTGCTTCTCAATTACCTTGAACCAAGTGCGGACTAGGAACCGAGCAGTTAACCCTTTAACCATGACAGATGCAACCATTAAAGGATCAATAGGAGGAAGAGGCATTGCTTTGTCTGCCACAACAATCTGCTCCTCTGTATAAGTTCCCATTGTACTCCCTGAATGATAAACAACATCCCCAATTTTCAAATCACACACTCCTGACCCAATGGCTGTCACCACACCAACTGCCTCCATCCCTGCAAATCAAACTTTAACATGAAACCCTAATAATAATATCTAAATCAGAGATTAATAAGAAGGAAACCTGGTGTATAAGGAATTTGAGGCACGCTATATACTCCTGTACGGAAATATATATCAATGAAATTGACACCAATGGCCTTGTTCTTCACTCTTATCTCTCCTTCTTTAGGATCCCCAATTTCAACGTCTTCCCATTTCAGTACCTGTTAAATTAAGGTTTGATAATTGGAGCAAGTGAACTGAAATATGCGAATATCTTTCTTAACATCTGACATGAAACACAGAAGAAAAGACGTGGTGAGATTAGGAGAAAGAATGAAACCTCAGGGCCACCAAGCTCATAAACCCTAATGGCTTTTACCATTCTTCAGTTATGTTGCAGAAGACGATCTTTAGCGATTGAACTGAATCTGATTATCCTCTTTACTTACATCAATGAGAAGGATGGTCAATCGGAAGACGGTATATTTGATTCTCTGCGTTCGGCATTTTCTTCTTAGGTTTCGTATTTGGTATTTTTCGAATCACTAATAATGTACCCATCACTTTCAGATATTATTTTATGACCATAAAATCAATAATCGAATAATAAGAGAGTGTTTGGGATTGCTTATTTAGGGGGTGTTTGGGATTACTTCTCAAAACTACTTATTAACTTTTTTAAAAAGTTAATAAGTAGTTTTGAAAAGTAAGTGAGACTTACTTTTCAAATAGCTACTTATTTCTTTTATATTTTCATCTTATTTTGATTTATCCAAACAAACTTTTAACTTATTAACTTTTAAAAAAAGTTAATAAGTAGCTTAATAAGTAATCCCAAACACCCCCTTAACTCGAAAATTATTATTTTTATTTATTAAAGTGCTTATTAAGTTATAATTTTTTTAAAATAAGTTTTTAAAAAAGTGTTTGGATTAGTTTTTATGGTGGAAAAAGCCAATAAGTCAATAAGTTGTTTTTTTAAAATAAGTTTGGCTTAGCTTATATTTATTGTAGGGTAAATGGTGGGTAGATTGGTAATATTTTATTGTAAAAGCCAAAAACCATTTGAAAAGCCAGGAATTTATGGCTTTTTAAAAAACAATTTTTTAGCTTTATCTAAAAGTTAAAACAAAAAGTGCTTTTATGTTGCCAAACACGTTTTTTAGCTTATTGACTTTTGAAAAAGCCAATAAGTCAATAAGTAGTTTCCAACGCAATCCCAAACACCCTCTAAGTACAACAAAACGAGTATGATTTCTTGTGAAAATCGTAAATTCAAACAAACCAAAGGACTCCCCTATATAGGTATGGAATCATCACAAAAACTGTGTTCCCGAGTTTACAAAAGGGGGAAAAAGAAAAGAAATGATTTATTTCCTTTATTTTCTTTTCTCTTCTTTTCTTCTCTTTTTCTTTCTCTCAAATCTTTTCAAATTGAAAGAATGAAAATAAACCTTATTTTTCTTTCTTTTCTCTCCATTTCCTTCATTAAAAAAACTCTGAAACACTATTTCTTTATTTTTCTTTCTTTTCCTCACTTAAAAAAACTCTTAAACAAATGTTTACTTCCTCTTCCTTTCTTTTCCCTTATTTTTCCTCCTTACCACTAATGATTGACCTATCAAAACTAACTAGTTACTACCAAATGTTGATGTTAATGCTTAGTTGCCACGGACGTCGGTTACCTTGAACGACCAAGTTGTCGCCGGTCAGTAGTAACCTATTAATGTGACCAGGTGTCATTGGTGGAATAATTTACTATTGATAATAAGTTACCATTTGTGATCAGCTTACCTTGTAAGTTTTGATTAAGAGTAAATTTTGTTTTGAGTGTATGTGGTTTGTTTAAAAAATCATTTTGAGTCTCAGTTTTAATTTGACTTTTTGAATCCTTATGGTTTGTCAATTATCCCAATAAACTCTAGGTCTCTAACGATATCCATTTTTTCTAGTTAAGTTTTTATAAAAGACAAAACTACCTTTAGTAGTAAAAAAATTATAAATTATATAAAATATGATTTCTAAAAATGTGGGACCCACTACTATTAAACCATACTTGCCATCCCCAATCAACTTACAAACATAACTGAATTCTTGAAAATCATATCTAAGTTCTAAAAAATCAAATGAAACCTAACTTTCTTCTTCCACCCAGACTAATGGCAGAAAACCCACCGCCGGCGGCATTGTCGGCGTCCCAGTCACGACACTCGCCACTCTCACCTTCTTTTGTTCTCAGCCCTAACCATGAACCGGTTGTTGTGAACGATTTCAGGCTGCTAGAGGCGGCTCCTTCTCCGACAGAACTCCGGCGCAATGGTATGTTCAGGTAGTAAGGACGATGGCAGTAAAGGTTAGTGGGTCGCACGATTTCAGGCTGCTAGAGCCGGCTCCTTCTTCCTTATATATCTACTATCTCATCTCTCCTTCCCGATTCAAGATCCAAGGCTTGGGTCGCACGGTTTATGTGAACATACATAAATTCATTCTGTTTCTGATGACATGCAATTTTGTTGCCCTGATTGTCTATTTTTCTTCTGCTTACATGACAGGTACTCCTGCAATGATCTTCATGTACTCTTTTAGTGATCCTTAAAGGGTCCCTACTGATTTTTTATTTTTAATTTAATTTTATGAATGCAGGAAGTACTCTTGTTCAACCACTATGGGTCAACATGATAATGGCCACACTAGGAGCACTTGCATTAGCCCCTGAACATCCTACAAACCAATTAATGGAGTGATTGCCAGTTGGATGAAACGAAAACTTTATAACAAACGTTACGTGGATGACTTGCACAGAGCACTTGCACGAGTCGTTGATTCATGATAACAACAAACTTATATTGTTGGCATCTCTTAGTGATTCATTAGAGTACATTACCCACTCTATAGAAAGAAAAGTTCTTATTTAATCATTTTCAGTTATTCGACCTGTGTAAGTTCGGAAAAGACAAATATATCATTTTTAATATACATGAATACACGGGTTCCGACTTAGTTAATAGTAATAAAGGAAAAAAAAGAGCATATGCTCTATTATTACAAAGACAATAAGAACATATCACTTTTTGTTGTAGTTATCTATTTTTGCAGATATTTCCCATGAATAGTTTTATTATTTAAAAATAAAAAGTCTGTTTTATTTTAATCGAATAAATAGAAAAACGTAAATGACGGAAGTCAAAATAAGCCACTCAGGCAATCACCAACTCAGCATGCCTGTTGATCACAAGCGTTGACTTGGTCGGGTTGACTGACGCTCTCGTCGATATGATTATATGTAGTCACAAGAGATTAGAAAGATATCATAATAGATTCACTACCAAAATGAGTGTCAAATGCTTCCTTTTTTCTGCACAATTTCTCTTCGCCATTTTGATGCACTTTGCCGCAGGGTCGAAGAACAGCACCGCCGGAGATCGTCTGGCATTGCTTGGCATCAAATCCATGATTAAAGATGACCCACAAGGTGTCATGACCTCATGGAACCATTCCACAACTAATTTCTGCCGATGGCAAGGCGTTACATGCGGCCCTCGCCACCAAAGAGTCACCCACTTGGACCTCTCATCCAGAGGCTTAACTGGCACGTTATCCCCTTCTATCGGAAATCTAAGCTTTCTCAGGGGGATTCGGCTCTTTAACAACTCATTTTCTGGTAAAATTCCTCCTGAAATTGGCCGTCTCTTTAGATTACAAGAGCTACGTCTTTATAACAATTCTTTCACCGGAAACATTCCAGCCGCCATAACGAATTGCTCCAATCTCCAAGTCCTTCACTTGGGCCACAATAATCTGGTTGGCAAGATCCCAGATGGGATTGGTACATTGTCCTTGCTAAACATACTCATCGTTCATGGTAATATTCTAGAAGGCGGGATTCCACCATTCATCGCAAATCTTACATTGCTCGAAGCGCTTTCTTTAGGAAATTGTCAACTTGGTGGAAGGTTTCCCGACGTATTCCAACGGCTGACTAACCTGAGAGGAATTGCAATGCATGGAAACAACCTTACTGGTACCATCCCCCCTTCGTTTTATAACTGTTCATCTTTGGAACAAATATTTCTTGATGAAAACAAACTCAACGGTAGACTACCTGAAAACCTAGGTTCAATGATGCCTCGTCTTGAAGTACTTTCATTGTCACAAAATCATATCCAAGGAAATTTCTTGGATGTCCCAGCAACACTTACGGTACTCGACTTATCCTTCAATAGTTTTTCGGGGAAATTACCTTCTCTCTCAAACGGTTCATCTCCAGACATTTTGGCACTTTCAAATAATTTTTTTGCGGGATCATTACATAATCTGGTGTGTTCCGATGTTGTGAACATGACAGGAGTTCTTGATTTGGGATATAATCATTTGTCGGGTGATATTCCGGACTGTTGGGAGAAGTGGGCGAGCTTATATTTTTTAAGTTTTAGGAACAACAATTTGTCGGGTGAGTTTCCAAAAACATTGGGTTCTCTACCTTCCTTAACGGCATTGGACATGCATGGGAATAAGTTTAGGGGAAACTTAACTAAATCATTTTGGAGATTACCCCCCAATTTAAATCGTTTAGATATGTCAGAAAATCAATTCCAAGGGACGTTGTTGGGTATCCCTCAAACACTTAGTGTAGTTGACTTCAGCTCTAATGAGTTTTGGGGATCATTACATCAGTTGTTGTGTTCCAATGGTACGAAACAGACAAAAGTTCTTAATTTGGAAAATAATAATTTGTCTGGTGCCATTCCGGAATGTTGGGAGAAGTGGCCGAGTTTGGTACTCTTAAACTTGCAGAATAACAATTTATCTGGTGAGATTCCAAAAACATTAGGTAATATGCTTTCCTTAGAATTACTGAACATGCGTGGGAACAATATCTCAGGAAAATTACCTTCTTCCATGATGAATTTGACAGACCTAAAAATCCTTCAACTTGGCAGAAATAAACTTGTCGGAACTATTCCAACATGGATTGGAACAAAACTCACTCTTTTAAGAATTCTTAACATCAGATCCAACAATTTTTACGGAAATATTCCTCACGAGCTCTGTTACCTTACACATGCTCAAATCTTGGATCTTGCTCATAATACTTTGTCCGGAAATATTCCAAGATGCTTCAACAACTTCAGTGCCCTTTCCGGCATCAAACCTAACTTAGAGGTACAATTTTCATTCTATTTTGGTGGCATGCCATCTATTGCTAGTGAATCATTGGTGATGAAAGGACGAGAGGACACCTATAGAGTTTTTCTAGGGCTGATTATGCTATTGGACCTTTCGAGCAACAATTTTTCTGGGCAAATCCCGAGTGAGCTTACGGTCCTTCGGGAGTTAAAATCACTGAATTTATCAAGAAATCAGTTGGTAGGAAAGATTCTGGATAAGATAGGAGAAATTAAATCACTTGAATCTTTCGATTTATCAGTAAACAAGCTTTCTGGGGAACTTCCTATGAGTTTGTCAATGTTGAATTTCTTGAGTAGCTTTAACGTGTCCTATAACAATTTGATAGGAAAAGTTCCAACAAGTACTCAGATTCAGAGCTTTAATGAGTCCAGCTTCTTTGGAAACAAACTTTGTGGACTTCCACTAGCTAACGGTTGCGCACGAGTTGAAGTACCTTATCCAATAGGAGACCAAAAAGAAGACGATGGATCACATGGAGTAGATTGGGGGTTAATTATCAGCATAGTGCTTGGGTTTGTTATTGGATTTTGGATCATTGTGATTTCATTAATATTTTGCGTATCATGGAGGATTTCATATTTTCATCTCTTGAGTAAATTGATCCAGATATGTGATTTATGATTTTATGCATAAGTACTTTTGTAATATGTTACCTAAGTTGGTAAGTGATGACGAAAAAGAAGCTATCAAGTATTATAATAAAATTAAAGCATGTATTCAAGATGAGTGTTCATTGTTGTCTTGCTTGAGTTAATTATTCTTAAACATAACTATGATGAGAAAGGTTAATCTTGATAAGCTGTGGAAGTGGAAGATTTGAAACTTTGAAGAAAAATATGGAAAAATAAAAAGAAAAAGATAAAGTTTAAAGGGTTGGTTATTTGGTTGGGTTGAAGTTTTAATTGGTATTGTCTTATTTATGGTAAGAAGTTTATTTGGTAAGGTCTAAATTAGGAGAATAATTCCATAGAAGAAATAGAATAGCTTGGGGATTAAGTTAGAGTTTTATTATAAATAGATGGTTAGGATTATATAATTGGTGTGGTTTTGAGTCGAGTTTTATTAATAATCAAAGAGTCAATCTTTGAGATCAATCTCGTGAAATTGAGTGTTTGATTGGGCCTGATTTCAACATGATGATCCTGGAGAAGATCTGTAAGAGTGTAATTACATCGTTGGGATTTATTTTGGTTGGACATATAACTGAAAAGCCCTTTACATTGAGAGAATCAAAACATTCTAATTTCATTTACATTCAGTTTCAGGTTTGTTTGAAGGAAAACTAATGATTTTAGTTGGAATACAATTCACTTTCTAATCTCATCACACAGATTTAGGATTTTGAAACAATGACTATGTTTGATTGTAAAATTTAATGTCATTACTCATTTGTATAACATACAAATCAATAACAACTATAATTAAAGCTTTGCTTTGACATTTGAGGGTAGAAAGAGTTGATTCTTTAGTTTAAAACAGTTTAATCAAAAGCATCTATATGCATTTTGAAACCAAAAAGAATAAATAATAAGAACTTCCCAAACATTCAATAGCTGATTAGAAAACATAGAAATGTTGTTAAATGGATAGATGGAAGAGGGGATCACAATTACCTGAAAGGTGTCTTTTCCCACAGAATCAAAGACAACATCAACTCCTTCACCAGATGTTATTTCAGCAACACGGGTAACAAAATCCTCTTGTTGGTAAAAATAACATGATGGTGTCCGTCTTCTTTGCAAAGCCTTCTCTTTAGTTGATACAGTTCCAATGACAGTCAAAGGTGCAAGGTGCTCTCAAGGCGCAAAAAAGGAGCACGCCTGTACACACATTTTAGACACAACAGTTGTTAAACCGGGACCAACCGACGCATTTACTTATGAATGGGTGTTTCATCTCAAAACGGGTCAAATAAAAAAACTTAGCTAAACGATAATGAGACTATTTCTAATGCATACAACCTTTAATTCACTTTTATTTAAAGCTTTAAGTTATATTATACACATGTTTTCAAATCATACTTAAACATATGTTTTGTGTATAAATCTTTTTCAAAAAAGAACAAAACAATTTCTGAGGTTCAAGTGATCAACGCAACTCAACTCGTACTAAAAATGACCTGTTTCAACCGAACCTGCGTTGGCCTGATACCTGACCCGCTCAACCCGCCAATTTTCTTCATACACTAAGCACCAATCCCTACAAGGATTGGTTCTATGGCCAGAATATCAATATAATTATCATTTTTCGTCTCTATAAAGTGTGTTTATCTATCATGTGTGTTGGTCTAATGTCGTTTTTAACCGAAAGTGAATCCTTTAACCAGTGGCGAAGCTTGAAGAAAAACCCAGGGGAGGCGAGGCGGAGTCCTAAATTTTTTTTTCTTATCACTACGTTTCGGCTTATATTTTTGAGTCCGCAATTCGGTTCGGGTCGGGTCAAACAATATAAACTTTAAATATCTAACAAACGACCGTTCTTACACATAAAAAAACGAGACATTTTTACCAAACAATTTAACAAAGATGAAAGACTTAAAAGAGAAAGGAAAGACTTAAAAGAGAAAGGGTGTGTACCTGAAAAAAGAATTACAGTTCAACTTCATTAGTATTTGATTGTGGCTCACTTGTTTCAGCTTTGTGCCATTTACTCTCTTGTTCATTATCTATTCTTTTAAAATAAGAACCAATAGTTTTCAACTTCCACATGATATACCTAATAATTTCATGATCATCAATACACCAAATGACCAAATATACCAATATTTTTCTATAATTGAGCATCTAAGCATCTTCCCCGATTTCACCATTATAAACCCTAATTTAGAATTGTTGAACAATAATCACCCCAAATGATACAATTAAGGTTTAAAACACTAGTAATACCCCATTTCACCATTATAAACCCTAGTTTTAGCAACCAACATTCAATACAAAGAACAAACTATGAGAAAAAGATTTACCTTTCCAGATTGTTGGTCCTCTCTAGCCTCTTCGGTTCGTCTGCTCAAGTGCTCTTCTTCGTCGGCCGTCTTCCTCTCCTCGTCGTCCGTTGTCCAGCTTCAATTGTGGCTCACTGTTGTCTTTCAATTGTTATTTGTTGATTTGTTCCTTCACGGCTTCAGTGCTTCAAGACCCACCCAAATGCAGGGGCCCTTTACGGCTTTGTTGGCCCAAATGAAAAAGGTGAATTGGTGAAAGGCCAAAGCCAAAAGGCAAAAAAGTCACGGGTCACGCCACGGTTTAAAAAAAATAAATAAATAAAATGTATGTTACATGTGTTGAATAAATATAATTATAATATTATATATTAATTAATAAAAAAATTATTTTTTTAAAAACTCGTGTTTTATACGGGTTGAATAAGCCCCGTGAAATACAACATACACTCGTTAAAACATGTCAGGAGATTTATTAATACAAAGATTAACATTTTATTTAGAAAATATTATTAATAAAATATATAAATCTATATCTATCTATAGTATATAACAAATAAAAGTTTTAGAGGGACACGTGTCACTCTCCTATGTATCCTCATCATTTTTTTCCCGCCTCTCTATCCTATTAATTATACAAAAAAAAATTAATTGTTTTTTTATAATTTTTTGTTTCTCTTCTCTCTCTCCTAATAAATAATAATGATTTCTATAATTATTTTTATACAAATTTTTTCATTTAAAAATAATATGTTTGTTCATAAAACATTTTTAGAAATTGTATATTTCTTCATTATTTTTATAAAACATTTTTTAAAAATAACTATATAACGTTTCTAAATTTTGTATTCTATATAATATGTCATAAATATGTAATATGTATTTTTTTTTATTAAGAGTATAACATTGTATTTATTCAGCCCGTCTAATACACGAGATTTCTAACCTAGTGTAATTAATAAGAGAAAGATGTTATTTAATAAAATTTAGAGGTGTACTTAATAAGAGAGAGGGATCGGAAAAAAATGATGAGAATAAGTGTGAAGGTGACACGTGACATTGAAAAATCTTTATTTATTATATAGTATAAATTTTGAATCAAAAAATGTGTAGATAAAAATTGAAACGAATAATTATTCTAGTTGTCTAGAATAGTTAAGTTTATTAAAATGTAAAAACAATGTGATATAATAATAAATATCCATAATTAACTTTGTTTTGTTTTTTAATATAATTATTATTTAATATAATTATTCAATAAGAGAGAAACGAAAGTATTAGTATTTAATAAGAGAGAGATGCGAGAAAATAACGGTGAGAATGAAATAGAGAGTGACACGTGTCCCTCATTATTTTCTTTTATTAATTGTTATAGATTATAGATTTATCTAACTCTTAAATTTAATTACATATTTTACCTTCATAAAACCTATATATTACATATTTATCAAATTTATTTAAAATAACTTATTTAATACTAAATTATAATTTTTGTTCTTTATGTTTACTCAAATTAGGGAATGGATCATTTAAAGTTTTTAAAATTACAATTTTTTTAACTCCGCCAGCTATAAACTTGTAAGTTTATTATTGTCGGTTCCAAGCCCGGATAAAAGAGAAGGTTTACAACATTATCTTTAGAGGGGGCTCACTTTGTAAGTTTATTATTAAATGAATTATTGGTGAAAACCTGTACCGACGGCATGTCGTCGGTATAGGTTAATTTTGATTTTCTTTTATTTAATAAATTTTCGTAGGTCAATTTTTTTTAAATTAAAAACAATTCTGGAAAAGCATATGCCGACGACATGTCGTCGGGACAAGCTTTTAACCTTTATTGATTGGTCAACCTTCTGGGAGCCCTATACCGACGACATGTCGTCGGTATAGGGTTCAGCGCGAACAAATAGGAAAACAGAGGGCAGAACTTCATTTTAAGCCAAAACTCCCCCAATTTTGTCTCTCCGGCTATTCAACGTTTTTGGGCTATTTGAGAGCAACTTTCACACAAACTCTCGGGATTTAAGGTGTACTAACATCCGGGTTTCATATTTTAGCTAATTTTTCATGATTTTGAAGTTTTGTTTGAATGATTTGGTTAGGTTTTGGAGGAATTTCACAATTTCTTGAATTTCTAGCTTTGTGAAGGTAAATACTCGTTTGAATTTCACAAGATCTACGCTCTTTCTTACCACTCACCCTCGCAATCTCACTGAAATCCCAACTTATGATTTCCTCTCTCAGCTCAATTTCTATTTTCCCCCCTTTTTCAAATTTTAGGGTTTCGATTTTTCTAGTAGGATTTATTGATGCTTGCCGTTGATCCTGGTGTCGTAGTTCCACTTATTATGTTTGTGGAAACAGAAAAGACAATGTTATATTGCATATACAGTAGGCTCGTCATTGAATAGAAATATCACCATCAAAGGTTTGTGCAAGTTTATATGCATATGATTATGTTTAAAGTTAGTAAATCTATCTTTTTTTAATTGATTAAAATGCTACTAAATTTTCAGGTCTCTTAGTTTTTAGAGGAATATCTGCACGCTTGAATGATTTGGCTTCTTGAGAGCTTACCGTACTAAAGACATAATGGTTATCTACAACTTGCATTATCCACAGATTAAGGTGCTGCCATATTTTCCTTGCATCTTTCAATATGAAAAAGGTCGAACATGTTTGGACAAGTTTTCTGATTTATGCTGCATTTCTCTCATGTTTGAATTTGATCTGCCCATACATTCTGCCACAAAAATAATTAAAAGAGAACTAAAATGCAAAAAAAACTCAAACATGGATAAGTGTTACCTCGAGTATATGCCAAGAAAGGACACAAGGACCTTCATTAGTCACTTTTTACTCTACTGGTTCAAGGTTTAACATTTTATTATAGTGTTTGAAATAATAAATTATGAGAATTATTTGTAGATCTGGCTGCATTTCGACAACTAGCAAATCATGTTGCTACTTACACCCCATCCGTAATTGTATACAAAGAAGTATTTAGAGAATTACAAATTGTCATTGTATTTAGAGATTTGTAAATTGTAATTGTAACAGTTATCATTTCTTATTATTACATGTAACATGTAATTATTTATTATAAGAAGTATTTACAGATTTCTTTATTGCATCCTTTTTAGTGTTCAATCCCGTGTAATACACGGGTCTCTAACCTAGTGTATATATATGTTTGTATGTTTATGTATATAATTGTGTGTATCTATTTTTTTTATGATTTGTATCTATATAATTGTGAATGTTTGAATGGTTTATATTCAATTATTTGCAGATTTTTGTTTTTAGAAATTTAATATTTCTGGAAAAATATTAAAAATTAAAAAAAAAACAGAAAGACCTATACCGATCGACGACATGTCGTCGGGACAGGCCTTTTTAAAAAATTATTAAAAAAAAATGAAAAAACCCTATACCGACGATATGTCGTCGGTATATGTTGACCCTATGCCGACGACAAGTCGTCCGTACAGGGCTTGACTCTATACTGACGACATGTCGTCGGTATAGGTTTTCTTTTTGAATTATTTAAATAGACCCTATACCGACGACAAGTCGTCGGTATAGGCTGACCAATACTGACGACACCTATACCGACGACAATCTTGGCTATTTGTACGAGGCAATACCGACGACATCTATACCGACGATATGTCGTCGGTATAAGCTATCCCGACGACAAGTCGTCGCTATATGGTCAAAAAATCGTCGGGATAGAATGATACTGTTGTAGTGACGGTTGAGCCTGGGATTCAAGATAAGATATTTTGTTTCCTGGAGTCTAGAGTTATTAGAGTTGAATTTTCCATGATGCAATATGGCCACTCACTATCAAAGCATACCAAAGTTACCGAAAAGTTAAATCATCTAACTATGTCACACTCATTATTAACACAAAGATAGGGATGATAATAGGATGAGTTTGGTAATCTTAGTCCCATACCCGATGCAATACCCGTTATTTTTGTTAAAAATTACTTGTTGGAATTTCCATATACAATTATAATTTTTTTATATAACTTTATGTATATCACAACTACAAAAAACAAAAATTAAAATGCAATAAATTATATAAATATCAACGTCACCATAAAAATGTTTGAAATATCTAAAATATTTAAATTTCTTGATGATAAGAATTCCTAAAAGATAAGTTCATAATTCAAAACAAAAAAATTATAAATAATATAATCAAATACATATCATAAAGGAAAAAAATTATTTTTCAACACAATGAATCTATTAAAATGGATTATTACTAGACAAAGGTTAAGAGAAAACAAAATAAAAAATAAACATGTATATGATTCGATTAAACAAGTATATATATGGTTTCAGGTAATCCAGACAGAGTATCACTTAAATGTAATCATATTTTTTTTTAACAACTTGATTTTCTAGGATAAATATATCTCAACTTATACCTTACAGGATTTGAACCTTCAATTTTTTAATTATGAACATATCACTTAACCACGAGGATGTTTTATTAGTTACGGTAATTCAATTTGTAAGTGCTTTTATCACTCCAACCTATTTAAGTATTTATAAAACAATGTGGTTGTGGAAACGGGAACACAGTCACGTCTATATTAATTACAAAAGTTTATAAGCCACTCACGTATCAATGAGCATGACTGTTGAACAAAAAGTTGACTTGGTCAGCTCGTTTGACACTCAAGTCAAGTCTATATGTAGTAACAAAAGATTAGGAAATTAATAATCACTACCAAAAATGAGTGCCCAATGGTTCCTCTTTCTGCTATCATTTGTCTTGGCTTTTTTGATGCACTTTGCAGCGGTTTCCACACTCACCCACACAATTATTGCACAGAACAACAACACCATCATCACCGGGGATCGTCTGGCGTTGCTTGGCATCAAATCCATGATTAAAGATGACCCACAAGGTGTCATGACCTCATGGAACCATTCCACAACTAATTTCTGTGAGTGGCAAGGCGTTACATGCAGCCCTCGCCACCAAAGAGTCACCCACTTGAACCTCTCTTCCGGAGGCTTAATTGGCACGTTGTCTCCTTCTATCGGAAATCTAAGCTTTCTCAGGGAGATTCGGCTCTCTAACAACTCATTTTCTGGTGAAATTCCTCCTGAAATTGGCCGTCTCTTTAGATTGCAACAACTACGTCTATATAACAACTCTTTCATGGGAAACATTCCGGAGGCCATAACGAATTGCTCTAAACTCCGAGTCCTTATCTTGGGTAGCAATAATCTGGTCGGCAAGATCCCAGATGGGATTGGTTCATTGTCCATGCTATACATACTCGGCGTTAAAAATAATATTCTAGAAGGCGGGATTCCACCGTTCATCGCGAATCTTACATTGCTCGAAATGCTTACTTTCGATGACTGTCAACTCGGTGGAAGCTTGCCCGATGTATTTCAACGGTTGACTAACCTGAGAATACTTGATATGTCTGGAAACAACCTTATTGGTACCATCCCGCCTTCTCTATATAACTGTTCATCTTTAGAAATAGTAATTCTCGGTAACAATCAACTCACTGGTAGACTACACTAAACCATATCCAAGGAAATTTCCTATCTATTCGCGCAGCAACACTTCGTGTACTCGACTTAAGTTATAATAATTTTTGGGGGAAATTAACTTCCCTCTCAAATAGTTCGTCTCTAATACTGTTGGACCTATCAAATAATAGGTTTGTGGGATCGATATATAATATAGTGTGTTCCAATGGTGTGAACAAGACCGAATATCTTAATTTGGGAAATAATCATTTGTCGGGTGTCATTCCAGAGTGCTGGGAGAAGTGGCCGAGTTTGATAGTCTTAGACTTGGAGAATAATAATTTGTCCGGTGAGATTCCAAGAACATTAGGTACTATAACTTCGTTACAATTATTGAACATGCGTGGAAACAAGGTCTCGGGAATACCTTCTTCCCTAAAGAATTTGTCATACTTAAAGATCCTTCAACTTGGAAGAAATAATATTTTTGGAAACATTCCAACATGGATCGGAATAAAACTCACTTTGTTGAAAATTCTCAACCTTAGATCAAACAATTTTTACGGAAATGTTCCTCACGAGCTCTGTTATCTTTCACACATTCAAATCTTGGATCTTGCTCATAATAACATGACCGGAAATATTCCTAGATGCTTCAACAACTTTAGTGTCCTTTCCGGTATAGAAGCTAACTCAGAAGTTAAAATTTCTTTCTCTTTTGAGCTCGTGTTGTACATTGTTGGTGATTCATTGGTGATTAAAGGACGAGAGGACACTTATATTGCTTTTCTAGGACTCATTACGCTATTGGACTTTTCAAGCAACAATTTTTCTGGGCAAATCCCTGGTGAGCTTACGACCCTTCGAGTGTTAACGTCGTTGAATCTATCAAGAAATCAATTGATAGGAAGGATCCCAAATAAGATAGGAGACATGAAAGCACTTGAGTCTTTTGATTTATCAATAAACAAGCTTTCCGGGGAACTTCCCCTAAGCTTATCAAGATTGAATTTCTTGAGTAGCTTTAATGTCTCCTACAATAGTTTGATTGGAAGAGTTCCAACAAGTACTCAGATTCAGAGCTTCAATGAGTCAAGCTTCTTTGGAAACAAACTTTGCGGAGTTCCACTAACTAATGTGTGTGTACCGGTTGGAGTAGGTGATACAATAAGAAACCAAAAAGAAGACGATGGATCACATACAACAGATTGTGGGTTGATTATTAGCATAGTCCTTGGATTTGTTATTGGATTTTGGATCATCGTGACTTCATTAATAATCAGCACATCTTGGAGGATTGCATATTTCCGTCTCTTGAGTAAACTGATAAAGGTATAGGGTTTATGATTACATGCATAAGTATTATTGTGATATCATTCCTAAGTGATGATGAAAAAGATGATATGAGTTGTAACAGGTTTTCACATTTTTCTTTGAAATTGGAAAATTTTGTATTAAATAAAACTACAAGCTTGTATTCGAGACAAGTACTCAATGTACGTTGTCTTCCTAAAGTTAATCAACTTTTTAAGCATAACAATCCCATAGAAGATTTGTAAGAGTGTAATCACATTGATGGGATTTATTTTGATCATAGAAATTTAGGATTTTGAAACAATGACTATGTTTGATTGTAAAAGTCAAAATCATTACTCATTAATTAGTAAGATCCAAATCAATGTAGATGTAATTAGATTAAAGCTCTGTTTTGACATTTGAGTGTCAAAGGAGTTGTAAAACAGTTTAATCAAAAGCATAAGCTTTGAACATTTTAATCGAAAAGAATAAATCATGAGTGGATTATCTTTACTAGACCAAAGGGTGTAGTGAAGTTTTGAACATTTAACTAAGCCCGGGAAAACAGGTGGGTCGGGTATCAAGTCAAAAGTCAAAACACGTTATGAGCAAAATGAGATCGAGTTGAAATGAATTGTTTTAGAGAAAAGTATCAAACTGGTGCTGGTTGACCGGTGGTGTTGGTGGCAGCACCAATGGTTAGTTATATTAAACTGCATATTGTGACTGCTAAGATTCAAATAGACAATGCAATAAACTCTAAATGGAGAAAGAAAACTAAATTGAGAGAGTCTGTCATCGAAAAATTAGTTATGTTAGTTTAATTAGTTACAGTCAGTTATGAAACTGCAATGATCAGCTGGCGAGAAACATGTTCAACTCATTCCTTCAGCTACTGAGAATCTGGTTGGGATACATGGTCGATTCGTGTCCACAGTTCGCAGACATGCACATGTTTGATTTTTCCAACCTATTCGGAATAAATTTGCACCACCTCATTTGCGCGCCTACACGTGGGAGTTAAACCTAAAGAAAGTAGCTTTCAACTTCTTCCTTAGAACTTAGTTCACTAATCTATAGAGGCAACTTTCAATCCAATTTCACCTTCTGATTTTCATTCCAAACATAACACTTTTGAGAATCAATATCTCATTCACGTTAACTCTAATTTGAAAACTTCTGAACTCGTTATGAATCTCTTATGAAGGAGAACATAAATAAAATAAAATAAAATTATATATAATAGTGGTTACATAGAATTATATGTGTCTAAAGTTATAAAAAAATATACTTTTTTATTAATTTTTCAAAAATTCCAAGCAGTACTTATAGCTTCTGTAAGTGGACTACTCTCTAGTTGCATCATGTCCACCAAAAAATTATCATGAATTATTTATTAGTATTAGAAGAGTGCAATTGGAAAGCATAATTTTTTATCAACTAGTTCACACATTCTTTTACCAAGACTCTAAAAAGTTATAAATTAAATCAACTTAAAACGTTTTCCACAAACTTCAATAGTGGGAGAATTCATGAAAGATAATATTAATATAAGCATGCCAAATGAACAGAAAGTTTTTACTTGGTCAAGCATCACACCAATGCTTATCTATAAATATCTGTAGTCCCAAAAAGATTATAGAAATACCACATTTTACTCAATAATGGTGCCAAATGGTTCCTTTTTTCGCGACCATTTCTCTTCGCGGTTTGGGTGACCTTTGCAGCCTTTGCCACACTCAACCACACGGTGATGGCACAGAACAGCACTGCTGCCGTCACAGATCGTCTAGCATTGCTTTCCATCAAATCCATGATTACAGATGACCCACAAGGTGTCATGACCTCATGGAACGACTCCAGAACTAATTTCTGCGAATGGGTAGGCGTTCTTTGCAGCGAGCACCACCAAAGAGTCATTGAATTGGACCTCTCTTCCAAAGGCTTAGTCGGCACGTTGTCTCCTTCCATTGGAAATCTAAGTTTTCTTGGGAGTATTTGGCTCTATAACAACTCATTTTCAGGTGAAATTCCATCTGAAATCGGACGTCTCTTTAGCCTGCGAGTACTAGTTCTTTTTATCAACTCTTTCACTGGAAGCATTCCGGCAGCCATAATGAATTGCTCCAACCTTCGAATCCTTCACTTGGGCCACAATAATCTGGTTGGCAAGATCCCAGATGGGATTGGTTCATTGTCCATGCTAAACTTACTCATTGTTTACGATAACATTCTAAAAGGCGGGATTCCACCTTTCATCGCGAATCTTACATTTCTCAGAGCGCTTATTCTCGACGACTGTCAAGTAGGTGGAAGCTTTCCTGATGTATTTCAACGGTTGACTAACCTGAGAGTATTTGCAGGGCCTGGAAACAACCTTATTGGTACCATCCCACCTTCTCTTTATAACTGTTCATCTCTAGAAGAAGTGTTACTCGATGACAATCAACTCACCGGTAGACTACGCCTAAACCTAGGTTCAATAATGCCACGTCTTCAAATACTTTCTTTGTCGGATAACCGATTAACGCATTTGGACATAAGCAACACAAGCATTCCATCGACCATGCCCAATATGACGTTTTTGGATATCTCACAAAATCATATTCGTGGAAGGTTAAATTTCTTGGGTAATATCCCTGCAACGCTTAAGGTAATCGACTTAAGTTCTAACGAGTTCTCAGGGTCATTGGATCATTGCTTGTGTTCCAACGGTGTGAAAGAGACACAGGATCTTAACTTGAGATATAATCATTTATCGGGTGTCATCCCTGAGTGTTGGGAGAAGTGGCCAAGTCTAATGTCCTTAGACTTGGAGAATAATAATTTGTCTGGTGACATCCCAAGAACATTAGGTTCTATACCTTCGTTACAATTATTAAACATGCATGGGAACAACATATCAGGAAGATTACCTTCTTCCCTAATGAATTTGTCAAACTTGAAGATCCTTCAACTTGGAAGAAATAATCTTGTTGGTAGCATTCCATCATGGATTGGAATAAAACTCATTTTGTTCAAAATTCTCAACCTTAGATCTAACAACTTTTACGGAATATTCCTCACGAACTCTGTTATCTTTCACATGCTCAAATCTTGGATCTTGCTCATAATAACCTGTCCGGAAATATTCCGAAATGTATCAACAACTTTAGTGTCCTTTCAAGTATAGAAACTAACTCAGAGGTTCAAATTTCTATCTCTTTAGACGTAGGGTCATCTATTGTTGGAGATTCATTGGTGATAAAGGGACGAGAGGACACCTATAAAGCTTTTCTAGGACTAGTTATGCTATTGGATCTTTCGAGCAACAATTTTTCGGGGCAAATCCCCGATGAGCTTACGACCCTCCGGATGTTAAAGTCATTGAATCTATCAAGAAATCAATTGACAGGAAAGATCCCAGATAAAATAGGAGACATGAAAGCACTCGAATCTTTTGATTTATCAGTAAACAAACTTTCTAGGGAACTTCCCATAAGCTTGTCAAAGTTGAATTTCTTGAGTTGCTTTAATGTATCCTACAACAATTTGATAGGAAGGGTTCCAACAAGCACTCAAATTCAGAGCTTCAATGAGTCTAGCTTTTTCGGAAACAATCTTTGTGGAGCTCCACTTACTAATGTTTGTCTACCAATTGAAGTAGGTGATACAATAGGATCCCAACAAGAAGACGACGAATCACACAAAACAGATTGGGGGTTAATTATTAGCATCGTGCTAGGATTTATTATTGGATTTTGGATCATCGTCACTTCATTAATAACCAACACATCATATGCATCTCTCGTAAGTAAATTTATCAAGGTGTATGCTTTATGATATGCAAAAGTGTTCTTTCGATATGTTTCCTAAGTGATGATGAAAAAGAAGCTTAGAAGTTGTAATAGGTTTCACATTTTTCTTCAATATTTGAAAACTTTGTATTAAATAAAATCACAATCATGTTGATTTCGTTTCCAAAAAATGACTGATTTTATTAATAAACTTATATGAATTTTCATACTCAAAGTTCATGACAGATCCATATATCATATATATATATATAGGGGAAGGTTCCGCTAAGAAGTGGTTTTTCGCTAAGAAACGCTAAGAAGTGGGTCAAACGAACTCCGATTAAGCTCATTCAAGCGGCGTTGTAACCGTCTCATCGAACTCTAATCCGGACCCAAAAACCTAAACCCCCCTCCACCCGCACCCCCAAAAACCTAAACTGTCACACCCCAACCGACGGCGGAAACGTCGGGGCAGGACATGTAGACTGTTCATGAGCACATGGTTGACTAAAATTTAATATATTAAAAATGTTACATTTCCATTCACAAATTCCAAATACAATAGTACGAGAATATTGAATTACATAACATATCCATTTGTTTCAATTAACTAGGTCCACAACCTAAGTGTAGCAACTTGATCAAGTCAAACTTTTGTACCTGAAACATGATGAAAAACGGGGTCAACTAAAAAGTTGGTGAGCATACATATGGTTTTGACTCTAAATAGCATCAAAGTGTTGTGTGTAAACAAATCCATACAAGTCATGATTAACAAGACATTAATGGGGAGTTACTATTGTGTAACCAAGTAGTACAATCAAACATTTGTAACTAGCATGCAAATTGTGTTGTCGGTAACAATCACCCCAATCTGGGTGGGTTTGTCAGACTCAATAGATCTATCATTGTTAACCGTCAGCTTGATTAGTTAATGATTGTACATGTAATTGCACATAAGTAGTTAACACACCTAGCACTCAAACTTAAACTCAAATTGCACACAAATTGTAAAGTGGATTTGTATTGTGTAGTTTATGTAAATCCTTGTAAATTGTGATCATGTTTCACCCCAAAATGTAAAAACAGTGAAAAAGGTGTTATGTAAAACTCACCTGAAGTAATGATGTAGATAGCACAGGCAAAAAGGTAGTAACAGTGATTCTTTTGCAAATCACAAGGTTAACCTAGAGTGTAATGTATGAAATGGAATCAATAATATGCACAAAGTCTAAGACAATATTTAAGGTTCAATGGGTTTTGGTATGGGAATTTGTACAAAAGTATTTGTGACATTTCGTGAGTTGGATGTATGTAAGTTGGTGGTTTGAATTTGAATAAAGACTCAGTATAAAAGGTAAATTCAAAGTGTATATATGAATTTAAATGAATAATAATTGTTTTTAGGGTTTTAGTTTAAATAAATAAATTCTTGTTATTTATTTATTTTATTATTAAAATAATGTGCCAAAAGTGATGTAAATATATATATATATATACACATTAATAAATAAATAAAAATTTATTTGTTTAATTAGGGTTCAAACCCTAATATCGAAAATGATTTATAAAAATTTGTTTCATGATTCACAATTTTAAGATTAGGTATTTAAAATCCTTTGTTTAATATTTCAATTAAAAATAACTTTTTAAACGATTTTCTAAAAAATGAGATTCTAACCGATTATACTTGTAAAAGTAGTTGTTTTATGTTTAAAAATCACAAACTATTGTAATAAGTTGTTCTTAATGATGTTTGGTTTATAAGAAATTTTTTTTATACATTAAATAGCGAAGTAATATACACAAAAAAAGGTGGTGCGGGCCGGTTTTGAACCCGCGACCTCGCCTCCATGGGTCAAGTGTGCTAACCGGTGCAACTGGGCAAATGCCTTGGTTAGTAGCCGGTTGAAAATGTTAAAACCCAGAAAACCCATTCTCCCTTCGTCCCCATTTGAAATACCCGTAACCTAGTCCTTGAATCAACCCGATTAGCAACAGATCGAAGCTCCGACCATGGGGCTTTCGATCTTGAGGTCAGAACGATTCGAATGGCACAAGAAATACCTGTTTTGGTGGTGTACTGAAGAACAATGGCAGGGGGAAATCGCGTTCGATGTTGTTCGCTTCGACAGAGCTTCAGGGCGAAATGTGATCGAATAGAGGGTGCAGAGGGTTTGTAATGGGTTATGTGAAGGTGTAAGAGCAAATTAATTTGACTGATTTTATCTTAATTACGTGATTTGATCAAGGGTTTGAATGCGACGGGTATCGAACGAATTTTGCGCAATTTCGGTTAAATGGAAATGAATTGGGTCAGGTTTTAGGGCTGTATACATTCACGATCAATCAGAGCATGATTTGCGGGTGATAAGCGCGTTGATATCTTTGATTTGAGACGGAGATTGATTCGGTTTGACTCTAGGGAGTCAAACCCGTTTAATTCAGTTGGAATTTGAACTAGGCCGCGCAAATAACATGTTTAATGGGTTTAGAAAAATCGACATTCGTCCTAGTATCTATGGCAAGCCATTTTCTTTTGGTCTTGATCGATTTAGGTGACTAATTGCAAGAATCTGTCCATGTTTGACTTTTCTGAGTCAAATTTGGCAGGATCTTGGGTTCTTGTTGATTTCTAAAAGGTCAAAGTTGAGGAAAGGGGTCAAAGGGTCCGATTCAAATAAAGAGGGTTTAACTGTCTAGAGGGTTCAACTAGTTAAATTGTAATCTTGTTATAAAATAATTTTTTTTATAAAACTTGTAATATGTTAAATCATTACATTTTTTTTTATATATTTTATATAGAAACCCATGTTTATATCTACAAATATATATATATATATATATATATATATATATGTCCGTATAGATAAATTGTCCCTTTGTTTTGGAGCTTGATATTTTATAAGCTTTGAAAATAATAAAAATCTAAATGTATTAATGTCTTGCTATTATTAATTTATACCGCAGAGTGTTTATTTATATAAATAACGTACATGCTTAAAGTAAAGGCAATTATACATTTATATATATACATATTTTTTTTTAAATATACATGCATGTGCTATAGAAAAATTATATGTAATGCAAGGTTTAAACTTCGAATTGGAATAATGGTTTATGTGACTCATTGAGTGGCGCAAGTACGGGATTCGAACGGAGTATTATAAAATGAATAAATGGATAATTAGATAGGCTAAAATAGTGCCGGAAAACCATGGATGTTACAGTCTCCCCATGTTAAAGGAATTTCGTCCCGAAATTTAACTAGTGGAGACTACTGAATCAGGAAGGAAGTGAGTTTGAGTTTGGATTGTTGGTTTGAGGAGTATAATGATCGAAAAGATTTAGGTTGGATTCTCAAAGTCAGCTTAAGTCATCATGTCAGGCCCAGATGGTGGTAGTGGATTTAGTTTGAAGAGGGTTAAGGGGATAAGCTGTTGAATAATGATTTGGATTCTAAATGTGAAACGCATTACTTGGAATGGTTTGATGGGAGCTTGATAATTAGGGTTTGTTTAGGATGTAGTCTAATATGCTCAAAATTGTCAGTATTTCACAAACATTGGTCAAGGTCATAATATCATAAAACTTCTCATGATACGAACAACGCTACTACTGACAACATGACAGGAACACTTATATATAGGAAGTACCAGCGGCGTATCCACCATGCCCTTGTCATATCACATTAGTTTCGTTGTTATATATCATGATAGGTTTTAGGTCATAACACACGACATAATTCGCTATGTTTTCCATGCGCTGATTTTTATAATTCCGTGTGCACCCGTAATTACTCAAATCATCGCATGGTCCGTATAGATCATTTCGTTGTGTGCGGGTCAAGAGGAGGCACAAATTCACTTAGTTCATGTATGTTGTTTTCACATATGAGTTGCTAATGAGTAACTATACCCTTAAATAGGCAAGTCAGTTAGCAACTAAAGGGTAATAAAGTAGTGTTACCTAGGGCCCCATAGTTTACTCGTGTTTGAACAAGAATACGTCAAACCCCGAGTTGTTTCAATGTGTTAGGATTTTCAAGTTTGGTGAACAAGGTGTATGACCATACTTCATGTATATGGTGATCAATCAATTGCAACAATTGTAAGCAACTTAGTTTCATGTATAATGTAAACACACAAGTTTCATGTATCATCTAGTGTCATGTAAGCTGTAATCAATATAGGTTTCACGTGTAATGTGAGCATCTTGTCATCATGTATTATGTAAAGCACTAGTAATGTCACCAATGTGGTATCATGTTGTAACGAACCAAAATCCGGGTCTCGTTATAAATAAATAAATATTTCTAATTAAATATTATGGTGGAAATAATATTTAGAAATAAGTTGAAACAAGTGGGTTTCAAGTTAGTATCGGGGTTACGCTAGTTTTAGCTAGTTTTGGAATGAAAGGGGAGAAAAGGAAAGTTGAGGGACTGAATATGTAATATGACAAATCTGCCATATTTGACTATAGAAGTCAAAATTGAACTCATTTTGAGTTGTTTGGTCGTTCAAGAGGAAGAGGGGAGAAAACGGGATTGAAGCCAAAATCGTGCATTTGAAGCTTGAAACTTGAAGGTGTTGGCTCACACATCACCTCTCTAACATCAAGTAAGTGTTGATCATCCCTTCCTCTCATTCTTGAGGTGTTCTTGGTGGGTTTTGATAGAAACTCGAATTTATGTATGCATGTGGTGAAATAGTGTTAGATTATTAATAATCTAGCTAAACTAAAGTTAAAGAATGATGATTAACATCTTAGAACCCTTTGATTTTGATTATGAGAAGTTAGGGTTCATATGGTGAAAATTGGGGGTGTTTGGATCATAATGCTAGAATGTTGAATTAATGAAGATTAAGTGTTTTTAAGATGTTAGACACTTGAACAAACACCAAATTAACTTAATAATAATTTTTGAAAGAAGAATTAGTGTTAAGATTAAGTTAATGAAACTCAAGTAGGTGAGTTTGTGGTGAAAAGGGTGTTTGGTTATGAGGATAACCCAAACGGGTCAATTTGGGTTGAAATTGGGAATATGAGTTGTGAACTCAATTGTAATGAAATTTTGGTATATGTTAGATTACTAAACTAGGCGAATGTGTTTAGGTAATCAAATTGCAAAGCTTGAGAGCGGTGCGGGATCTTCTAACCCGAAAGGTAAGTGCCTATGCACTTACTTAGTATTGATGATAAATGGTGAATTTTGTGAATTATGTGTTATGTGATTGTGTACATACTTGTGATATGATAAATTGTGAATGATTTAGTATGTACAATGAATGAATGTAGTTATAGTGTTAAGCTATAATGGAAATGGATCATGTGTTGATCATAAATGAAACGGGGATAAATGAGTTTTATGCAAGGTTGTATGTATAATATGTAAAGTTGCATAATTTGTTATGTGGTATGAATGAGCATGAAATTGTATGCATAATTGAATGAATGTAGTTATAGTATTTATACTATAATGGATATGTTGATATGGAGTTATGGTCTATGAACCATAATGGATAGAATGGATATGGAGTTATGGTCTATGAACCATAATGGATAGAATGGATATGGAGTTATGGTCTATGAACCATAATGGATAGAATGGATATGGAGTTATGGTCTATGAACCATAATGGATAGAATGGATATGGAGTTATGGTCTAAGTACCATAATGGATAGATTAGTATTGGAGTTATGATCTCGTATCCTATGGGATATGAAGTTATGGCCTACGTGCCATAATGGAAATGGAAAAGTGATAATGAAATGAGGAAAGTAACTTGTAGGTGATATACAAGTGTATGAAATCCTTAATTGATCAAATGGGTGAAAGGTGTGAAAACAAGTTGTAATCACTTGTTTGTTATGTTTAACACATTACAATGGTAATATGTTGATGAAATGCTAAAGTATGGAACTCTAATAGACCAAATAGATGCAAACGGATTAAATGGGTGAAAAGAGTGAAAACAAGTTGTAAATACTTGTTGGTTATGTTTATCTCATTACTAATGGTGATATGTTTATATGGTTGTAGGAAAGGCTCCGAAGTAGTCCAAGTCAAGTCCAAGGCGTGAAGAGTTCTCGTATGCACTTTTGGTATTTTAAGGATTTTCGTAAAATCCATGTAAAGTGGTGTAATTTGGCACAAAAGTTATATTTTGGTGTAATCATATGTTGTCATGATGTTTTTGGTCAAAAACCCATGTGTTGGGTGAATTTGTTGTCTTGTACTTTGGAAAAAGATGAAAATTGGCTAAGTATGAAACCTGCAGAAAAACTGGAAACTTTATGTGAAAACAGGTCCCTCGCGGGGCGCGAGGGATGTGGCCTATGTTTCTCGCGGGACGCGAGAGGCAAAAAAAAAAAAAAAAAAATTCTGGGATTTAGACTTCCGCGCGTTAAAGTTTTACTTTTAAAAGTGGTATGTTTCAACTTAACATCCGGCCCCTCGTACCAACAATATTGTCCGCTTTGCCCACAAAGAGCTCACGGATTTGTTTTTGGTTTCCCGGGTGAAAACTTCCCAGGGGGTCACCCATCCCTGGATTACTCCCACCTGAGCACGCTTAACTGTGGAGTTCTCCTCTCATCCACTACATTAAGCCCCAAAACGCGTTGTTGATTTAAGAGGCAGGGCATTCCTTATGAACCAAGAATCTCTCCTGTCCACGGCCGATGTGGGATTTGCCTAAGGTGTTACAATCACCCCCCCTTTGGACTCATCGTCCTCGATGAGGTTTGCCCCACCATCCCAATCAGAGATGTGGGATTTGCCTAAGGTGTCCCTCTGAACACCCCCGGGGACTCACCATACTCGATGAGGTTTGCCCCACCATCCCGAACGGCACAGGAGTGGCTCTGATACCATTTGTAACATCCGGCCCCTCGTACCAACAATATTGTCCGCTTTGCCCACTAAGAGCTCAAGGATTTGTTTTTGGTTGCCCGGGTGAAAACTTCCCAGGGGGTCACCCATCCCTGGATTACTCCCACCTGAGCACGCTTAACTGTGGAGTTCTCCTCTCATCCACTACATTAAGCCCCAAAACGCGTTGTTGATTTAAGAGGCAGGGCATTCCTTATGAACCAAGAATCTCTCCTGTCCACGGCCGATGTGGGATTTGCCTAAGGTGTTACACATGTGTATTGTAAGAAATGAATTTCATGTATTGCGTTAAGACCTAGTATCATGTATTTTGGTAACCCAATAATCTTTGATGTGTAATGTAAGTAATGTAGTATCGTGTACTTTGTAACCAAATAAGTTTCATGTTCAATATGGTCCATCAAGTATTGTATATAAAACAATCAATTGTTATGCACCATGTATATTGCAAACAACTAAGTCCCATGTATCATGTGTTCAATCCAGTAGCATGTGTATTGCAAATAAACAGGTTTCATGGGTTATGGGATCAATCCAGTAAATTGTGATTTGCACCTAAACTAGTTTCGTGTATTATGTGATCTTATTGTGTATCTTGTGAACGTGCATACGTAAGTTATTGAATTTCGTTTGTGACATATACTAACGAGTTTTGCATGTGATCGAGCGTTGCGAAGAAGCGTGTTGTTTGGTGTTTAAGTAAAATGTGGTGGTTAGGTTCTATCTTGTTGAGGTTTTTAGGGATGGTTGATGTCTAAGCAGTATGGATCGTATCTTGAAGCGGCAAGTGAAAGGTAACGAGGAGGTTCTGAAAACACTAAGGGAAATGTGTTTAACAATAATTGATCTTTGTTTGAAAATAGGAAATTGTAAATCGTTCTTGGTCGTAGATATATAAAGTAATGAAAACTTTTGAGTTAAATAATCTAATAAATAGATAATTTATAGGAAAATCTTTTAATTTAAATTTTTAATTATTAATAAGAGAAATATTTTTAAGAGGAATTATTGGCTAAACCAGTAGTCGTATATTAATCTAGCCAGTGCTTAGAAATAATTACTTTAAAGAGGAAAAATCATAATTGTTTATCAATCTGAAATAATATTTTTTATAAGATAGGTTGTATTAAGTTCCCTTACACAGTGAAAATGTTTATGGAAAAATTTATATTTCTGGTATTCTCTAAAAGTTTGATAAACGTTTGGTTTGAAAATAACGAGGTTGTTTAAATCTAATGGGATGAGTTGTTTACAAAGGAGATTGTCGGTAGTGTACTAAATCGTATTGAATGAAGAAGGTGATACTTGGGAAATTTTGATGAAAATATGATGGATGAAATTCACATTCAACGTATAATAACTTTAGAGTTGGAATATATAAAATTGATTAAATACTGAAATGTTAAACATTACTTAAAACATAGGGAAATGGTCCTCAAACTAAGACAATACAATTTTTTTTTCTGTTAACGCCTCTGATAGTTTCCCACTAGAAGGAATATAATCACCAAGACGAGCACCGCTATGGTCCCTCGGGTAGCCGATCTGGTTTTAGCTCTAGCTGTTTCCGTGCGATTCTCCAGTACTTCTTTTTCGAGAATGGAGATTAACTCCTTGTGGTACCCTAATTGGTTTGCTAGGCTATCCATTCTTTGTCCTTGCAAGTCGTGCCTTATCTCATGCTCCATCCTTTGCCTCTCGAACTCTGAGGTCCTCAAATATTGGTGAACATCATCGATTGGAATTCCCATAGCACTAGCAGGTGCCATGGTACACCTTGCCCAAGGGTTAGGATGGTACGGGTCGGGCATTAGATATGGGTCTCGAAATCTTGGGCCAGTGTTCCTTACGTTAAGCCTTTGCCTAGCAGATGCGGGAGTTGGTGACCGATACACAGGTGACCTGGTGTCTTCTTCCCAATCAGATTCTACTCCGGGATGGTATACTGGGGAGGAAGGAGTGTGGGAGTCCATGTCTAGCAGGAAAAGCATTGAAAAGGTTGTAAGTGATAATGAAATATTGGGTGTTAAATATAGAAGTTCTCATAGGTTTAGAGTTTGACTACTCACAACACCGAGTCTTCACAATAGTATTTTAGAAATACACTTGACCTATAAGAAATGCATCCCTGAGGAGAATTCCCAGGAAAGAGGGGTGGGTCACTAAGACACACTTAAGTACCCTGTCTTTCCTTAGCCAGAATCCCTCATGGGCCTACACACTCTTCCAGCCATCATGTATTAATAGTACTATTGTTGGGCTCATGGTCATGATGAGAATTATTATGGACTGGGCCTTGTGGCCCGAATGTAAGGTTTACGCATTTTAGTGGACTTATTCTTCTTGGAGAATGGGTGGGCTTCTTAGTCTATTACTAATGGGTATTAGGCCCAATAGTTTAAGTCTTTGTTCACAAGAGGTGATGGTATCATGTGTGTGAGTTCAAAGGTGTATGAAGAATTTGGTGTGTACGTGTGTGTGTTAAGCTTAGGATAGCACTTAATGAAACACATAGGTAGCATGTAGATAGTAATGAATGTAAGCACAAAAGTTATCAAGTAGTGTGACACATAAGTCATCATGTATTGCATCATGTAGTGTAATTACTTATGATAGTATATAGAAATATTTCTATAAGAAGTAATCATGTAATATGTAGTAGCATGGCATTGTATGTAACAATCAAACATTTGTAACTAGCATGCAAATTGTGTTGTCGGTAACAATCACCCCAATCTGGGTGGGTTTGTCAGACTCAATAGATCTATCATTGTTAACCGTCAGCTTGATTAGTTAATGATTGTACATGTAATTGCACATAAGTAGTTAACACACCTAGCACTCAAACTTAAACTCAAATTGCACACAAATTGTAAAGTGGATTTGTATTGTGTAGTTTATGTAAATCCTTGTAAATTGTGATCATGTTTCACCCCAAAATGTAAAAACAGTGAAAAAGGTGTTATGTAAAACTCACCTGAAGTAATGATGTAGATAGCACAGGCAAAAAGGTAGTAACAGTGATTCTTTTGCAAATCACAAGGTTAACCTAGAGTGTAATGTATGAAATGGAATCAATAATATGCACAAAGTCTAAGACAATATTTAAGGTTCAATGGGTTTTGGTATGGGAATTTGTACAAAAGTATTTGTGACATTTCGTGAGTTGGATGTATGTAAGTTGGTGGTTTGAATTTGAATAAAGACTCAGTATAAAAGGTAAATTCAAAGTGTATATATGAATTTAAATGAATAATAATTGTTTTTAGGGTTTTAGTTTAAATAAATAAATTCTTGTTATTTATTTATTTTATTATTAAAATAATGTGCCAAAAGTGATGTAAATATATATATATATATACACATTAATAAATAAATAAAAATTTATTTGTTTAATTAGGGTTCAAACCCTAATATCGAAAATGATTTATAAAAATTTGTTTCATGATTCACAATTTTAAGATTAGGTATTTAAAATCCTTTGTTTAATATTTCAATTAAAAATAACTTTTTAAACGATTTTCTAAAAAATGAGATTCTAACCGATTATACTTGTAAAAGTAGTTGTTTTATGTTTAAAAATCACAAACTATTGTAATAAGTTGTTCTTAATGATGTTTGGTTTATAAGAAATTTTTTTTATACATTAAATAGCGAAGTAATATACACAAAAAAAGGTGGTGCGGGCCGGTTTTGAACCCGCGACCTCGCCTCCATGGGTCAAGTGTGCTAACCGGTGCAACTGGGCAAATGCCTTGGTTAGTAGCCGGTTGAAAATGTTAAAACCCAGAAAACCCATTCTCCCTTCGTCCCCATTTGAAATACCCGTAACCTAGTCCTTGAATCAACCCGATTAGCAACAGATCGAAGCTCCGACCATGGGGCTTTCGATCTTGAGGTCAGAACGATTCGAATGGCACAAGAAATACCTGTTTTGGTGGTGTACTGAAGAACAATGGCAGGGGGAAATCGCGTTCGATGTTGTTCGCTTCGACAGAGCTTCAGGGCGAAATGTGATCGAATAGAGGGTGCAGAGGGTTTGTAATGGGTTATGTGAAGGTGTGAGAGCAAATTAATTTTATTGATTTTATCTTAATTACGCGATTTGATCAAGGGTTTGAATGCGACGGGTATCGAACGAATTTTGCGCAATTTCGGTTAAATGGAAATGAATTGGGTCAGGTTTTAGGGCTGTATACATTCACGATCAATCAGAGCATGATTTGCGGGTGATAAGCGCGTTGATATCTTTGATTTGAGACGGAGATTGATTCGGTTTGACTCTGGGGAGTCAAACTCGTTTAATTCAGTTGGAATTTGAACTAGGCCGCGCAAATAACATGTTTAATGGGTTTAGAAAAATCGGCATTCGTCCTAGTATCTATGGCAAGCCATTTTCTTTTGGTCTTGATCGATTTAGGCGACTAATTGCAAGAATCTGTCCATGTTTGACTTTTCTGAGTCAAATTTGGCAGGATCTTGGGTTCTTGTTGACTTCTAAAAGGTCAAAGTTGAGAAAAGGTGTCAAAGGGTCCGATTCAAATAAAGAGGGTTCAACTGTCTAGAGGGTTCAACTAGTTAAATTGTAATCTTGTTATAAAATATTTTTTTTTATAAAACTTGTAATATGTTAAATCATTACATTTTTTTTATATATTTTATATAGAAACCCATGTTTATATCTACAAATATATATATATATATATATAGATAGATAAATTGTCTCTTTGTTTTGGAGCTTGATATTTTATAAGCTTTGAAAATAATAAAAATCTAAATGTATTAATGTCTTGCTATTATTAATTTATACAGCAGAGTGTTTATTTCTATAAATAACGTACATGCTTAACGTAAAGGCAATTATACATTTATGTATATATATATATTTTTTAAATATACATGCATGTGCTATAGAAAAATTATATGTAATGCAAGGTTTAAACTTCGAATTGGAATAATGGTTTATGTGACTCATTGAGTGGCGTAAGTACGGGATTCGAACGGAGTATTATAAAATGAATAAATGGATAATTAGATAGGCTAAAATAGTGCCGGAAAACCATGGATGTTACATAAACCCCCCTCCAACCCCACTCCGAAAAGCCTAAAACCACCACCCCCACCCCACCAAAAACCTAAACCCCCCCACCCCACCCACCCCCCCCCCCCAAAAAACCTAAATCCCCACCCCCCAAAAAAACCTAAACCCTAAGGCTAAAATCCTAAAATTCAACGCTAAGATCTAAACCCTAAAAGTTAAACCCTAAAAGCTAAGATGGTAGAGTTCGACGATACGGTTCCAATGCCGCTGGAATGAGCTCAATCCGAGTTCGTTTGATATCGTTTCTTAATGTTTTTGTCACTTCTTAGATTTCTTAGCCGAAAACAACTTTTTATTTTATCCTCCCCCTATATATATATATATATATAGATAAATCAAACAAATGTACATAAAAAAATCCTAAAAAATCATGTTGCATCAAAAAATTCTAACTCAAATGGTTATATTGTTGATTTCCACTCAATGATTGCAGAAAGAAGTGTGTAATTAGGCGTTAAGCTCCTACTCGCCAACGGTAAATTAGTCATCGGAGAGCTATCACTCTCCTCAAACCATTGCTCTATCGCCCTGCGATCATAAGTGTAGCCATCAGCAGCAACACAAGGATCAACCATAACATCCTGAATCAAAACATCATTATATTATCAGACAACAAAGGTTAACAGTTAACGCTAACAACTCGCAGTGTTCTTTGAGTTTCATGGGTTCGAGTAATACCTTGAGTATTGGGCATATGAAGTGATTAGGAGGGGTGGTCCGGGTCATGGGTGTGGATGATCTTTGAGCTTCTTCAGCAACTGCTTTCAGTCTTTCCAATACAGGAAGAACCTGGGTTTTCAAATCGGGCCTATCTTTTCTTCGAAGATCTGCGCAGCTCAACCCCAAAAGTGCTAGCTCCTTGGTTTCATCAATCGGCCAATCGCCTGCATCTGGATCCAACACGCTGGCTAACTCATCGTTTTCAAGAGCGGTTTCCACCACATGGGTCACTGCAATCGCTGGCCTTGCAGTCAGCAACTGCAAAATCACCATACCAAGAGCGTATACATCGGATTTTGGAGAAACTAATCCTGTTCGTTGATACTCCGGATCGATGTAACAAAGGGTTCCTGCTGGACTCGTGTCTTTGTAAACGGTGGATGTAGAAGAAAAGTTGTACTGAAGCATTGTTGAGAGACCAACATCCCCAATTTTGCTCACAAGATTTTGATCAAGCAGTATATTTGCAGGTTTAAGGTCACGATGAACGATGGATTTCGGTTTTGTGTCATGAAGGAAAACCAAGGCTGATGCTACTTCCCACGTGATACGGAACCGATCGAACCACGGGATCGGTGGTGTGTCGTACGTGCGAAATAATCGCTCCTCCAAACTCCCATTTGCCATGTACTCGTAAACCAAACAGCCATGATCCACACACGCACCGATCAGAATCAGCAGATGGGGATGCCTGATTTTGCTCAATACTTCAAGCTGCAAAATCAATTACTCGATTTGAAATTTGAAAATGAGGACAAACAAACATACCCAGTAAAATCCCCTCATAGCAGAAGCTACTTGTTGGGTCGAGGATAGGACGACGGGAAGCCTTTCCTCTAAAAATCCTTTTTCCATGTAAAGTATAATGATCCAGATAACAGATAATATAAAGTATGGCTAAGGTAATCAAAACAAGCAACAAGACGGAAAGTACTGATAATAATAATAAGAATAAATTACACGGATGGCCCATGTGATTTACCCTGATTTCACTTTTGGCCCCTAGCAATAGAAAACTACAAGTTTAGCCCAATAGTTTGCACGATTGTAACACCCATGGCCCCTGTGTTGGATGTCCGTTAAGTTTATCCGTTAAGTAAGTGTAAAATGACCAAAATACCCCTTACATTAAAAAAAAAAAAAAAAAAAATCAAAGATCTTAATAATCATAAAACCCAAAAATCTCTGCTACAATTACAAAAGCTTGCTACCACCACCAAAAGTCAAAAACCCTTCTGCCGCCGTTTTTGTAATCTCCGAAGTGCTCAAGTAAATGGGAAGAGCTTTCTGGATTGAGGAAACTGTATCAAAACAGCTGCAATGCGAAACAAGGTAACAACGTAACGACGCCGTCACCGTTGCTTAACGTACGGATAACGAACCGGTGTCTGTTCCGTCACGTCACTCTCTGTCTTCATCTTCCTCCGGTCACGATCCAGACGACCTTCCTCGTCTCTCTCTCTCGATTCCGAGAAGCCGTTGAAGGTGTACCTGAACACAAACCCTAACCCTAGCAATCCTCCAAGAATGAAATTGGTGAAAACGAGAACACAGTCCACTGACGGATCAATACGTGGCGTTTCCACGGAGAGTCCTCGGATGAATTCATCTAGAAAAATCGTTTTCCACAGCTTGGAACGAAGCTCAAGCAGTCGGAGTTGTTTTAACGGCCTAAATCGACGAAGAAAAGCGGCGGAGGTGGATTCGTTCCCGTTCAAGCAAGAGTGGTGGCCGGTGGTGGTTAGAAGTGGAGGTGGAGACTAGGGTTTGTTGGGAGAGGTGGTGAAGAAGATGGCTGATAAAATTAAATGGGGTGGGTTTTGGTGGGTCTCGTTCAGATGATTACCCCTGATAAAATTAGATGGCGACAACCGCCTTTCCGGTGACCCAAAAACAGGCTGTCCAGCAGTGGCCTAAGGACGGTTCCAGCTCAGTGACAAAGGCAACTAAGTGGTGGTTCCGGCAAGATCGACTTGTCGGACCGTCAAGATGTCGGCCATAGATGGCGGTGGCCTGTTGTCCAGATATGGTGGTGGGAGAGGAACAATAAGAGGGAGAGGAGATGGGTGGGGTGGGGTGGGGTGGGGTAGGTATTTAAATTCTTTTTTAGTTTTTAATATATAAAGGGTATATAGGTCATTTTAAGAAATTTAACCCTAAAAGATAACCTCCATCCCACTCAAGAGCCAAACGTGTTACAAATGTGCAAACTATTGAGCCACTGATAACATAAAGTGGTGAGGAAACTAAATACTAATAGGTAAGAGCATTCACAGCAGGTTCTCCATATATTTGTGTGACGTTCCTTATATTTTAGAAAGTGGCTTAAAGTGGTTGTGAGTGGAGGAGAGAGAAAATATATAATTTTTTTATAAATTTAGGGGAAACACTGTTCACCTGCATAAATTTTTTAATATTTTTCAAAAGTGTTGTGAGTGGAGGAGAGAGAAAAAGTAATGATAAATGTATAAAATAGTATTATTTAATTAAAAATGAGAGAGAAAAGATAGTGATTTTTAATGTAATTATAAAGATGGAGATATGGAACCTGATGGGAATGCTCAAATAGAGCGAATAATTCCCGGAAATTTAAGTTATGCAAAATATCTGATTCATGCCTCTTGTTGAAATTGTTTGGTTCTATGAGCTTCTTGAGAATGAAGAACTTTAACAGCAGCAACCGTATGATGAAAGCTCGATTTATACACAGTTCCATTCCCTCCGGTTCCAATTTTAAGATCTTCAGGAAACGAAGAACAAGCAGCCACAATTTCTTCCCACGTGAACTCCTGGTAACGCAATGAAGTTCCAGCTATGGCATGTTGAAGCTTTTGTTTCTCTCTGGAAACTTGTACCGCCTTCTGTTCTTCATCTTTTTTTATAGCAGCTTCTCTCCTGATACATTCGTTTGCATATTCAGCCAGTCTTTTAGCAGCCTTGTGTTGCTTCTTCTCTTGTTCAGCTAATGATTTTGCTTCCTGTTCTTTAGCTTTTATATCTTTGAGTTTAATTGATTCCTCTAGTTGCAGTTTTTGAACATCACTCAGCTGACACAAAGCAGCATACTTTAGTTTTAGATTTATTTGACTTTTTTAGTCAAATGGGCTAGATTTAATATCCAAAATCTGATGCAGTTCCTATAAAATTTTGGAGAATCTTGTGGTGACCAAATGAACATTCTAGTTAGAAACAAAAACGGTCTTAAATTTGTGATAAATTCTGCAGATAAGCATGTATAAAGTATTCGGTTTGAATTCAAGGTTTGACTTCAAAAGTCAAGAGGAAAAAGAAAACTGAAGTTACCTTTCTAGAGGCATCAAGTGATTCACTTTGTGCAATTGCATACATCCCGCGAATGTGCCTGAGTTCAACTCTCAATTTTTCCAGCTCAAAGTTAATATTGTTATCCTGCATAGCGAATTTTTGGAGTCATAAAGATAACATAAAACATGAAAACACATTTAGAAATGAAAAAAAGATGGAAAGATACCTGAACTTCTGAAGAAATTTCTGAAGGTGCCTCTGATATGGAATCTTGATCAGATGTCCAAGAATTGCTTTCAGTCGAGAAGCTTCTACTGCTCGAAACTATACTATTTACAGGATTACTGGCATTAGAAACCGTTGCATCATCTCCCTCCTCACAAATATCAAGAAACTTATTTCCTGAACTTTCAAAAGAAGTCCTTTTTAGAAGAGTACGGTTTATGGATGAAAGTGCTTCAAAACGTTGCATCGGTAGTGAACTTGAAAAGGAGTGGGAGTAAGAAGTAGTGGAGCCTTGGTCTGTCCACTCTGTCACACACAGAAATTACACTATCAAAGCCAATTTCTGATTTTGACTTTTTGATGTCAAACCTATAAATCTTTGAAATCAAAATTGATATGGAGTTTGGTTCATATTTAACACCATATTTTTTCTGTTTGTGATACTTGTCGCGGCCTTTAATGGGTCACGAATCTTTATAAAATCAGTTGAAGAATTCATGTGGAATATGGAGGTAGAAGCCTAGTCTCTTTAACCTGAAAAGTCAAACGGTACCTGTTCTGGAGCTTGAGGCAAGACTTGAAGAATTGGTGAAAGAACTTGAATCACTACTATTATCGTCATCTTTACTAGATCCAATGGTTTCAGAATCAGAAGGCCTGAGTGAGGATAATTTCCCTTTTGAAATAGCATAAACCGAACAAAAGCTCGGAATGCTCTCTGAGATTCTTGATGACAAATTCTCCCCCCTAAAACACGAAGAAATACCTATAAACTAAACTAAGCATATGAAACAAAACATCATCTTTCTGAAAGAATTTGGTACCTCGAGAACATGCCTTTCGATGAAGCTCCAATCACAAGTTTACTAATCTTGTTTATCACAATTTCATGTTTTATTGCATCTACAACATCATCTGATTCAATTTGCACAATTTCTACCTCCACCTGCACTCAAAAACAAAAACAAAAAATCTATCTCACATTGTTTTACTGATCAGGAGATGACATATTCATACTTGGAACAACCAGAAAAGAGCAAAGAGGCTAGAAATGGGCCCAACTTAAAATGGGCATAACTTTCGCTCTTTTCGGAGTTACGGGGCCCATAAGTAATTAACGGAAACGTTTCCTAAGACGTTGTGACCCAACTGTCAGACCCAAATTCCATCATCTAAACCCCCGATTTTCCCTTTGATGGATTTCCACAAATTTAGCAAATTTTCATTTATTGAATATATTAATTCATGCTTTTATTAGCTTTTCAAGATTTGGCCAAAGCCAAACATGCCAAAAGTAGATTTTCCCTATAAAAGGAACATGATATAAAAGTTAAACCTTTAAAAGTTAAACCTTCAACAACATTCCAATTTTCCTCTCAAAAACTTATCTTTATCTTTTGTGCTTCCGCTCTACATCATTAACTAAATCCAATCAATATACTCAAGAAATACATAAAGCCCAAACCTTTCTCCTAGCACACATGTTCTTGAAAGGAAGCAGTTTTTCATTCGTCTGCCATTCGACTTCCTTCCTGTACGCGATCAAAACATCCTCTCTCACTTGCGAATTGGGAACAGAACCCACTGCAAACAACAGAAGCTGATCAATTCGACATCTAACACAGAACTTAATATCATATGAAATGTCAACGAACCTTGAAAAGTCAACTCACTTGGTGTTGGGACTCTAGTGATTTTAGGGCGAATAAAGAACAATTTAAACAGAAGCATACCCTCAGGAACAAATTTATCCAATGCCCAATTAACAACATATTTGGTTTTCCTACTTCCGTTGACGGCTAACCCAACGACCAAATATGAAGGCGTCGCTAATTGATCTAACTCTGTGACCATTCCATCCTCCATGTTTGATGTTTCTGCAAAATTGCTTAAAAACCAAGAAAGATAGAAACAGAGCAAGATGTGTAAACTGTAATCATGTGCGAGAATTTCTTGTTTTTGATCTTGAAAGTTGAAACCCCAAATACACTGCTTCAATGCCCCAAAAAAAAAGTGAATTTTAAGCGAAAAACAAAGCGTGATCTAAAGAATCAAAACACTTAAACCCCTCTCTGAATATTGGAGCTAAAATCGCTTCGATTTGGTAGGAATTGCAAGGATAGAAACAAACTTGAAATTAATTAGGTATTTAAGTGAATGCAAACAAAAATGTGATAAAGACTCTGGTTTTAATTTTTAAATAATAAATTCATAACAACCGTGCCGTAATTACATATCGATAAATTGATATATTTTTTTTGAACGACTATCATTGAATTGAATATTGTGACGTCGCACCCTCCGTCATATGGAAGAGGCTCGTTCAACTCCGGCCAATATGTTGTTTTAACCGAGCCCACTTGACGTCAGAGTTGGAGAGCATCCAAGGAAAAATCTCACCCAATACGGCCCCTTCCGGGCTTGAGTGAGAGCCGAGGCTCGAACCCTGGATCAGCGTGGGTAAAACCTTGGTGCATCAGCCTAAGAACTAGGACTCATTTGCATGCCTCAGAAATTAATGGTGGTGGCAGGGATTGAACCCGGGTCCCTTGGGACTTCAGGCCTCACCTCAACCACTATACCACTATATATTTTTTTCCGATGTTTACGGTTGAGTTCAGCTTGTTTAATTTAAAAGAGTCAGAGTTTGGGCTTGACGGCTTAATTAAAACTCTGTTTTTATTTCTAATGCTCGAGTTTTATTCGTGAGTAATTTTTCAATCTCGAGATCAGCCCAGTCTCGACTTATTTATTATTTCTTACATTTATATATTTTTGTAAATCTTTTATATATATTTATATATTAAATAAAAAATATATAAATAAAAAACTCGTTTAGGTTCACGAGCCCGTTCGAACACGATACCTTAAATTCGGGCTCATCCAGGTTCACGAACAGCTCTGGTGTTTACACCCTTTGTTTGAACCGTGTCGTAGTGTTTTTATCGTTCAACAACAATGATAAGATGATTAATTATTAGTTTTATATTCAAATTAAAATTTTAATGGTTTAAGTGATTGATTTATTTATTTCAATTTGACAACATGTGAGTTGTAACAAAGCATTTTAAATTTAATATTATTTTTCTTCCAATTGTCACATTTGACATGTAAACTTTCAAATACTTTACATGTATTTTTTTAATAGTTCATTTTATTTAAAAAAATGGTCGTTTGTTGTAAGCTTAAAAAAACTCAAAACATTATATTAAGTTTAAGTCTTAAAATTGTGAAGTCTTGTAATAACTAGAAAATATGACCGTTACGTTGCGGAGGAATCGTACGGCGATATTAACGTGTTTAAAACATAATTAAATAATTAAAGCTTATGTGATTCAGTGAGTTTGCGAACCTCGTTATACGCGTTGCGGGAACGACAATAACACGACTAAGTATATAAAAAACGTATGAATTTGCCACGACTCGGTCCCAGAGATCGAAAAATAGATAGAACGCGACGCAAATAGGAATTAACATTAAAACAACAACAAATCCGTTAAAGAAGTTAGTAATAAAGTAAAAACTAAATAAAAATACAAAAAAATGATTTTTACAAACAAATATAAAAAAAGAAGAAATTTGAGTGATAAATTTGAGAGTTTAGAAACTTGATGATAGAGTTTATAATTATGTCTAGGGGTAAACTTGAAACTTTAAAAACTTAAGGAGTATATTTAAAATTTTATAAAATTTAGAGATCATTATGAAAATTGAGAAACTAAAGGGTTCATTATTAAACTTTTGTCGGTGGCTTGGGATTAGCCACCGACATTACTTTTTAAGGGTTACTGATTAAACTTTAATAATTTAATCTTAATTCTTCTAAGAGAAATGTAATCTTTTTCAGTTTTAGTTATCCTAAAAATACAATATTGTTTTGAACGAGTCTTACCACTTCTTTTTTCTATCCCTTCATAATTATGATTTTGACTATTAGTTTCAAAAGTAAATTGCTTGCAAATGTAAGTTTTTCTTTCATTTGAAAGGCAAAATTCCTTTAATCTTGTGGGGGAGGTTGAGTAGAATTTGAACTCATAATTTAATTAAATTTGTTGTTTTAAAAAGTTTTATCTTTATCACTAAGCCACTAAGCTCAATAAGTTATAAATGTAAGTAGCTTACTTGAATTGTCATGAGTTTTAAAACTTATGTTTTGATGTTTAATTTGTTACCATATTTATGAGGAAGCCGATAACTCTTACATTGACTGTTATTAGAGAATTAGGTATTCGAAAAATACTATAAAAACCAATATACTTTTTATTTTTTTCTCACAAAGTCACTTAACAATTTTTTACACATAAAAAATCAACATACTTGTTTGTTTTTCTCACAAAAATCTCTCGACAACTATTAATCCTAGCAAATGAATCGGCAAAAGCAAGACAAAGAAAACAGACCAACATAAGCAAGAACAAAGCAAACGATTCGACTGCAAAACGATTTGATTATTTATGTGTTTTCACAGATTTTATAGATACTTTTACAAAATTGATTTAATTTGATTACAAATAATCTCTTTATAGAATGAATCTGTCGGTCAATTTCCTTTGTTTTGCTTCTACCGATTCATTTGCTAAAGTAAATAGTCATCGAAGGTTTTTTTGTGAGAAAAATAGAAAGCATGTTGGTTTTTATCTGCAAAATTTTTTTGAGAAACTTTTATGAGATAAAAAAGAGTATGCTAATTTTTTACGTGTAAAAAATTGTTAAAAAACTTTTGTGAGAAAAATATAAAATATGTTGGTTTTTATGGTATTTGCCCGTAGGTATTTTACACTTTTAAGGCACTTTACGGTTGGTAACAAAAAAAAATCAGGTTTTATTTCTTAGATATTTTTTTAAGGATAGACAAAACTCAAAACACGGTTGGTAAAAAAAAACGCACTTAATTTAACAAAATACAGAACCTGGCTACATTTCAACAACTTGTTGTATATTATGAAGAAACTAATAAAACCTTTTCTTAACGTAATCAATTAGTCTATATTCTCCTCCTTATTGAAAAATTTTATGAATTGAACAGTAACACACGGTCAGGCACAACCGTGCCTAACCATGAGGCACGACCACACCAAGACTTGAGGCACAACCGTGCCAACTCATGAGGCACGGTCGTGCCTTACAAGGCACAACCGTGCCTCATCCCGGTTAACCATTTTATAGGTCCAACTAGTTTTTGAATGTTCATGCCTAGGCTTTCCAATTTATAGAGTGGTGAGAGGAGTTAAGTTTTATTCTGTATGCGATGTGAGGTGGGAAGTTTATCATATGGAGAGGTGAAAGACTTGGATTTCTTGGCTTTGGCGATATGGGACTAATGTGTGTGGAACAAGTAAATGAAAAATAATATATTTTTTTTACTTTGGACACCAAATGCATCGAACCTATAACCTAATGAATACAAAATTTGAAAAAAACTTGATTTACCATGTGTTAAAATATAAGTTTTATACCCGTAGACGAGTCGAATCGATAACTACCAAACTCCCACCGCGTTTGACGCCACCGCAACACGAGGCGGGCAAACTTCTAGTAATATAACATTTTTCTTAGTAATATAACATGTTTCTTTCAAAATAGTGGGTCTCATTCTTTTTGAGCGTTCAACCACTAAGTATATTATATAACCCGTTTTTCTAAATCATATTATATTTGAATGTATATATGTACGTTTTTGTGGTACCGAGATGAGGATGTGGTGGCGTGGTAGTCCCTCTGACTTTTTAAATGGAAGGTCATGGGTTTGAGTCTCGCTTGAAACAAATTGTTCCAGGTTAAACTAGAGGGTTTTTTCAGTTGTGGGTTTCCTCCTAGGTGTGTCATGGGTTCGAGTCTGTTGCGGTTACAACCCATTGGAAGAGACATGCATGACTCACAGAAACACCTAGACTGCTTCTGAAAAAAGAAAGAGTTTAAGAAGGTCGTCTTAAAAAAAATACTAATTAATAGAAAAAAAGAGTATCATAAGGGGGGTGGGTGTGGTACCCTCCCACTTCAAACTACCCTCTCAAACCCACCAATGAGAATATGTCACCTCATTTTGACAAACTACCCTCTCAAACTATGCTTCATGGTGGGGGTGGTATCCGCTATTTACCCGAAAACTTAGCTTGTTTCTCCTTGTTTCAGCGGGTTAAAAAACATGTTTCGACGGGTTCTAATATCCGCTAACAATACCCGCACCTTACCCGTAATGTTACCCGCTGGGAGTGGGAGTGGTACCCGTCGTACCCGCGGACTACCCGCTCTTGAACCCGGTGACCCCCTTAAATTCACATTAAAGTTGGCCTTAAAGTTGATGTCATGCCAACAATCTAGTATGTTATTGTAATGGGGTGTCATTATAATCGATGTCACGTCATTTTATTACAAGTTATAGAAGGTTAGTTGGTTACATTAAATGATAAGGAAATTAAATGTTGTAGAATTCTAAAGTATTCAGCATATAATGACAATTAAGATATAACTAGGAGAAACACATGCGACATAAATAGAAGCAATATCATTGTAATCCAACATACATATACATTCTAAAAAGATACGTGAAATGACAACAGTAGACGACAACATATAAATATACTAAAACCTAACATTCTATAACATTTTACTTCATAAAAACAGTCCATGTAGCTCACCAGATAAAAAAAAAAAATCCTCAAAATGTACTTTTAAAAAGTCAACTACCCCAAAATATACTTTGGCTTTCCAAACAACACAAATTCTATTCCGACAGAAATGCTCACAAAAGGAACGAATGTGGACTAATCATATAAAGACATGTGTCCTATCATTCGTAAATGAGAATAAAAAGATAAACTCAGACTCAGGGAGAACGACATGAGTTTAAACAAAAAAAACCGGACTTCCTTAATACCCATTACAAGTTTATAAATATATTTAAAAAATCTAAAAAATTAAAATCAAATCGTCCTTCTTGTGAAGGGATTTTTTTAATTAAAATGAAATGTGCAAACATCATTTTGGTTTAGATTTTGTTGTGAAAGGAGTATTTTAGATATATAAGTGATTTAAGTAAAAAAAATGTTAAACTAGTATAAAATATTAAATAGAATAATGTGAATTTAGTATTTTAATTATGTGTATAACAATTCAAAGCTTGTGTTACGATAAATCATAAATCTGTTGCGAATTCATTGATTCAGCAACCTTTACACATGTTCAAATGTAAAATAACAAATTATGAGAAAAGGCAGGAGAGTAATATGCATGGCCTTGTGTTTAGAGATTACAAAAGGACTTAGTTGAGGTGTTTTGTTGGTATCAATTGCAATGACTTTTACACACCCAAAACCTGCAATTTTTATACATGCCGGTATTAATTTTAGTAATTATAACTGGATGCATGTATATAAGTTGATTTTATGCATGCAGGCTAACTACCTTTGCCACAAAGCATATTCTTACTACAAGACTCTTCTTCACAAGACTGCATTATATATTCAGTGCTGTTGGAGGCGTAGATGTGCCACAAAAGAGCTTCGAAAACTTAAAATGGTAACTAAACGAATGAAAATCTTATGTTTGAATATTCGTGTCCCTTATTTGTAAATTTCAGGCTGCAAAGCCGAATACGTCAGTCCAAGAGTGGAAAGACGAATTAGAAAAGCGTGTGGAGGTACTTACATGGTTTTCGAGCGTGGAGAAGCGACTAAGGGTAAATTAATTTAGTAATTTGAGTAGCTAGCTTGGGTTTATAAATTTATGAAAATAAAAACTGTGTGTGATGCAGAGTGAATTAGGAAATGCAAAAGGTCAAGAGAGTGCAAAGTTGCAGGATGATTTACGTATGATGCAAATCCAAATAGATGAAGCAAATGGTAAAGTAATTGAAGAGCTTTTGAAGCACCACCAGTTGTCAAGGAGACGGCGCCTTAAGGCATAAGCATACATAACATTATAGCTTGTTTGTTTTATTTTCATTAATTACTATGTTAGAATCTCGTGTATTACATGTGTTGAATAAATGTAATGATATATACTTACTAATAAAAAAATTATGTCTTAAAAACCCGTGTATTACACGAGTTGAATAAAATTTTATGTGACAGTTATAATTCTGTTAAGTTAATATTTAAAACATTTTTTAGCTAATTATGAATTTTATTATGTAACTGATAAATGTTAATTCATATTAAACTTTAGAAACCTGATGTATTACACGGGTTAAATAAAGACAATGTTATATATACCTAGTAATAAAAATTTATATATTACATATTTATGTTAAACGTTTTATAAAAACAATTATAGAAATCATTATTATTTAATAGGAGAAAGAGGCGGGAAACAAAAAATTATAAAAACATTTGTATAATTAATAGGAGAGAGACGGAAAAAAAAAGTTAAGGATACATGAGAGAGTGACAAGTGTCACTTCAAAACCTTTATTTTTTATATATAGTATAGATTTCTCTCACACTTTAATGCTTTTAGATCATCCTGAAGGTTGCAGCGCGTAAAAATACGAAAAATATAACGTTTTTGAAAGTTTGTAAGAAACCGGCGTGCATTGTAACATGTTAAACCGTGAGAAAAGTTAACGTTTCTCGATACTTGCTATAAAAAAAGAAAAGTTTAACGTGAGTCGTGGCAAGTTAGAGGGCGAATAAAACTTCGTTTTCGAAACTTTATATAGAAAAGAGATGTTAAAAAGTGAAATAAATCAAAGTGTTTGAAAACGTTATAAAAAAAGGAAGAAAAAAAAAGAGCAAAACAAAAAAAGGGCAAAAACATGAGCCTAAGATTAAAATGAAAAATAATATGGTTTAGGGGAAGGGTTGCCAAGCCTCGAACCTGGGCCATATAGTTTACCTGATACGCACATTAACATTACCACCATACCAATAATGTATTTATTTACTAATGTTAAACCCAATATTAAACAAAGAGAAGATTGAATCTAAAGAATGCATAAGAGACTTGTAACTCATGCTCCATAACTTCTGAAAAATGAATTGTAAAAAGTGTGAGTGTAGAATATATATATATATATATATATATATATATATATATATAGGGGTGGGTTCCAGAGAAAACCAATAGTTAGACGAAAACCAAGAAAACCACTAAAAAAATCAATTTTAATCAATAATATAGTTATATTTATTTTTTATTTTATTTTATTTTTATTTTTTTATAAGAGTATAAATGTAATATTACAAGTTTTTACCAAAAAATCATTTAAATATTGGCTTACGTATACGTAACCCATAGTGTTACGTATACGTAAACAGAAAACAAAAAAATTCAAAAAAATTATGGTTACGTATACGTAACCCATAGTATTACACATTGTTTTAGTGGTTTTCTTGGTTTTCGCCTAACTTTGTGGTTTTCTCTTGATCCTTCCCCTATATATATATATATATATATATATATATATATATATATATATATATATATATATATATATATATATATATATATATATATGGGGATGATCAAATAAGAAGCATGTTTTCGCTAAGAACTTTAAGAAATGACCAAAACGCTTAGAAACGATATCAAACAAACTCTGATTGAGCTCATTTCAGCGGCGTTGGAACCGTCTCGTCGAACTCTATCATCTTAGCTTTTAGGGTTTAGTTTTTAAGGTTTAGATTTTACGTTTGAATTTTAGGGTTTTAGCCTTATGGTTTAGCCTTAGGGTTTAGCTTTTAGGGTTTAGATTTTATGGTTTAGGTTTTTTTTAGGGGGTGGGGGTGGGGGGTTTAGGTTTTTGGGGGTGGGTTTAAGTTTTTGGGGGTGGGGGTGGTGGTTTTAGGCTTTTTGGGGTGGGGTTGGAGGGGGGGTTTAGGTTTTTGGGGGTGCAGGTGGAGGGTGGTTTAGGTTTTTGGGTCCGGATTAGAGTTCGATGAGACGGTTCCAACGCCGCTGGAATGAGCTCAATGGGAGTTCGTTTGACCCACTTCTTAGCGTTTCTTAGCGAAAAACCACTTCTTAGTGGAACCTTCCCCTATATATATAATTTGAAATTAATTATATAAACAATTCATTGGTCAAAGTCAAATTTGGGGGGGGGGGGGGGTCTAACCTTCCTTTAAAAAAAAAAAGCGAGCCAAGCTGAACCGAGCTCGAGCTTAGTTTTCCAGCTCAGTTTTAAATCTGAGCCGAGCCGAGCCAACTCGTTTAAATTTAGGCCAAGCCCGAGATTGCCTGGCTCGACACGTGAACAACCTTGCCTACAATGATACTTGTATAACTTTTTCTTGCTTTTTAAAAGGTATACGAAAGTATTTTTATTTAAAAGTAGAATGTAATAAGGTTTTATGACGTAAACATCTTGCCTTTAAGTATGTCTTACGTCTAGTGTTTAGACATTCAACAAAATAAATTATGTTATGTATATATCTATCTATCTTATTCACTTCCTCCGTGAGGTAAGGGTCGATGTTTTGACTTAGAGATAGACTTTATATAGAGCTAGATTTGATTCACATATAATATGCTTTGATAGATTGATCTATGATTTAATTAAACTCAAGCATGTTCATGATACGACACACATATATAGATGGTTTGTGACATCATTGGTTACTTAAATAATCTTAATCATAAGTACAGTTTGTTTTTTTATAACACTGACTCCCTCTGTCCCTCATATATACTCTTGTTTATTTTCTGAAATTATAATATATCTTCCTAAGTACGACCATATTAAAGACTATAAAGTTATTAAAAAAATTTGATTTAGTAATATTGGTAGGGTATTCGTTTGAAGTTTAAAATCTTGTCTACATTTACGGTCAACTTTTAATAAGATGTTCAATTTCCAAACCACTTAAATTTCTACGAATTTTGGTTGGGTCAAAGGTTGAACACCCTAATCATTGGTTAATGTTAAATCAAACATTGTTAGATTTTTTTTTAAGTTATTAACTATTTTATTTTTAAAAGACAATAGTTTTAATTTATGTAGAAGTGAGACACTTTGATATTATTAGAAATTATTTAACTGTTATTTCTTAATATAGTTATTAACTTTTATTATTATTATAATTATAAAAACACTTTAAAACATGAAGAAAAAAAGTTAACATATTGCTTAAAACGTGAACACGTACTTTTTCACAACTAGTGACTTACTTTTATAATGAGAAATTATTTTAATGGTGTGTTTGATTCGAGGGTTTAAATTTTATGTATTACTGATCAAAGTAACATATGTTTTGTTTTGTGTTTATAAAATTTAACATATGATTTTAAATCCAGTTACCGCTCCGCCGAGCATGTTGGCTCTTTAATTATAAATCAGTCTATGGTTTATTTACCAATTTATATGAGGCTAATTTTACTCTATTTCATGTTTAATACGAAACTCACTACTTTAATCATTGACATCTCATTCACATTAACTTCATTTTAAACGCATCTTAGGCTCTTAGCTTATTGCGAAACTCTCGTCAAGAAGTATGCAACTCACAAATTACGAATTTGCATTTATATGTTACTAATTATTTGTGTAAAAAATTTAGTGAAAAAATATATTATCAACTCAATTTTCTATGAATTATTTATCTTATCTTTTTAATGTTTTAATTTTTAATCTCTTTACAGACTAAACACCAAGTTATATAACAGGAAGAGTTAATTACATGGTCTCTGTTGTTTACCTATTTTCACGTATGCTTCGCGCCTTTAACAAACGCTCCATATCCATATGGAGCGTTTTTAAAGGCGCGGAGCATACGCGAAAAATGGGTAAACTAGAAGGACCATCCGTATAATTAACTCTAAGAGGAATGAATAAAACACTCGTGATTGTTATGGAGGGGGTGGGCACGGGTTGGGTGAGGTGTCGCCTCGTCCCCGATAGGAACAGAGGCGGCTCAATCATTTTGGTGGCCTAAAGCGAACTAAAACATTGAGGCCCCTTTTTCACGTTTATAGGTTCGTCTATATCTAGAGATTTATTTACATCCAGAGGTGCATTATCTTTTAAGATTATGAATTTTAGTAAATAATATTTTTGTCATTCCATTTCAGCTTCTAGTTTATGTTTCTTTTTTTATTTTATTTTAAAATGACCAGATTCATGCTTTCTAATTTAATTTAACATAATTAGAGCAAGATTTATCACAGTTTGAGCCAATTTACAAATTAATAAATTCAAGTTAATCAATTAAGCAAAAAATCCAGTGAATTGTATTTGGGAATTGTGATAGAATACAAGTAGAACTACAGAAAACCCAAGTTTTTAACTTCCAACTAGAATTGTTTTAGAAGTTCAGCCAATCTATCTTATAAACGAAAATCCAAATCTGTCAGTCTACCTTATAAATGAAAATCCAAATCCAAAAACTGAGGCCCTTTATCATTTGATGACCTAAAAATAGGGCTTTACTTGCTTTACCAAAAGACGCCCCTGGATAGGAACACAACCCCCTTCTCAGCACCGTCGTTTTCTGCCTTTCAGCAACCCATGTCTCCTGCACGCGTCCCCAACTCCAACTGCCATATAGTCGTTGATCAATAATTTTTTTTTGTTTTTAATCCAAACCCTATATATAAATCAAATCTGTTTTATTCTTCACCTCATTCTTTTATCTCTATCAGACCTATATATTTCCTCAAAATTCCATCATAAACTCTTCAATGTATCTCTTTGAATTTCTAGAATCATTCTAGTTCATCAAGCTCAAACCATTCATCATTTAATGCAAATGTTTGTAACTTTCAATTTCTTGCTACAATTGTTGAAACCATGTTAAACAAGAAGTTGAAGACATCGCGAGGTCAAGAGTTCGTTTTTAGAGATCCTGAAGTTGCACATAATCATCTCGTGCAAGATTACTTCATTGAGGAGCCAGTATACGGTGACAAGATGTTTAGAACAAGTTTTCGAATACACAAAGAACTATTCCTACAAATAGTTGGTGATATGAAACGAAACATTGAATTTTTTCAAAATAAACCCCGGTATTTAGGGGGTGGGAGTGGTACCCTCCCAACCAAAGTACCCTCCCAAATTAGTCCAATTAGAAGATGCCAACTTATTTAGTCAAACTACCTTCCCAAAGTACCCTCTATGGTGGGAGTGGTACCCTCCAACCCTCCTATATATCTTGACCAAGTCAACCAGAGCATGCTGCATTAAATGCATTAAAGGATACCCGCTTGAAGTTTCAACGGGTAAAAGTACCCACCAGCACCCTCCCAACATACCTGCTTGAAGCCGCTTCGCTTGCGGCGGTGAACCCGCCAACCTGCCTCTACCCGCCTCCACTCCCACCCCCTTACACTAAATACGCGAACAAAAATACTTCAAACAAACAAAAAACCAAGGTATCTTTTTTTTTAAAGGCAACGCTAGATATTATAGGATAATTGGGTTTCCCCAAGGCAACACCTAGAACATCTAGGGCAGCCCACCACAGGAGGAACCCTCCAACTGGGTAAACCCCCTGACCTGACCACATACCCTTTTTTTGCTGTTGCCATGATTCGAACCCAAGACCTCCACTATAAAAAGTCTTTGGACTACCATTGCATCAAATGACCAACGGTAAACCAAGGTATCTTAAACCTTAAAAAGTTAAACTAGTTATTACATTTTTAGATATTGATAGTTAGATATAATTACTTCAAAGTTCAAATAACAACTCCAAAGTCCTAACACATTTGCAAATAGAGAAGCATGAGTATATACATGACTTTTTTGGTCTAATGTTCGATGAATATTTAAAAGAGGGCTTTTTTCACCCTATGCCGTACGACACAAAATCCAATTCCAATAAATCAGCGTGCACAGTTACCGTCGTCAGTTCCGAGTCCAATTACATTCCGACGACGTGATCTGGTGGCAATCGGAGAACAGAAAGAAGCGAGATAGTCGGTGACGATGAGAACGAACATAAAGCAGTATCTAAAGTCCAGGAAACGCACCTTGGATGATAAAGGCGAACAACTCTTGTTATCATCAACCGATTTAGCTTCTCACGACGACGTTTTGACGGAAATCCTGCTGCGATTACCTATCCGATCACTCCTCCGATCAAAATGCGTATCGAAGCATTGGCGCACTCTGATTTCAGACCATCGGTTCGCTCTGATTCGAAACCCTAACCCTAATCCCCCTCGCGGCTTGTTTCTCCGGTGGATTCGAAACCCTAACCCTAATGTCACTACTCCTGAATACGAATTCGTCCCTTTCGATTGCGAAAATCATGTTAAACCGCCGTTCAAAACACTGAATTTTGATCGGGACGTGTCGAATTCAGGTATAATAGTTCTTCATTCTTCCAATGGTTTAATGCTTTGTCATAGTCTGCATGAACATTTCTGCAAGATTTCAAAATCAATTGTTTACAATGCAATGTATTATGTTTATAATCCAACAATCAATCAAGTTGTCACCCTTCCGAAACCTGATAATCTTGAAGGTTGCGATTGGATTCGAAGGCGGCCGCGCGGTATGACATTAGCTTTTGATCCTGTGAAATCACCTCACTATAAAGTGGTGTGTGTTAGAGGACATTTGTGGAGTGAGCATTTTTGCACCATAGAGATTTACTCATCAGAAAATGGGAGTTGGAAGACGTGTGGAAAGCCTTTCGGGAATCAGATTGATACAGAGTTTATGGGTGGAGTTTATTGGAATGATGCGGTTCACTGGATCTGTAAAAAAGGGTACATTTTTTACTTAAGTATTGATGAGGATCGCGTTGATAGAGTTCCTACGCCTGTTATGCATGATGGGTGGAATGTTAAGAGGCATTGTTATCCTCTAGTTGAGTCGCGTGATTGTTTGTTGTTTATTGACATCTTTCCTCCGTCAAGTATGAAGCTTGATGTTCATGAGATGAGTGCAGACTATTCAGGGTGGTCGGTTAAGTACCATGTTGATCTTAATCAAGTTTTGACTAGATTCCCTGAAACAGATGAAGTAACTTTGGCTTTAGGTTTTATCAGGCCCGTGCAACCGTTTGTGATGCATTGTCTTGTTGTGGGAGAAAGAGAAGAAGACTCGTTTTTAGTGTTGGAAATACCTGGGAAAGCTATAAGATACAATATTGGTTTGAAGACTTTTCAGGAGCTGTGTGATCTTGAGTTGTCTAAACCTTTACGATTGTCTGTTGCAGATGACGGGTTTTCAAAACTGGGTCGATGGCCAGGTGCTTTTTTGTTCTTCGAGTCGCTTTCTAATGTCTAGTGGAAATGTTAATGTTGTACTTACCTTTTGTTTTTGTGGGATACTTGTTTGTTGTGTCTGGTTAAACTCAAATAGTTAAACATATAGTTTTTCATTCTGGCTTTGCCTTACAAAACTGCTTATAGCTTATCAGCCTTTAATATCTTGTGTCATTTCAGTTTTGAGTTTCAAACTTTGGTAGCATGTTTGATCTGGATATGTAATGGTTCAAGTTTTTAATGGAATCTTGGTATGCATGTTTGATGTGGGTTATTTGACATTTCTTGATTTTTTTTTTTGCACATGTTATTTTACTAGCATGAGTAGATGTGGTAGATTTGATGGAGTAAACAATAAAACTGCTCATATAAGAATTTGAAAGATATTCTCCTATTTAATATGACTATTTAAATTCGTATGTTGTTTTATGTCTAGGGATTACAATGGGCTGTGTTTGATATTCTCTGAATCTTTGTCCTATACCTGATTGTATAACTATAACCCATATCTAGTTTCATTCCCGTTGGGTACTTGCTTCGGTTTCGTGGGTTTCTCCATGCATATTAGAGTTCATTTCATGATCTTATGTGGTTAAAATTTACCTCTTCCACCATGTTTTGGTCTCAAACTCATCTTTTGAAATATCAAATACTCAAGTTCAGTTTTTTAAAAACTTTAAGTATCTAGCTTCAATATATAAAACATAATTTATTATATTATTATTATATATTATATTAATATATTCGGTTATTATGTGATAAACATGTATTATATCATGCTAGTATTTGAACCCATGAAAAATATTTATGATAAATCCCATACCTAGTTTCATATTCGAAAACGTGTCGCGGAACTCGACCTTAATGTGTTGGTTTCTTCTTGTCCGATTCAAGTTTTTTTTTCTCATAATAGATTTGACGTGTGTGTATATCTTAATGCTAGATAGATTATGTATTGTCAAATTGCATGTAGCTTAATGGTACAAGGTGTTGAAATGGTGTCTGTCCCAAGTGATTGAGTGTTCAAGTTTTATTGTGGGCAAATGGTGCGGATTTAAGAGTAGGTATAGTGGGTGTGTGACTTCGTCATTAAAAAAAAGATGTGTGATGTATTGAATTTGTGTGTTTTATATCATAGGGCTAACGAAATTATGTATCATGAATAGTGACGGACCTAGAAAATTTATGGGGGGCGATCTGGATTTTAACACGTATAACACTTGAATATTTTATTTTCATGGAGGCGGTTGCTTCCCATACTCAATATATAGGTCCGTCCATGATCATGAAGCTCCTAAGAGATTGATATACGATGAACAAAAGATATTATTCTTGGGTGGATCCAAATAAGAACCAGAACGAATAAAACCATTTTTTTTATCATAAAACGAACAAAGTGAGGAAAGTTCATGAATACAGTAAAAAAGACGAGACCAAAATCTCAACCATTCATTAAAATATGACTCTAAATGTTAAAATTTAATTCATTTGATGTATGATTCTTTAATGAATAAAACCTTTTTTAGCCTTTGACTATAAAACGAACAAAGGAAAGAGAGGGTCACGATTTTTTAATCCCAGGGAGACCATGATTCAACCCATTCAATCAAGAACAAAAAAGAAGATTGATAAACACTAAACTAACAATATGAATTCGTTCTACAGAGATTACAAATGTCGACCCGTTATATACCTGATGAAGCGGTGCCAAGCATATGACGCAATGATTCGATCTACTTCTAACCCTAATCTAAATGACATGTTTTCTAATAATCGGTTTCTAACTTACATTATGTACACAAAGACCCTTGGACTAAACATAAATACATTCTTGACACTAAACTAAACTTTTGACTAATTATATAAACGACCCGTAACTTTGAATCAAACTTGATCACACAATTAAGGCCAACAACGATTAATACAGTAAAAAAGACAATATATTGAAATCTCAACCATTCATTAAAATATCATCCTAAATGTTAAAAATTAATTCATTTGATTCATAATACTTTAATGATTTCCATGTAAACCTTACTCAATTATCTCCTCTACATATAAAATGCATTGTATTCAACATTATCTAACCACCATCAAATAAGTTGTTAACAAAAATGACTCACATTCCACATGCAATGGATCTTTGTATTATTTAGTCATATTCTACATCACCTACCAGACAGTTACACTTTGGCCCATAACCACCTATGACAGCTAAAATATTTAAAGAAAATGAACTGGAATTGCTCTGTGTGTGAGTGATTAAAGACTATTATAAATACTTGATTTGTCATATCTAACCGTTGTACAGAATCTAGAAAACAGTTAATTTCTTTCAATATTCTCAATAATTGGCAATTTTGATATTTTCTTTTCTTGTTCAACAAAGAACTCTGCAACACCAACCAATAGATGGGTCAACCACCAATAAAGGCTCTGACTTTGACCCTTCAAAAACACGTTTGACCCATATCAAAAACACCCTTTTCAATACAGATGTTGGCCCTTCATCAACACCATACTAAATCAGTGAGGAAAACTATTGGCAATGGTAAAGTACAACCTCTACTGCATGTGAGTACAACTTCCAAAGCACCACAGCAGAACCCTCATCTCATTCTTCCCAAAATTTTAAACATTTTGACCATTTCTGTCCCCAATATGTCAAAACTTCACGATTTTGGTCCAATTTCTTCAAGCTTCTTACAAATCTGCTTTATGTCCGGCCTAAGAGAAGGTGAAGGCGAACAACAAGCCAATGAAAGTTGGACAAATTTGATAATAATATCTTCACTAACGCAACTTGATCCACCATTATCATCTTCAAGAACACCAGGATGATATAAATCTGACATCCGGCAATCCAGCATTGCATTTCCAATCGCGGTTGGCAAATATAAATCTTGATCAGGGTTTGCTTTACCATTAATTGGTTCCTTACCCGTTATTAATTCAAGTAAAATCACCCCAAGATTGTAGATATCAGTTTCAGTACTAGTGTCTTTCATTTTTGTTAATTCAGGTGCTTTATAACCCTCCACAGCAGTATCTTCTAGCATTTCTTGTGATGCTGCTGAATTCAAGAGAAGATGTAGGCCAAAATCGGATATAAATGGTTGATAATTTCTGCCCAAAAGTATGTTTTTTGACTTGAGATTTCCGTGGATAATCGGCTTCTGAAAGCTTGTATGAAGATGATCTAATCCTCTAACAATGCCTGTTGATATCCTGTAAATGATTTCCCATTTGTGCGAGTTGCCGTTCTCGTCTGCACAATGAATAGCATTATAATGAATAGCATGTGAAGGATTATAATGAATAGCATGTGAAGGAGATTAAATATAAGAAGATAATCTAATACAAACAAAGATCTAAATTGATGACCAGAATGAACCGGCAGGCTTTCCCCACAGGCATATTATATCCAATCAAAAAACCCTTTAAATCTAGAATAAATCCATTTTCTATATGAAGAAAATTGCCAGGTTAACTTACATGAATAGTTAATTATGTCTTGAGCTGACATAATTGTATTATTGTAACCAACCTCTATCAATTGAGCCAAATTCTGACTTTACAAGGTCAAAATAGTCATTCTAGAATATGAAACTGATAACAAATAGCTACCCGTCACATAGTCCTAATCTTCAAGATATCAACAAGATCTTGTTAAACTTTTTAACTTAAAATAATAAATGGTGTTACCAAACTTAAATTTGATTGATCTAAAGCATAAAGGGAAAATAAACATGTTCAAGAAAATCATAAAAGGTTGAATCTTTACCCTAGTAAATAAAATTTTAACCTTCTTTAACAAGGGTATGTATAAAAAAAGATGCATAAATTGCATCACATGGTTGTACAGTACAGTTCAATCACTTGCTGCAATATCCATGTATAAACTGCATTAAAGGTAGCTCATGACTTCATTAATTTTCTTGCCTTTTTAAAAATTATCATTGCCCAAAAAAAGTACTATTTCATTTAGAATCTTTAAAGAAAACCCAAAAGTAAAAAACAAATCTTTATTAATCATGGACACAAAAAAATTATCATTGCCCAAAAAGAACATTACTTCATTAAAAATCTGTATGAAAACCCAAAAAAAGGAGATAAAAATCAAATCTTTTTATTTTAAATTTGTAAATATGCACATCAAGAAATTAAAGATAAATGAGATTGTGCAGAGAAATCACCTCTAATAAACTGAGCCAAATGTCCCCTCATGTAAAAAGGATGAACCAGAAGCTTTTCACCTCTAGGCCCAGAATAGAACCCACAAAGAGGCACCAAATTAGGATGCTTAATTGACCCCAAAAGTTGTACCACACGCATCACATCTTGTACCTTCCCAATAGTACAAGCTGGCCTCAAGAATCTCAACAACAAAACTGAATCACCCAACAAATTAGCCCTATACAAAGTCCCATAACTTGATTTCCCAATCACTTCACCAGGAGCATCCAATATGTCAAAACAAGTGAGATCTTCACCACCTTCAAATTTAATAAAATCCCCTTTCATCTCTATTTCTTCAACACCACTTTCTTTAAATTCAGGGTTTGCTTCTTTATCCCATGATTCATTTCTTGCAGACCCTTTTCTTCTGAAGACACAAATCAAGAAAAGAATAACAAATAAAACAAAAGAAGAACATAATGTCACAATCAGTATAATCATGTGTCTTTTCTCCATTTGGGTTGGTAGGAAAAAAAAAGTAAATTTTTTTTGTGAGTGAAGATGAAATCTACAGGATCCGGGTCGGGTTTAAAGATTCAAAGTGAGCCCATTTTGGTTGTGTTTTGGGGAGGATGGATCTGGGTAGGAAGTATGAAATTTGTTTGATGGTATAAGAGGACAGACAGAGAAGACATTAATATTGTTGAGAAGAAGCTTTTCTTCTCTTATGTTTTAAGAGCAGACAAGAGAAGTGAATGGATGTGGGGCATTGTGAGAGATTGTCTTATGGGAATCAAATCATTTTTCAAGGTATATTGGAAGGGGCTAATTAGTTTTGTAATTATTGAATTTATATTTTTATAATAAAATATTTGTTCTAACTTGAGCCTTCAGATTTTAGAATAATTTTTCTATATTTATCTTTATAGTTTATCTAAAAAAAACATATTTTTCTCTAAATTTATACTTCCTTTAAAAACTCCACATATCTCATTCTCTACATCTATCTCTATTCAATTAAACTATATTTTTTATTCCTTTTATTTATTTTTCTATTTCGTACACTCACAAACATTTATAGAGAATAATAACGGGTCTTTATATTTAGAGATTCAGAGTAATATCTCTAAGAGCATTCATAGCAGGTTCTGTATATATTTGTGAGTGAGTTCTGTATATTTTAGAGAGTGTTTAAAATGGTTGTGAGTGAAGAAGAGAGAAAATGTTATTATTCATCTGTATATTTGTGAAAACATTGTTCACCTTCATTAGTTTTTTAATATTTTTTTAAAGTGATTGTGAGTGCAGGATAGAGAAATGTAATGATAAAGGTCTAAAAACTATTATTTAATTGAAAAGAAAAAAAAATATAGTATTTTTTAGTGTAATTATAAGGATACGGATAAAAACTCCGTTACGAATGCTCTAAGTTTTTTCTCTATTTTAGAGAATAAGATGAAAGTAGATTTTTTTTACTATTCTCTATTTTTTTCTAAATTTTAATAATGAAGACATAGATAGAGAATCTAATCTGTGTGTTCTTATAATATGACGCATTTTGGTTTTAAAATAAATTTTTTTAGTTATTCTTAAATTAAAAAAAACAAAAAAACTTCTTATTCTCTTTAGCTGAGCAGAGGTGTTAGGTTTGAATGTTGTTTCATGCCATAGCCTTTTGAAAACCAATTTGTCAAGTGCAAACTATGATTTACTTGATTCTGTTGACGAAGTAAACTGTGATTTACTCGATTCTGTTGACGAATAAGGTATCGACGGTTCTTGTGGTTTCTAAAAGGTTAAAATTTGATTTCATAGTTTCTCTTTTCTATTACATCTTTATATCATATTCTTAAATTGAATTTTAAACAACATTATAAAGCCTACAAATTATTTTCCTTTTTCTAGTAATGTGATTTGATTGGAGTGTCTTCCTAGTCATGTGGTTTGCATTGTGGTATTTTGAATTTTGGGGAAACAAGTGGGAAATATAGAAGCATGTTATTGGTGGGGTCGGCGAGTTATATGCCCTCGGTGGAATTTTCAAATCTGGATCTTTTGTTGTTGAAAATTGAGATAACCAAAAGATGAAAACACCTTGGTTTTGGACCACTTAAGTTTTAAAATAAAGTTTTATAAAAGTTTTGACTTTTAAACTTTAGAATTAATTATACGGATCGCCCATGTGGTTTACTCAGATTTCACTTTTGACCCCTGCGAATGCTAAATTACAAGTTTGGACCAATAGTTTGCACACTTATTTCATTTTTGGGTCCTGAGTTGGATGAAGGTTAACTTTTTCAGTTAAGTGCATATAAAATGACTAAAACACCCCTCTAAACAAAAGTGTCAAACCCTCCACCTCCAACCATCATCTCCACCCTCTCACACATCCTCCACCTCCACTGCCTTCCACCGCCGTCTCCGACCATCCTACCACACCTCACCTCCACCGCCTTCCACCTCCATCTCCGCCCTGTAGCAGGAATAGGGTTACCTTTTTTCTATGGAATTTAATAAATCAAGTCGGAACTTGATGAAGGTGAAGCAGAAACTGCTACTGTTATGGTGGCGTCTGTGTTCTCATCTTCGACGACCTAATCAGCCGCAGACGAAGACCCGGTGGCTGTTTGTTCATCTTCTCTGGTGCTAATAGACTAATCAATAATTCCCCAAATTAATGTTTATATTCTTGACTTTTCCTTCTCCCGTGTTCTCTACAACAAAACAATCCAGAAACAAGTTTTCCTTCTGATGAATACACCAATCAACTCCAATACCAAATTGAAGTTTGAAGAGCTGTTCTTGGCCTTTTTCGATGCTGGCCAACGAACACAAAAATCGATTTGATTACTTAAATTTGTTCCGGTTTCGGCGTAACTTCTGATCGTCCTTTTGATCTTAATAGCAACAGAAAAAATGAAATTGAACATGAGAATCAAATGAGCTTGATGCTCTGATCCGAAGTGTTGTCCCAGATCTTCTTAAAAACACACAATTGAACAATGATAAACCAAACTTAAAACTTGATGATGAACAAATTACAATCACAGACGCAAAGCTTCTAGGCTTATAACAGATTCAAACCCAAAGCTTCATACTTGACCGGCTTCTAGGGCGGAGATTGCGATGGTTTGGCGACGGCATCTGTCTTCGGACCAGTATATTCTTTGACGGCGAAGGCGGACCGGCAAAATCTTGATGTCGGTGAAGGTATTGGCAGAGAAGGAAGACCAGCATCTGTCCTTGGTGGTGTTTGCGTTTGTTTTCCGATCGCCGACGATAATCGTGAGGGAGGGGGGATGAAGGGGCTAGGGTTGGTGGTGGTGATATAACTGATGATGATGATGATGATGATGGTAGTATTTTAGTAGACAAATTAAAAAAAAAGGAGTGGCCCACATGTAATACTTGATTTCTTATTAAAAATATAAGGGGTATTTTTGTCATTTCACGCCCACTTAACAGACAAACTTAACCCCCATCCAACCTAGGGGCCATCTCTGTTACAATCGTGCAAACTATTGATCCAAACTTGTAATTTAGCATTACCAGGGGCCAAAAGTGAAATATGGGTAAACCACATGAGCCATCCGTGTAATTAATTCTAAACTTTATAAATAATTAGTGTATATTTATAAAAGAAAGTAAGTAGAACTCGTCTTCATCGTTTTAGGCATGTCTCCAACCCCATGGTTTGACCCAACCTTATTGTTTTCCTAGCATCCTGACCCCAACCATGACACGACCTCATGACTCAACTTTGGTTATTTCACTGTCCTGACCTCCTCTATGTCTTGTCATATGTGTAATGTGTACGCGCTTATACACACTTATATGTTTCCTTGATCGTGCTTTTCAAACTTTTTCTTCTTGTTCTTCTTTCTTTACTCGTTACCCCATGACAACTTCTCCAGTTGCCACATTGCTATCGTCTTATGGACCTCATTAAAATTGTACACCTTCACATTAAACCTTAGACCCTTACGCTGTGTTCCCGAGTCTTATTTAAGGAAGGAAAAGAAGGGAAGGAGAATGGAACCGTTGTTCTAGAGTTATTTTTAAGGGGAAAAAGAAAGAAAATGGAAGAAAGGGTGTTCCAGAGTTTTTTTGAAGGAGTGAAATGAAGGAATTTGAAGGGAGAACAAGTATAATATTCATCATCTTAAATTGGAGAGATTTGGAGAGAAAAGAAAAGAAAAGAGGGGAAAAGAAAAAAAAGAGAAAGAACACTTTCTATTCTTTTCTCTCCTCTAGTAATTCTATTATTTTCTCTCCTCTAGTAAACTCAGAAACACAACGTTAGGGTATCAAGTATATTGACGTGAAAGGGGAGTGAAGGGCGTGACACACCGCCCCCTCGGTGGCGGGGGGGAGGGGGGGAATGAGCAGACTCACTGAGCATCTAACCCATTTCCACCCGTTGATTATTAATATTTAAACCCATAACTCATTTTTAACTATTGAAAGTCCATGCACACACCACTCACACGGGTATACCCCTCCCATGTGAGAGTCATGTGAAAAATCTGGGTGGGTGAGATGGCGTGCACTTTTTGCTCACACCACTCACACTTACATAGATATACCTCATGCAGTTACTCCGTTACGAGAATCCATGAGTCTCCTCTTTGAACTTGGAGGGTGTTCTAAAAAAAGGTTTACTTGGATTAATTTAGTATTTTTTTTTAATTTGCATTTATTTTTATATATCAGGAGAAATTATGTACTTAGTTTAAGTTACATAGTGATCATTAATGTTACTCTATGAATTTACCCAAAAATAACAGTGACAACAAATAATGGAACCAAACCTAACACCACATGCGACAATAACCACAAACATTTGATGCATGTTGGAGTTGCTCAAAGACCATCAAATGTATCTTTTTTCATAATTTTAGAGAAACAAAATAATCTCCACCACATTCACATATGTAAATCCCCAACTCTTTATATTAGACTATATCTTAATACAATATTCTAATTTAGACCGGTTAGTTTGTTTATCGACTTAATAAATAAACAATTTAATATTTTAATTGAAAGTTGTATATACAAACTATTTTGTAGCACATATCAATTGTTATGGACTTGAAGGTTTTATATTTAGTGTGTGTGTATATATATATAGGGGGAAGATCAAATAAGAAGTTGTTTTCGGCTAAGAACTCTAAGAAGTGACAAAAACATTAAGAAACGATATCAAACGAACTCGGATTGAGCTCATTCCAGCGGCGTTGGAACCGTATCGTCGAACTCTACCATCTTAGCTTTTAGGGTTTAGCTTTTAGGGTTTAGATCTTAGCGTTGAATTTTAGGATTTTAGCCTAAGGGTTTAGCTTTTAGGGTTTAGGTTTTTTTTTAGGGGGTGGGGGTGGGGGTTTAGGTTTTTGGGGGTGGGTGGGGGTGGGTTTAGGTTTTGGGGGGGGGGGTGGGGTGGGGGGGTTTAGGTTTTTAGGGGTGGGGGTGGGGGTTTTAGGCTTTTCGAGGTGGGGTTGGAGGGGGGGTTTAGGTTTTTGGGGGTGCGGGTGGAGGGGGGTTTAGGTTTTTGGGTCCGGATTAGAGTTCGATGAGACGGTTCCAACGCCGCTCGAATGAGCTCAATCGGAGTTCGTTTGATCCACTTCTTAGCGTTTCTTAGCGAAAAACCACTTCTTAGCGGAACATTCCCGTATATATATATATATAGGGAATGTATATGATGAAAACCCCTCCTAGTTGTGAAAACATTTGAAAACTGTTCAAAAATCGGATTTTTACAAGGTTTTTTTTATTTTTTTTTGGAAAATCTTTTATATGTAATTTCAAAAAATTTTATAAAAAAAAAATCAAAAAGCGCCGACGATATAGTTTTATAAAAAAATTTAAAAATTCTGCCAAGTTGTTTTACATATGTAACATGTGTTTTTGCATATGTAATTTTTGTTTTTACACAAAAAACAGGGATTTTTGTCCATTTTAAAAAAACCGTTCGGCGTTTTTTGTATTTTTTTGACGAAAATTTTATAAAAGTTTCTAAGAATGATTCCCAAATTTTTTTTAAAACATGTTTTTTGGGAGAGTTTTCAAGGTTTTCTCAACATGCGGGTTTTCAAAATATCCATTCCATATATATATATATATATAAACGAAATGCATTCACATTTTGCAAAACAACAATTTATAACCCACAAGTCTATAGATATTATGATAAGAAAAAGAAAATTAGAAAGAGTACTACTTACAACAAAGATTATAAACCATATAAAAAATATCAAAATAGGTTGGGGCATATGAGATTTTTGACACTTGCAATAAAACATAAAAACTTACAGTATATTTGCAGTGGATGATGAAAATATTTATAGTGGATGATGAGAATATTTGCAGTGGATGATGAGAATATTTTCAGCGGATTGTAGCGGAATGACTCTTTTTTTTTCTTTTTTTTATATTTGGGATATAGTATGAAGAGCAAGAAAAGACATTTAGGAGAATAAGGGTTTACAAGAGAAATCAGAAAGGGAGAGTTTAGTTACTCATAACTGAGAATGATTCTATTGATTATTTTCGGTGTCTGATTACAAATGAAATGGCTTGCCTTAAATAGGTAAAGAAGATAAAGCACCTAAGCTATAAGACAAGAAATATAAAAGTAAAAGAAACGGCTACAAATTAAAGAAACAAAACAATAAAAAACTTTTCTTTTTATCTACAGAGAAGTGTCGGACAAATAATTGTTATAGACTTTGTTGGCAGAGACGTCATTGCATACGTTTTTATCAATCTTCTAGAAATCTCTGTGAGTGTCCGGTATGGATGGCGGTGTGCCAGTATCAGAATCAAGAATTTCATCACAAAAATCTTTTGAATTAATAATATGTTGTAGTTCAAGAGCTTCTCCTTCACCAATGAAAGGAAGAAACATGTTCCAATTTTTGCGAGTCCATATCTGTATATAATGTCCTTTGGCAAGAAGATGATAATTTTTCCAATGAAAGCCAGATGGCAATAAGGGAGTCTTCTGATTTTGGATAATAAACTGTGTAGTATCTTTTCTTTGGCTAGTTGCTTCAGGATTTTCTTTGGCAAGGCTGGCAAGGTTGTCGACCCAGTAAAGATCTGAGAATTGAATCTCATTTTGTATAGCTAGTCTTTTTAGATAATCTTTACCAGAAATTTTATGAGTGGTAAACATTCTTTTTCTTGCAGGTCTGTAGGTGTGGTCATTAGCAAAAGGAAAGGAAGAAAAGATTTTGCAGCCAATATGAGGAGGAAATACATGTGTAGAGATATTTCCAGTGGCTATCACAAACTTTTCTCCAAAGAGATTTATAATTCCTTATGTTTTTGTATTTAATTCTAATTCAATATAATCAATCATACCATTATGGTAAAATTGTAGAATTAAATCATGTGATATATCTGTCTGTTTAAGATTTATCTAAAGAAGGAGCAGGCAAGTTCTTTCTCCATTGTCATTTGTTCTTTTAACGATGGTAACCCCTTTATACTTTTCTTCATTAAGGGCAATCATCATGAGTCTGAGCTGTAACTCATACAATACTAGTGGGAATTTTGTACAAACTTTTTGTGATATTATCTGTTCGAATTCTGGAAATTGATCAAACACTGTTTGAAGGAAAGATTTCCTGGGATTGTCTAACATTCTAACTCTAAAAGCTTCGTAGCTTCTGTAATTTTCTTTTTTTTTCTCAAGCCTTTGTAATAATTGTATATTTTTTGCTTCTAGAATGCAAATTTTTTGTTTTAAAATACTATTTTTGATATGACTTTGTATAGACTGTGTATTTTTTTCCTTGCTGTATAAGCTGTTTTTGCAGACTTGCAATAGTTTCTTCTTGAGTCTTTATAATTTTTTCATGACTCGATTTTGTAACTTGTGAAAATGTTTGAACCTCTTCTGGTTCAATAAAAAGTTGTCTATACCAAAGTGTTATGTGACTGTTTTTAGAGCTTTTGAAAAGCTGTGATAACCTTTGTAAACTGGTCCGGGACATTGTCTAAACTTTGCAACTGTCTCCCATTTGTTAAAAATACCAATTTTGGTACCTCTAAAAATTATGTAATGTGTAAACTTTGGAGGCTGTTTTTCAGGGCATTTAATTCCTTGTTCGCTAAAATATATGCTTAGTGCATTTCAAATTTGAATTTTGAAGGAGGATGCATGAGGCATGGTCTGAATATGCCATAAGTTGTCTAGTACACTTTGTTGTTTATCTGTCAGTTTCATTCTACTAATGGGACGAAACTTTTTGTGTAAGTCATTACAGACTTGTAGGGCATAAGAGCCAAAAGAAATAATGGGATTGTAGGAGGAAATGGGTTTTTAAAGAACTGATTTTTATAGGCTGTATTTTTGGAATAGGTGACTGGGCTTTGTGAAGGTTGTGTAAAGTTGAGGAAATAGGGAGGTAACTGTCTAGAACTTTGTGGAACTTGGGTGTTCTGTAATGAAGCTGCTTGTCTAGTACCGTGTATCTTTTCAGCTTGGAAAGCTTGGCTCATTAGCTTTTCTGTTTCTTCATCGTCATTAGATGAAATACTCATAGGCGAGGAATTCTTTTTAAACTGTATGGGCCTGATGACCATCTTTTCTTTTCCTTTCTGCTTTTTATCCATCTGAACAAAGTAATTTGTTAATGTTTCGAGATAACAAATCAGCTATCCCGTTATCTTTTCCTTTAATGTGTTCAAACTGTATAGTATATCCACTACCCTGTATAATATTCTGTAAATTTACCCATCTTGTTTTGTTTATCTTTTTGCTCTGATTGTTTTTAATTAATTTAACTATAGCTTCACAGTCTGCTCTGACTGTAAAATCTTTGTGTAAAAATAATTTAAATTTTTCTAAAGCATTGATTAATGCTTGTATTTCGAAGTCTAAACTGGTCCAAGTGGTTCCAGTTTTGAAGCTTCCGCTATAATACGGACATATTTTTTCTTCTTTTTTATGACTGTAAACATTAGGTTTGCAAAGGAGAACTGCTCCCATCCTTCTTTGCATCAATCAACTTCTATAATTATGTAATCTGTTATAAGTGGTAATTCTAAGGATTTGATTTCTTTATCTTTTTAATCAAGATAATGTCTTCTTGATTAAAATGTCTCTGTCCATTTTTAGTGGTTTTCCCGTATAAAGGACCTACTAATTTTGAAAGGTTTGAAATAAACTTTCTAGCATAATTTACCAAACATAAAAAAGCTTGAATCTGTTTTAAATTAGTAAGTTTCTCTGAAAAATCAAGAATTTTTGTAGAAATATGTGGTTGTAACTCAATTTTTTCGTTACCAATTTATAATCCTAATAAAGAATTTTTTCTTTTAAATAATTTCATCTTTTTCTTGGATACTACTATCCCATTCTTTTTTATTTCTTCAAATATCTGTTGTAGATGTGTCTCATGTTCCTAGACTGTCTCACTTGCTACTAGTATATCATCAATATATACTAGGCAAAATTTGTATTTGAGAAATATACTGTCCATAAATATTTGGAATATTGAAGGAGCATTCTTTAGTCCGAAGCTAAGAACATTCCATTCATATAATCCTTCAGAACATGTAAAAACTGTCCATTTTTTAAAATCTTCTTCTAGATGTAGTTGATTAAAACCTGATTTTAGGTCAAATTTAGAAAAGATTTTGTTATTATGTATTAGTTGAATTAGGCTGTTTTTATTAGGGATGTTGTAACCATCGTCTTCTGTATTATCATTTAATCTTTTGTAATTGTAGACGATTCTTGTTTTTCCTCTTTTTATTTCGCTATGGTTTTTTACTATAAAAGTTGTTGATCTGTGTGGACTTTCAGATTTTCTGATTAATCCTTGTTTAGTCATTTCGAGTATTTGTGTTTTGAATTCCTCTCTGCCTAGAGGGCTATATTCTATATTTGTATTTCTTATGGTAATGTATGGATTTTTTAATTTGAATTTGCAGACATATTTAACTTTTGAATTTGTAATATCTTCTCCTATAAGTCCTATTCGTTCTAGGTGTAAAATTGTAGGATGATTAATATTTTTTGTAATATCTTGTCCTTTCTCTAGTTCATAGTTTATAAAATTTGTGAGGAGTTGCAGAGCTTCATTTTCAATAAAGTTTTGTCTTTTATTTTTATTTAAGAATTCTAATTTTTCTTTTTCTCCTCTTTTGTGAGCAATTTCATTTGTGTTTTTATATCTTAAAGTAGGGAAACTGTAGATTTGTTTGCTAATAGTTATAAAGTTTTTTGTTATAGTAATAGCACCATTTAATCCTAATATGAAATTTAATCCTAGGACAAAGCCTCTGGATTTAATATATTGGGAATTTATATTAATTTGTGGAATATCATATTTTTTACTATAGTTTCCTGTAAAATCTAAAAATTGTATTCCTACTAGTTCTAGATAGTGTGTTATGTTGATTAATTTGTCTTCTACAGTTCTTGTCATTAATTTATATGTAAGTGGTTTATGGAATTTTTCATGCGTTAAACTGTGTGATATTACACTTTTAGTTGCTCCTGTATCTACTAGGGTTGTTAAGTCTATTGGTGTATTAGCATAAAACCAAAATCTACACTGTATATTTATCATATTTATGGATCCATTAGTTTGTATAAGAGTTTGTTCTAGGGATGAGATCGGTACCGGTACCGAAAGTACCGATACCGATTTAGAGGAAAACTGGGTACCGAACCGGTTTTTCGGTACCTTGCCGCTTTGGTACCGCTTTGATGTTTTCCTTTTTTTTGCAAAAAAAAGAAAAATATTTAAATGTGTCAAAGTAACCCCAACACTTTGCCCTCTCTCTGCCTACTTTTTGAGATTTCCTTTGGGTTCCTTCCGCATTTGTTGCTTGTTTTCTCTTACAGCTTTGTTCCCCATTAGCCGAATCCGAGTCATTATCGAGTTGGACAAAAAGGGTCTCATCAATAAATGTATCGTCTCCCTACATAAACAAATACAAAGATATTAAGAAACTTAATTTTAGAATAAATAAACTGAAAAATTATAATCAAAACATATACTTCACTTAATTTGGATAATTTATGTGTATGTATGCATGTGAACATATATATAGATCTATGTATGCATATAGATCTTCATTTTTGGCATGGTTTCTCATATTTAATGACTGTGACTACTTTCTGGTATTCCTTGCATTTTCATGTTGTTGAAAGAGTGATTTTTCTTCACGTATTTTGGATAAACAGTGTGTATGCTTATAGAAAAATGGCCCAGATTCTCCAAACCCATTTCAACTTCAAATCGGTTGTGTGCAGTTGTTCAGGAAGGCAAAGAAAATGTATCGAATTTCATCTGTTTCAATTTCTTATTATATTATCTCCTTCGAAATCAATTTCCCATTCACAAAGTTTTAGTCGCCAGAACAGATTGATATCACAACAGTCATCTTCGAATCGAAATTTCAAATATCAAATCCAAGCAAAAGTTATCATTAAATCCACTTAGAAATTACTAAAATAAAGTCTAGAGATAAGATCGGTACTGGTACCGAAAATACCGCTACCGTACCGGTACCGGTACCGAAAGTATCGATACCGAATTTCTGTAGAAGTGGGTACCAAGTACCGTACCGAATCTATCGGTTCGGTACCAATTCGGTACGGTATCGGTATTCGGTATCAAATTCTCATCCCTAGTTTGTTCTGGTTCTGTGGCCATGTTATTTATTTCTGAAAATTCTACTACTTGTTTTTTCTTTTCTATTAAATCTTCAAATCTGGTAATTTTATTATTCATAATTTCTATTTTTAATTTGTTAACTTCTATAGCTAGTTCTAATTTTTTGAATTTTTCATCGTATTCATTTGTATTTTTATTTGTAAATTTGACTAGTATTTGGTTCTATATCATGAATATTTTTTATGCAAATATGACAAATTTCTTTAAAGCATATATTGCATTGGGATCTTTTGTCTATACTTGGGTAGTATTCGCAAATATAACATTTGATATCATTGTTTCCTTTTCTATGCTTCCAATCATGCTTACATTCTTCTGGATTTGTGTATGTATATAAGATTTTTGTTACAGGCTTTTCTTCTTCAATGTATATACTATATATTGATTCATTATCTGTATGATATGTGTCTAACGCTTCTATTTCATAATCTTTAAGTTGTTCTACTAGGTTGCTTCTTTCTATATTTTTATTTTTGTTTGGACATTTATTGGCTAAATGTTCTGTATCTCCACATATAAAACACTTGCATGTTCTAGTATGAGGCTTTCTAACATATATGTTTTGATATTTTTTATATGGTTTATAATCTTTGTTGTAAGTAGTACTCTTTCTAATTTTCCTTTTCTTATCATAGCATCCATAGGCTTGTGTGGTATAAATTGTTGTTTTACAAAATGCGAATGCATTTCGTTTTAGTTGCTCTTGTAATGCAAATTCTTTACGTTTTTCTTCTAGAATACTAAATGTATATGTTATTCTAGGTCCTATTCCTATGTTTTCTAGATTTCCATATTGTAACTTCCAGGCTTCATGTATGCTTTTTCCTAAATCTCCTGGTAATTTTATAAAATATTTATCACATAAATTATCTTTCATAGCTTGTCCTGTTTGTGCTAATAATCTTGTAAAATCTAATGTGAATTCGTTTATATATTTCATGCCTGCTATGCTTAGTTGTTCTAAATTTCAAATAGTTGTATGTTGTATTAAACTGTTATTTTTTGCTGGGTCTACTCCTAAAATAAAGGCTCTTATTTGAGAAGTAAAATTATAAGGATTATCTCCTATGGCTTTTAATATGTTTATTTGGTCTGGGCTGTGTGCTTTTTTACTTTGCCATATTCCTAGGGCTGTTGGTCCTAGAGTTGTTTCTAGATAGGCAAACATGTCCATGCTACCTTTCTTATTTGTTTCCCACATTCTTACTACTGTTTGTTCCCAAGTTAGAACTTCATCTACCCATAGTTGTGGTTTCTGTTGTTCTAGTAATAGCATACTACTGCTATAAATTTGTCCTATAGGTAACATGTTTCCCGTTCCTCTATAACTTGACTCTTGTTGATAGCTTGTAGCCGGTTTAGTCCATGGTTCTCTTCCCATGGTTTCATTTGAAGTTTCTCCTATTTTTCCATCTGTATAAGTTCTTTTCTTATGTTCAAAGTCCATAAAGCTACTTTCGTGTTTATAAAAATCAGAGATCATGGTATCTCCTTTGACTATACTTTTTACTAATGGTAAATTAAAAGTTTCTTGTAGTTTGTTGTAACTTTCTTCATATGTCATTCCTAAAGTAAGCATACATTCTACTATCATGTCGTCCACTTCTTCTTGTATATTTATTTCTGTAAACTTTCTATTTGTTATTTGTTCAAACGATTTGTTGGTTTCTTCTGTTTTGAAAGTTGTATTTGTTTCTTCTCCTGAATAATCTAATAAACTGTAATCTATATCCTCTTGCTCAAATCTTGTAAATTCTGAATCTATTACGTATTCATCATCACTTTCTTCATTTCTGTATCATATATAGGTTTTTCGTATTCAGAGTCATTGTCTGATTCTAAATTCATGAAATTATATTGTGGTTCATTTGGTTGTTCTTCAGAACAACTACTTTCTTCATATTTATTATCTTCTTGTTTAAAGTCTGTAAATCTTAAACTTTGTATTCCATCTATCCCTTCATATATATGGCTCTTTTTTGGGATTAAAGTTGAGTTTTCCTTTTCTGTTAAATTGCTTATTTGTCATTCTAATCCTGCTAATTCTTCAGGATCTATTCTAACTGGTTCAATCATTTGTATTGATTTTGACGCAATTGTATTAACTATTCATTCTATGTTTACTTTGTATTTCATTCCTGATCTATTACTAGCCTTTCCTAAGACTCCTACACTTATTACTATATTATTTCCTTCATAGTTTTCATATCCTTTGGTTGGTAGAGCTATTTTTAGCTTCTGTAAGTCTTTAATGTCTTTTAGAATTCCAGGTGTACAATAGAATAAGGCTGTATTTTGACTTAAATCTATTTCCATTCCTGAAATAATTGCCTTTTTCATTTCCGATTTCCAACTTTTATCTAATATTAAGGCTAAAAGTTTTATTCCTAGGTTTTTTCTTCCTAAAGCTTTTATCCCTATAACTATAAGTCATGTGTGTATAAACTGTTTTCATGATTGTTTAATTCTTTGGATTGTTTATGGTGAAAACAAGTCTATTTCTACCATTTTATCTACTACTCGTAGACTTTCTTCTCTACTACTCTGTATTAATGTTGTATTAACGTTTAACATTCTTGTTTGGTAAAGAGTTCTTGGATTTAGAATATCTAGTTGATGTTTGTTGTATAAATTTATGTTTTTATTTAAATCTATTTCTTCTTCTAACTGTATTATCTGTTGTGTACTTCTAGAAGACGACCATTTCTTTAAAATTATGTTTAAAAAAGTATCCGATGTAATGATATCTTTTATATTACTACTAGATTTTTTAGACCCTTGAATAATTAGTTTATTCATCGCTTGGTTTCCAATGTTTGTATGGTTTAGGCTTATTATCGCTTATATGTATTGTGTTTAGTTTATTTATAATTTTATTGATTTCGATAGAATTTTCGTCTACCTCTGGTATATTTTTATTTTCCTTAATATTTTTTATTTCTAACAAGATCTGATTATTTTGTTCTCTTATATATTCTAAATTTTCTGTAAACTTTTTTAATTTCGTCTGTTCCCTTGGCTATTGATTGTATAATTATTTCTAATAAGTGTTTATTATTTATAGATTCTTTTTATAGACTGAATCCTAGATTTATAATGAGATCTGTAATACTATTTAGATGTATATTTTCTGTATGAAGATTATGTGTATGAGGTTCTTTAAATCTACAAATATGATTATAGTAGCTATTACTTATATTTTTAATATTGCTTCGTTCTGCAAATTCCAAGTTTAAGAATTCGAGTTTTTTGAACGCTTTTGATGATTCAATAATTATTTTAAAAGAATCTGATTTCCCTTAGTAAGCACCTTATCGCTTGAGTTTTTTCTTATAATATTTTTCTATTCCCCAAATATACAAATATGAAATATACAAATCTTTGACAACTTATCTAGATTAGTAGATCAAAGCAAAAATTTTCTCTAATCTTCACCTAAGCGGGTTTCCATATAAATAGGACTTAAGCATACCAAGTTGTCTGACATGGACCTGTGTTAGTCTTTTAGATTTTAGGAAAGTCTTTGCTCTGATACCGAAAATAATTAATAGAATCATTCTCAGTTATGAGTAACTAAACTCTCCCTTTCTGATTTCTCTTGTAAATCCTTATTCTCCTAAGAGTCTTTGCTTGCTCTTCATACTATATCCCAAATATAATATATATATATATATATATATATATAGGGGAATGATTAAGAGAAAACTAAAAAGTGTGTAATGCTATGGGTTACGTATACGTAACCCATAGTATTTTGTTTTCTGTTTAAGAATACGTAACACTATGGGTTACGTGTAAGCCAATATTTAAATGATTTTTTGATAAAAATGGGTAATATTACATTGATACTCTTATAAAAAAAATAAAAATAAAATAAAAAATAAAATATTATTATATTATTGGTTAAAATTTGATTTTTAGCGGTTTTCTCGGTTGTCGACTAACTATGTGGTTTTCTCTTGAACTCTCCCATATATATATATATATGATGTACATAATGATGGAATTAATGAATAGAAAGAACCAATTTCTTCTCCACATCAAGACCTACAAAGATAATACCTTAAAATTGAGGACTTTCTTGACATGTGAAGGAACCTCAAAGATAGGATTGACCACTAGAAGTTTGTCATTCTCGCAAAATCTCACTACGAATTTTTCTCCACATGCAATTGAAAGATTTTAAGTTAACAAGTCTGCTCTTTTCAGCATTACATCCGAATTGAAACTATGTGGAGAGAACATCACCGATGCTGACATGTTCGACAAGACATTCTCCACGTCTTACACTCATAACCCGCTCCTATCGTAGGGGCACCAAGTGTGTTTTTCATGAAATATTCGGAGCTCATATCTTGTCTTCTATTCGCGACTAAACGTTGTTAGCCAGCTGGAACCCAACCGTGACCGAAATCCTCTCGTCTTTTAGAAACTTAGTGTGAAATAACGTTTGGTTGAAAAAGACCAGCAGACTTGTCGAGCCACGAAATGACTCGAGTTAGAGGTGAGCCAAATACTAGTTTAGCTTCTCGACTGGCCCCTACTTACTCAACTAGATCTCAGCTCGAATAAACCTACTTTTCTTTATATCATAGATTTTATGCATCTCTTGGTTTTTATCTCCTCCTTAGAGACCTTACTTGACTTCAGATCTTTCTCCGTTTTGTAAGAACTTAATAATGTGCTTTGTTTTTCTTTTTAGAAAGAAAATAGTACCATAGAGTTTTATAAAAAGAAAAATTTAAAATACAAAGATTCTTTATTCATCAAATCTAAAAAAAAATTGGGTGAGAAAGGTTCATTATGGCCCACAAGGAAACACAGGAAGTGATAGATGATTACTCTATTGGGTAGGACTGGGCCGCTGAAAGCAAGACATGTGGCCCACTGTTATTAATACCTCAAAGAGGTGTACAAACCGGGTTTTTTGAACCGAACCGGTTTCAAACCGGCCCAGATCGGTTTGCGTTGACCAAACCTTAAACCGGTTTTGACTAAACCGGTTCGGGTTAAACCGGTTTATTTAATATAAAATCTCGAAACTGTTGAACCGGTTCAGTTCGGTTCTGGACCGGTTCGGGTTGGTGAACCGGTTTAAACCGGATTTATTAAAAAAAAATAATTAAAAAATAAATATTTAACAAATAAAAACATAAAGTTCAACGTTTATTCATATTGTAGGAGTTCGGAAATCACAAAACATTACAAAATTAAACATTACAATTCGACAAAAAGAAAAAAAAATTTTGGAGTTTTTTTGTTTAATTTTCGCCGTCATTCTCGGAGTTACTAGTGGATCCTCGTAGTCTATCATCCTCGGCGAGTTCTTTATTTGTAAGTGGGCTCGCCAATCCTTGGTTGATCTCAGATTCGTGTATGAATTCTTCAACTTCAATTTCGTCTTCAAGCGAACTCCTATCTTGTCTCCTATCTACCGCATCCAAATGGTCTTTCAAGCAAATGCACATTTCCATTGCCGCGGGAGTGAGTCTAGTTCTTCGAATAGATAAAACCCTGCCACTAAGAGAAAAAACGGATTCCGAAGCTACCGTGGAAGCTTGGACGGTTAGTAAATCACGGGCCATGGCGGAAAGTACCGGAAAAGTAGATTTGTTTCCTTTCCACCAAGTCAAAATATCAAAGTCCTCAAAAACATCCGGACTCAAAAACATGAATATGAGGTCATCTTTTATTTTCTAACCTTACCATACAAGGATGGTGATTGGTACAATACTACTGCAATGTCCTCAGAAATAATATAATATTTATTTTTTTCTGAAAATAATAAAAAATATAAAAAGACAATTTACTTGCATCCTATTGCAGACTGAATTTCCTGTTGTTGTTGTATGGAAGGAGAACAAAATGCATAGATAAAGCGAGTTTTTTCCGACTCGCTAACCGGCCTGCGACACCCGTGTCCAAGAATATCGCAGGGGGCAATCGGCTCACGGTTCTCAACCAAGGTCAAGGTGTGGGGTTCGAACTGCTATCTCTACCCCATGATCGCTTTTTTGCTCAAACCATTGACCTTGCATTCCCCGATCATCGACGTATCATTCTCTCTATTCCATTAATAGGATATCACTACGAATCTTACTTGAAAAAACCAAATCCGAACCAACTTTTGAAATCTAGAATCTGGTTAGCATCTGATTCGAATTTTGAGATCAATTATTTATTTTTTCTTATAATTCCGGTTACTCGAATTAACACAAATTCGAATTCGGTTTCAAAATTTTCAAATTCGAATAAGATTGAATACCCAAAAACTAACCCGATAAACACCCCCTATTCATTATTCACTAGTTTAGAACCTGTGTATTACACAAGATCAGTGGCGGATCTAGAAAAATAGTTCAAGGGTAGCGAATTTTTTTTACCGTACTTTTATGTCAATGAACACAAATAAAAACACGATAATAAATGAAGTAAAACGAATACCTAATAGATGATCTTAGATCTCCTCTTCGGTTTTTGAAAGCTTGAAATCGAATCATTACATCGTCATCCGTTACTTTGTCAAATATTTCTCTTTCGATCGCACAAACTAGAGTATTGTTCAAATGCTCGTCTCCCATTCTATTGCGTAAATCCGTCTTGATAAGCTTCAATTTAGAAAAAAACATCTTTCAACGGTTGCGGTTGCAACCGGTAGAACCAACGCTAGCTTCAATACCCGATAAACCAAAGAATAATAATGATCTTTTTTGGTTTCCACCATTAGACGAGCAAGGTCACATATTCCATCCAATTTTTCAAATCTATCATCTTCCTTTATGCACTGATAAAAGACCTTAAGCTCACCCAAAAGACAGTCTCTATCATTCACATTAAAATCATCAGGATACATCTCAGAAAATGCCACAATCTTAGATATGTTAAACTTAGAAAACCAATTACAAGGATTTAAACCCGACATATTTTCTATCAATGTAGTTGATACCTCATTGAAACGATTTCCCAATTCCTGAATTTGCATATCCAAAACCGTATTAAAAACCTCAACTTTAAAATGATGTCGATTAGTAATGACATTCTTTCTGTTTCTTGGGTTACCATAACTTTCCGTCATATGCAACACCTTAATATTGTTCTTTTCACAAAAAGAAGTCATTGTTTTCTACATATCATCAAACCCATTTTGTCTTAAATCATTCAATGCTCGTTTTGTTATGTTTATCATCTTAGTCGCTTCTAATAAGTCTTGACTTTTTTTTCGAAGATGTTTAGAGAGTGTATTTGTGATGCCTAAAACATCTCTCATCAAGTGTGCATAAAAAACAAACTCAAGTTTTTTAAAATATGATAGAATACCTTTTGCATTAGATCGTTGTTGAGTGACATCTCCTTCTTCTTTAACATAACGAAGCACGTCAACAACTTCGGGAAATAATTTAAGCACACTCATGATTGTTCCATGATGAGAACCCCATCGTGTATCCCCGACTCGTACAAGGGAAACCTCTTGGTTTAATCCTTTTCCGATCTTAATTTCACCTTCAAGCATTCCTTCTTCCACTCTCTTTCTTTTTGCCTCTCGTATCATATCTTTTCGTGGTTGAAAGGCATTTTTGACAAGATAATGTCTTCTTATGTAATCCATTTGATTAGAGTGATAACTAGCTATAGGTGGCCTGTCAAAGGGATCCGAAGGAAGATCATCCAAATCAATTATATTTGGGATTGAAGGAATTGAAGCCGAATGAATACTTGGACCAATTTCATCATCAATTATATCATCAATGGAATTGTTATCATCCTTATCAATATTAGAACTTCTATGAGTTGACTGAGTTTCATGACTTCCATTAATGTCATCCTCTTGAAATTCTCTTAAAAATTTTGCCAAGAAGAGCTTGTTTTTTCATCCTCTTGAAATAAAACCCCTAATTTCCAAAGCCCTAATTTTATAACAAATAAACTAACAATTACAAATTACAAATAAACTACAATTTACAAATTAGTAATTTCAAATTGAAATTAGTACCTTTCTTCTTGGTCTCAGTTGGTCCAGTGGCGGAGCAGGAGGGGGCGGAGGCCGGAGGCAGAGGGGTGGAGGCCGGAGGAGGACGGGCGGTGGCCGGTGGCTGGTGGTGGTCGCTGAATCGCTGCTGCTACAGACCTGCAGTGCTCGCTGAATGCTGCTGCATGGAATGTCGCTGCCTCCAAAAATTCGTTTGGATGTGTTGTGTTTAAATGTCCAAGTCCAAGAGAAGTGTTTTAAAGCCCAACCCAACTTATTTAAATCTCAAATGTTTTAAAGCACAATGGGTTTAAAGCCCATGTTTAAAGCCTAAATGTTTTAATTTATAAAATATGGTGCATTTTTTATAAAAATTTGGTCTTTTTATTAACTATTGAACATTTAAAAAAATTAAGGGGTAGCGTAATTTTTGCTCAGAGGTAGCGTAATTTTTGCTCAGGGGTAACAGGATACATACAACCGTAAAAAAAAATTTCACTACGCGTAAAAAGTTGTCCGCCCCTGCACAAGATGGAAAAAATATTAAAATATAAAATTCTTAAAACTTTATATATGTCTTATATGTAAAAAAATATATTACATATAGTAACAATAGAAAACAAAATCCAAAGATATGTAAAAAAGTAATATATAATAGGTTTCAAAGATATATCAATTACTATTAAATATAATTTGACTTTCATTTATTATTTGATTGAAAACATAAGGTCGACCAGTATACTGGTGTGATCCACCGTGTGATCCAACGTGGCACACGAATCACGGCGTGATTCACCAAGCTACACCGCCCCCTCATCCAAAATATCACGGCGTGATATTTGTGCGTGATTATTTTCACGAGAGAAAGCAACCATTTCAATTCGTATTTTATCGTTGAACGGTAATAAAATAGCCGTTGGAAATGAATTAAATTAAAATAAATAATAATTTTTATTTTTACTCACTATAAATACTCAATTTTACTCCATAATATTTACACTCATTTTCTACTCAAACTCACTAATCTTCTATACTCATTTCTAATATCCCCAACTCAAAAATGAGTAACGATCCTAACCCAAACTTTTGGGTTCAATACGCGGCTTGTGATAACGCGTTTATGGCCAACCCGAACTTTTAACCCAACCCAAACTTTCAACAAAATCCGAACTTTCAATCAAACCCGAACTTCCAACCCAACCCAAACTTCCTACCCAACCCAAACTTCCAACCATACCCGAACTTTCAAATGTTTAACTACCAATCCCCAATGTCTCAAACGGGTACACCACTAGAATTTGTACCCGAAACTCAAGAAATGCCACAAGAAACCGTGGACGAAAATCAAACTGTCTCACAAAAAAAAGGAAAGAAGAAGGTTTCGCAAGAGATTTCTAGCCGACCGAATACCAAAAAAATTTGAAAAAAAGACGAACCACTATAGTTGGTTAAGGCGTATATAGACGTCTCAGATGATCCAATAATCGGAAACAATAATTTTGTTTTTTGTATTTTTAAATTTTTCTTATTTTATTTTTGTGTTTATTAATTTGAACATATTTTTTTTAGGCAACGCTCAAAACAAAAAGACGTTATGGACTCGGATTCGTGAAAAATATGAATCTTTTATGGGCGTACCGCCCGGTTACCGAACTTTAGACCAATTGAGTTCAAAATGGACTCATATACATGGTAAGGTGGTAAAGTTCCACGGGATCTACCAAGAATGTTTGCGGGATCAAAGAAGCGGTGAAAGCGATGCCGATATTTTAGGGAGAGCAACGGTCCTGTTTAAAGACGACCATGGTGGCGAAATACCAATTCAATATTGGGAGGTTTGTAGGAATTCGCCAAAGTGGCAAACACTATACATTGTCCCCACCCGAACCGGCTCGTCCAAAAAAAGAACATCAACCGACATCGACGCTAGTCCGGGCGCTTACGATGGTAGATCTAAGTACGACCTCAACATAGATGCACCGGAAGATGTGAAAGAAATACCCCATCCGATAGGGAAGAAAAAAGCTAAAGCCCAAGCAACGGGCTCGGGTTCTGTTGCAAGTCACGACGAAATCGGCGAGAAAATGGTCAAACAAATGACAAGATTTAACAACGCCCAAGACGAGAGGATGGATTGGAAACGAACAAAACAAGATATCGAAATTCTTGGCATGGATCTTGATTCACTCTCAACCGCGCAACGTTTTTTGATTGAAAAAAACAAAAGGTGTTCAAAGAAAGTCATGGTATCCCGTAGTTTTTGGTTATGTATTTTTTTAATTAATGTTTTTTTAGTTATTTTAATTAATTTTTTTTAGTTATTTTAATTAATGTAATTTTTTATTATTATTAATGAATATTATTTATTATGTTTTATTTTATTTAAATAAAAATGAAAAAATAAACATTAAATTATCACACCTCCACAATCACATGGGTATAACTTTTGTCTAGTGATGAATGATGTGATTTTCCAGAATCTGACGTGGTGTCACGTGGCGTGCACTTTATTATCACATCACACAATAATCACATGAGTATACCCCATGGTCTAAGCTAGGTAACTAGATTTCAAAGTTTCTTATAATAAGAGATAATATAAAATAAATGTGTTTTATTTGTATAATTAGTAATTTATTTAAAATATATTATCATTGAAAAAATAGACGTGGTGTATTTAATAAGAGAGAGAGGGACAGGAAAAAAAATGATAAGAATGAATGTGAAGATGACATGTGCCATGAAAAAAATTATTTATTATATAGTATAGATATAGATTATGATCCCTCTTGCTAACAATCCATTTCAATTACTTTTATTTCGTAAGGTATTGTTATTCCATTTCAATAACCATTTTACCCATTGTTGCATCATATTCTTACTAGGTTAAAATCTCGTGTATTATATGGGTTAAATAAATAAAATGTTATATATTTAGTAATAAAATTTTTATATTTTTAAAAAATTGAATAAACCAGTATATTACATCGCTTGAATAAAATATAATGTAATTTGTTAACAAACACATTTGTCAAAATATGTTTTTAAAAAAATGTAATTTGTCGTGACAGTCATAAGGTCTGTTAAGTTAGTTTTTAAAACATTTTTTTTCAACTGAGTATTAATTTTTTAATTTAATTGATAAATATTAGTTCATATTAAGTTAATTTGATTGATGATATAATAGCTATTTATAATTAAATAATAAGTATTCGTAATTAGATTTATTAATATAAAGATTATTATTTAATATGAGAGAGAAATATAAAATCTAATATTTAATAGGAGAAAGAGGTGAGAAAATAAAGATGAGGAGTAACCAGAGAGTGACACGTGTCTTGAAAAGATTTTCATTTATTAGAGTAGTAAGATTATGGAACTACATCACTAAATTTTTTAACATCAAAATTTCGTTTAGAGCCTGAATGATCCATATTTATGAGGCACAAATCGCACCTGTTTCGGGGCCTATAAATACAACCCCTTCTCTCCATTTTTGCTAGAGAAAAACACAAAAAATACTTTTCCAATCTTTATCCTTTTAATTAATAGCAAAAATATATGTAATTTAGTTACTATAGAAACAAATTTTTACTATCGAGAAATCTGTGTATAAGAAACTAACTATTACAATACAAATGATTAAATATAGCTTTTGGAATGATGTATTGGTGAGAGGAGCCACACTAAAGTATGAATTTAATAGATTGTATAATTTATAAATCTTCAAGAATTGCACTGTTAGAGAGAGCTTCTAAATGGTAACTGAATCAGGCTCGCAATTGGGTCTGGAGAAGGCCTGTTTATAGGGGGTTGGAAATTGATCAAAATATTCCTGATGGGCTGGGTTCCACTAGAACGTACATACCAGTGGCACTGTTCAGTAGATCTGAATTTTCATGGAACAAAGTTTTTCTTTTTCTGGATTCCTTGTAAAGGAGTTGATCCAGGAGTTAGCAAACTCCCATCCGGACAACCCAGACGGGTGAAAACAGAGTAGAACATGCCAAACTTCAAACGAGCATAACTAGAAACTTGGGCTACAAGTTGAGTTGCGGGCTTATAACCAGCGGACGGAAAGGTCTCAACGATCAGATCATGTGGCAAACCTCCTACGGCACATCTCTCATATCCGAAATCTTTCTATAAAAGGCACACCTCATCTAAGAATTTAGACATTGTGTTTGATATAGTTTTCTCTGGTGATTAATCTGTTAGATATATGATTTCCGATCGTCATTTAAGTCGACGTTACTAACTAGATGCGATCCAAAGGAGTTACAACTTAGGCAACGAGCAAATATATTAATATATAATTGTTAAATATGATAGTTCACGAAAGACAGATTTATTATTCGACGGATTAATATTTAGAGATATATGTATCGGTGATTGAGGTAATTATTTATTTAATGAAATAATTATCTACGAGAGGGATTTAATGATTAAGTGTCAAACATTAAATGATCTAGTTTTTATTGATTATCTGTTATTAACAAACTACAAGAGTTAAATGTAATTAATAATTAACTACATGGGATTAAATGTTAATACCCAAGGGTGTGATTTGTAATTAATGTAATTATAATTACATCCTTAAGTGTTAACTCTAAAACCTGATCTAGTCACCAAGGAATTTTCGAAACCCTCCCTTTCTCTCTCTCTCTCTCTTGTGTTTGGCTGACGCCACCACTGCGGGCCGGCGTAAAGCCGGCCACCACCACCGCAAGCCGCCGTCGCACGCCACCTCGCGACCGGTTCCCTTCTGTGCAACTCGTGTGACGTTTTGTTGCAGGTTTCGTGTACGTGTAATCTAGCGTGACGCCCGTTGATCTGAGGTGTTCTGATTTGGTTATCGTCGAAGGTATAATCTTAGAACACCCTATGGTTGGTTTATATTATATTGTTTATACGCGTGTAATCGGATCACTGACAGGAATCTAGATATGATCTGTTTATTGTAACTTGAATCGCTTCCGCTAAGTATATCTGATTATTTATTTAAAATGTTTAAATAATTATTGTTTTTTAAAAGTTAAAAACTGGTACTCGATTCCCAACGTAATCATCTTTGCTTCCGCTCTACATTAGTGTAACTATGTTCGTTTCGCTTTAGCGTCTTGTTAGTTTCTAATAAGATATAGATAAAAGATTGGTATAAAATTAACAAATTTAATGAAGTGACAGAATAACAGCACACTCAATTTCATGGATTCAAAAGGAATTCTTATGACAAGCAAGATAAATCTTCAACCATACATTATGGAGAAAATTAAAGTAAGAACTTCTCCACACTTTACTAGCAATCAGAGGAACAACTACAGCCCAGAAGCCAATTATAAATCCAAGCACAATGCTGATGATAAATCCCCAATCATTTTGTTGTTGTTCTTCTTCTTCACCTCCCACACTTACATTAGGCGTGATCCCTTTCTTGTTGCATACCTCTGCAAGTGGAAGCCCACAAAGGGCGTTAGACATGAAGCTGGACTCATTGAAGCTCTGAAGCTGAGTACTTGTAGGGATTTCTCCTGATAGTTTGTTGGAAGACAAATTCAACCAATTTAAGGTTGTTAACCTCGACATACTCCAAGGAATCCTCCCCTCAAGTTGATTCACAGATAAATCAAGAGATTCGAGTGATGTCATTTCACCAATCTCTTCTGGAATTCTTCCGGTTAGATAATTTCTCGATAGATTCAACCAGCGCAAGCCTAAGAGGCCCATAAGTTCCTTGGGAATCTGGCCAGACAACTCATTACTTGAAAGATCCAATGTTGTAACCAAATACAAAATGGTGCTATATTCAAACTCCCTTCCTTTAGTTACCAACGATGCGCTGGCAAGAACTTGCGCCCGAAATAGCACATCATATACCACAATTGCACTTGATTGTTGCCTTCCAGTCATTATGCTGAAGTTGTGGAAGCATGTTGGGAGGGTTCCAGAAAGATTGTTATGAGCAAGATCCAAGATTTGGATAGACGTAAGGCGACAGAGTTCATCTGGGATTTCCCCCGCCAGCATGTTTGATCTCAGGCTGAGTAGTTTCAACTTTGTTTCTTCACCCTCTATCAACAAAGGTATGCTTCCAGTGAGTTCATTCTCGGCAAGCTCAATAATCTCTAAACTTTTTGAATTCAAAAGAGATGCAGGAAGCTTTCCAGAGAGATTGTTGTTCCGGATGTTGAGCGATTGGAGGGAGGTTAAGCTCTCCACAGATTGTGGGATTCCACCAGAAAGATAATTATTCTCAAAGTTTATGCCTGTCAAATCTTGCCAATTCATCCAACAGTCTGGAATAACGCCCGATAGGTTGTTATTGGCCAGATTAAGAACTTGTAATGGTCTATAACTTTCTAACCGAGGACACAGGAATTGCTCAAGTGATCCTGAAAGATGATTGCTTGATACATCTAGAAGAACAAAGTCGGCTTCGTTGAATTTTCCAGGTAACCGGCCTTCAAAATGGTTGTTACTTAGATCTACGACTGCATTTGGAGCAAGGATACTAAGATCTTCTACCAACACCCCCCGGATACTATTGTGAGATATATTCAAGAAATTAATTTCAGAATAGGCACTCCAAAACCAACTAGGCATGTTGTCGGAAATTCCTGTGTTTCCTATGTCTAAATTTGTCAAATTTCCTTGTGACCGCAACCATGAAGGAAACCGAGGGCCTAGATTCCAAGAACCAATTCTAAGGACATCAAGACTGAAAGGTGGGGCCCAGTTATTGATGCTTAGTTTTAGCTTTAGCTTGTTCTCCCCGGCCCATAACGTGGTCAATCCTGTGAGATTGGCAAAGTGATCTTCGGTGACATCTCCGGCCAACAAATTATGATGCACCCAAAAATATTTTAAGTTCCTTAGCTTTCCAAGACTTATTGGTAGGCTTCCATTGAACTTGTTGAAAGAAATCTCTAACCATTCCAATGATGTTAAGTTCCCGATCGTATCAGGGAGATTACCAGAAAGATGGTTAACATTAAGCATCACCTCCTTTAAGGATGACATTCTTCCAAAAGAACGTGGAATCGTACCAGAAATGAAATTGTACGCGAGATCAAAAGTGACTAGATTTTGAAGTTGTCCAATTCTATCTGGTATACGACCCGAAAGGTAGTTGGCAGTGAGTGCCAAATACTCCAACTTAGGTGAATTACATTCACAGAAGTTATCCAGAAGCTCTGATGCACTTCCAGTAAAATAGTTAGATCGGAGATCAAAATGCATTAACTTACAAAGGTTGCCAAATGAGCCTGGCAGCGTCTCGTTGATGTAATTTTGTGACAAGTCAATACTAACAAGAGAAGTCAAGTTCTGAAGACCACCGAGAATTGAAGTTGAAAGATTGCAAGTACTAATGTCTATCGACACAAGACTAGTGACGCTCAACAGTCCGCTTAACATTGAAGTTGAGTTCATAAAATCATTTTCAGAAACGTGAACAAATTGTAACTCAGTCATGTTCTGAAAACCGACTCTACCACGAACTGGACCATGGAAAAGGCATCTAGTCAAATCCAAGGAAACTAGCTTACTTAGACTAAAAATCCACCTAGGCATCAAACTGTCAAAAATGTTGTAAGAAAGATCTAGGACAGTTAGTGAAGTCAAATTAACTTCTGTTAGATACTGAGGAATTTGCGTAAGATTACTTGAACGTAAGTGCAATTCTACCAATGACGGAAGGGTGTTGATCACTTGAAGCCAGTCAGATGCAGTGCTAAGATCATAGCCGGACAAATCAAGGTATTTCAACAAATTGAGACTCGACAACCAATGCATACTGCTCACCGCAACGTTACTTAGCCATGGCCCGTTTCCTAGATCAAGGACAACCAACATGGAAAGATTCCCTAGTTGGTAAGGAATTCGACCGTAGAATTGTGACATTGAGAGATTAAGATATCTCAAGTTTCTAATAGAGCCAATGAAACTAGGAATTTGAGTAGATTCAAAATCGTTGCAGCTCAAGTCTAGGTACTTAAGTTGCTTCAACGACAGCAGAGAACGATTAATCTTTCCTCTGAGCATCTGAGTTGATGCTTCTTCAAGTTCCGGATCAGGCCCTCGGAGGTGAAGCTCTTGGACATGACCGGTAATGTTGTCACAAACGATTCCATCCCATGTGCAACAGTCGATGTTCACGCTGCTCCAAGAAGAGAGCGTGTTGGCATCGTCTATGAGATCATGTTTAAACTCCAGAAGTGCAAGTCTCTCATCATCAATGCACAAAGCCCGTCCCGGATTGTCGTCGCACAGACAATTAGGAAACAAAGCTGAAGAAATAATTAGAAGCCAAAAAAGCGCGAAATATTTCATATATATATATATATATATATATGCGCTTAGGATTACAGAAATTATGAAAACTGTGGTTATAAAGGATGCTTGCAAGTATGAAATGTGTTTGGCATAAATAGACAGGCACTTATGTCTTTATCACTTGCATTCACAGCAGCATGTGAACATAATTGCCAAGAAACTTAAAATTCCTATCTTGGATCTTTTCGTCAACTCATTTGGCATCAACATGTAAATTAAAACGTAAAAGGAATCATAATGTTTAAGTTAGTGGGACAAACAAGTTGCAAAAAAGTTGTTTCCACTTGGAAAGAAACTTCCTTTCAACTTACCTTTAACGACTTGCAACTTCACCATCCACAAACTTTTTATTGGATTCTTTGTTCACATACACATTGAGTATCAAAAAGGCAACGTTTCATAACCGGTGGCTTTACTGGAGCATGCTGAGGTTGGACTGAATTTAAGAACTCGATAAAGTTACAAGTAATTTAATAAAAATATTTACATTTTTGGAGTTAGATTTGTAATTTTACTTTGTGTTTTGGTATATATTTGTAATTTTAATAAAATATAAACACTAAAATAAAAAAAAATATAGAGACTGAATTAGTAAATAAACACAACTGAGATTTTGAGGAAAAGAAAAAAAAATAACAAACCACACTCCCCTAACTGGTCTTGTCCGATCATAAAAACATAGCAAAACGTTGCAGTTTTTATTCCTACACACACGACAGTATAATACAACCCAGTTATATTCAACATAACTATTCACAAGACACATAGATGTCTATAAAACGAAACATCCATCAAGTACAACGCCACAATTCTATCTTTCGAGAGTCTCAAATCACATATAATTTTATCACACTTTTTTTTGTAAATTATTAGAACAATTGGATGATATATGCAAAATAAAAGTATTTCATAGTTAAGTAGATACCTAAGATGTACTTTGAAAAAAAACACACTTTGAAGTTTGAAGGAAACTTCCTTTCACATCTAACGACTTAGAAAGTTGAAAATTACCAAAGACTTTTGGTGGACTCTTTTCCACGTACACTGAATTTCAAAAAGGTTCAATCTTTGTCCACACCAAAGACTTTTGGTGACCAAACACACGCCACTACAACACATCACACTTTTATTTAATAGAATTATGTGAAAAGTTTAGGGATTTTTAAAAAAACATTTCTATTTAATTTTTAAGATGGTTATTTAAAAAGTGTTAATATTTAAAATTTGATGTTTTTATTTTTAATTATTACTCTCTCTATTATAACTAAACTTAAATGTAAGTGTCGGAAAGTTTTGTAAAATTCAACTTTAACCCCCTAATTTATTGAAGTTTCATAATTTACCCTTAACTTTATAAAATATCACTTTAACTCTCTTAAGTTTCTAAAGTTTTGAGTTTACCCATGTAGTATATATAATAACTTTTGTTAGTTAATTATCTTTTTCTTAATGTCCCGGTATAAATTTCATTAAAAACGGAGTCGTATTCAATGTAGAGTATTTTTTATGTGTCGTGGCTTATATCGACTGACGGTAATGTGTTAATACCGTGTAGAACGAGATCGACACCGACTTAAAAATATCAATTTCGTTATATAATTGTTTTTTATTTATGTTTCGATCTTCACAACTGATTCGCCGTAACTTTATACGTATATGTATTTAACCACGTTTCTTTTTGTGTTTAGCCACGTTAATTTCGCCGTCTCAGCCATTTAAGGTCTGCCTCCCACCGTGTGGCACGGGAGCCTCCCATCGCGGAGCGTGGGGCTCACAACCGATTCGTCGTAACTTTATACATTTATTCTATGTACTTAACTACGTTTATTTTGTGTTTAGCTACGTTAATGTCACCGCTTCAGCTGTTTAAGGTTCACCTCCAGCCGCGAAGCGCGGGTCTCATTTTCTAGTTCATTCTTATAAGTGAAAATAGTTTTATCTGTTAATATTTTTTTTTAACAATTTTATTTGTTACTTTCAACTACTCATGATTATACTTCTTCGTTTTTCTAGTTCTTTCCATTTGATAGCTTTAATCTTAAGCTAGCTATAAAGACATCAATTATTAAAAAAAAAAGTTCAAGCTGGAGTCATTTTGTTTAAATTATTAGTAAGTCGTTACGTATCATTCATGTTCGCAAGTAGAACAGAAACACATACATGAATTTAAGTGTGCATAGATTAAGGTTAATATTTCTACACGAATAAATATACGGGCCATATTCACCAATTTAATTCGTTAACCTGAAATCCTTTAATCCAACATAATTGACACCACTAGGTAATTGTACGCCCATCTATTTCTCCTTATTATTGACGCCGAATAAATAACTGATTTTGGCTTCATTCCCACCCTCCGATCTCTCTGGCTTTGAATCTCAGCTGTGTTAAATCAAACCGTTTTTGGTTTCATTCCCACCCTCTGATCACTCTTACTTTCAATCTCAGCCGTGTTAACCTTCGTGGGCGGTTACCGGCGGTTGCGTCGATCTCTCCCCACATCCCCTAATCATCAGCCTGCAACGTTCATCTCTATCAAACTCGATTTGAGTTCCCGATTCGAGTATGAAATTGAGGTCGCTTCAGAATCTAAAGACACGTATGTAACTCTATTATACGGAAATGAATTCATGTTGGGAGCACGCGTTCTTGGGAAATCGTTTCGGGATATACCAGATCCACCAAGGATATAATCGTTTTGGTCTCTGATGGCGTCTGCAATTGCGAATAATCTTCTACAGGTTTTGAATCCGATTTTGATTTAGGGTTTTCAATTTATAAAGTATTTATGACAAAAATGTGGCATAAATTACTAACAATTCTGTATATTGATAATGTATGACTATGTGGTTGCAATTTTGCAATTCGATTTAGAAAAAGGAAGAATATGGGTCAAGCAACCGTTTGATGATGTTTTGATTATGATTTGCTCTTTTGCAGGCTGATGGTTAGATTGCACGCTGATGTCTCATCCCATAAAACGAAGTTCAGTTTGAGTTTGGATGATAAAATTTGCTGCCTTTTGCACTTGCTAGTGTTGTTTAAATTTGGGTTATGGTTTATTCTTAACTGGTCAAATAATAAATTTGGCTAAAAATGAATCTGGGTTAGACGGGTTAAACATGTTATAAGTTGGCTTTCACTGAAATTTTGTTGTATAATCTGCTTATGATGCTTATGAAGAATCCTGTCTAGATATGCTTTAATAAATATTGTAAACTATAATATAGGTTAAGCCCATCATGTGCTTTTTCAGGTTTTTTGGTAACCTTTTCTCTGGATATTTTAGTGTGGGCATGAGTGCAATTTGTGAATATGCCAGCACATTCGATGACATTCAACACATACATGCTGAAATAAGGTAGTTGTTGTTCTTTGATAATCAACCATGAAAGATAGTTTTTGACAAGAAAGAAATGTGCTTTAGTCACCATGGCTTTCATTGTAGGCATGTAATACTGTAATAATGGACATTCATGAGGTTGATTTTTGAATTTTTTGTTGTTTTTCATCATAGGTTCCTTTTATCTTAAAGTTTTGTATTTCATTTAATCTGTGTTCTGGGTCGTTTTGTAAAATCATGAATCTTTTTGGAGCAAATGAAGCATTTGAGAAGGTAGTTATGAACCAGTGCCAACTATAGTTTGCAGATGGAGCGGAAACCGACTCTGAAAGAGTATGAAATAGAATACCTCTAGGTGAGTTAATTCGCTCTTTGCCATGATCGAGATCTACAATTGCCATGTTCCCTCGGCAAGGCCTGTCTGCTGGGCTGCTAAGGCAAGCCACATACACCACTTCTAGACTTGGTACATTCACTTAAGTTATCATTTGGTACATAAATTGTATTCGGATGATTTTTGGATTCTATATTTGAATATAGATTTATATTCTATCAATATGATTTGTCATTTTTTGATAACTACTTGACAGGTTTTCGAAAAACAAGGCACTTGAAGCGAATTATGCCAAGCCAATTCCTCTATATTAGAAAGCTTTGCGTGGACTAATAGCTGGCGTAATTGATACGTGGGTCAGGAGTCAAGCTGATCTGACACTGATTCTTATGCAGGCGATGCCACTCTACCTGTAGCCCAGAGGCGTAATTACATGAATGCATGCAATGCTTTCTATAGGATAATTACAGATGAAGGAGTGTTGGCTCTTTGGAAAGGTCCCGGTCCCACTGGTCTAAGGGTTATGGCTTGGAACACGGGAATGCATGCTTCTTATCATCAAAGTGTTGAGTATTTTGTGATAATTTAGGTGCTTGTGAGATTGATACAATTATGGGCAAGTTAAAATCATACCTAACATACGTGTATGTGCGAATTCTGATTACGATTATGATTGTGTTCTTTTCTTTCGGTTTTGCAGCCTGGAAAGAAATCAATAACAAAAAGTGTTATGTTCTTGAAGTTTGAAGCCATGCTCGAATTAGTTATCAGGCTTCACATAGATCTTCTGCAGAACTGAAAGGTTAGATATATATTATCTGTTTGCAACATTTTTCCTTTATTTATATAAAGTTTAAAACCATAATGAAAACCTAACCATATTAAAATATTATGTTTATTGATATGAGCTCTTTAGCTCAAGTAACTTGGACCCTCTCTTCTCCACAGTTGGAGCACTTGCTTTGCTTATATCTACAAATGAAATTAAAGAGATTCAAATAAGAAAATTTTTCAATGAACATAATGTAATTAAGATGGTTTTCTTTTCTTTTTAGGTTATTTATTAAAAATTACACTGTGTTTTTTTAATGGCAACATTTCACTGCTTATTACTTACCTTTACCTCGAGTTCTGATTTCTCACAAGCATCTGAATAGGTTTCCTACAAACATACAAAGAACATGTTTAAACTCTTTCTTACATACTACTATCATAATATACCCCTCTTGCCTCCTAAAAAAATCCACTATTATTTTGTCTTTTCAATTAGGTGTTATCTTATTTTTTGGTTTTTTATATAATACTTTTTAAATGACAATAGTTATCACTTATCGGAGTTCCTTCACACCGAAATACTGTTGTTAATTTTGAGTTTAAGAAGCAAAATATTATATATTAGAAAGTCAAACGTAGACTATTTTGGGGCAAACAGAAGATTAAATGACTGTCTGCCAGGGTTTCAAGGATCTTAGTAGTGTTGCTTTAATTAGTTTTCTTCAAATTGCATATAAGAGTTTAATGTGTTAATCTTATTTGATCACGTTTGTACGTAAACAAAGAAATTAAATAGCATTCTATCATATTAGATATGTAGGCTTGCCTGCTGTATATAACTAATGTTGCATATCTAAATTTTTGAAAGAAACATGTAAACCTTGAACAGTTTTTACTTTCAATTTAGCATTTCTGAATCACATAATTGAATTATGGTTACTGTCCGTAAAAGTAATCATATTTGACCTTTTTTTATATTTGCCCTTTTTTACCTTTTGTATATTTGGAATTATGGATTTCTTGAATTTTAATAATATAGTTTTTGTAACTATATTCAGTAAATTAATTATTTGTAGAACTCAAATGGAATTGGAAAAAAAATATGTTAGCGGGTCAACCCAAACAGACCAGTTTTAACTTTTAACCGGTGTTAAAATTTGACCATTTTGACCGGTTATCGAACCAATCCATTTTATCACCTCTAGTAGAATTAGTTTGTTGACTAAGACATTCAAATTCAAAGAAGAACAAGCCAACTGAATAAAGGATGAAAGTTGTATACATAGTGATTAATATATATTTTGCTTGTAGGAGATGGGAGAACTCAGCTTGAAAGTCAAACTATAAATACAAAGTCCTATTCGAATATGTATTGCTTGCTGGAGTCAATGACAGGTTTGACCAACAAACTTTACTTTCTCCTTATTCCTTATCATCTACATTTATCTCAATACAAATATGATTTTTTTTTTCTCTTAATAATGCCTAAACCTCGTTAATCATTTAATCCAAAAATTTATATTACTAATTTTATATAAACCTTTATAATCATACTTGACACGGTAATCAGTCATGCAAAATTGAAAATTTTGGACAAACTTCCAGGTCAACCTAATCTGACCCATTAGCCAACCTGCTCATTTTGCCACCTCTAATTCCGGGGTTATTCATGTAATTTGTTGAAACGGGCACATGGGTCAAATGAGTCAAAAGTGGGTTTAAGCATTGTATTTAGATTTATTCAATTGCACATGTCTGAGACTCCAAAGTGTTCATTGTGGCAAAAATTGGTGTAAGATTAAGAAAGAATTATTCGCACTCATATTATTATATTATTTACTGATATTTATATGTAACAGTATTTATTAAGGAATATTACATGGAAGGGATCCATCTTTGAACTTACGAAATTCATATTACATGTTATGAAGTATCAAGAACAATCATATTATATGGAAGTGATCCATCTTTGAACCTACGAAATTCATATTACTATAGCTTCATTAAATCCATTGATGTTATAACCATTATTACACACAAAATATACCCGTCCAGTTATTTGCATAAGGTATGTATTAATGATTTTTACTGTATAAAAGTCTTTCATTTGTACTTTATCTTTGTATTTGGGTTGATCAGGTACTTTGTATTTGGGTTATGAAGGATAACCGTATTAGCAATACTTGATATAGAAGACAAACGAGCAACCCAAATACAAAGATAAAGTACAAATGAAATACTTTTATACATTCAAAATCATTAATACATACACCTTGTCTGATTTTGCTTACAATTCAAAGAAAGACAATTATTGCATATTAAAAAATATGTCAAAGCGCCCCGTTCACCAGACGGGTATAAAACTAGTTCATATTGCTAAGGAAGTCGTAACTTTTTTCGAATTCCCACGTATACATCTCTTTGAGATTTTACCATATTCATGAGAAAAAAAAAACTTACCAATTTGTTTTCCTTTTATAATTTCCTTAAGACTTGATCCATGTTAAATTTTAATATACTAACTAGTGGAAATTCTTATATAGGATGAAGCGGGAAACATGTATGTATTGCAAAATTAAAATATTTATTTACAATGTTAGTAAGTTTACTCTGTGTGATGTTCAAAAGGATATCAACACGTGTTTTATATCAATGATATCTATGTATATTATTATACAAAAAATGTGTCATTTAATTGACCCACGAAAAGTATTAGGTGCTTTCGTTGAAAGGATAATAATAATAACAATTATTAAAAATAAAATAGTAATAACAATGATACTAAAGTCAAAATAGGAAAAACAAACGTCAAAAAATAATAATTGAAATAGTAATTAATAGAAATATTGATAATAATAATAGCAATAAAAAATATTAACACTAAAAGCAACAATAATAAAATTAATAATAGTACTTATAATAATAAATAAATAAAAAGAAACCCCTTCAAAAACCACGTAAGAAGAAAAAAAATATTATAATAAAATAAAAAAGAGAGAAAAAATGACACCTAACAATAATAAAAATAAAAATAATAATAATTGAGTAAATTACACTGATTGTATTTTATTTATACTATAAATTATACTCTGTGTTTTTTGACTTCAATAAGTATACCACGGGTCTTTTTCTTATATACTTTTATACACTATATGTCATTTACACTAACTGGTGTTAAGTTTTTAAATTAAATTTTGGCATGTGTCTTGTACATGAGAGTATAATGGTCTTTTTAGTACAATTTATATAATTTTTCTCTAATTTATATCTTTTTTTTTTCTTCAGATTATCCACCTTGTCTTCGTTCTCTCCCCCGAAAAGAAACCGTTTCATCCAAACATTCTTCCCGGAGTAGTGCTGGAACGGGTTCCAATCAATCATTTCATCGCTGGCATTATCCTCCATTAATGGATGCTTTCAATTTAAACCTGGAACGGGTTCCAATCAATCATTTCATCGCTGGCATTATCCTCCATTAATGGATGCTTTCAATTTAAAATTCCAATTACAGGTAATCTTATTATCATAAAAAAACAAATTTTTCCACCAAAATTCCATGTTTCATCCAAACATTCTTTCATCCTCTAATTCTAGTTTATTATTGATGTTATTATGTTTAATTTTGAGTTAATCAAGTTTAGAATTACAATTTTATGTATAATCATTTGGAACAGAAATGGGGAATCCTACCGGTAAGAAGAACTTACAATCTAGGGTTGAAAAAACAACCAAAGAGAGCAAATCAATATCATCTGATAGAGCTTCAAAGCTTGTTGATGAAGATAGTGCTGTTTTTATTCAGATGTCTCAGGAATTGATATATTTTTTCCCCAGATTATCCACCCAGCCGAATCCGATAAACGCAGGATACAGCGACAGAGTGTTTTATTCACAACCGATGGTCGTCGTTCCGTACGAAAACGTCCCAGATCCGAACAAATCTAGGATTAACAGCGCTCGTATCGAGAAGTGGAGCGATCGAGAAGGGCTTAGCGACGGTGGAACACTGTATAGTTACTGTTAAAAACCTAAAATATCGGTGGCGTCTTCCGGTGGATAGTATCGGAAGGATCGAGAAGAGTGGAGTGATACGGAGATTGCGTGTCTGTTAGATGCGTATTTAGATAAGTTTCTACAGTTGAATCGATGCAATTTGAGAGGACGAGATTGGGAAGATGTGGCGGCGATCGTGAGCGAGAGGTGCGAGAAGCAGACTAGGAGTGTTGAGCAGTGTAAGAACAAGGTGGATAATCTGAAAAAAAAAGATATAAAATAGAGAGAAATTACATAAATTGTTTTTTAATGGGTTAAAATATCATTATACCCTCATGTGTAAGACACATGTCAAAATTTAACTGAAAAATTTAACATCAGTTAGTGTAAAGGACATGAAGTGTATAAAAGTACGTAAGAAAAGAACTTGTGATATACTTATTGAAGTCAAAGGACACAGAGTGTAATTTATTGTATAAATAAAGGATAATCTGTGTAATTTACTCTGATAATAATAATAATAATAAAAAAAATAATAATAATATTGTGTAACCAAAAAAGCCTTCAAAAACCTTATAAATGATGAAACAAAAAATCTTAGTACTCTAATAAGTGACACGTGTCATTCTTTGGTTACTTCTCATCTTTATTTTCCTGCCTCTTTCTCCTATTAAATATTAGATTTTCTATTTCTCACTCCTATCAATCAAATGAACTTAATATGAACTACCATTTATCAATTAAATTAAAAAAATTAATATTCAGTTGGAAAAAAATGTTTTAAAAACTAACTTAACATACTTTATAATTGTCACGACAAATTACATTTTTTAAAAACATATTTTGACAAATGTGTTTGTTAACAAATTACATTATATTTTATTCAACCGATGTAATATACTGGTTTATTCAACCCGTGTATTACACTGGTTTTTAAAAATATAAAATTTTTATTACTAAATATATAAAATTTTATTTATTTAACCCGTGTAATACACGAGATTTTAACCTAGTATATTATTAAAGAAGAATATGTTAAATAAGAATATACATAATAGGAAATCAAAATATAACTATAAAAGAAAAATACTAATTTGTTATATACACACATTTCCATTTGATATATCTTGAGAAGATCATAATAGTCTGACAAGTTAGGACGTATTTACAAATTTATAAGTTTTATCTTTTTTTCTCGACAGGCCCGCAACCAGTGGTTGATGCCCCACCTATCTTATCAATACATTTACAAAAAGTCTTCGATGTAATGATGAAGTTTTCAACTGAGCGACAAACCCAACACGACTGACAGATAAGTCGACGTTAATGAAACTAGGAGTCTAATTTGGTAATGGGCGGTTCTTTTTCTAGTTCATTTTAGGATCGCAACTTAGGAACTGGTACATAAGCACAAGCAATCGGATCTCATCGGGTCAAGTCAGCACACCCGTTGTAAGTAAAGCCATCTATGTACAATCTCGTGTAATACATGAGATTCTAACCTAGTAATTAAATAAAAGAAGAAAATTGGACCAGGATCAAACTCGCAACATCTTCTGTGGGGGCGGAAGGAATTTTATATAATGTAAAAAACATGGGACTAAACAGGTGTAAAAAATTATTGGTTGCTTCTCAACGACTTTAGTAATTGTAGTATATACTAATTTCCTTACACGTGAATTACGTATTTTAGAAAGAGAAGAAACGAGCACAGAGAAAAAAATAAATATCAAACTAAATAAGAAAAAAAAGACAAAAATAAAAGAAAAGGAAAAAAGGCTAGAGAACTAGGCAGGGCTGAAGGACTCAAACCCGAGTCTCTTAATGAAAGTTGCTGACACATGACAACCTTTAATTGTCTCTCTTTACTATTCCTCATACTCACATTAGGTTGGCTAAATGTATATATATTTTTAAAGGCTAAATGCATTAACAATCTGACTTAGATTGTTAATGATAAAATGATTATGTTTATTTTGCGAAGTAGTTCGCATAATTAAATTGAGTCGAGCCAAGCTTAAAAGTGCCGGTTACCTAATGATCTCAAGCTCGAGCTTGGAATTGAAGAATTGGTCGAGACTCGGCTCATTTACACCCTTAAGCGGGCAGCGACTATTAGTTATTAACACTACCCATACCCAAATTAGCTCAAGACCAACAAACATGTGTTTCCATGGGATAAAAATACTAGTAAAAAAACAAAATTACACATACAAAGGGTATATAAAACAAATGTTGTGACAACGAACTGTACGTATAACCAATCAAGGTATATGATACATAGGGTTCGAAAGCTTAAACGATCTGCTAGCCGTTGTAGTGCCTGCTAAATCGCTCCATTGGTCTCCGGAGTTTCCAACAATTCGAAATCCTTCCTCGGTTATCTCTTTCCTTTTTTCCGACTTAAACACACTTGCCGATTTTTCATGGTCGTTTTCACCTCTGCGAATTTGCGATATATTATGTCAATTCCTATCTAAAATGAGAATTCTTACAAAAAATAATGAAAAACTTGCCTTAAAATGAGTTTATCCCATTTCTGATATCCTGCATGTGTTAGATTTGTAACGGTAACGTTCCTTTTGTCTTCGTTTCGCCCCGTTAACAAGATGATCTTGTAACCGAGTCGTAACACCTCTTCGTATAGCTTAAAACTGGGTTTGATCGCTGGTGCAACTCCTTCATGAATCCATTTATCGAATTGGACATTATTGAAAACTTCCAACCTAAGTGATCACCACGAAAAATACATAACATTTTATGCAAATTCATTGTTTATCATCCTTATCGATCCGAAAACATAACAAGATTAAGAAAGTTTTTGTGAAGATTTTCAATCATTCCATCTTGTATCATAAAGTTTTGATCAATGTTCCAAAATTTGTTCTTGCATGGTGTAAATTCAAGATTTCTTGAATTTCCTGAAAAACGATATTGGTCGGAAATTTGTCGAAAACTATCTTATTAGGTTCAGTCACTCTAGCCGTTCAGAACCCACAAACCATTCCGACTGGCGGGTCGGAAATTCGTAAAAAATGATCGTTTCCGACCATTTTCCGACAAAAAAATTGTTTTGTAGGAAAAATGTCAGTTTTCTAGGAGTGCAACAAAAACTTATCCAAATTGTACCCGTAACCGTGGTCCGAATAATACGGAAGGTTCGAGATCAAGGTTTCATCGATGTCGAAAACCCAAGCATCCATTCCATCTCCTCCCAATTCCAGGCTCTTGGCATAATTTTCAGACTCTTTTGATACCTTCTCAAGATCAACGTTATACGACCGACCCAACATATAATCTTTCACATAATCGGCGCATTCGTGTGGAATCGTTTTCCACGGACCCAAGTTGTTTGCTTCAACCGCGACCCTCCAACTCGTGCATTGCATCACAATGTCATCGGTGAGGTTCTTGAGTCGGGATTCCGAGAATTCGATGACCAAAGGTCGTGGAAGGAGGTCGGGGTCGAGGTCCATTTCCATGCTTTCGTGACAGAAAGCGATGGAGAAAAGACATAAGAACACGACGGATCCGAGAAAATCCATGTTTGTAAGATCAAAACGACAAAACGTAAGAGATTATGGTTGTGATGGTTCCTTAATTGATTCCAAGAAGTTGGAAAAATTGTTGAATGTGGCTCCTAAAACGCCATCGGCTGAGCAGTCCGAAGTCCGGTCTGGTTAGCCGGTTGGCGATGTGAGGAGATGGGATTGCTCAATGGAATTGATGTTCAGTTTTTATAGTTTTGGGATGATGAGTTATGACCGCTGCTTTTTTTGCTCATAATAATCGGCAGAAAGAAAATCTATGCATTCAGCTAATTGTATTCTCTGTTTCATGTGATTTTATTTTTTTTGGTTATAATTTGGTTTTTCTTTAATAATTGTTAGTATTTAAAATACAGTTTTATTTGATCTATCTTGTTAGCGTTACAATATAAATTTAATTAATAAGTGAATTACATTTAAAGTAACATATCCACTCTTAACTCGTAAGTCAAAAAGGTTCTCATTTACATCCTATCTTTTGTATTAACTAAAAAATATAATGTTAGAAATTTTAATTCTTTACTAAATTTAAATTGCATGTATATGTGACACTAAGTTTTAAATTGCATGTATATAATGTAAATGTTTATGTAAAATACAGAGTAAATGTATAGTTATGTTATGGTATAGAAAGTACAGAATAATCTTATTTTCATAACAAGGTAGAGGAGTTTTGCTTTGTGCAAGCATACAGAAGAATCTTGCCCTGTGCAAACAAAACATACGAGTCTTGTTTTATGCAAGTACAATAGACGAGTTTTGCAGTATGCAAATAGAGGAATCTTGCTTCGTGCAAGCATAGAAGGACCTTGTCCTTAGACAATGGTTTAACTATGTTTTGATGATATCATTCAAGTGCTAGTTCACTTGATGATAACACCGAGAAAGAATGAAAGATAGAAACAGAGTGGGACATCGTGACTGGTTTCCCTAAAATGAAGTTTTAACAACGAAAGTAATGAAAGGATTTCCTATTTTGTGAAACTACAGATTTAACGAACTGAAATTGTTTTGTCAAAACGTGACCGAGATAGGGCATATTTTATATTAATGATTAAGCAATACAAAATGAAAGAGAAAGTTTATAGTTAATAATGTACAAATAGAACTCGCTCAGTATATCTGACTTTTAGCATGCACATCAGGTAAGAAAAAGAAATAGTGCGAGAGGAGCTTTGATCGGAACCCATAGATTGAAGGGTTGTTTAACTCTAAAGACTGATATTCCCATTTTACGAACAATGATGTTGAAAGTTTTAATTCGATGTAATAGATTCTGATTTTTCAGTTTAAGAATTATGAATGTTATGTTTTGTGCCACTTATTAGATGTACATGTTTTAGGGCGTTTCACTAAGTTGAATTATTGTTCACGTTGAATGCATCTTTACATTGTTTCAGTTGAATTGTTGTTCATGTTGGTCGCATATGCTCTGCGTTGTTTGTCTAGCTATTGTGTCGCATAGCACTACTAGAAAACATTATATTTTCTACAAAAGTTTTCGACAAGTTACCAACAAAAGAAATTTCCCACAAGTTAGCGACAACTTTCCGACAAAACAAAAACAAAAAAGTAACTGTAAGATTTCCTACATTTTTTCGACAAAATTACGACAAAAGTTTATTTGTCGCAATTCCGCTGCCAATTATAAGCTACTTCCGACGATCTACCGTCAAACATCACACAAAAAAATCGTTTAATATCTCTTTTGAGAGCTATATGTAACTACAATTCCTCTTTATAATTGACGGCGAATAAAGCCAACTGTTTCCTTTAAAAGCATGAGCTGTAGGATCATTTCAGGATTAATCCTGACCACGTTAATTATAACTGCTCCTCTGTTACTGTGAGCCCTACCGTAGAGGATTAAACCTCACCAGGCGATTCTCACTTTCGCTCCAAATTGAAATCCTCAAAACCAAATGGCTTCCTCCATCTCTTGTGATATCTCATGTTCAAAGCAGCAACCATGGCTCTTCTTGATTCTCACTTGTGTTCTGCACCCTAATTTCTCCACTGTCGTTCCCCTCCACCACTTCCAAGCCCTAAACCTTCCCCGTTATCTAATTCATCATCTTATTTCCAATTAGGGTTTTCTCCCTCACTTCAGGGGTTCACAAATCCGAATCATCATTCGAGATCGGCAATGGCAAAGGGAGTGAGTTCAGCGGCCGAGCAAGCAGAACTATTCAAGCAAGACGGAAATCACTGCTTTGAGAAGAACAACCGCCATCGATGTTCACACCGAGGTATATCTCACTATCGATTTTTCTATAAGCCAGACCCATTTCATGATCACCATCTGTTCGATGAAATGCCTTTGTTTTTTAAATTTCCAGTCGATCACGTTGTGCCCTAATATTCCAGTTTATGCCATCACAAGCCCAAGTAACATTAATGCACTGATTTTTCTATATTCCTGATTTTTTATAACAAATACAAGGTTTATGCACTTTACTTTTCACATTTTGATAATGCTAATCGAAATCCTATTATTACTCTGTGATGTTTTTTTTGGGGTGGGGTGGGGGTCCTAACTTGGTATTTTTTATTATTAATTATTTATTTTATTTTGCAGCAAACATTTTATCATAAGCTAAGAAATGTTGTCATTTTTGTTTGTAAGCCAGCACATATAGTGCTCCAAGTGAACTCATCGGTGGATTTGGGACATACACAAGTCACATTTAGCATAATATTGCAAAATCTAAACAACATTCAACATCAACTAATTGAATACCATCTGCGATTGTCATCGCATGACTTTGTATCTCAACAGGTTCGTTTTTTTCACTCATTAGTACCAAAATTTGTAAACCTAGATTGAAATTCAATGTTTCTGGATGTATTTGGAGTAATACATGCACTGTAATCGCTCTGATATAATATTTGTGGCATTTGGTTTAGCTTTCGCAGCAGCTACCGGGTGAAAAACTTTGGGAAGCTTCTTTAAGTGATGGTTTACATTCATGTGTAAATCCTACGTCTAGATATCAAGGTATCATTGCTTCTCATATGATGATTTGCTCTACTTATGATGATGTTGTTAGCTCATATTCAAATACAACACAATTTCGCCTGGTAGGATTTACATTCACCATTTGTTTAATGTTACCCGCTTCAAGGGTCAAAGCTATAAAGGTCATGTCTCTGCTGCTTGGTGGAGTTGATGTCACAAGCCCACACCTGCACACTATTAGTTAATCTCGATTTTCATTCGTTTGAAGATGTCCTGAGTCACATATACAAGTAACCAAGTTTTTTTATAAACTGATTCTTTGTTCATTGTGTGCCTAATATCAGCAATTTGAATTAGTGCCATAAAAAGAGTCAAAATTTGATATTAAAAAGATGACCCTTGAAGTTAAGAACTTGTATATGCATTTATTAAAAAGCTGACCCTTGAAATTAAAAACTTATATATGCATTTACTGACATGTTTCTTTTTGGGCCAGGTTTGTCTTTGAAAATTTTATGTTGGTAGAGCTTACATTTGTTTGCACATATAGCAAGTTTGTTGAATGCATATTATTAAGAGAGAATGTTATCTAAAGTTATTTCATTATTGTTTACCTTCAAAATCCACAAGAAAAATGCAATAATTATTGTTGTTTGTGTTTTATTTATAGCAAGTCGAATTCCCAATGGAAAGTAATAGATTTTCCTTCTCATTTGCTAATCGGGATTGAGACCTACTTGCTAAAGAAGGGGTCCATCTAAACCTGCTTTCCTTTGATAAGGTATTTAGTTTCTTGAACTCAAATGTATAGGTGGGTATTTTGACCCATGTATAGGTAAATGGGTCAATTTGGGTTATACATTTACTATTTGAAAAAAATAAGTTATAAATGGGAATTTTGCAGTTAAAAGTGTCTTAGATCACTTCAGTCAACACGTTTTTTAATTCGATTTATTCGTCCCTCTAAATGCAACGATCATAGTTCAACAGCGATGTTTGTTCACGAAGACTTGTATCATGAATCAAAATGATTTGGGAAGTTGTTGGAAAGTTTGACGGTGATGCAAATCGGAGGCGATCCATGGTGATTTTGATTACGCTAAAAATCTCATATCACTTTATTTAGAACTAGGTTAAAACCCATGTATTACATGGTTGAGTAAATATAACTTGTTATAAAACAACAGTTTCTATGAAGATTTAAGAATTATAAATAACAAATAATAAAGATTTAAGAATTATTAAATTGTATTTTAAAATAAGATATAATTGAATTTTTCTTATTATTTAGTAATTTTTAATAAAATATTAGAATAACTTTTAGATATTTAATTATTTAACATCATTATTGTTTAATAGGAGAAAGAGGCGTAAAACAAAAATCGACACATAGCAAGTATAGTTATTCATTTATTATAATATATGTTAGAAAACCGGTATATTACACATGGTGAATAAATGCAATGTTATATATAATTACTAATAAAGATATACATATTACATAGTTTTTTTAATACAAATTTTAGAAACGTTATATAGTTATTTTATAAAAAGAATAAAAGAAATGTTGAAATTATAAAAATGTTTTATAAACAAAACCTATTTTTTTAAATAAAAAATGTTTTATAAAAGTAATTATATAAATCATTATTATTTAATAGGAGAGAAAGGAGGGAAACAAAAATTAAAAAAAATTAAAGAAATTTGTATAATTAACAGAAGAGAGAGGCGGGAAAAAAATTAAGGATGAACATGAGAATGACAAGTGTCCACCAAAACCTTTATTTATTATATAGTATAGATGTTGGATTATTTACTCAAAAAAGCTATTTGTTTAATAATATTTGACACAGATATATAAAAATTAAAAATTTAGAATAGAAAGTGTTTGGAATTAACCCATGTGATTGTGCAGTGGTTGCAGATGGAACAGATAAAGAAGATGAAGATATGCGACTGCCACGAGCACTATATAAACATTGAAGATTTGCTGAATTTTGTATTTCTAAGCACAATTGTTTACTTTTTTATGTTTTTAAAAAATGATTTTTTTTATATAGTGATTTCATAGAGAAGTTAAGCTGCAAAGCCATTTGTGGCAGCGGACGTCTTTTACCAGAAATTCCACTTGAAGTAACGTTGTTTGTTTAGTAGACCCTATCTTCAAGGTGCGGCTGCAACAGTTGCCACTCTTCTTAGAGGAAAGGGTCAATGTGTTCACTTAGTTTTGGGATACAAACCACTTAAATGGTTAGTGGCATTTGTAATTTCTGGTAATTTGGTGCATAAAGTTTAAATATTTGTATAATCTCTCCTTTTCTAATGTGTCTCATGGTGTTCAAGTGTCCAAAACGAATAAATGCACAAAGATTAATAATCGTAGAAACTGTACTTATGTATTAATTTAAAACATGTTTCTTTCATATTTATGAGTTTGTAGAACTAACCGAACAAACTCTATTAGATCAAACAAACAAGTATTTTATTGAACCAAAGTTAATTTTTCTCTCTGTAACTTGCCTATTTATAAGTTAACAATGGAGTCTTTATTTCTAAAAGGTGTTTCACTTATTTTAATTTTATATTTTGAACGTAGTCATTGCTTGAATGGGTTATTTTTGCATACATATTGGTTACTTTAATTAATTACACAATTCAAAAATATATCTTTGAACTATATTTCTGTAACTCAAACTAACATCTTCAATTTTTTTATTTTACAATTTGATGTTTTAAACAAGTTAAATCAGTTCTTCATTTTCTTAAGATGTGAAGCTTAAACTTGGGTCTGCGGGTAAATTTTATTTCTTTGCTACTATAGGATCTAACAATGATAATTATATTTAAATTTGTTTTATATTCATTGCGTGTATACATAACAAAGTTTGTATGTATATATGAATGTATGTATAAACTCGCACATGTTTGTGTTTGTGTTGTTTGTGAATTTTTGTGTTGTACTTAACGGGGAGTTTTGTGCTTTACTTTGTCATATTACTACCTTAAAGACCCGATCACCGGACGAGTATAAAACTAATAACTAATTGAGCTGTGATTGTATAAGACAATTTGTCTTATTTTGTTTATCATATAAAGAAAGACAACTATTTCATATTAAAAAAATATAGATCAAAACGTCCCGACCATCGGACGGGTATAAAACTAGTTCTTTATGGGCTGGGGAAATCTCCTAAATTACAAGAGATGAAGATCGATTAAGCATTGATCGGGAAGGAAGAAACTACTAATCCATTTAAGAGGATTAGTTGACAACAGTAAAAAATATAGGTGCCTAATTCTAATAAAATAGGGGTGTATCAGTGTCAGTCATCTGAATACCGTGATTGATGAGTGGCTAGGTGGGTTATGTACACCTATCTCCCGGTGGAAAGTAATGAGTCTAGTCTCCCCCCTGAATGAAGTAGTAACGCCCCTAACCGTGTATGCGTCTTTATTTAGTATTTAGTTTTATTAAATAAGTTAAATTATTTGTTTAATTTTTAGAAATAAGTTTTTTTTAGATTTGTTGGAAAATCTTCAGAATAAATAATTATTTCCGACAACTTTCCCACAAAAAGTAGTTTTTTTAATTCATATAACATATTATTTAAATAAGTTAACTTAATTATTTAATATAATCGTCACAATATAGTCGGAAATTACCGACGAAATACTTATGTCACTAATTCGACGGCAAATTAGTCGGGACTTTATCAGAAAAAAACATTTCCTACGAGGGTTTTTCCAACAAACACTTTTTTGTCGAAAACTTGTCGCTAACGATCAATTCCAACTTTATCGGAAAAAACATTTCCTACAAAATTTTTAGTTTTTTGGTACCGTAGGCTGTGGATTGTTTGTTCAACTATTGTTCACGCTAATCGCATAAGCTAAATGCAACTGATATATAATGGCTACTGTTAAAAGACATGTTGATTTCTTTGACTATCATTAAGCAGTTCAATCGTAAAGTAATTACAATTGAAAATTGTTTTAGCTTTATTACGAAAATAAACTTGTTTATTTGTTTTTAAAGACTCAGAGAAAAATTAGAGGCTCAGACAAATTATAGGAAAAATATATATATTGGTTCACTTGGTGTTCGGATGAAGAAGAAAATACTTTGTTACATTCCCAAAAGCTCTCTTGATCCACTAGCAAATACTACGACAATCTATATCTATTCCACAAATATTGAACACAAAAAATAATGGTGTTATCTGGAGTATCTCCTAGAGTACAACTACTACTTTAACGTTATATTTTACGAGGCAGACATGAATAATCGTGAAATTTATTTTATTTAATAAATTAAAATAAATTTCTAGCGTGTATCACATGGTCATATCAAAATTTGATTCTTCTTAATATTGTTTAACTTTTCACTTGGTTTTGGATCATATTATTTTCTGTTAACTGCATTTTACATATTATAATAAAGTTTTACAGTATTATATTATTTATCATAATTTAAAGAATATAGTTTAGTTACACAAATAGTTTCTCTAGTTTGATTATAATCACATCTTTTGAGTTTAATTTTAAAATTTTAAAATATTAAAGGAATAAAGGTTTGAGTTATGTGGTTTTTTCTTTATAAAAAATTTGAGTTCTAACGCTAACTTTAATAAAAATATATGTTCAATTCATCTAAAATGACTATAATATCTTTATTTAAAATATTAAAGGAATAAAGGTTTGAGTTATGTGGTTTTTTCTTTATAACAAACTAGAAAAAAAAATACGACGTCGTTTTGCTGCAAAACCTTGATCGCGACCAAACCCATATCGCCGCCTTTATCCTTCGAACTCAATATCAGGAATACCAATTATTAGAAAATCAGCCCCAAAACATGTGACTTTTTTATATCAAAAAGTCCCGCTCGTTCTTTAATTATAAAACTTGATACGCTTACAATGACCTCTAACCTATCTATTTATACAAAAACTAGGTTAATGACCCGTGTTACACGGGTGGAAAATCAAAACTCAAACACGTAAAATATGTTAAAAAGAACTTATTAATGATTGATATTAAATGTTACAAAACGCACTTGCACACAACCAAAAAAGAACGTTAATTGACAATTACAAATCTACAAATACTTCTTTTTATACAACATTTATTATTTGATTGCTAAGTTTTCCATCTTTATCTAATATTAAAAGTTTGACTCCATCTCTACTTTTAACTTTGGATAAGGCGACATACAATTGACCATGTGTAAAAACCGGTTGTTTCAAAAAGTACCCAACGACCGGTCATAGGCGTAGCTATGGTACTTACGTCGCTTTAAGAAGCTTACATTTTCCCATGAGTTAAACATGAGCGAATAATTGTATACCTCCAATGTACCTCTTCTGCGTTTAATAAGTAAAATGTTGTAGTTGTTACAACATTAATATAAAAACCAATAGAATCATGGTATATTTTAAAGTAGTCGTGTGATTTAGAGAGATATCTTTATGTAAAAAGAGGTTAATGGATTCCAAACAATTAGTTCACAAGTGTTCTTTAGACAAACACACAACATGCCGTCCAAGCTGGCTAAAATAGATAAATGCCATGGACATGATGTGAAAGGAATTCGAACACTCGTGTTTGACCATAAAATGTGTGATTGATAAGTAAAGGAACGTATTGAACATGAATTCCGGTCAACGGTAAGAATTCTCTCATCGGATGATTTCATGGCGTAGCGACAGTGAATCATAGCAAACATATCCGTCGTAAAGAAAGATAACCAGTCTTTGCGGTTACATTGAGTAGTAATACAGTGATTCGGTATTTGAAAATTATTTTTGGTAAACTTTATGACAAAAATATGAAACTGTTTAATCAAAAATTTGGAATACGGAAAATTCAAATGCTTAATTTAAAATTTAAATTTAGAATATCAAGTTACAAAATATGTGGATATCGACAGATATTAAATTGATTAGTTTTAATTTTTAAATTTGTGATCATTTAGAAATGTAATAATTAGGAGAACTAATTAGTATTAATTCAGGAAACCACCACTTTCTATATTTTTCGAAAGGTATTATTATTGATTAGTAAAATAAATAATAGTAAACATCAGCACATTAATGAAAAATTGCGGTTGAACAACCGTTGAGTAATTAGTATTAGTAACTGACTACGTATAATTTATTTTATTGATTAGTAATTAGTATTAGTATTAGTAATTAGTATTAGTATTAATATTAATATTAATTCATATTAATAATAATAATAATACTTGATAGAAGATTTGAGGGGAAAAATTATTAAGGATGCATTAAGAAGTTGACAAGTGTCAACAAGTATTATTTTATTAGTATTAAATGATAAACCTTATTAAACAAGTCACCTAATCCTACTCATATTATATAAGGTTTACAAGTATTATTTTTTTTCGTTTTCAACCCTTATACTATATAATATACGCTTTTTTCGTTTTCAACCTTATAATATACGCTTTTAAATCTATACCAACCAAACAAATAATATAAACATAAAATAACTTTTAAATATTCAAATAATTAATTAAATACTAATTAACCTATTTGCGAATCATCCTTACTTGTAAACAGACCTGTTTCAGAATTAAATCTAACTAGTTTTTAATTCCCGCGCTTCGCGGCCGGAGCCTTGTTATTGGTTTGACACGTTTGTGCGGATAAAACTTAATTTGAATCGTAGACTCGTTATAGTGTGTGATACCAGCCGCACCCTTCGTAAAAGCGTATATTATATAGTATAAGGGTTGAAAACGAAAAAAAATTATATCGGAACGTTGACAAAAAAAACTAAAAACAGTTGCGCCCTCCGTATTTTGAAAAAAGTTAACGAACGAAAGTTATTAAAGAAAAACGAAATTAAAAAAATTGAAACGGGCTAAAAGCGTATATTATATAGTATAAGGGTTGAAAATGAAGAAAAAGTAAACAAAAATAAATAAAAAAAAAGTTTGGTGGCCAAAATGAAAAGAATCAAAACTTTGGCGGAGCTTTTGGTTTTTCATGTTGTCAAAGAGTTGAACAATGGTTTTTTCGTGTTGTTAAAGAGTTGTCGGAACGTTGAAAAAAAAAACTAAAAACAGTCGCGCCCTCCGTATTTTGAAAAAAGTTAACGAACGAAAGTTATTAAAGAAAAACAAAATTAATAAAACAATTAAACGGGCTAAAAGCGTATATTATATAGTATAAGGGTTGAAAATAAAAATGTTGAAAAGTAAAAAAAAAAAACTAAAAAAGTTAGGTGGCCAAAATGAAAAGAATATAAACTTTACTATTCCCCAAAGTTTCTTTTTAATCTTTACTTTAATTTGAGTTATAACGCTAACTTTAATAAAAATATATGTTCAATTCATCTAAAATATCTTTATTTATAAAAAAAAAAAAACTTGCGGGCTGTTTATGCAAATTACTCAAATATAATAATAAAAAAACCCAACCCCTACCCCCTTCTAGAAGTGGTCAAACTTTTAACAAACTTGTTCGAGTTATAAACCGGTCCGGTTTTTTTTGTCCATCTCTACCCCCTTCCCCCCTCTCCGACAATCCAACTCTTTGTTCTTCACGATTATACTACCATAGTCACACATTGTGTTTAAGTTTAAAACTTTGCATCTATACACCCTCTCTATCTTCTAGAATAAATGTATGATTTACCTACATCTCACTCTTTTTAGACCATACCAACAACTTTATCATTGGTGGGATTTTTACCGGATATGGTTGTTGTAGTGTTCAATGTGTAAAACATTTGGGTTCCTAGCACTAATTTCCGTAAAAAATATGTTAAGTTAACGTAAAATGACTAAAAATGTCGTTTTAGTTACACCCTTACTTATACCAAACAAAGGGTAAAGTGTAAACATAATGATATCTTGGTGTGAATATATTATAACTCTATTATAAAAATATAATATAATATACATTTGAGATCTATTATTATATATTAAATATAACAAATTAATTGATAGAATATAATGTATGTAAAAAACAAAAACTATAAAGTGGAAGGGGTGTAAGTGTAAATTTTTAACACAAAACTAACACACCTTCAGATTTACAAACTATCCAGGCGTGTTGGGGTTGTAGATATTGGTGAACATAAAGTTGCCAGAAAACATTGATTCTTTATCTGCATATCACAATCACATTGTCAATTTCGTATTGCATAAACCAAACAAGTTTAACTGTACGCAAATCCACAAAAAAACACCAAAATACTTCAAAATGTGATGCACCTGTTAGTGACAAGCAAGTGCATTCTCGCCGAACATATCTTGAGAAAGCCTGAAGATTTTGTTAAGAAAATGTCACGTCGCTTATAATTTATAAAATTGACAACCTAGCATACCGTTTTTTGTAAAGACACTAACTTAGCGACTAGAACACTTCACGACACCACAGAAAGCCACGTGATAGCTTATATGATATATCTAACAAAGCTTATGCAAAATTTAATGGTATATGTAAATATTTGACAATTAATACCAGCGCTTCAATGCACAACCAACTTTAAGTTGAGAACTGTCTGTACTGCATAAACACTTGTACATATTGCTTTAACTGTGACACATAAGACGGTATTGTAACCGCATAACTGTCTCTCTTTCTCTCTACAACTACATATGGTCAGCACAATATACAAGTGCTTATGCAATCTCCTGGTTCTCTACTTAAATTTAGTTTTGTATTGAACGCGCCCCAGCCAACTAATGATGATATTAGTAGAGGTGAAAACTTGCCAGGACAGCCGGTAATGCAGCAGCATCAAATGTTGGCGAACCATCATCCGAGAATACATTCCTAGACCATATGCAAAATATAATTAAGAAACGATATTATGCACTGAACTTTTTTTTTATAAAATTAGTGAATGTGTGTCTTACTTCCATATTGCATTGTGTAACTCATCTGGTTTAGCGTCTAGAAGCATGGCAGTGTCATAAGCAATAATATTACCATAAAATACTTTTTCCAATTCCCTCATCCATTTGAACAACAGCAAATTAACCTGCATTCCAATGAAAAGGTCAAATCTTTACAAGAATGTCAAAAGTCCTAATATTAATAATAGTAAAAAAAATCCAAACTTTCATAACTAACAAGATGATCAATCTTTTCTACTGTTAAGATGATTATTAAAATATATGACCAACCCCAGCTTTTGAAACCCTAATTTCCAAATCATGATTGAATATCTCATACACATACTGTCCCAATTCAACACCTTCTGTTCCTTCCACTTTCAAACGACGCAAACAAAGCCACATGTGTACAACGAGAATAGAGAATGTTGTTCTAAAGGCCTTTTCCAACCTAAAAACTGCAATGATTACATAATATTAAACTAACTTAATTCAATCAGAACTTTGAGGTAAAAGTTTGTGTATAATCAACATGGGAGTGAAAAAAAAGCTAACCCTCATAAACCAACGGGTTCTCAACTTGAGAAACCACACGACGATAAATAACATTTGCTGCACGAATAGACGTGCTCTGTTTACTATAAAAGAGCATTAATCTGAGGATAAACGAGTGAATACCCTTGTAATTAGGCTCGTTAATCCTCTGAGGAGATCCAGGTGGCAAGGCCAATGAAATCGGCTTAGAACGAAACATCTTATTAAAATTTACCTACAGAAACCACTGCGCCTAATCATCACTGTTAAGCCAAGTGATACAAATCTTGTGGTTACTGAAAAAATCAAAATTAATCTACACAAAATTGGGAACAAAATATAACCTTACCAGTTGCTCCAAGTCTCGCCCCTGCATATACATAAAAAAAGGCAGAATATCAGTTCAAAAGGGGAAAATGTAACTCAAGGGTGGAACCAAGGAGGGGGCAAAAGGGTCCTCTGACCCACAGTCAGTCAGTCAGTCACCGTAGCTCGTCAGATTTTTTATAACAAAATCTACGTTTTGTTAAGAAAAACATGAGTTGGACAATAGTTATAGTCGGTAAAGAAAAGAACTTTACGATGACCATCCGAAAAATAAGCTACAGTTGAGTGACATAATTTACTAATTTCTACCTCTGATATAGCAGCATAAGTCTTCCCCATAGAATCAAGAACTATTGGCACCTCAACAGAGACAACCCTAGAAATACTTCGGCATGAAAACCATGAGTGCTTCAGCCTCCCTACCCTGTACATATGAACTAGGATTCTGCCCCATCCAGACACCATTGCAAATCACAATAATCTAAAAATTTAACATCAGAGCATTCAATATCCGATAGTAATTCGAGAAATCCGTGATAGAATCGTATTGTACAGAAAATTTAGGGTTTTTTAGTTTGCATACCGGTTACCGCTTTCTCCTTGGCGATGGTGTCGATTGTTCAGCTTCAACTACAAATTTCTTTCGATTCCAGCCAAGAACAGGATGAGAGGCTGAACAATTATTTGAGTCGGAAATGGATATAAAATTTGGTTAGGCTACTGGGAGTGGTGCTCGGGTAGAGGGGAACCCGAGATCGGGTATGTGGGAACACCGTCGAACGAAAGGCGTGTTCAAGCGGGTATGGTGAGCGGGTTTTCATACCCGTCGAAAGTTTACAAAATATTATCATTGAACGAGGTTTCCATAGTGGTTAACGGGTATGGTTAGATGGTACTTGGAGGTACCACTTGCATCATGTATTTTGACTAAATGAGATGACATCTTTTTATTGATTTATTTTAAAATGTAGTTTGGGTTGAAGGGTTCCACTCTCACCACCCTTAACCACCAACCTTCGAGTGGTTGTCTCATGACTTTTCAAACGAAAGGTCGCGGGTTCGAGTCTCGCTTGGAACATAAATGAACCAGGTTGAGTGTGTGGTTTTTCTAGTTATGGGTTTCCCCTGGATGATGTGAGGGTCCAGGATTTTGATGTTAAATAAATAAAAAAACGGTTAACGGCCATCTAATATAGGGATGAGCATTTGGTACCGACTACCGGTACCGATACCGTACCAATAGATTCGGTACCGCTAAACCACAAACAACACACTTTACTAAATTGCCGAAATGATGAATGTGGTATACTAAGAATTTTAAAAATTATTTTGTTTAAAAGGATGTTTCACTAAAAATGTATTAGATAGTAGCTTAACCATCTTTGTTACACAGGGTAAAACATTAATATTATATTGATAAACTAGGTTAAATTCTCGTGTGTTACACGTGTTGAATAAATATAATTATAATATTATATATTAAGTAATAAAAAATTTAATTTTTTTAATACTCGTGTTTTTATGCGGGTTGAATAACCCATGAAATACAATATAATCTGTTAACACATACACTCGTCAAAATATGTCGGGAGATTTATTAATACAAAGATTAATATTTTCTTTAAAAAAATATTATTAATAAAATATAGAGGTGTATTTAATAAGATAGATGTGTATTTAATGAAAATATAGAGGTGTATTTAATAAGAGAGAGAAGCAGGAAAAAAATGTTGAGATTGAATATGGAAGTGACATGTGGCATTGAAACCTTTATTTATTATATAGTATAGATATTTAAGACATTTTCTTATACAAATTTAATATTGTATTTATATTTTTTTCCATTTTATTAAATGTTAATATTATATGGATGAGAAAAATTAAAAATATAAAAAAAACATGAAAATATATTTTTTAAGTGATGTATTTTTTAGTTTTTACAATACATTAAATTAAATGTCAAATGAAACCTTATAATAATGATTTATATAACATTTGACGTGGTGGTAACTTTTCCACGAATACCAAAGATTAATAGTTTGAGTCAATCTGTACTTTTAACTCTTGATAATGTCACATACATCTGATCATAAACACTGGAACTTTTAAATACAAACAAACCTTTAAAAGCGATTGTCCTATGCTTTTATTCATGTTCATTGCAAAACATACAACAATTGTATATTTTTTTTCTCTGAAATTTAAATGAAATTCTTTTGTATTAATGTGTTACCCAAATTTTATAAATAAAATTGTGATAACCAATGTTGTTTTCAGATATAATCTCCGCTTCTATAATGCAATTATATGGTGATTTGACCTGACGTCTTGTTCCATTACATAAACACATTTTATCCGTATTTCTTAGTAGCACTTGTACACGAAAAATTTCGCTAAACTTTTAATACTAAATTTCCCATTTAAAAAAATAAAAAGATACATATAAAATTTAAATTTGAATAATATGTCATCTTTTAAATTCAAAATTTGAAACTTAAAAATTTAAAAATCTCACTCCTTAATATATTGACACAATTTAAATTTAAATTTTCAAAATTATAACTAATAAATTAGAGTTGAAGCCAAACATATTTTTTTTTTAAAATAAAAATGTCGTTTTTAAAAAATAATCAAAGTTTAAAATATAACACACTTTATAAAAATAAATATTTACAAGTTTCTTAATTTTAGTTAAAAACTAAGTATTAAAGTTTACAAATCAAACGAAAAAATTTATTTATAAATATCAAAGTTAATTAAAAAACTACTAATTAAATATTAATAAACTTTATTGTAACACGTATTTATTTAAAATAAAAATTAGTATTTTTAAATTTATATGTAAAATTTAAAAACCTTGTTTTTTTAATAATAAAATTTTAAAAACTTGTTTTTGAATAACAAAACTTTAAAAACACATTTTTTTTTAAATCTCCTGCTTTTTATTCTTGATTTTTTTTAAATCTTAATTTTTGATGATAATTAAAATAAATGTGAGTCAATAGTAATAATAATGAATTTATTTGGTAAAGTGTGGTTATTTATGTGATTTCTAAAAAAAAGGTATCAAATCATGAAAGATTAAATGGAGGATGTAATATGATTTTGGGGGGAAAAGTTTTGTGAGATTAAATATGATGATGACAAGTGACAAAATAATTAGTTTTTTATTAAAAGAGGGATGTATGGATAGTAAAAAGTTACATCAAAATGATGATTAGTATTAACTAAGCTTCGGTATTAATTGATATTGGTAGCAACTATATATATTGGTAGTAACTGAAGCATCCATTGTAATTTTACGTTTTGATCGAAACAAGGATCAGTTGAAACTGAGCAACAGTAGTAAAGGTTTGTCACTAGTGATGGTGTTTTCAACTAAGTTCTTACTTATCTAGCTGAAGCAGCTATGAGTGATTATAACCATTAATTGTCATACCATTTCATTAAAAGTTAGTAACATTTCAATGTGACTTTTCAATCCCTATATAAAGGAATCATTTGGTTTGTTTTCGGTAAGGATTTCACAACTTCATTTTTTTACAAAAAAGAACATTTCATTATTGTGAATTAACTTCTGGTTTTATCTGATTGAAAATTTCGTATACAGACGAAATACTTCAATCTGAAAGTGATCCTTACACGATTTAGAAAGCTATTAGGGAAATTACAAAATTTAGAAATTCCTACATAGCATTTACTCAACACCTCCTAATCTGTAACTAATCTTATCTAGATTCTCCATTTTTCTTAAGTATATTCTAACTACCTAAAGTAAATTGATAACACTAAAATCATCAATATAGTTACGAAAATTGAAATCTAAAAATACACATCATTATTAATATGAGTTGTAACACCCATCAAAATTTCGATCCCAATTTATGCAAAAGTATAATAGAAGGATTAGAATTATAATTAAACCAAAGTCCAAGGAACAAAACTGAAAAATTGGGAAAAACAAACGGTAACAGATCGTCACTAGGCATAACAGTTTGTTGTTACGGACCCATGAAGGAACCCATGCTATGAGGACACGTGTCCCAGTGATACATTATGGCTTCTAACGCGTGTCAACCCTATGACGGACCATCACGGGGCCATAATGGTCCGTTACGAGGTTACAAGCCCGGAAGATGACACATGTCATTAGGGTTTTAATGCGTTAATGAGAATTTGACACATGTCTTGCTGACTCTCACCCGCCAGGACGGTGACGAACTGTCACCTCCTATATAACGGTTCGTCACAGAGCTGAAATTCAGCCTATATATAAATGGATCAAGGACAATTCATTCACACAATTTCAAAACAGTTTTTACTCTCACAATTCAGTTTTGAACCCAAAAACCCAGCATTATGTTCGATTCCAAGCTCGTTTAAGCACAATGTGATATTCCAAACTTTATTGAGGTTCTGTCTAACTTAGTATCTTCCTAAAAAACGTTTATAAGTCGTTGCCTGTTGGGTCTAGTTTGAGAATGATGTTTATCAATTCAAGCGATCACGAGAAGTTTAGGTTCACGTATGAAAATTAGTATGGGAGTCGCTTTCTGCCGACTCTCTGAGAGTCGCTAGGTTGGCTTCAACAGACTCTCTAAGAGTCACTAAGAGTCGTTGAGAGTCAGCCTTGCACCTAGACGACTTTCTGAGATCTCCTATATATACCAAACCAATTTTCATAAACCCTAGACCTTCTCCTTCACATAGTTTTTACCATTTTCATTTGTATTTTTCTAGCTTAGTAGAGAGGTTTTCGGTTTGTCTTTGTTCCACCACCACGGGGGAGCTCACCCGTGGTAGATGGTGATGGTATATCATTGTAATCATTTCAGGAGCATATTGTAATCATTATAGTGGAATTCTAATCAGATTTAGTGGGTTTTTGTTATTATTTTTATGCTCTTTTTCTTGCATTTTCTTTTATTTCTCAATAACAGCTGATCTATAGTTGATTTGTTGATTAGATCTTGATTAGAATTACCATAGCACTGGATCCACCCTCAAATGAGAACTATCATTGTCTTTCCAAACCTATATCTCATATTAGGTGAATACATTTAAATGCTTTCAAAACCGTGAAATGATTTATGGTCAGACTAAAAAGAATTCTAAAACTATTTGATTGTATATAATGTAGTTTATGTGATAGCATTCAGGCCATAAGTGCACGTAACATATTAAATTTAGTTTTAAATTTTTTTCTTGATAAAATGGGTCATCATCATTTAATCAAAACCGTAACATATTTTTTCAAGTTAAGTTTTAACCTGGATACATTTAGGCAAGGTTTAATACCGTTTTTATGATACAAATTTAATTCAAATCGAGTTTTCGTTGATACTAGTGTATGGGACGTCGAAACCGATCCATACAAGTTTTAACATCCCGTCACAGCGTGCGAGGAGACACCCACTAGTTGCGGTAATAAAGAGAGATCCATTTTTCAGTGTGTGTTTTTTTTTCAAATAAAATGTTGATAAAGAACCAAAGGGCCTTTGGCTTGACGGTATTAAAATATTAAATAGGGCTTAGCCTTTTATATGGTGAGGGTTCAAACCCGGTTAGAGAAAAAAAATTATATATATATATTAAACCGTTAAAAAAAAAACCTACATCTCAATAAATATCAAACCATTATAAGATGTAAGATGTATATGGATAAGGCTCCACGTATACCCATGTGCTAAAGGAGAGTAGATGGATAATGGACTAATCATGGCAGGTTCATTACTAGCAGTTTCAAATTAAGCTTTTGGGTTTGATTTTATTGTATGTTATTAGTATCTTATGCGACATGTTAAAAACTCCTTAATCTTTAACAAATAAATATAAACAGTTTTTTTTCTTTCGTAAAACAATACAATCATTTATGCAAATTAAAATAGATTATAATAAAATATATAGATACATTATATATGAATTTTACAGAAGTTCAAACCACAATAATTTGGCTGAATCCATGCGAAAAGCGCGGTTTTTTAAAACAAATTTCACTACATTTCATTTATTTGGAGTTGTTATAGCTAGACAGATTCACTTGAACACCATCTAAACCGGTTATTGTGACAACAATTAGTGTAGGCCAAACCAACTTGACAATGTAGAGCAGTAGCTCGCAATGCAAATCAAATTGGTAAGCATACACGACATTTCAATAACATAAGCTCCTCAGCGAGAACTATGCACCTCATCATGCGTTGCATAGGAGTGAGGGTAAAACATATGGGAATAAGCTTACCAAATATCTTGACTTTCACTTGTAAGCACTTTAAGGACGGACGGTGCAGAGCCACGAAGGGAAGGGATTTGTAGGAAGGAGGATGAGGTGGAGATGACATGGATGGATTTAAGGGACGAAAAGAGGGGATTTTTGGGAAGGCCATCCCATTTCAAAGAGGAAGCGAAGAAGAAATGGTTGATGCAGGAGCAGAGAATCAGGAAGGTATGCAGCGGGATGCATACCGTCCCACCCTCGTAAATCGGTATATGAGGGACAACGGTATGCATACCGCCACCCTAAGGTTTCTTAAACACATGCAACTTAAAGGTTTGTTTTTTTGAGTTTTGTTTCAAATAAACTACTTTGACATGGATATGTCATTATCTTAACTTTATTTAAACACACCTTTAACTCGTTACAAAACTCTTATTATTAGAGAGAATTAACCCCCACAAAATTACTATTTATATATCTATATACATGCATGTAAAAATAATTGTTTATTTCAAAGTTATTCATTTTCGTTTAGAAATTTGAATATACATTTATCATGATTAATTGTCCATTTGTTTTTGGGTAGGTTCCGGACACGACAAAGCACAAAATTCCAATAACATATAGTTTTATACTCTTTTCCAATAATTTCAAGAAATAATAATAGTAGGTATTTACTTTATTTATTCTTTTTTTGAAGTGCAATTATTTTTTAAAACTTTCTCATCTTAAGCAGGATTTAAACAACCACTTTTTAATTGTGTAATTTTTCTCTTTTACTTTTTTTTTATAGGTAACTTTCATTTTTAGTGGCAGTTACATCTTCAAATCGGAGATCCATACCCCTCAACCTGACCACTACGTTGTCTGAACCGGGCCCGCGGGTTCAGAACGAGAGGCTTATGCTATCACCGGGAAACCATGGAGCCTGCTGCCACTTGACAACAGTTGCGCCGCTACACGGGGCGAACCCCGCTAGCGTAACGCACTCCGGACTAAAACCCGGGTTGGCTCGGACTCGAACCTGCGTGGGCAGGTTGAGTCTTCATTGCCATAACCACTAGGCCAAAGCCCACTAGTTTAATAACAACTTTTCACCTTTTAAGATTAACCTAGAATAAAAAAATAGCTATTTAATAAAATTATTTACTTAAAACAAGCCACGTCTTTTTACAGCATAATTCTAAAAAGAACATGTCACATGTTAAGTAAGTATGCCTTTTAAATATTTTCAAAATAATTCTTTTCTTTTTGTAGATTTTATAAAATATCTTGGATGAGTTTGGATGGGTCGGTGTTTTTTAATTATAACTCATACATTATTTTTATATGATTACGCAAACCATTTTATGTTACATTTAAACAATATCTATAAGTACAACTCTAATTAAAATTATTTACACTTTATATTATTATAGTGGATAGTTACATACTTTTATGTACATTATTGAATTAATTTAGTGGGAGGCGGTGGAGTGTAAATTCGAAGACTGCAAATATTCAGACTTCTTCGTCGCTAAAGCGTGCACTCGTCGCCACATATTCATCCTTCTTTCATTCCTTAACCACGAAGCCTCTCTGGCCCCTCTATCTCTTTGTAAAAACTACAAACATCATATTATATCATCAATTGATCTCAGAATTAAAGTTTATACTTACTTACTATCCGAGTTATGGAATGCAAGGTGGAAAACGGCGGTGTTTGTTCATCGGAGCCGGCAGCCGGAGGAGTAAATGTTTTTAGTTGTACTCATTCGGACGTTTCCTCCTCCGATCATCTAATCGTCATGGTCAATGGAATCCTCGGGAGGTCAGACACATCCATCCACTACTTATATATTATGCTTCAGATTATTTGCTTCTTCAATTCTCAATTTCATCGGTTGATTGCGAGAATGTTGGAATTTGGTTTTCGTTTATTACTCGACGAGTGAATTTGATTTAAGTTTAGGGTTTTAATTTATTCGCTTATCAATAAGAATTTTGAAGTTTTATGAAGACACGAGAGAATGTCATAGAAATTCATGAAAATTCAATGGAATTAGAATTTAAATTCTTTTTCATTTGCATCTTTGCTTCGCTAAGAGTTGGAATCGGAATCGGAATTGGAATTAATTCCATCCAAATTCTTTGACCGATGAAATGCAGAATCCCTCGACATTTAAAACGAAACCTCAGACACGTTTATAATTTACGTAAAAATCTAGCCGTTTTTCGTTTTTTTAAACATTTTCTCAAGATATTTGAGTTGCATCCTTGTTTTATATTTTGTTAATCTTAAAATGGTAATTTGTCATTTTGGGTATTTTTATATTCCAATTTCATTAACAAATGTATCAACCAAAGACATTATGAATTTTCAAAGGAATCGTTTAAATTCCAATTGTAATTCGAAACATTCTGCGAAACGCCCTTTCATATTTACGTAGCAAATTGGGAAAAGTGCTTTTATTGCTCTAGTTTTAATTATATTAAGATTCTATGATATTATCAAATCATCAAATTAGGACTAGTCTAAGATTAGCAGTCTTATTTACATTATTGGAATAAGGTGGAGCGGTCTCACTTGAATTAGGCATGATTAACACATGATTAACTCCTAATAATATGAAAACAGAGCAAAAGCAATTTATTTGACAGGAAAATTGAAGAACTGCAAGATTTGGATTATACTTGATTCAACATTGCTCATATTAAGATTTAAGTCATTCAAAGTATGAAAGATTGATCAATTCATACACTAAAAGATGAACCATTAATAATGATTCTGTTTTTGGAGTAGAAGGCTGTAAACAGTTGTGTTGGTTGATTTCTAACAATTATCTTTCTGTTTTAACAGTTCTACAGATTGGAAGTTTGCTGCTGAGCTGTTTGTTAAAACAATTCCAGATAAAGTATTTGTTCACCGTAAGGATCGACTTTTCATCCATTGCACCTTATGTTTATAATTTATATTAGGGAAAACTTCAAACAGTAGTAACAAAGTGTTCAACAGAAATCACGTAAACTTTCTTTACGTGTTCCAATATTGTGAATTTTTTTATAAATAGTTAAATTTTTTATAAGTAAGTGACCTAAATGTAAAATATATGAAATCTGATTACTATTTAGTGATTTATTTTGCTTTAAATTTGACCTAAATTGAAAACTGTTCGGTATGGGGTAATGGAATGGACGAGAGAATGAAATGAACGAGGTAATGAAATGGACAAATGAATGAAATGGACCATTCAATTTCATTGTCTTGTTTGGTTACCATGTAGTAATGGAATAAATCATTACTTTATGTTGTTTGGTAGGCTAGAATAGACGAAGGAATAAAATCGGTGGTGAGTGACGGTGGTGGTGGTGGGTGATGGCGGTGGTGGTGGGTGATGGCGGTGGTGGTGGGTGGTTGTGGATGGGGGTGGTAGGAGGTGGTGGTGGTGGGTGGTGGAGGAGGCGGCGACAATGGTGGTGGTGGTGGAAGGTGGCGGGTGGCAGTGGTGGGAGGTAGGGGTGGGTGGTGGCGGCGGGTAGTGGTGGCGGCGAGAGATAGCGGTGGGTGGTGGAGGCGGCGACGGCGTTGGTGGGTGGTGGAGGCGGTGGTGGTGGGAGGTGGCAGTGACGTTGGAGGAGGTGGTGGGTGGTGGCGGTGTTGGGAGGTGGCGGGTGGCGGTGGTGGGAGGTGGGGGTGGTGTGGTGGTGGAGGCGGTGGTGGTTGGTGGTGGTGGATCGTGGTTGGTCATGGTGGTAGGAGGGTGTGGTGGTGATAAAGGGTGAAATATGGGATGAAATGAAAAAAAAACAAGGGGATGGATGGAATGAATTTGAGGGATTTAGAAGGAATGACATTTCTCGTGGAATGGGTGATTCCATTTCATCGTGCAACCAAACACAATTTTTTTCATTCCCTCGTAATCGTCCATTCCATTCCACCTCTCATTCCTGCATACCAAACGCTACCTAAATTTAGTTATTATATAATGAATTTTTTTTTCTTCACTGTTACCTCATACTTCACGTTAATTTAAAAAGATAACTATAGACCCATCCTGGTCCAACAGGTATCGGGTTAGTTACTTTGACGCAGTTAATAGCAGCAAAAGTGTAGGGCTAAATTAGTGGGGGGCTGAATGTCAGGGGAGTCAAACTCAAGAGCAAACTGAAAGTAGGGCTGAAATTTAGAAGTAGTAACTGTTTTATTTCAGATTTAACTATTCCATTTCCTGTTCTAGATTGGTTGTCTTGTTATTTTGATTATCTAGTGTTCTTGTATCGGAGATTATCCTCTCTCGAATCGGGCCAACTATCTTATATTTTTAAGAAATCGAATTTTGATTTTCTAGTATCTATCATATAATCACTAAATAGTAATTAGGATCATATATGTTCTGATTAGGTCAATTGAGAAACTTGGTGAGTGACTTTAATAGAACAATTGAGAAACTTGGTTAATACTGCATGACCCTATTACAGAAAAACATGTTCATACATTTGCTGCTTATACAATTTAGGCAGTGAAAGGAATGCAGCTACACAAACATTAGACGGTGTAGATGTGATGGGCGAGCGATTATCACAAGAGGTTGGTTTCTGACCCATGTATTGCTGATTATTGTGTTTGTGTGCACGAAAGTATCCATCATTCATCGTTCATCATTCATGCGTTTTGGTTTGGCATCAGGTCCTTGAAGTTATAAAGCAGAAGCCAAATCTTCGCAAGATTTCTTTTGTTGCACATTCTGTAGGAGGTTTAGTGGCAAGATATGCAATTGGCAGATTGTATAGACCCCCCGAGGAGGGTTTAACAGTTGAAGAATCAACGGCCACGATTGGTGGTCTGGTACCAATGAACTTTATTACCGTTGCCACACCTCATCTTGGTTCAAGGGGCAACAAACAGGTAAATTCTGAATGGTGTAAAGCACGTATTAGTGGTCCTAATTTTGCTATTTATGCTCCTTTCAGGTGCCATTTCTTTTTGGCGTGTCTGCCTTTGAAAAGGCTGCTGTTCTTGTGATTCATTGGATATTTAGACGAACTGGCCGCCATCTTTTTCTTACTGATAATGATGAAGGAAAGCCTCCACTGCTTAAACGCATGTTGCACGATTATGGTGATTGTCATTTCATGTATGTTCACGGTAACCTTTGAATCACAGTAATTTATCACAGCTCAAACTGGTCTAACTGACTTGCATTTTGTTATACTAAAACATTATCATCATGATACTTATCTAAACCTTTGAATAAAACGATTTTATGAGATAAAAATAGACTTTGGATGACTTTCGACCCGATCCCCTTTTCAAGTTGTTATATATGACCTGTGCAGGTCTGCATTGCGTTCATTTCATCGCCGAGTGGCATATTCAAATGTTGGCTGTGACCGTATCCTTTTTATTTCATTAATCTGAAATAGTATATTATTTCTTAAAGTTATGCATATTGTTTTTCCCTTAGAACATAATTAGATATAGTTGGATGGAGAACATCATCAATTAGGCGCAACATAGAACTGCCGAAGGTACATCTTTAGCTTAAATAATGTTATTATCATGCCTAATTATTCATACTGTTTACAGTGGGAGGACTATATAAATGAAAAGTATCCCCATATTGTTTACGAAGAACGCTGCAAGGCATATGATGGCGAGCAAGTTTTGACCGATGGTGACATTATCATCGATGATTTGGAAGGTTTGGACTTCTAATTAATGATTCTTTTTATAGAATGCTGTCATTTGTCTTCTAACTATTATCACTTATTCTTTAATGCGTGTTTATATTGGTGCAGAAGAACTGGTGACCGGGCTTTCTCGTGTATCATGGGAAAAAGTAGATGTCAGTTTTCACAACAGTAAACTGAGATTTGCTGCTCATAGTGTTATTCAGGTATATTTTTTGCTCAACCAATGCATAAATGCACTTACATAGATATAACTCATTTTTGACTTGGATGTAGGTCAAAGATGATTACCTGCATACTGATGGTGTAGATGTTATTCAACATATGATTGATCATTTTCGCATTTAGAAAATGCCCTCTATCACCTATTGAATATGTATCATACATGGTGAAGAAAACAGAGATTTTGTGAAGGTGATCATCTGATTGCGCCATATGTTTGTGCCCGTGGCACCTCGAATGGGCGGAAAATGACTTTTAACACTATCCGGGCTGCTTTAACTGGTGGCACGAGCCACCCTTTCGGTTTGTTCTGTTGATGGGCGTCTTGATGCTTCATGAGACATACAAACACTCTGGTGCACTTGTTTTCTTTAATTTGTTGTTATTAAGATATGATTAATTGTTCTCACATTTTGGTAAGAAACAAAATGTGTTGAATTTGATGGTTTTACAGTCTCTAATTGAATGTGGCCATGTATAGATCTTGTAAGTGTCCAGAATTGAATTGCATTAACTAGTTGCTTCAATGCTTGATCTAAAAATTTCTTCATCATGGACGGACCTTGTTGTCTTCCGCGTTGACTCGTGTCATGTATAATCTTTATTAAATTGTAAGTTTCATCCGGTCGTCGAGTACATATCAAATATAAGGGTGTAAATAGATTGGGTTGATAGGCTGAAGGATTTTGGGTTTGTGGGTTTACGGGTGAATAGATGAACCTGAACACCATTCACGTATTTGTTTATGTGTAAGATAACAACTTAACGTGAACGCTGTTAAAATCGTGTTGCGTTCGTCTGGTATTTCGGGTAGACATGTTTGATGCTTATTTACGAATATGATTAATACTCGATGAGATTGTAATAATTTAAACAAGAGATAAATCTAACGAACTATTTTAACACGTGTCTTTTTAACTTCTTTTTTTTGTCATGGATTTATATATACAGTTTCGGATAATTTAAACAACGGATAAATCTAACGAACTATTTTAACGCTCGTCTTTTTAATTGTTTTTTTTGTCATGGATTTATATATACAGCTTCGGAAGAAAATTATTGTTTGTCATGGATTTATATATACAGCTTCGGAAGAAAATTATTGAAAAATGTGAGGTAGGAATGTATGGTTGGAAGTAATTAATAAAGCTGAATGAATAGTTCTTGAAAATAAGAGAATAAAAATTCAAGTATCAAACTTAAAATCCCCACCTTCAAGTAGATCATTTTAGTTAAGTTTCTATTTCTAAAATTAATAATACACCGAACACTTTTATTAGAAAATATATTATATGAAATGTTACACTTGTAAATAATGTATCTCGTTTGTTGGAAATTAGTCCCAAAAACACGAACACGAACACAAAATTTGATCTCAAAAGATCAACTATTTCTTGTTTATTATAATTCTTGACTTAAAAATTATATAAACCCTAACCATCTATTTATATTAAATAAATCATATTAATCTTACACAAATATTTTTCTCAGTTATTTATATTAATTAATCAAACCAGATAATTTTAAACATTCAAACTATTAATTAAATATTAATTAATTAATCTCTTTCGAATTACCCCTTCAACTTTCACTTTCTTTCGAAGCCGACTCAATTAGGATTAAAACCTTTATCGTTATCCCTTGCTTTAACAAGTTTTAATTATTCAAACAAGTTTAGATTAGTTCAATTTGATTACGAAATAAAACTAATTTGTAATTGATTTCGATATAATAATTTATGTTGACTTAGTGTTGAGCTAATGTCCAATCCGAGAATGGACGGAGACAAATATCCGATAAATTGCTTTCAGTGCCCGTCAAATGCAGCTGTCTTGTGGACCACGTTACTAGATGACAACCAATGGTTAGCAGAAACTAGTCCACCGAATCCCCACCCGCACATATTATTACACACAAACACAAACTGGGCTAGTTGTCTGCTCCCCATCAAGTACAACCTTCCACGATATATATATATATATAAAAGATAGGGTTCAAATGCTAACATGTGATAACCACATATTCACCATTGATTGAGTTTGATCAATAATTGATTTATTTTAATGACAAGTTATTAATTAAAAAATGAAAAAAATAATTCTATTTAATGCAAAAGGTAATTTGAGTAAAACAACATAATTTAATTTAGATAGTCATTAATTAGTCAACACTCTCTTTCTTATCATTTTAAACTTAATAACTAAAACCCATAAAAATTAATTTAAAGTAAAAAAGATTCAATAATTTTTTTTAGTTTTACATTACAATCATACAAAAAATATATACTAGAAAATAAAATTCAAGTCAAAGTTTGTTACATAAATATACCAACTGTGTTACATATACGTACCAACCATGTTACATATACGTACCACACACTCTCTCCTATCATTTCAAATTTAATAACTGAAAACCTATAAAAATTACTTTAAAGCCAAAAAGATCAAAAAAAAAATTAGTTTTACATTACAATTATACAAAAAAAAATACATGCTAAAACATAAAATTCAAGTCAAAGTTTGTTACATATATATATCAATTGTGTTACATATACGCACCAACGGAGTTACATATACGTACCAACCGTGTTAGGAGAGAGAAAAAAATATTTTTTTAGTTTTAAATTGACTTTCTTATTTAAATGAGGAAAATTGGAGAACAAAATAAATAAATGTAATTTAAATTAAAAATTGACTTTCTTGTGTTAGGAGAGAGAATAAGATAGTTAATAAAATTTTATTAAAACACATATAAATACCTAAAATAAAATTTGCAAGTTTACTCAAATACCCTTTTAATAATTAGAAAAATAAATAAATTATAAATTATGTGATTAGTTGGATTGTGGTTATCATGGTTATCACCTAAAAATGTGGTTAGCATTTGAACCCAACCATATATATATATATATATATATATATATATATATATATATGGGAGGGATCAAGAGAAAACCACAAACTTAGGCGAAAACCGAGAAAACCACTAAAACAATGTATAATACTATAGGTTACGTATACGTAACCGTAATTTTTTTGTTTTATGTTTACGTATACGTAACACTATGGGTTACATATACCTACGCCAATATTTAAATGATATTTTGGTAAAATTGTGCAATATTACATTGATACTCTTATAAAAAAATAAAAATAAAATAAAAAATAAATATTATTATATTATTGGTTAAAATTGGTTTTTTAATGGTTTTCTCGATTTTCGTCTAAGTGGTTTTCTCTGGAACCCTCCCCTATATATGTGTGTGTGTGTGTGTGTAATCTTTAACATTTTGGTTACACAAGAGTGATTTATATGTAACTAGGTTAAAGCTCATGTTTACATGAGTTAAATAAATTCAATTTGTTATAAAACAATATTTTCTATAAAGATTTGTATTTTGATGTTATTAGTAATATGTGAAATAAGAAATAATTGAAATTTTCTTATGATTTAGTAATTTTTAATAAAATTTATACTATAAAATAAATAAGGTTTTCTATACCACGTGTCGCCTCCACATTCATTCTCATCATTTTTTCCGGTTCTCACTCCTATTAATTACACCACTATCTAATAATAATAATAATGTATTTTTAAATAAAATAATAATCTTTATATTAATAAATCTTCTGACATATTTTGACGAGTTTATGTATTAACAGATTATATTATATTTCACGGGTTTATTCAACCCGTGTAAAACACGAGTTTTTAAAAAATAATTTTTTTATTACTGAATATATAATATTATATTTATTTAACATGTGTAATACACGAGATTTTAACCTAGTATTAGAATATATGTTAGATATTTCATTATATAACATCATCATTATTTAATAGGAGAGAAAGTCAAAAAACAAAAATAGAGATTTTATCAGAAGTCGACATATAGGAAGTATAGTTATTCATTTATTATAATATAGGTTAGAAACCCTGTATATTATACAGGGTGAATAAATACAGTGTTGTATATACTTAGTAATAAAGATTTAATCTTACATATTACATAATTTTTTAATACAAGTTTTAAAAATGTTATATAGTTATTTTTTAAAAATGTTTTATAAAAAGAACGAAAGAAATGTTCAAATTATAAAAATGTTTTATGAACAAAGCTATTTTTTAAATTAAAAAATATTTTATAAAAATAGTTATAAAAATCATTATTATTTAATAAGAGAGAGAGGCGGAAAACAAAAATTATAATTTTTTTTATAGAAACTTGTATCATTAAATATGAGAGAGAGACGGAAAAAAAATGTTAAGGAAGAAAATGATAATAACATGTGGCACCACAAAACCTTTATTTATTAGTATGTATAGATATAGATATAGATATAGATATAGATTAAACCTAATATATTTATTTAATTTTACAATATACTTTTTTTCTCGCAACGTGGATGGAAACCTACTTGTTAACATATATATACAGTTCCATCTTTGGTTATATTTTTCTCCTCTATTCTATTGTATGTAAGGACGATTTTTAGCGTAATAATATAAATAGAAAATGAAAATTAAAAGCTTATATTATGAGAAGATAGCCGGTGGCGGATCCAAGAATTTTTTCCAAGGGCTTCACTAGTTTTAGATGTTCCAAATTTATAGGGCAGGACATAAAAATTTTCGGGTCGGTTCGATGGTTCGAGTCGGGTAAGGTTCATCACATAACAAAAATATGATACAATCAGGGGCGACTCAATGTATTTGGTGGCCCCAAGCGAACTAAAAAACTAAGGCCTTTTTTTTTTCTTTTCCAAAAGTCACGCTAAAAACCGTCCTCTAAATAAGCAAATCACACTTAAATTTAAATGACTAAATCACGCATTAATCTAAATGAGCATATCAAAACAAATCACAATTAAAAGATTAAGTTGATTGAATGATAAATTAATACTTTAAACATATTGAAAGATTGAGTTGCAAAATACAAGCATCTTGGTCCTTGCAAGCACCCCTTGCCAATATACAAGCATCAATGGAATCAATCAACAAACACAAATCATGATCTCAAAGTCTCCCCTGCCAAAACATACAAAAACAACCCGAACCACACACATTGTTATCAAACAAACATTATAGGACAAAAAACAATTTCACTCATTTGATCAAATGAATTCCATCGAGAAATAAATACCTCAGAAGAAGCACCCAGATTGTCTCTGCGCTGTTTGGGTCGGTTCGATGGTTCGGGTCGGGTAAAGTTCAACACATAACAAAAATACGAATTAACATCTAAAATTCATAATAGATTAATAGTACTAGGAATCAAATTCAAATTAACATCTAAAATCTAAGTAACATCTAAAATTCAAATTAACATCTAAAATCTAAATTAACATCTAAACTAACATTCAAATTAACATTAAAATTAACCCTAGATTTTATTTTTCAAACAAGTAAACAACTAAACAAGTAAGTGGGAATAAAAAGTAACTAATTACTAACCTGTAGACTGTGGTGGAGCCGTGGATGGTGCAGTCAGCGGTGGGCCGGTGGCCGCCGGCGACAGCCGGCATGGGAGCAGCTCAGCAGCACACAGGCGACAGTGGAGAGGAGGGCAGGAGCTGCGCTGGTTCTTTTCTTTCCCTAGTTCCTCATTCTGCGATTCTTTTTTCTTTGTTATACTACCGGCCCAAGTGATTAAGTGAAGAGCCCAACAAAAACAAGAAACAATTAAAAGGCCCACCAGTTGAGAGTGAGACAAGGCCCATATGAAATTAGCTAAAAAAAGGTTTTAAAAAATATTAGGGAAGGGATTTGAACCCACAACCTCCATCTTATAATGCAAAGCCTAAACCATTACACCACTTGTTAAACTTTGTAAGGGGGTTCACCCTATAATTGTTTAAGGGGTTCACCTAAGTTTTTTTACTTAACGTTCCACTAAAATTTCAAAACTCGGGGGTTTCTGTAAACCCCCTCCGGCATACGTAAGTCCACCCCTGAAGATAGCTATGAGAAGAAATAATGCATCGATGTCGAAGTTTAAAATTTGGTGCAACTTGGTGCCTAAAATGAGCTATAATAATTCTGATATTCGTAATACTACTTGTAGTAATAATAACTATACTAATAAAGAATAATAATAATAATAATGATTTTTATATTTGTATTATTTTGTTTTAAGCAATAAGTGGGACTCAAATGATCATTAAAGAACAAATTGACAACATTTAGGCTTTAGCAATGTGGGGTGACTTGTATTTGTTTTTAGTGTATGTTACTTACGGGGGTCTTGATGGCTACCTTTCCAATAATAGAGAAGTCTTGTTGGTTAAAAGATTTATAGTATGTTTTTATATGTATGGGAAAAATGTTTTGTATGTTAAAACAATCAAAAAAAATATTTTAAAATTGCTTTCAATCATATAGTTTTAGATGGGAGTCATATAATTGATTTCATTATTACAATTATATATAATAATTATCATTCTGTTAGTGTAATATATATGTAACACTATGTGTCACGTATATGTAACATTATGTGATACGTATATGTAAACCTCCTCATTTCTGTATTTATGTTCAACATATGTTTAAAAAGTATTTAATTAACAAGAAAAAATAATTTTTAAATTATGTGATTATTTGAGAGTTGTTATCACGGTTATAACATAAAAAATTGGTTATCATTTGAACAATTCCATATGACGATATTCTAAAACTCATAATTTACGATCACTATTTAATCGTTTGGAATATTTTTCAGCGTTGATATTCAATAAATTCATATATGCATAGATAGATCGATTTCAACAAATTCATATAAGCATAGATAGATCTATCACAATACGTGAATGCATCAAGTCAAGATGTGCAAGGGAAAATTTATGAATGAGTGGACTTTAATGCATTAGATTTTTTTTATCAATCTATTCAATGAGATTTAAAATTTTGAACTTTGTAATTTGTCGACTAGTTGAAATTATTTCTTATAATTAATTCTTACGGTTATTACTGTTAAGGATTTCTTTGATTAAACAATAACGAAAATAACATAACATTTTATTTCTAAAGCTAATTGGAGAATAATCATAGTGTGGTTGAATAGATTAACCATGTCTGATTTGAGTTGTCCACTCAACTCGTATTCAATCTGAGCGTTACTAGAAAAGAAAAAAAAAACTTTTTGCTACGCAGATTTGTGTCGCAAATGTGTCGAAACACAAGTTTCTGATACATTTACGACAAAAAAAAAAAATTTGTCGGAAAAAATTTGATAAAAATTTTTGCGACAAAGGCTAAGGTTTTCATTTTTGTCACTATTTTGTCGCTGTAGCAATTTGTGACAAAATTTTGCGTCGCAAATATTTCGTAGTAAACTCGTTTTTTTATAATAGTGGAGACGGTTGATAACTTGGTGAATTGTCACTCTCTTTTTTTTTCCTAGAATGGTGGTATTGGGGTAGTCTCGAGACAAGGGGCAGCGGCGAATAATGGGTTAGGGTAAGGAGCCAAGGAAACGAGGAATTACGATGGGTTTGGGTTTTGCTTTAAGCGGGATCACTAAGAAATCGCGTATATTATATTATTCGAGCAAGTTATTTTCAGATCATATTCATCTCGGGAAGTTTAACAAGCAAGTCAAATCAACTTGTAAAGAATCTGGTCAAGTTTTTCACGAGATAATTGAGAAGTGAGTTGTATACGACTTGTGACCGACGAGTTATTTGTATTAACAGAATAGTAACAAAGTTTTCTAAGTGTTTAACTTAAGTTACTTAAAGTTTTTTTGTCCCTCTAAACTCACTCAACTTTCAGTAGGTGTTCTAATCCTATGTAATATTTTTATAAATGTTTATTTTTTTTTAAATGAATGAGATAAATGAAATATATATGAATCGTGTTTACTATTTAGTAATTGTAATAAAATTTTCACTTATTGGTAATTAAAATTTATATATATTTCATTTGTCTTGTTCAATTTAAAAAAAAATAAACATTTATAAAAATATTACATAGAATTAGAACACTGATGTGTCTGTTTCAATATATAAAGATATAAATAAATATATTTTTAGATTAATTGATTTCACGAGATCAGGTTTTAAATTTATAAAGTAAAATGATAATTACGTTAACTTAAAACACACACAATAGGCAAATGTACCTATCGTAGCGTAATATAGTTAGGTAAGAACCAAGTATCGAACCAATGGGCACGATCGAGTTCCAATACTCAACTTTTGTTATCGTTTAGCCGGATTAGTTAGCAGGTGGGTTTTGTGTGCTTGTGAAGCAGAAAAGTAAATGACGGTAAATTAAATAACATAAAAGTAAAAATGTGCGTGAAGTGTGTAACAGAAATGTAGCTAGCAGAATAGTAAATAGCCGAAAAGTAAATAAGGCGAAAATGATCAGATTACGAAATGTATTGATTCGGGATTCGAATCAGCTTGGTACGTAATAATGTTAAGTTAACTAATTCAGTGGTATGACTACTACAAACTAGTGACCCGGGTCACCGCTAGAGCCTCGTACTCACGACATTTGATTTGCAAATTATAATCTTTAAAAAGTGGCAGTGCCTCCCGTTAGGGACAACATTTACCCTCAACCCATCGAATGGTCATCTCCGGGTTGGATAAAGACATCGGACTCAAAATGCTTTATATTAAATTAAATAGGTGATTATATTTTGCTCACCGGGAGGCGGTGTAACAATGGGACCAAGTATAAAGACGTACCGTTCTCAACTTGAGTTCACCAATTCTTGGTCGCATAATAATCTCGTATAAAGACGTACGATCTTAGAAGTATAGACCAAGCCTTGGCTTATCAATCTCTGTTCGTATAAACACGTACGAGTTTCAAAGAAAGTTTCATTAAAAAGGGTTTTACGATCTTACTCTTTAAAATCAAGACACTCACAAATATAAAGACGGATTTAGACAACAATAAAAGCCCATCAAAAGATGGTTTTTGAGGACGAATTAGTTAAAGATATAAACATACCACATTATTAATAAGTTAAACATTAACATGCACCAAACATTATCTTCACCCTAGCAATACAAAGAAATTTTAGCCACGAATAGCCATAACGACTAGCGTAATGATAAGTTTCGTAGTCTCCCCTATTGTGGAAAAAGGAGGAAAAGCCTCTCTACTCTCTACTCTAACTACGAGAATGCTCTCTTCTTAAGTGAAATTTCTCTCTGGATTGGTGTCTGGAATAAAGAACCTAAGCCTCCTATTTATAGGACTCAAAATGTGAAATGCACGGCCGTGCATTGGGTTACACGGTCATGCAAAGGCCCAGGGAATCAAACAGGGTACATAGGACACGATACCGGGCCGTGGGGAGCAGAGAAGGCAATGCACGGTCGTGCAATGGGATGCACGGCCGTTTAACCTCCTCTTTTTCCCCAGTTTTGTCTTGTAGCTTCTTGTTGACTATTGTTAACCAATTTTGACTTCTTGGGGGTCAATGCTCCGGGAATGAACTTTCTAGAAGCTTGAATTCTTGGTGTTCTTGATAGTATTTAGATTGATTTGTATTATTAACACCGAATAACCTACAATTATCAAATATTTGTATTTTAAGCACAAATTGCAAGGTTATTATTCAATTTAATACCATAATGTGGGATTATTATGTATGTAAATATGTATAAATAATAACATATCAAACACCACTGAAAGTTGAGTGACTTTAAAAGAATAAAAAACTTTTAAATGAAACACTTGTTTGTTATTATTGAATGAGGTTTTTCCTATATAATATTACTAGGTTATAGACCCGTGTACCACACGAGATTTGACGATAGAAATTATCTAATTTTATAATATCTTTTCAAATTTATATAACTAAATTATTTTTATTACATACGATAATATAAAATCAAAGAAAAATGACAATTTACGAATCTCTGAATATTTATTTGTACACGACATTTGTTGTTTTATTGGTAATTTGACCATCCTTATTAAGTATGAATATCTTAAATCCATATCTACTTTTTACTCTGGACAATTCGTGTAACATCCCAAAAATAAGACGACGATTAAAATAACGGGTTATACGTGAGACGAAAGGAATAAATGAACGAGGCGTGACGGGCCGGGCCAGATGGGCCGGCGAACTTGAGGGGAGGAGTCCCTTCCCTTTAAATAGCCAACACACTCCACCATTCTCTCATTTGCAAGTTCTAGAGAGAGAAACCGTAGAGAGAGAAAGTTGGCGGATCAACCCGAGATTTCAGCAAAGTGTTGCTCCATAGCTCATGAGAAGAACCTATGAATCAGAAGCTCGATACAGGTAACGATCCAACCTAGATCTGAGTTTTTGTTCGTTTTTCGGTTTTTCGGGTTTTGGATGAAATGGTAACGTTTTTACGGATGAAACTGGAAGAAAAACATAGATTTCAGTTCCGTAATGAAAAGCAAACGTTTTGAATGTAAACAAGTTCGGGATCTTGACGTGTTCAGACCCGAATGCAAAAGTTAGGGTTTTTGCGGTGAAGCAGATCCTGCGTACTTATCAAGTACGCATGAAGAGGATCCTGCATACTTATCAACTACGCATGAAGAGGATCATGCGTACTTATCAAGTACGCATGAAGAGGGTCCTGCGTACTGTACGCATGAAGCAAAGTTTGCGCACTTATTAAGTACATAAGAGCAAGGCCCTACGCACTTGCTAAGGGCGCAAGCATCAAGCTGTTTAGGTAAAGTCAGTATGTTTAGAAGGTTAAACCGTTAGAGTCGGGATTTGGTCTGATGTGTATTTAACTAACCAATTCAGATCGGAAGTGACATTGTTGGACCTTTGTTTAGGACAACCCAGATTAGCTTATCAGGTGAGTTCTAGAGCCCTCTTTTGAATGTTTTAATGTTGTTTTTGGGCTGGTGTGCGTGTGCATACATACGAAACGATGTTTACGAAATGATGCTTATGAAACCATGTTTACGAAATGAAATGATTTGGAATGAACGGTTTATGAAAAGAAAGTTTTATGAATGGAATGTTTACGAACGAAATGTTTATAAAGAAATTGTTTAAACTGAAAGTAAAGGGTTTTGAAAATGAATGAAATGTTTTATGAAAAGAAAAGAAAGGGCAAAGGTTTTAATGAAGTCATTACAAATCTAATCTGTCGAATGAATGGAATTGACGAATGAAGTCTGGGAATGTAATCCCAGCCTTATGGTAGATTATGGACAGCGAGCCATAGTTTCCATAAGAACAACAGGGGCAGTATCTTTATGGCCTGTCAATGGTTATGATGTTGTACAACTGGTAATGGAGTAACGATGGTTACTCAGGGGTTAACGTGACCCTACGAAGATTAAATTATGATCCGACGGTGTTATGGTCGTGAGCCATAGCCGTCGATGGAAATTGTCGGTTTATGGACATGGGAACCATAGGGGCAACAAAATGAGTATTGTCGGTCCTCGTGCAGTTAAGCCTTGGGGGCAATACAAAAGGGAATTGACGGAATGTATTGTATTGTCGGTCTTCGTGCAGTTAAGCCTTAGGGGCAATACAATAGGGAATTGACGGAATGTATGGTATTTTCGGTCTTCGTGCAGTTAAGCCTTAGGGGCAATACAATAGGGAATTGACGGAATGTGTTGTATTGTCGGTCTTCGTGCAGTTAAGCCTTAGGGGCAATACAATACTAAATAACGGAACGAATGGTAACACATATTTGGATAATAATGTTTGACTTAAATGAATGTTAAATGTTTTAAACGAACGATCCGTTCAATGATGTTTATGATGATGTTAAATGTTTGAATGTTTTTAATGATGAACGAAAGGCCCTGTTTTCTTATACATGATGTTAAACCCTAATGAATGATTGAATGATGAACCATTTCTTAAATCGAATGAAAACTTGAATTCACCAGCGTAGCTGACTTTTAGTATGCACATTCAGGTTAAGGCAGGTATGGACGATGGACGGTGATGCTTGGCAAGCGAGAAGAGTTACCCGGTTGATCATGAAGACTGCCATCCCGTTATGATTAGCTTATGTTATGTTTATGTAATAGACTATGTTACGCTTCCGCATGTTGAACAATGTCACGATTATGTTTTAATGAAATATTTCGCTGTGTTATTTGATATTCAAGTTTAATAACTGTTTGTGAATGAGTAAATCCAACAAGTGAGGCCTCCCGGGTTTAGGGCCTTACAAGTTGGTATCAGAGCAATAGTTTGAGAGATTCGGACACTCCCAGTGTCTGAACTTAAACTGTGAATGGGACCGAAAGCGGATGCCAGTACGGGTAACTCGAGCCACAGCATCAGGTATGAAGTTAGTATATATTTACATGAATAGTATGCCTTAGAAAGGGTTAGGTAAGGACTTGTATTCTGATGGAATCACAAAGGTGGACAAATAGAAGTCGAAAGGTAGTGTAATGGTTAATTGCAGATGGCCATTGTATATTAACATCTTACAGTGTTTGTTGAATTCTATTTGTTAACTAGCGTGATGACATTGGATTCTTGTCTTATAGAATGAAATGGCAAGAAGAGGAAACGGAAGGCGTGGTGGGGGCCGTACCGGTGGTCGTAACGGTGGGCGCGACAGGACCCCTGCACGCCAGGAGTACAGTGAAGAAGGAAGTGTTCACACTGAGACAGAAGTTAGTATGCACGGGACTAAGCCGACTCATGTCGAAGAACAACAATTCACTTTTGAACCAGAAGTGAGGGCGGCTCTGGCACGTGAGTTCACTGAGTTGATGAAGGTTTCTTTGCCAGGACTGTTAGCAGAAGAGTTAAAGAAGGCCAGTGAGACGGGTGGGTCTAACACGACGGTTGGTACCCTGAACACTGAGGCAATCAACTCACCGCTTAACCGTGGTTGCGACTATAAGTCCTTTAAGGCATGTGACCCGCCGGTCCTGACTGGGAAGAAGGAAGCGGTGGCTACTTTTGACTGGGTGATACGTATAGAAGTCGCCATCCGTCTGAGTGAGTGTCGAGCAAATAAAGTTGTGAAATTTGCTGCTAACTCCTTGAGAGAGGAAGCATCCCATTGGTGGGAAGGTGTACGTCAAGCTAAGGGGGACGAGACGGTTGACGCAATGCTGTGGAACAATTTGAAAACGTTGGTGATTAAGAACTTCTGCCCGAGGAATGAAATCGAGAAGGTGGAAAGAGAGTTTCTGGGATTCAAAGCCGGAAGTAAAACACATCGGCAATACACTACCAGATTCAATGAATTGGCACGTCTGGTGCTGCATCTGATAACGACTGAGGAGAGAAAGATTGATTGCAACATCCAAGGTTTGCCGGATAAGGTTCGTACTTTCATCAAAGCAAACACCCCTAGCACCAATGATTCGGTGGTGGAACTCAGTGGTGTAGTGTATGATGACCTGACACTAAATGATGTTGCCATTGAGGAACCCAAAAAGAAGCCGAGCTTCCAAAACAAACAAATAGGTGGGAAGATGTATGGGGCTCGTGATAAGAGGGCTCGGGTGGAGGAGATGGCGATGTGTAATACGTGTGGGAAGGAGCATATTGGGGTATGCAGATTGGGATCCAATCTATGCTTCAGGTGTGTCAAGACTGGACACTACTCACGTGAATGTCCCCAGCTCTTCAAATGCTACAATTGTGGGGAGAGTGGTCATATGAGTTGGGAATGCACCAAGCCCAGGATGGGTGAAGCCGGGAAGGGTAAAGGCCAGGAGAAGAAAGAAGAGAGGCCCCGAGCAAAGACTCGTGCATACGCGCTGACGCAAGACCAGGCCAGGGTGGACCCCGATGTGGCGTCAGGTACGTTCATCCTAGACAACACTTTTGTTTCAATGTTATTTGATTTGGGTGCCAGTAAGATTTTTATATCTGCGACTTTTTGTAAACGAGTGAAATACACTGTTAGTAAGCTAGAAAGGGCCTTTAGCGTAGGACTGCGAGAGTAACCGATGTAGTTGACAACTCCATGATAAAAATAGAAGGTCATAGGTTCCCTGTCAGATTGTTTGTTATGGTTTTGGGAGGGTTCGATGTCGTGTTGGGTATGGATTGGTTAACTGCCAACGAAGCACAAATTATATGTAAACGAAAGATAATCCGACTCAAGGCTCCGGATGGTAGCAAAGTCGAGGTTTTTGGAGATCGTGACGCCCAGATGCCAAACTTCATCTCGATGATTAAGGCAACAGATTACTTGAGGTGCAGATGCGAGGCTTATCTCGTGTACGTGATTGACAAGTGTAGGGAAGTGAAGGAACTAGACGATGTACCCGTGGTACGCGAGTACCCGGAGGTGTTTCCAGAGGATTTGCCTGGGATACCACCCGACAGAGAGATTGAGTTCTGAATCGACTTAGTACCAGATGCCCAGTCCGTGGCTAAGGCTCCATATCGACTAGCGCCAGTGGAGATGAAAGAACTTATGGCACAACTAGACGAACTATTTGAGAAGGGATTTATACAACCGAGCATCTCGCCTTGGGGTGCTCCGGTGTTGTTTGTGAAGAAGAAGGATGGTTCGATGAGAATGTGTATTGATTATCGCGAGTTGAACAGACGAACGGTGAAGAACAAAGTACCCTTTACCAAGGATCGACGACCTTTTTGTGACAACCCTACTTTTCAAAATAATCCCGTTAATAATTCCGTTAAGTTTTTCTGTTAAAACCCAACTCCGTTAACTCAATATTAAACCCCAGGGACTGATTCTGTCTTTGTCTAAACTAAAACCGTCGGGGTTAATTCTGTAATTAAACCAAAGTGAATATGTTGACTCTCAAAAGTCAAAATAGGAAAATTATGTCTCTGTTGACTTATGAAAGTCAAAAATCGCAACCCATTGATCCGAAATCGACTTCCACAATAAATTCCCGTTCGATTTCGTAACTGAAAACCCATGGGATGTCAGTATCGACCACCATTAGAACCATTACACCACCATCATTCGCGAATTAATCCCAATAACAAGCTTTAAACCGAAACCGTCGAGTTCATCGCCATTTCTCACCAATTCGATTTATTCTTCTACCATTCTCTCAATCGAGCGTCTGCACACGTTAGACGATCCTCCCAAAAGTTTCTGCATATACCAATTTTGTCGGAGGAGTGACCGGAGACACCAAGGACCAAACCCGTCACCATCGGCACCTGTTCTAGTCGTATACTATCAATCCGATATCCATACTGGTAATTATCTATACCATTAGTTTCGTTTCAGTCTCTAGAATAAAAGCCCTATGCTAATGGGGGAGTACATTGTCGAATTCCACTCAAATCAATTCTAGGGTTCTTCGGATTTTTGGGTTGATCGAAACCCAATCAAATCACCACCTTAATCAAATTAAATCATAGGGCTAGACTCGCAATGACTCATTTGTTGAAAGCCCCATGATTCCAACTGAAAACATTATCGAATCTGATCGATTTGATTCAGAGTTAAGAACTAGGGTTTTCGGTTCTTGAATCCGAAATTAAAAGATTTTAATCTGAAGTTTTTGCAATTAAATCTCACCACTGGTTCGCAATACCCTAAGTAACAAAACCCCTCTGTCTTTTGGCTAAATCGTGATCGAATTCAGGGGTTTTGGGACTAGTTTTGTTTTGAGTTATCTAAGGGGAAGAACACAAGAAACCATCTTGCTAAAACCGTTTCATTATGGGTTTAGAATGCGATGTGGCTGAGACGGTTAAGACCTTGTCCTTGTAGGGGAGGGACCCGGGTTCGAAACCCTCCCCACTGTTTTGTTTTTTAAAACCTTTCCCCAACTATTATTTTAATATTAAATCAAACCCTATATTATTATATTAATATATTAATGTGTTTTAGCCCGGGAAACCACCCGTAGGCTCGGGTTTGGGTTGTAACTTTTTTTTCATTAAAATTACCCACTTTGAAAATAATATGTTTATATTATTTTCAAACTACGACTTCGAATAAAATAAATTGTTTATATTATTTTCAACTCGTGACTCCTAGTATAAAATAATATATATTTTATATTATTTTGCCTCGTTTATTAATCTCGTGTAACTTTTCAAACTAACTAAATAATATGATTATTTATATTATTTACCCACGTTATAATCTTGAATAAAGATAATATATTTATTATTTTTTCACGCAAACGTTTATTTTATTAACTCTACGAACTTAAAGATAATATATGATGTTATATATATTATTTTCCTGCACCGTGCTGTATGTCACCAACACACGAATATATATATATATATATATATATATAATATTATTATTCGTAACGTTCGATACGAAACTTAGTTATTCTGATTCTTATAGAAATCCATATTTTCGTGGACACGTTCGTCTACTTAGTAATCCTATGAATATCTTAGGACGTTCAAACTCTCGTGTCGTCGTCACAAGTCCCATATGTCCCTAACTAATGTGTTTATAATTCTAGGGCATACGTAAGCCGTGCAGGCTAACACTTGAGATTTCAAATCTCATACTTGTGTGATACTACCTACTACGCAACGAATGTGAGTTTCACGGCCACTTTTTACTTGTTTTACTATTGGGGGAGAAACATGCTTACACACAAACGTATTTTACTTGTTTTCCTGTTGAGGAAGAAACAAACATGAACACCAACTATCATACTTTTACTTGTTTTCCCCGTGGGGGAGAAACAGGTACGCAAGCAAATATTATTTTACATGTTTTCCCTTTGGGGGAGAAAACATGACGCAACTATTTGATTATGGTACTTTATATGATATCACTGTTGAGGCTAAGCGTAACACACTATCACAGAAAGTCCTCATCTTATATCGGACCGTTAATATGGATCTTAACGAGGTAATGTTTAGTAGTACTACTGGGTTTGACAAGCCCCACCCGCGTTAGTCGCGCTAACTCGATTGGATATCGAACGGGTGAATTGTTAGCCTACTCACATTTTCCAGAGTTGATAGACCTGGCAGGAGGCATACAAACACAGCCAGCTTCGGTTGCAAGCGCTTTAGTAAGACATGAACATAGGCTAGCTACCTATAGATATGCATATTGAATGTACATAATCTGGTGAACACTCTCTTATTGCAAACTTGAAACCTGTGAACTCACCAACCTCGTGTTGACACTTTTTCTTACATGTTTCTCAGGTCGCTAAGGCACAGGTTGCACATCTAGGGCATGCATGGAGTCCTACTTTCATTTCCTTCATATGCAAACATTTGAGACAATTCACTTGTTTTTATTAAATTAAACTTGAGCGTATTTGTTTTGCGCAGCATCTATTTTGTTTGAACGCTTCCGCATTAATTCTGAACTTTTATGTTATTGCAAACTTCAAGTCCCATATAGTGCCGTTTGATGTAACTAATGACTGGGATCCTCGTGTGTCACCTTCCAAACGGTAAAACTCCGTTAGTGGAATTTGGGGGTGTGACACTTTTCGATCAATTGCAAGGCGCAAGTTGGTTCTCAAAAATTGACCTTCGATTCGGGTACCATCAGTTGAAGGTGAGGGAAGAAGACATACCGAAAACTGCATTTCACACGCGTTATGGACATTTCGAGTTTCGCGTAATGTCTTTCGGATTGACGAACGCCCCCGCAGCTTTCATGGATTTGATGAATAGGGTATGTCGACCGATGCTGGACCGATCGGTAATTGTGTTCATCGATGATATCCTCATCTACTCCAAGAATGAGGGTGATCACGCATGTCACTTAAAGGAGGTGTTGGAGGCTTTGAAGAAGGAAAAGTTGTATGTTAAGTTCTCCAAATGCGCGTTCTGGCTTAGGGAAGTCCAATTCCTAGGTCACGTCATTAACCCGAACGGCATTATGGTTGACCCAGCAAAGATAATGACGGTAAGGGAATGGAATATTCCTAAGACGCCAACTGAAATCCACAATTTCTTGGGATTGGTAGGCTACTATCGGAGATTCATCCAGGATTTCTCGAAAATAGCTTCGTCGTTGACGAAGTTGACCCGGAAGGAGGTAAAGTACGAATGAGGTTCGACCCAGGATGAGGCGTTTAAGGAATTGAAGGAGAAGCTAACCAAAGCTTCAGTCTTGGCCCTTCCCGAGGGCAATGAAGACCTAGTGGTATACTCTGACGCTTCGGGTCAGGGATTGGGATGCGTGTTGATGCAACGCAGGAGAGTGATCGCGTATGCGTCACGGCAGTTGAAGATTCACGAAGCCAATTATCCGACTCACGATTTGGAACTTGCTGCTGTCGTATTTGCATTGAAAATCTGGAGGCACTACCTTTACGGGGTGAAGTTTACTATTTACTCCGACCACAAAAGTTTGAAGTACTTCTTCGAACAAAGGGAACTTAATATGAGGCAGAGACGATGGTTGGAACTATTGAAAGACTATGACTGTGAAATAATATACCATCCTGGAAAGGCAAACGTGGTGGCTGACGCTCTAAGCCGAAAGGATGTGCCTGCTCCTATTAGAGTGAAATCTTGCCAGTTGGTGGTAACATCAGATGTGATGAGGGAAATTGAAGGAGCTCAAGATGAAGCACTTAAGGAAGAAAACATAAAGAAGGAAAGGATGGTTGGCCAACAGAACAAGTTGGAATATAACACCCTTGGTGTTAGGACACGTTTTGGACGGGTATGGATACCTATGGGTGGCGAGCTTAGAACCAAAATCTTGGATGAGGCTCATAAGTCTCGGTACTCTATCCATCCTAGTACCAATAAAATGTACCAAGATCTTAGGAAGGAATACTGGTGGCCTAGAATGAAACATGAGGTGACAAAGTACGTAAGCAAGTGCTTGACTTGCTCGCAAGTAAAGGCTGAACACCAGAAACCTTATGGAAAGATTCAACCTCTTGATATACTGGAATTGAAGTGGGAACACATTACCATGGACTTCATAACCAAGCTACCTCGCACAGCTAAGGGTCATGACACAATTTGGGTAATTATGGACCGTTTAACGAAGAGTGCTCATTTTCTACCTATTTCACAAAACGTTCTCGTCGGAAAGGTTAGCGGAAGTATTTATTAATGAAGTAGTAGCACGGCATGGTATGCCTTTGACGATCGTATCTGACCGGGACACACGATTCACATCGAGGTTCTGGAAAAGATTTCACGAAGCGATGAGCACGAGACTCAATATTAGCACGGCATACCACCCAGAAACGGATGGTCAGTCCGAAAGGACCATTCAGACATTGGAGGATATGCTTCATGCTTGTATTATCGATTTTGGCGGTAGTTGGGACAGTCATCTGCCGTTAGCCGAATTCTCTTACAACAAAAGTTATCATACGACGATAGGCATGCCGCCTTACGAAATGTTGTATGGGAGAAGATGCAGGACCCCGGTTTGTTGGGTGAGATTGGACAGAAGGAATTAGAAAGTCTTGAAGTCGTAAGAGAAACGTCGGAAAGGTTTGATCAAATCAAAGCCCGAATGAAGGCCGAGCAAGACCGTCAGAAATCCAATGCGGATAAACGACGAAGGCCTATTAAGTTTGATGTTGGGGACAGAGTAATGTTGAAAGTGTCACACTGGAAGGGAATCATACGATTCAGGAAGAGAGGAAAGTTAAGTCCGAGGTTTGTCGGACCATTCAGGATAATGGCGTGGGTTGGTGAAGTCTCCTATCGGCTAGAGTTGCCTGATGAGTTAAGTGGGATTCATCCTACCTTCCATGTATCACACTTGCGAAAGTGTTTGGCGGATGAATCGGCTCACGTACCACTTACTGACATCGAGGTCGACAACAGCCTTAACTACATCGAAGAACTCGTGGCCATCCTAGATCGGAAGGAGAAACGTTTACGTAATAAAGTAATCCAATTGGTTAGAGTCCAATGGAAATATCGAAAGGGATCGGAAGCCACTTGGGAAACGGAGACGGAAATGAGGGAGTCGTACCCTCAACTATTTGACTTATGATAGGTTTCAGGGACGAAACCTATTGTAAGGGCAGTAGACTTGTAACATCCCAAAAATAAGACGACGATTAAAATAACGGGTTATACGTGAGACGAAAGGAATAAATGAACGAGGCATGACGGGCCGTGGCAGATGGGACGGCAAACTTGAGGGGAGGAGTCCCTTCCCTTTAAATAGCCAACACACTCCACCATTCTCTCATTTGCAAGTTCTATAGAGAGAAACTGTAGAGAGAGAAAGTTAGCGGATCGACCCGAGATTTCAGCAAAGTGTTGCTCCATAGCTCGTGAGAAGAACCACCGAATCAGAAGCTCGATACAGGTAACCATCCAACCTAGATCTGAGTTTTTGTTCGTTTTTTGGGTTTTTCGGGTTTTGGAAGAAATGGTAACGTTTTTACGGATGAACTGGAAGAAAAACATAGATTTGAGTTCCATAATGAAAAGCAAACGTTTTGAATGTAAACAAGTTCGGGATCTTGACGTGATCAGACCCGAATGCAAAAGTTAGGGTTTTTGCGGTGAAGCAAATCCTGCGTACTTATCAAGTACGCATGAAGAGGATCCTGCGTACTTATCAAGTACGCATGAAGAGGGTCCTGCGTACTTATCAAGTACGCATGAAGCAAAGTTTGCACACTTATTAAGTACGCAAGAGCAAGGCCCTGTGCACTTGCTAAGTGCGAAGGCATCAGACTGTTTAGGTAAAGTCAGTATGTTTAGAAGGTTAAACCGTTAGAGTCGGGATTTGGTCTAATGTGTATTTAACTAAGCAATTCAGATCGGAAGTGACATTGTTGGACCTTTGTTTAGGACAACCCAGATAGCTTATCAGATGAGTTCTAGAGCCCTCTTTTGAATGTTTTAATGATGTTTTTGGGCTGGTGTGCATGCATACGAAACGATGTTTACGAAATGATGCTTATGAAACTATGTTTACGAAATGAAATGATTTGGAATGAACGGTTTATGAAAAGAAAGTTTTATGAATGGAATGTTTACAAACGAAATGTATATAAAGAAATTGTTTAAACTGAAAGTAAAGGGTTTTGAAAATGAATGAAATGTTTTATGAAAAGAAAAAAAGGGGCAATGGTTTTAAATAAGTCATTACAAATCTAATCTGTCGAATGAATGGAATTGACGAATGAAGTCTATGAATGTAATCCCAGCCTTGTGGTAGATTATGGACAGCGAGCCATAGTTGCCATAAGAACAACATGGGCAGTGTCTTTATGGACTGTCAATGGTTATGATGTTGTACAACTGGTAAGGGAGTAACGACGGTTACTCAGGGGTTAACGTGACCCTACGAAGGTTAAATTATGATCCGACGGTGTTATGTCCGTGAGCTATAGCCGTCGATGGAAGTTGTCGGTTTATGGACATGGGAACCATAGGGGCAACTAAATGAGTATTGTCGGTCCTCGTGCAGTTAAGCCTTAGGGGCAATACAATAGGGAATTGATGGAATGTATTGTATTGTCGGTCTTCGTGCAGTTAAGTCTTAGGGGCAATACAATACTAAATGACGGAACGAATGGTAACACAGATTTGGATAATAATGTATGACTTAAATGAATGTTAAATGTTTTAAACGAACGATCCGTTCAACGTTGTTTATGATGATGTTAAATGTTTGAATGTTTTTAATGATGAACGAAAGGCCTTGTTTTCTTATACATGATGTTAAACCCTAATTAATGATTGAATGATGAACCATTTCTTAAATCGAATGAAAGCTTGAACTCACCAGCGTAGCTGACTTTTAGTATGCACATTCAGGTTAAGGCAGGTATGGACGATGGACGGTGATGCTTGGCAAGCGAGAAGAGTTACCCGGTTGATCATGAAGACTGCATCCCGTTATGATTAGATTATGTTATGTTTATGTAATAGACTATGTTACGCTTCCGCATGTTGAACAATGTCACGATTATGTTTTAATGAAATATTCCGCTGCGTTATTTGATATTCAAGTTTAATAACTGTTTGTGAATGAGTAAATCCAACAAGTGAGGCCTCCCGGGTTTGGGGCCTTACAATTCGACATAAAGCTAGCCATGCGTAATGTAACACCCTTAATTGGAACACCAATTAATAAAACATTTAAACGCGCGGAAGCATTAACCCATGAACTTTTTTTTACAACTCTCGCGTACCGCGAGGGTTTTGTCACCTCCCTTCGCATACCGCGAGGGAGTGCCAAATCACCTGACCGGAAGACAAGTCTCTCGCGTACCGTGAGAGACCTTGCCTAAGTCTTCGCGTACCGCGAGATGGCTAAGTAAATAGAAAGTTTACTCAGCTGCCTAGTTCCATACTTAGTCAATTTTCTACCATTTTCAACAAAACAACATAACACCAAAAACTCCCAACACTTGGGTATTTTGACCATTACTTAAACATCATATACACATTATCAAAATTCAACAAAACATCAAGTTTTGTATCAATTTACATACTAACTAAGGATTTTCTTCTAAACCCCCAAAATACCAAAACGCGTACGAGAATCCTTCAACGCCCCGGACTTGACATTGACCTACATCGGAGCTTTTCCTACATAACCACATGAACATTTCACCATTAGTACTTTAGATAAACATAACAAACAAGTATTTATCACTTGTTTCCACTCATTCACGCATTTGACCCGTTTACACCCATTTGGTCAATTAAGGATCACAACACTTGCATTTCTACTACAAGTTTCATTTCTTTCATTTAACATTCATTTCCATCATTTCATATCCATTATGGCTCTTAGGCCATAACCTCATATCTATTATGATACTTAGATCATAACCTCTTATCCATTATGGTATTTTAACCATAACCTCATATCCATTATGATTCATAGATCATAACCTCATATCCATTATGATTCTTAGATCATAACCTCATTCATACATATTCAATTCCACACATAGTATGCATACATATCACACATTTCACCCATTTATCATCAATACTAAGTAAGTACAAGGCACTTACCTAGAAGATTTCGCCCCGGCTTCTTGATTCATAATTTGATTACCTAAACATATACACCTAGTTTAGTAATCTAACATTCATACATAATCACGTTACAATTGAGTCCACAACTCAATTTCCATTTTCAACCCAAACTGACCCGTTTGGGTTATTCCCATAACCAAACACCCCCAATTTTTCACCATATGAACCCTAACTTTTCAAAATTAAAATCAAAGGGTTCTAGGATGCTAATCACATCTCTTTACCTTTAGTTTAGCTAGATTATCTATAATCTAACACTAATTACCACATGCATACTAAATTTTTGGATTTCTCTAAAACCCACCAAATATCACATTCAAAGTGAAATCAAGGGAAGGAAATCACTTACTTGATGTTAGGAGAGTGATGTGCAAGCCAAAACCCCCACAAATCAAGCTCCAAAATGCACGTTTTTCTTCAAATTCGATATCTCCCTTTTTCAACTCTTGGAATCGACGACTCTTTCAACACAAATGCCAATTTTGACTTCAATAAGTCAAATATGGCAGATTTGCCATATTTACAAGTTTAGCCCCTCAACTTCCATTTCACCCACTTTATTCCAAAACTAGTTAAAAACTAGTATAACTCCATTACTAACTTGAAATCTACTTGTTTCAACTTATTTAATAAATATTATTTTCACCATAATATTTATTAAATATTTATTTATTTGAAAACGAAACCCGAATTTTGGTTCGTTACACGTAAACACATTAAGAGTTAACTGAAGAAAATATATTCTAAGTTATAAACATAACTATTTTATTATGGTATGTTAATAAAAAAAGGTTAAATTAGTATGGTGTGAGAAAGTTATAACTGATTTAGATGGTGATGTTTTAAAAATGATATTTAGATAGACATGAATAGCTTGATATTTATTAATAAATTCAAGTTCATTAGTTATTTAATACATGAATAGCTTGAAATTTGAATTTCTAAGATATTAAATAAGTGATTATTAATAAATTTAAGTTCATTAGTTATTTAAAGAAACAGAGAATATATGTTCATAATATCAATATTTTATAAAATGTATTTTGAAATTAGGAGAAAATGTCACATGATATTAACCGAAATCATTTATTAGAAATAGGATATCTTTCATCTGTCCATTCAAATGATTAAAACCTTTTACTTTAAAATGAATAAATTATAATATCTTATTATAGATTCCCAACAATTAAAACAACTAGTTTTTGTTTGGGTATGAATTCGGATTTTGTTAACTTCATCGACAAAAAGTTCAGCTTTAATGAAATAATATATTCATTGTGAAAAAGCATGAATAAATATTTGTGCTAATAATTAGATATTCAAAAAAATAAAGCGGTTGTGTTCAATGCAATAATTTTTTAATGCAATATAAATTATCAATCATATCTTTAGGTTGTCATTACCATTAAAAAATCAAGATGCCAAGAAATATTCGACACGTTTGAGTATATTGTAACTGATAAACTTGATTAGATTAGTTATTAACAAAATTCAATACTTTTCAAGATAAAAAAATTCACAATATGTTCGCTTGTAAATATTAAAAGAAAATATACAAGACATTTTTTTATTGGATATTACTTGTTATTACTATCAAAATATGATGTGTATAATATACTACTATCAGCAGGGTCGGTCCCGAGAATACTCAAAACGTTTTAGGACCAGGACATGTGATAATAAATCGGGCCCTGTAATATAAACTTAATAATCATATATAAAAAAATATAATACGGGCTTATATGCATAGATTTTTTTTTAAATGGGCTTATATATTGATTTTTTTTTCTATTTCTTAGTTTTTGGTTAAGATTTGCAAACAATTAGGTTTATATATATAAATTTAAAGAAAAACACATATATATAATTTAAAAAAAATTTAAAAACTTCAGGGCCTAGAGGAAACCGGCCCGGAACCATCTCCCTCCTCACCCTCCCTCTGGGCGGCCTTGACTATCAAAATGTAATACGTAAATAAAAGTAAACAAGTCTATCAAGTCGTCTCTCATGCATGCCTCAAGTCTTGATGTCTACCTAAGAGGCCAACTTGCTTCTTGCTAAACTAAAGTTACACGCTCAACAAATTAATGTGTCCACTTTAGAAGTCACGTGAGATAGACAGTAGATTAGAAAAAAAAAAAGTGAAATCAAGATTAAATAATGATATTGTGCTTAGAGTTTCTGAACTAAAACATGCAGAAAATGAATCACTTTTTTATTAAAATGATATAATAATACTCACATTATACAAGAGAAATACACGAGTGTAGAACCATAAAGATAAAATAAAAACAAAATTTATACAATTCTAACAATGAACTTCCACAAGTTCGAGTCTTCGGCTGGAAAGCGAACAAACTAATCTTTAGAGGTGATTGAGGATTCGTGTTTAACACAGATTCCTTAAAACAAATTCTATGTCTCCTCTTATACGAACTAGTCTGCCTCTCGGGGTACAACAACCAGAATAGTATGTGTATTGTCGGAGATGTCCACGCGCTCGAGGTTTTCATTGTGTTAATGTGTTTTTCATTTTGTGGAAAAAGAAAATAAAGATGAAGTTGATGATAGTGGAAGAAGCAGTAAGTGCACATCTCTAAATTTTCTGAAACTTGTTAACAACAAGATTTCTCTAGTTTTTTCTCTCTTTCTGATGTATGATATTTTTCACAACTAGTTAAAATGATTCTTGATGTTCATTTTGTATTCAAACAAATAAAACCATAACTGCATATTTTAATTGTATTAACCACAATTAAAATAGTTTAATACGACACAATTCTGTATTTTAATTGTATTAACTATAATTATAATCCTTATTCTAATAAGTGATTCCAAATAATGTCACACGTTATCACCATATTTTTTATCATTAAAATCTTTTAATTTTCCCTATTTTAAGTAAGTTTAAATTTTAAAATTTAATTATGTTAATATTTTTATTTTTAAAAAAAAGATAATATAAAATTTGAATTTTAATTATTATTTGATTAAGGAAACAGAGAATTTTATTTCTTGTTTTACACATTATTTTAAATTTTTTACACGTTATTGTACTTTAATTTTCCATTAAACAGTCTCATGTAATAAATGTGTATATAACCTAGTAATTTAATATGAAATTAAGAGATAAACCAAAAAATCTCTATTTGATTTATGACATGAGTTATTAATAAAAAAATAGAACACTCATATAGTTTTATGAAAAATATTTGTTAGCATTTAGTCAAAATATGTAACAAATTTCTATTAAAATCACAAAACTTTTATATTATTCATTCCAACCATTCATCTTCGAGTGTCGATTTAGTTCCGTTTTCAACACGCTATAGTTCGTTTACACTTTTAGTCATCATCTTTATCATAAATATGTGTTCGTACTATTTTTCTCATTTTATCATTTTTTCTAGGAGTTATCAACAACCTAGTACTTACCCAAGATTTGATTTTTCAAGTTGATATAAAATCAGTGTTCTAACATGTGCAATCCATGGGTCATAGAAAGACTACAACCCTCTATCATGTGTTGTAATTAGATAAAAAGAAAATTATAAATAAACTTCTAGCATGAACTTTAACAATCATTACATAGTAGAAATTAATTTAAACAAATTGTGATACTTATGTCCTTTATCATGTGTTATGTTTTTTTAAGCGACAAACGAGTAAACCACAAGTATAGCAATAACTGTTGTTAAACTCGGAGTTTAAATATTAGCAACAAGGTAAGACTCGTAAAAATCATTATTTGGTACATGCCTTTCATATTACTAAAAATCATTAACGATGTTACAAATTATCTCATATTTCATGTTTTCTTTCCCAACAATCTCCTCTATCTCCCAAACAAATTATCACATATGGTATCGATTAACATTACCACCCCAATATCACACTTCATATATAGTCCTATGTGTTTTAGACATAGTGACATGTTTAAATTCACTAAACACCATGGGATATGAACTCATGAGTTACCAAAGAAAAAGTGACAAACTTCCTAGAAGTTACTTCTTTTAAGTACAATCACACAAAAAATATTTATAAAAATAAACATTTATAAAAATATTACATAAAATTAGAACACCACTGAAATTTGAGTGACTTTAAAAGAATAAAAAACTTTTAAATGACTTAAACGAAACACTTGTTTGTTATTATTAAGTGAAGTTTTTCCTATATAATATTACTAGGTTAAATACATGGGTTAAATAAAGGCAACTTGTTTTAAACTTTTAGTTTCTAAGAATATTTGTATATTGAATGTTATTGGTGAAATAATTATTTTTAAAATTATTTTATAAAAAGAAATGAAAAATTTTTCAATCTATAAAAATAGTTTATGAATATGCATCTTTTTTTTAAATAAAACATGTTTTCTAAAAATTAATATTATTTAATAGAAGAGAGAGGCGAAAACAAAAAAATTTAAAAATACTTGTGTAATTAATAAGAAAGAGAGAGGCGAGAAAAAACTTGTTGATGGTAAATATAAGAGTGACAAGTTTCACTCCAAAATCTTTATTTATTATACAGTATAAATATGTTTCTATATGTCCATTCAAATGATTAAAACCTTTTACTTTAAAATGAATAAATTATAATATCTTATTATAGATTCTCAACAATTAAAACAAACTAGTTTTTGTTTGTGTATGAATTCGGATTTTGTTAACTTCATCGACAAAAAGTTCAGCTTTAATGAAATAATATATTCATTGTGAAAAGCATGAAAAATATTTGTGCTAATAATTAGATATTCAAAAAAATAAAGCGGTTGTGTTCAATGCAATATTTTTTTTAGTGCAATATAAAATATCAATCATATCATTAGGTTGTCATTACCATAAAAATATCAAGATGCCAAGAAATATTCGACACGTTTGAGTATATTGTAACTGATAAACTTGATATACCATTAGATTAGTTATTAACAAAATTCAATACTTTTCAAGATAAAAAAATTCACAATATGTTCGTTTGTAAATATTAAAAGAAGATATACAAGACATTTAATTTTTTTTATTGGATATTACTTGTTACTATCAAAATATAATGTGTATAATATATACTACTATCAACAGGGTCGGTCCCGAGAATACTCAAAACGTTTTAGGACCAGGACATTTAATAATAAATCGGTTCATGTAATATAAACTCAATAATCATATATAAAAAATATAATACGGGCTTATATACATAGATTTTTTTTTAAAATGAGCTTATATATTATATATTGATTTTTTTTCTTTCTGTTTCTTGGTTCAGATTTGCAAGCAACTGGATTTATATATAGAGATTTAAAGAAAAACACATATATATAATTAAAAAATAAATAAAAACTTCAAGGCCTAGAGGAAACCGGACCCGGACCCGGGACCGTCTCCCTCCTCACCCTCACCCTCACCCTCACTATGGGGCGGCCTTGACTATCAAAATGTAATACATAAATAAAAGTAAACAAGTCTATCAAGTCGTCTCTCATGCATGCCTCAAGTCTTGATGTCTACCTAAGAGGCCAACTTGCTTCTTGCTAAACTAAAGTTACACGCTCAACAAATTAATGTGTCCACTTTAGAAGTCACGTGAGATAGACAGTAGATTAGAAAAAAAAAAGTGAAATCAAGATTAAATAATGATAATGTGCTTAGAGTTTCTGAACTAAAACATGCAGAAAATGAATCACTTTTTATTAAAATGATATAATAATACTCACATTATACAAGAGAAATACACGAGTATAGAACCATAAAGATAAAATAAAAACAAAATTTATACAATTCTAACAATGGTCTTCCACAAATTCGAGTCTTCGGCTGGAAAGCGAACAAACTAATCTTTAGAGGTGATTGAGGATTCGTGTTTAACACAGGTTCCTTAAAACAAATTCTATGTCTCCTCTTAGACGAACTCGTCTGCCTCTCGGGGTACAACAACCAGAATAGTATGTGTATTGTCGGAGATGTCCACGCGCTCGAGGTTTTCATTGTGTTAATGTGTTTTTCATTTTGTGGAAAAAGAAAATAAAGATGAAGTTGATGATAGTGGAAGAAGTAGTAAATGCTCATCTATAAATTTTCTGAAACTTGTTAACAACAAGATTTCTCTAGTTTTTTCTTTCTTTCTGATGTATGATATTTTTCACAACTAGTTAAAATGATTCTTGATGTTCATTTTATTTTCAAACAAATAAAAACCATAACTGCGTATTTTAATTGTATTAACCACAATTAAAATAGTTTAATACGACACAATTCCGTATTTTAATTGTATTAACTATAATTATAATCTTTATTCTAATAAATGATTCTAAATAATGTCACGTGTTATCACCATATTTGTTATCATCAAAATCTTTTAATTTTCCCTATTTTAGGAAGTTTAAATTTTGAAATTTAATTATGTTAATGTTTTTATTTTTCAAAAAAAAGATAATATAAAATTTTAATTTTAATTATTATTTGATTAAGGAAACAGAGAATTTTATTTCTTGTTTTACACATTATTTTAAATTTTTTACACATTATTTTACTTTTATTTTTCTATTAAACAAACTCATATAATAGACTTGTATATAACCTAGTAATTTAATATGAAATTAAGAGAGAAACCAAAAATCTCTATTTGATTTATGACATGAGTTACTAGTAAAAAAAATAGAACAAATATTTGTTAGCATTTAGTCAAAATATGTAACAAATTTCTACTAAAATCACAAAAGTTTTATATTATTCATTCCAACCATTCATCTTCGAGTATCGATTTAGTTCCGTTTTCAACACGCTATAGTTCGTTTACACTTTTAGTCATCATCTTTTATCATAAATATGTGTTCGTACTATGTATCTCATTTTATCATTTTTTTCTACGAGTTATCAACTACCTAGTACTTACCCAAGATTTGATTTTTCAAGTTGATATAAAATCAATGTTCTAACATGTGCAATCCATGGGTCATAGAAAGACTATAACCCTCTATCATGTGTTGTAATTAGATAAAAAGAAAATTATAAATTAACTTCTAGCATGAACTTTAATAATCATTACCACTACAAGGAAATGACCCTGTGCCGACGTCGCCTATACCGACGACATTTGTCGTCGGCATAGGTCAACCTGTACCGACGACATGTCGTCGGTATAGGTCAAAACCAAAATTTTTTCATGTACACCCTATACCGACGACATGTCGTCGGTACAGGGTTGAGCCAGATGGAGGGAAAAATGGCGCCCAATGAATTATTGGGAAAAACCCTATACCGACGACATGTCGTCGGTATAAGGTTATATTGAATTTTTTTTGTATTTTTAATATATTAAACATTTCGTTGGTCAAAAAAAATTTTAAATAAAAATAAAAAAAAATTCTAAAATGACCGATACCGACGACATGTCGTCGGTATAGGCTTTTTTACTTTATTGACCAGTCAAAACCCTACGAAGCCTATACCAACGACATGTCGTCGGTATAGGGAACCTATTGCGCCGAATTTTTAGCCTATACCGACGACATGTCGTCGGTATAGGGCTCAGCGCGATTAAACACAGACAACAGCTTTCTGCTTCCCATTTCCACGAAAAAAAACCCCAAAACTCTCTCATCTTCTCTCTTTGGCGATTTCCCGTTTTTGATGTGTTTTGTGGAGCAATCTTCACTAATCTCTCGGTTTTTAAGGTTAGTTAACTTATATGTTTCAATTTTGACCATAAAATCAAAATTTTTGGGTTTTTTGGTTAATTTCTTTTGTTTGTTGTTAGGTGTTTGAAGCTTTGACAATTGTTTGAGGATTTCAAGTTATTCGAAGATATTTGCAAACTTGGTTAGTAATTTTTTTATAAATTATCTTTAGATTATGTTTGTATGTATATTGTTGTGTTTATTTTGTATGTATGTATATATGATTTAGATGTATGATTTTATAAATATTTATGAAATTTAGGAATTTGAATGTATGTTTGTATGTATATTGTTTAGATGAAAATTTGGGATTAAATTAGGTTTAGATGAAAATTTGGGAAATTTGGGCATTTATTATTTGACAATTGTTTGAGGATTTCAAGCTATTTAAAGCTAATTGTTTGACAATTGTTTGTGTATGTGTATGTATGTTTATTTATCGAATTGTGTATGTAATTTGGGAATTTGGGCATTTATATATGTATGTTTGTATATATGTTTGTATGTATGTTTATGTATGGAATTGTGTATGTAATTTGGGCATTTATATGTGTATGTGTGTTTGTATGTATTTGTATTATTTTTATGTATGGAATTGTGTTTGTGTATGTAATTTGGGAATTTAGGCATTTATATATGTATGTTTGTATATAATATGTAGGTATATATTTGTGTATGTGTGTTTGTATGAATTTTGATTATGTTTATGTATGGAATTGTGTTTGTGTATGTAATTTAGGAATTTGGGCATTTATGTATGTTTGTATATAATATGTATGTATATATGTGTATGTGTGTTTGTATGTATTTTTATGTATGAAATTGTGTTTATGTATGTAATTTGAGAATTTAGGCATTTATTTATGTATGTATATAATATGTATGTATATATGTGTATGTGTGTGTGTATGTATTTTTATGTATGGAATTGTGTTTATGTATGTAATTTGAGAATTTGGACATTTATTTATGTATGTTTGTATATAATATATATGTATATGTGTATGTATGTTTGTATGTATGTTTGTATGTATTTGTATGTATGTTTATTTAATTGTATGATTTGTGGATGTATGTATATATGTTTGTATGTATATGTAACTTTATTTAATTTTGTTGCAAGTTCGGAACTCATTGCGGTTGACGAGGTGTGAATAACATCATATTTGTGTTTCATTGAATTTATTTAAGGTACGTATTCCGACTTTTATGCCTTTGTGTAGTTAATTTTTTATTTCATTTAGGGTGTAAACGGCTCGTTTATCATAATTTTATAAATACTATTACTTATATATTAAAAAAAATATATTTTTATAATTTTATAAAATAAATAAGAAAAAGGCTTACACCCCTAATGTCATTTATAACTTATAGTTTATGTAAGTCAAATGATTTTGTTATTAGACTTACTAGACTTAGAACATTCAACTGCAACTTAAAACGGGTCAAAATGATTCAAACACACTTTAATAGACTTAGAACATCCAACTTGAGCCCAATTGTTGATTATTTTTGCTAGTATTATTAGTATTTGTTGTTATTAGCGTTGGTTGATTGAAATTTGTGAATTTGGGTCGTTTATAACTTATAGTTTAACAGGTTGGTTATCCATTTTACAGCAGTTATGCTGTCGAATTTTATTAAAATAGTCAAGTGATTGTTTATTACATTGTTTAATGCAGGACCGAATCGAAGAGGAGTATGCAAGATCCTCTGCTGAGTCTGGTGGTGACTCGTCTGCTGTCGATGAGTTTGCATGCATGGAGCGTGCATTGGGTCAACGGCGTGGCCATATCAGGGGTGTCGGTCGTGTGGTGAGTAATCCCACACCGGATTTGTTCAGTACCCCCACTCCACAACCACATTGGCAAGAAGTGGATGAGCGTGTAACTCAACTTCAACAACAACTCCAAGATCAACAACACCGCGAAGCCCAACGAGATAAAGATCAACAACAACGCGAATCCCAACGAGAAGCACAACGAGATGAAGAACGTCGTGTGCATAATCAACAAATGCTTGAAATGCAACGACAAATGGATGAAATGCGTCGAATGTGGGAACGCAGAACTAGCAGCGACGATAATTAGCTTGAAGTTGTTGCGCCTTTGCCTTGGTTGTCGGTGTTATTGTTGAATTTTTGAACAATTTTTATGTTTGTGTGTCAGACAACTTAATGTTTAAATATTTGATTTGTGTGTCGAACAGGTTTCTGTATCGAACAATATGTTTCGGAATTCAATTTTTGAATGGTTTGAATTATCTGATTTGCAGGTTTTGGTAATTAGAAATTAAATATTTCTGGAAAATTTTGAAAATTTAATAAAAATTTAAAAAATACAGAAAATCCTATACCGACGACATGTCGTCGGTATAGGTATTTTTCAAATTTAATTAAAAATAATTGGAAATAATCTATACCAACGACATGTCGTCGGTATAGGTTGGGTCTATCCCGACGATTTGTCGTCCGGATAAGTCCAGAAGCTATACCGACGACATGTCGTCGGTATAGAATTTCTTTTTGAATTATTTAATTAAACCCTATGCCGACGACATGTCGTCGGCATAGGTCGACCTATACCGACGACATCTTTGACAATGTCGTCGGCATAGGTCGACCTATACCGACGACATCTTTGACATATTGGGACGAAGCAATACCGACGACATCTATACCGACGACATGTCGTCGGTATAGATTCAAAAAAAATCGTCGGGATAGGGTGATATTGTTGTAGTGTACGTTGTAGAAATTAATTTAAACAAATTGTGATACTTATGTCCTTTATCACGTGTTATGTTTTTTTAAATGACAAACGAGTAAACCACAACTATAGCAATAACTTTTGTTAAACTCGGAGTTTAAATATTAGAAACAAGATAAGACTCGTAAAAATCATCATTTGGTACATGCCTTTCATATTACTAAAAATCATTAACGATGTTACAAATTATCTCATATTTCATGTTTTCTTTCCCAACAATCGCCTCTATCTCCCAAACAAATTATCACATATGGTATATCGATTAACATTACCACCCCAATATCACACTTCATATATAGTCCTATGTGTTTTAGACATAGTAACATGTTTAAATTCACTAAACACCATGGGATATGAACTCATGAGTTACCAAAGAAAAAGTGACAAACTTCCTAGAAGTTACTTCTTTTAAGTACAATCACACAAAAAATATTGTGATTAATATCAACTAGTATTATTTTTTTCTTCGTTACCGCTTCGACTCGTCGAAAACAATAAAATCGAACACCGATACTAATTACAATTATACCAAAACACAGCCAACGATGTTTTCCGCTCATAAGCATTTGGGTTTGTCACGGCACCACATGGCAAACTTCGCTCGCTATAGTGTACGAAACAAAAAAATATATACTCAATTTCCGAACACAACCTTGGTTTTAAAAAAAGTTTATACCGTAACGTTAAAAAACTAAAATCAGCACTACATTCCTTTTTTTTTTAAAGTTAACGAACGAAGTTATTATAGAAAACAGAAATTTAAAAACGAATATTATATATATATTACAAGATCTGAAAGCAAAACTTAAAAAGAAGTTGTCCACTCAAATACTGACACGTGGACAAGTAATTGCAATCTACTGTTTACACCGTGTGAAAATGTTTAGGTTATAAAATTGTACGCGCATTTTGTGGCGTTTGTGTGGTTTTTTCGCCGTATTACGATACCAAAACACCGTTAATGATGTTATTCGCCCATAGGTGGTTGGGTTTGTCACAGCTGAGCAAGGTTGATGACGTCTCTCGCCATAGTGTTGGATAGAACAAAATATACTCGATTTTAAATACAAATCTATTTAAAAAAAATTATAGCAAAGAATTAAAAAAACTAAAATCAGACACACATTTCGTTTTTTAAAATAAGGAAAAAAAAACGTTAATTGTTTTTTTTATAAAAAGTTTTTTTCTAATTTTTCAAAAAAAAAAATATTTTTTTATTAAATGTTTATGTTTATTTTTTTTTGAAATAAGTCTTCATAATTATCTTTTACACAGTGTTTTTCTAATATAAACGTTTGTTTGTTTTTTTTTTTTTTTTTTTAAAATACATTATTTAAGAAAGTGTTTTTGAATCTTGTAAAATGTTTTTAAAAATAATATTTTTTTAGAAAAATAATATGACAAGTTTTAATTTAATTTTTTTTTTATGAGATATGATAAATAACAGAGAATCATACGTTTAACCTAAGTTATGTATATAGATTTGCGTGTTACCCTGATTTAGTAACACATGACAAGATACACTCATAATGTATCAATAAGTTGTTTCACACTTTCTAAAAATGTATTTAACTATTAATCTATGGAGATTATAATAATGCACACAATCATCAACTAAAGATTTTATTTCATTGTTTATACTCAATATACTTACGTATTTTAATAAAATAGATTCCATATTATATTATATTTTATAATAAATAATAATAATTCGTCATAGTAGGTGAGTTCCTCACAACCAAGTTATTATTAAATTAAAACTACCATATATAATATTCATCCCGTGGTGTCTTTTCTATTATTAAACTAGTCACTTTTAAATATGTTATGTACATTTTTATAAATTAACTAATACTTATTTAATTATATGGAGATTGCAGATGCGTTGAAATTCTATCTTGATTTCAGTTTTTCACGAATATTATTTTATTTTATTATTATCCATAACGAGTCGTCGTAAAATAATATACTTATATTTTATCTTACAACAGTTAGTCTTTAAATTTTGAATTTAAATTCTTAATATGGGGCTGTGGATAGTACTAAGTTAGGATTATAATGTTAAACAATTTTAAAGATTTTATTTTATTAAACATATATTTAGTGACATAACTAATTTATAATATTTTCATATTTTTCTATGTAAATAAACACATATATATAAAAAATTCTAAATCTTAACTATTTTATTTTTATTGAAATAAAAAATAAAATAATAACACGAATACATCCAAACTTCTTTTCTATTCCCTATGTACACTAAACACCTCACCACCTTAGTTCTTTTTTTTTTGCTTTTTCTTAAACATAAGATGGGGATGTGGAAAATACTAACGGTACGTGACTAACGGTCATAGGTTGCCGTTTGTATTTTCCATATATAGTAAACGCCGTTATCTCATCTTTAGATAGCCATACAACCCGACGAAAAGCCAACCGTTGGATAAGGTGATAACGGAGGCACCTCGAATATACCCATTCCGTTACCGTCACCGTAACCGTCATCCCAAAACGCCGTCCAGCACGACGGCGTAAGCGGCACCGCTGTGCCGCCCGTCTTATCACTGTCACCGTCAAATACCGATTCCTCTGTTTCTATTTTTGTTTCCTTCTGAATTTCTCTCTTTTCCACCTCAGCATCCCTGGTCGTTCTTTTACGCCCGTTACTTTTCACTATCACCATCTCCTCCTTCGTCTCATTTAAATTCCTGATTTCAAGCGGGAAATTTAAAATCGCTTTACTACCGCGAAGCTTAAACGCCGCATGGTCGTACGCTCTCGCCGCCTCCACCGCGGTGTCGAAAGTCCCGAGCCAAACCCTAGTTCCTTTTTTATTCGGATCACGAATCTCCGCCGCGAACTTTCCCCACGGCCGCAGTCGAACTCCTCGGTAACGTCTCCTTTCCAACCCCTCCGTCTTCTCCACCACGGCCGTCTCCACCGGTTTCTCCACCACAGGCGGAGGAAACGGAATCGATACGTTTAGCGACGGTTTTCGGTCATTAAAACTGCCACTCTGTTCCCATGAACACGAGGACACCACCGGTTCAAACATTTTGTTGAATTCAAATTGCTCATCAGAAGAAGAGTAAGACGAATTACTGGATGAAATTTGGGGGAAAACAAAGTTCGATTCGTCAAGAACAGAGTATGCTTGAAGGAATGATGGATCGTCGAGAAGAAGGTGTTGACGGATTAAATCGATAGCTGAAGATTCATCGGGTGACGCCATTGTTGAACTGGAGTGAAGTCAAGTGAAGAAATGAAATTAGAAATCAAAGAGATGTGTAATTGAATTAATGAAATGGTTGAGTGAAAAATAAGGAGTGAAGGGAGTGTTATATATAATGGAAGAATATTCAATATGATAGAGACCATGGAAATTGAGGAGGGGGTGAGGGAGGTTCTACGATGGTGAGAGGAAGCATCTGTAAATTGGAGACGACGACCAAAATTGACCAGTTTATATTTTTTTTATTTCACCTTTGTAGTCATCAAATAAGTGACTACTTTGTTTTATTAATAAAAAAAATATAGTTTAAATTTGAAGTCTTGTTTTATTATTTTTATAAGGTTTTAAATAAGTAATGTTTTGTAAAAATAGACTACATTGCTACCACATGTATAATTTTGCCTAGAATTTGGTATTAATTTAATTACAAACTATGTAATATTCAAATTAAGAGAGTGTTTATCGGTTCACTTTATTTAATTTTTAATTTTATATATACCCCTACAAACATAAAAAATATCATATATACCCAACAAAAATTAAAAATATCATATATACCCTTACAAACATGTAATAATATCATATATACCAATTTCATTAAAAACTATTTAAAAGATGGCTATTTTACTCTTATTTCTCTAAACTTTAATATTTTATATTTATCAATTTTTACCATTGAAATTTAGTATTTACACATTTTCAACTTTAAATTTTATATTTAACATAAAAAGTAGTTTTCTCAAAATACTATTTTGAATTTTCTCTTTTTTTTAATAATTTTACCAATTTTCTTTTATAGCATTAGCGTTTTGTAACTTTCTCACAATCAATCTTTCTGAATCGATGACTTCTGAATGTGTTTGGAGAATCGCGATAGTTGCCTTCAAGAATAACATAACAGGTGATCTTTTATGTATTGGATAAAATTAAAAAATTAGGTTATAAAAGAAATAAATTATTTAAAATCGAGTATATATGATATTTTTAATTTCTAAGGATATATATGATATTATCCCTAATTTTTATTATTAGAAACTAACAACAAAACCGAATCAAATTCAGGGTGTTTGAAACCATCTTACTTGTATTCTTGTAATCAAGTAATACAAACCAGATTACTTGTATTCTTGTAATCTGATTAAGCAATACAAGCATTTCTTTATGTTCTTGCCAACCAACATTCCCTTTACTAGTCTCCCGCTACAAAATTGATAAATCGTTTATCAAAAGGGCTTATGTATAACGAATCTAAGTGTCGCACGAGAGTCGAAAAAATCATTCTATGACGAGTGGTATCAGAGCTCAATGAATAATTGGGATGGCATCTAATACGGAAAAGATTATGGGCATGAATATTGTTGCTAGAGACGAAACCCGTGAACGCGAAGACACTCATCAAGGTGGGAAAAAGGCCCAAAGCTTGTCCACAGACTTGGTCACTAGTATGGACAAAAGATTTGAAGACCTAGAGACATTTATCGTAGAATTCAATGCTAAATTCCACATATTCAAGACAAACATCAATGATTTGCTGCAACAAATGGAGTAGCTAAGCAATGCATTCATCAAACTGAGAGATGATTGCAAACTCGATACCACTGTCACGCGAAACGAGTTAAAGTAGATGTTCAAAGTCTGACGTCCGTAAACCATTGTTGTTCATGGGAAAATGGGAGGCAAGGGTTGTTGAGAACAAGCATGAAAGGCTAAGATATTTGCGATGAATATACTAGAAACCATGAACAAGAACGAGGCGTAAAAAGAACGGTCTAGATCTGCTCTAGAACAGCCTTGAAATGGCTTAGAAACGTTGGATATTACCATGTCAATCTCTATACTTTAACATGTAAATATCATGTATAGAATACTTTAAAACAAAAACCATCTATACCAACCCTAACTAGTATAAATAGGGATATACGTATCATTTGTTAAGGCAACCAAAGTCATAGCATCTTAAAGCATTGTACTCTTGTATTCAAGTAATACAAACCATCTTAGTTGTATTCTTGTAATATTGATCTAACAATACAATAATTTCCTTGTGTTCTTGCAATCCAATATTCCATTTAATAGTCTTCCGCTGTAAAATATCGCTACACCACTAACCAAAAGAGATTATTCGTAACGAATTTGAGTGTCGTATGAGAGTCGAAGAAATACACCGTGGCACTAAGCTTACGTAGTGATCGTCACTTTAACCCTATAATTTATTTTTCAAACTCATTTGGTCCATGCCAATGCAATTTTTCCTGAAGACAATAAACAAAGAATTGCTCTAACATATATTTTATTAATGTTCACTGTTTTATTAAATGTCATAATTTTAGCCCGACTTGTTTTTTTATGTTAGTTTTGTTTCTGTTTAATCAAAATGATACTTTTTTTTTAAATACTAGCTAACAAAGTATTTAATCGGGTATAATTACCAAAAGTGTTCATCAAAATTGCATGGATGATTAATTTGTTGATTTAATGTGTAGTTTTATTACATTAGTTATTTTTAAAACTAAAATATAAAAAACTAGAAAAGAGTGTTGGTATGCTAAACTAGTTAAGCGGCATTTTAAATGTAAATTTCTTTCCTTGACGTATTTGTGATTAATTTAAAATAACGTAAAACTAATAATCTTTTTAGAAGAATGGTTTCATATCTACTTGTCTATATATGGTCTTACGGTGTAGTGGTATCAGTGATTGCTCCCCACAAAAAAAATGTGTGTTTAAATCTTGTAAATGACAGGTTTAGGTGATATTTAGTAGAAAAAAATGTTAGTTAAAAAAAAGATATGAAACGATTCATATGCGTGAATGATTATTATTATTATTATTTCATATGTTACTATTGCCGTTTCAATTAAAAAAAATTTGTATAGGTATAAATTAACTAGACGTTTTTCAAGTTATCTTTCTTACTATTATTGTGTGCTCATCATTATCATTTATTTATTACTAATCATTGACTTAAATACCCCTATGACTTAAATGGTAATTATTCGATGTACGTAATTACTCTTACTATCCTAAATAGGGTTTCCCCTTTGGTGAATAAATACAGATCATTAGGTGGAGATTAAAGGTTGTTGAACACCACCACTAAGTCACGAATTCTCTCTAGAATTTGTGACCCTTTCCATCTCTCTAAACCATGAGACTCCTCTCACATAAACCATCATAACGGTACATTCTAAACGGGAACCCGATTATCATCAAGATCATGACGTCTTCCCTCTCCAACCTTACTGGATTACCAGGTACATATTTATATTTAATATTATTTTCTATTATCACATTAAAGAACTAATCAATAATCTTATCGTAAGAGATACAAAAGATGTATGACTAAATATGTAAAGGGCACAAATACGAACTTAACTTGTTTTGTGGGGCCTCCAATAAAAGGATTGTCCTACTTTATCCACTTTCCACCCTCGTTCCTTCCATATGGTTTACAATAATATAAAAAAGTAAAGAAAACACTAAAGGTGATAAATATTATCTACAATCAATCTTCTTCACGGATCCTCTCTCTTCGTTCTCTCACCCCATGCCGACAACTAAGGTCTTCACGAACCCATGAAACCCTAACTAAGCAAGTCAGCTGATTTGACTAGTTAGAAATATATATGATTCGATTAATGGTTTGGTTTTAATAGTTTAGTGGTTTACGGTTAAAACTTAGAACCAGTTGTGTAATTGAACCGGCTGCTCAACATTTATCGTTTATATTCATGAATCATCAACAACATTTTTAAAAATTTATACAAAATTATAATTTTTTTGTTTTAGGAATATGAATATATGTATATGTATATGTATTATATTCATGAATCATACATAACATTTTCAAAAAACTAAAGACAAAATTATGTTAAGAAAAATTGGTTCAAAACCATTAGATCGTCAAAACCAGCCGGTCTGACCAACCAAGGGCGGAGTGCAGTGCAATTTTTTTTTACGGTTTTATGTATTCGTTTACCCCTTACGTTATCCCTGACCAAAAATTACGTTACCCCTCAAAAAAATTTAAAAGCTCAACACTTCATAAACAAAATTTTATAAAAAACCTAATACTTTATAAAAAGTCCCCATATTTTATTAAAGGTTTTGAGGTATTGGGTTTTAATAAAACATTTGGGATTTAGGTAGCCCTTGTTAAAACCCAATACCTCAAAATCTCAATTCTCAAACCCAACTTACCCAAATGACCGGCCAAGAAGAAAGACAGAGAGCTGGAACTGTGAGAGTCAGAGACTGACCACTCGACCAGTCGCTCGACCTGAGTTGAGATCACCGTCTGGCACCGCTTCCGCCAAACCCTAGTCCTCCGTCTCTGCAGTCCGCCTCGCCAGTCGCATGTTACCGTCAAAAAGACTGTTTACAAGAAAGTACGGGATTTTTTATTTATTTTTTTGTTTCATTTACATGAAAGTATGGTCAAATTTTTTTTGTTTCATTTACATGAAAGTACGGTAAAAAAAAATTTCGCTACCCTTGAACTTTTGTTCTAGATCCACCACTGTGACCAACCCAACCAGTTTGTCTAGGTTGGTTTGTCGTTTCTGAAACTGTGGTTAACGGTTCGACCCAAAGTTTCAGTCAACCAGTCGAACCGGACCGTAAACACCTTCTCTTCCTACGTGTGACATGGTATTAACTTTGTGATTTATTTAAAACAACATAAAACTATTAACCTTTTGGAATAATCGTCTCATAGATTTGAATGTGTACTTGCCAATTTGTCATAGTACCGAAAATGTGTCGATGCTTATCACATTTGTATCATGTGATATATGGGAGATTAATATTTCATATGTTTATCTATTGTTGTGTATCAATTAACAAGACCTTTCTCAAGTTAATCTTTGCTAAGAGATGTAGAAGGTTAAGGACTAACTCTGTAATAAGTGTATAGTAAATGGCACAAATGATAACTTTTTTTGTGGGGGCGTCCAAAAGGGATTATTGTTGGGAATGTGGCTTGTGTTGTCTTATCCACTTCCCCCCTCGTTCCTTCTATATGATTTACCATAATATAAAACTAAACACGATCATAAAGGTGTTAAAAAGATTGCCTGCAATCGATCTTATCCACGATCCCTCTCTTTTTTCTCACTCCACATTGACAATTAGGTGTTGTTTACAAATAGTCAGAAACTTGAACCTTTTGAACCAAAGTAAGTCGGCCGGTTTGAAATATATACAATTTTGTTCACGCTTCGATTTTAACAGTTTGATGATTTTACAGTTTGAAACATGAAACCGGTTGTGTAAACCGAGCCGACGGTTCAACATTTATCATTTATGTTTTTTCACTTCAGGAGTATGAAATGTGTATATGTATTATTTTTTATGAACCATTCATAACATTTTTAAAAGACCTATTTGTTGTTGGTGATTTTAGTGACATCTAGTTATTTTGTGTAATTAGATTTACTTAATGATCAATGAGAAGTCATAATGAAACATCAAATAAGTTGGTAATTGTGGAGTGTATACTTGTTTGATAATCTTATTATTTCTGATGCTAAATACACCTTGTTGTATCACGGGGGCAAAGCGCACTGAACAATGGGGTCCGAAGGCAGCGCCCCTAGGACCCTGGCGTGAAAATTGATTTGAACTTGAAAACTATTAAAGTTAGTCATCCAGACTAACTTGTTAATCCAAAGTAAATTTGTTCCTCTAGAGAAGATTTATTCCCCCCGAGTAGTAGATTTACTCATACGGAGTAAATTTCTTCCACCCGAGTAGATTTGGTCACCGGGACCAAAATGGCCATTTGGAGTCAAATGAAAACATCAGTTACTTTCCAAAACAGTTGACGGTTGTGGTGGCTATCAGCCAATAGTCATGACGTTCCAATGCGTAGTTTCACCCCTTTATGTATGAGTCTTTTGGTGAGTATCACACACACAAAAAATCCAAACAGCTTTACATTTTCGTTCTTGAAAATCTCTGATTCATATCCGAATTAATTTTGTGTATACCACGGAAATAATTCAATCTGAAAGCAAACTCTTACACGATTATCAGAGAATCCAGGTATTTACAAATACACGAATCATCCAGAATTTCCTACATTTGTTAGTCTTGAGAGTAGCTTCCTTCAACTTGTGAATACACCTCATCCCTATCAATCCATTCTTTGACCAAATAAACCGAATTTTTATTTTATCATTATTTGTTATTGGATTGAGTTGGGTTAAATAAGATCATACTAAAATTGTAATTACATTGGGTTAAATGACAAAGCTTAAACAACCATTGTTTGATATTCAGTTCATTCAGCTTATTCGGTTCAAAACGATTTCAGAAATCTAAAACAGAAAACCAAAAAGTGACAAAAACCCATTTAAGTTTTGATTTAAAACGAACCGGAAACCGAATATATAACTCGATTTGGTTTTAAATGATTTGGGGTCGATTTTAAGTTAATTTCGTTTGAAACCGAATAATAAACATTCCTATACGAGGTATAAATATCAAAGTCATGTATATCCTTTGACTAAATACAAGTCAAGAAAGATTGGCCATGAAGTGTTAGTTCACGGCACGTGTTCATGTTTCTCATCTTGACCAAGATCAACAAGTTGTGCTGTTTTTCCTAGGTTCGAATTCTCTTGCGTCTTGTCCTTTTCAACTCGAAACTATGTTTATTTTTCCTATGTACAATTAATATCCGAGACTTTTCATGAATGGTCTCAAAATAAGTTTCTATGTTTTTCGCATTTGTATATCCTGACAATGACTAGTTTGAATGCGCCAATTATATCGGTAATTAATTTGCAAGATTTAGAGGTTTCCAAAAGACTTTGGGGACAAGGATCATCAAATGGTGGCGGTAAAGGATGTTACGTTATTAAGTGCATTACGACGGGAACGTTGATTAGGTTCGAAACTTTATAAAAAATCGAAAAGGAGACATATATAAATGAACTTTAAAAAACCATTTAACAAACTCTAAAAAACCATTAAATGAAAAGATAAAACCGCATAAAATCGAAAATGATTTAGGTAAGTAAAACAATAATTAAAATCTATGTATTACTTAAGAGAATAGGTACCTTAATCTATTTATCTTAAACTAAGTACGTCCTTTGTTGAGCTCATTGGTATGACAAGATTGGTGTTATTTCAATCTTTAAATTGTAATTTTTGTTCTAACTATTTCTGTTTGTATTTGGCCACTATTGCTTGGTCTGTTTGTATCGTAATTCTGGTACTCTCTTGTTAAGCCTCCAGCTTGCTCTCCTTAATGAATTTTGCTGTTAAAAAAACGTCCTTTTAAATTACTTGACATGCTAAAAAGTTTGAATATTGCACGTGTTATTATGACTGACACGTCATTTATGTCACCTTTTTATCTTCATTAATATTTAATTTGTTGATTAGTGGTCTAACGGCTAAGAAGGCAACCCCCCTTTGTGGAGGGGCAGTCAGCTGTGATGCCAGTTTTATTAGTGGTCTAACGGCTAAGAGGGCAACGCGAGCTGTTGACATCATGGGACACCTTCCCTTGTTGCGGGATCCTCAAAGCGAACTCCTTTTGCTTAGATCTTGTATGGGGGTTGCAAAGTTGCTATTTGGTTTGCAAACTAGCCAACCCCCCTTTGTGGATGATGCGGTTTCATGTTTTAATAAAGGCCTTCGAGAGGCAATAGAAGACATTGTCGTATGTGTGAGCCCTTTTTTTGGTGAAATCCAGTGGCGGATCGCGACCTTGCCGATGCGGCTAGGTGGGTTGGGCCTTCTGTCGGCCCGGGATGTGGCTGCCTATGCCTTTGTGGCTTCCAGGTCTCAATCTTGGGAGTTGCAGGACCACATCTTACGCAACAGTGGGGTTGCTACCACTGACCCGGATTATGCCAGCGCCCTGGATCGATTGCATGAATCTCTCCCTGATTTTGATCTCGACGGTTTCTCTAACAAGGACACCGCCCCCAAAAACCACAGAAAACTTTGGCGAATGCCCTTTATTGTCGAATCGCACAAAGTTGGGGAGAAGATTTCCTTTTGTCCCCTCGCCAGAAAGCCGTAATTGAATGCTTACAGAGGCCTCACGCCCAGGATTTCTTAACTGTTATTCCTATTGAAGGTCTGGGTCAACGTATGTCAGCGGTGGAGTACCGGTCAATTCTTAAGTACCGTCTGATGATCCCCATGTTCCCGAATGATGAAACTTGCCCAGTCTGCCGTAAAGCATGCCTGGATAAATACGGGGACCATGCGTTACACTGTAGAGAGCTGCCGGGGTTTAAGTATCGCCATGATTTTGTTCGAGACGCGTTAATGGATATTCTCAGACGAGCAGGGATCTCGGCAAAGAAAGAGGCACCGGTTAATTTTCTTACGGACCCGGCGGAAGGGAGGTCCACCCTACGCCCGGCGGACGTGCTATTTTTTGGTTGGGAGGGCGGGAAACATGCTTGTGTCGATCTCACAGGTGTATCCCCCCTAACTGGTTTGCGGGAAAATGGGTTTGTGGCGGGGCAAGCGGTTATGAAAGCAGAGTCAAAGAAGGTGGAAAAGCACGCGAAAGCTTGTGAGGATAATCAACATGCCTTTGTCCCCCTGGCGTTTGACACGTTCGGCTCCTTGGCGCCGGAGGCGGTTCGGTTCTTGGCTAGAGTTCAGCGTGTGGTCCACAGCAACTTTGCGACTCCTCAGGGGCGAGGCTTTGTTTTTGATAGATTAGGGTTTTCCATTCAGAAGAGGATGGCGGCGCAGTTTGTTGCCCGTCTACCTGCTATCCTTATGTAATTTGCCTTGTTGATCATCAATATTTAAGTATCAAGAGACCATTTTCATTTGTTGATTTTGATTAAATTTAATGTTACTAAGGTTGTTTGAAGTAAATCAATAATAAGGCAATACTCAAAGTGTATATCATTAAAATATATTTGAATTTACTGTGACAGTTTGTAATATCGGTCATCGAAAGGGTAATTTATAGATAACTTTAAACATAGGTCTATTAATAAAATGTTTCATATGAGTCATTTCTATATGAAAATATAATGGACTTTTATCTTTATCACTTCAAACTTCAAAGCTTATTAAAATATAAAAAATATATTAGTTCATGCACTATATTTTCATATTTAATATACTTCTACACTATCATATCGTCACTACAGTTTTTACAGACTTTTTTACATATCTCGATATACATTTTCACACAGTATTTCATATGTCAAATTTATTTTTTAATTACACTTAATAGTTACGTTTTAACAATTTGCAAATAAAAACTAAAAATATATATAAATTAATAATCGATTTTATTAATAATTATAATATTACATAAATATGAAAAAACAAGTAAAAATAAGATAACTCGACTATTTCTTGAGACGTTTAAGAATCTTCTCTTTTAGAAGTAGGACCCCTTCAAGAGTTCTCCCTAAAGGTGGTCGGCTGGTCGTTCGCATTCTCTTTAAGTTGTATTTTTTTTTTTGTTTTCGACCTCCTCGTATTTAGTATTAAAATTCTCTAACTTTGCTAACCCTATTTCCAACTTATCGTCCGTACAGCTGCGGTATTGTAGTTGTTGCCTGTTGATAGTATTAAATAATAAAAGAAAATAAAAAGATGTGTTGTCGTCTTCTTCGACCTGCCACACCCCTCCACTTTCGTTGCCACCCCACCCCATCTCTTCAGTCTTGTTATGATATCGAGAATGATCGCTAAAACAAGCGAGAATGATAAACGAGAGAAAAAAATGAGAGAGAATAATTGAGGGTAAAACTGATATGATTTGATTGATAATTTGAATAATGTTACAAAGAAGCTATTTATAGACAAAGCTAACAAACTACTAAGTTCGCCCCTATACTAAACAAGCGAACTTAGTAAGTTCGTTAACACCCCTTAAGTTGGAGGTGTATACAACCCCAACTTGAAAATGATATCTGAATGCGGTTGACCAGCCAAACTCTTTGTGAATAAATCCGCAAGTTGATCAGATGTCCGTGTGTGAGAAAGCATAATCAAACCGGCTTGAAGCTTCTCACGGACAAAATGACAATCCAACTCGATATGCTTAGTTCGCTCATGAAAAACTGGATTCTTAGCAATATGAATAGCCACCTAACTGTCACCTTTGAGCGGAACAGGAGTAAGATTATCAACCCGAAACTCAACAAACAAGCGAGTCAACCAAGCAAGTTCCTGTGTGACACGGCGAAGAGAACGATATTCAGCTTCAGCAGAACTAAGAGAAACAGTGGGTTGCTTCTTGGATTTCCAAGAAATAGGACTGCCCCCAAGAGAAATAAAATAGCCAGTAACAGTACGCCAAGTATTAGGAGAAGCTGCCCAATCAGAATCACAATAAGCAGACAAAGACATATCAGGAGCATTATTAAAGAACAACCCTTGAGAACAAGTGCCTTTGACATACCGAAGAGTATGCCACGCAGCATCCCAATGAGGAACACGCGGATCACTCATAAACTGGCTGAGAAACTGAACCGCAAAAGCAAGATCAGGCCGGGTATGAGTGAGGTAATTGAGTTTACCAACAAGTCGACGATAGGCCAAAGGATCATCAAGAACTTGACCTTCGTTGAGCTTGAGTTATAAATGTGAAGGCAAATGAGACGAAACAGAAGGAACATCGTCGGTAGGAAACTCAGTCAACAAATCCTTCGCAAATTTGCGTTGAGTCATAATAAGACCAGAGGGAGATTTGAGAACCTCAATGCCCAGAAAGTAGTTGAGAGTGCCAAGATCCTTGATCTGGAAAGTGGAATGTAATAAAGCCTTCAAAGCAGATATCTCTTGATCATTATTACCAGTAAAAAGAATGTCATCAACATAAACAGCGACATGAACAACAACATCCCCCATCGTCTTAGAGAATAAAGAATAATCATTGGGAGACCGCATATAACCTTTGGTCTTAAGAGTATCAGAAAGCTTTCCATACCACTGCCTTGAAGCTTGCTTCAAACTGTAAAAAGACTTCTTGAGCTTAAGTACATGATCAGGAGAAGATAAAGGCATTCCAGGAGGAGGAAACATATATATGTCTTCGTCAAGATCCCCATGTAAAAAAGCATTAATAACATCTAATTGATATAAACCCCATTGTCGTTTAGTGGCAACAGCAATGAGACTACGAATAGTAGTCATCTTAACGACAGGAGAAAAAGTCTCATCAAAATCAATTCCTGCTTTCTGAGTATCATCAAGGAACAACCAAACGGGCTTTGCAACGTTCAAAGGTACCATCAACATTATACTTGACTTTATACACCCATTTGCACTTAATGGCCTTTTTAACTTTAGGTAAATGCATAACCTCCCAAGTTTGATTTCTTTCTAAGGCATTAAACTCCTTAGTCATAGCAGCCTCTTGCCAAGCAGGATGGTTAGCAACCTCCTGATAGAAAGAAGGTTCTTTAACAGAATCAAGATTTAAAAGGAGATGCTAGGAATCAGGAGAAAGACCAGCAAGATTAACAAAATGAGAAGCTTGACAAGCACTCGACAAACTATGAAAACAAGACGAATCGACAGAAGATGCAGAATTACAAATATAATCCTGCAGATGAGAAGGAGGAATAGAAGAACGAGTAGATCTCCTGGGCTCCGTAGGTGGAGGAAGAGGAATAGGAGAAATAGGAGGAGGAGTGGAATCAACTCCAGGAGCAGTCGAAGAAGATGAAGGAACAGCAGCTGGATCTGTCTCCTCAAACAAATCATTTAGAGAAGGGAACAAATAAGAAGGATCCTAAGAGTGTAAAGAAGGGAAAATGTGCTCAAGAAAAGTCACATCCCGAGAAACAAGAACTTGTCGAGTGTCAAGATTATAAAGCTTGTAACATTTCTTTCCAAAGGGATAACCAATAAAAATACAAGTTTGAGCTCTAGGCTGAAATTTATCTCGTCCGGGTGTAGAGGTAGAAGCATAACACAAACACCAAAAAGTGCGAAGGTGGGTGTATGAATGAGCTTTACCAAAGAGCATCTCAGAAGGAGATTTTTCCCTTAAGAACCCGTGTGGGGAAAATATTAATCAAATGAGTAGCAGTGAGAACGCATTCACCCCAAAAAGTTATTGGTAACTTGGATTGAAACATAAGCGCACGAGCAGTTTCGAGAAGATGCTTATGTTTACGTTCCACCACCCCATTCTGTTGAGGAAACCCCAGGACAAGTAGTCTGATGAATAATTCCCTTCTGTTTAAAATACTCGGCATGATGAACACCCGAACCAAGTTCAAAAGCATTATCAGATCGAACACGCTTCGCTTTGGTACTGAACTGAGTCTCAACCATTTCAATAAACCCTTGAAGAATAGTAAAGGCATTTACTTTAGTTGTCAAAAGATGAGTCCAAGTAGTTCTAGTAAATTCATCAACAATGGTGAGAAAATATTTATATCCATCAAATGTAGTAGATCGATACGGTCCCCACGTATCAATATGAATAAGATCAAACATATAAGAACTGGATATACTACTAGATGCAAAAGGCAGTTTATGATGTCTAGCCTTAAGACAAACAGAACAATCATTAATAGAACAATCATGTGCACCAGTAAAGACATTCAATTACTTAAGTTTGTACAAAGGTAAATGACCAAGACGAGTATGCCAAAGTTTCAAAGAAACAACAGAATTACAGTGAGAAAAAGAATCAGCTGTAACAGAGAAATTTTTATTTGGGTTCAAAAGATAAAGGTCGTTGAGAAGATCTCCCAGGACCAACGGACTACTCAACGAAGGGGCCTGCAAGAAACAAGTAGTTTTAGAAAACTGAACAAGACCCTTTGTATCCCTACAAAGTTTAGGAATAGATAAGAGATTGTGCTTGAACTGAGGCACAAAAAAGACATTAGAAATAGAAAACGTCTTGGTAAGATGAACTGTTCCGACCTGCGTAACAGTTAAGACATGCCCGTTTAGAAGAAGAACATAAACGGGTAAGTTAAGCAATTGAACATGAGAAAGTAAATTGAAATCAAAGCACATATGATTACTTGCACCAGTATCAATGATCCAAATAGTATCGACCGTAGTAGAATTGCAAGCAATAATACCTACAAAATTTGCAAATCTGAGTGGTTGAACATTAGGAACACCACCCTGAACCCCTGAATTTTGTTGAAGAAGTTGCAACAGATTGTTGTACTGTTCAGAAGAAAGAGCATTAGGAGCATCGAAAGTAGGAACATTAACCTCATCATCAGAAACAGCATTAGCAGTAGCTTTGGGTCTAGTAAATTTGAAATCTTTAGGAAACCCAATTAAACAATAACATTTGCTGGCATCATGTTCTGGCTTCTTGCAATGAGAACAAACAGAATCTTTCCGAGCACTATAATTCTTTGGTACTTGCACAGAAGCATTCGTAGAAGCATTCTAAGGAATAAACTGAGCCGATGAATGAAGCTCCCTCTGTTTCTCATCTTGAATGAGAAAAGCATAAGCTTCATTGATTGAGGGAAGAGGCTTCATCATGATAATATTCCCACGAATCATGTCATAACAAGGGTTAAGACCCATCAGAAACTGCATCAAACGTTGATCTGTTTCACGCTTAGCCATAAGTTGGGAAGTACCACATGTGCAGGGAGGAATAGGCTCGATTGCATTAAGCTCATCCCAAACAGCTTCGATTTTGGTAAAATATGTAGCAACATCATCATTCCCTTGAGAAATAGCAGAAAGAGACTTATGTAATTGATAATACTTGGCCCCATTATTCTGTCCATACCGATCAGTTAACTCTTTCCCGAGTTATCGAGCAGTCTCTACATACAAAACGCTCTCACTGATATCACTGGACAAAGTGTTCAAAATCCAAGAGAATAACCATATCATTGCATCTTTTTTATAACTCCAGATTAGGAGAGGAAGTAGGTCTGAGAACAGTCTCATCAATAAAACCAAGTTTGTTCTTAGCAGATAAGGCAATGGACATGACACGTTTCCAAGATCCGAAAGAAGAGCCGTCAAATGTTTTAGAAACAAGTAAGAGACCCGGATGACCAGATGAATGTAAGAACAAAGGATTAGAAAAATCCATAGGAACAACAACTGCGGGTTCAACAATAGGAGGCATGAAAAAATCAGAAAGAAAATTAAGACTGGAATAAGCGAACTTGTTAAGTTCGCTGAGGAAAGGAACAGGCGAACTTAATAAGTTCGCCGTAACAAACTATCGCGACAAGTTCGCCTGCATGAACAGAAAAACGTGAAATCAATCCAGAAATCATCATAACTCAAAATCAGATAAGTATATGAAGAAATCCAACCGTAGGAATGATTAGAAACAAAAAAACAAAGGTTTTGAATGGATCAAAACAGGAAACAACCCCTAATTGACACAAAAAATGAGAAAACGAATGAAACAACAAAGAATGAGTGCGGAAAAACAAAAAAAAAATCACAGAATCGAACATATAAGCTCTGATACCATGTTATGATATCGAGAATGATCGCTAAAACAAGCGAGAATGATAAACGAGATCGCTAAAACAAGCGAGAATGATAAACAAGAGAAAAAAATGAGAGAGAATAATTGGGGGTAAAAGTTCGCCCCTATACTAAACAAGCGAACTTAGTAAGTTCGCTAACAAGTATTCAGCACTGTCAGCCCTCCAGACACTATACAACCACACCTCACACTCATAAACGCACACGTGATTGAGAACGAGAAGAAATAGAAATCAGAGAAACTTAAACAATCAATTTGATTTTAATTATCATTTAAGCTAAAACCTTAGGTAGGCGAACTGATCGTATATAAGATTACTAGTTTAGATCCCGTGTATACACACGGTTGAAAATTATCAATAAATTTTTTTTTCAAATTTTTATGTGTATATTTTACACGTGTAAAAATGTATCATATACTAAGTATAGAAAACAAAACTCAAAATAGGCAAAACTAATATATAATTGGGTTTCGAAAATAAATTAAATGCTATTTAATGTAATTTGTTTTACATTTATTATTGGATTGAAAATAAAAGTTAAATAATTAGATTTTCAAAATTTCATAAGTGATAATTTAAAATAGTTGTGTTTTATTAATATAATTAATATTTTCTTTAAATAAATATTGTTGTTAAAAATAGGAGGTGCATATAATAAGTGAAAGAGGCAGGAAAAAATTGATGAGAATGAATATGGAGGCGACACGTGTCATGAAAAAACCTTTATTTATTATATAGTATAGATTAAAGATATCAAGACACTTTTTTATGATGAAATTTAGCTTGAGGTTAGAAACCTTGGGTTGGCCTCAATAATCTTCTTTTAATTTTCTTTTGATTCGTTGAATTTTACTTTGGTTTGTCTATGTTAGGTTCTAGCTCCTTGCTGGTTTCTCCTTTGGTTTTAATAAAATTACTTCCAGCCGTTAAAATAAAAAGTTTGCAAGTATAGGAGTTATATATACGATATAGAATTTGTGGGTTGGAAGTTAAATATGATATTTAAAGTTTGTTTAGTCAAAGTTGAAGACCACAAACTTCCATGTTCAAATGTTTGACTTTTGACTTTTGACTTTGTATCGGTCTTTAATTTTCTTATAATTTTATAACCATCATACTTGGTTATTACTTAGGGTGAGGGGTCGATGGGATTGGTGGTTCATTGGTAGAGGAAAATCCTCTAGGAACACTCTCATAGAAATAAAGAAATTTGCCTTTCAAAAAAAAAACTTAGGGTGAAGGGGGCGTATGCGGGTAACGCAATTAGGAACACTAAGGATTGAGGAGGTCATGGGTTCAAGTCCCACTCCCATAGGAATAAAAAAATTTGCCTTTAAAAAAAAAACTTAGGGTGAAGGGGGCGTATGCTGGTAACGCAATCGGGTACGTGAACCCGCACGGGTACACCGCCGCCGTCATTCGGGTTCGCTCACGGGTAGGCTTTTGAGGGTATAAGTACCCGAGAGTGAGAGAGTAAGGGTTGAACAATTTTTTGTTTTTATTTTTGAAAAAGATGATGAATGGTCTGGGTGGGAGTTAAGTTGAACATCAACTTATGATGAATCTGGGTTGTGATAAAATGAAGAAGATGGGTATTATCAGTGGTGGATATAAGAATTTTTTTCCAGGAGGTTCACTGTTTTTAGATGCTCCAATTTCATAGGGCCGGACATAAAAATTTTCGATTCGGTTCGATTGTTCGGGTCGGGTCGGGCAGGGGCGGCTCAACCATTTTGGAGGCCTAAAGCGAAGAAAAAATTTCAAACGTAAATTAAAACTTTCTATAACATTTCCTATAGGGCCCAATTACTTCAACAAATCCCTTTAAAACATGAAAATTATGCTTCAAATGTTCACAAAATCAACTAATTTGTATTTAAGAGTCATCTACTCATTTGTTTCTATCAATTTTTACCTCTAATCATATGAATGCTCAAGAACACATATTTAGTTCAAGAAAGAGTTCTTAGTTTTATAGCTTCACAACCGGATCACCTTCTCTACTATTGACACCACATCTACTATCACCAAAGAGTAACCTTGATAATATAGTCAATTGAACACAATGTTTATAGAAAGCTAAAATTAACCCTTAGTCCCTAACAACATCTACTATCACCAAATAGTAACCTTGATAATATAGTCAATTGAACACAATGCTTATGGAAATATCTTTTAATATTCATAATAGATTAATAGTACCTAGGAATCAAATTCAAATTAACATCTAAAATATAAATATTAATAACATCTAAAATTCAAATTAACATCTAAAATCTTAATAACATCTAACATTTAAACTAACATTCAAACAATTAAACAACAAACATTAAAATCAACCCTAAGTCCCTAATAACAAACAATCAAATTAACATTTAATATGATTATCTAACCTGTGGGCAGGGCCGCAGGCGAGCACCGGAGCAGGCGAGAGGCGACGCCGGTGGGTGCAGGTGGTCCGGTCACCGGCGATTGAGTAGTCGACGGCACTGGCAGCAGGGGGAAGGGACGCAGACGCTGGTGCAGCAGGCGAAAGGGACGCAGACGCTGTGTGCATGTGTGCGTAGGCTTCTGAATTGTTTGTTTTGTTTCCCTAATTTGTATTGCTTGTAACCCAATTAATTAAGCCCAAAAAAAAAATGAAAACAAGTAACTCCATAATTTGTAGGCTGGTAGCCCAATTGTTATTCTGGTAGGCTGGTAGCCCAATTGTTTTTCCCTAATTTGTATTCCAGATCAGCTTAAAAAAAAAGTTCTAAAATATGTTGGTAAAGGGATTTGAACCCATAACCTCCATGTTATAATGTAAAGTTTAAACCACTACACCACTTGTTATACTTTGTAAGGGGGTTCACCCTACAATTTTTTAAGGGGTTCACCCCAGTTTTTTTACCTAGCGTTACACTACAATTTCGAAACTCGGGGGTTCCTGTGCACCCCCCCCACACTAGTAAATCCGCCCCTGGGTATTATATTAAGCTTGCCGCAGAAGATGGGTTTTATATGGAGAAGATGGGTAAGAATTATTTTAAAATAAAAATAAATTATTTAGAATTTTTTGTTTATTAGTTTTAATAAAAAAATAAACTGTTTCATCAAATTATTTTTTTATTAGTTTTAACAAAGAATTATTTTAAAATAAAAAATAAATTATTTAGGGTATTAGGGTTATGCCTCAACACTTTAGGGTGTTAGGCCATCCGGTATGGTAAAGGCATCGTTGGCGTGATCCTAGGTGGCCACCAAGATCACACCGTGATCTTGGTGGAACACCGCCCCCTTGAATAAAAAGTCACGGCGTCGTTTTTTAGCGTGATATTTCTCACGCGAGCAATTGCTCAAAAGAGCCGTTCAACGGTTAAAAAACTAGCCGTTTGAATTAATAATTAAATTAAAATGGACTCATATAAATGGGAAGGTGGTAAAGTTCCACGGGATCTATCAAGAAGTTTTGCGGGATCGAAGAAGCGGTGAGAGCGATTCCGATATTTTGACAAGAGCAACGGTCCGGTTTAAAGACGACCATGGTGGCGAAACACCAATTCAATATTGGGAGATTTGTAGGAATTCGTCAAAGTGGCAAACATTATACATTGCCCCCACCCGAACCGGCTCGTCCAAAAAAAGAACATCAACCGACATCGACGTTAGTCCGGGCGCTTCCGATGGTAGATCTAAGTACGACCTAAACATAGATGCACCGGAAGACGTGGAAGAAATACCCCGTCCGATTGGGAAGAAAAAAGCAAAAGCCCAAGCAACGGGCTCGGGATCGGTTTCAAGACACGACGAAATCGGCGAGAAAATGGTCGAACAAATGACAAGATTTAACAACGCCCAAGACGAGAGGATGGATTGGAAACGAACAAAACAAGAGATCGAAATTCTTGGTATCGATCTTGAGTCACTCACAGCCGCCCAACGTTTTTTGATTGAAAAAAAAAACAAAAGGAGATCAAAGAACGTCATGGTATCCCGTAGGTTTTGGTTATGTTTTTTTTTTAATTAATGTAATTTTTTTTATTAATGTAATTTTTATTTTTATTAATGAATATTATTTTATTATGTTTTATTTTATTTAAATAAAAATTAAAAAAACATTAAATTATCACACCACCACAATCACATGGGTATACCCCTTGCCATGTGATTATGGTGTGATTTTCCAGAATCTGACGTGGCGTCACGTGGCGTGCACTTTATTATCACATGACACCATAATTACATGGGTATACCCCTTCCCCTTAGGGTTAGATTTAGGTAAAAATAAGGTGACACACCCTCATTAGTTATTTTTGTTAAGGTATTTTTTGGTGAAGGTTGTGCCCCTTCACCCTTATTAAAAACATTGATCGTCGTGTAAATATTAATCAGTAAGAGCATGATATCTTTCTTAAAAATAGTTGCCTTGTATGATTAATTGCTCATATATAATTCAAATAACTGAGAGTTAATTAGCAATCTATCTACATTAATAGATACTAGTGGGTTGGCACGTGTCACCGAGTCTATTTTGAAGAGTGCAATATAACTCGAGCTTCCTTAAATATACTGATTATATTTGGGTATTAATATTACTATTATTATTATTATAACTATTTAAATATTTTGTTGGTTATTTTAAGGGTGTGGATGAGACGGTTGTGTTTTGGACCACAACTATAACCAATACTAGAATTTTTGTTTAAGAACCGGAAGAACCGGTCTAGCTAGCAAACAAATTTTACGCAAATCAATTTTTAACAGTGTTAGAACAAAATGTTGCTCCCTCTTTATAGGAGGTTCCCCCACTGAAAATTATGTAATTGATTATTATTGTTTTTTGTGATTTTCGTATAATTATTTGGTTTTTTGACAATCATTCCCCTCTATATAATATAAGTCATTAAATAGACATTAAGGAACCCATTTTCAGTCATTTAATTGTATATTTAATAGATGGTTGGAATCATTTGCTCTTGTGATTTTCCCCTACATGAAATGGGATGATCTTTCTTTTTTTCTTTGGTACCTTTCATAATTCTCATTTAGACTCATCAATATGTATATAATCTGGGTTTAACATCGGTCCAAACGGTTGGACTATCAATTCGATAGCGTGATTGGTTTGGAGTCTGATTTATTTCTTTTTTTAGTGACACATAATCTACTCATAAAAACTAAACCTATCAAGTATGCATACTTTAAGTTTCGAACCATCACTACCACTAGAACGTCCCATGAGGTCCTGTGTATTTGCTTTAATGATGAATGTAGACATATGTTCAATAGTTTAAATATACTATTCTTAAACCCTAAAATGTGAAATTGAATAAAAAGGTTAAAAGGTATAAAAAGGAGTTGTGCATTTTCTTCGAATTTGTCAACAAGTGAGGGATGCCTTTGTCAAACCTTCTTTTATAACAGGTCGGCATCATGCATTTCATAAAAAAATTATTGTTTTACACATACTAATTAATAAAAATACAAGTATAAACATTATTTATTTTAGCTTTTTGAGTCTGGGTCTTGGTTAGAGCAGCTTTGGAAATGTTTTTCTTCATCTCATCATTTATAGATCTTATCAATAGCTCTGTTATAAGTGATATTTTACTGAGCATATTTGTTTGTACTATATAAATTTGGTGTCGTCATGGACATCGACACTTTTTATCTTGTTGCATACAACATAACAACTTGTTTGGTTATCAAAACATAGGAATAGACAGAGCGATATATCATTCCAATCAATATATCTATTGTTTGTTTTTATTCAGGGATCAGGATGGGTCATTTTCGTTTGATTATGGGTTGGAACTAAACTTATAAACGACGTGTCATTATTAATTTTTTTATGACCGATGTATCAATTTTAAACTTTTATAACCACTCGGTTTCATTTATAAACGCATCATATTAATTTGATTGTGCAAAAGATGGTTCGGCTAATTCAATCAACCGTTTAATCCCCGACTTTGGACGTGGGGGGATACAAACTCATTTCAACGAATAAATGCATAGCCATATAAGATATTAGTAATCCTTTTAATTTATAAAAGAAAATAAACAAAAACTAATGTGTTATTTATAAAAAAAGTTATATTAAGTTTTCTGACATAAAACATATTAAATGCTGGTTTCGTTAATTAAGTTATTTATACACATACAACTATAACGAACCATGAAAATCGGTTTTAAAAGAGGGTAACTTTGTGGAATAGTAACCAAGTTTCAAAATTTTCTAATTAGATCACTCAATATGCATTTTACACTGTCTACACCCGTTGGTATACTATGGTGAGTGACTTAATTGTAACACTTTTAAAACTTGGTTACCATTCTATGGTGTTTTCCTTTTTTAAAATTAATAACCTTTGATTCATCAATTGATTAATCGGTTATGATCCTTTTTTTTAACAACCATAACATTTATTAAGTTATGATCATATTATTCGGTTTTTATGTTTACCCCCTAGTTATATGCATTAAAGTGTTAATGATGTGTACGTACTAAAAATTTAAAATTGAGGAGGTCTTGGGTTCAAGTTCCCTTTGTGATAAAAAAAAATGGGATCCAAGCTGGGCCAAAGTATTTTCTCACATGTAGTGGGTTTTCTCCTGTAGAGTGGAGATGGCCGAGTGGGCCAGTGGCCCGTCAGTGATCCGCATTGCCGTTAAAAAAAATCCAAAATTTACAGGGTAATATAGCTATTCATGAATCATGATTTACACTCACTACAAGAAAAGTGTCCTCGTGTTGGTCACAATGGGCTTTAGTCACACTTTTTATTTTTCAAAAAGTAGTTAAAAGTCCTTGTTAAAATTTTTACTACTTAAAAATCTAATAAAAAAATATAAAGTATTCCATATACCAACATGTTTGAAGGAAAAATGCTATTTGCGACTTTGCGTAGATGCGTAGCATTTGTGTTCACATAATCGAATGACCTAAGTGTTTAGATCAGAGCCAATCGACCGTTTTGGGAACCAAACGAATCAATTTATGGTTGGTTGTGACGGATTACGAGTTTAATAATTTGGTTCAAGTGTCCATTTAACTTTTATTATTTATATTTTTTTCTATTTTTAAATACGTAGCTATGAGTATATATTATAATCAGGAACAATTTAATACTTTTAGTACAAACTAATGATTTTGAAAAAAAGATTGGGTTCAAACCATCAAAATCAAACTTTTAAACCACCAAACTGGCCGGTTCCAATGATCCACCCAACCTAATTGGTTTGATTTGTAAACTATAGTTTGCAGGTTGACCCATAATTTTCGTCAAAACCGATTAAACCGAATCAATCCAAACCGTGTACACTAGTATCACAAAGGGATCAAAATCTATCATATTCAATCCTTATTATAATAAAAAAAACTAAATTTTTTTGCTACTTATCACTCTTACATTCAACCTCACATTTTTTTTCTCGACTCTCTCTCTTATTAAATACACATATCTTTTTTTAATAATGATTTATATTTAAAGTAAAATATTAATATATTAATAAAACACATTTATTTTAAGTTATCTCTTATTTTAAGAAACTTTAGAATTTAATTATGTAACTTTTGTTTCTAACTAAATAGTGATGTAAGTTAAACTATAAAAATTAATGTATTCACCCCTTGTAATATAAAGTTTTTAAAGATATAAACGTTTTATTACTAAGTATATAACGTTATATTTTATCAATCTGTGTAATACACGAGTTTTTTAAAATACAAATTTATTATTATTAAATATATAATATTATATTTTGTCAACCTATGTAATACACGGGACTTTAACCTAGTATTAGATGAACACTTTTTTTTTTACTTTTGACCCCTTTTAGGCTTTTAATAACTTGACTAACATCTTTCTTGCGTAGTGACCCACGGAGAAAAACGGCCATTCTTCTAGCTCTTTGGAAAAAAGTATCATGAACTTCTACATGTGATGTTTATCTTATTTGACGATTGTTTAATTTTTGTATCAAATTATATTATAAATGAGTTGGTTGGTCACGTTTTATAAATAGTAACCATCAAAAACTCACATAAATATATAAAAATATACAAAGATATTTATACAAAGATTAATGGATTTGTCGATGGCTTTCTATTAGCCACATACATGCCTTTTAAGAGTAAGCTAGAAATTAAGTCCACGCGATGCAACGGGTTTGCAAACTTCGTTACTAAGCACATAAAATAAACGTATGAAGTTGTCGCGACTTGGTTCTATAGAACAAAAAATAGATAAACTGTTGCGCTAACCTAACCTTTTGGTTTCCACTTTCCAACGCTAACCTTCAGTTTTCAATAGAGCTGAAATTTTTTTACTCGACCATTTTACATGACACAACATTAAGTTAAACGAGTTTGGGTTTAAGTTATACGATTATAGGTCATAACGGGTCAACACAATTATGACAAGATTAAAATTGTGTCTAAACGGTTTAAACTTGCTAACCCCGTATATACACGTTTTGCCAGCCCTACAATGTGTCGGGGGTGGCTTTTGATAAACAACTACGACACTAATGTCTATATTCACACTAATTCTGTTTTTTTCAAACAAAAAGAAAGAAAAAAAGTAAAAAGGCAATATCCCCTGCTGTCACGTGACAAGTAAGGTGACAGTTTTCTCAAAGTTGTCCTGTAATATAGAGTATAATTTTGCATTTTAAGGTTAAACTTATTAGGATTAGTTTCAGACTATATAAACTAATCCTAATGGTTTTAACTTTATAATACAGTATTTGTTAAATAAATGGTTAAGTATCTAAAGAACAAGTTATTAATCTAAATGTTTGTTTCATTAATATTATACATTTATATATTCTGTATGTAGAAAATAATTGTGTGTAACACAAGCTAGTTTTGTGGTGACATGAATAAAAAACAGACAATGCAACTGAAATGATTATTTTTGTTGACGAACAAATTAAGATAACGACAATGAGAAATACAAATTGGTCACGCATGTTTATATTATTCTTTTGCTTGACAAATATTTTGCGGTGTTTCCAGCTAATTTCCCTTAAGTGAACGTTGTTGATTATTATTTATTACTTTTCTAAGTTGAAAACGACAAAGGATTAACTAATAATTACCGCAAACAAATTGATGATATCCAATTAATTTTTTTTAACGGCGTGGGCTCAACTAGCACGTAGCATCAGGGGAGGCTCGTACACCAATCTACTCATACAACTCTCAACGAATTCGAATCTGCAGAGGACGTTCCTAGTTTTTATGAAGTGAATCGTACAATATTCAAATCCATAACCTTTACAGAAGAGAAACCCTTTGAAAAAACCACTGACCATCAAAACAGAACTTTGATGGATGATATCCAATTAATTAAAACCCCAAATCTTTATCTTGAAAGTAATGAGGATTTAGTCATAATTTAATCTGCTACACGATATTTTAATCAGAAGGATGCAAAAGTTGATAAGGAATCTAGGATATTTTATTGAAATATTAGTACAATTTTACATTTTTTATAACTTATTTTAAATAACGAATAAGATATTTTACTTCTTATTTACCGGTATATATTATGTATAGACAAGTTAAAAAATATAGACAATTTCATCAAAAACTTTTAATTAGAAACTATGCCTTTTTTCATTAATTAAAAATATAGCCGTGAATATTATTTATCACTGACCAAACTATGCCTTTTTTTTCCTTTCTTAGAGTATTCATATATGTTTTTTTATCCTTATAACTTAACTAAAAATTATCATTTTTTAAATTTATATCTTATTTTTTAAAAACTTTAATATCAGACACCCCATATCTATCCCTTAATTTAATTAAATAATACTTATTTATTTATTAATATTTTTCTCTTTTTTCACTCACACACTTACAAAAAGTATAAAATAATGTATAGAGGATGGAGATGGGGTAAAATATGACCCCCTAAATATAAAGAGTTGTTATAGTTGCCTCTAAAAATATAGAGGATGGGGGAGCTGATGTAGGCATAAAATTACATGATTTTTCATAAATAATTTAGAGATGAGGATAGAGATGAAAGAGCTAATGTGAATTCTCTTATTTTGGTATTTTATCATGTCAAAAAAATACTTATATGACCATGATTATATGTCTATACACTTTTAGCTGTACATTATTTACATATTTTTCTTATTAAATAATGTATTACACTTGTTTAGTGTTAAAAGCTTCTAAATAACTGATTTTATAGTAAACAACACATAACATAGAAGTTCATATTGTCTAGAGAGAGTGTAATGAGGACGAACCTTAACTTTATCTCAAGTGATAGAGATGTTGCTTTCATTGAGACCTACTACCTTCAAAAAAGCTAAAAGTAATAATATAAAAAATGACAAAGAAAAACATACCAAAGAACCATATATTAACGTTTTTTTTTTAAAGCAAATTTTTTGAGCTTTCCGATACTTAAACCCAAGACCTTGGTGTTAAGAGGTTTTGCTCTTACAATTGGACCACCACCCCAATGGCAACCATATATTAGCTACTGATAGAAGAACAAATACACATGTGTAAAGAAGCACTAACTTGTAGGCACGTACATATACACACCCCTAAAAGGTCTAAACACGCAACTAGAAACTAAGGCAATGCTAAGACTAAGGCAAACAACACGCAACTAAAAACTAAGGCAATGCTAAGATTAAAGGTAACTAAGGCAAACTACTGTATAGAAAAACCAAATCCCAAGACAAACCTAGGATAGATCTATTCCCTTCACAAAAAGTTCATAAATCATAACCCTAATACGATGTCTCCGATAGCTCCTATCTCCGATCACGTCCTCAGCGAATTGAAAGTCTAGCAAATCCTCGGTCATCTTTTTTGATATGTTATCGCTTGTATTTTGGTTCAAGCCCACGATCCCCGCGGATCGCGGGAATCAAATGCTAGTTACACACGATAAGAATCTATATACATAAAACTTATAAAATTAGAAAAAAAAGATTACATATATATATGAGAAGGATCAAAAGAAAACCACAAAGTTAGGCGAAAACCGGGAAAACCACTAAAACAAAGTGTAATACTATGAGTTACGTATATGTAACCGCAAATTTTTTGTTTTCTGTTTACGTATACGTAACACTATGAGTTACGTATACGTAAGACAATATTTAAACAATTTTTTTGGTAAAAATGTATAATATTACATTGATACTCTTATAAAAATAATAATAATAAGAATAATAAATATTATTAGTTAAAATTGGGTTTTTTATTGGTTTTCACTGTTTTCGCCTAACTATATAGTTTTCTCTGGAACACTCCCATATATGTGTGCGTGTGTGTGTATGCATATGTATTAGAGAGAGTTATGTTAAAAAGTCAATTACGTATTAAAAAATATAGGAAGCCAGAAAACATGCCACGTTTCCCAAAGGGTGGAGTGTAATTGTGACCAACGAAACCTAAAAATATGATATCGATAATTTGAAAATCCACTTGAATAGAGAAAACTCGTGAAATCAAAAATCAAAATCCTTTTTTGGATATGTAATTTATGTTATTATAAGCCTAGTAACAAGAAATTAAAGAAAAAAAAGTTGTCTAACATGTTATTACATATATGTAATAAAATGTTGTACAAAATGTTACATAGGTTTTACATCATGTTATATACATATTACACAATTATATTTTTTTTTACTTTTTAATATGTTACAACATGTTAGTAAATTTTAAAATTTTCAACTTTTGGTTAACGGGAAGATAATAATGTATATTATGTATGAAAAAAAGAAACAAATTTTCGATTGTTACACAAGTCGGGTTTTCACAGGCTTTACCTCTTACCACTGATCTACAACCCAATTGACAAATATTTTTTTATATCACTAGTTACGAATAAAGTAATAAAATCAAATCAATTATTTATTTAAACTTATCAAAAAAACACTCATTTTAATAAATATTTTTTAAATTACCCATTTTATAAATAAGTTTTTTAACAACATTGGTTAGGAAAAAAACTTCATTTTTTAAATAAATAAACTTATGTCGTCACGCAAAATATCAATGATTAATTGATGCGTCAAGCCATGACGTCATCACCCTAATGGAGTAATGGTCCAATACATTCACCACGTGATTTTAAATTAATACTTGTTTTTGCAATTGTCGTTTCAACTTGCCCACAAAGCCCATACCAACTTCCATTACACCCCTCCAACTTATCTAAATATACACAATCACCCCTTCACTAGTCGACCCCATCAATCCCGTATATAAACCCACCACCATCTTCCTTCTTTCCAAAATCTTTCCCTTCAGTTCTTAATCCCACTTAAAAACCAACAAACCCATCTTACAAAATGATGCAGATTCCGGCGTACGGTTTCCCGGCAACCAATTCCGGCGAAGTTCCGGTGTTTTGCCGGAGCACGAGCTTCAGCAGTCTCATGCCATGCTTGACGGAAAATTGGGGTGACTTGCCGTTAAAGGTTGATGATTCGGAGGATATGGTTATTTACGGCATTTTGCGTGACGCCGTTAGTGTTGGATGGACGCCGTTTAATTTATCCGGTAAAGAGATTAAAGCCGAGTCGACTGAGTTAGAATCCGAGCCGGCTATTGTAACAGCTTTTCCGGTGGCTCCGGTGAAGGTAGAAGAAACAGTGTCAACATCCACTCCGGCGTTGTCGAAGGGTAAACACTACCGGGGAGTCCGGCAGCGGCCGTGGGGGAAGTTCGCGGCGGAGATTAGAGATCCGGCTAAGAGCGGCGCGAGGGTGTGGCTTGGGACGTACGAGACGGCTGAGGAAGCCGCAACGGCGTATGATATTGCGGCTTACAGGATGCGTGGAACAAAAGCTTTGCTTAACTTCCCACACAGAATCGGCTTGAATGAGCCAGAGCCGGTTAGAGTGACATCCAAAAGAAGGTCACCTGAGCCGTCAACTTCGGCTTCATCGGCTTCCGTAAGTGGCTCGCCTAAAAGGAGGAATACAAAAGTATCAACGTCTGAGGTGCTGGAGTCGGAAGTGCAAAGCCGATCTTCAAATGTGAAGGAAACCGTTAGTCCGTTACTAGTTAAGTAGATGTTTGTGACAACCCGATTGGTAGACAGAATTGGCCCATGGGTAATGTGGAAGATATCAACAGTCCGACCCGGGAGCCATCGGATATGGATTGAATCAAATTCCAAATATACCCTGCTTCCAGAATGTGTCATGTAAAAAGTATCGAGGACATAAATGGAAATTTCCTGCCATGCTACCTGGGGCCTTTTGGGTATAATTTTAAGTGCAATGTGTGATCATTGGATGGGTGAAAGAGTTTTTTAATTCTTATATTTTTAATTTTATTTTAAATACACAAGCAATAGGCTCTATTCTTTAATGAAAGACAATAAGTGTAATCATGGCCGTTAATATTAAAATAATTAAAGTTGAAGTGTCTTTTTAAAACTTGCTTTTATATAATTATTTTTAGAGTAAATTACACACATTGTCCTTTAATTATACTCTAAATTACACTCTATGTTCTTTGATTTTAATAAATACACTACAAGTCCTTTATTTACATATTTTTATACACTCTATGTCCTTTACACTAACTGGTGTTAAGTTTTTCAGTTAAGTCTTGTCATGTGCCTCTAACATGATGGGTAAAATGGTTTTTTTACCCATTAAAGGACATATTATGTAATTTCTAATAATATTCCCTCAAAAATATATGTTTCTCTCTCTACCACCACACAATTCCCAGATCCATCCACCGTCATGGCTCAGATCCATCCACCGTCCTCCGCTGTGTCCGTCGCCTCCGTCGCTTCTGGTTCAGATCCATCCACCGTACTCCGACGCCTCTGTCGCTTCTGGTTCAGATCCATCCTCCGTCGCTTCTAGTTCAGATCCGGCCGTTTTGCGAGTTGGCGGAGCTCGATCTAGGGTTTTGGCGAGCTGGCGACCTCGAGTTTTATCAGAAGCCATCACAGAGAAAGCAATTAAGCTTAATATCATCTCACAAACCCTAAACCCTAGCGCCGCTCTCTCAATCGTCACAATCGACGTCACCGGCACTCTCGGCTTCTTAATCCCGCTGCGGATTCTGTTATCAAAGCCGCCGGATCCGTCCTTAGTAGTAACGCCGGTCACCGCCTCCTTCTTCGCCGGCCGGTTATACGTTACGGTAGGCGATTTAGCTTTTGCCAGAGGCGCGACATTGATTGTATGAGAGGATTTGATGTTGTTAGAAAGAGGAGATCTGAACGGAGTGTGGAGCTTGTCGACGGCGACGATGCGGTGGAAGTGGATGAGGAGATGTCGTCTGAGCGGAGAGGCGAGTAGGCGCGGAGAAGAGAGTGGAACTCGTCTATTTGGGAATCGGTGTCGGAGATTGATCGGTGGCTGGTGGCGGAGCTGTGGTGGCGGTGGTGGTTTTTAAGGAAATTATATCAGACCTGTGGTGAAATGACAATAGTAATTAATTTGAGAATTTAAATATGCAGCTGAAAAGACCATTTTACCCATCATGTGAGAGGCACATGGCAAAACTTAACTGAAAAACTTAACACCAGTTAGTGTAAAGGACATAGAGTGTATAAAAATATGTAAATAAAGGACCTGTGGTGTACTTATTGAAGTCAAAGGACACAGAATGTAATTTAGAGTATAATTAAAGGACAATCTGTGTAATTTACTCTTATTTTTATAATGTAAAAATACACCGCTAGATGAATAAAATAATAATGTAATTTGATAGTTAAAGACAACAAACAATTAATTATCATATTTTCGTGACGATTAAGATCTATTTACGTTGGCAATCTAGAATTTTAGATTACTAAGGGGCTCTTTGGTAATTTCTGAACCAGTAAGTGTTGAACCAGTAAGAGGTCTGAATGGTTAAGAGACTCTGAACTAGAGGTGCACAAACAAACCGGATCCGGATCCGATCCGAAAGATAATCCGAAACCGGATCCGACCCTAACCGGATAAAAAAGAACCGGACCGGATTTTTTAGGATCCGTCGGATCTAGAACTGGTTACAAGGTTTTATCCGGACCGGATAAAAATCGGACAAAATGGAACCGGACAAAATCGGACACAAAAAAATCCGGAAAAAATCGGATAAAACCGGATAAAATCGGATATTTAGTCAGATCCGGTTCCAAATAGGTTCCACCTCTCCACTCCCAAAAGCGGATCCGATCCGGAACCGGTTCCCTCATGTCCGGTCGTTGACCAACGTTGACGGATCTGGTCCAGATCCGAACCGGATCCGGATCCGAAAAAAATCCGGTTTGTGCACCTCTACTCTGAACCAATTAAGTGCTGAACCATTAGTGCTGTTTAGTTGGGTCTCTGAACGACCGTTCAAAATGACTACTTTACCCCTCTTTTTTGTTGCCATTTCTTTGAACAATAAAAAAATCAGATTACCTAACTCAATCATACACAGAACCGATTTATCTAAAAAACCAAGTAGTCCAAATAATCAAATTAATAATCATTTAATCAATAAACCAAAGTCAAAAGAATCATATGGCATGTGGGCTAATATGGCATGTGGGCTAATGGTTTCTCCTCAGACAAAATGTGGGTTAAAAGTTGATGTTAAACAACATAAAGATGCAAGTTCTCAGAAACAATCATATAAACAAATGAAAAATGTGCATGCCATAAGGTTACTGTTAAAAGTTGTCATTTCTTTGTTTATGAAGGAAAACTTATTAATGACATTTATTTACAATTTGCAGGCCAAGAACATACTTGAGACAAGAAAATAAAACAAAGAACTTCAGAAACAATCATATAAACAAACAGGTTATGAACTTCAGAAATCGGAAATAGGAATCTCATAATTCTAGGGTTCAAGTAACAAATCAAAAAGAGGACTAGTGGCAGCAGCAGCAGCAGCGGAAAGTGAGAGAGACGAGTGGGCAAGCGATAGCAGGCAGAGGAGACAAGTAGCAGCGGACCAGTAGCAGCGGCGGAAGGAGATGAACAAACACGTAGCAGCGGCGAAGGGGAGTCACGCAGGTGGAGGGGAGTCGTGCAGGTGGAAGAGACGATCTGTGGTAGTGGTGTGGAGAAGAAGGGCGTAGGTGGAGGGGAGTCACGCAGGTGGAGGAGACGATCTGTGGTAGTGGCGTGGAGAAGAAGGGCAGGGGGAGAAAATTAGGTTAATATTTCATTCAGAGGCTTTTTGTAGCTGAATGGTTAAGAGATGTTCTGAACCATTAAAATGTGATATTTTTAACGAAACAAACACTATACCTCTTACTGATTTAGAGGTTACCTCTGAATGAGACCATTAAGTGGCTACCAAACGAGGCCTAAGTCAAGAATTTTCTAGCATTCTATACATATATGGTAAGCATCTAAAACTTACATTTAATGGAAACTTATGACAACTAGGAATCTTTTAGATTTCATTTAAAATTTGATCTTTTAGATTAGAGTAACACTTTAATAAGTCCCAAACATATTGATCAAGAATTTAGATAGCCGTCACATGTTACAAAGAATGAAAAGTAATTACTAATGTAATTGTGAGGGTCAGAGCTGAGGATTTAGAGGCCCGGGACGAGCTAGAAAAATGAGCCCCAAAAAGATTAATTTTTTTTGTGTGTCATCATTTTTCCTTCTCATGGGCTCTTTCCTTTTTTTCGCCGGCAAAACCAATATATATATATATATATGTAGGGGTGAGTTCATTATAAAACTCATTTTCATGAGAAAATTAAAAAACCCCCCACCCCGTCCCACCCCTCCAAAAACTTAACCTAAAAGCTAAATTAAACCCAAAAAACTAAGTCCAAAAACTAAACCCACTAATTTTCGAGTTTTTTTTAAAGAGGAAGACGGGGAAACAAAGACTCCGAAGCAGTTTTTTAATTTTTGATTTATTTTTTGAGTTATGATTTTTTTTTTTACCTTAAATAAATAGTTTTTGGGTTTTCTTACAAACATTGAGTTTTCTTATGATCCTTCCCCTATATATGTATGTGCATAATATATACAAAATTAAAAAAATTGGGCTCCGAAGAAAAACGGGCTCTGGCCGGTCGCCCCTCCCGGCCCTGACCCTCGTCATATGAGTCGTTGCAGTTTTGAACTATGTAGTAAAAAATCGCTTCACAATGCAACACACATAGCAAATCTGTGTCTACTTTCTCTCTTGAATAAATGTTTTAATTTAAAAAAAAAGTGAGTTAAAGGTGAATTAGGGGTATTACATAGGTGAAAGATAGTGATATAACGCTAAAGTGACGATTCATCTTAAAAGTGAAACAAGATCATTACCTATGTCTTAATATTAACTTTGGTTTATAAGTTCTATATTTATTTCTATTAATACATATTTTTTTTATAAATAGGTGAAAAGTAATTTTTGACTTTTCATCTCAAAAGGAATTGCGCCACTTGAAATTTGGATAGTATAAAATATAAAATAAGTTTTTCATTCCTATATTTTATGTATATTATTAATTATATTTTATGTTAGAAGTCGTCACCTTAACTAGAATATGTGAAACATATGACGAATAAAAGTATATTTTACCCTTCGTCGTCATCATCTTCACTATTTGAAACTAATAGCCAAAGCGTAATGCCCACTTTGTTAGCCTACCATTTTTAATGGAGAATATAATTATATTTTCTCTAGATATTTGCATATATCTTTTTACACTTTGTTAGCCTTTCATTTTCCATTTTGTTTTTGTTTTTGTAACTTAAATATTATCATCAAAACGTAGTCCACGTCATAATAGTATAGTTTTCACTCAAGGATGTGGAGATTAACATTCATTTTGTTAGTTAGAAAATTCAAATCGGTGATACAAGTCCTACATGTAGCGACTGACTACAAATATGCTGATGTTTTCACGAAAGGCCTTCCCTAAGCATTTATATACCTGATTCAGTCAAGTCTATGTATTCGTCTAGCTATTATTGCTCATAAGACGGGGAATTATTAGACGATAAATATTATGTCTCTTTTATGTTAATAGTATGATTTATTTCGTTGTATATCTCATAACCAGTATTTTCGATAGGATTAGTAATCATATCATTCAATTTTATAAATATCTATCGCAAACTAAATTTCGTAAAATTGTCACAAATGGATTAACGTCCAAGTTATTGTGACTGAAACTTGCAGTCACAAAACGGTCACAAATACTCATAGCATTTGCATTTTAAATATTGTCTCACAAGTTAGAAGTAAAAATGGGATTAAACAATAGGGTGAATCAATATTTGCGTTCTTGAGATATGCTTTTGATTCTTGCTCAAATAAAGCTTGAATCCATGGATTAGTTGTTGATTGGTGTCAAAGCACATAAACTTGATTTTGATTAAAGTGTGGGAAATAAGTGGAGATGTTTTTGAAAAATTTCCTGTTAATTTGAGTGCAAAATGAGGTGTTGTTTCTATACTTTTATATTATAATATTAAATATTTACATAAAGGTAAAATAAATTAAATATATTAATGGGTCCAACTAAGAACCCAACAAGTATGTGTACCCATATCTAATAAAGATATTTTTAAAATTAATGTTCCCAACTCCTAAAATAAATTATGTTTTCTTTTGAGAAGTTAATTTCATCCAACCAAAAAAACAAAAACGCCGACAACCCTGTCACGAGGGGAAACAGGGCCGCCAAAGCCAAAAACCAATTACATCATGTCAAAATTACAACATTTTTGCCAATCTATATCTTTACATTTGTGCCTATTCTTCAACCAAAGAAAACCTATAGATTTCACCTCCGCAATGATATCCACCACCTTACTCTCTTTACTAGAAAAAATCCATTCATTTCTTGCTTTCCAAATACTCCAACAAGCAATGATGATCACCCCATGAAGGACTTCGCTTTTAAGCCGAGACAAACCGGCATATTTAAAAATACCCAATAAATCTCTCACCGAAAAAGCATAAATATGCGGAATCTTGCACCACTCGGAGATCGCTTGCCACACACCCAAAGAAAATCGGCACGCCTTAAACTGTTAAACCTTGGTGATCAAGAACACAACGAAAGAACTCAACTAGTTCGACTCTTTTTATTGATAGTAAAACGAAATTACAATACAAAAACAAGACTAAACTAAGACTATATATAAGAACCCTAACTTGCCATGCAAGGCTTATGGCTCCTACTCCAATACTAAATCTAATTTGAAATTCAAACACATCAAACGATTCTTTCAAACCAGATTTACACATTTAGTCCTTTAATTTTAGTCTCCTCCAAACCATCCCTTCGAGACTACCATACCACCCTATTAAGCCCTTATACTTTACTCGGCTTCTTTCATGTTGGTATTGTATGTAATTTCACACTCCCCCTCAATACCAACATTCTCCATTCCAAGCTTAGAACAAAAGTCCACTGTCTTTATTTTAGACAATCCTTTAGTCAAGATATCGACAGTTTGATTGCTCGTATCAACATATGATAAGTCAATTTCTTCATTCAAGATCTCCTTTAAACTGCCCCTTATAGATTTGATGTTGTAACTTTTAACATTCTTCAACCAAAGAAAACCTATAGATTTCACCTCCGCAATGATATCCACCACCTTTCTCTCTTTACTTGAAAAAATCCATTCATTTCTCGCTTTCCAAATACTCCAACAAGCAATGATGATCACCCCATGAAGGACTTCGCTTTTAAGCCGAGATAAACCGGCATATTTAAAAATACCCAATAAATCTCTCACCGAAAAAGCATAAATATGCGGAATCTTGCACCACTCGGAGATCGCTTGCCACACACCCAAAGAAAATCGGCACGCCGTAAACACGTGATCAACCGACTCCTCCCATTCACCACAAAAAATACACCCCGTATCCTCCACCGAAATAATCCTCCTTCGTTGGAAGTTTATCCATTTCCGCTCGCCAAACGAAAATGTTACATTTAATAGGTAACCACTTGCTCCACTTTAGAACAAACTCACATCTCGTTGTCTCCTCCTTTATAATCATTTTTTTCACAGAATTAACCGAAAACAAACCTGAATTATTGTCTAACCAGCGCCATTTATCATAACCTTCCTGAAGCCGAGCCAGACTAAGCAACTGTCCACATTCTTCGATCTGCTGCAATTCGATCTCAGTGCTGGGACTCCGCTTCCAACACCATTTAAATTCTCCCGTATCCAGCCGATCCAACAGTCTATCAGCAACACTACATTTTTTTTTATCAATTTCTAACAGAAACAATGCTGGAAAGACGCTTTTTAACGGCTCATTTCCGACCCACACATCCAACTAAAATCTCACATCTTTGCCATTACCAATAACGCCTTGAATTCTCCCGCTAATTCTTCGACTAAAATAAATTATGTATGAAACAAATCGAATTCAGGTTGTAACAACTGTGGGTCCAACATGTATTACTATCACAATGTATGCAAGGATTAAAGGGATCTTCATGGTCGGGATGGGTAATTCTAATTACGTATTTGATTATAAAACTATCTCATACTTGGTCTCATACCTTTAAGGTACACATGTATACCCGTAATTATTAGGTATTGGAATACTGAAGAAACGTAATCTCAACAAGAATAGAAAGACGACAACCACATCAACAATATCCACCATGGAAGAATCAAATCTGTTGAATTGTATATTTCTTGGGTAAAGTACAGAGAGAGAGCCCCTGTTACTAAAGAAGAGCTCCTTATGTATAGTGTCATATAGAGGTGAACAAAAAAACCAGTTTGGAAATCCAAACAGGTTTCAAACCGAAACCCGACCAGAGACTAAACCGGTTTAGAGGAAACCGGTTTCAAACAGGTGTGAACCGCCGGTTTTGAACCGATTTACTGTTTCTTGCGAATGAGCGGTTTAGGACCGGTTTTTTGAGAACCGGTTTGGCAAACCGGTTTAACGGTAAAATCAAAAAACTAGCCGTTGGGAAAACGGATATATATCCGTTTGTAGCCGTTAGGATCCGCTTTTTTGTCTTTTTTTCACCCATTTTAACCCCCAAACACATTATAAATAGGTAATGGGTGTTTTGGTTAAATCACACTTCTCAAACTCGCTCTCGTTTATAAAAAACGCTCGAAAGCGCTCAAAAAAATGCTATGGCTGATTCAAGTTTTTGTGTTTCATCTTCCGAAGTTAGCGTTGTGAAAATCATACCAACAACGAGGAACCCCGCAATTTGGTCAAACTACGATCTATGTGAGATGTCTAACGGGATGAAACGTGCTCGTTGCAAAAATTGTGGTGGGTTTTTTAAAAAGGATTCAAACTCTACTCTAAGAACTCATATGGAAAAATATTGCCCGAATTTGAAGAAAATTTCGGGTGAGGGTCAAGCATCTATGACAAGCGAGGGTGGATTTTGAAACTTCGATCCAAATATTGTTCGAGATAGAATGACGAAATTAGTTATTCAAAGAGGTTTGCCGTTCAACCACTTCGACAACCCGCTCGTGACGAGGATGATTCAAGAAGCCCTTCAACCACGTTATCATCAAGTAAGTCGTAGTAATCTTAGACGTGATTGTCTAAAAATGTGGTAAAAAGCAAAAAAAGAATTAATTTTAGGTTTTGAAAAATTGAAAACCGGTGTGAACTTAACCACCGACGTTTGGTCGGCTCCACATGGTATTCCCGACTCATATATTTGTGTTACCGCTCATTGGGTTGATCCCAATATGTGGCAAATGATGAAACGTACAATCGCGTTTGATATGTTTGAAAATCCGCACACGGGTCAAAATGTATTTCACATTTTAGATGGTGTGATAACCAATTTTAAATTAAAAAATAAATTCTTTTCAATATCTTTTGATAATGCCTCAAATAATACAAATGCGATTCAAAAATTAATATTAAAATATAAACCGATTTGCAACGGCGCTTTTTTACATAGTCGATGTATTGCACACATCATCAACTTAGCCGTGCAAGACGGGCTTACGGTTGAACCCGTTATTGAATTAAGTAATGCATTTCGGGTCATGCTTAAAGACGTTTTTAGTAGTAGCAAAAAAAGATACCATGAATATATTAGATTTTGTGTCGATACGGGTTTGATTTGCTTAGGTCCCAATTGGAACCTCTCAACAAGATGGAATTCGGCTCATAAAATGTTTCATAGTGTTATACATCAAAGAGGAACTTTAGAAATTTTTCATGATTTGCTTTCATCAAAACCACGTCGTAAAATTAAAAAATTTTCGTCTACGAATTGGGACATTCTTAAAAATATAACCGAATTGCTCGAAGTTTTCAAAACTGCCACCACTTTTTTATACGGGGTTTATTACCCCACAAGTCCCTTGACTCTTAAACAAATATTTCTAATGTGTCACAAATTAGCCGAACTTGGAAATAAAAATACTCTTTTTACGAAAATGATAAAACCGATGAAAGAAAAATTTGTTAAATATTTTAAAGAAATGCCTCCGATTATAACTTGTGTCGCCGCGTTAAACCCTACAATTAATGTTTACGGTGTTGAAACCTTGATTGATAAAATAACTTACGATTTGGATTTGAATTCCAAAGATATTCATTTTTCAACCGTAACAAAAACTTATTTTAATAAATGTTTGCAAGATTTGTTTGATATTTATTTACATAAATATGGTACAACACAAACCCCACATGATACGATGGGCGCGGGCGCATCAAGTAGTAGCTCGATGAATGTGAACTTAAATTTGTATAACGAAATGAGTAATGAATTTAGTAAACGGGCTAGAGGGTCCACCCCGAGTAGCTAACTCGGAAGGTATACCGGAACAAACTTTTTATCATTTATGAGTCCGGATGTTTTTGAGGACTTTGATATTTTGGCTTGGTGGAAAGGAATCGAATCTACTTTTCCGGTCCTTTCCGCCATGGCCTGTGATTTACTAACCGTCCAAGCTTCCACGGTAGCTTCGGAATCCGTTTTTTCTCTTAGTGGCAGTGTTTTATCTATCCGAAGAACTAGACTCACTCCCGTGGCAATAGAGATGTGCATTTGCTTGAAAGACCATTTGGATGCGGTAGATAGGAGACAAGATAGAAGTTCGCTTGAAGACGAAATTGAAGTTGAAGAATTCATACACGAATCCGAGGTCAACCAAGGATTGGCGAGTCCACTTTCAAATGAAGAACTCGCCGAAGATGATAGACTACGAGGATCCACTAGTAACTCCGAGAATAACGACGAAGATTAAACAAAAAAAACTCCAAAAAATAAAAATATATTTTTCATTTTCTCGTATTTTAGAATTATCTTGTTTAATTTTATAATGTTTTGTGATTTCCGAACTCCTACAATATGAATAAACGTTGAACTTTATGTTTTTATTTGTTAAATATTTATTTTTAAATTTATTTTATTAAAAATCTTAAAAAAACAAACCGGTTTAAACCGGTTCACCAACCCGAACCGGTCCAGAACCGAACTGAACCGGTTCAACAGGTTCGGGATTTTATATGTTATAAACCGGTTCAACCCGAACCGGTTTTAGTCAAAACCGGTTTAACATTTGCGTTGACCAAACCGGTTCGGGCCGGTTTGGAACCGGTTCGGTTCAAAAACCCGGTTTATCCACCTCTAGTGTCATATTGTATTAATCCTAAATCTCTAATGGACCACTTTAAACCTGGACTTGCCCTAAATGGGCTTACAAGTATTGAGTCTATTAGAAAATGTGCATCTTCATATACATATTACCCGAAACACTTTATTAAATTCACAAGCAAACCGACTTAAAATAATAAATACTCAAGTACACTTGTAACGTTTCTATCATTTTAATGCTTTCAACTTTTTAACAAGTACCACATACAATTCATATTTTTGTTTAAGTTATATAATCTTTACCTAATAAATGATTGTGTCACATATCACAATTCTATTATCTTAAGATTCTTTTTCTCGTTATTTTTTTTTCATTACTAACTATTTAATATTTCCTTTATAATTCCAAAATCTTAATTACTATTTCATCGAGTTTCTAACCTAGTACAATTAATATATTCGAATAAACAACTTCGGATAATCTAACGAGTATCACTTAATATCATATTCGTCCTAATACCACAAAAATTTCTAAAACTGAGCCCTTACCCAAACTAGACGTGCACATCCAACCCTGTTTATGACATGACCCGAACCCAGTTCAAGTTCAACCCGATACAAAGCCAACCCGATTCCAACCTGATAAAACCTGCCAGTTCCAAACCGGATTACCTTTTTTCCACTCAACCTGGGTTCAATCAAACCGACCCGGTCGAACCTCCTCAAGAACCGGTTCCAACCTTGTCAAACCCCCTAGAACCCGACACGCCCGACCCGGGTTCAGTCAAAACTTTATTTAAGTTCCGTTGACCACAACCCGACCCGATTTCAGCCCGATTCAAGTTAGGGTTTAAACCCGTTTTGTGCACTCTAATCCAAACACCTATCCCATAACCCATCCTGAATTTTTTCATTTTCTTGGTTTTTTTTTAACTAAGGAGTAAGGAAAACATAATGTAGTAATTGATTGTAAGTAATAAAGAAGCCCAGTATGGCCCAATTTTTGCATAACACATGCAACCGTCAAATGCAATCAGCTCTTGTACACGTGACATCATCCTTCAGACACGTGCCACTCCTCCATCTCACTTTATAACCCACCACCGATCTCATCACTTCAAAAAAAAAAAAATATCACACTGCCACCACAAGATGACCGACGTCTACAACAAAGAAGGCCTAGGAATGCAGCAGCAGCAGCACCACTATCAGCAACATAGGAGCGAACCACGGGCACACCAGGTGGTCAAAGCCGCCACCGCAGCAACCGTCGGCGGTTCCCTTCTCGTCCTCTCGGGTCTTATTCTTGCTGGGACGGTAATCGCACTCACTCTGGCTACACCGCTGTTGGTGATATTTAGTCCGGTGCTAGTGCCGGCGGTGATCACCGTCTTTCTTTTGGCAACCGGATTTTTGACATCAGGAGGATTTGGTGTTGCCGCGGCAACCGTGTTAACTTGGATGTACAGGTACGCAGGGAGGGTCGAGAGGGTCATTGACTCTCAGTGATAAACAGAACTTATCTATTTTCTTTTATATAGAATATATGTTTTTTTTAACGGAACATGAGTTGGACCGGTTAGGTATACTTGATAGAGAGAGAAAATTACGATGATTCTCTGAGTAAAAAGTTCTGGTTCCGACACGTTAAAAGTTATGTATTTTTAAACAGAAATTGAGTTGCACTTGTTATAGTTATACTCGGTATAGAATAGAAAAATTATGACAATTCTTTGACTAATAAGTTTTGGTTCCGACACTGTAGGTACATGACCGGTGAGCATCCAACCGGGACGGACTCGCTGGACGAGGCGACGCATAAGCTGGGGTCGAAGGCGCGTGATATTAGGGACAGGGCGGGCGAGCATGGCGGCCGAGGGGGTCATTATGCGACCGGAGGGGTTCATACAACTGGAACCGGAGTTGGCAGTTACACTTGATTAAGAATGTGATGATCATGATGTCTCTGAGGCTTACTGGTATCTATTTAGAGGTTTTCATTTGTTTGTTTGTTTGTTTTAATTAAGGGGTGTTAAATTATATGTGGATGTCGTAATATAATGGAAATAAAACTGCACTATAAAGTGGCGGTAATTTCATTTTAAGGTGTTTTCTAGTAGTGTGATGAATAAAGAGCATCATGTTAATTAATTGCATTGTAGTTCTCATAACAAACAGAACATCTTTATTTGAAAGCATAATATAATAAATTGTACAAATCGTACTAAAAGTTATAAAAATTCACCTGTACGTTATAGGCAGACAGAGGTGTAAACGAGACGAGCCCGTTCGTTTATTGTGAGATCGTGCTCGAGCTCATCTCGATTCGAGCTCTGTTTGTAAAGCTCGGGCTCGACTCGATCGTGGGTACATTTTCAAGCTCGATCTTGGCTCGGGCTCGGCTCATTTATTATTTATTAATTAATTTATATATAATTTTAGTTATTTTTATATAAATTTTATTATAATTTTTATATAATAATATGTATTATTTAGTTATTTTCATATATATATTAATAATTATTATATTATTTTATAAATATATATTTATTATATTAATTAAAACTTTATATAAATAACATGCTCGTTTAGGCTCACGAGCCGGCTCGAGCTCAATAAGTGAAGCTCGGGCCCGGGCTCGTTTATTAAACAAGCTTATTTTTAGGCTCGAGCTCGGGTTCGATCTCGTTGCTCGATTGATTCGAGTTTTTAACGAGCCGATCTCGAGGCGATCCGGCTTGGCTCATTTACACCCCTACTTATTAGGGGTGCAGTTGTTGTTTCAGCCGCGTGAGTCTATACCTCACGGCGTGAGAAAATAACCGCGTGAGTCTATGTGGCACCCTCACGGTATGAGAACACCACCCCCTCTCAAGTGAGAAGCGTGAGTGGGCAACGGCATGAGTGGGCTCACGTACGTTAGAGCTTAGTGAAACAAAGTTTGAGTGGTGTGAAGCTGAGAGTGGTGTGAGGGTGTCAAAACACCACCCCTTTCAAGTGAGAAGCGTGAGTGACCTCACACTCACACATGTATACCGCATGTCCTTACAAGGCGACAACTTTACATTGTGTGTATGTTATACCAAACACACGTATTCACGCCACCCACAACACCATCTCTTTCAACTTAGGGTGGGCGGTGGCTTTGCGTTCTTTGTGGATAGGGATGGCTATGCCGCGGAGCACTCCATTCCGTGTCATTTCACCTTCCACTTCAGCACATCTCACCTTCCACCCTATTCATTGGTGAACCCAAGAATTTTTTTCATGAGTGTCGAAAAATTTCAATGTTTTTTCAACAGCTTCTTACCAGCATAATTAAAAGTCTATCGGCCGAATTTTTGAATTTTTCATGATTGATTTGGGTCCCTTGCACCATTTTCTTGGAGCTACAGTCCAACGAGATTCCCTTGGTTTATTTCTATCTCATACCCAGTATGCTAGTGATATACTTCATCGCGCCCATATGACTACATGCAAACCATGTGCGACTCCGGTTTATATATCTTCCTAACTTAGTGCTGATGACGGTCCTTTACTTACTGACCGTAACTTCTATCGAAGTCTAGTCGACGCGTTACAGTATTTGACATTCATAAGACCGAACAACTCTTATGCAGTTCAACAGGTTTGCCTTTTTATGCACGCTCCTTGGGAACCTCACTTTGCATTCGTGTTACGCATATTACAGTACGTACAGGGCACCGTGGATTATGGGCTACGACTTATTGCTTCACCTCTCACTCACTTACGACTTACAAGACGCCGACTAGGTGGGTGTTTATTTAGGAGACAATCTAATATCATGGTCCTCCAAGTGACAACCAACGGTCTCCCGCTCTAGTACAGAGGGCGAACACTGGGGCATTGCAAATGTTGTTGCTGAAACGACCTGGTTACGAAACCTGGGAACTACATGTTTCTCTCAGACGCGCTAACCTTGTGTATTGTGATAATGTTTATGCAGTCTACCTATCTGAAAACCTGGTTCAACATAAAAGAACAAAGCATTTTGAAATTGACATACATTTTGTCAGGGAAAAGGTTCATCTAGGCCATGTGTGTGTTCTACATATTCCCGCTTCATACCAATATGCAAATATCTTTACCAAAGGTCTTCCACGCTATCTGTTTCGGAGTTTTTGTTCCAGTTTGGGCATTCTTTCTCATATTGCTTGAACTACGAGGGCGTATTAGCAGAATATGTTTATCATAATGTATTTGGTAGATATCTTGTAACATAATTACAGGAATATTATTTGTGATTCTCATCCCTATATATAACTCTTTCAACGGCAACACCTAGATATTATAGGATAATTAGGTTTCTCCGGAGCAACACCTAGAACATCCAGGGTAGCTCACCCCAAGAGAAACCCTAACTGGGTAAACCCTGACCTGGCCACAGTCCTGTTTTTTGCTGTAGCCCGGATTCACGGATTCAATTCGAACCGGTGACCTCTTATTTGGAAGTCACCGGGGTACGGCCAGGATAAAGCCCCTTTGATTCTCATCCCTATATATAGTGGGATATATTATCATTGGAAGGTATTAATAATCAACACAAACACTTTTAATCGAGGAAATATTAATAATTTAAAAAGATGGCTGATAATATCATAACTGGTTTCCTACGCGGACAACTTTCTTCGTGGTCATCTCGTTGCAATACTTCCCATAATGCAGCAACAAAATCATTGTCTATATGTGTGTTAATCACTGCATATCAGAATAATCACAATCATTAACGAATTAATCAAACATGATTAATGCCGCCCTAATGTATAATCACAAGGCACATCAGAACATTTAACAACAAACCAGATACGGAGTTGAAACCGGAAGATGAGTGACAAAAGGCCTGAAAACGTATTAAATACGCGAACACTGGCAAATTGGATTTTAATAATCCAGAACTATAACTCATTAACCAATAATAATCTATACTGTTAATTTGACCGGTGCCGGTACTAAATTTCACTTTTGTTGCTAAGGAGAGTCAAGTATCATAATCATCATAAACATGGCCGGCTCAACATATTTTGTGGCCTAAATCGAACATTGAAATTGTGGCCTTCTGTGAAAGTTTTGTAACTATATAAAAAAATTAAAATGTAATTTAATGGAGCGTCAAAACGTATAATGTTGACATAAAAGTTGTGAAATTATTATTGATCTCTGAAAACACAAAAGTTGAGAATACAAATTAATGTAGTTTTTCAATTTTTAGGGCCCTTCAAATTTGGGGGCATAAAGCGGCTGCTTATGCTGCTTTAGTTGCTTGTACTGTAGAGTCACCCCTGATCATAAATTTATACTTAATTTACACTTGTTTTCGCTCAAAATGATAATTCTGAACTAAATGAAAAACACGTAAAAGCGAAATATGAGTGTAAATTTATTAGTTACAAATATTTTATTTTTACACTTGTTTTCGACCCATACCCGGACCCATAGTATAAATTTATTAGTTACAAATATTTTATTTTTCATAAAATATTTTTCTGTCTACAAAACAACATAAAGTAATGATTTATTTCATTTTAATAAGTAACAAAACATGACAACAGAATGATAATGGTTTATTTCTTTTTGTCGTCCATTTTATTTCTGTGTCCATTCCATTAACTTATACCAAACAGACCTTTAATGTAATTTCATATTTAACTAGTTTTCCCCCGTGCTACGCGACGAGAGTTTGGTAGTTATCGGTTCGACTCGTCCACAGTGATAAAAGTTACGTTATAGCGTATGATCCAAAAAAACTCGGATCACTCACACAAAAACTAAACAAGTCCGTGCATACCGTATAAAAAAAATTACCGAAAGATTACTAAAAAAATAAACTAATTGAACTTTTGTTACAATTTTATAAAAAATTAAATTTGAGAAAAAAAAGTTTACTCAATAGAAGTTTTAAGGCAAATCTAAAAAAAATCAAAAAAAAGTCCAAACCTTTTGTGCGATTTGTATATAAAAAACACTATTGGGGTAAAAAAAAAGTAACTATTCAATCACACGGCCAATTATATGTTAATAATATTAAGACGATTATATTCATTTATGTTAGATTAGAATCGGATGTTTGTAACAATCGTAATTCGTAAATTACTTAATTGGAAGCAATTTCTGGAAAACTGATTGATTGTAAAATGATTCGAATAAAACTCACTTGGATTTGAGAAGAACCAAAGAACGATCGCGCAAAAGAAGAGGATGAGAGGTATAAGATGAACGGATTTCTTTGAGAATCTAGCGCGCCAAAATTTATATTTCTTAATCGTCGTTGGAAACGACGAAGATTCGTATTGCGCCAATTTATTGTCTTCTAAATCCAATGGTCGGAGCGCCGGTGATAATGCCTTTGACATCGGCGAATGGTTGTAGATACTGTAGCAAGTATCGTCGGGCTCACCGATCTAAACATTTTATTCTATTTATTTTTTATTTTAAATTTTGCGAATCTTGTTGGTTTATTTATGAGAATTGAAAATGGAAAAGGACCAAAAAATTGCGGAAAAGGGGGAATTGAAAGGTCAAAAAGTGCGGCTTGGATTTGGGATAACTAAATGTTTGAATGTTTTTTTGAGGCTTGACTTTATCATGGATCTCAAAATTATGGTTTTTGAATAACGACTAGCCAGCCATCACGATCCGATCCGCGCGTTACGACGAGATTGTTTTGGTGGCGTGTTGGTGCTTATGAAATGTTATAGATGAGAAAAGGTATAAAAACAAATTGGTAAATATCGAGAATATCATTCAAAACATTAAATCCCTTGGTTATTTATGATTTTTTTAATAGGGTTAATAATATGTCTATTTCTTGGACTGATTGGTGTTTGTTTCCTCTGATGTAATTTGTTCTGCTTGTTCCTGGTGGTTGCCCCCCTTTGGGGTGTTTGTGAATATACTCGCGTTTTAAAAAAAATAGTGAAATTAACGTGGTTAAATATATAATTAAGTTTGCGCGTTTGTGAATCTCGCTACACGTGTTACGACTGTGATATTAACGCCGTTAAGTACGGTGACATTAGCACCCCGAGCTGTGCGGCGGGAAGTGGACCTTAAACGGTTGATGCAATGACAATAATGTAGCTAAGCACAAAAATGAAATGTGATTAAGTACATAAAAGAAATGTATGAAGTTACGACGACTCGGTTAGTCTAATAAAAAGAAATGTAAAAACCAAAGAAAAAAACAAAAAAAAACTTATGGCCCATCAGATAGGTGATATGTGGCGTGACGATGGGGAAAAACACCTAATTTTGACATTTTACAAAGTTGAGGAGAGAGTTGTGATAGACACTTGTAAATGAGTATAACAAAATTTATACCAGGAAGTAAAGAAAAAAACATTAAACACAACAACGAATTAATAGTTTTAGAGGTATACTTGACTTTTTAAAAAGTTGAGGGGTATTATTGAAAATATAAAAATTGAATGGGTGTATACGAAAAAAAACATGATTGGACACCGACGTTGCCAAATGAGAGTAACGGAATTTTGTTGTAAATTTGTATTCATTATTTTATTTTTATATCACTTTCATTTTTATTTATGGGAACTAGACCTCGCAATCTTGACCCATAATAGGAGAAATAGATTGATTTGAGTAAAAAAAATTGTACTTTGGATTGAGTTAGGTAATATCATAACACAAAACAGATTGAAATGGGTAACACCTTAAAACAAATTGGGTCAAGCCGAGTCGGTTAAAAACTATGTAAATTTAGAATGGGTTCAAACGAGTACCAAATTTTAGTACTTTTCTTTTCTAAGACATCTTATTTTAACCCGAGCCACTTTTTGGTTACAACTCATTCTGATCCGAAGCAAATTGATAACTTTTTTTAAGACGTTCCGTTTTGACCCGAACTCATTTTGATCATTACCCATCCTGACCCAAACTCATTTTGACCCGTTATCTAACCCAACCCATTCCAACCGTTTGCCAGGCTTAATGGCAACCCAGGATTTGGAAAGCAATCCCAATCAAAAACTTCATATCCGGGGTTACGAACCATAACCCAAAGATGAAGAAACAGGTTACGAAATGAAACAAGAAAGACTTACGTAAAATTCCATTACATTCTGATTAAAACTTGCGAACAGGGAACACATATATAAATAAGAAAGCAAACCAAATATGCTAATCCTACTAAAAACTCTTAAACTTTATAAATAAACTCAAGAAATTATCCCTAACCTACTTTATTAGACAAGGACTAAACACACTCAAATAATAATAAATAAAAGAATTTCCTAAACTTATCTAGTAAACTTCCAACTCCAAACTCTAAAACTCTTTTAAGAATCTCGGTTAACATCCAAGGACTTTAACTCAAACTCAAACTCTTGCAACTTCACATGTGAACCAACAATTAAAATTTCAACAATCACCCCTTAATTGTTGAGTTCACATACACCCCTTCAACTTGCAAACTTACCTGTTTCTTCTCTTGCTTTCTCTCTAATTGAATCACACAGATCTTGAGGGTTCTTGTTTCTTGTTTGTTATTCATTTTTATTGCTTTTTCTTACTTGTTATTTCTTGCTATACTTCTTCCTTGTTGTTTCTTGCTATATTTCCTTCTTTTCTTTTCTCCTTTCCTACTTTTTATTTCTTTTCATTCTTCTTACTTTTCCTACTTTAAATTCTTCAATTTATCATGAAACCTATTCTTGATTACCTACTTAACCTTGAAAAGCTTCTTCTTGCGGATGTGTCTCTCGTTTCGGGAATAGAGGTGGGGTAGAACTAGTTCAACTCGTTGAGTTGTCTAATTTCCTTGTGGATGTGTCTCTCGACTCGGGAAGAGATCGTCGGGTTTGGTCGATGATGGGGGTGGCAGATTTTTCGGCTAAGGGGGTTCGAGAACGGATTGATGAGTATTCTTTGTCTTCTAGCACGAGGAAAACAACTTGGTCGCGTGTCTTCCTAGGATGATCATTATTTGTGAATGGCGTGTATTGGAAAATCGCATCCCTACTCGGGTGAATCTGGACGCAAAGGGTATTGATATTTCGTCTATCATTTACCCCTTGTGTAATGATGGGACAAAATTAAATATTCATATTTTTTTCCAAGTGTGGGTCGATTAGGAAGATTTGGAATTTTATTGAAAGTTTCCGATTCTAAGATTTCTCAGGGACCTTATGGATTGACTTGATATTTCGAATCTCAATGTGGCGAAGAGGGAGATTGTTGGGGCAATTATTTTTGTCTCTTGGTGATTTGGAAGCTTCAGAATGCGGTCTTTATGAAGGATTGGTCAAAGGACGAGAGTTTATCTGATGATGTTTATTTTTCGTTTATTTGGTATTCGAGTATGAACAATAAACATAAACGAAAATGGATAGAGTGGTTACAAAATCCTCTGTTGTTCATGTAAGTTTTATTCGTCCGTCTAGTTTCTTGCTAGTCCGTGTTAATAATATCGGTCGTTTAAAAAAAGCCTTCTTCTTTCCATCTTGCATATCTCGACCTCCAAATAGATCCACCCGATCAAGTGAAACTTTCTGTTGTAGACCCTTCTAACAAATGCCTTTTCTTGCGTTAAACCGAACAAGAAGTGCCTAAGCTCTGATACCAGTTCAAGTCCAGGTATCACTTACAAACATAAACCGCAACCCAAAGATGAAGAAATAGGTTACGATTATACATGAACACATGGAACAAGAAAGACTTACATTAATTCCATTACTTTCTGAATACAGTTTTCACATGTGAATCAACAATTAAAGTTCCAACAGTTTTTGCTTACCATCATGGGTGGCTCAAACGAGTTGGTAACCAAAGCTAGGGCTTGTGGGTCTCACTTAAAAAGGTCCCTGGATTTCTTAAAAAAATGATTTTTATATGAGTTTTTAGGACGAATGAAAGTGCTAATTATCCATTAAGCGACCCGTGTAAATTGGAGCATTACTAGGTCTCTTGATTAAATCTGTTATAATCTAAGTTGACAAAACTGTTGATAAATATGTGATAACAACCTAATCTGTGACAAATTGTTGATAATTAGAGTTGTTGATTAGTTAAGTTGTTATAATCTATGACTGTTGATTATTCCTCTCTAAGTGTTTGTAAATTTGACCTAGTTTGTAATAAATTGCTCTACTTTTTCATGTCAAATCGTATTCGAAAAGATAAATCCGGTTAATTTAAACGAAAAATAAAACAAAGGAAGAAGACATATGGACACAAAAGAAAGGGGAGTTTACAAACATGACTTTTGAAAAAGAGGCTCAAGTTTTTAGTTCGCTTGAAAACTTCAAATTGATTGAGCCGCCCCTGCTTACCGTATTTATTCTACTAACTAATGTACGCTCCTGAGCTTTATAAAGCTTAAGTAATGATTCTTATTTTTTTAATTTTCTTTTCATTATTAATTATTTTTAAGGAAAAAAAAGAGGCCACACATAATACAACTCCAGTTTTGAGGACAAAAATACTTCACAATAATCTTTCGACGAATAACATAAACAGTTACCGAATGAATTCGGATAATCTTAATTCTTACCTACACACTCACACACACATATATTGTCCTCCAAATGGATCATCAACCCTAGACCAAAGTTAACTTAGAAAATATCATTTTTCTAGAAATTAGGTAATCCAATTATCAAGCCACAACTTCATAGCTAATATATAACACACCAAGATCACATTTCATCTGCTATGCCATCTACAAAATAAATGGCAAGGCTAGTGTTTCTATCGTTGGCTTTTTTAGCCATCACTTGCTTTGCATCAAGATGTCTAGCCACAACTTACACGGTCGGTGACTCGTCCGGTTGGGACATAAGCACCGACGTTGAATCATGGGCTCGAGACAAACTTTTTGTCGTTGGTGACGTTCTTTGTTGGTATCTTATTTCTCAAAAAAGACATTAATTTTTACTATAATATGTAATTTTGTTTGTATTTTGAATTCATATATATTTTTGTTGCCTTTTGTAGTATTTCAATATTCATCAAGTCATAGTGTAGCGGAGGTTAATCGAGACAGTTACCCGGGGTGCATCACGAGCAATGTACTACGACCGAGTAGTAATGGGAGCACAACATTTGCTTTGACTAAGCCCGGGAATAGGTACTTCGTGTGTGGTAACAGATTACATGGCTATGCTGGAATGAGGCTTCACGTGGTTGTCGATGGAAAGGCGGCAGATGGACCTGCAGGAGCCCCTGAGCCAGAGGCTGGTGGGGATTCTACTACCACCACCACCACTAACACACCTTCTTCAAAAAATAATAACCCTTCATCACTTGTCCCTAATTCAGTCATGTCTGTGCCTATCGGATTCAAGCCGTTTGTTTTCGTAGGTTTTACATGTCTCCTATCTTGGATCATTTAAGAACTGTGTTGTTTCGAAGTTTTAATTCTGTTGGTACGGTTTATCCATTAAGTAAAGGTTTATGTTTGTCAGTTTTAAGTAGGACTAAGTTTTAAGAAAAGTTGCTAGTGTAATTTGGTGTGGTAAGATGATATCAATATAGTTTGAATCATATTGTTTTACAGAAATATCATCTTGTATGTTTATTAAATGAATAATATCTATTTGTTTCCAATACAATGATAATCAATATCACAAGGGGCACATATGAGTTTTCCATGTCTCACAGGACTACAAGAGAGCTCGGTTTCTCTTCTTCGTTTGTCTCTCATACAATATAAACGGTCACATAAGATAATCTAGCTTCCGTTTCTCTCTACCAACATCTTTATAGAAATGAGCGGTTTGACGGGATGAATCGTTGAATTCGAATATAACTTATATATTTATTTGTGTCAAATACATCAACCTAACACATACACACTTAAAATCGTGTTACCCAAACATGACCCATTTGACCTTTTTAACCAATTTATTAAAGGAAAACGCAATTAAAAGAAAATGAAACGGGTTAAAAACGTATATTATATATAGTATAATTGTTGAAAATAAAAATAAAAACAAATTATGTGTTAAAATTTGAATGGATAGAAATAAAATATTATTGGAAAATGTCTAAGACCACTGTAGATGTCAATTTCATTTAGTATAGGTTAATAATTTGAAAAAAGTACGGGTAAATGAGAATTGAAGAGATACAGTACTAAATATTCGACCCGTACCAACCCTAACTCAACTCTAGGATCCGGATCACACATGGGACCCACCATAGATATAGGACCACACGTCTCACACTTACATGGGAAAAGTGCCCACCAATAAGAATATAGGAAACATAACAAATTCAGTAATTCACATGGGACCACAAGCGGTCGATCATTTGTTTTGCAATGATGTGGCGGAATCGGTCGATCATTTGTTTACATCTTGCTTCATTGCTTCAATTGTTTGACAACATATTAGCTCTTGGTGTAAGGTTCTGTCCATATTTGCTTTTTCGTTTCAGGATCTGTTGGTTCTTTCAAAAGCGGTCCCGGGTTCGGAGGCTCTTAAGTTGGTTTTGCACGGGATAATTCTAATAACTGTTTTTGCTGTTTGTTGGTTTGGTGGCTGCCCCTGTTTTTTTGGATGGTTGTTTATAATAAAGTTGGCCTTTCAAAAAAAAATTCCACATGGGACCACAAAAAACGTCATCATACCCCCATCATGTAAGCATCATAACAACACCTATATAAGGAAGAAGATAAGGTTCTCACTAGGTCTCTCTCTCTCACAAACTCTTACATTGAAAACCCTAATTCTAAAACTTTTTATCACACCGGAGTCGGATCACATAGAGCACCCCATCTCTATGGTGAGACTAACGGTTTCTTTGTCTTACATATCTCGATCAGAGTTGTCGGATCCTGTGAGTTTCAAGGTTTCACCCATATGCATGGGAACGAGTACCAATGTGAGGCCCCAAACCCGGGAGGCCTCACGTATTGGATTTATTCATCAACACATAGCACTTTTAAACATAAGACATTCATTAACACAGCGGAAACGATTTTAAACTTCAACATACACAGCGGAAACATAAACGTATCTAATACAACTTGTTTCTAACAACATCAACTTAAAGCATAACATAAAACATAGTCGGGATGCCAGACACTGATCTTCGGGTAACTCTTCTCTCTAAGCCAAGCGTCCACATCCATCAACTAAACCTGCACTTAACTGATATGCATACTAAAAATCAGCAACGCTAAGTGAGTTCTAACGTTTACTTTAAATCATTTATACAAAAGATTTACTAATACATACATACATACTGCCCTTAAGGCAAAACTTTACATACTACACTTTTCGAAAACATAATTTAAAACATTCATAAAGTATCGGTCAATTCCTTGTCACTGTTGGTACTGTCCTCGTGATTAATACCGCTTAACCGTCAATTCTTATCACTGCTAGTATTGTCCTCGTGATCAGTACCACTTAACCGTCAATTCATCTTTACTGTACTGCCCTCATGGCTTACATCCATGAACCGAAAAGTACCTGGTCAATGCCCCCATGGCTTACACCATGAACCGACACTACCGCTTATCCGTCAATTCTTGTTACATACTGGTATTGTCCTCGTGATCAATACCTCCTGGGTCCTCGTGACCCAATGATGTTGTCCTTGCGAGCAACACCACATGACACGATGTTGTCCTCGTGATCAACACCGGGTATTGTCCTCGTGATCAATACCTCTTAACTGGTACATGGGGGATTGCGTAGTCCCCCGAGCAACCGCCGTCACTCATTCCAATTGTACAACTGTTAACGAGCCACCGAGACTCTTACTAATGGGTAGCACCCATATCTGACATCTTGTACAAGTAACATCTGTCCCAATGACCTTTACAAACTGGTACACATTCCCGAAGGAAAAACTGTTCACTTTACTGTTCATAAAACTTTCTGTAAATCTTGTTCATAACTTTCATATATAATATGCCTTTGTTTATGTATATAAAATATAGTAAACGCTTGCCATAAAATATAACTTGCTCACTGAAAACATACTAGCACATATATCATGTCTTTGTTTATGTATATAGAAATATAGTAAACGCTTGCCAATGATATAACTTACTTTACTGAAAACATACTAGCACATATATTATGCCTTTGTTTATGTATATAGAAATATAATAAACGCTTGCCATAATATAGGTATACTTTCCTCAAAATGTACTTTAGCCTCTTTTAAACTTTTCACTAAAACATAGTTTTTCACTTCACTTTATAATATATAAAATAAAATAAACACTTTATACTAAGTATGCACACCACCCCTAAAGAAGGCAAAAAGGGGATTAGAACTCACCTGATATCTTAACTGCAATGGTCTATTGAATCTCACACCTGAACAATCATAACAATTGACACGTATTAGACTTAACTCAACGCTAAATGGTTTCACCATCTCTGGCTAGGCGAACATACTGACTTTACTAACCAGTCTGATGCCTGCACACTTAGCAAGTGCGCAGGCTCCTCTTCCTGCGCACTTAGCAAGTGCGCAGGCTCCTCTTCCTGCGCACTTAGCAATTGCGCAGGCTCCTCTTCCTGCGCACTTAGCAAGTACGCAGGACCTGCTCTGTTGATGTGTAGGTGTTCGTTGGGTGTTTATGATGCTTAACTATACGTTTTTATGTGTGATTTAGCATGGAACGCGTTTACTTTGCATGTGTTTATGATTTGTAGGTGTTTGGATGCTAAGTACGTGTTTTGGAAGCATTAGAGAGGAAGTAGAGGGTTTGGATCGGAAACTATGCAAAAGATGGAGGCTGATGTGGAAGTTCTGGAAGCTGAATCTTGAAACAGACATATCTCGAGCTAGAAAATGAGTTACAAGACCCATAATATATGAATCTTGGGTAGCTCGAGAAGCCGAATCCAAATATTTGGTTAAAAAAAATACATTAGGGGCGTAAGCTTACGCCCTAGGAGCGTAAGCTTACGCCGGTAACATTTTCTGAACAGAAGCTTCAGCTCGACGGAGTAAGCGTAAGCTTACGCTGGTTACGTTTCAGACGCGGATTTTTAGTGAAACAGCCGATTTTCAGTGTTTAATTGGGGGTTTCTTCCCCAAATTCGAATTTATCTTTTGGAGGACAGCTTTGGGCGATCTTGGGAGTGCTTTTGAGGCTAGGAAACATATTATTGAAGATTGATACTTTTTATTTTTATAAACTTCACTGCTTCATCAATCCCTTAGCTATAGTAACTTATTAAATTGGGAATGGCGTGTGTATTACAATGCATTTGAAAGCCGAGCGCACGTGTAAGCTTCTGGTATCAAATACAAGAACATCACACCAATTGAAGGTATACTTATTAAATTAAGAGAATAAATTTAGTCAGTTATTGTATTTTGTTTTAAATATTTTTTTAAAAACTCAAATGCTTATGAGAGGAAAAACATCATTGGCGGTCTTTTTAACCCGTTTGATTAATTTCGTTTTACGGTAATAACTTTCGTTCGTTACCCTTTTAAAATATATTGAATTCACGGCTGTTTTTTTTATGTTTCGGTATAATTTATTTTTTAAACGGAATTGTAATCAAAATCGAGTATATTTTTTTGTATTGTAGTCTATAGCAAGCGATGTTAACGTTGCGTAGGCGTGACAAACCCAACCGCTTATGAGTGAACAAAATCATTGTCGGTGTTTTGGTATTATTGTAACTGATATCGGTGATTGTTTTTATGGTTTTCAACAAGCCGAAACGATAATGGCCAAACTCCTGCCGCGTATTGCGGCGGAAAACGACAACACTTCTGCCGCGAAGCGCGAGTGCAGTTACCAGTTTTTATTATTTATGAACCACAAAACTTGCACCAAATATGTTACAGAAATTCATAATATTTGGTTTTCCATAACTTGCTGCGCACCAGAGGACCAGCTGCTACCCAAAATCCCACCACGAACCTAACCTTAATGGAAACCGAGGCCCAAACCCCAAGAACCCAAATACAAGTTATGCCTCTCTATTTCTCAAAGCATTAGCATCAGATTCCCTATATCTATCCTTATTTCTAAAATTTAAAGAAAATGCAAAAAAAAAAACTCTCTTTTTTACTTCACATCAACATCCTTAAAAGTTATACCCATAGGCCTGTAAACGAACCGAACGAACACGAACATCGGCGTGTTCATGTTCGTTTATTTAATTTTAACCGAACACGAACACGTAATCGAACACATATTTTTGTTCATGTTCGTTCATTAAGAAATTAAAATGTTCGTGTTCGCTCATGTTAGTTCGTTAAAAAGCTAAACGAACACAAATGAACAAACATAAAACGAGCACAAACGAACAAACATAAAGAAACACAAACGAACATTAATAAACACACATAAACAAGTCTGATACTTAATAATTCATCCCAAAACACATGTAAATTAATGGTTCCAATGTACATGATTCATCCAAAAACACACGAACACAAACAAACGAACGTTAATAAACGAACATATATGAGTGAACATAAACGAATGTTCACGCACATAAATGAACAAACATGACACGTGTTCATGTTCGTTCGTTTAATTAAACGAACAAAAAAATTTGTCCGTGTTCGTTCGTTTATTAAATGAACGAACATAAACGAACTTTTCGCCGAACAATTCATGAACGTTCGGTTCGTTTACATGCCTATATACCCATACCCCATTTCTAAAGTATGATACAAAAAACTACATTAATCCCCTATAAAGTTACTAGTAGGGAACCTGCACGATGTGCGACACCGACAAATTAATTTTGTACAAATATTTACTTAATTAAACGATTTTTTTTAAATTACACCTCATTTGCAAAGGCACATGTAAGTTACTTATAAAATATTTATATGAGGTACGGCCATACGTAAAGTTATCTCGCGCGTTGCCGTGGAGAATTGAACGTCTTTAATTGATTTTCTCTATATAATATATTGTAAATTTAATAATGGGTTAAATTATAAACATGGGTTATTAGTAGGGGTGCTCAAAAAAATACGAATCCGCATTATCCGAAAATTCAGATATTCCAAATTTTCGTATTCGGATAGTGATTTTCGGATAATTCGGATATCCGAAATATTATATTTATATATTTTTTAATTGTTTTTATTATTTAAAAATAAGAAAATTTGAATCAAAACCCGATATATTATATTCATATGTATTTTTTTAATGTTTTTAATTGTTTTTATAATTTAAAAATATTATATTTATATATATATATATTTATTTTCGGATATCCGTTTCACTATCCGAATCCGTATCCGAAATTCGGATATCCGAAATTTCGGATAATGAAATCCACTATCCAAAAATTTCGGACATCTGAATTTTCGGATATCCGAATTTAAACACCCCTAGTTAGTAGGTAATTTATAAACAATTAAGGTATTACTAATTTGTTCACACTAAAAAAAAATTATGATATTTAAGTAAATTATACATACCCATATAGTAATCCCCTGTATTTACTGCAACAGATTTCATCCCCCAAACCAACTGCTTCTTCTGCTTCCCCTTCCTCTCTCTCTCTCTCTCCATTCCCACCCAAAGAAGCACCTACGATGTCTCCTTCTCCCTCTGGTTCGTAGAATCACAACAGGGGCTGATTTCATGTTTTTTTCTTTGAATTATGATTTTCTTGGAATTTAGTCAATGCGAAGAAAGGACGTGTATGATGATGATGATGATGAAGATGAAGATGGTTTATATACGAATGCTTTTCTTATTTCACCTAAACCCCTGACTATGATCAGGCAACCGATTTCAAAGACTAAATTGTAAGTTCTTTGTTTCTCCTCGATTCAATTTCTGAAACCCTACTTGGTTTTCCTCTTATACTATGAAAACATAATGTTGATAACCCTAATTTCGTTTTTTTTTTCTTTGCATACGATGTTGTTGGTAACCCTAATTTCAGTGAAGGTAATCAAGGGTTTGTGAGAAATCGAATTTCCTGATAAAGGAATCAAGGGTTTGCTTAATCATCTCTGCCTCTTTTGCTATGGGTAAGTTCTTGATTCCGGTGAGTTCTTGATTTTTGGTGCTTAATAATTTTTTATTTGGTAGTTGGTTTGGATTATGCATACATATTCAGATTTCTGAGGAGAATATGCATAAAAACTTATGTGTAGTTGGGTCCTAATTGTTGACACAATCAGATTAAATGGGTTTTGTGCAATTGTAATGAAAACTGTTTTGTGCAATTGTTAAAATATTGAAAAACAGATTTATGCAACTGTTAAAATATTGAAAAACACAAAATATTGATTTGTGCAATTGTCAAAATATTGAAAATCACAAACAGATTTGTTTCTTAGGTGATCATGGATTCAGTTTTAAGAATGATGTTTAAAAACCCAATGGCTACAAAATATGACTTGTACAACAAAGCATTGATACAAAAAGTTCAAGTCTTTCTATATCCTTTAGTTGTTTAAGCTAGATAGAATTGAAGTACATCTGGATAATGATATACCTCAAATTATGCCTAAATACTAATGTTAGAATACATAAATGTTTAACAAGAAGTCAGATTAATGACTAAATGTCTAACAACAAATCAGGTTACCAAGTCTAACAACAAATGAGCCTTAGAAATATTAATCTGTTTAGAAACAGAAGCAAAAAATATTGAGCCTAAAATATTAGCCTAACAACAAATAGAAGCAACAAATATTATTCAGTTTAGAAATCAAAAGGCTAAACATATCAATCAGATTAATAGGATATCAGATTATGCGAGATTACTAACAGGAAACAAGCAAGAATAATGAGAAAATAGAAATGGTACCATACAGAAAAGTCGAAAACGAAGCTGAAAGCCTTAAGTTATGCTTTTGACAAAAAAAAAATTGATGATTGTTGAGAGTAGAGACTAGAGAGAAATAGGAAATGAGAACTGAGAAGTGACATGGACTTGAGAATCCATTGTCGAAAAGAGAGAATCATGAATGAGTTTCACTGTCCCAAAAGCATCTCTTCGTTCCCTGTTTGACTGTTCCTCAAAAACCCGCAAGTCATACTTTTCATTTGTTCAATTAAACCCATGGTAATCGCAAATTGAAAACATGCAAAAAAAATAATTTGGATGCTTAGTTCGTACCCAGGTCTTTCGAGTCATAGTGTTGTTTGATTTATTTTGCAAAAAAATGATAAAGACTGTTGTTTGAAATTGGTTACCAAAATTTCAGAATTTGCATAGAAAATTATTTGATTTTGTTGTTTGACAGCTTTTGCAATTGAGGGTCAAGTGAAAGAAGAGTAAATGGTTTTCATCCTTAAGAGACATGTCAAGCAAACATAAGATACAAAAATCATGCTATTTCACTATAAAGTTTTTCTTTTTCTTATACACAATTTTTTTTAATGATAACAGGAGTTGTTTTTGAAAATAGATTATGAAAATGGATCAAATCAAGCTGCTAGAAGAGGCAGAGGCTTACAAAAAGCATGTTGCTGGTATGAATGACATGAGTTGTATCAAGAAGTAAGTTTTACATTTTACTACTCTAAATCCTCCATTTTAAAATGAATTTAAAGTATGAACATAATTCATGTTGTTCATTTGACAGTTAATGAACAAGTTACACAACATGAAGATCTTAAGATTAGATTCAATGAAGGAGCTAAAGAAAGGAAAGAACTTTACACCAGTTTGATACGTTCAATTTACCAAGCGGCGGCGTTTCTCTTCAACATTCGGTTTTTTGTTCTTCACGATTCTTATATGCAACTATAACAATTATCATTTTTCATTATTACATGTAATTATTTATCAATTATCATTTTTCATTATTACGGGTCTATAACCTAGTATATATATATAGAGAGAGGGAGGATCCCCTAAGAATGAGATTTTGCCTAAGTAGCCTAAGAAGGATTTTTAAAAATTAAATATCCGGCTTATACGAACTCCGATTGAACTCATTTCAGCGGCGTTGGAACCGGCTCATCGAACCCTAACACGCCCCCAAAAACATAAACCCCCCTCCACCCGCACCCCTAAAAATCTAAACCCCCCACCCCACCCCCTTAAAAACCTAAACCCACCCCTAAAAATTTAAACCCCCCACCCCACCCCCCCTAAAAACCTAACCCACCCCTAAAAATTTAAACCCCCCACCCCAACCCCTAAAAAAAACCTAACCCTAAAATCTAAACCCTAAAAGCTAAACCCTTAAGCTAAACCCTAAAAGCTAAGATGGTAGAGTTCGATGAGACGGTTCAAACGCCGCTGTAATGAGGTCAATCGGAGTTCGTATGAGTCGGATATTTATTTTTTTTAATATTTCTTAAGCTACTTAGACGAAATCCTCTTTTATTTGATCCTCCCTCTATATATATATAGAGAGAGAGTTTAGTTCTTGTACAAAACAAATTAATCCTAAAAACAGTAGGAATAAATCTTGACCTTTAATCAGCATTAATCAAGGGTTGTGATTGAATCAGTGGCAAATTAGTAATTAAGATGTTTTATTAAACATAAAGGGTATTAAAGGGATTTCAAGATTTTATTAAGTAAATTTTTTCTCTCTTCCTTCTTATACGTTTTTTTTTCCCATTATCATGAATCCCAAATTTCTTCTCTCTCTTCCTGGTAAATGGCATACAACTAGAAACAAGAATTACAAATCAAACGATGGTGAATCTTATCACTAAATTAATGCTATTCAAGATTCATAAGTATAATGGATGTTGTTAATTTCGATTTTTCTTATTTAAATCAAAGTTTTTCGCATCGTTAGCATCTACAAGTTGAGGTGCTCAAAAGAACCGAATCCGATCCGATGGATTATCCAAAACCGGATCCGGCTAGAACCGGTTTTTTTGGGACCGGACCGGATTTTGTGAGAACCGGCGGATCCAGAACCGGTTCTGGTTTTTTTGACGGACCGGATAAAAATCGGACAAAATGGAACCGGTTTTTTTCGGACAATTTGGAACCGGTTCGGAACCGATTATAGCCGTTGGAAGAAAAAAAAACGGCTATATAGCCGTTTTTTTGCCATCAAACATACGTGAATCAATGGGTTCGGTTTCAAGTTCTAGTAGTTCAAGAAACCCGATGCTAAATTTATTTAACACTTTAAGAAACGAAAATACTAAACGAGCTCGTGGAACCACACCAAGTAGCGAGTTTGAGAGATATCAAGCAACTGACTTTATTTCAACTCTAAGATCCGAAGAGTTTGAAAACTTTGATATCTTGAGTTGGTGGCAAGGAAGGGAATCCCAATATCCCGTTCTAGCCGCAATGGCCCGTGACCTACTTACCGTCCAAGCTTCTACGGTAGCTTCGGAATCTGCTTTTTCTCTTAGTGGCAGGGTTTTATCTATTCGAAGAACGAGGCTTACATCGGAATCTATGGAGATGTGTATTTGCTTGAAGGACCATTTGGATGCCGCCGAACGTGTACAACATGTTGCAAAACTAGAAGGCGAGCTTGACATTGAACAAGAAATACATGAATTCGAAGTAGAACAAGGGGCGGCGAATCCACTTTCGGACGAAGAACAATCTTATGATGAAGCCCAACGTATCTCAAGCGAAGAAGAATGAAAACCGATGTTACGAAGACTACGACGAAGAAGATTGAAAACATAATAAATAATATATATTTTGTGATTCAATTATGTTTTTTGTATTTTTTTTACGAACTATTGTTAAATCACTTAAAAAAAGCTACAAAATAAATAAAACATGTATTTTATAATGTATCTTTGTTAATTTTTTTAATTTTTAATTTTTTTAAAAAAAATCCGATGGAACCGTTTTTTTTTGTCCGGTCCGGTTCCATAAATCCGGTCCTGTCCCAATAGGTTCCAAGTCTCCACTCCTTTAACCGGATCCGATCCGGAACCAGTTCCATTAGATCCGGTTGTTGACCATCGTTGACGGAACCAGTCCGGATCCGATCCGGATCCGGTTCCAAAAAAAAAAACCGGTTTGTGCACCTCTATCTACAGGGATAAAAAAGAACTTCAAGAACGTGCGAAAGGATAACAGTTTGGATAAGATGAAGAAAACTTTGAATCGTACTACGAAACATGGATTAGGTATGTTATGTTGATAATTAATCATTTTTTAAAAGATTTGTTAGACGTAAGTTAGGGTTTTCGTTTTGGGTATTTTGGTTGATTTGGGTTTATTCATACAGATCATTGAGTTGAGTAGGTTAGTAGTATGATCAGTAAACCATCAATGTTGTTTAAAAAAAACTTTTTTGTTGTTTAAGTGTTGTGTTTTGTGTTGATATATATGTTATAACTCTTGATAAATAAAAAAAGTTTAAGTAATGGATTGTGTTGTATAGTCTATATAAAACATACATACGAAGTTTTAAATACTTTATTGGCATGTAGACATATTTCTACATGGTGATGGAATCAGGGGTTGCAATTGGGCTGACCGAGGTCTGTTCATAGTGGACTGTAACTGGACTGGACCAACATAAAAAAAGAGTGAGCTGGAAGAGCTTAAAGAAGGGCCGGGCTCTATAAAAACACGGGCCAGTGACTATGTTTATTGGACTACATCCACACCTTCACAGTTAAAAGCCCTTTGGCTTTTAGTTGAGGAAAAATTCACCAGTGTTAATCTAAACGAAGATGCAATTATTCAAAGCATGTTTGTTATTTATGAACCTCAAAACTTGCACCAAATATCATACAGAAATTCATAATATTTGGTCCTCCATAACTTGCTACCCACCAGAGGAGCAATTAATGTTGATAAGTTTTTGTGATATGATAAGCGAAAATATTAATATAATACATACCTGATAAGCTAACCGCACATAGGGAAGACGTCATGATCCGCTAGGAAGATCGGGTTTCCGTTTATGGTGTACAGTTAGGATGGCTAAGGTGAGTTCGTAAGAACTCACGGTTATGGTAGAGAGAGAGGGACGAATTGGTGTTGGTCATTGATTGATTCATTAGTCAATTCCGTTTATATATATGTACACCCAAGAAGAAAACCCATTAATGAACCATTAAGAGTAATTAGGCTCATCAACTAATTACTAGTCATAGGTTAATAAAAAAATATTTGATCATTTAATAATAAGATAAATGATTATAAGAGCCACATAATAAATCGTGTCTTACAATTAATACCCAAAATCCCACCACGAAACCCAACCAGTATACTTATAATAAGTCCCCAGTCTGGCCCATCGGAGTCGTCACTTCCTCTTCCTTCACCACCATCAGCCACCCCTCCACCGCCCTGCCTTTCACACCTTAAGCTAACTGGAGCTCCACATAGTTGGTTTCCGACAAAGCTCGATTCCTGAAAGCTCTGAATCTGAGTGCTCAACGGTATTCTTCCTGTCAAATTATTGTATGACAAATTTAACCCATTCAAGAAACTCAATTTTGACATGCTCAAAGGAATAATTCCATCAAGCTGATTCCTTGATAAATCAAGTAATTCTAATAGATTCATGTCACCGATCTTCTCGGGGATCCTCCCTGTTAACTGATTACTGGAAAAATTCAAGAATCTTAACTCCACAAGCTGTGTAATTTCACTTGGAATAACCCCATGTAAATCATTATCCGAAAGATCCAAAAATGTTACTAGACCAAGAATGCTGCTATACCCATTCACCCTCCCTCTCATCACCAACCAAGCACTCGCCATAAATTCATCCCGTGCTAGCTCCACAATCTGATTTGGATAAACTTTTCCAGTCATGACACTAAAATTGCTGAAGCAATTCAGTATTCTTCCTGAAAGATTGTTGTCAGCAAGATCAAGAATCTGGATAAAATCAAGTGTGCAGATTTTTTTAAAAGAAAATTGGTTTTAGGTTACACTTTTCGTCCTTTGCAGGTAAAATGACCATATTGCCCTCATTTGCATTGCACATGGCTGGACTTAACCAGGGGCGGCTCAACCTTTTTAGGGGCCTAAAGCGAGCTCCAACATTGAGGCCTTTTTAAAAGAATTTGTTTTGCTTACTAACTTTATACATTGATATCCTATTGTTGTTTTGATGTAAATAAAAAAGTGTTTTGGTATTATTTGTGTACATAATTACCTACAGACATGTTATGTGAACCACATGTATGAATGTGATCACGGTGTAGAAGAATGTTAAAGACAATTTTCTCATTTAATTACCTACAGCTGTTGATAATCATTTAATTAAGTTTTTTCTCATCCTCAAATTTGGGATTATGTTTTTCAAAGAAAAGGTTGAAAGTATCCTTATTGATTGCAAATAATATGCATTTCCTATTTTTAATGGTATTTTGATTTTAAAAATTTCAAGTTTGCGCTGTCCTTCCCCACCAAAAATTTCCCTCACAAAAAAAAAAACCATTTAGTGTGGGTTCCTTTCTTCAAAGTCGTCGACAGTGAACGTGAGGAGAGAGAGACGGAAACACGATCCACGTAATCGCGTAACAATTACGATGTTCATCGCTGTCACCAACTTACCGGAGTTTTGACGTTCATGGTGACGTCCAGAAATCGACACACAACTTCCCTCCGTGACTCAGATAGTCGACTCGGTGAATCCGACAGGATTGAAGGCACCGGTAGTTGGGACGCTATTGAGTGGACCACGACCGATGTAAATACTCTTCATCCGCCCTCTAACCCTAGGTTTTAATACTCAATTTGTATTCTTCATGCTTCATCAAATCACAACCGCAAATGTGATATTAATTTTGTGAAATTGAGTTCACTTTTTTTATCTATTTCGTTTGTGAGTTTACAGCAACCGGTTTCGAGGCCTGTTCCTATGGATTATCTGATTTTTTGTTTGAAGCTGAGGAGGTTATCGTTCAGGTAATGGTTTGAATTTTAATTTGATTTTGAATTGACTCAATTATATGTTTAGGTTATTTGTAAATTTGTGATATAAGTGTTTTATACTTGATAACTATTAGTTCATTCATTTAGGAAACCTCAAATCAGTGCGAGATCTAGAATATTTAGAATGCATACTTGATTTGGAATATATCAAGTTAGGTTTTTCTAGAAATGCTTGCAATTAATCTCAGATTTCAAGTTGAATAGTGAGATCAAAACAAAAGTGTAGGTTGTCTTGAATGGAGAGATCAACTGGCCTGCACGACTATTGATCTCTGTGACTGAAGATGACGATACTTAAATTGCGATTGTGGCTGTGGAACTGATGTGATATTGAATTTTCTATACTGCTCGATGTAGAAAAGTAGAAGTTTGGTTAGAGCAGTTCTATAAGACATAGATGGTTTTTCTAAGTTTGAACAACTATATCATCTTAGATGGTAAAAAACAGAGAAATTGGATAGGTAGTTCTGTTGATGTTGCCCATTATTTATGTAAATTCTTTTGACTTCTGATTTTATTTAGGTTTCAAGTTCCAATTCTTCTTTAGTATGCTTACATCACTGGAATATCCACACTGTTCTATTTATTCAGGTCATTCTATTCAATAACAAAGGACAACTCAAAAAAAACATTTAACATCAGGTATGTGTTACTTTCACTTTCTTCCATATGTTACTCTTATGGAGTTTATTTTCATTTAAAAACATAAAAGTTCTGTGCTATTTTCTTATTATGAATATTTATCAGGATTACAGTGCTTCCTTTTGGAATAAACCATATTAATTGCTATGTTATATTATAAAAAAATAGCCGAGTTTTTTTGAAATTCTAACAGAATTATTGATCCTGCTGCACACAATTACTTTAGTTTGAACACTAGAAGTTTATTTAAGGTGGACAACATGTAAATAACTTTCAGGGTTGATTCAAAATAATTTGGTCAAGATGATAGTAATTGGCGTATTGTTGTCTTTCCATATGTATTTCAGGCTAGAAGAACTGTTAGCTATGTTTAAAAATTTGAGGCAAAAGCATTTGAGGCAAAAGCATCTGGAATGGCTATTGGTTATGGTCAACTGTTAGCTATGTTTAAAAATTCAGAAGGTACTTCAATATATTATAGTTAATGTTTGTCTTCAACTTCATGCCAATCTATATTTTCTATTTCACATAATAGACAACCATGGTGCAATTAAATTCAAAAGATTTTGCTACAGGTTTTATAGAACTATTAGCTGATTAGTTGAGGCAAACACTAAAATGGAAGCAGATTCAACTTCCCGTTGAAGAACATACCAAAAAGTCTCTCAACTAGTTAGGCATGTGAATTTTATTATTGTAAGTTGCACTGACTACTAGCTCATTAATATTTCTGAAAATGGATTTGTATGGTTCTTTTTTTATCTTTCATTCAATTAACTTATTTTTGAAGTATTTATTCGATACGATTTTGATGACTTGAAAATGTTTAATAAATTATGAAATCATCCAGGTGTGCTGACTCAAAGGTTTACACCAAGGATGACTTGAAATCTTCACCCATGTATGTTCTCTTCTCTAAAGCTTTGATTTTTGCTTATTTTTTTACATTGGTTATGTATTACATATTTGATGAAAATGTGCAGATTAAGGATGGATTTGCATATGGGAAAGATTTGGTTGAGTGTGATGTCAGCCATAGGAGAGGAGCAGATCTGTGCTCTCAAGGACATCGGTCCAAAATAGTTTGGCGAGGAGCAGATATGTGCTCTCATGAATGCAATGAAGTTTTGAGTTTTTATTCAAACATTGTTAGTTTTATGTTTTATATGTTTGGTATTTAGACTTAGTTTAACACTTATTATACATTTGTTTGCTAACATTTGAAATATGTTTGGAAGACGATCGAACTTATAATTGAAGTGATGATCTCATGATCTCTAGATTTTATACTTTTATTTTTATTTTATATTGTATATAAATAATGATTTTAATTAATTAAAATTAAAATGATAAGCGTTTGTAGTGGCATTTAAGTTGATGTGATTTTTGTTACAAAAATTATGTGCCACTAAAAGTAGTATAAATATTAAACTAGTAATAGTTTTCACCGACACAAAATTTGTGCCACTAAAAGCTCAAAAATTTGCAGCGGAATATTGAAAAAGTGCCACTAAAAGGCTTTAGTGTTAGCGCTTCTAGTGACACTTTTTTTGTGTGCCACCCATTCCTATAGGGGGCTTTAGTGGCACTTTTTTAGTTTTTTGTGACACTTTTTTTGTGTACCACCCATTCCTATAGGGGGCTTTAGTGGCACTTTTTTAGTTTTTTGTAGCACTTTTTGTATGTCATTAAATGACATTTTTTTGTAGTGCCAGTTTTTAAAATATAAAAAAAAAATCAAGTGTAACTTTTAAATCCAAAGGACATAAAATGTAATATTTTATAAAGTTAAAAGGACATAACTTGTAATTACTCTTAGGGGGCGTTTGGATTGACTTACTTAACTTAGTTATAACTTATTAAATTTTTAGAAAAGGAGATAAGTCAATAAGTATGTTTGGCTCCCCTTACTTTTCCTCCTTTTAATGGTTTTTGAGAAGTAAGGAGAACATTACTTATGACTTATGACTTTTTAAATAAGTCAATAAGTAGTTTCAAATAAGTAATCCCAAACACCCCCTTAATAAAAAAAATAAAAAAAAGTTGGGTAAAGCCAATGTTTTAAATACCGGTTTAAACCGGCATCCGGTTTCAGTTACTAACCCGGTAAGTTTGACCCTGGTAAATTGAAAGAACGGTTTGTATGTTGTACCGCCGTTATTACCGGGTTAGACCGGTGTACCAGTTTTAGGTTTGAACTTTAAAACAAAGAAAAATTGTTCATTTCCTTTTCAAAAAAGTTAGCGGCCCAGTTTAGAAATTTTTTTTGTGTAACCATCATCATTCGACTTGCCGTTAAAATTAACTGCTCGGTTACATAAGGCTCATTTTAGGAAAAAAAAATTGCTTAGTTCTTTTTCAGAAAGTTAGATGCGCAACTAAAAACCACCATCTTTCTGGTTGTCGTTAAAATTTGTGTACCTAGACATCGATTGATCAGGTCAATCAATTGATCACTTCCTCTTCAAAAATAGTTCATTGATCAGTTCAACATTCCAATAACATAAAACAATTTACTATTTTTATTTAAAAAAACTTTGCTGAAAATTTGAGTGTTTTTGAATTATTTTTTTTCTTATGGATTATTTTTTATTACAGAATCATGTATTATTTTTTGAGTTAAAATTGTACTTTTAGATAATTATAGGGTTAACTAGTTAACCCGATAAAACCGCTCGATACAACCGAATAAACCTTTTCAGAGCTCAACCCGATACGATTTAAAAACCGAATAAACCTTTTCAGAGCTTATAAATAAAAAATATATGTATATGTAGCTCCTTACCCCAATTTTTGTCTTGTAAATTGATCAACTTCTCATCTCAGTTGGAGATGAAATTGGGAACATTTCAATTTGATGCATACATTTTTGTCTTGTAAATTGATCAACTTCTCATCTCAATTTTTTTGATGCATATATAATAATCAATTCTGTTGTATGGCTCGTTCGCCAAGCCATCACATTGTTGAGTTCTTTTGTACATCTTTAATATGGAAGTTACGATTTAAAATCATATTACAACACTTACATCACTCTCAAAGTAAAACATAAAACCTATTACAACTTCATTTATAATGCAACAAATACTTATGCATAACATCATAAACCATATAGGCTGATCCGTTTGCTCATGAAACTAAAATATGCAGTCCTCCATGATGCGCTCACTATTAACGGAGCCACAATGATCCAAAATCCAGTAACAAATCACGTAGTGGAGCTCCACAAAGTTTGTTACCAAAAAAGCTGGACTCACCAAAGGTTTGTAGTTGAGTACTGACCGGAATTCTTCCAGACAAGCTGTTGTAAGACACGTTGAAGCTATCCAAGAAGTTCAATCGCGACAAGCTTATGGGAAGTTCCCCGAAAAGCTTGTTTAGTGATAAATCAAATGATTCAAGTGATTTCATGTCTCCAATATTCTCCGGGATCTTTCCTATCAACTAATTTCTAGATAAATTCAGCGATCTCAATTCTCGGAGAGCCGTAAGCTCACGAGGGATGACTCCAGAAAACTTGTTGCTTGAAAGGTCTAGCAACCTCACTAGTCCAAGATTAGTGGTGTAGGTGTATTCTTGTCCCTTCATCACCAATCTATTACTAGCAAGTATCCATGACGTGTCAATTTTATCATAGTTGATAGTTTCTTTTCCGGAAAGGACACTAAAGTTGTTGAAACATCTTGGAATATTCCCGGACAGTTTATTATGAGAAAGATCCAAAATTTGAATATATGAAAGAGAACAGAGCCCGTGAGGAATATTTCCATCCAAATTGTGAGGAATGCTTCCAACAAGTTCATTTCTGCCAAGTTGAAGGATCCTTAAGGACGACGAGTTCATCACAAAAGAAGGTATTCTTCCTGAGATCTTGTTCCCATGCATGTTCAACCAATATATGTTCAATAAAGAACCCAATGTTCTTGGAACCTCACCCGACAAATTATTATTCTCTATGTTTAGGATTACCAAACTCGGCCACTTCTCCCAGCAGTTTGGAATGTCACCCGACAAATGATTGTCTCCCAAAGAAAGAACTTCTGTATCTTTCACACCATTAGAACACAAAAAATGGTGTAATGATCCCTCAAAAGAGTTATTTGACAGATCCAAATACCTTGGAACTAATGAACCATTTGAGAGAGAAGGTAATTTCCCCATAAACTCATTAGAGCTTAAGTCGAGTGCATCAAGTGTTGCAAACAAAATCGAAGTTAATGTACGTTTTATATGATTTTGTGACATAACTAAAAAAGTTAGATTGGGGAATGATCTCCAAAATGACTCAGGAGGCATGAGTGATGAAATGCCAGCGTTGCTAATGTCCAATCTTCTTAACTCCCTTTGTGATTGAAGCCATAATGGAAATTGAGGCCCCAAACCCCAAGAGTTCAAATACAAGGTATGGATCTGGAATGGGGGAATCCAATTTGCAACTTGCAATCTTAGGGTTAAGTTGTTGCCTCCTGCATCAAGAGTTTTCAAGCTCATAAGTTTGGCAAAGTGAGTTTCCGTCACAACCCCCGTTAACAAGTTGTAAGAAAGTCCTAGTTCTTTCAACATTGAAAGCTGACCGAGACTAACAGGAAGGCTGCCACTGAGTTGGTTATACGAAAGATCCAACGCCTCCAACGATGATAATTGCCCGATCGAGTCAGGAATGCTTCCATTCAGTTTATTACCAGAAAGATATAATGTCTTCAACGATGATAGTCGTTCGATGGAGTTAGGATTTGGTGATTTGCAATCGTACAGACTTTTAAGAATGTTTGTTAAACCAATGTTACCAAAATTGTTGTTTGACAAATAAATATCTCTCAAACTACAAAGGTTACCAAACGAATTGGGTATTGCCTTGGTTAGATGGTTTCCTGACAGGTCAAGGCTAAGAAGAGAGGTCAAGTTATGAACCGAATCAAGTACTGAACTCGAAACACTGCAATAACTAATATCTAACAACTTCAAGTTACTAGGGAAGTCAAATTCCTACGGGCATGAAGGGTCCCGAGAGAAGTCAAATTACGGAAGCTATAAATACTACTAGGAAGAGGGCCGTCAAAGTTAGAGGAAGTTATATCCCCAATGAAACTAGACTTGTTAGACTAAAAATCCACCGTGGAATAGAAGTGTTATCAAAATAGTTGTAAGAAATATCAAGCACAGTAAGGGATGTTACATTAAGACTAGGAACATGGGGATGTATATCCGAGAGTCGACAAAAAGACAAACCAATCAATAGCTTTGCTAAGGTCTATGCCACGCATATCCAAATGATGCAACCAACGAAGACTTGACAACCACTGCATTTTCATCATGCTCATTGTTGTTCCATACAAATCACCAAGAGAAAGAACACGTAACTCTGAAATATTCCCGATTTGAGGAGGGTTCATCCCGCCAAAGTTCGATCTGGAGAGATTAAGACGCCTCAAATTTCTAAGAGAACCTATGAAGCTTGGAATTTGGATCTGTTTAAAATTATTGCAGCTCAAATCTAGATACTTGAGTTGCTTCAGCTCCAACAAGGAAGGACTTAAATGCCCTCCTAACATCTGCTTTAAGCCTTCTTTTTCTTCTTCTTTAGAGAGAAAATACATACCATCACAATGACCATCAGGTCCAGGAAGATGAATCTGATGGACATGGCCAGTGATGTTATCACAAACAATTCCAGCCCATCTGCAGCAATCGCTCGTCTCACCAACCCAAGAAGCAAGCCGATCTGCTTCGTCTATGAGGCCGTGCTTGAACCGCATGAGTGCTCGTCTCTCACCGTCCATGCATAATACATCACCAGACTTCTGATCAGAGAAGCACAAATGAAGCAAGGCCAAAACAAGAAGCAACCAAAAGTGAGAAGATGATAAATAAGAGATTGAAAATCGAAGAACACTCATATTGGTTTGTTAACAAGGAAATATGAGTCGCTGGATTTGTAGTTAACAAGAGGATGTGAGAGTTCAATTTATACTGATCATACGTATACTTGCTTGTCATGAGTAGCTTTCATTTTCCCGTAACGACGGGGAACTCTTAAAAATGTAAGACAGATTTATATGGTGGACATTAAGGATATAATTCTGTAAACAAATTGAAGCCAAGTGACTAGTCACACTTTCATGTAGCCACACAAATCTATTATCTTGCAAACTATTCCCGTTTAATAATATAATCTTACTACTTTAATAAACTCAAAAGTCTCCATATCTGAATTTGCACGACAGGTTTGAAAATCAATTTATGTGGACATAAATTAAAATGAAATCGTTGCAAGAATAAATAACGTATTTGTCGATTCAAGGCTTGTAGTTGGGCCTGTTCGTAGTGTACTGGAAGAACTCAAAGATGGGCCGGGCTCAACAAAAGGGATGGGCCAGTGGTAGTGTTTATTGGAACAGACGCAGCCCTTCGGATCTTAAATAGGAGAATTCCTTCCACTAAACGAAGATGCAATTATTGGAGGTATTTCCCTTTATTATTATTATTTTATTTTATATTGAAAGAAGTTAAAAAGAATAGTAACTTTTTTTTTTCACCCTCATACTTTGTATAATATACGTTTTTAACCCGTTTCATTACTTTGTATAATATACGTTTTTAACCTGTGTCATAATTTTTTTTTCACCCTAATACTTTGTATAATATACGTTTTTAACCCGTTTCATTTACTTTGTATAATATACGTTTTTATTTCCCTTTATATTGAAAGACAAGTTAAAAGGAATAGTAACTTTTTTTTAATTATTTTTTTAATTTTTGTTTCACCCTCATACTATAATATACGTTTTTAACCCGTTTCATTTACTTTGTATAATATCCGTTTTTATATCCCTTTAAATTGAAAGACAAGTTAAAAGGAATAGTAACTTTTTTTTTATTATTATTTTTTTTTAATTTTTGTTTCACCCTCATACTTTGTATAATATATGTTTTTAACCCGTTTAATTTACTTTGTATAATATACGTTTTTTGGAATAGACGTAGCCCTTCAGATCTTAAATAGGAGAATTCCTTCCACTAAACGAAGATGCAATTATTGGAGGTATTTTTATTATTTATGAACCACAAAACTTGCACCAAATATGTTACAGAAATTCATAATATTTGGTTTTCCATAACTTGCTGCGCACCAGAGGACCAACTACTACCCAAAATCCCACCACGAACCTAACCATAATGGAAACCGAGGCCCCAAACCCCAAGAACCCAAATAAAAGTTATGGCTCTCTATTTCTCAAAGCATTAGCATTAGGCCTGTAAATGAACCGAACGTTCATAAACTGTTCATGAACTTGTTCGGCGGAAAGTTCGGTTATGTTCGTTCATTTAATAAACGAACGAACACGAAATTTTTTTTTGTTCGTTTAATTAAACGAACGAACATGAACACATGTCGTGTTCGTTCATTTATGTTCGTGAACGTTCATTTATGTTTGTTAATATATGTTCATTTATGTTCGTTTATTAACGTTCGTTTATGTTCGTTTGTTTGTGTTCATTTGTTTTTTGATGAATCATGTACATTTGAACCACTAATTTGCATGTGTTTTTGGATTAGTTATTAAGTATTAGATTTGTTCATGTATGTTAATTAATTTTAATTTATGTTCGTTTGTGTTTTTTACGTTTGTTCGTTTGTGTTCGTTTTATGTTTGTTCATTTGTGTGCGTTTAGCTTTTTAACGAACAAACATGAACGAACACGAACATTTTCATTTTTTTACCGAACGAACATGAACAAAAAAATGTGTTCGATTATGTGTTCGTGTTCGGTTAAAATTAAATAAACGAACATGAACACATCGATGTTCGTGTTCGTTCGGTTCGTTTACATGCCTAATTAGCATCAGATTCCCTATATCTATCCTTATTTCTAAAATTTAAAGAAAATGCAAAAAACTCTTCTTTTTTACTTCACATCAACATCCTTAAAAGTTATACCCATAGGTCTGTAAATGAACCGAACGTTATACCCTTAAAAGTTATACCTATAGGTCTGTAAAGAAAATGCAAAAAACTCTTCTTTTTATTTCTTAAAGCATTAACATTAGGCCTGTAAACGAACCGAACGTTATGAACTGGGTTGAAACTCTTAAAAATCAAAGTAAATTAATAATAGAGTTCTGAATTTAAACTCCATGACCGATATATGGTGGACATTAAGGATATGATTCTGTAAACAAATTGAGGCCAAGTGACAAGTCACACTTTCATGTAGCCACACAAATCTATTATATTAATTAACCTATTTGTGCACCATCTTATTTTACTTTATTATTTTTCTTTTTCTTTTTGCAGGCGATATCTTTTTTATTAAATGAAAATAACCCAATTTACATGATTATTAGACTATGTGCATTCAAACACACTGTTATAAATAAATCAATAATATTAGCTGAAATATTTTTTTATAATACTAGCTGTTTAGTTTTTTTTTAATTGTTTGATAATTCTATTTCGATTGAAAATGACTATAAAGTCCAAGTAAACTCATAAAGTCTCCATATCTGAATTTGCATGACAAGTTTGAAAATCAATTTATGTGGACGTAAATTAAAATGAAATCGTTGCAAGAATAAATCAGCTAGCCATGTCAAGCCCAATTGGGCTCAGAATTGTATCTCAATAATGTATTTGTCATAATATTTGGTCTTCCATAACTTGCTAAGCACCAGATGATATAATGATGAAGGAGATAAATAAAGGAAAGATAAGATCAAACCTATTACTCCCGCTTAAGGTGGAGCATGTATGTTACTAATGCCTAGCTTGTCGAGTAGAGAACGTAAGTGTTGAACTCCTAATCCCTTTGTGAACAAGTCGGCAAGTTGTAATTTAGTGTCAACCTTCATCGTTTGAATATCTTGAGACTCTATTTTTCTACCAAAAAATAGTAATCCATCTTAACGTGTTTGGTTCGTTCATGAAAGACAGGATTGTCACAGAAGAGAGGAGTTGATCCACTCTAAGATATATCATGTTCGTGATCGTCATGTGCGTGTGCGTGCAAGTTAGGGTCCCCACAAATGTCCACTTGTGTTTGTCTTAAAGGAAACAATATTCTTAGGAGACTCCCACTAATATGTCATTCAAAGTTTGATCGCCCACCTATGTGAGAAGTTCCACACTTTTTCTTTCCAATTTTCACAGCTTTACATAGCTTTAAACACACAACTTCGAGCATCGATATCTCATTCTGTCTTCGTAATGTTTGGGTGTGGTTTGGTTCATTGCACAGCCCTCAGAACATAGAACATAAACCTAAAAAGAAATAGTTATATATACATTATTTGCATATATTTATTTATATCCAAAGTTGGAAAATTAATCATTTTTGCAACTTGTTGAAAAAAACACATTTTTACCTAAAATTTCCAACAATCCTGCACATTAATGGAGATTGATCTTTACTCTTAAATATTAAGATGCAATTTCAACGGTTGAGTAATGTAGGATAAGTAGATGTTACATATGAACCCTCCATTGTGAAACATACCTAGTCTCGTAGCGTTAGTAGACATGATGTCATTGCGATGTTCTTTCCATTGAGTTCCTTCATAAGTGGTGTTCGCTTGATGGTAGGTATTGGGCTCACCCTCAACGATACAATTCATGAAGTCCAGACCAAAAGATTTTTCAATCTTTAGTCGTTTGGTTCTTCTTGGTTCATCCTTTTCAACCTCAGGTCATTCATGTCTCTCATCATGAACGAAATCATCAACCAGTGTTGATGAACTTACATGCCTCATCTCATATCTCCAACAAACTAGGTAAAAGTTGATACCCATCTTAGCAAGTACAATACTGGTTGGTAATGGTCAGGGCCGGCCCTGGGGTAGGCCGAGCCGGAAAGCCGGCCATGGCCTTTTTTTTTCGGGTGCTTAAAATTTTTACGGGGCTTGTATATATATATATGTGTGTTTTTTATAAAATTTTAAATATAGGTTTTATATATTGGGTCATTTTTATAAAACTTAAAAATATATTGGGCCCTTTTTATAATGGTTGGACCCTTTTAATCTTTATAATGGTATTGGTTGGGCCCTTTTAAAACTTAAAACCCAATATCAAATCATAGATTTTTTTTTTAAAAAAAAGGACGAATTGTTGCAGCCCTGATCACTGATCTGCCTCCAGTTAGTGGATTGGCGATGATAGCTATCGAGAACAAAATTTTAGAGGGCATAAACTGTGAAGAGGTCATCGGTTAGCTATTACGGTATGTAATATAACATACTACATTTTTTTCTATGTTTATTGGTATAACGTTAATCGTCGTTTAAAAAAAATTTAGTTTATATATTTTGTTCGTATGGGCGTTTTTTTTTCTGGCTCGGCCGAGGCACTTAAATCCTCAGGACCGGTCCCGGTAGTGGTCAATGATTACCAATTTTACGATCTGATAAAAGTTTTCATTCTCATCCCAAACATACATACCGTTTACCTAACATACTATACAACCCACACTTCATTAAAAGCCTTTAATCTGTTCATCGTTTTCTCGTGATAATAATGTTTCTGTTGATTTTGACCCGTTTGGTTTTTCCGGTATATTAATTTATGAAACGTATGATTGCGTTTGAATTGTTTGCATCTCCACATACCGGAAAAAAATGTGTTTCACATTTTAGATTATGTAATAAGTGTTGAGGACTTATATGCCCGAGTAACGACATTTGACAACACGACCACCAAGATAAGATCCAAATAGTTACACAACGAACAACAATATATCAGAAAGGTCATTTAAGGATTTAAACGAGCCTTACACGAGTTACACCGAAAGGCAAGATAGAAAGAATCTAGTGACCAGATTGTTGTCACGTGGTGTTACATCTTGCTTGTCGTCTCCTAGTCGCGAAAGGTATAACCTTACACCCCTATGGTTATTGAATATTTGGTTTGCATTTGGACTAATGGTGAGGCAATCTAGGGTTTAGCCTAGATCAGTTCGTGCTTGTTTTATACTGCGCGTTTTAAAACCTTTACACGAAACCCGATTTGTGCACCTCTTGGTTAAAGTGTTTTTCTAATAATCTGAAGTGTTTTGGGCCTTTACCCCTATCTTTTATTTACCTAATTAATTAAATGTTGAAATAGGTTAAACTAGATTGTTACACCCGCTCTTCGCGACGAGTGTCTGGCCCCATCGTTAATAAAATTTAAATTAAAACATAAGTACAACGGTAAAAATAATATTAATTAAAGAGAAACATAAAACTAAATAATAAAAAAAGAAATAAACAAAATAAAATAATTAATGGTTCGGTCGTCGAAAAACATAAAAGCGAATAACGATACGGGTTCCGATAATATCAATACCGAAAATGATGTTGTTCGCTCATAACAGGTTCGGTTCATCACAGTACAACGGTAACGGCGCTCACTATAGGTAACGATAAAAAAACCTTAGTTTTTTAATACAACTCAGTTAGAAAAATTATATCGGAATGTTGACAAAAAAAACTAAAAACACCCGCGCGCCTCCGTATTTTGAAAAAAGTTAACGAATGAAAGTTATTAAAGGAAAAAGAAATTAATAGAAAAATGAAACATGTTAAAAATGTATATTATATAGTATAAGGGTTGAAAATGAAAATGTTGAAAAAGTAAAAAAAAAAAAAACTACAAAACTTTTGTACCAAAAATCAAAAGAACCAAACTTTGGTGGCAAAAACTCAAAGAAGCAAAAGTTGACTATTTCTGAATTTAACTAGGTATTTCCCCTTCACGCGTTGCGGCGGTTTGCCTTTTATTAGCATCCTAAAGAGGGGAAATTGATCATATGAAGCAGCAAATACGGATTCCCCTTGAATAGTGTGATAGACTAACAACTCCATTAAAACACTTGACCCGAGCTATTCCATCCATGCTACTATGGGCAAGCATTTCCTACAAGGAAACTTTCACTTCAAATAGGTCGAAGTATGCCAAGCACAGTCTAATGATTTTAGTAAAATCTTAATGATAAAAAAAACACATTAAACAGTTTTGAATCTCATCATTTACTGAATAATAGTAGAGGTGGTTGTTTCAACTCATATACATGCCAATTAGTTGATTTGGGTTAGTCTTCAAAAGGATCAAGTATAAAAAAAAAAAATATTTAGTACTAAGTGCGCGCAGGTGACGAAATTACCAAATTAAGCCTATATGAAAAAAGTATAATATCAACTCAGGACCTTATGAGTTTAACTACAAAAAACTATAATTACCAGTCAGCCAGACACTTTCATCTTGACACCTCTGCATAAGGGCAAGTGCTGATTTGGTGGATGGGTGAATATTCCCCCAAAAAAAAGAACAATATTTGGATGCTGCAGGCTTGCAACCTAAAAGAATTGGCAGAACAAAGCAACAATCACTAAATAATAAATACATAATTTCAACAAAATAAATAATTAATAATAAGAAATTTATTGCCTCCCGCCTGTATTCGTTGAATTTTTTGGCATGGAAATCTTTTTCCAAGGAAAGTGTCTTCACAGCAACATCCTGTAAGTAATTAACCGTGAAGCAAAACTGGGAGGGTTATAGGCTATAGAGAGCTTATATTAAACTATAAACAAAAATACCGATAAAAAATTTATACTGCTACTACTTACTTGTCCATTCCAATCAGCACGATTAACAATATCAAAAGAACCTGAAAATGCACCAAGTGACTGTTTGATTAATTGGTCAATTTGGATTACGTGTTTATCTCTATCAGGTCAAATGGGTATAATTAAAAAATAGCTAAAAAGGAAATGGGTTAAATGTGTAAAACATGTTGACACTGACCCAAGTAGGGGTGTTAAACAGGTCGTGTTCGTGGGTTGGCGGGTCCAACCCGGCACGAATCCGAAAATTTGATTGAAAGCATAAAACAAAAAAACGTACCTGAATGCATAAAACTTGATTGGCGGGTCCAACCTCAGGTAAGCTTTTACTTTCCTTATTAACAAAACAAAATATATAAAAAAAACCTATCTTATTCTTATCAAGTCTCAAATATTTGATTGAAGGCATAAAACTTAAAAGTGTACCTAAAAATTAAACGGGTTTAATTACTTCAAGGTATAAATAAGTCATTTTAAAATGAGACGGGCCAAATGGGTTTAGTTAGTTGAAAGTGTAAATTACCCGTTTTAATTTATATAGAAATCTTCTTATAAAACTTATTTTGGTAATGTTAGTAAAAAAAGTAAAAGGATAAAAAAAACAAACAGAAGGAACGAACTGAGGTCGAGCCTACTTGACCGCCGGGTCGGCACAGCTTGTTGACAGCCCTAGACCGATTCAACCCGAATATCTGAATTCAAATGAACCGTGAGTAGGTTCTCTCATTTAACTTTCGGAAAATCAAGAATCAAATAACTTTATTACAATGGTAGTTGAATTTTGTAAATCAAACGATTTAGGAGGTTTTATATAATACATTGTGGGTGACTTTTGATCCGTTTCCATATTAGCTTCTTCTTCAAAATGACCCAGCAGAGACAAAGTACAACCAAAATCAACTCTTACAACGACACCAGCAAAAATAAGCATAAACTCAAATCTCACAATTGAAATCTCACATGCTAGTCAAGTTTGGAAGACTTGATTGTCAGTATGGGATAGGCCCTTGCAGATTGTTTTGGCTCAATATCCACAATTGAAATGCTTACCAAGTTCGGTCCACACTAAGCATGTGCAAAACATGTTATTCAACTAATTTAACAAAATCCCAATTCTGAGAACAAATCAAAATTTGCAACTAAATTTTGAACTTACTATCATACCCCCATTAATAGTCCACCTAAGATTGATATCCCCTGCAACTTTAACATCAACACATTGAAATCTTAGCATAAAATATAACACATCATTAATTAACTGCTAAATGAATTGAATTGGCTTCCTTCTGTGCCATACACACAGACAACATCACTAAATATGGCTTTTAAATGAGAACATATGATCACCACATCACGGTGGGTCCGTAAATGTCATCAATTTATTGTTTTTCATCTCAAAATCTTTGTTGTATGTGAAAGAGGGGTTCTTGTAGAAGTTTGTTCTCTTTCCCACTTCTTCTGGATTGCTGCAAATCAATGGTTAAACAAAACGATGACAAATACGAAACAAACCCTAAAGGCTTCAAAGACAACCGGCAATCCAAAATCACAAACACAAAACTAAATGAGGAAAAGAAATTAGATCAGAAGAAGAAGAAGAATGCGTACCATCGTCACTATTCACCTCCTTCCTTCACTATTCAGCGCTAATTTGCATTTCAAAAACCGCCAAATTTAAGAAACAGAAGCACCAAAATTGGTAGATTCCTACGAATGAAGTCGGAGGATCGTATCTCCTAACACCATCGGTTTCTTCTTATGTAACGTCTGCACACCATAACTCCACCTATCTTTCTACAAACCTAAAATTGACGATGTCATCGTCTCGTTTGATCCAGTTGCTTCTATGTTTGCTGCTGCTGCCTCAATTGACGCTGATTCAACGGAGTAAAACGCGGCAGGGTAATCAATTGTCCTTTTTATGCATATTAATTGTGTGTTGCCTTCAAAATTGCACACTTGTAGTTGTTGATTTGTTGTTGTTTGGCTTATTCTCTCAAATTCATTACTTTGCTGACCTAAGTTGACTTCTTTTATGCATCATTGTAATTATTGGAATAATATTAAGACATTTATTGGTACAGGTTCTGTATAATTAAACTGTTCAGGACTTGGATTAAATGGATGTACAAGATAATATTGAGTCTTAGGAATAAGATATTTTTGCATATGGAGGAGGTAAGCAAGCTTCTCAGAATTCGTATTTGTAATAATAGTGGTGTGCAACTTCGCCAGTTGTGCTATGTCTTGGCTACTTCTGGTTGCAAATTCAAAAAAACAGATCTAAATTCACTTGAGAAGAACACTAAGGTTATTAATGCTGAAACTTCTTAATTCTACTGGTATATTGTAGTCATGGGACGTTATGACACAGAAAGATGATTCAATATGGAAACTAGTATCATGCCTCATGTTCGTAGATTTCATGTATAATGTCATACTTTCTCAGGTTCACCGTCTAAGGATACAACAGAGAATGACAAGTGATGAACTTGGAATCTTAGAGGAAGAACAAGAAAGCAAACTTCCAAATTTTCCTTCATTTATCCCCTCCTTGCCTACTCTGGCAGATAATTTTCTCTTATTTCATTGATATACCTATAGCAAATTAACCGATTTTTAACATTGGTGGTAGTCGTATTTTATATCTTTATGCATTTAGACATACATGAAGCTCTTCGTTTTTCTTTTCTTAAAGCCTAACTAAGTTTTAAGTAGTTTCTTGGCATGTAGACATCTGTTTCTACATGGTGATGGAATCAGGGTTTGCAATTGGGCTGGAACTGGACCAACATGGTGAGCTGGAAGAGCTTAAAGAAGGGTTGGGCTCCACAAAAACACGGGCCAGTGGCTATGTTTATTGGACCAGACGCAGGCCTTCACAGTTAAAGCCCTTTGGCTTTTAATTGAGGAAAATTTCACTAGTGTCAATCTATACAAAGATAAGATGCAATTATTCAAAGCATGTTTGTTATTTATGAACCACAAAACTTGCACCAAATATCATACAGAAATTCATAATATTTGGTCCTCCATAACTTGCTACCCACCAAAGGAGCAACTAATACCCAAAATCCCACCACGAACCCAACCAGTATACTTGTAATAAGTCCCCAGTCTGGCCCATCGGAGTCGTCACTTCCTCTTCCTTCACCACCATCAGCCACCCCTCCACCGCCCTGCCTTTCACACCTTAAGCTAACTGGAGCTCCACATAGTTGGTTTCCGACAAAGCTCGATTCCTGAAAGCTCTGAATCTGAGTGCTCAACGGTATTCTTCCTGTCAAATTATTGTATGACAAATTTAACCCATTCAAGAAACTCAATTTTGACATGCTCAAAGGAATAATTCCATCAAGCTGATTCCTTGACAAATCAAGTAATTCTAACAGCTTCATGTCACCGATCTTCTCGGGGATCCTCCCTGTTAACTGATTACTGGAAAAATTCAAGAATCTTAACTCCACAAGCTGTGTAATCTCATCTGGAATAACCCCATGTAAATCATTATCCGAAAGATCCAAAAATGTTACTAGACCAAGAATGCTGCTATACCCATTCACCCTCCCTCTCATCACCAACCAAGCACTTGCCATAAATTCATCCCGTGCTAGCTCCACAATCTGATTCGGATCAACTTTTCCGGTCATGACACTAAAATTGCTGAAGCAATTCGGTATTCTTCCTGAAAGATTGTTGTCAGCAAGATCAAGAATCTGGATAGAATCAAGTCTGCAGATTTCATCCGGGATGTTGCCATTGAGTTTGTTTGAACGAAGGCTGAGAAGCTTCAAAACTGTGGATTCTCCACCTTTTGATATCGGTATACCTCCAATGAAGTTGTTTTCAGAAAGATCAACGATCTGTAAGCTCTTTGAGTTCATTAGATTTACAGGTACTTCTCCTGAGAGCCTGTTATTGTGCATGCTTAGTGACTCTAACGAGGATAAATTTGCCAAAGATATTGGAATTTCACCGGTGAGATTATTGTTCTGAAAGTTCAAGATATTCAAAAATTCCCAGGTTGTCCAGCAATCAGGAAGAACACCTGAAAGATTGGTATTCCCCAGATTCATATATATAACTTGTTTCTGTTCTGTGTCCATTTTATTGCAAATGAAATCGTTCAGAGACATTGACGATAGATTATTATCTGAGATATTCAGATACCGCAAACTAGAAAACGTGCTCCAGAACCATCTTGGAATGTCATCTGAAATCCCGGTGCTGCCTAGATACAAGATGAATAAATTGCTCTGATTTTGAAGCCAAGAAGGGAATTTTGGACCTAAATGCCAAGAATTCAAGGTCAAACGTTCGAGTTGAAAAGGTGGTACCCAGTTATCATCTGATAGCTCGAGTCTTAACTCATTTGAATCTGCCAGTAAAGTGACTAAACTTGTGAGATTAGCAAAATGATCTTCAGTAACAACACCTGTTAACAAATTGTGATTGATGGTTAGTGTCATCAGCTTTGTAAGTTGGCCAATGCTTCGAGGAAGAGTTCCATTTATTTCATTATACGAAAGATCTAACAGCTCCAAAGCTAACAACCCCCCTAAAGAATCTGGTAACGGGCCAGAAATGGAATTGAAACGAAGATACAACGTTTGCAAGGATGACAGTCTTCCTACCGAGTCAGGAATCGGGCCTGAAATTGAATTAAATGCAAGTTCTAGAGTTTGTAAGGATGATAAGTTCCCTATAGAATCCGGGATTGACCCAGAAATCAAATTGTTGTTCAGATCAATATGAACCAAATTCTTCAGATTCCCGAGTTGTAGTGGTAAATTGCCAGAAAGCCCGCTTGATGCAAAACTTAAAGACTCAAGTTTAGATGATTCACATTCGAACAAATTTCTGAGGACATCTAATAGACTTTTGCCATCAAAATTATTCCAAGTAAGGCTAATTTCTCTTAAATTACAGATGCTTTCTGTAGACGAATCATGCGTATCCTGAATACCCGTGAGTTGATTATCTGACAAATCAAGGGTAGTAAGGGTATTCATATTCATAAGACCAGCAGGAACTAGCCCGGTGAAATTACAACGAGCAAGATTCAGATATGTCAAGTTTTGGAAAGACCCAATGTAGGTGGGAATCGGGTACCCTCCAACATCGTTGCAGCTCAAGTCTAAATACTCGAGTGAAGTCAAATTCTGCAAGGATGGGTTAACTTTACCTCCAAATCTCTGTATGGATGCTTCTTGAGGATTGTAGTCAGCAGCTGTGGGATCGGGCCCACGAAGGTGAATCTCGCTGACATGGCCAGTTAGATTGCTGCAGGTGATTCCGTGCCATTTGCAGCAATCTGCATTGCTTCTGTTCCAGGAAACGAGCCGGTTTGCACCATCAATGAGGTCGTTTTTTAACTCCAAAAGCGCGATTTTCTCGTATTCGATACATTGAATGTGGCTGGAATTTTCGTTAGACAAAGAACAGTGAAAGAAAGTAAAGAGTGTGAGAAGCCAAAGGTATGAGAAAGAAGATGTGTGGGAACTCATTGTTTGATACCAAGAACCTGCAATCTGGAAAAAAGGTTAGGATTTTTAAGTGGATGGTTGGACACCAGCTTTGAATTTTGTAAAAAGTCAAGTTGATGATTTAAGTAGTCAACAAAGGAAGACCCAAGTTGTGTTTCCTTCACATTACAGTGATTATGGGCTCAGCCGACGTATATTTTATATGTACTTGCTCTGTTTGTCTTCTGTAGCCAACTAGGTTATGTGTTAGTGACTTGAGAGTTAAAATTTATAATGTTCCGTTTAGACGAACTTTCTAATATTATTGATCAAATGAAAAAATAACGTTCAGACGTTATAAAAGACAAGGAAACCTAAAGTAAAAAACGTAATTATATTTTCAGTTAAATATGTTCTCTGTTAACCCGCGTGCTGTGGCGGGGCTCTGTTTCAAACGAAAAAACTGGATAAAAAAGACATTTAATGACGATCTCTTTGGAAATCACGAAAAAGTCATGTTGTATAAATGAAAAAAAAAACGAAAACGATAAAAAAACGTTTAATGAAAATATAAAACACTATGAAACTGTCAAGAACAGAAAACCAAAAAAATAAAAATCGGTCAAAAAAAGTTATAAAGAAAGAGATAAATAAAAAACTAAAATTAAAGAACGGCACGTGCTTTATATCAATCGAAAACAATAAAAATAAATAGCAACGTGAGTTCTAATAACACTAATAGCATGCACTGATGTTGTACGTTAGTTATTGGTTCGGTTCATGAAAGCACCGGTACTTGGTATAGTTTACGATATAAAAAAATGCGTATTTGTGATTATTTCGTCACAAAAATGTTTACAATTTAACCTAACAAAAGTCGTGCTTTACATCAACCGAAAACCATTAAAAATGAACACCGATACCGATAAAACCAATACCGGCAACGATGCGGTTCGTCACGGTATCAGAACGGTAACGATACTCGCTATATTCGTCACAAAAATGTTGTACGATGTAACCCAACAAAATTCGTGCCTTACATTAACCGAAAACCATATAACGAACACCGATACCGGTATCGATAATACCAATACTGGCAACGATGTTGTTTGCTCATTATTGATGCGGTTCGTCACGGTAGCGGAATGGTAACGGTACTCGCTATAGTTTACGATACAAAAAAATAGTAGGTTTTGAATACAACTCCGTTTTTGAAAAAATATTATATCGGAGTGTCGGCAAAAAAGGTCTAAAGACAGCTACGCATTCAATTTAGCAAAAAAGTAAACGAACAAAAGTTATTACAGGAAAATGAAAATAATAGAAAATGAAATTGATTAAAAACGTATATTATAAATAGTATAAAAAGATGAAAATGAAAATAAAAAATAAAATAAATCTACTCTTCATCTCTTGCTCGAATGTATATATGCCAGTAGGCGTTAACCCGCGTGCTACAGTGAGGCATACGTTAAGTCGACTCGTTTTTGAATGTACGTTATTTTTTAAAATCATGAAAAAGTTACGTTATTTAATAAATAAAATAAAAAAAGATAACTAAACCTTGGGAAGTGGGATGGTTTTCTTTTTTGAAAGACGAACATTGAATGTTGTGACGTCGCAACCTCCGTCACATGGGAGAGTCTCGTCTAACTCCGGCCAATATGTTGTCTTAACCGGACCCACTTGGCGTCAGAGTTGAAGAGCTTCCAAGGAAAAGTTTCACCCAATACGTCCCCTTCCGGGCTTGAGGGAGAACTGAGGCTCAAACCTTGGATCGGCATGGGTAAACCTAAGTGTATCAGCCTAAAAGTTAGCCCTCATTTACGATGCCGCGGAAATTAATAATGGTAGCAGGGATCGAACCCGAGTCTCTTAAAACTTCAGGCCTTACTTCAACCACTACACCACTAACTTCTTTCGATTTCTAAGCCGTTGATTTGGACTTTACCTAAAACCTTTGAGGCTTTCATAGAAATATAGTGCAACTTGCTAAAACATACCATGCTTTTATCACGCATCTAGACAGAAAGGGTAATCTTTTAAATTTGTCATTTAATGAGCAACTTGCACAATTGCACATCTCCCATCACGTTTCAAATTATCCTTTTTTTAAGACACAATTCTTAATTTACGTACTAGTACGACTTAGCACCCATTATTTTATTAAACCTTGATATTTGTATAAGATTTTTCTCAACCACTGATTAACCAACCCCAATAACAAGTTTTAAATTATCCTAAAGAGTAAAGAGCGTCTTCAATCTCAATACGTGGGGGGTGTCCGTGACACCTGATCGTATATATTAGAATTTCTCATCGGAGATGCTCGAATATCCAGATTTGTTATATAATTCTTTTATATATACATATGATAAAGTAATTATTAGAAATATGGTACTTTTTTGTTTAAAAAATATTTTGTAGGAAGGTGCAAGCACAATCTCACATAATTATAAGGGCAGAGAGTATACCTCCTCCCGTGACCAATTGGAACCGTCATGTTCTTCGGTACCGTAAGTAGAGCAGCGGCGGACCCATAAATTTTTTTATGGGGGTCAGAAATTTTTTGAGTCGGTTACTAGCGATATATAACACTAAAAAATTTTCATTGAAGAGCGAACGGGGGCTATTGCAAAATTTTATGGGGGCAAACCAGATTTTAAAGCATATATAACATTAATTTTATTATGGAGGGCAGCTGCCCCCACGTCCACTATATAGGTCCGCCCATAAGTAGGAGGACGGTGTTCCCGTCGTCTGCTTCCCTCTTCCTTCCCGCTCCAACACAATTGATTTATTTCCTAAGAAGGTATATGCTTATACATTAAACATATGGTTTATTTCCTTCATGTTAATTGTTTTAGAGTGAAACCTCTTTTGGCTTATATTTTAGACATGCAGGCTAATAATCGGTCCTATATTATTAAACTCATATTAACGGAAGTCCTAACCCCGGATAGTATGTTTATTTTCAACACCAAAACCAAAGAAATTAACAATGTGAACTGGATAATAAAATGTCCAGAAAAGAAGAAAAAAACAAAGTCGCATGGGAAATTCGGATTAGCAGCCTTGAAAGAATCCCAGGATAAGAAAATATTAAATAATTATGAAATATGAAGTGATTCAGAAGTTTCGAATGGAATCACTAAAAAAGGTTTAATAATATAAAGCATCATAAATTACTATTTCTTTAACAATGTAGTGTATACTTGAATTAGAGTTGCTTCCTGGTAGCTTACAAGAACTATTTTTTTAAAGCGAGTGAGACTTGAATCCATGACCTCCTCAAACCTTGATCTTTCTAGAGAATTTTCCTCTATCACTGGGCTACCAACCCCAATGGTTGCTTACAAGAACTTAGTTAATATAATAAAAATCTATACATAATAATAAGTAACTGGTTGTGTCATGTGTTAGAAACTTAGAATAAGTGAGTCAAATATTTTTTTTCCCCCGCTTATTCTTCTTTGTTAGTAACTATTTTATATTTTCTTTATTAACCGGGCCATCTTGATAGATCAAGTGAGGAGCCACCTTTGTCGGACTTTTCATTTTAATAGATCAAGTGGCCTTCTTGTATGGACTTGGGCTTGCTTTGATACTTGTTGTGCTTTGGCCCTTATGTGGGCTTTCATCGAGTATCTTAAAGATGGGCCCGTGCCTGAATTTGTAGGGCGACACTTGAATGGTCATGTGCATGTATAGGCTCCGGTCTTTCATTCAGGCCCTCTTGAGCTATGGGTCAATGCGTATAACTGTATAAGCTTGGATGGTCATGCGCATCATAGGCTTGGGTCTTTTATTACATCTTTTTTATGGTTTGCTGTTGTAACTATTTGTTTAAAACTCTATGGTTTCTCATATGCTCTTTATGTCCAGAGAGGTTCTTTTTTGGGAGCTGGGGGTCTCCCTGAAGTTAAGCCATTGTTCAAGCTCGGCTCGTTTACACCCTTGATATATATTAATCTCAGAAATGCTTGATTTTGGGTTCTACTATGCGATATAAATATTTAAGGAGTGTATCAACTACACGTACAAATATTTCGTAGCACGGTCATACGTTGGCCCGAAATTCTAACTAGTTTCATACATAAAATTTATAAATCAAATTTCTCATTGGGGATCAAGCAGTTTCATTAGTTGATGATACATTTGCTTCATTTTTTCTCCTAAAGCACCACGGCCTCCAGAATCTTGATCTTGCCATGATGCTTGCCACTGTTTATCATAAAATGTAGCCTCATCCGCTAGATTCTTGAGATCCTTTAGCGACTCGGTTTGCCTAAAAAAAACTACACCGATAACTGCCATGAACAAACCGATCTTACATATGAAATTACCACTTTGCCCCACGACATCAAGCCCGGTCAAAACATCCACAAGATAAGCCATAAAGAACCCGATCATTGCAGCTCGACCTACATCATAGCAAATAGGTCAACCAAAATAAACAGATAACATATTAGTTAGTTAGGGTTTATTGTAATATCTTTTCTATAGCCAGAAGGTATAATTTGATTAAGTTTTCGTTGTAATTATCCTCATAGTATTCTTATACATAATACCTTACAGATTTTCATTATTTTATATGGATGCAGTACAGGTAGAGATTAGACGATACAACAAGGACTAACCATTGATCAATTCCGCCTCAGGAAGGTGAGAATGTGTGATCCAAGCCCACCAAGGTATAATGGAGCTTCTAAACAGCACAGGTTCTTGATTTGTTGCTCCCTCTGGAAATAATTCAAGAAACTTTCTCCTCCTGGCTTCTGCAAAACCAAAAACAGTCCAAATTTGAGATTTAGCGCGACGCTATATAATTCAAGAAATCAAATATATATATATATATATATAGGGGAGGGATCAAGAGAAAACCACAAAGTTAGGCGAAAACCAAGAAACCACATCATTTTAGGCAATTTTTTTATTTACGTATACGTATCCAAAATCAATTTTTTTGATTTACGTATACGTAACCGCAATTTTTTGTTTTATGTTTACGTATACGTAACACTATGTGTAAAAATGTTTTTTGGTAAAAATGTTTAATATTACATTGATACTCTTATAAATAAATAAAAATAAAACAAAACAATAAATAAAAATTATTATATGATTGGATAAAATTGGTTTTTTTAGTGGTTTTCTCGGTTTTCGCCTAACTTGTGGTTTTCTCTGGAACCCTCCCCTATATATATATATACACAGAGATGAATGATAATTACTCACCAGCAACAATCAGGGCATCCTAATCCATTTTCCCAGATTTCACAAACATATTCAGATCCCAAGTCCCCTGTTTCCCTCGCGCATCAACGAATTTAACACTAGAAGTTTCTGTCCCATCACCATTCTCAACTCCCTTGTTGTGGTTTTGTTCTTGAGGTGTGATTAGACTGTTTTGGCCTTCGACATTCAGAGCTACAATTTTCGAGTCCTGTTTGGTTCCTAAAGAGCGGGTGGTTCCGAGCTGAGATGGTTCTTTGGTGGCTAAGTGAGGTGAACTGCAAGCTTTGTACATTGCAGCATTGATGACAATAGAAGCCATAGCTGCTTGTTTGTTAAAAACAAGATCTTTGTTCTGTTTATCTCAAGCTGCTTTTTTAAAGAGACTTGACACTAAAAAGGAAAAAAAGGTATTGCAGCCCATAACTTGATATACAAGGAAGGATCTTATCTCTTGATGTTATGATTATGGGAGGCTTTTGTCATGTACTTCTTTGTGATCTTCTTCCACCTTCTCTGTTTATATATCTTATTAATACATGATATATCTTATTGTAGATTTCAAAACAAACTTAAAACTAAGGTAATTTTTTTCTTTAAAAAGTAATGTAACATGAGTTTATAACCATGTGTTCTCATAAAATTTTCTTTTTTCAGTTTCAGTTTTAGATATAATTTAGTTTTTCTTTGATAAGTATTTTTAGTATTTAAAAATACTTTATGTTAAATACTACTTATTTTTTAATAAAATTTTGAAATGTAGAAAAATACTAAATAAAGTTTATTTATTATTTAGATTTTTATGAAATATTAAATATTACAGATTATTATCTAAAATAAAACTTGATGAAAAAAAAGAAAAGTTATCATATTTCAAATTGAGTGAATGAAGTCACTTTACTTTTAACAAACAAAAAAATTACATTATAATTATAATATGGGTAACTTTATAGAATAGTAATCAAATTTCAAATATGCTTTAATTTAGTTACCCAATACGTATTTTACACGGTATACGTCCTCGAGTATACTATGGTGAGTAACCTAATTAGAACACTTTTGAAACTTGGTTACTATTCTGTGGTGTCTTCTCTTATAATATAGTCTAGGTTAAAATCCCGTGTATTACACGGGTTGAATAAATAAAATGTTAAATACTTAGTAATAAAATTTTCATATTTTTAAAAACCCGTGTAATACACGGGCTGAATAAACCGGTATATTACATCGGTTGAACTATTTATAATTAAATAATAAGTATCCGTAATTAGATTTATATTAAAAATTAATTCTTTTAATATCATTTTTAATATGAGAGAGAGAGTCGGAAAAAAATGATACAAATGAACCAGAAAGTGACACGTGTCCATACAATTTTATTTATTAATATAAAGATTATTATTTGATATTATTATTTAATAGGAGAGAGAAACAGAAAAATTAATATTTAATAGGAGAGAGAGGCGGGAAAATAAATGTGAGGAGTAACTAAAGAGTGATACGTGTCCCCCATGGTTTTCCTTTATTATATAGTATAGATTAAACCAAAGCTAGTTAAATAGTATTTATTCCACTGAATTCTTGCCACGTCTTGTTTTTATTTTATTTTTTGTTTTCACCCTTATACATTCTTAACCTGTTTAATTTTTTACTAATTTCGTTTTCCTTTAACAACTTTTTTTAAAAAAATGAGGCAGGCAAATTTTTTTAGTTTTTTTTTGTCGACGCTCCAATATTTTTTGAAAACGGAGTTATATTTAAAATCCCCTATTTTTTTGGATATTGTGGCCTATAGCGACTGCCGTAACTGTTGTGGTACTGTGACGAACCAAACCTAATATTACATTTTTGTTTAGATTTTTTTAGCGATCAACCCGACACCCACCGCGGGTCGCGGATTTAACCAGCTAGTTGTATTTAAATCTTAGAAATAGGGTTTCAACACTAAATGGATAAATTGTGTAGGCCATATAGTTGATCCATATAACTGACATGGATTCTAATCCAGATAATTTGGGTTCTCGGGGCCCCAAATCATGAGATCCCCATTCCCCTCCTTCACAATTCAGCCCTAATTTGCATTTCAAACACCGAGATCAAAGAGCACCAAATTTAAAGACAGAGAAGCACCAAATGACGGATTAGATGCCGACGAACGAAGTCAATTACGATGAATTAACGGCTCTAAGGTCCAATTTCTGTTTCTGTAAATGCAAATTTCGACTCTTAATTATTGATTATTAGGGCTTTCTTTTTCTTATTATGAATTAACATCTCTGAGGTCCAATTTCTGCTTGTTCTATTGCATAATAACACGTTTTGGAATCAATGAACAAACAAAACCAGTTAGTACTCCACTCGCTCACATTGTTGTTATGTCACTGAAGAATGATGCAGAAAGAGAATAGAGCCCATCTCTTTGAGAATTTCATCCAAAAACAACTCTCAATTTGTAGTATTTCTTATATTAAGAAATATAGTTGATGGTGTTAGATGAAGAATGCAAAAGAAGGTATAAACTTGTAACTTTATTAAAAAATTAGTTGCTATTTATCAAAGCATAACCCAACATATTACAACATTCTTCATCACCTAGAAAGAAGGTTACCACAGTACTCATGAATAGCATTGCAAAACATACATTGCACATGATTCAAGCAACGAAAATACGCAATCCTCCATGTGGTGTTAACTATCAACGCAGCCAACACCAGCACGGCACCAACAATGAATCCAGACATTGTGCTAATGATTAAGTCCCAATCTGCTCCATGTGATTCATCTTTTTCTTCGTCTCTATTAGGTGCCTGATCAGTTGCACAACTTTCAGTGAGTGGATCTCCACAAAGTTTGTTGCCAAAGAAGGAGGACTCGTTGAGGCTCTGAAGTTGGGTGCTCGATGGGATTCTTCCCGTCAAATTGTTATAGAACACATTGAAGCTACTCAAGAAATTCAAGCTTGACAAGGTCATAGGAAGCTCCCCAGAAAGCTGATTAAGAGATACATCAAACGATAAAGTGATTTCAGATCTCCAATATTCTCAGGGATCCTCCCTATCAATTGATTTCTTGACAAGTTCAAAGATTGTAACTCTTGGAGGGCCGTTAGCTCACTTGGGATGCTCCCAGAAAAATTGTTACTTGAAAGGTCTAACATCATCACAAGTCCTAGAATTGTGCTATATGTGTCCTCTCGTCCCTTTATAACCAATGATGCACTACCAATGATTTGTGTCTTTCTAGTATATGAGAAGATAAATCTATCACTTGTAGTTTCTTTCCCAGAGAGTAGAGTGAAATTGTTGAAGCATCTTGGAATATTTCCTGATAGATTATTATGAGCAAGATCCAAGATCTGAACACTAGTAAGATAACAAAGCCCATGAGTAATATTTCTGTCAAAATTGTTTGATCGGAGGTTAAGAACTCTCAAATTCCAGAGTTCTGTTCCAAACCATGCGGGAATTTCTCCACCAAGTTCATTTCTAGCAAGTTGGAGGATCACTAATTCCTTCAAGCTGTTAAGAGAAGTAGGTAATCTTCCAGAGAGCTTGTTGTTGCGGATATTTAATACTTGGAGAGAAGACAATGATCCCAAAGTTCTTGGAATCCCACCAGACAAGTTGTTGTACTCCAAGTTTAAGAACACCAAACTTGGCCACTTCATCCAACACTCAGGAATGACACCTGATAGATTATTGTTTGCCAAATTAAGAATTTGTAAAGTTTTCTCACCATAAGGACACACCAAATGATGTAATGATCCCCCAAAGGAATTATTTGACAAATCCAGGATCACCGTCCATGAATTATTATCTGAGAGTTCAGGTAATTGCCCGCTAAGGTTGTTAGAACTCAAGTCAAGTACTTGAAGCGATGCAGGGATACCAAACAACCTTCCTTGAATTTGATTTCGTGACATATTTAAATATTGTAGATTGGGGAATGATCTCCAAAATGGCTCTTGAATCATTGTTGAAATCCTTGTGTTGCTCATATCCAACTCTACTAAATCCCTTTGCAGCTGCAGCCACAATGGAAATTGAGGCCCTAAATCCCACAAATTTAAATACAAGAACTGCAGCTGGAAAGAGGGAATCCAATTAGCAAGGCGCGGTCTTAGGGATATGTAGTTGCCTACTCCATTTAGGTACTTCAATCTTGCTAGTTTGTTGAAATGAGCGTCTGTCATGACACCAGTTAAAAGGTTGTATGAGAAATCTAAATAAACTACCTTTGAAAGTTGACCGAGGGTGTCAGGAAGGCTGCCATTGAGTAGGTTATTTGAAAGATCTAACACCTCAATTGAGGACAATCCTCCAATTGAATATGGAATTGGACCCGAGATAAGATTCTTTGCAAGAGATAGTGACCTCAAAAGAGATAATCTTCCTATGGATTCAGGAATAATACCAACAATATGGTTATTTCCAAGTTGGAGGTTCTCCAGATTTACAAGTTGTCCAAGTTGATTTGGAAGATGACTTGAAAGTCCTGAAGACTCAAGGGATAATGACTCCAGTCTTGGTGATTTGCACTCGAAAAAGCTTTCAAGAAGACTTGTTAAGCTAATATCAGGAAAAGGGTTTCCATCTAGACCAATATGTCTCAAATTGCAAAGATTACCCAATGATATAGGTATTGTATTATTGAGTACATTATATGACAGTTCAAGGCTAAGAATGGAAGTCAAGTTGTGAAGAGCACCAAGAACCGAACTTGATATACCGCAAGAACTAATATCTAATGAAATGAGATTACCACCTACACCACACAACCCATTTAGTACCAGTGAAGAACTCATGAAATCATTCCCGCTAACGTGAAGCGACTCTAGAGAAGTCAAGTTACGAAACCTATCAATGCTACTAGGAATAGGTCCACGAAGACCACACCCACTCAAATCTAGTGAAACAAGACTAGTTTGACTGAAAATCCACTGTAGCACGTAATTGTTATTAAAATCATTTCCAGAAAGATCAAGCAAGGAAAGAGGCGTGACATTAAGATTAGCAATATAAGGATCTATATCCACTAGTTGACTATGGGATAAATGTAGTTCGACCAGAGAAGGAAGGGTGTTGATCACCTGAAGCCAATCTGTTGCTTCACTAAGGTCCATGTTACTCAAATCCAGGTGATGCAACCAACGGAGGCTTGACAACCACCGCATGTTGGTGATGCTAGTAGATTCATATTCATCAGTATCTTCATGAAAACTTCCAAGACATAGGATGCGCAATTCTGTCAGATTCCCCAGTTGAGGAGGGATTGTTCCACCAAACATGGAACGAGAGAGATTAAGATTCACCAAAGTTATTGCAGCTCAAGTCTAAGTGCTTGAGTTGCTTTAGATTCAGAAGTGATGGACTTATATCCCCTCTTAATTTTTGCTTCTCGAATTCTTCATATTCTTCGATGTTGTTGTAATCATTCACACTACAGCTTCCTGGGAGATGAATCTTGTGAACATGACCAGTAAAGTTACCACAAACGATCCCAGTCCAATTGCAGCAGTCGTTCTCAGCAACCCATGAATCAAGTTGATCTGCTTTATCTATGAGGCCATGTTTGAACACAAGAAGTGCTTGTCTCTCATCATCCTTGCATAGTACACCGCCTTTGTTATTATTAGATAAGCATAAACGAAAGAAAGCCACAACCAGAAGTAAGCGGAAGTACCAAGAAGAGGAACATGAAAAGGTAAAACCAACCCTCATATTGATTGATTTAGTAGTAAATTAGTCACTTGTGCTCAGAGTTTAATCAAAATCATACAGTTCGTCAAAGTCTATCATGGATCCAAAATTCACATGTTTCACATGTTTCCAGATTATGATTGGAAATGAGATTGACATAATTATAGTTTAATATGTCTGTTTCATCAATGAGGTCATGCTTGAGGTAGAGAAATAGTCACTCCCTGTTTTAAGTCACAAGGAGATGACTAGTTTTATTTTAAAACATATCATTACAATTTCAGATTTTGAGGGCTTTCAGTTTTCTTTGAAAGTTTGAATAAACTAATGCATCATGGAAATAGCTGGTTAATTAGCAGATGAAGAGTCCCTTTCTCAACCTGCACAACTAGTTTAATATCAATTTATCTAGAGATAGATGGGCCAATTAGTGCCAAGTCAAAGTCAATTGTTGATCCAGCTGGTGTAAATGTTCTCCTTTTTCAGTACTATATTACTAATAAGAATGAAAGAAGTTGTGAAAGTCAAAGTCAACTGCTGGTGTTTTTATTTATGCTGTATTCCCTGTCATTGTGTTGGTAAGGAGAAAAGGCCTCTGTGAAATAGCGAGTTACAGGGGACAGAAACTCTTAACGGACCAGATGCTTGCACAAACTTTCATAAAGGTTTGCTCAACTCTCTGTCCCAAATTCCTTCGTCTCAAGCCCCAAGTTTGACTTCGAAGATTTTCCCTATTTATCTTGATTTCGTGTTAATTATGAAAACGTGTGAATCATAGATGTCATTAATTCATGTGCTTGTTTAGTTGTCTAATTTTAATTCTAGTCATTTAGTTTTAATTTTCTATTGTCAAGAATTTGCACTATTTGCCAAATTTTGATCCATGAAGCCTTGATCTAAGGTCTAAACTCTAATTATTCAGATATAATGATATTTCTACTCTCAAAAGTTGTGTTTCAGTTGTGAGTTTGTGCTTCCCTTCTGTGTCACAAAGTAGGTAGAAAATCCATATTTGACATGTAACTGTTGAGTCAGAAATTTTGATTTAAAGATTCTGAAAGTTGAGTACTTGAACATTAAGGATTCTATGCTGGTCATCTTGGTGGGTGGATTGGTGATTTGGGGTGGTTTGTAGTTAAACGAAGGTTGTAACAGGTCCCGTTGATGTACTAATGTGTCTTCTGTTTAGTTTTTAGTACTGGTGAGATGTGATGTTCTCAACGTCGGACCGTGACCAAGAACCGATTATATAATCGATCTGGATAAGTACTTTTGAACTACCTCCAGTTGAATCGGGCGATTATGAGTCCGAGCGCTTGAACCCGTTGTGTTTTTTTCATTTTCCCGTCAAAAATCTTATTTACTAATTCATTTGTTACTTCAGTATCAAAAGATAAAATCTTTTTATATTTTGTTTTAATATATTTGTATAAAATATGTTTTATTTTAATTTCTAAATTATTTATAACGCCCATTGTTTTTGAAACCTGTCAATTTCGGATAGGTGGATTGAAACCGGTTCTCATCGGCTTACCCATCCTATAGGATGTCGCTAACCGCCTAACCTATTAATCCTTATAAACAATTAAGCCTACTAGGTTGCTAACCATTTAACTAGCCTTGTTAACCTTCCTCTCTCCCATCGAACGTGATTCGCTGTAACATAAACAAGCGACTATCAAGTGCAAAGTGCTGCCTCTACTTCCCAATCTGCAATCATCTATCACAGTTGCCAAGATATTTATGTTGCATGTCAGAGTGTTGTTCCTCAACTCCCTTGAAACTAGTTCCAAAAGACCAAACAACCCAATTTAGATTATTTTTTTGAACGTTTTCTCTATTAAATTAAGTATTTGTTTAAACCTTTTATCTAAATTTTACTTTAATATTTGTTAGATTATTTATTATTAATTATATAAACATTTATTTGAGTAATTAAATGTTTATGTTTAGTCTACGACTTCGGTAAAAAAAGTTCGATGATCAGACTCGATTCGGCAAAAAACTTTTCAGCGACCATCGGACCTCTAAAGCGGCCGGTTCGCTGTCCGATTTGGTTCTGAAAACATTGTTTATTAGACTCGCATTCAGCCCAACGCCTATGAAGCAAGAAGCATATTTGCAATTTCTAAGTTCTAATTGCGATTAATTACATGTGACAAATCTAGGGAAGCCCAAACCAGAGTCTACAATCCCATATTTATATGGTCCTTTAATTGTATGATTGAAATATTAGATATTATTGTTGCAAATAAAAGGAGTAAGAAAAGATTATTATTAACATTTAAAATAGCTTTTAGTATCGGTTTTATTGATGGTGGACGCTCAAAATTATGTTTACAAGCAAGACTAGTCGTAGTGGGCTTGCGCCCTTCACGTCCCCACCACCACGTTGGAGCCACATCGATCAAATCCTCATGCCCCCATCTCTCCGCCCCTTTGGGTGTTAGCGGGGCAACGCCCTGCCCTTAACGCCCCCTCCGACACGGTGTTTAACGTCGTTCACGCCCCAAATCCTGCAAAAGTGATGTTGACTCGGTGTTTAACGCCCTCAGGGTGTTCACCGGCTACCATCAATCTAATTCAGCAGCTTTAAACATGAAAATAATCCACACAATAATGCTAATCACTTGTTGTGTAAGGCCTCGGAAGTCGGAATGACAAAGCCACTAATCACTTGTTGTGTAAGGCCGCGGAAGTCGGAATGACAAAGCTTTTAGCAGCCCAGGGCGTCTCAATGGTATAAGCAACCACTTTAGACTCTCAAATTTCAAAGGCCCAAAAAAGTTGAAAACCCTACTTTAATATGATTTTAAGCTGAAAATATAAGTGATAATTCACGAACTTAACGGTACAAACAACTAAGTCAACTACTTTTTGCACTCACATTTAAAGGGCCTCAAAAAGTTGAAAAACCTACCTTAATGTAGATTTTAAGTTGGAAATATATGTGATAATCCACAAACTTTTGTGTTTTAGAGAGAAATGAGAAAAGATAACAAAATGATTAAGATTTATTTATGGGGTTAGTGTAATAACGTTAAACATTATTATTATACGTTTTTGACGCTTTATTAAATTACATTTTAAAAACTTTCATATATTTAGAATCCTTTGACAACCTCAATTTTGAAGTTCGTTTTAGACACTAAAATATGTTGAGCCGGCCTGTGGCAGCCAACGGATATTCTTCCACAAGACACTAAAAGAAATCAATGCAAAAGTTTTCTTTGGAAAAAAAAATAGGACGAATCTTCCAAATTTAGATCGGAATTACTGATGAAACTGTAATTTTTCTAATTTTCCTTGTTCATAAACTTTCTGTATACTTTTTCTAGCTTCTTGCTAGATTGATATCAATAAATTTTCGTCGCCGTTTGAAAGAAAAAAGTAATTCAAAACAAGAAGTAGAGGTGTGTACATTACCATAGCATGATATTAGATATGAATTATTTGTGTGATTTAAAGTATTAATTAGGTATATGGTTATTATTGCAATTAAAAGATGTAAGAAAATAGTGTTACCACAAAGTCAAATCTGATTATTGATACTTATAATAGCTTTTAGTCTCGGTTTTATTGATGACGGATGCTCGAAATTATGTTCATAAGTAATTCAAAACAAGTAGAGGTGTGTGCATTATCATATCATGATATTAGATATGAGTTTAATTGTATGATTTGAAGTATTAGATATGTTCATTATTGCAATTAAAAAATATAAGAAAATAGTGTCACTACCAAGTTAAAGCTCATAATTGATATTTATAATATCTTTTACTCTCATTTTTATTGATGGTGGAAGTAATTCAAAACAAGATGTAGAGGTGCCTATGTTACATGATATTGTATATGACTTTATCGTATGGTTAAAGGTTGGTGGGAAAGGCCGGTGATACGACGCCAGAAAACATGACATAGGTAATGTATTTATTGTTGGATTATTGAAATAATTTACAGTGATCATGGACGGTGTTCTTAGCGACGGATTACCGGTAGAAAATCATAGTGACTGGTAATTAAATTGATAAGTTATAATGTTCGGCACTTAAGTAGATGATCTGAATGTAAATAAGTTTGTATAAAGGGTTACCCCTCAATATACAAGATTTACATCTCTAGAGAACATTATTGACGAAATCTATAAATCCAAGTATAGTTGAAATATGGAATTTTCGATCATTTACAAGTTAAACATGTTAACAGTTTTATTTTAAATAATGATTTACAAAATAGTACACCCAAGATAATATCCAAGACTTTGACAATGGATTTGTAAGATTTTAATTAGTTAATTTAATATGCCAGAAAAATGATATCATAATTTAATATATGAAAGAAAAAAAAAATTTTTGAATTAAAGAGAGGGGAGAGAAAAAGAAAAATATAATGTAATTTCGTGTTTCAGAGTTCGAAGAAAAAAAAAGAAATTAAAGATAGGTGAGGGAGATTACTTTCTCTCGAAATCCATCCATTTTGGAAGGAAAGTTAAAGAGGGGAAATTAAACTTCCTTTCAATAAAAAAACTCTGAAACACAAATTTTTTTTAATTTTTTTCTACTTTCTTTCACTTTACTCTTTAAAAGAAACTCGGAAACACAGCCTACAAAAGATGATAAGAGCCTTTTTTTCTTCACTGGCCACATACATTTAAACAACAATATTTGTCTTTATAACGTAATAACAAGACAGAATAAGATAATAAAACACTCAAAATTTGAAGCTTTCTTATGCAACTCAATTGCCAATATCACCATCAAATCTACGTACAACATATTCATGGGGAAATAACTCACTAAATCCACGAATTTTGGCATGCTACGTGAATCGACCATCTATCTTCCATTGTTTTATTGCGGGACGGATCTTTAAATCTCTTCCAATCATGAATAACCGCCATCAAATCAGTTACTTTCGCTTTAGTACTCCGGCAACAATTTGCATGAACAGTTGAAACAACGTTAAAATCTCTACTATCTTGACAAAATCCACTGAAATAATTGGTGTCCAAAAACCTAACCCTAAGTCTCAACCTATTAAAAGCTCCCTTCTGCATTAGCTCAAAAAGAACATCTTGTTCTTTCTTTCCTGTTGAGTTGTTTCTTTGCCCGTACCCTTCATCGAATAGTTTGATTGTCTTGTTATTGGATTTGATCATATAGAAACCGGTGTTTATCGGATTCGTTTGCGACCATTGATTGCCGTCAAACCGATCCACGCTTATTTGAAGATCAATTGTTTCGTTTAGGGTTAGCCTTGGAAATGGATTCCCTAGCCACAAAACATCCGTGTCCTGTAATTGATTCAATATGAAACCATATGTTATTACAATCACCGAAACAAATATTTTGATACATGTTTAAAACTAACCAATCAGGTATCACCAAATAAGCCCCGTTGGCTGGAGGCTAAAATTTAACGGACACAAAAAATCTTGAAAACCTACGGATCCAACTGTCAAACAAATCGATACATGTGTAATGACGGCTAAATTTTGTCCGTCGACTAGGATTTAGCCCGCACTTTTGCTGTCAGCTAGGATTTAGCCCGCTTTACATGTAATTTATTTTGATTGGTTGTTTTCATGGACCTCATTCCTAAATTCTAGTCGCCTTAGCCTGTAGTGCTCATTTTTCGAATCGTGTTGTGCAGGTTAATTAAAAGTCAATGTTTATTTTGATAATTTTGTTGGTCAAAATATCTATTTTAATAATTTTCCTTATTAAGAATACTTGATAGCTTACGTCTTTTAATATTGTTTGTCGGGAGTGCCCACTTTTATGACACCTTCTAAGTTTGTCGGCTAAACTTTTAAATATTGTTTTTTTAAGACCATAGTTTTTGCTGGATAAAAATTTACTTTTGCCGACTAAGTCTTTTTAGTTTGCCGGCTAGTTAGCCTTTTAAGTTTGTCGGCTAAGCCGGCTAACATGATTAGACGGTTATAGCCGGCTACGTGTCGTAATCCGGTTTCGTACACTGCAAAAAGGAATTTGGGCACGGAATTTCAAGCCGGCTATTGTGAACGATGTCCATGTTTTAGACGGCTAAATGAGGATATCCATTTTAAATAACTTTTTTGGTCAAATATCCATTTTGATATTTTTCACTAACAATAATGTTCAATTTTCTTGTAACATATTAAAATTTATTTTTATTTAATAATGAGTTTATTTAAGTGTAATAACATGTCATAAAAATATGTTGAATATAAAAGATAAATTGTTTTGTGTATGTATATTTAAATTAATTAAAAATTAAGTATTACTTCAGAACTGACTTACCTTAAAAACGAAGTTGTATCCACGCCGGAGAACATCTCCGAGAAAACGGGTTCTGAGCCACATCATCTTTATAAAATCCTCCGACATGTAAACCTTCTCACCGTCGAAGTCATTCCCCTCCGTTTTCAGTTTGTAACAGTGTAATCTAAGAAACCTGCACCGTTCAAACGCCGTCTGGTCAACTGCCACGATCAAAAGATGGTTGGTCAATTGCCTTGTATCTTCTCATAGCCAAAACCCGTCTAAGAATATATCAAGCATCGATTTGTCGCCCTCGGTGTAAGCTCGGTTCACAATGGTGATGATCACCGTTTTGTTGGCCATTGAAGCTCCCTCCAATGCTGCTTCTAACTCGTCTCTATACATCAGGGTCTTATGCTGCAAACACACAATACACGATAACTATAAGTTTGGAAAATGGATTGGACTCGTAGAAAGTGTGATGAAGCTTACGGTGGTTAATGACGGTTTGGCGGTTATGGATCCCGTTGGGTTTTTGTCTGAAAAAAGATAAACAAGAAGTAAGGATATAAGCAGTAGAGTGCAAAGGGCAAGAGGGGTTGCCGGTTTCATTGATTGATCCATTGTACGTGCTGCTGCTCTTGTTGGTTGACGAATCTATTAGGTGAATTTGTACGTGTTAAATTTGGAGAGGAAGAGTGATTTGTAATGGTTGGATGGGAGTTCATGTTGGACAGCTTCATATTCATATATATATATATATATATTGTTAGAGTTTTGGGTGAAAATGAGTTTTTTCACTAAGTTACAAAAATAACTTTTTGTCAACTTTGGACATAAATAAATATATGTAACTGATGTTAATAATATTATTTCTTTCTGGGTTTGTATTAAATTAAGTGAGTCCTTCGCTAGGAAACAAACCGCATCTAAAAAGGAGCTAAGATAAATAAGTTATCGTTGCTTAAAGTTAAGTATTTAGAGCTCTTAAAATTCAACTTTTATTGAGTAGAAAAAAACTTGTCCACATAGGTGGGAAAAGGAGGAACACTCATTTAGTATTCTTGCCTTATAAGGGACGACACTAAGTGGGAATCAGGAGGGAGCCTCACCCAACGCGCCGCGCACGCGACGAGGGAGATGGACGTAATGTGGCGTTTTGATTGCGCACTTCGCACGCTCGCATCGCTGCCTTAGTATTTTTGACCGGCTACGAGTGGTCCGGGTACATTACCCGGGCACATGGCGGGTTACGTGGCACGGCATCCGGGCTCAGCGCCCGGTCTCCACGGCGTGCGCAAATGGCTTCTGGTTTCCGGGAATGTAACGAACCAAAACCCGGGTTTCGTTTTCAAATAAATAATGAAATATTATGGAGAAAATAATATTTTAGAAATAAGTTGAAACTAGTGGGTTTCAAGTTTGTAATGAAGTTATACTCGTTTTAACTAGTTTTAGAATGAAAATGGATGAAATGAAAGTTGAGGGGCTAAATATGTAAATATAGCAAATCTGTCATATTTGACTAGTGAAAGTCAAAATTTAGTCTCATATGGTTGTGTGGGTCGATGCTTACAAGAGAGAAAAAGGGAGAAAGTGAAATTGAAGCAAAATCGTGCATTTGAGCTCGAAATCGTGAAGGTGTTGGCTTGCACATCATCCTTCTATCATCAAGTAAGTGATTTCTTTCCTTTGATTTCACTTTGAATGTGATTTTTGATGGGTTTTGAAGAAATCCGAAAATCGAGTATGCATGTGGTGATTTAGTGTTAGATTGTAGATAATCTAGCTAAACTAAAGGTAAAGAGTAGTGATTAACATCCTAGAACCCTTTGATTATGATTTTGAAAAGTTAGGGTTCATATGGTGAAAATTGAGGGTGTTTGGATCATAATGCTAAAATGATGAATTAGTGAAGATTAAGTGTTTAGGTGGTAATAGACACATGAAAAAACACCAAATTGACCTAATAAAAGTTATTGATTAAGAAATTAATGTCAAGGTTTTGGAAAGAAAACTCAAGTAGGTGAGTTTGTGTTGAAAGAGGGTGGTTGGTTATTGGAATAACCCAAACGGGTCAGTTTGGGTTGGAAAATGAAAATTGGGTTGTGGACTCAATTGTAATGTGATGATGTATGTATGTTAGATTACAAAACTAGGTGTATATGTTTAGGTAATCAAATTGCGAAGCTAAAAGGTGGTACGAGATCTTCTAACTCAAAAGGTAAGTGCCTTTGCACTTACTTAGTAACGACGATAAATGGTGTAAAATGTGATATGTATGCATACAATGTGTTGAATTGAATATGTATGATAAAGACATGAACTAGTATGTGATAAGTATGAATGTAGTTATAGTAAATATACAAAATGGATATGTGTAAATGAATGTATGTGGTTATAGTGGTAAAACTATAATGGTTATGTGAATGAATGTAGTTATAGTTAAATTACTATAACGGAAATGTGAAATGTATGAATGAGGTTATGATCTAAGAATCATAATGGATAGAATCATAATGGATATGAGGTTATGATCTATGAATCATAATGGATATGAGGTTATGGTTAAAATACCATAATGGATAAGAGGTTATGATCTAAGTATCATAATGGATATGGGGTTATGGCCTAAGAGCTATAATGGATATGAAATGGTGGTTATGAATGTAAAATGAAAGAAATGAAACTTGTAGTGGAAATGCAAGTGTTATGAACCTTAAATGATCAAATGGGTGTAAACGGGTCAAATGGTTGAATGGGTGGAAACAAGTAATAAAAATACTTGTTTGTTATGTTTATTATCATTACTAACGGTGAAATGTTCATGTGGTTTTGTAGGCAAAGCTCCGATGTAGGTCAAAGTCAAGTCCAAGGCATTGAAGGATTCTCGTATGTGTTTTTGGGCATTTGGAGGGTTTAATGGAAAATCCTTGGATGTGAATGTATATTGATACAAGGAACATGTTTTTGGGTGTTTATAAAAGTGATATGAATGTTGTTGGTCAAAACCAAAAGTTGGAAATGTTTTGTGTCATGTTGGTAGAAAATTTGGCTAAGTGTTGGAACTGGGCGAACTGAGTAAACTTTATGTTTACTCAGGTCCCTCGCGGTACGCGAGGGAGGGAATGAAGTCTCTCGCGCCACGCGAGAGATCTTCCTGCGGATAGGCCATTTCGGGGCCTCTCGCGGTACGCGAGGTTGGGCACGCGAAGACCCTCCCTGCGGACAGTGTAAATGGGGAATCCCTCGCGGTATGCGAAGGGAGTTCCCAAGTCCTTCGCTGTAAGCGAGGGGGTAAAAAAAAAAAAATTTTCTGGGATAAATGCTTTCGCGTGTGTTTAAATGTTTTAATAATTGGTGTTCCAATTAAGGGTGTTACAGGGAACGCGCGGGTATCCACGCGGATAGTGTCCAGGCAGCTCACGCGGGCGTTCATGCATAGTTGTCTGGCTAACCTATGCGTGGCAGCCCGGGTGCGTGGTTTAATAAAGAAGTCATGTATTTGGTTTAGGTGAGCACATTTGGAGAGTTTAATAAAGAAGTTTTTCTGACTTGCGATCTCCATTTGGTTGTGTTTGATACATTTGAATCATTCATTTGGTATCAAAGCATGTTTGAAGATCGAAGGCAGCCTCCACCGGTGAAGGGCAGACGTCAAAGAGGAAAAGAGAACGCATGTCTGGTTGAACATCAGCATCAAGTCGGCAATAGTAGAAAGGTCGGATTAGCAGTTGAGTCGGCAACTGTTCTTGTCACGGTGGTGTGGGTCGCAACGAGAATACTAACAACAACAAGAGACAAAGAAGGTAAAGTGTTTCGAGTCAACCGTTATCACGAGGAAGTGCCGTTAGGAATAACGATGGTGGCCAGTGATGAACATCGATAGTCCATGGATGTTAGCGGTGATCAAAGGGGAGGAAAAGCGCTAGTTTTTCGGCTGATTTAGGTTGTAACAGGAGGTTGCTGTTGCAATCAGAGCAGTCTCCATCCTTGATTAGGCGTAGAAGGAATCACAGTAGGTGGCTTTTGGATTCGGCTTGCTTGGCTGGTGAAAGAAAATGGTATAGGCAAAGAACAATGGCCTTGTTTTCGTGATCGGTGGAAAAAGTCTCGGAACAAGTTTGTTCGAGAAAGCTTGGGCCTGTCACGTATAAGAGGGGACGACTTTGGACGTGACCGAGGTGAAGTTCGGGTGTCCGGGAGAGGTCGAGTTGAGGAAGACATTGGACGTGGCCAACGTGAAGGTCGGGTGTCTGGGAAGGGTCGTGATGGTTCATGGCGAAGGTTGTTTCAACGGGAACGCTGCAATGAAGAATGGCGTGGACGAACAACGATTAAGAAGTTATAGGGATTTGATTCTTTTCCTTTTCTCTGTGTTACACTAATTCATGCTTCCATTTATTCAATTTAATTTTAAGTTTAAGCTTATTTTTATATCTCAAGATATAAGCTTATTTTTATATCTCAAGATTTGGTAATATGTGCCAATTTAAAATCTTCCAATGAAAAAGAAGTTTAGTGTAATACATTTGACTCTTTCATTTAGAAATTTATTTATTTTTTATTATTTTTTTGAACGGTTGTATTTTATAATAAACACGACTAATAAGATATTAGTTGGCAAAATACAACGAGACTAAATGAATAATGAATAATGAACAATAAAGGGTTTTGTACCAAGTTTATCCAGTTTATGTTTCATTTTATTCTTATTCAAACCAATGATAAGAAAAATACATAACACATTAAACAGCGACACGTGTTTTGGCCGACTATTCATAAACACTACATCTTTCCGAAGTTTCTAAATCGCCCACCAAGAAACAAAAATAATCACCACCAAAATCTCTTTCTTGGTCGGCTGAAAAGACGAATTATCAACACCAACATTTTCACCTCTAGCTACATTTCAATCAAATCCCAAATTTTCTTAAGAGTAAATTACAAATTATGTCATTTATCAATTATGCAAATTGCAAGTATTGTCCTTTGACTTTATTAATTATACTGTATGTCCTTATATTGAAACATTTGCACACTTTACGTCCTTTTAACTAACCTCCATCTAAAACCTCAGTTAACTCTTGTCATGTGCCCCTCACATGAGGGGCATTTTTGTCTTTTTAACTCCTACCGAGTCAGACATAAAGGGTGATGTGTTCTATGAGTGACAACTTCTCAACACCCACCACAAGCCAACCCACCTCAGCTGTTTCTCCCAAATTCCCTATCGTTCATCACAACCTAAATAAAAATAAATCAAACTTTACAAAAACCAACATCAAATCTTGTGAACTCCGTTAACTTTTGAGGAACCCATGTAGAATCTTGAAAAAATCTATAAATTTTGAGGGTCAAAGTTGGGAAAAAATGGAAATTGGCAATAACAGTGGTGGCGGCGGCGGTAGTAGTGGCGAGAAGCAGAGCCACCGTCTGCCGCTGTTGGGTGTGGTGTCTGATTTCTCAAGGAGGTGGTTTCAAGATACCCTCAAAGAGGCCAAAGCAAGGATCTGGCTATGCAACTTTTAGTTGCTCAGATGTACTTTAATGGCTATGGGATTCTAGAAGATCATCAAAAGGTTTGATTTTGACATCTTAAAGAACAATTTTGATTTTGACCTCTTCAACCATTGCCGGATATTGATTTGCACGGACATTGGGCCGATTTGCAAGGACATGTGGTTTTTGTCGGAAGTGGTGTTTGCCGGTGATGGAGGAGGTGGTGTTTGTTGGAGATGGAGTGGTGGTGTTGGCCGGAGATGAACTGGTTGTTGGGTGCCGGCGGTGATTTCTACAAAGAGGGGGAGAGTAGAGATAAAAACCGTGGGTGTGTTTGGAGAAGAGGATGTGGAATTATAGAGAAGTAGGGTTAAAAAGACGAAAATGCCCCTCATGTGAGGGGCACATGACAAAAGTTAACTGACATTTTGGATGACGGTTAGTCAAAAGGACGTAAAGTGTGTAAAGTTTTCAAAATAAGGATATACAGTATAATTAATGAAGCTAAAGGACAATACTTGTAATTTGTATAATAGATAAAAGACATAATTTGTAATTTACTCTTTTCTTAACCACCCCACATGCTTTCTTTAAATATTCTCCTTTTTATCAATGTTAAAGTGTTTTCTATTGAACATTTTGTCAAAAAAACAACTATATAAACTCTAGATCACAGAATCTCAAACAAATAGATTGAACAAAGAATAGATACAACAACACTGAACCGGAACAAAGAAGACTAAACACAGACTATTATAGTGATAACCTGAATGGGCCATTGAATTTCTTTTCGGTTGCTATTAGTTTATATTTTAAGGTTTATGGGTTTTAATTGTATTGGGCTTTCAGCCCTAGCTTTTACTAGAGGTGCACAAACCGGTTTTTGGCCGGTTTGGTCAACGCAAACGTTAAACCGGTTTTGACTAAAACCGGTTTGGGTTAAACCGGTTTATAACATATGAAATCCCGAACCTGTTGAACCGGTTCAGTTCGGTTATGGACCGGTTCGGGTTGGTGAACCGGTTTAAAAAAAAAAGATTTTTAATAAAATAAATTAAAAAATAAATATTTAACAAATAAAAACATAAAGTTCAACGTTTATTCATATTGTAGGAGTTCGGAAATCACAAAACATTACAAAATTAAACTAGATAATTCGAAAATACGAGAAAATGAAAAATATATTTTTATTTTTTGGAGTATTTTTTGTTTAATCTTCGCCGTCATTCTCGGAGTTACTAGTGGATCCTCGTAGTCTATCATCTTCGGCGAGTTCTTCATTTGTAAGTGGGCTCGCCAATCCTTGGTTGACCTCGGATTCGTGTATGAATTCTTTAACTTCAATTTCGTCTTCAAGCGAACTTCTATCTTGTCTCCTATCTACCGCATCCAAATGGTCTTTCAAGCAAATGCACATTTCCATTGCCGCGGGAGTGAGTCTAGTTCTTCGGATAGATAAAACCATGCCACTAAGAGAAAAAACGGATTCCGAAGCTACCGTGGAAGCTTGGACGGTTTGTAAATCACGGGCCTTGGTGGAAAGGACCGGAAAAGTAGATTTGTTTCCTTTCCACCAAACCAAAATATTAAAGTCCTCAAAAACATCCGGACTCATAAATGATAAAAAGTTTGTTCCAGTATACCTTCCGAGTTCGCTACTCGGGGTAGACCCTCTAGCCTGTTTACTAAATTCATTTCTCATTTCGTTATACAAATTTAAGTTAACATTTCTCGAGCTACTACTTGATGCGCCCGCGCCCATTGTATCATGTGGGGTTTGTGTTTAAATATCAAACAAATCTTGCAAACATTTGTTAAAATAAGTTTTTGTTACGGTTGAAAAATGAATATCTTCGGAATTCAAATCCAAATCGTAAGTTATTTTATCAATCAAGGTTTCAACACCGTAAACATTAATGGTAGGGTTTAACGCGGCGGCACAAGCTATAACCGGAGGCATTTCTTTAAAATATTTAACCCAATGAGCGGTAACGCAAATATATGAGTCGGGAATACCATGTGGAGCCGACCAAACGTCGGTGGTTAAGTTCACACCGGTTTCCAATTTTTCAAAACCTAAAATTAATTCTTTTTTTGTTTTTTTCCTTATTTTTAGACAATCACGTCTAAGAGTACTACGACTTACTTGATGATAACGTGGTTGAAGAGCTTCTTGAATCATCCTCGTCACGAGCGGGTTGTCGAAGTGGTTGAACGGCAAACCACTTTGAATAACTAATTTCGCCATTCTATCTCGAATAATATTTGGATCGAAGTTCCAAATTCCACCCTTGTTGTCATAGATGCTTGACCCTCACCCGGAATTTTCTTCAAACTCGGGCAAGATTTTTCCATATGAGTTCTTAGAGTAGAGTTTGAATCCTTTTTAAAAAAACCCACCACAATTTTTGCAACGAGCACGTTCCATCCCGTTAGACAACTCACATAGATCGTAATTTGACCAAATTGCGGGATTCCTCGTTGTTGGTATGATTTTCACAACGCTAACTTCGGAAGAGGAAACACCAAAACTTGAATCGGCCATAGCGTTTTGTAGAGAGCGGGTTTGAGAAGTGTGATTTAACCAAAACACTCACTACCTATTTATAATGTGTTTGGGGGTTAAAATGGGTGAAAAAAAGACAAAATAACGGCTCCTAACGACTCCAAACGGCTATATAGCCGTTTTCCCAACGGCTAGTTTTCTCATTTGACCGACCGGTTCCTCAAACCGGTTCTCAAAAAACCGGTCTTAAACCGCTCTTTTGCAGGAAATAGTAAACCGGTTCAAAACCGGCGGTTCACACCAGTTTGAAACCGGTTTCCCCTAAACCGGTTTAGTCTCGGGTCGGGTTTCAGTTTGAAACCGGTTTGAATTTCCAAACCGATTTTTTTGTTCACCTCTAGGTTTTACTGTTTACATGCCTCATTAAATCTTGAAATGGTTTCCAACATTAAATGAATAAGTTGTATGGGACATGTTCAAATAAGAACCATAGTTTTGGCGAGAACCAAAAGAACCATGTATTTCTACACAAATTTAAGGATGCATGGATGCATTTTTGCATATATAAAGTAAGGATGCATGTATGCATTTGTGTAGAATGCATGGTTCTTTTGGTTCTCGTCAAAATTATGGTTATAATTGATCCAAAAAACTGACCTGGATTCTAGTCATAGTTCATATTCGCATGCACTATTGGAAGGATAATAATAGCCCACTGTATGCAATTTGTTGATGCATTTGGAGATCTAGTAGAAACGATATGCTCTTCTCCAACAAAAGGCCATTATTAATACGATTTATCTAAGATTACATGGTCTAGATTAGTCCCACAAAAATGATGAAATGGAAAAAAACCAATGTCAGACGTCTCAAAATAAATATCTAAAGAAATGGTAATCCTATGAAAAAGGGCCGGGAATTAAAAAAGTTTTTTTGTACGACAAACAAATAAGTCCTAAAATATTGGAATAATCAGAATGTGTTTGACTCAAAAAATGAGCTCAGTAATTTGTTAATATCAAAGTGAATATAAAATGAATAATTATCAGTCTCTATTCTAATCTTACAAGTATGTGCTTCCCGAGTACTTGAGGAAATCAAAACAGTTAGCTTCTTATGGTTGAAGAATAGATCCAAACTTAATACTTTAGAATGGACTCGTTGGTGTAACTTTTATTTCGATAGTATCGTTAGTGGATAGTGTAAATCCGGTGTAGTCCTTGACTCAATTGCTAGATTGTCATTTTATTTTGATTTATAAAATTTCGCCACCATTCTAAAAAAAGCACCAAGAGTGTAATTATGATAGTTTTCGTAGTTATTTGAGTTATTTAAATTTTTTTTTAAAAATATGAAACTGAATTATAGTTTGAAAAACAGAAATTCGGTTTTAATTCAGGTTGGTTTGAAGAACATAAATTATAAAAAGAAAATAATTAAATAAAAGAAATAATGTATTTATATCAATAAATAAAAAATAAAATTGCTTTTTTGTAAAAAAGATTTAAAATTATATAATTGGAATTGTAATTTTGTAGTTGAAAATCATAAATGCTAAGTCTATTCGAAAACGAATTTGAAATTTCGTTCGAATGACGATTACCCCATTCTAAAATTCCAAATTAGTAGTTCTATAAAACCTTGGAGTAAACTACACTTTTCGTTCACGAGGTTTACCTAAAAAATCACTTTACGTCTCTCCTACTTTAAAATAGTGCGTCATCGTAGTTTTATTTTCATCACTTTTTGTCCTTTTACCAAACGTTCCATATAAATCTGTTAAATAATTGACGAAATGACTAAATGCCCCTTTTATTTTAACAATTTTCGTCTATGAAGTTATAAAATTTTAACACTTTGAGCCGCTCACACCCATCTTCTTTATCAATACATCCGCATAATAGCCTCCACCAAGATAACTAAGTTTAATATCATAATGGCATTAATCTATCTTTCAATTCTATATCTACGAAGGAAGTTAAAGATCACATAACTTATAATGAGTAGAAACAGAATAACAACCGTTGGCCAATTGGTGCAATGGTAGCCCCAAGACTTCTCATAGTGGAGGTCTTGAGTTCGAATCCTGACAACAACAAAAAAAGGTTTGTGGTCGGGTCTGGGGGTTTACCCAGTTGGGGGTTCCTCCTGTGGTGGGCTGCCCTAGATGTTCTAGGTGTTGCCCCGGGGAAACCCAATTATCCCAGAATATCTAGTGTCGCCGTTAAAAAAAAAAAAACAGAATAACAATAACTGTATTCTTAATGTGACCTATCTATTTTTTCAAACATTAAACCCCATAAACATAAAAATTCAACAAAGTCCCCCAACAAAGCATCATTCAAATTACTATCAACTTCTGTTTGTCTTGAGATTAAGACCGTGAATGAGGGCGATTTGTATACCTGTCTAGAGGGAAGTAGGATCATGACCAGACCAAAAGAGGGAGAGTAGATGATACATCGATGACTGTCAGTTTACTGTTTGTTTGTAACTCCGTATGTTGGATAGCTTACTATCCTTTAGTAGACCAATTTTCTTTAATAGAGTTGCTTCAAAGTAACAATTCATAACAGCAACTTGATTTTTTGATTTGATCATTGAAATCTCACATACCCATCATCCAATGGACCTTTAGAACAACACAGCTTAATCAATAAATATTGATAAAACAAATCTGATTTCAACTTAAATATAAACATGCATATACTAATATACACAATCAAAAAAGTGAATGAGAAAGTTGAGCAACCTAAAGCATCCGACGGTCAAATACTGAGGAAAAACTAACATGCAACAGTCAAAACGCAACCTGCGGTAACCTAAATCTCAAACGGGAAACGTAAAACAAACCTGCACAAAAGCAATCGACATTGGCAAGCAAACGAATCGGTGACAAATGTTGTAGAATTTTGTAAAACCGAGGATGATTTGAGAGTCGTATAGAATACTTTCAGATAAAAAAAATTTTGATGGTTCCCCAAATTCTTTGATCGGATAAAACTCAGAGTATTGAGACAAGAATCAAGTATGAATTCTTAAGAGAATTTTGATGAACCAGAAGAAGTTACGTATGACCAAAACCGGGGATTTTAGGGATCAACCACTTATTATTCAAATTCGAATTTTGAATTTAATTAATAAATCCGCCCAAATTTCAACACCGATTTTATATAATAAATTATATAAAATTAATTTTCTAATGCAAATTTTATAAAGCAATAAGTGTCAAAATAATTTTCGGGCGCGCTGACCCTTGGACCCTGCTTCCAGGGGAGCTGCCCCCAGACCCCCGTTACTTAGGGGCTTCGCCCCTAAGTATTAATTAGGTAATCAAATAAATTCAAACAAGTGTGCACTCCACACCTCATAACTTGTTTAATATTTAATATGATTAATTTGGTCAACTAGTTAATCCAATTACACTAAAATAGCCAACAATCCTCCCCGATTTTAGTGCAATCCATGATTAACTAAAATAATTCTCAACAAGTAACAAACTAATGCATAAATGAAATATCGTGACGATTGAATTTCATATTAGTATATTACACATTACAAATATTTGAATATTGGGGTGTCACTACGGATTGAACCCTTTCTATTCATAATGAATACATGAAGATAATATACACAAAAGTTTACACACTTATATATTCTTGCTTGACACTATTTTTACTAGCCTGTGTCCCATCCTTCAATAAGCACATCAAAGCCAAATCCTAGCTTCTTGAAGAGGCTAAACTTCATGCTTATATAGATACTTCTTCTACTCTTGCACCTGCATATGCAATTTTTCAAAAGAACTATTAAGAAGTTAACCTTCAACCTCCTTAACTTGCAGGTCTGAACACATACCTTGGGATGATGTTTTAATGTGTTCCAATTTCTAGATGTTAAGCCTTCCACATTGAATTCAGCACCTAACGTCATATTAGATTGGAATTGGGTATCTCAACATGAGAAATTTTAGGTGGACTTTAATCCCATCCCTACAGCCGACTTGTGCACAAGTTCTTTACTTAACCCTTTGGTTAACTGATCGGCTAGATTCTGTTGAGTTCTCACAAACTCAACTGATATCACTCCATGCATGATGAGCTCACAAATCATGCTGTGTCTAACACCTAAGTGTCTAGACTTTCCATTATACACTTGGCTATAAGCCTTAGCCAAAGTAGCAGCACTATCACATCTGATAGAGATAGGTGATATTGGTTTAGGCCATAATGGAATCCCATAAATCAAATTCCTTAGCCATTCAGCTTCTTTACCGGCTGCCGCTAATGCAACAAACTCAGACTCCATTGTCGAATTTGTAATGCAAGTCTGCTTCTTAGATGCCCATGATATAACACCTCCTCCAAGTAGGAATGTCCATCCACTTGTGGAAGAATGATCTTCCATATTAGTAATCGAGCTTGCATAAGAATATACCTCTAAAACTGAAGGAAATCCAGAATACATCAAACCATAGTTCATGGTTCCTTTCAAGTACCTGAACACTCAATTAATAGCTTGCCAATGATTCGATCCAGGATTGATTGTATATCGACTAAGCTTTCCAACATCATAAGCTATATCTGGTCTAGTACTGATCATAGCATACATGAGAGATCCTATAGCTCTTGAATATTCAAGTGGACACACTGCAACACCTTTATTAGGCAAGAGCTTAACATTCGGATCCATAGGAGTCCCAACAGAAGAACAATCTTGAAAATTAAAGTTTCTTCAAAATCTTCTCAACATAATGAGATTGAGAGATTGAAATACCATTGTTCTCCCATTTAATCCTTATACCAAGGATCACTTCAGCTTCCCCCATGTCTTTCATGTCAAAACAGGATGACAAAAATTTCTTGGTTTTATCAACTTGATCTTGGTTTGTACCAAAGATCAACATGTCATCCACATATAAGCAAATTATGACACCTTTACCAGAAGCATCAAATTTGCTATATACACATTTGTCTGCTTGGTTTAAGATAAAACCATTAGACAATATAACATTATCAAATTTTTGATGCCACTGTTTAGGTGTTTGCTTTAAAACATATAGTGATTTAACAAGTTTACACACCTTAAGTTCATTTCCAGGCATAACAAAACCTTCAGGTTGTTTCATATATATCTCCTCATCCAAATCACCATTTAAAAATGCAGTTTTAACATCCATTTGGTGTATTACAAGATTATGAATTGCTGCTAAAGCAACCAACAATCTTATTGTAGATATTCTTGCTATAGGAGCATATGTATCAAAGTAGTCTATCCCTTCCTTTTGTCTAAAGCCATGGATAACCAATCTGGCTTTAAACTTATCAATAGAACCATCTACTTTCATCTTCTTCTTGAAGATCCATTTACAACCCAAGGGCTTACAACCAGGAGGTAGATCAGTTAATTTCCATGTATTATTATTCATAATAGAGTCAATCTCATCATTAACAACTTCTTTCCAGAAAGCAACATCTCTAGATGCCATAGCCTCTGTGACACCTCAGAAATTTATTTTATTTTATTTTAATTTTTGTTTCAACTAGGGGATGATGTGGCAATCCAGATTTTCCAAGTTAAATTCGTTAACATAATTCAATTAAATACTAACCTAGTTAACTCAAGTTCAAACCTCAGGGACCAATTCTGCCATTAATCCAAACTATATTACATGAAACTTCAAGGACTAATTATGTAACTAGTCCAAACTCAATTCAGATTGACTTTGAAAGTCAAAGCTTGGTAATTGTGTTCCTGTTGACTTTTGAAAGTCAACTAACCATGTTTCTAACTCCATCCAAACTTGAGGGACCAATTCTGTCTATTTCTAAACTTGTAAACATGAAACTACAGGGACTAAAATTGAAATCCACCCAATCTTGATTTGGTTTGACTTATGAAAGTCAAACCGTGTGCTACTTTGATCGAATTCGAATCCCACGATTGGTTCTGTTTGAATTCTGTAACTGAAACTGCTTGATTATAACATTAACGGTCTTAACAACTGAATTAAGCACCATAATTGCTGAATTATACCAATTAAATGCCAATTCTGGCATAACCGTCGACACCCACAGCGACCTTGATCAAATTAACTCGAATTCGTCCATTATTTCCACAATTGAACACTTGCGCACACTAAACAAGCACTACAGAAGCTTCTGCACGCATCAATCTGACTGGAATCGCAGCAGAGAGCACCGGAGACCAAACCAGTCATCGTCGGCATCGGTTCTAGTCGACCACACCCAATTCTTCATCTATTCTGGTACATTCCTACACCATTAGCTTCGTTAAAGTCTTTAGAATGAAAGCCCTATGATTATTGGGGCTTATAACATCAAATTCGGCATGAACCCGATTCTAGGGTTCATGCAAAACCAGTTTAATCGATCACCGTCTTGGATCTGATTTAAATTCAATTAAATTACATGTTTAATTTCGAAATCTCCCACTAATCAAAAGTCCTATGTTAATTTAACCTTCCACTATCAAATTCATCCCAATCTGGAATCTAGAGTTCATCACATTTGGGTTTAATCGAACTCTAGTCCAGACACGATTTAAATCTAATTAATTAATATAGCTAGACTCGCAGATCGTCACTTGTTAAAAACCCCATGGTTTCAAACAATTTCATTATCAGAATCAATCTAATCGATCCAGGATCAAACCTAGGGTTTTCGGCTTCTGAATCTCAAATTAAACGATGCAAACCCAATTGATTTTGCAATTAACTTTCACCACAAGTTCGTCTTAGGCCGATTAACAAAACCCCTATGTCTTTTGGTCCAAACATAATCGAATCGAGGGGTTTTGGGAGTGATTTCGACCCCGGGTTCGATAGGGAGAAAGAGCACAGTGTGCTCATTTGATAAAACAATTGTGGTTCGAGTTCTTGTGCGATTCCCTAGCGGGCAGAGTTGGTTAAGACAGTGTGCGTGTGTGGGAGAGACCCGGGTTCGAGTCTCTCCACACTCTTTTTATTTTTAAACCGTTTTTGACTATTATTTTAATGAAAAATCATTATCCCATATTTTTATATTAGTATATAAAAGTGTTTTGAACCCGTAAAACACCCGTAGGCTCGGGTTTGAATTTCTAACCATTTTTAATATAATTCCCCACTTTTAAAATAATAGATTTATACTATTTTCAAACCACGACTTCGTATAAAATAATATGTTTATATTATTTTCAACCCGTGACTTCTATTATAAAATAATATATATTTATATATTATTTCGCCTCGTTTATAAACCTCGTGTAACGTTTCAAAACTAATAAATAACATAATTAATTATGTTAATTACTCACGTTTATATTCTCGAATAAAAATAATAGATTTATTATTTTTGTCACACAATTTAATTAGTTTTATTACTTCGCTAAACTTAAAAATAATATAATAAATTATATTATTTTCCTAGACTTCTAGTTAATGACAAAACGCTCGAATATATTTATTATATATTATTTGTCATTCATCGCGAAACGCATTCGTCCTAATTTAGAAATCCGTATTCCCGTAAAATCGTTCGTTTACCCGTTAATCCTTAGAATGTTTAAAGACGTTCTAATCTTCCGTGTGTTATAACAAATCCCAATGAGTCCCTAATTGTTGTTTGTAATTCTAGGGCATACGTAAGCCGTTGCAGGCTAACACTTGTGTACCAAGTCTATTACTTGTGTAATTACTTCCTACGTCATCAGGTGAGTTTTCACGGCCCCTTTTACTGTTTTAACTTGGGGGAGAAAACATGATTCAACTATTTTGAGATTTTCATAATTCATATGTTATCAATGTTAAAGCTAAGAGTAACACGCTATCACTGAAAGTCCTCAACACACATCGGACCGTTAATATGGATCTTAGTGAGGTAATGTTTAGTAGTACTACTGGGTTTGACAAATCCCACCCGCGTTAGTCGCACTAACTCGATTGGAGATCGAACGGGTGAAATGTTAGCCTACTCACATCGCTAGAGTTGATAGACCTGGCAGGAGGCAAATAAACAAACAGACAGCTTCGGTTGCGAGCGCTTAAGTTAAACACGAACATAGGTTAGCTACCTATAGATACATAATGAATGATCAATAATCTGGTAAACGTTTATTTATATACTGAAACCTGTGAACTCACCAACCTCGTGTTGACATCTTTTCTTACATGTTTTCTCAGGTCGCTAAGATAAGGCATACGTGCACATATAGGACATGCATGGGATTCTACTATTGATTGATGTTTTATTAAATTTTTTGGACTTTGTTTTGAATTATGTTTGGTTTGGACTTTTGGACTTTTTGGGCGCGTGTGTTTTGCGCATTTACTTTTCTTTACACTTCCGCATTAAACTCTGATTGATATGATATTTTCATTTGAGTCCCATGTAGAGTCGTTCAATGTAAATAATGACTGAGATCCTGGTTTGTCACTTCACAAACGGTAAAACTCCGTTAGTTGAAATTGGGGGTGTGACAGATTGGTATCAGATACATTGGTTATAGAGAACTAAGATTGCATACTAGACTATAACCTCACACATTAGTTACATATCATAAGCGTTATATATTGGCACTTATGTATTACGTCACATGATCATGTCTACAACTCCACCGCCATCACCTAAGGCATCTATCTTATCATCCCCGGAGCCCAAAAGGCGCCGGATTAGTTCTAGTGACAACTCGATGGAACAGAGTGAACCAAGTAATGCACAAGCAAGGAACACAACACTTAATTGGGGTGCATATCCGAAGATGATCCAAAGGTGGATCGAGATGGGAAATGTTCCATCACCCTACTTTGGTTCAACTTCCTCATCCTCTACTTTGCCAAGCTTGCCATGCACCATGGAACAAGCTTTTACAGCTTTTATGTTTATCATAACTAAAGAGTTAAAAGCGATGAAGGAAGCCACTGATGAGATACCCGACATTCTAGAACGAGAGCCATAAGTGGAAGAAAACAAGGAGCAAATAGAGCATCTGACAACTGAACTAGCAGTAACGGATCAGGTCCATAACCTTTTGGTGGATCGGGTTACATATTTGGAGATGAGGGTGGACACCTCGGACCATGATGAAGGAGGGACTCTGGAGAGAGTGACTCATCTGGAAGCCCAACTACAAATAGCAGACCATGCTGCTGAAGGACTTCGGGAGAGAGTGACCCACTTAGAAGCCCAAATACAAGCAGCCCTATTTTCAGAAGACATCCCACTTTCGGACGACGAGGAGGAGCCCTTCGAGGAGGAGCCCTTAGAGGAGGAGCCACCCGAGGAGGAACCAGTGGAGATCGATGATGCGCAATCATACGTTTCTTTCGATGACGAGGATGCTTGATGATCCTCCTATTCTATCTTTCCTTTTCATTCGTGTTTCGTTTATGTTATTTCTCTTTTCAAACCTAGATGGGTAAGGTTGTTCCCATTCAATAAAAGCATGAGAAGTTTAATGTTTGAGTTATTTATTTTGTAGCCTTACAATTTATTTAATTTTCAAAATGTTAGATGTTGTATTTCCTTACTTGTACATAAATAATGTTTAATATGCGATATATTTCTCATTGTTTTGTATTTGTGAATGTGAAGAATCATGTTGGGAAGAGGACGTGGAGGTCGTACTGGTGGCCGAGGTACCATCAACATGACAGCAGCTGAGTTGGCGGCACTAATCAACGATAGTGTGGCTGAGGCTCTGGCAGCACAGAACGTTGCAGGTAAATGCTTTAACTATTTGACTAGTGAAGTCAATTCATCTCTCAAAGCGCCTTTCCCAAGCTTTATAACCCCGATCCTATATTATGTTTCTAAATCCAGGTCAACAGAATCAGCAGCCAGCATGCACATTCAAAACATTTATGGACTGTAAGCCCCGTTGGTTCGAAAAAGTAGTGGAGCTGAAGGAGCTGTCGGACTACTCCGTTGGTTCGAAAAAGTAGAATCGGTATTTGCCATGTGCAACTGCCCATTGGCCAATCAGGTCAAGTTCGCTTCTGGAACTTTGGAGGGCCCGGCTCTCACTTGGTGGAATGCACAGGTCCAGATGTTGGGTTTGGCTATGGCCAATGCACTACCGTGGGAGGAGTTTAAGACAATGATGAAGGAGGAGTACTGTCCTTGGGACGAAATTAAAAAGTTGGAAGGAGAATTCTGGAACCTAAAGATGGAAGGTTCAGAAATTGAGCTTTATACCACTCGTTCCCATGAGCTTGCTACCATGTGCCCACATATGGTGACTCCGGACTACAAGAGGATTGAACTGTACATTGGAGGTTTAGTACCTCAGATTCAGAGTATGGTCACCTCATCCAACCCTACCACCATCCAGCAGACGATCAGACTAGCCCACAAGCTAACCGATCAGGCGGTGACTCAAGGGACTTTACCCCTAAGGGGTTTGGTCTCTAAATCCACCGACAACCATAAGCGCAATTTTGATCACCACTCCAACTCTCACTCCAGCTCCAAAGGACCCCAACACAACCAACCCTAGTAACAGCAGCAGCAGCAGCGAAAGTTTGAGCCTGCTAAGAACTTTAACCAGACGACCTCTTCAAGTCAAAATCAGGGTGGTTATGCGGGAAAATCTCCTATGTGTAACAAGTGCAACTTCCATCACTTCGGGGTTTGCAACCGTTGTCAGCGGTGTGGAAAAATAGGTCATGCTGCCAAAGATTGTAGGGGTGAGTTGCAAGCCAAGCAGCCTTTTCAACAGCCTGGGTCTACAAAGGGTTGTTTCGAGTGTGGGAAGGAGGGACATTTTTGGAAGAATTGTCCTCAGTTAAAGAAGGGAGGTAATGGAAACCACAACCCTAATCAGAATAATAACAATGGTGGCAACAACGGCAATAGTGGAGGAAATGGTGCGAAGGGACGAGCCTTCGTGCTAGGATCTGGAGAAGCTCGTTATGATCATAATGTGGTCACTGGTAAGTTTCTCTTAAATAATTACTTTGCTTCTGTCCTTTTTGACACTGGTGCTGATAGGAGTTTTATATCTAAGAAACTTAGTGATATGATAAAAGAAACTCCAACTCTGTTAGAAGCTAAGTATATAATAGAGATAGATGATGGCCAAATAATTGAAGCAACCCACATTCTTAAGGCTTGTAAGCTTGAGCTGGCTAGTCATATACTTGATATCGACCTTATGCCGGTCACACTTGGTAGTTTTGATGTAATTGTCGGCATGAATTGGTTATCTAAAAACCAAGCTGAAATCATTTGTCGTGAGAAAATTGTTCGCATTCCTCTCCCGAGTGGAGAAACCCTTTCCGTTCAGGGAGAAAAGGTTGGTGCAGTCATGGGCATCATATCCTTTATGAAAGCACAGAAATGCCTTCGAAAAGGGCATACTGCTATTTTGGCTCTCGTTGCTGAGCAGCCATCAGAAGAGAAGAAGATTGATGATATCCCCATCGTTCGTGAATTTCAGGAAGTATTTCCCGAGGATTTTCCTGGTCTGCCACCACACCGTCAAGTTGAATTCCAAATTGATCTAGCACCCGAAGCGACACCGATCGCTCGGGCACCTTACAGATTAGCACCTAGTGAATTACAAGAGCTATCTACTCAGTTACAGGAATTGTTGGATAAAGGTTTCATCCGACCTAGCTCATCTCCATGGGGAGCTCCGGTCCTGTTTGTCAAGAAGAAGGACGGGACTTTCCGTATGTGTATCGACTACCATGAACTGAATAAAGTCACAATCAAGAATCGTTATCCTCTGCCTCGTATAGATGATCTCTTTGATCAACTCCAAGGATCAAGTTTCTATTCCAAGATAGATCTTAGGCCCGGTTACCACCAATTGAGAGTCCGAGATGAAGATATCTCTAAGACTTCTTTCAGGACAAGGTACGGCCACTATGAGTTTATGGCCATGCCTTTCGGGTTAACCAACGCACCTGCGGTGTTCATGGATCTCATGAACCGTGTGTGTAAGCCATACCTTGATCAATTTGTTATCTTTTTCATCGACGACATTCTCATTTATTCTAAGAACAAGGAGGAACATGAGGAACATCTACGCCTAATTCTGGAATTACTTAAGCAGGAGCAGCTATATGCTAAGTTTTCCAAGTGTGAATTTTGGATCCGGGAAGTTCAATTCTTAGGACATGTGGTTAACGAGAAGGGAATACATGTCAATCCATCAAAGATAGAAGCCATCAAGAATTGGGCAGCACCGACGACTCCGACTGAGGTGCGATAATTTCAGGGATTGGCTGGATATTACCGTCGATTCATCGAGGGATTCTCTAAGATTGCACAATCTCTCACTACCTTAACTCAAAAGGGTAAAGCCTATAAGTGGGGCGATAACCAGGAGTCAGCATTTCAGCTCCTTAAACAGAAACTTTGCAGTGCACCCATTCTAGCTCTTCCGGAAGGAATGGATGACTTTATGGTGTATTGTGACGCATCTATTTAGGGTCTGGGTTGTGTGTTGATGCAACGAGAAAAAGTGATCGCATATGCATTGCGTCAGCTAAAGATTCACGAGAAAAACTACACCACTCATGATCTAGAGTTGGGATGTAACGAACCAAAATCCGGGTTTCGTCTTCAAATAATTAAATATTTATATTTAATATTATGGTGGAAATAATATTTTATAAATAAGTTGAAACAAGTGGGTTTCAAGTTTGTAATGGGATTATGTTAGTTTTAACTAACTATAGAACGAATTGGGTAAAATGGAAGTTAAGGGACTGAAATGGTAAATATGGCAAATCTGCCATATTTGACCATATGAAAGTCAAAATTCAGCATTTGGTCTTGTTGGGGTCGTTCATATCAAGAGAGAAAAAGAGAAATCAAGTTTGAAGCTCAAATCATGCAATTGAGGCTTGTTTTGTGAAGGTTTTGGCTCACACAACACCTTCATAACATCAAGTAAGTGATTCTCTTCCTCTTGATTCCACCATGTATGTGTTCTTGGTGGGTTTTGGGTGAAACCCGAAATTTTGTATGCATGTGATGAAATGGTGTTAGATTATTGATAATCTAGCTAAACTAAAGTTAAAGAATGATGGTTAACATCCTAGAACCCTTTAATTTTGATTATGAGAAGTTAGGGTTCATATGGTGAAAATTAGGGGTGTTTGGATCATAATGCTAGAATGTTGAATTATTGATGATTAGGTGTTTTTATGATGTTAGACACATAAACAAACCCCAAATTAACTTAAAGAACTAATTTGATGAAAAAATTAGTGTCAAGGTATTGGAAGGAGAATTCAAGAGGTTGAGTTCTTGGTTTAAAGGGAGTGTTTGGATGTGGGAATAACCCAAACGGGTCATTTTGGGTGGAAATGGGAAATTGGGTTGTGAACTCAGTTTTAAAGTGATTTTTATGTATGTTTAGATTACTGAACTAGGTGTATATGTTTAGGTAATCAAATTGCTAAACTAGAAGGAGGTGCGAGATCTTCAAATCCGCAAGGTAAGTGCCTTTGCACTTACTTAGTAATGTGATATGCGATGTATGTGTTATGTTGTGCATAGTATGAATGATACATGAAATGAATTGATTATGCATAAGTGTATGTATGAATGTGAATATGGTTATAATACTATATCTAATATGTGGAGGTTATGATCAAAGAATCATAATGGAAAAGGGGAGGTTATGGTCAAAGAACCATAATGGAAATGTGGTAAGATCTTGGTCTATGTACCAAGATGAAGAATGGAAAGAAAGTTATGACCTTTGTGTCATAAATGAAATGATAATGTAAAGAGTAAATAAAACTTGTAGATGAAATACAAGTGGTATGCAATCAAACATCAATTTGAATGTTAACGGGTCAAAAGGGTTAAATGGGTGAAAATAACCGTAGTCGCTAATTCGATAAGATGATATGCACTATTAAATGTTGTGAAGATGTTATGTTAAGTAAAGAATGGAACTTGCAAGGTGTAATGCAAGTGTTTGCACCCAAATGCATCTTTGGGCGCAAACGGGTCAAAATGGGTGAATGGGTGAAATAAGTAGAAATTACTTATTGTTATGATATATATCTCAATACTAATGGTGATATGTTTATGTGGTTATAGGAAAAGCTCCGAAATAGTCCAAGTCAAGTCCAAGGTGATCGCGGGTTCTCGTATATGTTTTAGGTGCATATTTTTGAAGTAAATTGACTTTCCCGTAAAGGATGTATATTTTGAATCTAGGAATCGTGTTTTTGGTGTTAAATTGGTGGTATAAGTGTGTGTTCAAATGCCCAAGTGTTTGAGATTTTATGTTTAGATGTATTGGTGAAAAAGGTTGGAAAAATGGTTAAGTGTGAAAACTGTTGAAAACTTGCTGAATTTTTGTCTCCCTCGCGATACGCGAGGGAGGAAGATTGTTTTCTCGCGGTACGCGAGAGGGTAAAAAAAAAAAAAATTCCTGGGTTAAGACTTCCGCGCGTTAAAGTTTTGTTTTTAAAAGTGGTGTGTTTCAACTTGGTATCAGAGTAATGGTTTGAGGGATTTGGTGTGGGTGGCACCAAACTCAAACCGGATGCTCTTGATATGGGGGGGGGGATGATACGAGAATCCAAGAAGGACTTGACTAAGACTCGGAGCTTTCGGAAATGAAAGGTTAGTAATGTTATGATTAATGATAGTTCCATATGGCATTTATGTATATGCATGAATGATTGTCAAAGTGTTATGTGTGCCGAAACTTGTCTTGTGATTTGTTATATGAATATGATAATTGCAATTGGGCATAGCGCGTTATTAATCATGTCTGGCCAATATGATTATTATGACGAGATGTGCAAGGGTCTTTATAATTACCATATGACAATGAACATTTACAAGGATTAGGTGAAGGTGATTATATATGTATGTATGTATATAAGTAGATAAGTATACATATACTTAATACATACAGGGGTGTAAGTGTGATAAGTATTTAAGGTATTGATAGTATAAGGGTGTTAATGTGTTTGTTCCTAATTCTCAGTTAAGAGATGGATGAAGAATCGAGCAATCGGGAACCGTTGGATCCACGGATCCAAGAGTTGATAAAAGAGGAGGTGGCCAAGGCCTTTGAGCAAGCCACAAATCTGTTGATGGAAGAAATGAGGGGGACTATTAAACTCTCTCTCGAGGAGATCATGAAAGAGAAAGATAAGGAACCTCGGGGTTGTACACTGAAGGATTTCATGGTGATCAAGCCCAAGGAATATAACGGGCAAGTGGACCCGATTCTGAGCCACAGGTGGGTGGTAGACATGGAGTCAAATTTTGAGACGACAAGGTGTAAGCCCGAGGATAGAGTGATGTTTAGCGTGCCACTATTGACTGGGCGGGCTAAGGAGTGGCTGCTAAATCTCCGAAAGGAGAGGGGTGAAAGAGGGGTGACCTCCATGTCATGGGAGGAGTTTAAAGCGGCATTCCTAAAGTACCATTGCCCACAGGCCGCTATTGACAGGATGACCGAGGAGTTTCTCTTCATGAGGCAGACGACAGAGACTATTGATGAATTAGCTGGGACTTTCTTCGATCGGGCTAAGTTCTGTCCAGATGTGGTGTCGACCGAGAAAGCCAAGATTGACAGGTTCTATGCTATGCTGACGGTGGAGTTCAGGGATAGCATATCTCCATCCTCATTTACCACACTTGTAGACTTAATAAACAGGTGTCGGGAAAGAGAGGTGGAGTTGAGGAGGCAAGAAGCTAGGGGAGAAAAGAGGAAACGTGAAATAGTGGATCAAGTGGTGAGTAAGATAAAGGGCGGGAGCCCTAGTAAGAAGCAGTTCATCAAGCCTTCGTCGCGGGGGTGCAAAATTTGTGGAAAGGAGCACATTGGGGAGTGCCGGAAGGGATCTCAAAACTGCTATAAATGTGGAAAACCGGGGCATTTTGCTCATCAGTGTTCAAGCCAAGTGCATATATGCTACAATTGTTATAAACCCGGGCACAATAGGGCGGATTGTCCCGAGTTAAAGTAAGGTGGAAGTGGAAAGAAAGTGGAGATGCCAAAGCCAAAAGGAAGAGCCTTCCACATTTCGGCGGAAGAGGCAAAGAACAACTCGGAGGTGGTGTCAGGTACATTCAAGATTAACTCATTACCTGCACTAGTTCTATTTGATTCGGGGGCTAGCCGTTCTTTTGTTTCCTTGAAAATTGTTAAGCATTCCTCTTTTGTAAGTAGCAAGTTAGATGAACCCTTAGAAATCGAAGCGGCTAATGATAAGAGTTTCCTTGTCTTTGACATTTTTAGAGATTGTAAGTTGAGAGCGGGGGGCGAAACCTTCTTTATTGATTTGATTCCTATGGCTATGGGAGATTTTGATGTTATTGTGGGGATGGATTGGTTGTCAAAGAATAAGGCGAGTATTTTATGTGGACCGAAGGCGATCCAACTTGTTTCCCCGTCGGGAGAGTCCATCTACATAGAAGGTGATAAAAAGGGTAAAGTAAGGTTGTACACTTATGTGAAGGCGACCAAGTACATGGCGCGTGGGTGCAAGGCGTTCATGGCTTGTGTCGCGGATGTGAATGAAAGAGTAAAGGAGATTCACGATGTACCGGTCGTGAACCAATTCGTAGATGTGTTTCCTGGCGAGTTACCGGGGATTCCGCCGGATAGGGAGATAGAGTTTGGAATTGACTTGATGTCCGGTGCTAAACCGGTAGCTAAAGCGCCTTATAGATTGGCACCGCCAGAAATGAAAGAACTCATGGAGCAATTACAAGAGTTACTTGACAAGGGTTTCATACGCCCAAGTGTTTCACCTTGGGGTGCGCCCGTTCTCTTCGTAAAAAAGAAGGATGGGAGCATGAGAATGTGTATGGATTACCGGGAGTTGAACAAGTTGACAGTGAAGAATAGGTACCCATTGCCTAGGATTGACGATCTTTTCGACCAATTGCAAGGGGCGTCATGGTTTTCTAAGATTGACTTGAAGTCCGGGTATCATCAGTTGAAAGTGAAGGAAGAGGATGTTCATAAGACAGCTTTTCGCACTCGTTACGGTCACTATGAGTTTACGGTTATGCCTTTCGGTTTGACCAACGCACCTGCGGTTTTCATGGATCTCATGAACCGGGTGTGTAGACCGTTCCTTGATCGTTCGGTCATTGTGTTTATTGACGGTCTTCTCATCTATTCAAGGAGCGAGGGTGATCACGCTTGTCATTTGCGTGAGATTCTTGAAGTCTTGCAAAAGGAGAAGCTTTATGCTAAATTCTCCAAGTGCGCATTTTGGTTGCACGAGATCCAATTCTTGGGTCATGTGATTAATGAAAGAGGAATTACCGTTGACCCACCCAAGATTATGGCGGTTAAAGAATGGTCATCACCGAAGACGCCTTCGGAGATTAGAAGTTTCTTGGGGTTAGCGGGTTATTATCGGAGGTTCATCGAAAACTTCTCTCAGATTGCTTTGCCGATGACGAAGTTGACTCGTAAGGAGACAAAGTTTGTTTGGAGTCCCGAGCAAGAATCTGCCTTTCAACTCTTGAAAGAAAAGTTGACTAAGGCGCCTGTTTTATCCTTGCCGGACGGGACCGAGGATTTTGTTGTTTATTCGGATGCCTCGCATTCGGGGTTGGGGTGTGTTTTGATGCAAAGGGGGAAAGTGATTGCCTATGCATCTAGGCAATTAAAGACTCACGAGGTGAATTACCCAACCCATGATTTAGAGCTTGCAGCCCTGGTTTTCACGCTCAAGATTTGGAGGCATTATTTGTATGGTGCTAAGTGTACGATCTACACGGATCACAAAAGTCTCAAATATTTCTTTGACCAAAAGGACCTCAATATGAGGCAAAGACGGTGGCTTGAATTGGTTAAGGATTATGATTGTGAGATACTTTATCATCGGGTAAAGCGAATGTTGTGGCGGATGCGCTTAGTAGAAAGTCAAGTCATTCACCTATCAAGGTGAAGTCATTTAAGATGACAATTTCATCATCTCTTATTGATGAAATCCGGGAGGCCCAAGTGTTAGCACTTGGTGGTGACTTGAAGAAAGAACAGATGATTGCTTATGTTGATAAGCTTGGTGAAAATAGCATGGGTTTGAAGACATGCTTTGATAGAATTTGGATACCTAGGTTGTCAAGTGTCTTGACAACTATTCTTGACGAGGCGCATAAATCCAAATATTCTATCCATCCGGGGGCCACGAAGATGTTTTATGATTTGAGGTGTTATTTTTGGTGGCTGGGTATGAGGCGTGATATTGTTAAGTATGTGGAGAGGTGTCTAACACGCTTAAGGGTTAAGGCGGAGCATCAAAAGCCGTATGGAAAGCTGCAACCGCTCGAAATACCGCTTTGGAAGTGGGAAAATGTAACCATGGATTTGATCACTAAACTACCAAAGACTCGAAAAGGTTATGATGCGATATGGGTAGTAGTGGATCGGTTGACAAAGAGTGCACATTTCCTCCCAATAAAGGAAACGTACTCGTCGGATAGACTAGCGGAAATCTATGTGAAAGAAATTGTGTCACGCCATGGGGTGCCGGTGTCAATTATTTCGGACCGGGATACGAGATTCACTTCTCATTTTTGGAAGAAATTCCATGAGGATATGGGGACAAGGTTGAACCTTAGCACCGCTTATCATCCGCAAACGGATGGGCAAAGCGAGCGTACGATTCAAACGCTCGAGGATATGTTACGCGCGTGTGCTTTGGATTTTGGGGGTAGTTGGGACGACCATTTACCGTTGGCGGAATTTGCATACAATAATAGTTACCATTCTAGCATTGGTATGCCGCCTTTTGAGGCATTGTATGGGAGGAAATGTAGAACACCCGTATGTTGGGGTGAAATTGGTCAACGGGGACTTGGTAGCAAGGAAATGGTCATGGAAACGAATGATAGTATTGACCAAATAAAGGCTCGCTTAAAGGTGGCGCAAGATCGCCAAAAATCTTATGCGGATAATAGGAAGCGGGCGATTGAGTTTCAAGTGGGGGACTTTGTGTTATTGAAAGTCTCTCCTTGGAAAGGGGTGATAAGGTTTAGGAAACGGGGGAAGTTAAGCCCACGTTTCATTGGACCGTTTAAAGTGATGGCAAGGGTGGGTGCGGTAGCTTATCGATTGGAGTTACCGGAGGGACTAAGTAGACTTCATAACACGTTCCATGTGTCTCATTTGCGAAAATGTTTAGCGGATGAATCTACTTTTGTTCCATTGGATGATATAGAAATTGATGAAAAATTGAACTATGTGGAAGAACCGATGGCAATCTTAGATAGGAAAGTGAAGCGGTTGCGTAATAAAGAGATTAGCCAAGTGTTGGTTCGATGGAAGCATAGAAAGGGGGCGGAAATGACTTGGGAAACCGAGGAAGAAATGCTCAAATTCTACCCGAACCTTTTTATGTGAAGTCGGGTTTCGGGGACGAAACCCAAATAAGGGGAGGTGATTTGTAACGAACCAAAATTCAGGTTTCGTCTTCAAATAATTAAATATTTATATTTAATATTATGGTGGAAATAATATTTTATAAATAAGTTGAAACAAGTGGGTTTCAAGTTTGTAATGGGAGTATGTTAGTTTTAACTAACTATAGAACGAATTGGGTAAAATGGAAGTTAAGGGACTGAAATGGTAAATATGGCAAATCTGCCATATTTGACCATATGAAAGTCAAAATTCGGCATTTGGTCTTGTTGGGGTCGTTCATATCAAGAGAGAAAAAGAGAAATCAAGTTTGAAGCTCAAATCATGCAATTGAGGCTTGTTTTGTGAAAGTTTTGGCTCACACAACACCTTCATAACATCAAGTAAGTGATTCTCTTCCTCTTGATTCCACCATGTATGTGTTCTTGGTGGGTTTTGGGTGAAACCCAAAATTTTGTATGCATATGATGAAATGGTGTTAGATTATTGATAATCTAGCTAAACTAAAGTTAAAGAATGATGATTAACATCCTAGAACCCTTTAATTTTGATTATGAGAAGTTAGGGTTCATATGGTGAAAATTAGGGGTGTTTGGATCATAATGCTAGAATGTTGAATTATTGATGATTAGGTGTTTTTATGATGTTAGACACATAAACAAACCCCAAATTAACTTAAAGAACTAATTTGATGAAAAAATTAGTGTCAAGGTATTGGAAGGAGAATTCAAGAGGTTGAGTTCTTGGTTTAAAGGGAGTGTTTAGATGTGGGAATAACCCAAACGGGTCATTTTCGGTGGAAATGGGAAATTGGGTTGTGAACTCAGTTTTAAAGTGATTTTTATGTATGTTTAGATTACTGAACTAGGTGTATATGTTTAGGTAATCAAATTGCTAAACTAGAAGGAGGTGCGAGATCTTCAAATCCGCAAGGTAAGTGCCTTTGCACTTACTTAGTAATGTGATATGTGATGTATGTGTTATGTTGTGCATAGTATGAATGATACATGAAATGAATTGATTATGCATAAGTGTATGTATGAATGTGAATATGGTTATAATACTATATCTAATATGTGGAGGTTATGATCAAAGAATCATAATGGAAAAGGGGAGGTTATGGTCAAAGAACCATAATGGAAATGTGGTAAGATCTTGGTCTATGTACCAAGATGAAGAATGGAAAGAAAGTTATGACCTTTGTGTCATAAATGAAATGATAATGTAAAGAGTAAATAAAACTTGTAGATGAAATACAAGTGGTATGCAATCAAACATCAATTTGAATGTTAACGGGTCAAAAGGGTTAAATGGGTGAAAATAACCGTAGTCGCTAATTCGATAAGATGATATGCACTATTAAATGTTGTGAAGATGTTATGTTAAGTAAAGAATGGAACTTGCAAGGTGTAATGCAAGTGTTTGCACCCAAATGCATCTTTGGGCGCAAACGGGTCAAAATGGGTGAATGGGTGAAATAAGTAGAAATTACTTATTGTTATGATATATATCTCAATACTAATGGTGATATGTTAATGTGGTTGTAGAAAAAGCTCCGAAATAGTCCAAGTCAAGTCCAAGGTGATCGCGGGTTCTCGTATATGTTTTAGGTGCATATTTTTGAAGTAAATTGACTTTCCCGTAAAGGATGTATATTTTGAATCTAGGAATCGTGTTTTTGGTGTTAAATTGGTGGTATAAGTGTGTGTTCAAATGCCCAAGTGTTTGGGATTTTATGTTTAGATGTATTGGTGAAAAAGGTTGGAAAAATGGTTAAGTGTGAAAACTGCTGAAAACTTGCTGAATTTTTGTCTCCCTCGCGATACGCGAGGAGGAAGATTGTTTTCTCGCGGTACGCGAGAGGGTAAAAAAAAAAAAAAAAAAAATTTCCTGGGTTAAGACTTCCGCGCGTTAAAGTTTTGTTTTTAAAAGTGGTGTGTTTCATGGGAGCTGTAGTTTTCGCACTTAAGATATGGAGACACTACTTGTACAGTACCAAGTGCACTATCTACACCGATCACAAGAGCCTTCAGCATATCTTCGAGCAGAAAGAGCTGAACACGAGACAACGTCGTTGGGTAGAGCTCTTGAATGATTATAACTGTGCGATCCGGTATCATCCAGGTAAAGCTAACATTGTAGCTGATGCCCTGATTCGAAAGGAAACAAGCCCAAACGATTTCGAGCATTACAGCTTACTATTCACCCCAGATTACCTGACAAAATCCATAGTGCTCAACTTGAAGCCCTGAAAGAGGAGAACCTATCGCCGGAAGGTACACGCGGTATGGAAGCACAACTCGATGTCAAATCTGATGATATTCGCTACTTCGCCGAGCAAATATGGGTTCTAGTATTCGAGAACTTAAGAGAACTAATCATGGACGAAGCTCATAAATCTCGTTACTCTATTCATCCAGGTTCTGACAAGATGTATCATGACCTAAAGGTGCTGTATTGGTGGCCAAAGATGAAGTCCGATATAGCCACCTATGTGAGCAAGTGCCTAACTTGCGCGAAGGTCAAAGTTGAATATCAAAAGCCTTCTGGTCTTCTCCAACAACCAGAGATTCCCATGTGGAAATGGGACCAGATATCCATGGACTTTATCACAAAATTGCCATGAACTCCTACCGGATGTGATACCATTTGGGTAATAGTCGATCGTTTAACAAAGTTCGCTCACTTCTTAACAATCAAGGAAACCGACAAAATGGATAAGCTTACTCGTATTTACTTTAAAGAAGTAGTCTCTCGGCACAGGGTGCCAATCTCTATCATTTCGGATCGTGATGCACGATTCACCTCTCGTTTCTGGCAATCGTTACATAAGGCTTTAGGCACGCGTCTAGATATGAGCACAACATACCATCCTCAAACTGATGGCCAGACGGAGCGTATAATTCAAACTCTAGAGGACATGCTACGAGCTTGTGTGATTGATTTCGGTAACACTTGGGAGTCTCACCTATCGTTGGTGGAGTTCTCCAACAACAGTTATCACACTAGTATCAAGGCAGCTCCATTTGAAGTATTATATGGATGGAAATGCCGTTCTCCTATTTGTTGTGCCGAGGTTGGGGATAGTCAACTTACAGGTCCTGAACTTGTACTTGAAACTTCTGAGAAAATCATTCAAATTAAAAATCGTATGGCAGCAGCTCGTGATCGTCAAAAGAGCTATGCCGATAAGCGTCGTAAACCGTTAGAATTCCAAGTAGGGGATATGGTCTTGTTAAAAGTCTCACCTTGGAAGGGTGTTATTCGTTTTGGGAAACGAGGCAAACTGAATCCTCGTTATGTTGGACCATTCAAGATAGTGAAGAGAATCGGGCCAGTAGCGTATCAACTGGACCTACCCGAAGGACTTAGTGGTGTACACAACGTCTTTCACGTCTCAAACTTGAAGAAATGTCTGGCAGATGAGTCACTAGCGGTTCCTCTTGAGGAACTACACATTTATGAACAGTTACGTTTCATCGAAGAACCCGTGGAAATTATGGATAGGGAAGTCAAAACGTTAAAACGCAGTAAAATCCCTATTGTCAGAGTCCGTTGGAACTCGAAACGCGGACCGGAATTCACGTGGGAGCGTGAGGATCAGATGATGCGCAAATATCCTAATCTATTCAAGCACTCCACGTCAAACTCTTAAGGTACTATTTTTATTTTCGGGACGAAAATTCTTTCAACTAGGGATGATGTGACACCTCAGAAATTTATTTTATTTTATTTTAATTTTTGGGACGAAAATTCTTTCAACTAGGGGATGATGTGACAATCCGGATTTTCCAGGTTAACTCCGTTAACATAATTCAGTTAAATACTAACCTAGTTAACTCAAGTTCAAACCTCAGGGACCAATTCTGCCATTAATCCAAACTATATTACATGAAACTTCAAGGACTAATTATGTAACTAGTCCAAACTCAATTCAGATTGACTTTGAAAGTCAAAGTTTGGTAATTGTGTTCCTGTTGACTTTTGAAAGTCAACTAACCATGTTTCTAACTCCATCCAAACTGGAGGGACTAATTCTGTCTATTTCTAAACTTGTAAACATGAAATTACAGGGACTAAAACTGAAATCCACCCAATCTTGATTTGGTTTGACTTATGAAAGTCAAATCGTGCTACTTTGATCGAATTCGAATACCACGATTGGTTCTGTTTGAATTCTGTAACTGAAACTGCTTGATTATAACATTAACGGTCTTAACAACTGAATTAAGCACCATCATTGCCGAATTATACCAATTAAATGCCAATTATGGCATAACCGTTGACACCCACAGCGACCTTGATCAAATTAACTCGAATTTGTCCATCATTTCCACAATTGAACACTTGCGCACACTAAACGAGCACTACAGAAGCTTCTGCACGCATCAATCTGACTGGAATCGCAGCAGAGAGCACCGGAGACCAAACCAGTCATCGTCGGTATCGGTTCTAGTCGACCACACCCAATTCGTCATCTATTCTGGTACATTCCTACACCATTAACTTCGTTAAAGTCTTTAGAATGAAAGCCCTATGATTATTTGGGCTTATAACATCAAATTCGGCATGAACCCGATTCTAGGGTTCATGCAAAACCAGTTTAATCGATCACCGTCTTGGATCTGATTTAAATTCAATTAAATTACATGTTTAATTTCGAAATCTCCCACTAATCAAAAGCCCTATGTTAATTTAACCTTCCACTATCAAATTCATCCCAATCTGGAATATAGAGTTCATCACATTTGGGTTTAATCGAACTCTAGTCCAGACACGATTTAAATCTAATTAATTTATATAGCTAGACTCGCAGATCGTCACTTGTTAAAAACCCCATGGTTTCAAACCATTTCATTATCAGAATCAATCTAATCGATCCAGGATCAAACCTAGGGTTTTCGGCTTCTGAATCTCAAATTAAACGATGCAAACCCAATTGATTTTGCAATTAACTTTCACCACAAGTTCGTCTTAGGCCGATTAACAAAACCCCTATGTCTTTTTGTCCAAACAGAATCGAATCGAGGGGTTTTGGGAGTGATTTCGACCTCGGGTTCGATAGGGAGAAAGAGCACAGTGTGCTCATTTGATAAAACAATTGTGGTCCGAGTTCTTTTGCGATTCCCTAGCGGGCAGAGTTGGTTAAGACAGTGTGCGTGTGTGGGAGAGACCCGGGTTCGAGTCTCTCCACACTCTTTTTATTTTTAAACCGTTTTTGACTATTATTTTAATGAAAAATCATTATCCCATATTATTATATTAGTATATAAAAGTGTTTTGAACCCGTAAAACACCCGTAGGCTCGGGTTTGAATTTCTAACCATTTTTAATATAATTCCCCACTTTAAAATAATAGATTTATACTATTTTCAAACCACGACTTCGAATAAAATAATATGTTTATATTATTTTCAACCCGTGACTTCTATTATAAAATAATATATATTTATATATTCGCCTCGTTTATAAACCTCGTGTAACGTTTCAAAACTATTAAATAACATAATTAGTTATGTTAATTACTCACGTTTATATTATCGAATAAAAATAATAGATTTATTATTTTTGTCACACAATTTAATTATTTTTATTACTTCGCTAAACTTAAAAATAATATAATAAATTATATTATTTTCCTAGACTTCTAGTTAATGACAAAACGCTCGAATATATTTATTATATATTATTTGTCATTCATCGCGAAACGCATTCGTCCTAATTTAGAAATTCGTATTCCCGTAAAATAGTTCGTTTACCCGTTAGTCCTTACAATGTTTAAAGACGTTCTAATCTTCCGTGTGTCGTCACAAATCCCAATGAGTCCCTAATTGTTGTTTGTAATTCTAGGGCATACGTAAGCCGTTGCTGGCTAACACTTGTGTACCAAGTCTATTACTTGTGTGATTACTTCCTACGCCATCAGGTGAGTTTTCACGGCCCCTTTTACTGTTTTAACTTGGGGGAGAAAACATGATTCAACTATTTTGATATTTTTGTAATTCATATGTTATCAATGTTAAAGCTAAGCGTAACACGCTATCACTGAAAGTCCTCAACACACATCGGGCCGTTAATATGGATCTTAGCGAGGTAATGTTTAGTAGTACTACTGGGTTTTACAAATCCCACCCGCGTTAGTCGCGCTAACTCGATTGGAGATCGAACGGGTGAAATGTTAGCCTACTCACATCGCTAGAGTTGATAGACCTAGCAGGAGGCAAATAAACAAACTGTCAGCTTCGGTTGCGAGCGCTTAAGTTAAACATGAACATAGGTTAGCTACCTATAGATACATAATGAATGATCAATAATCTGGTAAACGTTTATTTATATACTGAAACCTGTGAACTCACCAACCTCGTGCTGATATCTTTTCTTACATTTTTTCTCAGGTCGCTAAGATAAGGCACAAGTGCACATATAGGATATGCATGAGATTCTCCTATTGATTGATGTTTTATTAAATTGTTTGGACCTTGTTTTGAATTATGTTTGGTTTGGACTTTTGGACTTTTTGGGCGCGTGTGTTTTGCGCATTTACTTTTCTTTACGCTTCCACATTAAACTCTTATTGATATGATATTTTCATTTGAGTCCCATGTAGAGTCGTTCAATGTAACTAATGACTGAGATCCTGGTTTGTCACTTCACAAACGGTAAAACTCCGTTAGTTGAAATTGGGGGTGTGACAGCCTCATTAAAAATTCTAGGATCTTCCTCAATATTGAAATAATATTGATATTGAGTTTAAATCTCATTTCTAGATCCTTCAACTAAATATAGTTGAAAATCAGAACCAAAGTTCTTAGCTTTTCTGGATCTATTACCTCTTCTTAGTTCTGCTGATGTAGAAAGAATATTATCTTCATGGTTACTCAATTGAGAATTACTTGAACTCGCAACCATGTCCTTTGGTCTAGGCATAGATGAGAATCTGTCTTCATTCGAAACTGCATCTCTTGACTCTATAACAGTATTTAATGACACATAGTCATTAGGTTCTATGACATAGAACCTGTATGCCTTGGAATGCTCAACATATCTAATAAAGATGCAATCTATCCCTCTTTCACCCAAATTCTTTCTTTTGGGTTTAGTAAGTCTTACTACTGCTCTACAGCTCCAAACTTTCAAATAATGAAATTTGGGAGGCTTACCATACCAAAGTTCATAAGGGGTTATCTTATTCCTTTTATTAGGAATCCTATTTAACAAATAGCAAGCTGTCAACATAGCCTCACCCCAAAACCCTTCACTTAGCCCAAAATAGGATAACATGGAGTTAACCATTTCTTTTAACGTCATATTCTTCCTCTCAGATACACCATTTTGTTGTGGTGTATAAGGAGCCGTGGTTTGATGTATAATCCCCACCGATTGGAAATAACCTGGATCATAATATTCACCTCCCCTATCGGTGCGTAAAACTTTAATTAAATCATTTCTATGCAATTCTACTTCAGTTTTATATATTTTAAACTTATCTAAGGCTTCATCTTTACTATGCAAAAGATATACATAACAAAACCTAGATACATCATCTAAGAAAGTGAATATATACTTTTATTACCTATAGAGGGAGTTGCATGAAAATCACATAAGTTACTATGAATTAATTCTAGTAGCTTTGAATCCCTAGTAATAGCATCTTTAAATGGTTTTCTAGTAATCTTAGTTAGCATGAAAGTTTTACACTTTTCATTGTTCAATTCAAAAGCCGGTATCAAACTCATCTTTGACATATCCTTTAATCTTTTATAATGAACATATCCTAATCTAGCATGCCATTTTTCAGATTCTTTTGATATATTACTAGAGCTAGTTGAAGTCATGCAAACAGATTCACAGTTAACAAAAGAAACATCCACTTTCAACTTAAACATACCATTACATAGATAACCAAAACCAACAAAAGTGCCATGTCGTGACAAGATATACTTGTCACTTTCAAAGACCTGTTTGTAACCACAATTATTTAAAACAACACCAGACAAGAGATTCTTTCGAATCCCAGGAATAAACAAAACATTGTCTAAACATAAAGGTTTTCTAGAAGTAAACACTAGCTTCACTTTGCATAGTCCTTTGATCGGTTCAGTTACAAAATTTCTCATCTTTAACATAGATCCGTCTTCAATTGGTTTAAAGTCTTTAAACCATCGAAGATCTTTGCATACATGACTCGATGCACCTGAATCGACCTACCAAGCAATATCATCATCCTGCACCCAAAATGCTTCAGAAATTAGTGATACATAATTCTGAACCGAATTAACATTTTGTACTAAATTCCGACCTTCTTGCTTACCGGGGTCCTTAGACCCACTTGGACCAGCTTCACCCTTGTTCTTAGGACCATTCTTGTTAAACTTCCTAACCCGACAGTCCCTCTTCAAGTGACCCGGTTTTCCACACTTCCATCAAGTCAAATTTGCCTTCTTGTTTGGACCTGTGTTGTTGTTACCTTGAAACTTTCATTTCCCTTTAAACTTGTTGTTACCCTTGGATGATCCACCTTCTTCAACCATGTTAACAGAAGATTGTATAGCAGGTTTCTTGTCATCATTGACCCACACTTTTTCCTGTGCCCTCAAAGACTCTTCAACCCGGAAGTGACTTCCAATTTCAACCAAAGTCAATTCTCCTTTCTGATGTTTGAGACTGTATTTACAATCCTTCCGGGAAGGAGGCAATTTATCAATGATGCTTGAAACCGAAATTGACTCATCCATCTTCATGTCATGTTGGGCAAACTGCCCCAATGTCCTTAACAACTCGTTATATTGTTCCATGACAGGCCTCGAATCAATCATTTTATAATTGTTAAAATTACTTACAAGAAACTTCTTGCTAGAAGAATTTTCCGCCATATATTTGGCTTTCAAAGTATCCCACAATCCTTTTGCGGTTTCCACGTTTTGATAAACATCGAATAACGAATCAGACATACCGTTCAATATGTGACCAATGCAGATGTAATTGTCGTTCTCCTATTTTGAACGTTTCCTTATCTGTTCCAGATTTCCGTCTTCAAGAATATCCGGTATGGGGGTGCTCAACATGTACACCACTTTCAGGGTAGTCAAGAGAAAATGCATCTTCTTCTGCCAAAGACGGAAGTCCTGCCCTTCAAACTTCTCCAGTTTGTCGAACTTACTCGTCATATCCTTCACAGATTATCTATGCGTCATCTTCACGGAATTGTTTTTGATCTTTGTTGTAGAATTTTGTAAAACCGAGGATGATCTGAGAGTCGTATAGAATACTTTCAGATCAAAAACAATTTGGTGGTTCCTCAAATTCTTTGATCGGATAAAACTCAGAGTATTGAAACAAGAATCAAGTATGAATTCTTGAGAGAATTTTGATGAACCAGAAGAAGTTACGTATGACCAAAACCAGGGATTTTAGGGATCAACCGGATAACTGCTGGCAGTTATCTTATTATTCAAATTCGAATTTTGAATTTAATTAATAAATCCGCCCAAATTTCAACACCGATTTTATATAATAAATTATATAAAATTAATTTTCTAATGCAAATTTTATAAAGCAATAGGTGTCAAAATAATTTTCGGGCGCGCTGAAGGGGGGTCCTGGACCCCCGTTACTTAGGGGCTTCACCCCTAAGTATTAATTAGGTAATCAAATAAATTCAAACAAGTGTGCACTCCGCACCTTCTAACTTGTTTAATATTTAATATGATTAATTTGGTCAACTAGTTAATCTAATTACACTAAAATAGCCAACAACAAATGCGATGGAAAACAGAAGAAAGAAGATGTTGCGGGTAAAAGACAACGGCAGGGAAGAAGAGAGAAAAACTGAAGGCAGTGAAAATGAGGTGAAAAACCTTCAAGTTTATAGTGGAAAGAAAAACACAACGGGCCAGCCGGGAGATGATGTGAACCTGCGCTGCCAAATACACAATTTTTTGCATAATAAAGTCCAATGCTTGTATGTTATATGCTTGTGTGTCTGGAGATCCTTATACTTTTTAGCAAGCCCATAATCAATAATGTAAACCTATTGTATATTAAAAGCAAACATAAATATGCTAGTGATAAGAATCTCAGACAACAGAAGAGTGTTGATTAACTCATTAGAAAAGCAATTGAGTATGTACACATCAAAGAAAACCTTTTTTAAGAAGAACAAATAACTCTTAAATAAGTTTTTTAAAAATGCAAATATATTAACAATGAAATAATCATCATGAAGGACACAACTTGTAATATAAAAGAGAATACCTGATTTCCTTTCGTCCTAAACACATCAAAAAGTGATCTGGCGTTATATCAAGGTGAAGGATCTAGAGAGTATATGGATCGTTTATCACAAGAACATAAATATATATACGGGAAATCTCTTGTTTGATTTACAACAAATGAGTGCTATTTATACATGTAATAATAACTGCTAAACGGTGTTAGTTACGACCGTTCTAACTACCCTAAACTTCTAACGGTGTTAGTTGTGGCGGTGGATGTTTGGGTCACCGGAGATGTTGATTCCGGTGGTGCAAGTTTATTTGACCCGACAATCTCCCCCTCAAATTAAACTTGCTCCAAGATCTTTTACTCCTAATAGGTTTCGCATTTCAATGAAATTCATTCTCGGTATAGCTTTAGTTAATATGTCCGCCTTTTGTAAATTCCCACTGACGTGTTCCACATTTTTCCTTCTTCAACACATTCACGTATGAAGTGATACCTTGTGTCAATATGCTTACTTCTTCCATGAAAGACTGGGTTTCTCATAAGTATTATTGTAGATTTGTTATCGACATATAATATGATCTTATCTTGTTCCCAGCCTGTTAGTTCACTTAGTAAACTTCTTAACTAAAGTCCTTGACAAGCTGCTGAGGTTGCAGCTATAAATTCATATTCACATGATGAGAGAGTAATGATTGCTTGTTTGTGACTTGCCCATGATATTGGTAAATCATTAAAGTAAAATACTATTCATGTAGTTCCTTTTCCATCATGAGGGTCTGTTCCATAACTGTTGTATGTAAAACCAATGAGGGTTTTGCTTCCATTGCTTTTGAATATGATTCTATATTGTAGTGTTCCTTTGACATATCTTAGTAGTTGCTTTATAGCTTGCATGTGTTCCTTCTTTGGTGAAGACATGTATCTACTTAGTATTCCTACAGCGAAGTTTATGTCTGGCCTTGTATGTGTTAAGTAGCGAAGACTTCCAATTATTCTTCTATATTCCGTTTCATTCGTTGGTTCACTCTTTTCAAACTTTGAAATCTTTGTTCCTGGTTCCACTGGATATTTCGTTGGATTGCAGTCATCCATATTTGCCTTTTGCAGAATTTTCATTGCATAGTTCCTTTGGTTAATAGATATTCCTTTTGCATCTTGAGTGACTTCAATTCCTAAATAGTAACTCAGTAAACCCAAGTCACTCATATCGAATTGATTCTTCATTTCCTTTTTGAAGTTGATGATATCCTTGTTGTCCTTTCCTGTAATCAACAAGTCATCTACGTAGATTCCAATGATTAGTTCAGATTTACTTTTCTTGTATATTGCTTGTTCTTATGGACACTTTAAGAATCCTAATTCCTTTAAGGTTCTGTCAAGTTTCACATTCCATGCTCTAGGTGCTTGTCGTAATCCATATAATGCTTTGGATAACTTATAAACATTATTCTCCTTTCCTTTCTTTAAGAAGCCTTCTGGTTGAGTTACGTATACTTCTTCTTTTAAATCTCCATTTAGAAATGCTGATTTTACATCTAGATGATGTACTTCCCATCTCTCTTTTGCAGCAAATGCCAAAATGAGTCTTATTGTTTCCATTCTTGCAACTGGTGCAAAGACCTCGTCAAAGTCAATGCCATGTTGTTGAATGTAGCCCTTTGCTATTAGTCTTGCTTTGTACTTAGAAATCTTCCCCCTTTTCGTCTCTTTTTACCTTGAAAACCCACTTTAATCCTATAGGTTTTTGTCCTTGAGGTAGCTGATGAGTGGTTGAATTATCCGTGCTAATTGTTTATAATCATAAGTTTTTAACTCAAATAATGTAAGAAATAATTTAGTTTGACTTGTATATATTTTTTATAGGTTTTTTTATATTATAGTTTAAAAACAATAAATTAAAGTTCATGTAAACAAAATTTGAAAATAAATAAATATAGTTAAACTAAAATTGTTAGAATTCAAATGATTAATTATTGTTTGATATACAAATCAATTTTAAATGTGGATACAGGAAATCACATGGCAAAAAGGAAATTAACATGCACAATTAAGAAAGCAAATTGGAGAAGATAGGATGAAAGGTATTAAAGAACTAAAGTGTGAATTTTGTGTTGGGCAGTAGTCACGAGAATTATAAACATTAAATGGGCTGGAAATAATGGATCATAAGCCCACAAAAATTGGAGGGCTCGAAAAGAATTAAAAGGGGTGACGATATATAATCTTGAAAACGACAATTTTGAGGGGGTTGACCTAGAAAGCTTCTCGACGGCAGCAAAGGATTAGATCACAAATTAAAAAGGTGGTTGTTGGTGCACACGAATCGAAGAAAAGAAAAAAATAGAGAGTATGCTTGGCTAATCACTTGTGTTTCCTCCGGGCGGACAGTTTGTATAAGTTTTATGTTTTGATTCAGTTGTTTATGTTTTTGGATCTGTTTAGTTTCTAACAATAACAGAACGGATTGATGTATTAGTTAATTTAAACAGTTTATTTGAGTGCTTTAAGTTTTTTCGTTTTACAATCTTGTTCGGTTGATGATAAAACCTAGTAGCAGGGTTGGATGACTAAAGGGGGTAAACTTGGCACTTGTAAATTGGGTAGTTGAATTATACTGGTTTATGACAAAACTGGTCGTATAGGTTGCTGACAACAACCTGTCTTCAATTACTGTTTTAACTGATTTTCCAACACTATGTCTATGTGGTGTCCAATTAAATAACTGAGTTTTGCATAAACCTAGAACCTGAAGTTTGGAGGGAGTTACATCTTTAATTATTTTGAGTTTTTAATCCAAGAATTTACTAAACTAAGCAATTAATCTTTCCACTGATTCCCTATGGATTCGACAACCCTACTTCCTTGTCTACAGTATAAGGTAGATAAGTAGTAGTTTTTATAAATGTTTTTTATTGACCTTGACAACGCGATCAGTAGCTCTGTTAAAATCCATGTCTTGTTCTTTTCTATTGAATTGATCTCATCCTTCATGGCTTCTTCCCAATTTGAATCACTTAATTGTTGGGTTCATCGTCATAAGTTAAATAAAGATCTCCTGGTTGGTAATTTTGTTCGATTATAGATAGTTCCCAAAGTTTTGAGCCTTTGATAGGGTTGTGATCAAAATCTGCTGGAGATAACCTTGTATTGATTTCACTTTCAGTGTCAAACTGTCCTTCAAATAGGTTACTGTTATCTTCAGGCGATTGTTCCAAATGATCTGTATGATTTTCATTGCTGTAGTTCTCTTGTGTTTGTGGTTCCGTTTGATCATTTGATGTAATCGAATGTGGTTTTATAAGGGGATCTTCTACAATAAAGTCTGTCCAAGATGGGTCTTCTCTATTTATTTGGGATAAGTATCCTTCCCAATCCCATGGTAAACTTTCTTCAAAATTTACATCTCTTATTACATATATTTGATCATTTATTGGATCATATAATCGATATGCTTTAGATCCGGGTTCCGTTCCCAAGTGTACTGTCTTTATTGTTCTATCATCCAGTTTTCTCAAGTGTACAGATGGTACCTTCATGTAAGCTGTGCATCCAAACACTTTAAGATGCTCTAGAGAGTATATGGATCGTTTATCACAAGAACATAAATATATATACGGGAAATCTCTTGTTTGATTTACAACAAATGAGTGCTATTTATACATGTAATAATAACTGCTAAACGGTGTTAGTTACAACCGTTCTAACTACCCTAAACTTCTAACGGTGTTAGTTGTGGCGGTGGGATGTTTGGGTCACCGGAGATGTTGATTCCGGTGGTGCAAGTTTATTTGACCCGACAAAGGAAGCCTCTAGAATGCATATATTCAACTCTATATATCTGCATAAAACAATAAGAATAAAAAAAGGTGCAAGTGTTGATAAAATGTGCTCAATTAATCTCATTACACAAGGTGGGTTACTTACCAAATTATTTGCAAGTATCAAAACTGTTTTTAAATGTGAACTTCCGGAGTAATTAAACATATCTTCTAAACTTGGTCCAAGAAGATCAATAACCATAGCATTGTGTTCTCCTTCAAATCCAATCCATTTAAGGTGGGGAACACCAGTTGTGTTAGAATAAATAAGTGTTGAGGTACATATATATAACATAAAAAGTTAACAGGAAAAGATAGATGAACATGAAACTCACTTCCGCATTGAAGAAGCATGTACAATTTGACGTCATAGTGAAACTACGGATGCTTGGTCTTTAACATATTCCTGGGAACAAAAAACAATTTAGCCACACACAAAAAAGAAAAATGATATATATATGGTTAATTTTCAATAATCTGACTAAATTTTCAAATTTTCTTGTCTAATATTTAGAAAATGGTGAATGCCACACAGGTGTAAACATACTATGACTCGGTCTAGGTCTGCTAAGAGTAAGATCATAACTTCGAAGAAGGAATACCAAAACAAAAGTTACTTCTCACTCAAAGTTGATAAAAAAAATATACTGCAAAATCATATCAAACCACATTTTATCTGTAACATGTAGAATGTATTGTAAACATGAGAGCATAAATCTAAAACCGTAGATACATACCAACTTAACAACAACTTCTTCTTTGCTTTGAAGTTTTTGTTTTTTGTATTATGTGTTTTTCATACTTTGTTTGAAGTAGTAATCCAAAATAGGTTGAATAATTGTCTTTAGTTGCAAAAATCAGTTCAAAAGCAATAAGCTTCATTAGAAATAGTTTCATATACAGTTGCTGGTCAACAAACATGGGTTACCTTTATGTGAAAGATTGGATACAAATTGTTGCACAGAAATTCCTCCCTCGTATCATCATCAGCTCATAAACATCTATGCATCAAATTCATCCAACTCCAATAAATTTTAGGGTTTGCCGACACAATCATAAATGATAACAATAAGAAACCCTAAATTAGATATTAATTTTAGGGTTTACCGTTGATTTCCCCAACGCCTTCAACTTGGTGGATAGGACAGCCCTACTGCATGCGGTTCGGACCCGACGCTCGTCCATTTCTTTATGGGTAGATTTTTTATATGGACAGCCGGCTAGGCTATATGTGGGTGGCAATCATATTTGGTCCACCACTGGGTTCAGCAGGGGGACCCTTTGGGGCCTCTTCTCTTTGCCTTAGTTTTGCATCCGCTCGTTCACCGGATCAGGGATTGATGCAAGCTTCTTTTTCATGCTTGGTACCTAGATGATGGTACGATTATCGGAGACGCTAAATAGGTGGCTAAATCCTTAGCTATTATCAAGTTTGACGGGCCCTCCTTGGGCCTAGAACTCAATGTTAAGAAAACAGAAGTGTTTTGGCCATTGTGCAATGGGGTGAAGATGCAGAACGGTTTGTTCCCATGTGGGATTGGAAGGCCGGTGCTGGGTGTGAAACTCCTTGGTGGTGCCGTTAGTCAGGATGCGGGCTTCATTAGTAGTTTGGCTGTGAAAAGGACATCCGGTGCGGTGGAACTGATGAGCTGTCTCCCTCGTCTATGAGACCCTCAACACGAGCTCCTTTTGCTCCGCTCATGTATGGGAGTCGCAAAGTTGTTGTTCGGTCTCAGAACATGCCAGCCTATGTATGTGAGTGAAGCTGCTTCTGTTTTCGACAAGGGCCTTCGGGGTGCGATCGAGGATATCGTGGTTTGTGGGGGTGCTTTTTTTGGGGATTTTCAATGGAGGTTGGCATCCCTTCCGACCCGTTTTGGGGGTTTGGGTTTATGTTCGGCTGAGGATGTATCTGAATATGCTTTTGTGGCCTTGAGGGCACAATCTTGGAGTTTGCAGTACCACATTCTTCAGAACTGTGGTATTGATGGTTTAGACTCTGATTATGGGTGTGCGATGGATCGTTTGCACGTGTCCCTTCCTGATTTCGATCTTAGAGGTTTCTCTAATAAGGACACCGCCCCCTCAAAAGCCCAACATGCTTTGGCGAGTGCCCTATGTAGTAGAATCGTCCAGACTCTGGGAGTAAAGTTTGATCTATCTCCTCGCCAAAAAGCGGTGTTTGAATGTCTCCGGGCTCCTCGGGCTCAGGATTTCCTGACAGTCATCCCCATTGAAGGACTGGGGCGGCATATGTCGGTTGTAGAGTATCGGGCTATCCTTAAGTACCGACTAATGATCCCCTTATTTCCGATTGACGATCCATGCTCAGTTTGCCGCAAGGTTTGTTTGGATTCTTTTGGTGAGCATGCGGTTCATTGCAAAGAGCTGCCTGGGTTTAAATACAAGCACGATTTGGTTAGGGACGTTCTATGTGATATTCTTAAGCGGGCAGGAATTTCTGCTAAAAAGGAGGCCCTTGTGAATTTCCTGACAGATCCGCTTGAAGAGAGGTCTACTCTACGGCCAACTGATATTCTTTTGTTTGGGTGGGCAGGGGGAAACACACTTGTGTGGACCTTACAGGAGTGTCTCCTCTCGTGAGACGTAGGAACAATGGGTTTGTTGCGGGCCATGCAGCGTTGAAGGCGAAAGCAGGCAAAGTTGGTAAACACGAGAAAGCTTGTTTAGAGAATCAACACGTGTTTATTCCTTTTTTTTTTGATACATTTGGTTTCTTAGCCCCAGAGGCTGTGAAATTACTGAACAGGGTTCAGCGGGTCATAAATGGTATTTTTTCGGGCCCTAAAACCCAAAACTTTGTCTATAGTAGGATTGGATTTGCTATTCAAAAGGGGGTTGCGGCGCAGCTTGTTGCCCGTTTACCTGCCACTTTATTGTAATTATCCTTCTTTTGAAATGGATATTAATGCTTACCAGATGATTTCCACTTGATGTAGAAGTTAGACGAGCAGCCCATGAGTCATCTTCGGAATCTTCCTAACCTTCTAGTGTGAGTCCAATAGCATTACCAAACAACCCTCCATAGTGAATGAAACACAACCTTTGAAATCTTCTTTGTAAAATATCTGTAACATTCGTTCTTAACCTTCATGCTTCTGATTTTGAAATTAGGGCAAGAGAAAAACATTTGATTCTTCCGATTCTGCTTTCGGGATTCTCAAAATCATGCTCTATATTTCGAATTGATAGAAAAATACTTACATATTTGCGATTGAAATCAACTTTTGTGAGTCTTGAGTGAACTGTAAGAGAGAGATAGGGAGTGCAATTCCTTTGATGATGAAATTTGGGAAGATGAGGTTTTAAATTGGAAAAGGAAGAAGATGATCGGAGAACTTGGGGATGGAATGAAGATGAAGATATGGAGTGGATGAAATTACGAAGGGAGTGTGGAGTTGGGCAGTTGCTATCCGTATCAGAGGGGGTAAGCGGTTAGAAAGAACATGGTGAATCCGTGTGAGGTGAAAGACAATCCGTGTGATTAATCAAATTCAATTTCTTAACTATCAAAAAATTAGAATTTAAGTGGCTAGGATTACTAAAAAGGTGGTTATAGGTATTTTAAATGGTTGAGATCAAATCTAAAGAAGCACAAATAGCGGCGGTTTACTCTTCTCGGTCTGTATATTTATAATTAAACTCATTTCATGGAAGAGAGAGAGAGAAAAAAAAAACACTTTGGCATAACCGCTTCGAATCAGACAATTGATCTGTAGATAGCATACCCTAACCCAGATTTTACCCCTCTATGTTCTCAACTCAATAACTTGTTCTGCAAAAATCCATCCATGGCGACACCTAATCACGAAGCAATCGAGACATTCATCAGCATCACCGGTGCATCGGAATCGGTTGCTATACAGAAACTGATGGTAATAGACTTAATTAATATTTTTTTTTTTAGTTTCAGAAGTTTGATAACGAGATGACCGTCACAATTACAAACTAATAGCAGGTAGACGGGCAACAAGCTGCGCCGCTACCCCCTTCTGAATAGCAAATCCTACTATACTAAACACAAAGTTCCCCCCGTAAATATATGCGGTGTTACTGCTGACCACCCGCTGAACCCGCTTAAGGAACCGCACCGCATCAGGGGCGAGAGCGCCAAAGGTGTCAAAGGCAAACGGTACGAACACGTGCTGATTCACGAGGCAAGCTTTTTCGTGCTTAGCTACTTTACCCGCCTCTGCCTTGTTTATCGCCTGACCCGCCTTAAACCCATGGTCCCTTGTCCCAACTAGGGGGGACACACCTGTCAAATCAACACATGCGTGTTTCCCTCCTTCCCATCCAAAAACAAGAATGTCAGCGGGCCGAAGGGTTGATCTCCCATCTAATGGGTCGGTCAAGAAGTTCACCGGGGCTTCCTTTTTAGCCGAGATCCCTGCCCGCTTAAGGACATCAAAAAGCACATCTCGAACTAGGTCATGTCGGTATTTGAAGCCCGGTAATTCTCTGAAGCACATCTCGAACTATGCCCGCTTAATATTTGTTTCATAGATTGATTTGGTAAGTATTTGCAGAGTTAATTCGTGTTCGTATGCCATCTAGAGCTCAGTTTTTAATTCTAGAATAGAATGTAGGGGTTTGATTTTAACTCGGCCCTAATTTTAATTTTAATCCCGGTAAATCTATTTTTCGTACCGTATGTAATTTGTTATCCGTGAGTAAGGGTTTGGTTTCAGAATTGGTACTTTTTTTTTGCTAAAGCCATTTATGATCAGGCGTCGCTGCAACCTAATTTGAACAACTCTTAATGTTGTTGCTGCTCCTAATTTGGTCTGCTTACATCAAAACGCGGAGGGGGAGATGGTGGGGCGGTGGAGGGGCGATTGGGAGGGTGATGGCGGAGGTGAGTAAACTGGCGGTGGCGACGAAGGTGGTGGTGGGGATGAATAAACCGGTGGTGGTGGTGAATAAACCAGCGGTGGTGGTGATGGGGAGGTTTAAAGTTGTAGCGACGAAAGCTAAAGTTAACTGTAGTTAACTACTTAACTCTAACAATTGGGAGAAAAGACCGGAACAACCTCAGAATGTGAAGTTGATCATGTTAAAGTTGAGAAATAAAAGTTGATCATGTAAGTGGAGAGATGCAAAGAGCTGACATCCTAACAAAAGCATTACCGAGAATAAAGTTTGCAGAGATGAGAGAGTTACTGGGGATGATTAAGCTAGGTAGTATACATCGAGATTAAGGGGGAGATTGTTGGACTTAATCACGATGGGCCAGAATGGAAACAAGCCCAATAATCTAAGTCATGGATGGTCATGTAATGCTTGCAGAAACAAAAGTCATGAAAATCGGTTTATGATTTAAAAGTTTGTTTAGATTGAATTTTGTATTTGAGTCAAAGTAGAATTGCTTGTTCTACAAGAAAACATTATGTATAAGTAGATGATAGGTTCCTTTGTATTTTGGTTGAATCTTTAAGTATTAATAAAAACAGAAAAAGTCGTCGTTGTGAAGTCCACCCAACAAAATACTGTGTTCCTGTCGTGTGATTATCGATTATCCTCCAACATGTTTTGTGTTATAAGTTAAAGATGAAGAGTGCTTGAGAACCGGGCCAAACTAAGCACTAATTTATAGAGAGGACATGAAAAATGGAAAATTGGAGGTTGCCCCAACGTAGGCGTAGCTTACGTTACCTTGGCACTAGCGTAGGTGTTTGTCGTAATTGGAGCGTAGATCTGGGGGTATTTGGCGTAGCTTACGTTACCATGGCATGAAGAATTGTTGTGTGATGATGACTTCAAAAACATGTATTTGCAATTAAAATATTACTATGTCAAAGTAGGGTCAAGTTCTATACGTTCAAATGGGAAACACAAAGTAATAGATATGGTTCGTGAAGATGAAGATAGTCATCTTTGCAACGATATTGTTGCTATCAAATTGCATTTATCCCACATCACCTCCAGCTTAACCAAACTTTGAAGCTTTCCCTCTCTATAAAAGAAAGCAAGCTGAGGAACTTTCTTCTCCAACCCGTCTGAAACAGAGCAAACTGGTTCAACCCGGTTCATGGTCTAGTCCGGTTCTTAGAAAACTAGCCGGTTCATTTCGAAGCTTTTTAACAACACAAAATGGACCGGTCTTATTGGCGATCTTAGGTTTAACCGTCCGGTCTGGGTTTGAAAACATTGATAAAAAGTACTACTATTTGATGGCAAGGAGTTTGTGAAGAAGGCCAAAGAAGGTCCAAACCATAACCGGTGCATATTACAACATCCTTCATCAAACTGAAAAGTAACTTCATTTAAAAAGTAATTGCTATTCATCAAAGCATAACCGGTGCATAATACAACATCCTTCATCAAACTGAAAAGTAACTTCATTTAAAAAGTAATCGCTATTCATCAAAGCATAACCGGTGCATATTACAACATCCTTCATTAACGAGAAAGAAGGTTACCACAATACTTATGAATAGCATTACATAACATGCATCTAAGATTGTTCAAAAAACTGAAATATGCAACCCTCCATGTGGTGTTAACTATCAACGGAGCCAACACCAGCCAGAAACCAACAAAGAATCCAGATATTGTGCTAATAATAAAGCCCCAATCGGCTCCATCTGATTCATCATCTTCTTCTTGGTCTCTATTAGGTGCCTGATCAATTGCACAACTTTCAACGAGTGGATCTCCACAAAGTTTATTGCCCAAGAAGCAGGACTCATTGAAGCTCTGAAGTTGGGTACTTAATGGAAATCTTCCTCTAAAATTGCTCTGGGACACATTGAAGCTACTCTAGAAATTCAAGCTTGACAAGGTCACGGGAAGCTCCCCAGAAAGTCGATTAAGAGATACATCAAACGATGAAAGTGATTTCAGATCTCCAATCTTCTCCGGGATTCTCCCTGTCAATTGATTTCTTGACAAATTCAAAGACTGTAATGCTCGGAGGGCCATTAGCTCACTTGGGATACTCCCGGAAAAATTGTTACTTGAAAAGTCCAACATCATCACAAGTCCGAGAATAGTGCTATATGTGTCCTCTCGTCCCTTTATAACCAATGAAGCACTGCCAATGATCTGTCTAGTATATGAGAAGATAAATCTATCACTTGAGGCAGGTTCTTTCCCTGAAAGTAGAGTGAAATTGATGAAGCATCTTGAAATATTTCCTGATAGATTATTTTGAGCAAGATCCAAGATCTGAATACCAGTAAGATAACAAAGCTCATGAGTAATATTTCCATTAAAATTGTTTGATCTGAGGTTAAGAATTATCAAACTCAAGAGGCCTGTCCCAAACCATGCTGGAATTGGTCCAACAAGTTCGTTTCTAGCAAGTTGAAGGATGAGTAAGTTCCTCAAGTTCTTTAGAGAAGTAGGTAATCCTCCAGAGAGCTTGTTGTCACATATATTTAAGAATTGCAAAAAAGACGATGATCCCAAAGTTCTTGGAATCTCACCAGACAAGTTGTTGTTCTCCAAGTTTAAGAACAACAAATTCGGCCACGTCACCCAACAATCGGGAATGTCACCTGATAGATTATTGTTCGCCAAGTTAAGTATTTCTAGACTTTTCTCACCATAAGGACACACCAAATGATGTAATGATCCCCCAAAGGAATTATTTGACAAATCCCGGATCTTTATCTGTGATTTATTATCCGAGAGTTCTGGTAATTGCCCACTAAGTTTGTTAGAACTCAAGTCAAGTACTTGAAGCGATGCAGGGATGCCAAACAACCTTCCTTTAATTTGATTTTGTGATATATTTAGATATTGTAGATTGGGTGATGATCTCCAAAACGGCTGTGGAATCATTGTTGAAATCCTTGTGTTACAAATATCCAATTCTACTAAATCCCTTTGCATTTGCAGCCACAACGGAAATTGAGGCCCCAAATCCCACATGCTTAAATACAGGACCTGCAGCTGGAAAGAGGGTACCCAGTTGGCAAGGCGCGGCCTTAAGGATAGGTAGTTGCCTACTCCATCTAGGTACTTTAATCTGGCTAGTTTGTCGAAATGAGCATCTGTCATGACGCCAGTTAAAAGGTTGTATGATAAATCTAAATAAACCATCTTTGAAAGTTGACCGAGGCTATCAGGAAGGCTGCCATTGAGTCTATTATTTGAAAGATCTAACACCTCAACTGAGGATAATCCTCCAATTGAATATGGAATTGTACCCGAGATAAGATTCTTTGCAAGATATAGTGACCTCAAAAGAGATAATCTTCCTATTGATTCAGGAATAATACCATCAATATGGTTATTTCCAAGTTGGAGGCTTTCCAGATATATAAGTTGCCCAAGTTGATTTGGAAGATGACTTGAAAGTCCTGAAGCCGCAAGGGATAACGACTCCAATCTCGGTGATTTGCACCCCAAAAATCTTTCAAGAAGACTTGTTAAGCTAATATCAGGAAAAGAGTTGCCATCTAGACCAATATGTCTCAAATTGCAAAGATTACCCAATGATGCAGGTATTGTATTGTTAAGTACATTAGATGACAGTTCAAGGCTAAGAATGGAAGTCAAGTTGTGAAGAGCACCAAGAACCGAACTTGAAATACCACAAGAACGAATGTCTAATGAAATGGGATTACCACCAACACTAGACAACCCTTTTAATACTGAAGAACTCATGAAATCATTTCCACGAACGTGAAGCGACTCGAGAGAAGTCAAGTTATGAAAGCTACCAATGCTACTGGGAATAGGACCATGAAGACCACATCCACTTAAATCTAGTGAAAGTAGACTCGTTTGACTGAAAATCCACTGTAGCACATAACTGTTATTAAAATCGTTTCCAGAAAGATCAAGCAAGGAAAGTGACGTGACATTAAGATTAGCAACATAAGGATCTATATGCACTAGTTGACTATGGGACAAATGTAGTTCGACCAAAGAAGGAAGGGTGTTGATCACCTGAAGCCAATATGTTGCTTGACTAAGGTCCATGTTACTCAAATCCAGGTGATGCAACCAACGGAGGCTTGACAACCACTGCATATTGGTGATGCTAGTATATTCATATTCATCAGTATCTTCATGAAAACTATAGGATGCGCAATTCTGTCAGATTCCCCAGTTGAGGAGGGATTGTTCCACCAAACATGGAACGCGAGAGGTTAAGATATCTCAAGTTTACAAGAGAACCCATAAAGCGAGGAACTTCCATTTCGCCAAAGTTATTGCAACTCAAGTCTAAATGCTTGAGTTGCTTCAGATTCAGAAGTGATGGACTTATATCCCCTCTTAATTTTTGCTTCTCGAATTCTTCGTATTCTTCGATCGTGTTGTAATCATTCATACTACAGTTACCTGGAAGATGAATCTTATGAACATGATGAGTAAAGTTGTCGCAAACGATCCCCGCCCACTTGCAACAGTCGTTATTCTCACCAACCCAAGAAGCAAGGCGATCTGCTTCATCTATGAGGCCATGTTTTAACTCAAGAAGTGCTTGCCTCTCGTCACGCCGCCTTTGTTATTATTAGATAAGCATATGCGAAATAAGGCCACAATCACAAGTAAGCGAAAGTAGCAAGAAGATGAACAAGAAAAGTAAAAACCAACCCTCATATTGATTGATGATGTGGTAAATATTGCGGTTACAGGTTACTTGTGCTCAGAGTCTAAATATAATGTTTTGAATATGAATGCAATGATCATGCATTTTCTGAACAAATTATATATTCAACATCATGCAGTTAGTCAAAGTCTATCATGGATCCAAAATTCATATGTTTCACATCTTTCCAGATTATGATTGGAAATGACTTTGACATGTTTGATACATGTACGGAAAGTTATTACTTTTGTCCTAAAAGTATAACATATGGTTTTTCGTTAGGATGCTGCGGTCACTTGCTGATCATCTGCCACCAAACATCATTCAAAAACCCGATCAGCCTCCGCGTGGTGATCCTCATAGGTTGCATAAAGAACTAGTATGTGAACGTGAAGTGGTCTCAGGTCAGCTGGCTGGACAATCGTGGTGGTTCGATTGGTCATTCGTTAAGGTTCATACTGATAACTATTCCAAGTGACGACCACAAATTACCTTGGACTAGTACCTGCAAATACTTGCAGCAAACCGTGACCAACAATACTCGATGTGAACAACTGTTCGACTCTTTTCTTTCTTTCTGGAACTTGAGAAATTACAATACCAAACATGAAAGTAATCTATCCTATAAATACTAATCGACTCATCCTAAAAACTAGGAAAACAAATATAACTCAAATACTAATTGATCTGATACTAACCGACCTACACAAACTTAAAAAACTAAAAACCAAAACAACCCTTGAACTTTAAAAGATCTCCACCTTCCACCCCTCGAGATCAACCGAACCTCCCTATTAGCCCAACATTGATTTATTTTAATACTCCCTCTCAATGTTGACTACGCTCATGCTCATTGCTTCACGAAACTCCTTAAGCTTCAAACTTGGTAAACTCTTAGTGAACACGTCCGCTACTTGATGATGAGTATCCACATACTTTAAATCAATTTGTCCTTCCAATACTTTCTCTCGGATGAATTGGTAATGCCCTTCGATATGCTTTGATCTAGCGTGAAATCTTGGGTTCTCGGCTAGATAGATCGAGGACATATTATCACAATAAATTATCACACTTTCACCAGTTGGTTGTTTTAGTTCACCAAGTAAAAGTCAGCCACACCACCTCTTGAGCCGCCATAGCCGCGGCTCGATATTCAGCCTCGGTCGTTGATAATGAGACCGTGGGTTGACGCTTACTACACCACGTGACCGCTCCTTCACCCAACTTGAACACATAACATGTTGTTGACCGTATAGTGTCTACATCTCCCGCATAGTCTGCATCACAACACCCTACTAATTCCAACTTCTCCCCTCGGTTGAGCTTAATACCAAGACTAAGAGTGGACTTCACATATCGCAACACACGCCTTATAGCTTCAAGGTGAGGCTTTCTTGGGTTTTGCATATATCGGCTAAGGACTCTGACTTCGAAAGCTATGGCTGGCCTTGTTAGTGTCAAGTAAATCAAACTTCCTACTATTTGACGATACATGGTAGGATCGGTCAACTTTTCTCCTTTGTCAACACATAACTTTGAGTTATTATCCATTGGTGTTTCAATTGGTTTGCAATTTAGCATACCAAAACGGGTCAGGAGGTTTAGACAGTACCTTTGTTGATGTAGAGTAATGGCTCCCTCTTCATGTTGTAACTCTAAACCTAGAAAATGGCTTAGTCTTCCAAGGTCTTTCATGTGAAAACGGATGCACAGATTCTATTTTAGTTGATCTATACCGGCGTAGTCATCACCGGTTATAACCATATCGTCTACGTATACTAGAACCACAGCTATCTTTGTTCCATCTGTTTTGACAAACATGCTTGCATCAGCCTTGGACATTTCAAAGCCATTATGTTGCAAGAATTCTCCCATTTTATCGAACCAAGCCCTCGGGGATTGTTTTAATCCTTATATCTCCTTCTTGAGTTTGCAAACGTGATCCGGGTATTCTTGACTTATGAATCCCTTAGGCTGATCCATATGTATTGTATGGTCCAGATCGCCATAAAGGAACGCATTTTTAACGTCCATTTGGTGTAGCATCCAACCTTTACTTGCCGCTACTGCTATCACCACTCGAATTGACGTTAACTTAGCTACAGGACTGAACGTGTCCTCGTAATCAATTCCATATTGTTGTGAAAAACCCCGAGCCACTAATCGAGCTTTGTATCTTTCAATTGACCCATCCGCCTTACGTTTTATCTAAAACACCCATTTGCATGACACAGGTTTTACGTCTCTTGGTTTAGGTATCAGCACCCACGTCTCGTTTCGAATCATCGCTTCGATCTCTTCTTGCATTGCATGGTCCCATTCTTCCGTCATGCTTGCCTCTTCAAACGTGTCAGGATCGATTTCAAACGACTCGGTTATAGCCACATTAACTTGATATTTTGGGTTGGGTTTTGGAACAGGAGACGACCGCTTAGGCTCAGTAGTTGGGTTGGAATATTCTTGTCTTTGGGCTGAGTTGTGCACTCCAGTCTGCCATGGATGTTGGCGTTGGTTAGAGGCCTGACTTGGGCTTGTTGATGAGCTTTCTAGTTCCTCAATAATCTCTTTTGTTGAGTCACCGCCTTCTAGGGTTAGATGCACACTTGATGACTCCAGTTTCTCTTTCATGGTGTTGGTGTCTGGCAATGGTTCTTTGTTTTCAGACCACCAAGATGAGTTTTCGTCGAATGCTACATTCCTTGAAACATAGCATCGATCAGTGGTTGGATCACAACACCTCCACCCTTTTCTTTCTGTATCGTATCCCATGAATATGCAGCGGATAGTTTTCTTCTCCATCTTGTGCCTCTGTTGGTTTGGCACAAACACGTAACACATACACCCGAAGACACGAAAGTGTGTCACGTTTGGTTTTTTTCTTAGCAACTTTTCATATGGAGACACATAGTTCATATTTTGTGATGGAATCCGATTTATCACGTGAGCTCCGGTTTGCATGGCCTCGGCCCAAAACCGTCCCGGTACGTTCTTTGCATGAATGATACTCCTGCATGTTTCACCAGGGTGGCGGTTCTTCCTCTCGGACACGCCATTCTGTTGAGGCGTGTTTGGACACATAAATTGTCTTCGGATCTTGTTTTCTCTTAGATAGGTGTCGAAATTGGTGGCCACATATTCTCCAACGTTATCCGATCTTAGACACTTGATTGTGGTTCCTGTACTTCGTTCGGCCTCCAATTTAAACATCTTGAACTTCTCAAATACTTCTGATTTTTCTTTTAAGAAGTAGACCCATGTGTATGGAGAGAAGTCGTCAATAAAAGTCACCATGTATCTCAACCCTTTTATTGACGGCTGCTTTACCGGACCGAATACATCTGAATGAACCAATTCTAGGGGTTTTGTGGACTTGTGGTTCGATTTTTCAAAAGGTTGCTGATGTGATTTGCCGTATTGGCAACCCGCACACAAGACTTCTTTGTCAATATCGAACAGTGGTAGGCCACTTACCAATTCTCTCTTCATCATCAGCTCGAGTCGATCATATCCAACGTGACTAAGTCGAGCATGCCATAAATCTGCAGTTTGATTATTTTTGGCTTTGTCGACATAAGCCGACTCGGCCGACAGGACATAAACAGTTTCGTTTCTCTTACCTTTTAACATAGGAACTGATGTGGTTTCAAAATTCTCTTAAACACACACCTCGTTAGGGCCAAATAGAACATATTTACCTGTCGCCGTGACTTGAGGGACGGAAAACAGATTCTTTTTCATTCCGGGTACGTGAAACACGTCTTGCATGGTGAAGCCTTTCTGTTTTTCCTCAGCCGGAAACTGAATTTCACCTGTATTGGCGATTTGATGTCTTGACCCATCGGCTATGATCACAACATGGTTACCGGCATACCGCTTCACTTTGCTTAACTTTTCTTTTTCGCCCGTCATATGATTTGAACACCCAGAATCAACTATCCAGTCCCCAAATCTGTTTGCTTTAACCTCTGTTGTTGCTGTTAACGCAACATCTTCAATAACTTGTGCTACATTAGCCTCAGCATCCCACGTTTCTTCCTCGGCAGTGGTGGCGGCGTTTCCCTCTGCTTTTGGTTGTTTGCAATCCTTAGCCATATGACCACGTCTTCCGCAGATGTAACAATTGTAGGGAAACCTTCGATTTCCGTATGATTTTTCTTTGCTTTCTCCTGTATTTTCTTTCTGCGTTTCGCGCCCCTTTTTATTCCCTTCTGGTTTCTTTAATCGGTCACCGCTTTTGGATCTGTTCCATGGCTTGTTTGAGACTCGACTCTTTCCTCTTTCTGCAAAGAGCGCTGTATCTTCTTCGGCTTTGATCGTGGTTCCGGCTAATTGTTTTGCAAGAGCCTCTTGTCCGGCTAACAAATTTTCAAACTCGGTGAGACTTGGCTGAGTTGGCCATCTTTGGATGGCTGTGATGAAACTTCTGTACTCAGGTTAAGTCCGTGGATGATTATTCGTTTCATCTGGTCTTCGCTTATCTTTGACTGTGTGTCGAGATCGCCTATCTCTCGACACAGGTTCTTGATCTTCCTGAAATACGCTGCTATGGCTAGTTCTCCTTGAGAAGAAGTCATTAACTCGCCTTCTAGCATCTGGAGTCGAGCGTTGTTCTTCTTGGAGAATAGGGTCTCGAGTGTGTCCCATGCTTGCTTAGGGTACTCGATATCCTGGAGATGGTCAAGAACATCTTCTTCCACCGTCGTCTTGATAACAAACATTGCACGACCTGCTTTAACTTGCCACTTTCCAACTGCGCCGTTGATGTCGTTTGTGGGTTGCCGGGTCTCTGTGCCATTCGTGACCTGCCATAGATCTTGTCCTTGGAGATAAGATTTTATGCAGGTCATCCAAGTCTTATAGTTGGAATGATTTAGCTTCTTGATCCCTCCGATTACTTGTAATTCTGCCATGTTGTTCGAGCTTCTTTTCTGTGTCTCCGGCTTTGGTACTTTTCTTCAGCGATCGGTCTCTCCTGTCTTCGATCGGATTCTTTCTGGTCCCGGTTTCGTGTGGCTCTGATACCACTTGATAACTATTCCAAGTGACGACCACAAATTACCTTGGACTAGTACCTGCAATTACTTGCAGCAAACCGTGACCAACAATACTCGATGTGAACAGCTGTTCGACTCTTTTCTTTCTTTCTGGAACTTGAGAAATTACAATACCAAACATGAAAGTAATCTATCCTATAAATACTAATCGACTCATCCTAAAACCTAGGAAAACAAATATAACTCAAATACTAATTGATCTGTTACTAACCGACCTACACAAACTTAAAAAACTAAAAACCAAAACAACCCTAACTTTAAAAGATCTCCACCTTCCACCCCTCGAGATCAACCGAACCTCCCTATTAGCCCAACATTGATTTATTTTAATACATACTTAACAGAAGGTTGTAACCGGTCCGGTTGAGTATTTTTGGACCGCCTTCTTTTGAACCGGCGAACCACAACTCAGGTGGCAGAACTTGAACAATTAAATTTGGGGCCGAAAATATTACACATAAAAAAACAAATTTTTTAGTGGATTTGTGGAACAGATTTTGGGCTTTTGGTCTGGATTATGAGAGGCACAAACACTAAAACTATATGAAATAAACCTAGTGGGCCGAAATCAATATTTCGAAGCAAAAAAGTGAGGAAAAACCAAAATTTTTAGTGTATTTGTGGAACACATGTGTAACATTTAACCGGAATTATGGATATAGTTAGGGGCGGGGAGCATATTAGAGTAAAAACTGTAACCATAGGAAGCAAATTGATCATTTTTAAACTATTGAATTAAAAGGGTTAAAATGGTTAAAGCATACGGAGCAAAAAGAAGTCTAATCTGAATAAAATGTTGAAAATAAGCCCTTATAAACCAATAAAAGAATTGACTAGTCGTTATTAAAACTAGCATTTAACCCAACGCCTAGAAGCATATTTGCAATTTCTAACTCCAATTAATTATATGTGAAAAGTCATAGGAAATTAAGGCCAAGCCAAAGTCTTATACATTAATCCAAAATTTATGTGGTCCTTAAATTGTATGATTTGAAATATTCGATATCATTATTATTGCAAATAAAAAGACTATGATCAGAATAGTTTTACAAAGAATTCAAAGCTTATTATTGACATTTAAATAGCATTTATTCTCAGTTTTATTGATGACGTACAAACTTTTAAAATTATGCTTATAAGCATGGTTGTAAAAATCCCGATTAATCCCCACCTAGGCGCCGATTAATCGCTAGTCTCATCATCACCGATTCATTTTGGGCTAATCAGCCAATTAATCCCCGATCGGTCCAAGTCGAGCCTAGGCGGGCAAAATTGCGGCTAACCGGCAAAAAACGGTGATTCCGGCGTGATTGCAACGAGTTTCCAGCCAGATTCTGGATAGTTTTCTTGCCAAACCCTAAAATTTGCGACAAATTTAGCTGCCGGCCAAACCCTTCAAATTCCGGCCAAATGTGTGTACAAATACTTAAAACTAAACATTTTTATAAAAATTACATATAAAAATGCGTGTGTGTATATATATATATTGAAAAATTACATGTAAAACTTCAATCCGATTAATCCTAGTCTCTACCTCGCCGTCTGACTAACGCCTAGCAACTTTTACAACCATGATTATAAGTAATTCAAAACAAGAAGCGGAGGTTTGTACATTACCATAGCATGATATTAGATATTGACTTTAATTGTATGATTTGAAGTATTAGATATGGTTATTATTGCAATTAAAAAATGAAAACAAAACAGTGTTACATTCAAATCATAGTTAATAATTTATATTCGTAATAGCTAGTGGGCGTTAAAAAGTATGTTTATAAGTAAATAGGTTAAAATCCCGTCTATTACACGGGTTGATAAAATATAATATTATATATTTAGTAATAAATTTTTTGTATTTTAAAAAACCCATGTGATACGCTATATACTTAGTATAATAAAACGTTTATATCTTTAAAAACTCGTATATTACACGGTTTGAATGAATTAATTTCTATTTAATATAATTTGACTTACATCACTATTTAGTATTTAGTTAAAAACAAAAGTTACATAATTAAATTTTGAACTAATTACACGGATGGTTCCTGTGGTTTGGTCAAATTACGGTTTTCATCCCTGGAATTCAAAAATTACAAGGATGGTCCAAAATAGTTTGATTTTGTTGCACCCATGGTCCCTGATATGGATGGGGGTTAACTTTTTTATTAAAATTTTAAAAAATAACCAAAATACCCTTATATCAAAAATACAAAATTAAAAAATAAAACTCAAAAAAAGATTTAATTTACTTTTTTCAACATTTTAACCCTAACACCCCTCTCCATCTTCTTTTTAAGTTGCAAATTCCAATTTGCGGGTCCAAAAACCACCGTCTCATCCGGCAACCTCCACCACCGTCTCCTCCGGCCACCACACTTGCACCATCGCTGGCCACCACCCTCGCGCCTTGTCATCTTATCAATCGAACCGCCGCCAGCCACAAAATCCACTCGACATCTCGCCGCCCGCACCGCCTCATCCTCTTCTCAATCACACCCGTCTCCTCCGGCAACTTCCACTAACATCTCCTCTGGCCACCACACTTGCACCATCGTCGACCACCGCCCCCGCCCCTTGTCATATCTTCAATCGAACCGCCGCCGGCCACATAATCTACTAGACATCTCGCCACCCCCACCGCCGCATCCTCTTCTCAATCACACTGTCACGGAACCACCCCTTCACCATGAACACTAGATCTAGAACATCTAGTACCTGATTATAAAGTAAAAAAGCGAAGTCTGCAATGATGATGGAAGTGCTGAAGACGAGACGATGGGTAAAAGAGGGTCACGTTGGTGGTGAAGCCAAGTCGCCGACGGAGATGAACAGTGGTGGACGGTTCTGCTCAGGGGGTGATGAAGCCGGAAATTTGGATGTCGCCGGAAATTGCAGTTATCGCCGGAGAGGATGACGAAGGTTGTCGGAGGACGCCGGAAGTTGCAGGTAACGCCGGAGAAGATGGCCGGATAAATGAATGGGGAGGATTGGCCGGTAAGTGGGGGAAGGATCTCACAATATTTTTTAATTGTTTAATTGGGTTCTTAAATATTTAGTTTTTTATTGAGGGGTATTTTGGTTATTTCACAACCACTTAACTGAAATAGTTAACCCTTATCCATGTCAGGGACCATAGGTGCAACAAAATCAAACAATTTTGGACCATCCTTGTAATTTTTGAATACCAGGGATGAAAACCGTAATTTGACCAAACCACAGGGACCATCCGTGTAATTAGTTCTTAAATTTTAAAGTTAAATAAAGTAAGAGATAATTTAAAATGAATGTGTTTTATTAATATAGTTAATATTTTTCTTTAAATATAAATCATTATTAAAAAAAATAGGTATATTTAGTAAGAGAGAGAAACAAAAAAAAAAGTGTACGGATGAATTTGAAACTGATAATTGGCAAAAAATTTAGTTTTTTATTAGAATGGGATTCAAAAAATACGTTTAAAAAAAATAAGTAATTCAAAATAAGAAGTAAATGTGTGTATACATTAGCATAGCATAATATTATATATGAATTTAATTGCATGATTTAAAATAATAGATATGATTATTGTTGGAACTAGAAATATTGAAAGAACAATGTTACAACCAAGTCAAAACTCTAATCCGTTACTGTCAATGCAAGATGTGACTCGATCTCACTTGGTTAGCGACTTAATGCATACAGATGCTCTGTAATTCAACTGTTTCTTTACATACCTGAAACTGTAACTTTGAAAACAAATTCAAATGTGGGAATAACATACCTGACTAACTGATAGTTTATAGTTGCTTGGAAGTTCATCAAGAAAACAGCTTTTATAATCTGAAACTTAAACAATCATATTACAACTTTAAAACATTATTCATCACTTATGAAACATGTTACCCCAATACTTATGATTAACAACCCAGCATATACCTTAATTTACCCAACCAATTCTGAAATTTGCCAACATTCAGGGGAATGACAATGGCCCAAAAACCAACAAAAAATCCTAACAAGATGCTGATAATCAATCCAAAATCCACTCCATGTGATTTATCACCCTTTTGTTGGTCTCTTTTGTGCACTAATTCTCCACAAAGCTTAGTCAATGGAACTCCACAGAGTTTGTTGCCGAAGAAGCTGGATTCATTGAAGCCCTGAAGTTGTGTGCTTGATGGGATTCTTCCGGTCAAATTGTTGAAAGACACATTGAAGCTACTTAAAGAAACTCAAGCCCGACAAGCTCATAGGAAGTTCCACGGAAAGATGGTTTTCAGATGCATCAAATGATTCAAGTAACTTCAAGTCTCCAATATTCTGTGGTATCTCTCCTGTCAACTGATTTTTTGATAAATTCAATGATTGTAACGCTTGAAGGGCCGTTAGCTCAATTGGAATGCTCCCAGAAAAACTGTTACTTGAAAGGTCCAAAACCATAACGAGTCTAAGAATAGTGCTATATGTATACTCTTGTCCCTTCGTCACCAATGAAGCACTAACCACAGGTTTAAGATCATCAAGTTCTACGAAATCAAATTCACCAATTGAAGAAGTTTCTTTTTTTGACATAACACTAAAGTTGTTGAAGCATTTTGGAATATTTCCTGATAGATTATTATGAGCAAAGTCCAAGATCTGAATAGAAGTAAGAAAACACAACTCATGAGTTATATTTCCATCAAAATTGTTTGATTGGAGGTTTAGAATTCCCAAACTCGTAAGTTCTGTCCCAATCCATTCCGGAATGCTTCCGGCAAGTTCGTTTGCAGCAAACTGAAGGATCTTTAATTTTTTCAAGTACTTTAGAGAAGCAGGTAATCTTCCAAACAACTTGTTCTTGCACATATTCAATGATCCTAGGGAAGATAAAGATCCCAAAGTTGTTGGAATTCCACCAGACAAATTGTTGTTATCCAAGTTCAAGACTGACAAATTCTGCCACTTCATCCAACACTCGGGAATAACACCGGACAAATGGTTATTTGCTAGATTAAGAACTTCTAGCTGTTTCCCCCCATAAGGACATAACAAATGATGTAATGACCCCGTGAAGGAATTATTTGATAGATCCAGGATCTGTAACAATGAACTATTGAAAAGTCTAGCAATTTCCCGCTAAACAAATTAGAACTCAAGTCAAGTACAGCTAGTATCGGAGGGATATCAAACAACCTTCCTTGAATTTGATTTTGAGACATATCTAAATACAATAGATTGGGGAATGATCTCCAAAATGATTCAGGCATGGTTGATGAAATTTTTGTATTTCTCATCTCCAAATCTATTAAATCTCTCTGGAATAACACCCACGATGGAAATTGAGACCCTAAATCCCAAGAATTTAAATACAGGATTTCCAGTTGGAAAGAGGGAATCCAATTTGCACAGTCTGGTCTTAGGGTTAAGTTGTTGCCTATTCCAAATAGGAATTTCAATCCTGTTAGTTTCGAAAAATGGGAATCTGTCAAAACACCTGTAAATAAATTGTGAGACAGATCCAAAGCATACAACTTAGAAAGTTGACCGAGGCTTTTAGGAAGGGTGTCAGTCAATTTGTTATTTGAAAGATATAACGACTCCAACGATAAAAGTCCTCCAATCGTGTATGGAATTGGACCAGAAACAAGATTATCAGCAAGATCTAGTGATCTCAAAAATGATAGTCTTCCTATTGAATTTGGAATCGGTCCAACAATACGATTGCCTGATAGTTCGAGTTGCACCAAGTTTATCAGTCGTCCAAGTTGATCGGGTAGAGGACTAGAAAGTTCTGAGGACTCGAGTAATAATAATTCCAAGCTAGGTGACTTGCAATCCAAAAAACCTTCAAGAAGGCTTGTTGAACTAATATTTGGAAAATAGTTAAATCCCAAATTGATAAGTCTCAGATTGCAAAGGTTACCCAGTGATTTGGGTATTTTCTGTGTGAGTTGATTACCCAGTAGGTCAAGACTAAGAAGAGAGGTCAAGTTGTGAATGGAATCAAGAGCTGGACTCGAAATACCACAAGAACTCATACCTAATGAAATCAGATTACCACCTATGCTCGACAACCCTTTTAATGCTAATGAAGAACTCATGAATTCATTCCCAGAGATGTGAAGCGACTTGAGAGAAGTCAAGTTATGCAAGCTATTGATGCTATCAGGAATAAGATCATGTAAACCACACTCACTTAGATCTAACGAAACAAGACTAGTTATACTGAAAATCCACTGTGGCATAAACTTCTTATTAATGTTGTTTCTAGAAAGATCAAGTGAGGAAAGGAATGTGAGATTAACACTAGCAACATAGGGATGTATGTCACGTAGTCAACAACTAGAAAGATGTAGTTGGACCAATGAAGGGAGAGTGTTAATCACCTGAAACCAATCCGTTGCTTTTGTAAGGTCTACACCACTCATATCCAGGTGACGCAACAAACGTAGACTTGATAACCACTGCATATTCACAATGCTAGTAAATTCATGTTCATAAGTATAATCATCATAATAACTTCCAAGACAGAGGATGCGCAATTCTGTCAGATTCCCCACTTGAGGAGGGATTGTTCCACCAAATTTGGAACGTGAGAGGTTAAGATATCTCAGGTTTCCAAGAGAACCAATAAACCTAGGAATTTGGATTCCTCTAAAATCGTTGCAACTCAAGTCTAGATGCTCGAGTTGCTTCAGATACAAGATGGATGGACTTATATCCCCTCTTAACCTCTGACTTATTGACTTTTCGTACTCTTTGATTGTGCTGAGATCCAAATAACATTTACCAGGTAGATGAATGTTATGAACATGACCTGTAATGTTATCACAAAGAATCCCGTCCCACTTGCAGCAATCGCTCTCTTCACCAACCCAAGAAGCAAGTCGATCTGCTTCATCAATCAGGCCGTGCTTGAACTGGAGAAGTGCTTGTCTCTCATCGTCCATGCATAACGTAGCATCATTTGTACTTTTAGTAGATAAGCACAAATGAAACAAGACCACCACAACAAGTAAGCAAAAGGTGAAGTAGAAGGAAAAGATGCAAGAAAATTTAAAAGCAGCACTCATGTTGATTGGTGATGATAATAACAATAATAATGGTAAGTCACTCCTGTTTTAAGTTCACAAGGAGATGCATGCCTAGTTTAATTTGAATACATATTATAATGATCTGAGATTAATTTTGAGTGCTTTCAGGCTTCTTTGAAAAAATTAACACGTCAAAGAAGTAGCCGGTTATGAATAGATGGGACCATTTTTTGAATTTGATCTATATCACACGATTAGTGCCCAGTCTATGTCAATTTTGGATCCATCTGGTGTAAAGTTTTCCTTGTTAGATAATAATGTTACTAATGAAAATGAAAGAAGTAGTGGAAGTCAGTCAACAGCTGGTGTTTTTATTATTGCTAGTTGTTCTCCCCTTCCCTATCGTTGTCTTGGCATTTGGAAAGGAGAAAAGATCCATCTCTGAATTACGCGTTTTTATCAGTCACTTTAAGAGTTAGCGAGTTGAATCCTTCAACAAAATCCACCCTTCTCCTGTTATTAATTCTTGTTTTGACCACCAATTTAGTGCCAGTTTGTGACATGATTAGTGGTTAAACTATTTTAGCTTTATCCTGCCATCTTTCTAGCACTTGACCTGCTTGTGAGCAGGGATGGTAATGAAACCCGAAACATTCGGGACGGGTATAGGGTTGCGTAATCGGGTATGAGACCGGGTTTGGGATTACTTTTGAAATTTTTCGCGGGTTTGGGACGGGTATGGGATATGGATATATACCCGTTTACCCGCCCCGATTACCCGATAACATATACCCGTTTACCCGATTATAAAACCGACATGGTTTTCTTTCTTTTTTTTATTGATTTTAAGTATATATACCGTCTTTATTTTAAGTAATACATAATATATCCTCGACATGACTTTCGTTCTTTCTTTTTTATTTTAATTACAACTTTTATATACACCCGGTAAATACCCAAAGGGTTTTGGGTCGAGTATACCCAACGGGTATTTTTTACAAAGTAACGGGTTTACCCGAAACCCACGGGCATACCCGATACCTGACGGGTTTTGGGCCGGTATGGGATAAGCTTTTATAATTGGGTATGGGGTTGAGATTACCTAAACCCGTCCCGAACCCAACTCATTTTCATCTCTACTTGTGAGAGTGCTTACTGCTTAGTCAACCTAAATTGCTTTCTGGCAGAGGCATTAACCTTCCTTTTTTTTTAAAGCCAAATTTCTTAATTTTTATAGGAGTGGAAGTTGAACCTATGATATTCTCAAAACTTGAGGTTCTTAAATGATTTTTCTATATCACTGGCCACCAATCCCAATATAATGCATTAACTTACTGCTTCTATAATATTGATTTTATTGTGTTAAAATAAGTGAGAGTCATAGTCTCTCTATTACATTTCAATTTTATAACTTTATTTATTTATAAAGTTGATAATAGTATAATGTTTGTTTTATTTGTTTGTATGTTGGGCTTTATGGGGGCTTCATGGGCTGAGCTAAAATAAGGCTGGATTAATGGGCTAAAGCTGGATAAAGGGCAGCTGGATATGTGACCCGGTGGAAAACCCGTTTGTTCTCTAAGGAACACATTATAACCAAGAAGGGTTGACCCATTTCTGCTGATGGAGCTTATAAAAGTTAGGTGATTGGGAATTAGAGTTGTGACGATCCATTTCTGATATTTTGTGCAATCATTCATTTTAAGTTCTAGATTGTATGATATTTTTGCACATTGTTTTGTGAGGTTGAAGTGTTATTTTTCGATTAGTTTTGTTTTTGAATATGCACATTTTGTAATAGGTCCAATGCTTGTAAGCCCATTTAGGGCAGGCTGATGATAGAAGTTGTTCATTAGGAATTTAGGGTTAGTCCAATATGACATTATATAAGGGGGCTCTCCTTTAGTAATAGGGGGCTTTTTCTCTCTAATTTATAAAATAAATATACAATTTAAAGGATGTGATTCTTCCATGGTGGATATGAGTGATTTGATTGTCCTCTTTCTATTTTTGTTGGTTGTTTTTAGTTAACAAAAGATAGATCTGATCGCTAACATATTGGTTCTAAAGTTGAAGGTAAACTGAGGTGATCCAAGAAGTAGCGGGCTCGTACATTTATTAATTGGATTAAAGCAACAAACTTTCATAAACGGTTTGCTTAACTCTCTACCCAAATTCCTTCATTCCAATTGATAAAAGGTTGTCCATGGCACCCATATCAAAGATGATTCTCTAATTTTCTGGTTTTTATTTGATTTCGCATTAATTGTAAAATCATATTAATCAAAGATCTCATTAATTAATGTGTTTATTTATTTAGTTACCAAATTTTAATTTTAGTCGCTCAGTTTTAATTTTCAAGATTTGACACTGCAAAATGATACGTACCCACTACCTCACCATTACTTCATACCCATGCAGCCATCATAGAGTCCATGTTCATGCAGTTATCAATTAGTTTCTATTTTATGTTTATGCCCACTAAGTCGTGTGCTTATTTCTATTATTTTCAATTGGGTTTGTAAGCCTATAAATAGGCATTTGAATTAAGTATGAATTATGAATGAAATTATGAAAATAGTCTAAAGTCTCTCTAAATATTCTTTTGGTCATCTTTAATCTCCATTATGTTTATCTCAACCCGATCGGTCCACATCAGTGGTATCAGAGCCGTCGTGATCTCCATGGCTGCTCAAACTCTATCCAAATCCGAGTTTTATCAATGGGTGAATGAATCCTTTGCGAGACTCGAGTCCCAGTTTCAAACCATCTTCACTGAGCTACGATTGATCCGAACCGCCTGGGAAACCCCCAACCCCTCCAATATCCTACACCTCCACTGCCTGTTTCCGCTACAGCACCAGCATCAACATCTACACCCATATCAGCCCCAAAATCCACCACCGTCCAACCTGCCGCTACACAAAATTTTGGGTATTTTGATGCAAGTCCACAATACTTGGTCTCCAAATGCTAATTTTAAAAGATGTCCTCTTCATTAGACACACAAGTGGCTTATCTACACATTTATCTATCATAAGATTTAACTCTTAACCACACGAATGGACACTTTTTTTCACATACCTTAATAACACTTGACCATGTTCCTTTTGATTTCCACTAAGTTAGTTATGTTACTTTTATGTTGAATGACTTGTAACATATTCCTTTTTTAGCTTACTTTCTCTTGAATCAAAGTTCTTTACTTTCCTCAAGCTTTTATGCTCTTTTCACCATGGGTGTTAAATGGGTTTTGTTTGTAAGTTGACGGGTCGAACCCGACACGAACATTAAACTTTGTAAAGAATCCGCACAGGAGAGGACTCAGGAATCGTGTCAGACACATTAACCTCGACATGACATGAGCTTTCACGGGTTGACATGAACACAACCCACTTAACCTGAAATTTTATTTTATATTTTAACATATTAATACTCTAAAATTATAAATTTACAACAAAACATACTAACGTATATAACATTCAAACTATAAAACTTGATATATTGATTTATCTTGTCTCTTTAAAACTTTGGTACAAAATAACTGGTTAGTTTAAGTTATACTATAAAACACAATTTTTTTTAAAAATAAGTATAAAAGTAAACGAGCTAACCCGTGAACCATCAAGTTGACCCGAACACAACCCATTTATATTTTGAGATATTAATACTCTAAAATTATAATTTGTAACAAAATATACAAATGTAAATTAAATAATTACGTTTAAAATATAAAACTTGATAGCGATTTCTCTTTTATTTTTTAAATTTTGACATAAAATACTCAAACAACTTAACTTTAATAAAAAATAAATATAATAATAAACGGGTTCACTAGGTTGAACCCAATACAACCAGAATTCAGCAAGACAATACAAGAATTAAAAACGAAAAGCACACCAACTCTTCCAATCAGTGAACTCAAGGTCCAACCTATTTTTCGCCCACAGAAAGCTGAGACCTTTTAAGTCCTCGAAGAGCCGGGCCAAAGTCAGAGGCACCCACTCATCTCTGATTGAGTTTTTTTTTTCACTCTTGATAGATTCATTAGAACATAATTAAGGAAGGAAAAAATAAGTATTGTTGAGTCATCTTTGCAGTTAACCACTAATTATTAGATGTTTTCGACTCAACATATCCGTTACATCTATTCAGATCGTCACTCGTTGGAACGGTATTATGTTTCTGATTTCACGGTTGTTGGGTACTTGGTTTATGATTGGTATGCCTAGGTATTTATCGTCATGATAGGATTTAACAGAGTTCACTTGTATCTCTAAATTCACCATACATTACGTGGATCCAAGCGTAATTGTCAATTTACCTTACACAATCAACCTAATATTCTCCCACCACGCGTCATAACATATGTATCCATCTAATCACTCTTAGTCGTTAGGTCAGTAATCATAGACCAGTTAACTCAACATGGTCCTAGATAAAGTTAGTAGTGCCACAAGTATGGAATCTAGTCCAGCAAATAGCAAAAGGTAATACAAGGAAGAGTGATATAATTTATTAAAGTGAAATATTATTCATGTCAACCATCTACATCATTTAGTATCCTATGTCATTAAGGATGCTTCTTAATTTCGTGACACTGTCACATCTAGTGACGTTTCTATGTCTTATCGTTCCTATGACTAAAACCCTCTAGTCATATTTACCATCACACTTTTACTATGACATATACATTAATTTACGTGATAAGATTAGCTAGACTCTTCATGCATCTATAAATTTTACAATTACGTATCTTGTGAATTTACCTTACATGTTTCCTCTAGTTTCCTCCTATGACGTATCAGAATGTATACTCATCTCCTCATACCATGTGCCCACGTCATACACACTGATGTATGCTCTTATTTTGGCTCTCATGGTTCAAAAATATGGTCACGTCATACCCCTCAACGTAGTCTCTCAGGCTAGCCGCTACTTCAGTGTATGACCCCGCCATATATCTTGGCATATTGCCGCGAAGTGATTTTTCAATTCTCGTGTGACACTTTGATTTAATCTAAGTTCAGCCTTTAACCCTTATTAGTAGTGATCAAAGTGTTGCGAAGCGGAAGGCTTTAAAATTGAATGAAAGATTGTGAGTTTACAATGAAATGCTTGTATTGCTTGACAATATTTATAAGTACTGACGGCGTATGATAAATCATCCGCTATAGAAAAGGGTAAAAAAGAGATTACCCTCAGCCAACCCGATCATATATAGAGCGGGGACCACAAAGCTAACAAGAAAGGATGGGTTTCCTCCAATAAGAAGATATGTGTTAACATCATTCGGTTAAAAGAGAGAGAAGAGTAAACTTTGATGGACAAAGTCTATAAATACCCATGACCTCATAGAATAGAGGATATGTAATTCTTAGCTCATTGTACTCAAAAGATTGTAATCGGAAAGTTAATTATTGAAGAGAGTTTCACTACTCTTCGAGTACATAAGTAGAGAAGTGAAGTTGCTACGTGCCTTACAAATATTTATACTAGTATGGGGTTGGTATACATTCTTCTTGATCTAGACCATTCTATACATAAATTATACAAGCCAAATTCTAGAGAAATCTAACAAATTATCCAACAACTTTAAGGCGTTTCAAGGTTATTCTAGAGAGTTCTTTTGGCATGATTTTAAGGTTGTTTCAAGGTTGTTCTGGAATCATCTTGGCAACCCTCTTGACTACATTTTTTAGGCCTTTAAAGGTTGTTCTAGAGAGTTTCGAGTAATGATTGTTGATCCATAATTTTAGGGGATGAATAAGAGAGTTTTGGGCAGCCTTAGAGACCTCTAAACGTGTCCAAAATCTTTCAGAATGAGAGAATTGCGACCTGAAGCCTAAAGCCACGACATCATCGTCGTGTTTCTTGAACGATTCGCGTCTTGTCTGTATGAGCCTAATGATGGATATCGTTTTACCTCGCCGCCTTGTATCCGACTCCAAGATTGTTGTGTGAACTCGGTCACCTCTGACGATGTAAAGAGTTTTTATGAATGTTAGTGGGACGACCTTGGCTCCTCGAAAGAAATCCATTCCCAAGCACGAAAATGACCCCAGTTTTAGAATCCCTTGTGAGCTCCGAAAAAGCTTGAACTAGCCCATATCCAAATTAAGCATCAAATCATGCATTAAACTGGTGATGAACAATGAAGGCCGACAAAGGTAGAGGAATAGGAAGACAGTATGTACTACCTTTTGCTAAAATAAGGCTGGATTAATGGGCTAAAGCTGGATAAAGGGCAGCTGGATATGTGACCCGGTGGAAAACCCGTTTGTTCTCTAAGGAACACATTATAACCAAGAAGGGTTGACCCATTTCTGCTGATGGAGCTTATAAAAGTTAGGTGATTGGGAATTAGAGTTGTGACGATCCATTTCTGATATTTTGTGCAATCGTTCATTTTAAGTTCTAGATTGTATGATATTTTTGCACATTGTTTTGTGAGGTTGAAGTGTTATTTTTCGATTAGTTTTGTTTTTAAAGATGCACCTTTTGTAATAGGTCCAATGCTTGTAAACCCATTTAGGGCAGGCCGAGGATGGAAGTTGTCCATTAGGAATTTAGGGTTAGTCTAATATGACATTATATAAAGGGGGCTCTCCTTTAGTAATATGGGGCTTTTTCTCTCTAATTTATAAAATAAATATACAATTTAAGAGATGTGATTCTTTCATGGTGGATATAAGTGATTTGGTTGTCCTCTTTCTATTTTTGTTGGTTGTTTTTAGTTAACAAAAGATAAATCTGATCGCTAACATATTGGTTCTAAAGTTGAAGGTAAACTGAGGTGATCCAAGAAATAGCGGGCTCGTACATTTATTAATTGGATTAAAGCAACAAACTTTCATAAACGGTTTGCTTAACTCTCTACCCAAATTCCTTCATTCCAATTGATAAAAGGTTGTTCATGGCACCCATATCAAAGATGATTCTCCAATTTTCTGGTTTTTATTTGATTTCGCATTAATTGTAAAATCATATTAATCAAAGATCTCATTAATTAATGTGTTTATTTATTTAGTTACCAAATTTTAATTTTAGTCGCTCAGTTTTAATTTTCAAGATTTGACACTGCAAAATGATACGTACCCACTACCTCACCATTACTTCATACCCATGCAGCCATCATAGAGTCCATGTTCATGCAGTTATCAATTAGTTTCTATTTTATGTTTATGCCCACTAAGTCGTGTGTTTATTTCTATTATTTTCAATTGGGTTTGTAAGCCTATAAATAGGCATTTGAATTAAATATGAATTATGAAAATAGTCTAAAGTCTCTCTAAATATTCTTTTGGTCATCTTTAATCTCCATTATGTTTATCTCAACCCGAACGGTCCACATTAGTGGTATCAGAGCCGCCGTGATCTCATGGCTGCTCAAACTCTATCCAAATCTTAGTTTTATCAATGGGTGAATGAATCCTTTGCGAGACTCGAGTCCCAGTTTCAAACCATCTTCACTGAGCTACGATTGATCCGAACCGCCTGGGAAGCCCCCAACCCCTCCAATCTCCTACACCTCCACCGCCCGTTTCCGCTACAGCACCAGCATCAACATCTACACTCTTATCAGCCCCAAAATCCACCACCGTCCAACCTGCCGCTACACAAAATTTTGGGTATTTTGATGCAAGTCCACAATACTTGGTCTCCAAATGCTAATTTTAAAAGATGTCCTCTTCATTAGACACACAAGTGGCTTATCTACACATTTATCTATCATAAGATTTAACTCTTAACCACATGAATGGACACTTTTTTTCACATACCTTAATAACACTTGACCATGTTCCTTTTGATTTCCACTAAGTTAGTTATGTTACTTTTATGTTGAATGACTTGTAACATATTCCTTTTTTGCTTACTTTCTCTTGAATCAAAGTTCTTTACTTTCCTCAAGCTTTTATCCTCATTTCACCATGTGTGTTAAATGGGTTTTGTTTGTAAGTTGACGTGTCGAACCCGACACGAACATTAAACTTTGTAAAGAATCCGCACAAGAGAGGACTCAGGAACCGTGTCAGACACATTAACCTCGACATGACATGAGCTTACGCGGGTTGACATGAACACAACCCGCTTAACCTGAAATTTTATTTTATATTTTAATATATTAATACTCTAAAATTATAAATTTACAACAAAACATACTAACGTATATAACATTCAAACTATAAAACTTGATATATTGATTTCTCTTGTCTCTTTTAAACTTTGGTACAAAATAACTAGTTAGTTTAAGTTATACTATAAAACACAATTTTTTAAAAAATAAGTATAAAAGTAAACGAGCCAACCCATGAACCATCAAGTTGACCCGAACACAACCCATTTATATTTTGAGATATTAATACTCTAAAATTATAATTTATAACAAAATTTACAAATGTAAATTAAATAATTACGTTTAAACTATAAAACTTGATAGCGATTTCTCTTTTATTTTGACATAAAATACTCAAACAACTTAACTTTAATAAAAAATAAATATAATAATAAACGGGTCGACCTATAAACTCACTAGGTTGAACCCAATACAACCAGAATTCAGCAAGATAATACAAGAATTAAAAACGAAAAGCACACCAACTCTTCCAATCAGTGGACTCAAGGTCCAACCTATTTTTCGCCCACAGAAAGCTGAGACCTTTTAAGTCCTCGAAGAGCCGGGCCAAAGTCGGAGGCACCCACTCATCTCTGATTGAGTTTTTTTTCACTCTTGAAAGATTCATTAGAACATAATTAAGGAAGGAAAAAATGAGTATTGTTGAATCATCTTTGCAGTTAACCACTAATTATTAGATGTTTTCGGCTCAACCTATCCGTTACATCTATTCAGACCGTCACTCGTTGGAAAGGTATTATGTTTCTGATTTCACGGTTGTTGGGTACTTGGGTTATGATTGGTATGCCTAGGTATTTATCGTCACGATAGGATTTAACATATTTCACTTGTATCTCTAAATTCATCATACAATACGTGGATCCAAGCGTAATTGTCAATTTACCTTACACAATCAGCCTAATATTCTCCCACCACGAGTCATAACATATGTATCCATCTAATCACTCTTAGTCGTTAGGTCAGTAATCATATACCAGTTAACTCAACATGGTGCTAGATAAAGTTAGTAGTGCCACAAGTATGGAATGTAGTCCAGCAAATAGCAAAAGGTAATACAAGAGTGATATAATTTATTAAAGTGAAATATTATTCATGTCAACCATCTACATCATTTAGTATCCTATGTCATTAAGGATGCTTCTTAATTTCGTGACACTGTCACATCTAGTGACGTTTCTATGTCTTATCGTTCCTATGACTAAAACCCTCTAGTCATATTTACCATCACACTTTTACTATGACATATACATTAATTTACGTGATAAGATTAGCTAGACTCTTCATGCATCTATAAATTTTACAATTACGTATCCTGTGAATTTACCTTACATGTTTCCTCTAGTTTCCTCCTATGACGTATCAGAATGTATACTCATCTCCTCATACCATGTGCCCACGTCATACACACTGATGTATGCTCTTATTTTGGCTCTCATGGTTCAAAAATATGGTCACGTCATACCCCTCAACGTAGTCTCTCAGGCTGGCCGCTACTTCGGTGTATGACCCCGCCATATATCTTGGCATGTTGCCGCGAAGTGATTTTTCAATTCTCGTGTGACACTTTGATTTAATCTAAGTTCAGTTAACCCTTATTAGTAGTGATCAAAGTGTTGCGAAGCAGAAGGCTTTAAAATTGAATGAAAGATTGTGAGTTTACAATGAAACGCTTGTATTGCTTGACAATATTTACAAGTACTGACTGCGTATGATAAATCATCCGCTATAGAAAAGGGTAAAAAAGAGATTACCCTCAGCCAACCCGATCATATATAGAGCGGGGACCACAAAGCTAACAAGAAAGGATGGGTTTCCTCCAATAAAAAGAGATGTGTCAACATCATTCGGTTAGAAGAAAGAGAAGAGTAAACTTTGATGGACAAAGCCTATAAATACCCATGACCTCATAGAATAGAGGATATGTAATTCTGAGCTCATTGTACTCAAAAGATTGTAATTGGAAAGTTAATCATCGAGGAGAGTTTCACTACTCTTCAAGTACATAAGTAGAGAAGTGAAGTTGCTACGTGCCTTACAAGTATTTATATTAGTGTGGGGTTGGTATACATGCTTCTTGATCTAGACCAATCTATACATAAATTATGCAAGTCAAATTCTAGAGAAATCTAACAAATTATCCAGCAACTTTAAGGCGTTTCAAGGTTATTCAAGAGAGTTCTTTTGGCATGATTTTAAGGTTGTTCTGTAATCATCTTGGCAACCCTCTTGACTACATTTTCTAGGCCTTTAAAGGTTCTAGAGAGTTTCGAGTAATGATGGTTGATCCATAATTTTAGGGGATGAATAAGAGAGTTTTGGGCAGCCCTAAAGACCTCTAAACGTGTCCAGAATCTTTCAGAATGAGAGAATTGCGACCTGAAGCCTAAAGCCACGACATCATCGTCATGTTTCTTGAACGATTCGCATCTTGTCTGTATGAGCCTAGTGACGGATATCATTTTACCTCGCCGCCTTGTATCCGAGTCCAAGATTGTTGTGTGAACTCGGTCACCTTTGACGATGTAAAGAGTGTTTATGAATGTTAGTGGGACGGCCTTGGCTCCTCGAAAGAAATCCATTCCCAAGCACGAAAATGACCCCAATTTTAGAATCCCTTGTGAGCTCCGAAAAAGCTTGCACTAGCCCATATCCAAATTAAGCATCAAATCATGCATTAAATTGGTGATGAACAATGAAGGCCGACAAAGGTAGAGGCAGGGGCGGATCCAGGAATTTTTTTCAGGGGGTTCACTGTTTTTAGATGATCCAATTTCATAGGGCCGGACATAAAAATTTTCGGTTCGGTTCGATTGGTCGGGTCGGGTCGGGTCGGGCAGGGGCGGCTCAACCATTTTTGGAGGCCTAAAGCAAAGAAAAAAACATGAAAATTATGCTTCAAATGTTCACAAAATCAACTAATTTGTATTTAAGAGTCATCTACTCATTTGTTTCTATCAATTTTTTACCTCTAATCATATGAATGCTCAAAAACACACATTTAGTTCAAGAAAGAGTTCTTAGTTTTATAGCTTCACAACCGGATCAAGCGAGCAGCAGTGGGCGCCGTCGTAAGGGGGTTCACCCTATAATATTTTAGGGGGTTCACCCTAGTTTTTTTACCTACCGTTACACTAAAATTTCAAAACTCGGGGGGTTCCTGTGCACCCCCCCTCGCTTCACTACATCCGCCCCTGGGTAGAGGAATAGGAAGACAGTATGTACTACCTTTCATATAGAACTCTGTTAGAAATGTTCAAAGATAGAAGTTACGATATCTTTAATTTCATACCGAGCTCACTCTGTGACGATTTCATGACGTTCGTGAATTGGAGAAGAATTAACAATGAATAAAAAATCTGATGTGATATTGTCATGAAATAAAAAATGAAAAGGATGTGTGTCCTTCATCCTAATCAATTATACAAGGCTTTTTCTAACCACACACGGAATATTGCTAATTGGACCCGCCGCCGATCTATACGCCCTCGTATAGGGCAATACGAGGGCGTATAGAATTCAGTCACTGCCAACAGAATGCCACGTGTCATTCTCTGTCTGGCGGCTGGTCCAATACGTGGCGTATTGACCTATACGCAGCGTATGAGGCACGGGTTATATTTTTGCTTCAAAAGTTGGAAGATTTGGAGTTTATGAATCCTATACGTGGCGTATTGACCTATACGCCACGTATAGGTATTTTTTATTTAATTATATTTTTTTATTTATTTATATTTTGTTTATTTTTATTTTAATTTATATAAACATTTGTATATTTTATTTTTTTTAAACATTTGTTAAATTTTTAAAGTATAACCAAGCAAAATATTAAACATTACAAACCAAACAAAATATTAAACATTACAATCAAACAAAATATTAAACATTACAACCAAACATAATATTAAACATTACAACCAAACAAATAAATTAAACATTATATACATTACATCAAAAAATTAAATATATACATCAAAATGTTTTACATACATAACAACGAAAGAAACAAAATACAAATAAAAGAACTAAATCTAACCGTCTCCGCCGTCACCCTGACCGGCTCCGGCGTCACCCTGACCCGCCCCGCCCTCACCCTGAACGGGGTCGTCCGGATAATGACGTGGCGGTGGTAGTGGGTGTGGCTCGATGCCGGCGGCTCGTGACTGATTCACGAGCTGTCCAACCGCCCACATCATCAGGTCCTCCATGCGATCGAGTTGACGACCCTGTCGTCGTGAGTCGGCAACAAGGCCATCAAGCACTGCCTGGGTAGCCCTATCCAGCCTAACAGACCGACGTACGTGTCGGGGATGCTGTGGCGGATGCTCGTGGACCTGCTCGACGTGTGGCGGCTCGTCCTCAATCGCTATACCCTGTAGCGGCTGAGGCATATGCGGGTCCCCCTGTCCAGGCATCTGCGGCAACGGCACCGGGACCCAAACCTGGTCCTGGACGGCCCCTACGAACCGAAGGCCCTGCGGGAATCGGTGCGTGATGCGCATGCCGCTCGCCGTGCGACGGTCTAATCGGACAGAGGGAATGGCCGGTAACATCGCAGGCTCATGCTGGTCAAATGGTAAGACCGACCGCATGATATGCGTGATGAAAGCACCGCCATATAAAAGTCCGCGCTTCTGTCGCATATAGGCAGAAGCAAAATAAAGCGCCATGCTAGTGGACAGGTCGCACCGCCTCCCAGTAAGCAGGCAGAAAAGGAAGAAAAGATCTCTATCAGTGCACCACTCACGGCTTTTCAGACGCGGTGCGATCGACGTCGAAATAAGCCGGTGCAGATATCTATACAAAGGGTCTCTAATACCCGAGACCCTCCCCTTGGTACCCAACCAAGGACTATCTGAAATCAAGCCCCAAAAAACAAGGAGTTCCTCCTTGTCCACCTCTGTCACCGCCTCGGTGAAAAGCGGCGTCACCGTCTCAGGCTCGTAGTATAAGCCCGTCGTGACGGCCCACTGACTGAGGGTCTGACGGTAAACGACCCCAAAAATAGAAAAAGAAATACGATCCGGGTCAATATCCGGCGCCTCTCCGGGTAGAGGCTGCAGCCCAGTCTCTGAGTAGATGAACGTCGAAAGAAACTCGACGACCAGCTCTCGGTATGTCTCCGCAAAAGAAAGGTCAAAAAGACGCGACCATGGCGTGTCCTCGCCGATGATGGCCCTGGCTCGCTCGGCCTCTTGCACCTCCTCGAGGAGGGCCCAATCCACCGCCGTACCTGGACCCATCTGCACCTCCCGGAGCTTCTGGCAACGGGAAAAAGCCTCCGTATCGGGCGGAAAATCCAGAAATGGGTAGTGCGCAAGATCGTCTAGCTGATCCATCTCAATATCATTATGATCCGCCATATCTGATAATAATTAATTGTTTTTAATTTTTTAATTTAAATAATAATATAATATTGTTTAAATTTTAAATAATAAATAATAATATAATATTGTTTAAATTTTAAATTATAAATAATAATATAATATTGTTTTTAATTTTAAATAATAAATAATAATAATATATTGTTTTTAATTTTAAATAATAAATAATAATAATATATTGTTTTTAATTTTAAATAATAAATAATAATATTATATTGTTTTTAATTTTAAATAATAAATAATAATAATATATTGTTTTTAATTTTAAATAATAAATAATAATAATATATTGTTTTTAATTTTAAATAATAAATAATTATTAATTTTTTAAAAACCTATACGCCACGTATAGGCTTATACGTGGCGTATAGGCGGTTGCCGGGCAAAATAAGCCATACGCAGGCCAATTAAGCCATACGCGGGCGAGTTGCCGGGTAAACCAAGCCATACGCGACCAGTTAAGACCATACGCAGGCTAGTGACCGAGTAAACCAAGCCATACGCAGCGTATAGATTTATACGTGGCGTATGGCTTCATCGTCTTCCTAGGACGAACTATACGCCACGTATAGCCCTATACGTAGCGTATAGCCCTTAAGTTCAGACCTAAAAATCGCTAATCTACCCAGTTTTACCCGCTAATATTCAATTAAAACCTAACATTAATGATCGTGGGTTGAGACACGTACCTTTACAAAGTTTTTTTGAGGCCACAATCCAAATCAACGAGCGGGTAGCGTATGGCTTTGTGTTTGTTTGTTTGGTTCGTTTGGGTCAGTACGTGAGGCAAAACTGATATAACAAAAGTCTATACGCCACGTATAGATCAATACGTGTCGTATCTTCAGCAACGTTTGGTATTCTATACGCCACGTATTGATCAATACGTGTCGTATATGTCAAAATTTTGAATTCCCTCTGATTTATATTCTATACGCTACGTATTGGACTATACGTGGCGTATAGAATATTGAATAAAAATTAATTATAATTATATTTAATTAAAATTAATCACACGTATTAGTAGTTTAATTATAATCAGCTATAATTAAATAAAAATATTTAAAATAACCATAAAATTAATTCAAAAATAGTTACAATACAATTTTAAACAAATATCATCCGAGATTCGTGAAATATTGTGGAAATCTAGATCTATTAGTAGCCATTATTTTCTTAAATCGTTCAATACGATCATTGTATATATTTTCCCATTTTGCTGCATCATCATTTCGGTGCAAATTCCAAAGTGCATTCGGCGTAGGAATCGGAAATTCTCCGTCTAACTTGACGTGGATGAAATGATCATTGTTGACGTGAACTAACGATACGACTTGATGTTGAGCGTGAACGTTAGGACCAAACCACAATGGAAAAAATGTTTGATTACCGTTGATGCTTAAAAGATGAACAATCACCCCAAATCTTTGAGCAATTAGGAGTCCTGTGTATGGCATCGACATCCAACGACTAACTGGTGCGGCTTTCACATACTGCCAATCTATTGTGTGACGTAGCCTATCATACTCTTGAAAGGCGACTCTGTCAAAAACAGTTCTCCACCATTCCTCTTTATTGTCCATCTCATTTAGAAGTTGTTGTCGGATAAAGAGCCACCGGTTTTCATTTAACCCTAAGCCCAAAGCTACCGATCGAAAACCACAGTTACCGTCTGGATTTACATCCTGTATATGTGAAATGTACGGATGAAACACAGACGGTATCGAATCCTTAAAACATTTTATATTGTTAACCGCATCTTTCCCCGTAATCAATGGAAACCCTAGATGGGCGTTATCATCTTGCGGTTGCTTTCCTTTACCCTTCGTTGAACGACTGTGTTGAAAGACCGAACTCGCTTGTATAGACTCTTGTGACGCAATATACGAGCTGTGTCTCGCATGGTCACATTTGCTCGGTTGGGATCCTGTGAATGAGCTGTTTCTCGCGACATCCTGTTTCCTTTGTTGTTGCTTTTTCAAAGTTGGACGACCGCGAGTATCTTCTTGTACCATAGGCGCTTTCTTGTTACTTTTGCTCGGAAAGACAACCCATGCGATTCTCGACAGCATACTTCTTTTGACCTGATCGGGTTGTGACATGATTTTGTTTCTCACTTGACCCAGTACCTTATCCACGTCTACATTTTCATCATCGACAAACGACGGTTTTAAATCAAGTTTCCTCCAGAAGACGTCCACCGCATCTAGAGGGATTATGCCACCTGTATTTTAAACGAAATAGTCAGAACATTTTGAAAAGCACACGGCAACCCACAAATACTAAATAGTCAGAACAGTTTACCTGTAGCTTCGATATCTGCCAGACGACAAGCACACGGCAACCCACAACTACTGAAAAGTTGGCACCCACACGTTGCATTTTGTTTCCGTATATTTGATAACTTGTACCACTCGTTTTCTATCAAATCTAGAGCTTTATGTGAAACTTTACCGTGCAGGTTATCAAACAATTCAATAGCTATGTGGCTGTCCATTTTCCTTATCAGGCTTGTTCCAAACCCAAACTGTAACTGATAATACTTATCAGGCTTGTTCCAAACCCAAACAGGATCTTCTCGAGTATAGTAGACGTATTTTTTAGAAGAAAGCAGGTTTTCCAGAATCTGTATTGGAGTTTCACCGACTCTCGTTTCGTTTTTTATCTTTTGTATAGCATTATAAATGTCCTTTTTAATGCAACTACTCTCTGGGTTTTGTTCCCTTATAGTTGCCAGAATGTTTCGTGGCAACATGTTTTGCGAGTACAACTTCCCCACCAAAAGTTGTTCCGACTGACACAGTCTCCTTGCAAACGAGTGCGCCACAAGATGTTGACTAGGATCGTGGTTATGACTGTCATCCTTCACCGTTAATTTCCAATCACCAGTATTTTCTTGATACTCTCCTTCCAATTTAAAGGGACAACCTATTTTTTTGCTACCGGCACGTCTAACCGTGGCAGTAGACGCACGTTCGCCGTGACGGTCACACACAAGCCACACCTTGATAAACGGTTCCGTCGGATCGTCGCCTTTTCTCCTCGATCGTCGGGTGACAAGGACGTAACCATTCTCACGTCCTCTCCGCATAGCCCAATCCACCAACTGTTCACGAGACTGAAAATTCTGGTCAGTTTTATACGACACATTTTGATGGTTTTGTTCTTCGTCTTTGGAGTCGTCGGTTTGTTGTGTCGGGTAAGAGACTTCACCGCACACGAAGTTGTTAGTTTGTTGTGTCGGGGAGGAGACTTCACCGTATACGAAGTCGTTCGTGGGTTGTGTAAGGTAAGACGGTTCACCGTATACGAACTCGGGATTGCTCAGTGGCTCGTTCAAATCTGGAAGCCTTACCCGTTGATTAGAATAAACGTCGGACGAGACCTCCTCCCAGTTCACCTCTTGAACGCCAGAACTTTGCGGGTTGTTTTCCAGCGACTCGTTAGAATATACCTGAAAACCGTAGTTACCATCCCACCACCAAGACATGTTTATAATTTTTGAGAGATTGTTTGAAATTTTTTTGAACGATACGTTCGAATGAGAATTTTGCATGGTTAAATACACAAAATTTGGCCCCTATACGCATCGTATAGGGCAATACGGTGCGTATAGGATTCGGGTCAAACCTGGTCAAACCTCGTATACGCATCGTATAGTTCAATACGATGCGTATAGCGTACGAGGTACTTTCTGCAACTAGTCAACATCACATCGCTATACGCTCCGTATAGATCTATACGTGGCGTATAGCGATGTGATGGTTGACTAGTAGCAGAAAGTACCTCGTACGCTATACGCATCGTATTGACCTATACGATGCGTATACGAGGTTTGAATGACCAGGTTGTACGAGGATGTCAGGCATGGGAAATTGTGAAGGGCTATACGCATCGTATTGCCCTATACGATGCGTATATGGCCAAGTCCATTTAGCAATTCCCGTGTGTGGTTAGTAGTCCCCTTATACAATTATAAATATTAATTGGTTCTCTAGTATCTTGCTAGAGTTACTTTTTATTAATGATATAGTTAGGTACAATTATGGATAAGACAACTATAACGTGTGTAGCTGGGTACATTTAATCCTGCTCCGTGTTTGAAGCCACCTTTTACTGTGAGTGAACGTCACATATATGTCCTACGAGTCATGACTAATTAATTTTAAACGAAAACCACATGTTTTTATGAATAATTATGATTTGACCTTAAGTTATTTTATATTAATTACTCAACTTGGAAGTTTTTTTTTTCTGTTAAATTAAGCATGCACAGTTTTCGAATCAGAGAATGTTAAATTAATACGACATAGATGGTCCGGACGTGTGGATCCGTTCAGCCATAAATAAGTTCGAATAGAAGGTTACCTCTCAATGTACATGATTTATATCTCTATAAAATTATTGATGTGAAAATATAAATACAATGCTTGAAATTTGAAAAACTCAATTTATTTACAAGTTAAATAGCAATGTGCTCACTTGAGAGTTTTATGCAACTCCATCAAGTCTTTGAAAGAGAAGGCGTAAATCAGTGGAATCTTACACCATGTGCTCACTTGAGACCACACCAAGTCAGCTAATATATGGACAAGAAGCTCCGTACATTCCCCCGATTCACCCCCAAAACAATAAGTTGTAGACTCTAAAGGAACATGCCTAACCGAGAGAGCTTGGAGAGAAGGAATTCGATCCATTTCAGCCCTCCAATTGAAAATATTCACTTTCTTTGACACCCAATTATTCCACGGGAATTTGTACACACCATCACTAGCAGAGTTTATCGAGCAAATATCTTTTAAGTAACGAACCGAGAAGGATTCCATTCCGAACCCACCCCAAAACCACTTTCATGTATAACATGCCAGAAAAATGATATCATAAAATAATTTAGAGACATGCATTTAAACAATTACTATTGTCTTTTGCCACTTTGAATTACAACAAAGGATATGAACATATGATTACATAATCTCACCACCAAATCTACAACATAATCATGGGGAAATAACTCACGAAATCCACGAATTTAAGTGACTCGACCATCTGCTTTCCATTGTTTTATTGCCGGATGAATCTTTAAACCTCTTCCAATCATGAATAACCGTGATCAAATCAGTGACTTTAGCTCTAATACTCCGGCAACAATTTGCATGAACAGTTGAAACAACGTTAGCATCTCTACTGTTTTGGCAAAATCCACTGAAATAATTGGTGTCCAAAAACCTAACCCTAAGTCTCAATCTTTTAAAAACTCTTTTCCACATTAACTCCACAAGAACATCTTGTTCTTTCTTTCCAGTTGAGTTGTTTCTTTGCCCGTACCATTTATCGAACAACGCAATCGTCTTGTTGTTGGATTTTATCATGTAGAAACCAGTGTTTATCATATTCCTTTGCGACCATTGATTGCCATTAAATTTATCAACGCTTATTTGAAGATCAATAGTTTCGTTTAGTAGGGTTAGCCTTGGAAATGGATTCCTTAGCCACAAAACATCCGTGTCCTGTAATTGATTCAACATGAAACCAATATATTATTTTAAGTAATTTGTATTCATTTTTTTTCTTTTCATTTAAAATGTTTAATTAATTAAATAATATTTTAAATTTAATGTTTAGTTAACGTAATATTTAAATTTTATTGTAACAACTATAACTGCATGTAATAAAATTAAGTGTAATAACTACATGCAATAAAATTAAATTGAGTTTAAAAATAAACTAATTAATTTGTGTTTATAAAAAAAACTAATAACATAGTGGGATATAATAACTTAATGATACAAAATGTTATTTTTAATATAATGATATGACATATTAGAGTGTAAAGTTGAAATCTATAGATACGGTTGGTGCACTCAAGATCCGTATATCTATATTCATTTTAATTAGTTGATAAAGAATTTATTGTAAACATCTAGATATTATAAGATAATTGGATTTCTCTGTGGCAACACCTAGAACATCCAGTGCAGCCCATCACGGGAGAAATCCTCAACTGGGTAAACCCTCTGACCTGGCCACATACCTCTTTATTGTTGTGACCAGGATTCGACCATTGCACCAGATGACCAACGGTAATTAAAGCTAGATGAATACTAAAACTGCGTTCTTTTATGTAAAATACTTGTTTAAAGGAAAATTGAAATCAATAATTGATTAACATGGATACAATTTATTATTTTTAATATTTTAATATTAATTAGTTGTAATTTATATTCGTAGTAAGAGGAAGAAAAGTCACGTTGTCATAGGGTCCAATCTATTAAGATTCCTTGAATTTAATTTTATACGGAGAACATTTGATTAATTAAATATTAAAACTCCAAGTAATAGTTTGTTTGGGAAAAATATCCAAGTTTTAGAAATATACCTCGACTTAGGGGTGTTCATTATTCGAATAAACCGAAATTCGATTCGAATCAAATTCGAATAAAATTTTCAATTTCGAATTTTGGCTTATTCGAATCGAATAATTATTCGATTCGAATAAATAAGTCGAATTTGAATCCTAAAATCCCCAATTCGATTCGATTCGAATAAACCGAATTTATATATTATATAGTTTTTTTATTTTTTAAATATATAATATCCTTCTATTTAGGTTGATTTGGGCTTTTTTTAAGTTTGGTATAGGCTTCAAATTCAAATCCATAAAAATTTTATACATAATTTGGATATTTGGTACTGAGTATTTGTAACTTTTTAATTTTTTTTTTTTAAATAAAATAAAATAATAATAAGTCGGTTTATTCGAATAGATTCGAATTCGATATTCGAATCGGTTTAAGTGATTTATTATTCGAATCGAATCGAATTCGAATCCAGAAAAAAAAATTCTAATTCGAATAACCCGATTCGATTCGTTTGAACACCCCTACCTCGAGTAGTATCTTATTTTAGATAATTACTATAACTTATATGCATAAATTAGTTTTATATTCCATATATTAGATTTTAAAATTTATATTTCGATATATAACTTATATGCATAAATTAGTTCTAAAAATTAATTACATCTCAAAATATAAAATTTTAAAAATAGCTTCATAGAAAGATATTCTTAAAGGTTATTTATAAGTTAGAAAAAAGTGAAACATATATAAATTTAACACATTTCCACCGCTTAAAACCCCTCAAAATGAAATAAAGTTAACATAAATTATTAAAACTTCTTTTATTTATTAAGTTTAACTAGATTAGAAATCTGTATATTATACGAGTTGAATAAATGTAAAGTTATATGTAAAATTAGTAATAAAAAATTTATGTTTTTAAAAACTTGTGTAATATGAAATATAATATAATCTGTTAACATATACACTCGTCAAAATATGTTTTTTAAAAAAATTTATTTGACGTGACATTTATAAATTATGTTAATTTAATGTTTAGAACATTTATTTTTAAACTGGGTATTAATTTTTTTGTGTAATTAATAAATATAATTAATTAATATTAAGTTTATTTGATTTATAATATAATAATTATTGATAATTAAACAATAAGTAGATTTCTATTATGTTTAAAAATAAGGATTTTGGTTTTCCACACGCTTAACCCCTCACCTAAATTCAACATTTTCCCACACGCTTACGATTTTATTCTAATTTCGTTTCCTTTAATTTTTTTCAACGGTTTCGCGACTTTGATATCAACTTTTAATTTATTTTTTTGTCATGCTGTGTCACCGACAGTTACTTATAATTTTAATTTATTTTACTTTTTTTAATATTTTTACGACCATTTTACGATTGGATTGTAACATATAAATTCAGTTTATTTTTCTTCAACCGTGGTGAAATGATCATTCATTCTTTGCTAACATTTGTCGTTAAAAAAATAAGAGTAATTTATAATTATTTGTTTAAAATAGATATAGAGTAATATTTAACGTTAAAAAAACAGACTTACCGTAAAAACAAAGTTGTATCCACGCCGGAGAACATCTCCAAGAAAACGGGTTCTTCGCCACATCATCTTTATGAAATCCTCCGACATGTAAGTCTTCTCGCCGACGAAGTCCTCCCCCTCCGTTTTCAGTTTGTAACAGCGCCAACTGCCACAACCAAAAGATGGTTGGTCAATTGCCTTGTATCTTCTCCTAGCCAAAACCCGTCCAAGAATATATCAAGCATCGGTGTGTCCCCCTCGGTGTAAGTGCGGTTCACAATGGTGATGATCACTGTTTTGTCAGCCATTGAAGCTCCCTCCAAGGCTGCCCCTAACTCATCTCTATACATCGGTGTCTTATCCTGCAATCACACAACACATATTTCGTGTTAGTATCGTGTTCGTGGATACACGATATGTCAGCCCTAGTTTATACTTTATAATTAAACTCCCAAAACTACTGATTTTGGTATATAAAATTACCTTGTTCTTGTCATTGGTTGAACAATATTTTAAGGTCGTTTAGTTTTTTAATAACAAAATGTTTAATTTTGTCAAAAAGTATAACATTATGCTTTTTTTTAACATGTAAAAGCTCTTAAAAATCATTATAAGCCTCTTATCACATGTGTAAATTAATGGTACCTGAAAATAACTTAAACATCGATACGAAAAGAGGAAACATCTCTTACCATAGGGGGTTTAGGCAGGGTTATACCTTTCACGAGTATTTCTTTATCTACAAGAGTGGAAGTTAGTTCATAGGGGGAAATGACGAAGAGGTCATTGTATGAAGTGAACGAATGTCACGTAAAGATCTTGGATGTGTCTCACAGGGCAGTGAGGCAGGTAGTGTTGGAATGTGTCGACACAGGATTCGAGAACAAATCCTTTGGGGGGTAGACTTGTAAGATCTTAGATGTGTCATTCGTGGATAGTATACCCTAGCTATCTAGGTTAATTGGGTTTTTGATTGACTTGATGACGATCATCAGGGGTTCATTCTCAAGTCCCTCGTTATCCTTCGGTTCTGACTGGAAAGAACCATCGATTCTGAAGATATGGTTGTGATGTCTTTAACATGTATTGTCAATGAACAGTGGGGTTTATTCTTAGGTTCCTCATCAACTCCAAGCCTTGATCACTACAACATCATCCTTCAAGGCTAATAGGGAATCTAAGCGGGCTTCAATGGCTGCTAATTGAGCAGCGAGCGCAACCATCTGATTTAGGGATAGTGATTTCTGGATCATCTCCTCGATTTCCCGACAATGGAACCAAATGATAGATATTGGATTTGAAAACTAGAAAACAAAAAAGATTTTAATAGTCGGTCCGATTCGAGATGGGCAAATGTCCAGTTACAAGGTATGTAAGTAATTCAAATAAACAAGACAAACCTAAAACTATAATATAAGAACTTAAATAGACATGAAGGGGAAGCCAAAGAGATTTCAGGTGAGAAGTGAGACAGTTTTTGGCATCTATTGCCCTAGGGTGAGGTTCAAATGCTAACTAATATTTATGTGATAACCATGATAACCACTCTCAAACATAGTGTTACATATACGTACCAAATACTATTACATATATGTAAACACTGTGTGTCACGTATATGTAACATTATTTGGTACGTATACGTAAGACTCATCATTTCGGTATTGATGTTCAAAATATTTATTCAAGATACGTAAATACTATATTAACAATTAAAAGAAAAAATAATTTATAAATTATGTGATTGTTTTATAGTGGTTAGCACGGTTATCACATAAAAAGTTGGTTAGTATTTGAACTCTTCCCTATTGCCCTAAAGATCAACAGTCTCATTTACTAACAGTTTTCCATAAAGTTGTTACTTCATGTATCCAGCTGATCCGACCCTTTGTGTGGGGTCCGATTCTAGGTTTGTATTAGTGTCCTTGCCCTTAATTTTGTTTTATGATGTGTTCCCTTATCCTTAATTTGTTTTGTAATGTGTACCTTTCTTACCGGAATTAGTTTAAATTGATCTTTACAAACAAATTTCAGAAATTTTTAGTGGATGGTAGACGGGTTCCAAGATGTTGTCCACCTCTCCCAATAAGTTCGCTCATGGCTATCTTATATGATTTAAACTTACAAAATCAATCACTGACACAAGGTTTTTTGTGTTTTATCAAACATCTTTTAGTGTACAGGATTAATGTATAACAAATTAACACATTAAGCATTTTAAATTATCTTGCTTGTTAATTTTTCTAAAAATAAAGCATTAGTGTAACGTTTTTTCTTACCAACACTCTATAAATATTACTACTTTTTTTTATTGCTTTTTACTCTCTTGCCCCCTACAGTCAAACCACTTTTCACCTTCTCTCGAGTCGGATAACCTCCAACAAACCACTTTACCGTATCATCCCCGGCCGGATAACCGGAGAAAAAAACGGTTATTTGTCAGTTTGTCACCATCCGTTAACAAAAACACAGTCTTACTCTTCACAAACTTTACCGGTGTTGGATATACCGTCATGGAACCGACACAAACATTCAACTACCGTCGCAACTTTACAATGCGCCTCCAAAAACCGCCACCACAACACCGTTTCACACCCTATATAACCCTCACCGCCACCGCATACTTCCGGTCATGTTTCATCTGTCTGAATAAAACATTATTAACAATTCGTTGCTCTGTATCACCGAACAATTTTCATTAATCTCCTCCAAAATGGCTGCAAGGAAGGGCAAAAACAAGATGATCTATGAGGGTGAATCCTCTGCGGCTGCAAACAAAAGGAAGAGGAATGAAATTTTGAACGGTGAGAATGGTGTCCCTTTCACAAATCCAATCACCCACTTTCCATCCGCTAACATCCTCCGGCAACAACGCAATTTGCGACCAAACGCGACGGTTATTGGCACCGATCTGCAACTATCTCCTCCGTCACCGATTCAACAAGAGGAAGAAGAGGTGGAAGATGATGGTTTGGTTTCTTGGTTAATACCACAACAAAACTTCATCATCAACTACCATGTATGAATTTTTATTCGTCGCTATGTTGTCACTAAATGTTGCCAAAAAATGAATTTCTGTTTTTTGTCGCTATGTTGTCACTAAATGTTGCCAAATGAATTTCTGTTTTTTTGTCGCTATGTTGTCACTAAACGTGTCTCAAATTTTACTACGCACATTTCATCAGGGACTTTTGCGACACTTTTTGCGACGAATTTCTTCTTGTCGCAAATGATTTTTTTTAGCAAAATTATGGGGAAAGAATTTCAGAATATAAATTTTGTCACTATGTTGTCACTAAACTGTCGTAAATGTTTTTTTCTTCGCAAAATTTAGGGTTTTGAAAATATTTATACAAAAAGTCTACCTTTTCCATATGTTTATATCTTCTGATTATCTTTATATTTCCAAAATCCTTCTGTCACTATGCACAGATCAATTTAATGCAACAGAGCGTGGAGGAATTCTGGCGGAGAAACCTTGCCGGAGAAGTAAAAAAGAGGAAGGAAATTGAAGCAAAACTAAAAGAGAAAGAAGAACAGGCGGAACGGTTGAGACATATGTATCATTTCTACGAAAAAAGGACATTTTATTTGGAGGAAATGGTGCAGCAGCAGGTGGCGGCAGAGCGCTTCTACGCGGCCCCTGCGGTTGCACAGGAGGAAGAAGTTCAGTCGTGTTTGGTTGATCTTAACAGTGTGCAAAGAACGGACGTGAAGTGCAAGAACTGCCGGACCCGGCCGGCGACAATGCTGTGGCTTCCATGCCGTCACTTGTGTGTGTGCCTGGTGTGTGAGAGGAGGGTTAAGACCTGTCCAATCTGCAGCGTCAAGAAAACTGAAAGTTTTAAGATCAATCTTCCATGACACTTTTACGTACCTTTTGTTGTTAATAAATTGCATGGCGATTTGTCGTGTATGATACTTGCATATAATAAAATTATAATAGTATTAATTCATCTGCTGATCAAATATCTTTCTTTTTATTAATATTATTATTTCAGATTATTAAGTTGTATATCAAAATCTTTTATATAAAATTTCTTATGATAAAAAAATGGTTAAAATATTACAAATAAATTGTGTGAGAAACAAATATCACACGATAAGTAAATGATTCGACTATTGTAATTATATAATGTAATAATAAAATTTGTGTAACTATACACATATATTTATTACAAACCTCGAGGAAAATTTTTTATTGTATACAATCTTACATTTTGTGTAAAAATAAAATTTGTTTGTTAATACCTGACTTAATAGTTAATTTCCTCCTTACATTAAATGTCTACGTAGACAAAAACTCTTCGGTGATAAAAGTTTCAAACGGAAAAAATTATCCGTAGGAACTGTGTTAATATTACCTCCACGCTTGTGAAAACCACAAGTAATTTGTAAAAGCAGTGAAGTAATGATTGTTTGTAAAAATAATGAATAGGGGGCTATAAACTATGGTTCAATTAATTATAAGAATTTTTTTTTCTAATTTTCAATAACACATATATAATAATTTATTTATCATTGATATTTTGCATAATAGTATGTCTAATTTAATATAGAAAAACTTTACATTGTTCAATTTTGATCCATATTTTGACATTATTTTATAAAAATTGCTGTTTTAACATAAAGTATTTTTCTGGTATGCTAATGTTATCTTTATTTTAAAATCAACTCAATTAACAAAATTGACATCTTCATATAGGCAAATAAAAAATCGTACCGAAACTATATATTTAATTTTTCATTAAACTATATATACATAAATTACAGTTATTAGACAAAATGTTATTTGTAAAAGTAGGAAAGTAATATATTTGATTGTTTGTAAAAATAATGAATACACTGCTATAATTTTGGTACAATTAATTAATTATTTATAAATATATGGTTAAGTTATAGTAAAAGGATTTTAAAAATAAAAAGAGTAAGAAGGATTCTAAGCTTGACATGTGTCATTTTATTGTTTATAAAAGTAAGGCATAATGGTCAATGTGTAATACAATAAACTTGACTTATTACACAATAAACTTGTATTACACAATAACCTGACTAATTACACAATGAAATTGTATTACACAATGACCAGATATTACACAATGACTAGACGTGGTATTACACAATAAAGTTGTATTACACAATGACCTGACTAATTAGACAATGAGCTGAAAAACGTAAAACACAATGATAAATACATATAACACAATGAACTTTTATTACACAATGAGCTGACTAATTACACAATAATTTGACTAATTACACAATGAACTTGTATTACACAATTACCTGACTAATTACACAATGAACTTGTATTACACAATGACCAGATATTACACAATGATCAAACGTGGTATTACACAATGAATTTGTATTACACAATGAACTTGTAGTACACAATGACCTGACTAATTACACAATTAGCTAGAAAACGTAAAACTCAATGATAAATACATATAACACAATGAACTTGTATTACACAATAACTTGACTAATTACACAATGAGCTGAAAAACGTAAAAAAATCGTTTTTTGTTTATAACGACACTATACTCGTTTTAAAGATAAAAAACGCTCGTTTTTATGGTGTAATTTTTTTGAAAAAATAATGTCGTATGTAAAAGTTATGAATGTTTAAAAATGAGAAGGGAAACTTGAAAAAAAGTCAACAAAAGTGGTCAAGACTAAAATATTCTTCCAACAACTTTTTCTCCTATTATTTAATCTCAACCATAAATTTTTTATTATAATTTGATCTAATGTCTCTAAATCTTTCTCACCCTTCTTAGAATTAGAATATATTTTTTACTGAGTAAACTGCCATTTTCGTCCCTGTGGTTTGGTTAAAATTGCCACTTTCATCCAATAGTTTGTTTTTTTGTATCTGGGTCCTCGTGGTTTTAAAATATTGCCATTTTCATCCTCGTGGTTTTAAAATATTGCCACTTTCATCCAGTCAGCTAACACCGTCCGTTTTTCTCAATTAAATGAGGGGTATTTCAGTCCTTTTACATATTTGTTTTATTTCTTCATCATTTTTACTCTCACTTTTTAATCATAGAAACAAGCGACGGAGGTGTTCCAGTGGTGCTCGTCGGAAACTGGTCAGGAAAAGAGGAAGAAGGGCAGCAGGTGGATGATTAAATTAGAGGTTAAATTGGGGATGATTAAAAAGTGAGAATAAAAAAGATGAAAAAATAAAACAAATAAGTAAAAGGACTGAAATACCCCTCATTTAACTGAGAAAAACGGACGGTGTTAGCTGACTGGATGAAAGTGGCAATATTTTAAAACCACGAGGATGAAAATGGCAATATTTTAAAACCATGAGGACCCAGATACAAAAAAACAAACTATTGGATGAAAGTGGCAATTTTGACCAAACCACAGGGACGAAAATGACAGTTTACTCTTTTTTACTTGAACATAATCCTATAAATATATATTTTTTTATTTTCATTAGTACATATATAAATTTCTCACTGACACTACAAGAAAACGAGGCAATAGAGGCGACATCATTAGCGGAGACACCCAGAAATGTCGCCGCTATTGCCTTGTGATCCGCGTTCTACTTTTAATCGAATATCTGACCATTGATGGAAAATTAATCAGACGGATGGTGTTTTAAATGCAATAGCGGCGACACCTTTAGCGGCGACAGTCGCCGCTAATACCATGAAGCGGGAATAAATCACTTTAGCTTTTTCTTTCCCTCCATTCTCACCCTATCCCACACCAATTCCACAGCAGACGAGTAGAGGTTTCCCATTTCCGACCTCCCCCTGTCTACGACCAGCCCTGTATCCGGCTTCCCCGTCTCCAACTTCCCCGTCTCCGTTCAACAAGAGCTCAATCTACGCCCCTCCTGACTCCGGCAGCCCCAACCCAACTCCAGCCACCCCTCTCTGCCGCCCCAACCCAACAAATCCGACTCCGGCTACCCCTCTCCTCCGTGTCGCCATTTTTCTGGTATGTATGTTTTTTTCTTAAAGATCTAGGGCTGGTTTCTGTTTCTTAAGGGTTGATTATAACTTGTTATTTACTCTTTTTATTGTTTAATTTTGTAATTTAGGGCATTTTACGACGTGTGTGGTTGATTATAGAAACACTGTTTTTCTGACCCGCTGACCCGTATCCTGCTCCGACCACCCAAATCCGACTCCGGCTACCCCTCTCCTCTGTGTCGCCGTTTTTCTGGTACGTATGTTTACCTCCCCAAGAATATTGTGTTGTATGTATGTATGTGGTGTGTTTGGATGTATGTATGTGTTTTTAGTTTTTTCATATATGTATGCATATATGTGTGTATATATATATATGTATAGAAAATATTTTTATTAATAGATCTTTTTATGTATGTATGTATGTATGTATGTATGTATATATGTATGTAATGTATGTATGTATGTTAATATATGTATATATGTAAGTATGTATTTAAGTTAATATATGTATTTATTTATTTAAGTTAGAAACGTTGAGTAATATATATTAGTTGTTTGATTTTTTTAATACACATTTATATGTGAGATAAGGTATTCAAAAAGTGGGTTTAGCAGCCTACTATTATCCTACCATTTTGATTACCTTAAAATATGTTTCAGCTTCATCATGATTGTCAATAAAAGTTGGCTTAAAAATCTAAACCATAGCTCAGAGGAGTATGAAAATGGACTCAAGTCTTTTATCGAGATGTGCAAAGATCATGTCGATAAAAGAGGCTTTGTGTTTTGTCCGTGTACCAAATGTCAGAATTCGGTCATGCTATCCTGGGTAAAAGTGAAGTTTCATTTGCATGCATGGGGTTTCTGTCGGACGTACACAGAATGGATCTATCACGGTGAAAGTTTAATTCCTCAAGTTGTAGTTGTAGATGACGTTGTGTCAGGAAACGATATGGCCGACGTTATTGAAGATATTATGGAGGAGGATACCAACCTCGACGAAGGGAACTCGGGTACAGAGAGTAGCAGTGTCTGTGATGATTTTAAAGACCTGTTAAAGGAAGTCCAGTCAGAATTATATCTCGGTTGTACTAATTTTTCTTCCCTTGACTTTTTAGCTAAGCTTATGCATATCAAGGTGAAGAATAAATGGACTAATAGTTTATTTGATGAGCTCCTCGAGTTGTTGCGATCTTCACATCCAGAAGGCAACAAGATTCCCGCTTCGCATTACGTAGCCAAAAAGACACTAAAGAAGATTGGTTTGGGATATGAGTCGATACACGTGTGCAAAAATGATTGTGCTCTCTTCTAGAAAGAACACCACTCATTGCAGAATTGTCCTGTTTGTAATGAGAGTCGGTGGGTCGATACAAACACAAAGGGCAAGAAGGTAGCTCACAAGGTTTTACGATACTTTCCTTTGACCCCTAGACTACGACGTTTGTATTGTTCAAGGCATACAACAAAAGATATTATCTGCCATAGTACTGGGCGATCAGAAGAGGGTACGATGCGTCATCCTGTTGATGGATCTTCATGGAAAAAATTTGACATAAAGTTCCCTTACTTCTCGAGTGAACCTCGAAATGTTCGCCTAGGGGTTGCAGCTGATGGTTTTAATCCATTTGGTAACATGAGTTCGGCTCATAGCACGTGGCCGGTTGTACTCACCACATATAACCTGCGTCCATGGCTATGTATGAAAGAGTCCTCATTCATGTTGTCTTTGTTGATTCCAGGGCCTAAATCACCTGGGAAGGACATAGACGTTTTCTTTAGACCGTTAGTGGATGAGCTTAAAAGCTTGTGGCATTTGGGCGTACGTACTAAAGACGCAGTGACAAACACATTCTTTACAATGAAGGCGGCGTTGTTATGGACCATAAACGACTTTCCAGCTCGCAGTAGTCTATCGGGTTGGAGCGGACAAGGCTACAAAGCATGCCTGATTTGCAATGAAGACACTCCTTCAACACGTGTAACAAATAAAGTCGTATATGTCGGTCATCGCCGATTCTTAGATGCTAACCATCCGTGAAGAAAAAGTTTGGACTTTAACGGGGAACCCGAAACAAGAGTCCCTCCGAAACAATTTAGTTCTACTGACATAGAAGTTATGGTTCAATTAATAATAATTTTTTTCTAATTTTAATTAACACATATTAATTTCTTACTGATATTTTGTAATATTTCTATTTTAATAAAAAAGCTTTTGTTCGATTTTTTATCTATATTTTGATATCTATACTGTATAATAAAGGAAAACCATAAGTGACATGTGTCACTCTCTGGTTACTTATTACCTTTTTTTTCCGTTTCTCTCTTCTATTAAATGTTAATTTTTCTGTTTCTCTCTCCTATTATATAATAATATCAAATAATAATCTTTATATTAATAAATAAAAATCTAATGACGGATATACTTATTATTTAATTATAAATAATTTAACCGATGTAATATACCGGTTACACGGGTTTTTAAAAATACAATTTTTTATTACCAAGTATATAACATTTTATTTATTCAACTCGTGTAATACACGGGATTTTAACCTAGTTAATGTTATAAAAAAAAACTGATGTGTTTAACATAAAGTATTTTTCTAGATTGATAATATCTAAAATGTTCTATTTTAAATGCAACTCAATTAATAAAATTGATATCCAGATATAGATAGACAAACAAAAATAACCAAAACTATGTATCATAAGTTTTAATAAACTATATGTATCTTACTACTCTAATAAAACAAAATGTTTGATGCCACATGTCATATTCTTAGGCTCTCTCAATGATGTTTTCCCACTCAAAATATTTTACTTTTATTTCTCAAAGTAATAAATGATTTTGAAGTTATTAAGGTAATGATTTATGAAAATACATTTACTAATTATGTTAATGTATTTTAAGTTAAATTTTCAAAAAAGTCAAAAAATTTTAAAGTTAATGAATATTATTTTGAAACCAAATTAAATGTAAATTTTAACTCATATAGAAAAATTTAAAATCCTTATATATAATTTAGTTATAAATAATTTAGTTGAAAAAATAAATAGTGTTAATTTAATTTAGATCGGGTTTCGGGTTAGGCATCTTCGGGTATTCGGTTAACCCGAGTTTTCTCTGTTCGGGTAATGGATAGGAAATCACAAATCGGGTAACCCAATTAAACCGATTATGAATTTGTTTACTTTTTCATACTTCATTTCATAGTCATATTTTTATAGGGTGATGATGTGACTTGTTGCAAAAGCCTGATTCAATATTTCAATTTTCAAGAAATCTATTTCAACTTTCAAGAGATTTCTCTCACTAAGACATGAGTGACTTTTCAAAAACCCCATTTAGACTTGAACGAGATTTGTAGTTTGTAACAGAGGTTTGAGACTTTGAGCTTCACCGAGGCTGTGTCGCTGCCATTGAACGCCAATCAGGTCATCAAGGACCTCAAGCCTCAAGGTATGTAACAGATTTAGTACTTCTAGCATTCTAGGTTTAAACTTTCTTGATCTTTTAGGGAAACTTTAATCTTGTACGGATTGTGTTGCTTATTGGGTGTCAATTCCATTCATTCACCTCCTAGATTTTAGTTTATAGTGTTGATTATGTTAAAATTTTGTCGATTTAACGGCCTTAACAATGTTTTATGAAGAAACCTTTTTTTTAATAACAGTTATGTGGTTTTTAATACAAATTCTAAAAACGTTATATATTTATTCTTTAAAAAAATTTATAAAAAGAATAAAAGAAATGTTCAGTTTAAAAAAATGTTTTATGAACAAACCTTTTTTTTAATAAAAAACGTTTTAAGAATTTTTTATTATAAAAATCATTATCTATACTCTATACTATCTGATAAATAAAAGTTTTGGTGCAACATTTGTTACTTTTTTATTCATTCTCAAGCTTTTTTTCCCGCATCTCTCTCTTCTATTAATTATATATTTTTTTATTTTATCTTATTTTTAAATTAGAAAATGGTATATCAAAATACATTTAAGAAATATCTGAATATATTGTATATAGTTCTAATGATACTCATGTTCTTATTCTTCAATTTGCAAATTGAAGTTGTATCAATGTTTATAAATTAAGTTCGAAAAAAACGTATACACATATTTATGAATTATATCGTATTTAATATACAACCCGTGTAATACACGGGCGTGTAACCTAGTTGTAATTATAAAGTAAGATTAAAAGAAAAGGTGGGGGATATTTAAGTTTTGTTTCTTTGGATTTTTTACATATATACCCCTACAAAGTTGGAAAATATCATATATACCCAACCAAAGATAAAAATATCATATATACCCTTACAAACATATAAAAATATCATATATACCTATTTCATTAAAAAAAATTAAGAGATAACAATTTTACCCTTATTTTTCTAAAATTATATTTTTTCATATTTAACCATTTCTAACATTAAAATTTGCTTTCTTACTAGTATAAAATAAAATAAAAAAATAAAAAATCTAATCAAGTTTACTTGTTTTGGAATGATCTGAACAATTTGGTTTGTGCACATCATCGTTTGCTTCTTCTTTTTTTACGGTTCTTGTCAGTTCTTTAGACAAGCATATGAATTTCATATTCCACAATAAATCATATTTTTTTTAAATGCATATTCAGTGTTTATTTCTTACGCATTGTCCTCTAAATAAAACAAAACATTAAAAAAAATTGAATCAATGTTGGATTTTTTCATCATCGCGGGTATGATTTTCCATGGACATAAACTTAAAAAATAGGTTATAAAACAAAAGAGTTAGTTTATAAAACAAAAAAATGTCCGGCGTCATGAATAAGAGAACGGTTGATTTTTTACGTATGAGAAAAAACTAAAAAATTAAGTTACTAAAAATCATATGATGGATAGGGGTAGAATGGTCATAAACAAAAAAATCATTTAAATTTGGTACATATGATATTTTTAACTTTTACTGGGCATATATGATATTTACCCATGTTTGTAGAGGTATATACGAAATTCCGCCTATTTTTTTTTTAACTTTTTCAACATTTTCATTTTCAACCCTTATAATATATTATATACGATTTTAGCCCGTTTTTTCTGTTAGTTTCGTTTTCCTTTAATAAATTTCGTTCGTTAACTTTTTTAACAATACGGAGGGCGCAACTTTTTTTTTAACGTTCCGATATATTTTTTTTTAAACGGAGTTCTATTCAGCATCTAAGGTTTTTTTATCGTTACCTATAGCGAACGATGTTACCGTTGTAAGGTGACGAGCCGAACCTATTATGAGCGAACAACATCATTTTCGGTCGGAACCCGTGTCGTTATTCTCTTTTATGTTTTTCGACGACCCGAACCATTAATTTTTTTATTTTGTTTATTTCTTTTTTTATTATTTAGTTTTATGTTTATCTTTGATTAATATTATTTTTACCGTTGTGTTTTACTTACGTTTTTATTTAAATTTTATTAACGATTGACCAAACACCCCCCACGAAGCGCGGGTCTAACAATCTAGTTGTAATTATTAGACAAAAATCTAAATTATATATTAAATAAAATTTAGAAAAAAAAAGAATATATTTTAGTTGTGAATGTAACCTGGTTTAAAAGCCGAGTACGTTATTTTTACAAACGAAAACTTTCTTTTTTCTACTTTTTACAAATTATTTTTAAACTCTAGTTGAAAACTATGTGTTTTTAACGATGGTATTCATTTTCTTGGTAGAATAATCATGTAATTTGAGTAATGATATAACATCTTTGTCAACAACGTTGAATCCTTTTAGTTTATATTACAACCCAATGGATGGAAGTGGTTTGACTCGTTTGCCGTAATAAAAATGCCGTCAATCAGAAATAACATGGTCGACAAGGGCAAGACAATCATGACCACCGTCATCATTGGTTTAGATAGATGTTAATCCATATGTGACGGTAGTCGTGGTTGTCTCACACTTGTCGGCTATGATATTTCTGAACGGTGACATTTTTACGGTGGTTTGATGAGCTGCAACCGTCTTTAGAAGGGTGGTAGGCAAAGAGGTGATGAATTGATCAGAGAAGGATTAGATCCTTATCAATTGATGACCGCTTATGAATCAAATCGGTTCCATCCATAGGGTTTTTATATACAAAAGTGTTCAATATTGTTGAGAAGAATGATATATACCATTAATTACAAATATAAATGCGATCGTGAGAAACTTTATGGCTTTCAATAATACCATAAAAAGAATTTGTAAAAAGCATAAAAAAAAATTGTTTGTTTAATATATTATTTATTTTTTCTTTAATAATTCCAGAGAAAATCACATAGTTAGACGAAACCACTAAACCAATTTTAACCAATCATATAATAATATTTTATTTTTATTTATTTATAAAAGTATCAATGTAATATTACATTTTTTTACTAAAAAATCATTTAAGTATTAGCTTACGTATACGTAACAATAGTGTTACGTATACGTTAACAGAAAACAAAAAAATTGTGTAATATTATATTAATACACTTTTAGAAATAAATTTAAAAAATAGTGTTACGTAGACATTAACATAAAACAAAAAAATTACGGTTACGTATACGTAAAACACAATACGTAAAATCATATATCTTATTAAAAGTGTAATAAAATGAATAATATTACCACACACGTCACTTGCCATGTTTTCACTTATTTTCCTTTCCTTTTATTATTATTATTATTGTTGTTATCTTTTGGACAAGTTGTAATTTGACTGAATTTTGTCGCTGCTTAATTGTGAAGTTGTAAGTTTAAAAACTGTTTATTAATGAGTAAATCGAACAAGTGATGCTTCATGGGATCGGAGCCTTACAATTTTATAAAAAAAATGTTTCTTAATTTGTTTTATAAAAAATTGTTTTATGATTTGTAACAGAAAACTAAAACAATTGTGTAATATTATATTAATACACTTAGAAATACATTAAAAATAGTGTTACGTATACGTTAACAACAAAACAAAAAAAATTCGGTTACAAATACGTAAAGTGATTTTTTTGATAAATTGCGTAATATTATATTAATACACTTTGAAAAAAATAAAAAAAAACTATGAATTATTTAATTAATTTTTAATATTTTTCTTGGTTTTCACCTAAATTTATGAGTTTTCTATTGATCACTTCCCGTATATAATTTTATCATTACCTAAATTGTATGACAAACATAAATGCTATCATGAGAAACTTTATGGCTTTCAACGATACCATAAAAAGAATTTGTAAAACGCATGGAAAAACAATATTTTTGTATGTAATTATAAATCAGGTTACATTCAAATTTTTTTTTTTTTTTAATTTTCTCTTAATATATAATTTAATTTTTCTCTGTACTGTGTAATGTAATTAATGAAAATCTAGCTACATAGTTTTGGTTGGCAATTTTTTAATTATATGTCGATATAAGTTTTATTACTTGAGTTATATCCATAATAGAATAGTTTTTTAGACAATACGATAATAAAAATTCTTTATTTTGAATACCACTCGATTTTTATAAAATTTATATTGAAACGTAGATAAAAAATTGAAAACACACAATATATTTGATTTTTTTATTAAATTATACATATTCTTGAAAAGTATAATATATGTTAAATAAAATTTTATTCTTATTATTAATTTAATAATAAATTATAAGAATAACATTTATTATTTTTACAACTAGACATTTTCTTTCCAATTTTTACAAATCATATACCTTATTAAAAGTGTAATAAAATGAATAATATTACCACCACGCGTCACTTGCCATATTTTCACTTTTTTTTCTTTTATTATTATTATTATTATTATTAACTAGTTTAAAATCTCATGTATTACACGGGTTGAATAAAAAATAATGTAATCTGTTAGCGCGCACACTCATCAAAATATGTCTTTAAATATAGATACTTTGACGTGACAGTTGTAAACTATGTTAAGTTAGTTTTTAAAACATTTTTTAACTGGGTATTAATTTTTATGTAATCAATAATGTAATTCGTATTAAATTTATTTGGTTAATGATATAATAACTATACATAATTAAATAATAAGTATCCAGAATTAGATTTATATTAAATACTAGCTTTAACCCCGTGTGTTACACGGGTTGAAACATTAAATTTATATTGATAAATATTCTAACAACTTTTTAATACAAATTTGATATTGTATTTGTAACTTTTTTTTTATTTTGTTACATGTTAAGATTATATAGATAAGAGTAATCAAATCATCAAAAAATACATTTCATAATAGCATGACTGTTACATTACCTAAACCATTTTTTCTTCAATATTTATTAATAGCATGACTGGAACACCGACACTTAAAACTAATTTATGGTTTGACAAACCTGATAATGTAAGTCCATTTAGAAAATCAGGAGATTATAAACTTTCATCAAAATCATCATCAAGATGTTCTGATTGACGGATACTATTTGTACTTGTATGCCAAAAATCTCGCTAAACTTTTAATACTAAATCTCTCACTAAAAAATAATAATAATAATAATATACAAATAAAATTTAAATTTCAACAATATATCATCTTTTAAATTCAAAATTTAAAACTCCAAATTTTAAAAATTTCACTCCTTAATAGTTTGACACAATTAAATTTAAAATTCTAAAAATATAATATGAAAAAATTAAAAATAATAAATTAGAATTGAAACTTGTAAACATATTTTTTGAAAAAAAAATGTGGTGTTTAAAATATAATACACTTTTAAAAATAAATATTTGCAAATTTCTTAATTTTATTAAAAACGAAGTATTAAAATTTATAATCAAAATGAAAAATTTATTTATAAATATCAAATTTTAAAAAAAACTACTAATTAAATATTAGTAAACTTTATTCTAACACATATTTATTTAAAATTTCCTATTTTTTAATTCTTGATTTTTTTAAAATATTAAATATTGATGATAATTTTAAAAAAAATGGGAGCTAATGGTAATAATGATAAATTGATTTGATAAAATATTTATTTATGTAATTTTTCAACAAATATGCTAAATATGGAAGTATTAAATGTAGGATAAAAATTTGGTTTGGGGGAAAAAAATTTTGAAAGTGAATGTGGTGATATTAAGTGGCAAAAACATTTAGTCTTTTATTAGAAGAGGGATTTATAAATATATTTTTTTTAATATTATTATTTAATAGGGTCCGCGTGTTATTTAATTCGGGTAAATGGTTTGGGCGGGAAAAAGAAAGTGAGATTGAAGGATAGAGTGACACGTGGCAAAACATGTAATCATTTATTAGGTTAAGGATATTGTTATGTTTTGGACAAGTTGTAATTTGACTGAATTTTTTCGTTGCTTAATTGTGAAGTTTTAAGTTTAAAAAATGTTTGTTAATGAGTAAATCCAACAAGTGAGGCTTTATGGGATCGGAGCCTTACAATTTTATAAAAAAAACGTTTCTTAATTTATTTTATAAAAAATGTTTTTTCAAGTTTTTTACTTATTTAATAGAGTTAATTACATGTTACGTAGTTTCGGTATGTATCAAATTTCAGTTTACATCTTCTAAGTAAGCAAATTATAGATTTGGTCCTCTTTTTTTATAAAAGTTTGCATGTCTCATCTTTTGAACTAATGTCCATCAATTTCAGATGTTAATTGTGGTCGCGTGCCCCTCGCGTAAGGGCAAAATCTTTTTTTTTTGTCATTAATAAAAGATCAAATTACACTTTTCATAATTTATGTTTATACCAAATTTTAGATTTCGTATTTAAACTAAGGTAAAAACATAATTTCTCCTGTATGTTTAAACTTGTTTGCACATTTCATCTTTTACACTAACGCCCATCTATTTTTGGCGTTAAATGAAGCCGCGTGCCCCTCACAAAAGACGAGGAATTGCCGACCATCATCTCTCGCCACTGTCTCCAGTTAGATAAAAAGAGAGTTTCTATTTGCTCAAACGATTGGAAATAGATAAAAATGAGGTTTCGATTGCATATTTAAGCTTAGCCAAATTGGTTCGATTTCTTGCTTGCTATATGAACCACACAGGTTCGGTTTCTTACTTATTATATGAACCACATGGGTTCGGTTTATTGCTTGCTATATGAACCACACAGGTTTGGATTTCTTATTCGCTAAATTTTCTTGCTTGCTTCGTTCATACCCTACTTTATTTTGTATTTTCCTTATTCTAGTGTATTTAGTTGCTTTCGTTCCTTCTTAATAGAGAAGCATACAAACAAGGTTTGATCTTACTACTTTCTTTAACCGATTCGGGGATTCTAACTTGCTACTTTCTAATCAGTGTTTTATGTAGTAAACTCAAAGGAATACTTATCTGAATAAAGATTGCTCCTTTCAATCGATGTTTCCTTGCAGTCTGATTGAAACAGGCTTCAAAGAAAGAAGCCAAACTGATTTTGAATTAAATTCTAATTTCTTATACACGTATCTCCCTTCTAATGATTGAATCAAAACCTGAAACTCCTTGATTATTGATTTTGATTATGGTTCAATGTGTCCAATCATGCTTTCTATTTTGATCTTTTCTTGGTTTGGTCGATGTTGTAAGTTCAAAACCAAAACGTGCGCATGGTTTCTGATTGTAAAACCATTGTCACCTCTATCCTTATTGACTGCTTCTTAATCGAACATAGTCTTCAATGAATTTGGTCTTAAAATTCTGGTATGCGCATCTTGCTTGAATCGATCCTTCGATTAATTCGAGATACAGGCGCTCTCTCCTTCTGATTGATTGACACTGAAAATGTCGTTGCCTTAAATATATTTATTCCCTTGATCAATTAAACCTGATGCTCTAATACCAATTGTTGCTAATCCGGGATTCAATGGGGTCTGGGGCCGGCAACCCCTAGTGGGGTCCAAGGGGCAATGCAACGCCCCTGGCTGGGGTTAAAGAATGGTCCTCCGGAAGTGAAAATTGCTAAAAGATTCTGGAAGTGAAAAATGCTAAATGATGGTCGACCAGTTTACTCCTCCTGAGCATTCGTGTACCCGCGATACAATTCAAGTTGAATCTGATAATAAACTATCACGATTATCGACCAACTCGTCTCAGTTCATTTTTTGTCACTGGCCTAATCAGTTATCGTTGTTTGAAGGTCACGGGTTCAAGTCTCACTAAGAGCATTCACAACCCGTTTTAATTATGTGAGTGAGTTTTGTATATTTTATGGAGTGGTTTAAAGTGGTTGTGAGTGAAGGAGAGAGAAAAGATATAAAGTTTTTGTAAATATAAGGATAAAAGTAGTGGATTTTAGTATAATTATAAAGATAAGGATAGGGAAAGAAAAAGTTAGAGATAAAACGTAGAAAAAATAGTGTTTTTTAGTGTAACTATAAGGATAAAGATATGGAATATAATGTACGGACCGGGAATGCTCAATGAAAAGATTAAAAGAAATTTGTTGATCTAAACAACCTAATCAGTTATCGGTATTACATAAAAACGGGTTCAAAACCCAAAGCAAGGTAGCCCAAGAGCCGGCCCTGGTTTTGCCCACTTTATGCTTTGGCTCCACCATTTACTTTGCCCACGAACAAAACCCATCGTGGGTACCGATTTTGTAGGAGCGCCAGAGACCCTTTTCGTACGGAGCTGCAAACTAAATTCTGTGATAAATAGGAACGTTGGACAAGATTCTAATCCCCAATATAAATATTGCTGCTTTGTCTCTTTCTCCAGTTTCCGTTTACGGTCTCTGATTTTCGAAGTGTATGTTGAGAAAGGTATCATTTTCGTCTTTTTAGTCATCTTCTTGCTTAATTATATAAGTGTTGGTGTTGTTGAAAGCAAGAATTGCTTGTTGAATGTTGAGGTGTTTAGTTAACTTTGAATTCTACTGAAATTTAGAACTTGAAACTTGAAAGGTCATAGTTTGACTTCAAAAGTAAAAAAAGACTCATTTTTAGTTTTGTCTGCTGGTTTGCTTAAACTATGTTTTCTTTTGAGAGATGATGACGATGTCATAAGTTAGACTTCTGCCGTGTTTGAATTTGATGTAAGTTAAGATTTTTCTGTAAGCTTGTGATAACTTATGGAAAGAGGGATATATACATAAGGTAATAACAACACAAGCTGAAAGCGATGATGCTAAAACATAGTCGCATATAAGATGATAATGCACGAATGCAAAAAGATCGCTCGTAGGTTCAAGTCTTCTAAGTTCTAGATGCACTAACATGGCAAAACTAGCAAATAGGGCATTTAATGCCGGTTTAGGGTGAGAAATACTTTAGTTTTACACCTTTTGTTGTATCATACAACGAAAGTTAACCGACTTGTTTTGTTCCTTGTTTTGGGCAACAGTTAGAGAAGAACCAATTTGAATATTTCCATCTGATCCCGTCATAGTAATGTATTGTTCTAGCTTAATTATATGTCAAGTGTTATTATTATTATGGCTGTAAAGATCATTGATGATGAACACATTGAGTCATTGATAAAGCCTTTAATACTAGTAAGCGAGAAATACTTGTTGAAAAGGGAAATCAATAGCTCATGGTTAATAAATGCAGAATGACTATCCCTTGCAAGCTTTGAGTGTCACCTAAGCTACTAAAACCTACTTTTAATGTATGAAATAAAACAGAATATTTATATTTATTTTGTTTTTGGAATGTTTGTAAGGAAGCGGTAATATCTTTAGTTTTGTATCTTTGTAGGATCATACCCACGAGGCCATGACAATTCTTGACTTATAGCACATTTCACTTGATCATCATTAGGTTATTAAGAATTTCTCATGTGATCATGCCCTGTTGTTTAAGATTTTAGCAACTAAATGTCGCTGTTTAGTTGTCTGTCACGCTTGCTAGCTATGATGGTAGGGCAAGATCTCAACTTTGAATCCGATATGAATTTACTATAAATTATGAGAAATTTTCAATTCACCATACCAACTTTGAATCAGATATAAAGTCGGTTAAAGACCATGTAGAGCAGTTTTGATGATTATGGAAGAAATGTTATATGTGGGATTGGTTGCTCCATGACATATTTGCACATGTTTCTTATTTGCCAAAACACGTTCTTCTTTCGTGATTCATTTTTATTCCTTAATTATAACCCTGTAAATCTATACTAATATCGGATTATAATAACTTGAGATTCATTCATTCAACCTGTATTTCTTTCACGATTCGTTTTCATTACTTTTTGTTCTGTATTTTGCAGTAGGAAACATTTATTTTGTAAGATTGGAATATCTTTCTAATAGAGGTCTATATAAAAAGAGAAAAATGTGTGTTCGCTACATGTTTGCTTCTCATTTAATATGTATAAGCATGCTTCTCATTTTTGTTCTTTTGCCAGTTTGGATTAGCGTATATTATTGAATGTTTATAAATGTTAGCCTCCAATTTGTTTGCTATAATAAGAGATTGCAGAGTAAAATATGGAAAACATCCAAGTGTGTAGGCGCGAAATGGCTTTTGCCATATGAAAACATTGAACGGAAAAGGAAAAAGTACATAGATACGAAGTGTCTGCTATAATACTAGAAAAACATTTCTTAAATACGCATAAAGTGCATAGTTATGAATATATATTCACCTTTTGCTTATAGGTGTTGGTGTTGTTGAAGGCAAGAATTGCTTGTTGATATATATGGTTGGGTTCAAATTTATTGTTTTACAACTTAAAATAGAAATGAATTTGTTAGTCTAGAAGAAATTTTAATGAACTTTAGAATGTACATAACATATGCTACAAGTAGAGAAAACCATGGTGTTTAGTTTACTGTGAATTTCATTGTAATTTCTAATTTGTAACTTGAAAGGTCATAGTCTCATTTTTAGTTTGGTCTACTAATTTGTTTAAACTGTTTTTTTTCTTTTGAGAGATGATATTATAAGTTGGACTTCTGCTGGGTTTGAATTAGTCACAAGTTACAATTTTCTTTTAAGATTATGTTTTAAGCTTGTGATGCTTTGTAGACGTAATGGCTCTATAAAGTTGATAATAGTATAATGTTTGTTTTATTTGTTTGTATGTTGGGCTTTATGGGGGCTTCATGGGCTGAGCTAAAATAAGGCTGGATTAATGGGCTAAAGCTGGATAAAGGGCAGCTGGATATGTGACCCGGTGGAAAACCCGTTTGTTCTCTAAGGAACACATTATAACCAAGAAGGGTTGACCCATTTCTGCTGATGGAGCTTATAAAAGTTAGGTGATTGGGAATTAGAGTTGTGACGATCCATTTCTGATATTTTGTGCAATCGTTCATTTTAAGTTCTAGATTGTATGATATTTTTGCACATTGTTTTGTGAGGTTGAAGTGTTATTTTTCGATTAGTTTTGTTTTTGAAGATGCACCATTTGTAATAGGTCAAATGCTTGTAAGGCCATTTAGGGCAGGCCGATGATGGAAGTTGTCCATTAGGAATTTAAGGTTAGTCTAATATGACATTATATAAAGGGGGCTCTCCTTTAGTAATATGGGGCTTTTTCTCTCTAATTTATAAAATAAATATACAATTTAAGGGATGTGATTCTTCCATGGTGGATGTGAGTGATTTGGTTGTCCTCTTTCTATTTTTGTTGGTTGTTTGTAGTTAACAAAAGATAGATCTGATCGCTAACATATTGGTTCTAAAGTTGAAGGTAAACTGAGGTGATCCAAGAAGTAGCAGGCTCGTACATTTATTAATTGGATTAAAGCAACAAACTTTCATAAGCGGTTTGCTTAACTCTCTACCCAAATTCCTTCATTCCAATTGATAAAAGGTTGTTCATGGCACCCATATCAAAGATGATTCTCTAATTTTCTGGTTTTTATTTGATTTCGCATTAATTGTTAAATCATATTAATCAAAGATCTCATTAATTAATGTGTTTATTTATTTAGTTACCAAATTTTAATTTTAGTCGCTCAGTTTTAATTTTCAAGATTTGACACTGCAAAATGATACGTACCCACTACCTCACCATTACTTCATACCCATGCAGCCATCATAGAGTCCATGTTCATGCAGTTATCAATTAGTTTCTATTTTATGTTTATGCCTACTAAGTCGTGTGTTTGTTTCTATTATTTTCAATTGGGTTTGTAAGCCTATAAATAGGCATTTGGATTAAGTATGAATTATGAATGAAATTATGAAAATAGTCTAAAGTCTCTCTAAATATTCTTTTGGTCATCTTTAATCTCCATTATGTTTATCTCAACCCGATCGTTCCACATCAGTGGTATCAGAGCCGCCGTGATCTCCATGGCTGCTCAAACTCTATCCAAATCCGAGTTTTATCAATGGGTGAATGAATCCTTTGCGAGACTCGAGTCCCAGTTTCAAACCATCTTCACTGAGCTACGATTGATCCGAACCGCCTGGGAAGCCCCCAACCCCTCCAATCTCCTACACCTCCACTGCCTGTTTCCGCTACAGCACCAGCACCAACATCTACACCCATATCAGCCCCAAAATCCACCACCGTCCAACCTGCCGCTACACAAAATTTTGGGTATTTTGATGCAAGTCCACAATACTTGGTCTCCAAATGCTAATTTTAAAAGATGTCCTCTTCATTAGACACACAAGTGGCTTATCTACACATTTATCTATCATAAGATTTAACTCTTAACCACACGAATGGACACTTTTTTTCACATACCTTAATAACACTTGACCATGTTCTTTTGATTTCCACTAAGTTAGTTATGTTACTTTTATGTTGAATGACTTGTAACATATTCCTTTTTTGCTTACTTTCTCTTGAATCAAAGTTCTTTACTTTCCTCAAGCTTTTATGCTCATTTCACCATGGGTGTTAAATGGGTTTTGTTTGTAAGTTGACGGGTCGAACCCAACACGAACATTAAACTTTGTAAAGAATCCGCACAGGAGATTAGAGGTGCACAATAGCCGGTTTTTGAACCGAACCGGTTTCGAACCGGCCCGAACCGGTTTGGTCAACGCGAACAGTAAACCGGTTTTGACCAAAACCGGTTCGGGTTAAACCGGTTTTGTAAGTATAAAACATCGAACCGGTTCAGTTCGGTTCTGGACCGGTTCGGGTTGGTAAACCGGTTTAAACCGGTTTTTTTTTTTTTTTTTTTAATAATAAATATTTTACAAAATTACAAAACATTACAATACGAGAAAAATAAAAACATAAAGTTCAACGTTTATTCATATTGTAAGGGTTCGGAAATCACAAAACATTACAAAATTTAACATTACAATACGAGAAAAAAAAATATATTTTTATTTTTTGGAGTTTTTTTGTTTAATATTAGCCGTCATTCTCGGAGGAGTTACTAGTGGATCCTCGTAGTCTATCATCTTCGGCGAGTTCTTCATTTGTAAGTGGGCTCGCCAATCCTTGGTTAACCTCAGATTCGTGTATGAGTTCTTCAACTTCAATTTCGTCTACAAGCGAAGCCCTATCTTGTCTCCTATCTACCGCATCCAAATGGTCTTTCAAGCAAATGCACATTTCCATTGCCGCGGGAGTGAGTCCAGTTCTTCGAATAGATAAAACCCTGCCACTAAGAGAAAAAACGGATTCCGAAGCTACCGTGGAAGCTTGGACGGTTAGTAAATCACGGGCCATGGCGGAAAGGACCGGAAAAGTAGATTCGTTTCCTTTCCACCAAGCCAAAATATCAAAGTCCTCAAAAACATCCGGACTCATAAATGATAAAAAGTTTGTTCCCGTATACCTTCCTAGTTCGCTACTCGGGATGGACCCTCTAGCCCGTTTAGTAAATTCATTTCGCATTTCGTTATACAAATTTAAGTTCACATTCCTCGAGCTGCTACTTGATGCGCCCGCGCCCATCGTATCATGTGGGGTTTGTGTTGTACCATATTTATGTAAATAAATATCAAACAAATCTTGCAAACATTTGTTAAAATAAGTTTTTGTTACGGTTGAAAAATGAATATCTTCGGCATTCAAATCCAAATCGTAAGTTATTTTATCAATCAAGGTTTCAACACCGTAAACATTAATTGTAGGGTTTAATGCGGCGGCACAAGTTATAACCGGAGGCATTTCTTTAAAATATTTAACAAATTTTTCTTTCATCGGTTTTATCATTCTCGTAAAAAAAGTATTTTTATTTTCAAGTTCGGCTAATTTGTTACACATTAGAAATATTTGTTTAAGAACCAAGGGACTTGTGGGGTAATAAACCCCGGATAAAAAAGTAGTGGCGGTTTTGAAAACTTCGAGCAATTCGGTTATATTTTCAAGAATGTCCCAACTCGTAGACGAAAAACTTTGAATTTTACGACGCGGTTTTGAGGAAAGCATATCATGAAAAATTGATAAAGTATCTTTTTGTCGTATAGCACTATGAAACATTTTATAAGTTGAATTCCATCTTGTTAGGAGGTCCCAATTGGGACCTAAGCAAATCAAACCCGTATCGTTACATAATCTAATATATTCATGGTATCTTTTTTTACTACTACTAAAAACGTCTTTAAGCATGACTCGAAATGCATTACTTAATTCAATAACGGGTTCAACCGCAAGCCCGTCTTGCACGGCTAAGTTGATGATGTGTGCAATACATCGACTATGAAAAAAAGCGCCGTTGCAAATCGGATTATATTTTAATATTAATTTTTGAACCGCATTTGTATTATTTGAGGCATTATCAAAAGATATTGAAAATAATTTATTTTGTAATTTAAAATCGGTTATCACATCATCTAAAATGTGAAATAAATTTTGACCCGTGTGAGGATATTCAAACATATCAAACGCGATTGTACGTTTCATCATTTGCCACGTATTGGGATCAACCCAATGAGCGGTAACGCAAATATATGAGTCGAGAATACCATGTGGAGCCGACCAAACGTCGGTGGTTAAGTTCACACCGGTTTTCAATTTTTCAAAACCTAAAATTAATTCTTTTTTTGCTTTTTTCCACATTTTTAGACAATCACGTCTAAGAGTATTACGACTTACATGATGATAACGTGGTTGAAGGGCTTCTTGAATCATCCTCGTCGTGAGCGGATTGTCGAAGTGGTTGAACGGCAAACCTCTTTGAATAACTAATTTCATCATTCTATCTCGAACAATATTTGGATCGAAGTTCCAAATTCCACCCTCGCTTGTCATAGATGCTTGACCCTCATCCGGAATTTTCTTCAAACTCGGGCAAGATTTTTCCATATGAGTTTTTAATGTATAATTTGAATCCTTTTTAAAAAACCCACCACATTTTTTGCAACGAGCCCGTTCCAACCCGTTAGACATCTCACATAGATCGTAGTTTGACCAAATTGCGGGGTTCCTCGTTGTTTGTATGATTCTCACAACGCTAACTTCGGAAGAGGAAACACCAAAACTTGAAGAAGTTGCCATAACGTTTTTTGAGCGTTTTTTGAGCGTTTTTTGAGCGTTTCTTGAGCGTTTTTTGAGCGTTTGAGAAGTGTGATTTAACCAAAACACCCACTACCTATTTATAATGTGTTTGGGGGTTAAAATGGGTGAAAAAACGGTCAAAAATTGGTTCAAACGGCTATATAGCCGTTATCCAACGGCTAGATTCAAAAAATTAACGTTAAACCGGTTCAAACCGGTTTACCAAACCGGTTCCTCAAACCGGTTCACAAAAAACCGGTTCTAAACCGGTTTTCACGCAAATGATCCAAACCGGTTTTAAACCGGCGGTTCCTACCAGTTTGAAACCGGTTCACAAAAAACCGGTTCGTGGGCGGTTCGGTTTCCGGTTCCGAACCGGTTTGGATTTCCAAACCGGTTTTTTTGTGCACCTCTACAGGAGATGACTCAGGAATCGTGTCAGACACATTAACCTTGACATGACATGAGCTTTCGCGCGTTGACATGAACACAACCCGCTTAACCTGAAATTTTATTTTATATTTTAATATATTAATACTCTAAAATTATAAATTTACAACAAAACATACTAACGTATATAACATTCAAACTATAAAACGTGATATATTGATTTCTCGTCTCTTTTAAACTTTGGTACAAAATAACTAGTTAGTTTAAGTTATACTATAAAACACAATTTTTAAAAAAATAAGTATAAAAGTAAACGAGCCAACCCGTGAACCATCAAGTTGACCCGAACACAACCCATTTATATTTTGAGATATTAATACTCTAAAATTATAATTTATAACAAAATATACAAATGTAAATTAAATAATTAAGTTTAAACTATAAAACTTGATAGCGATTTCACTTTTATTTTTTAAATTTTGACATAAAATACTCAAACAACTTAACTTTAATAAAAAAATAAATATAATAATAAACGGGTCGACCTATAAACTCACTAGGTTGAACCCAATACAACCGGAATTCAGCAAGACAATACAAGAATTAAAAACGAAAGCACACCAACTCTTCCAATCAGTGGACTCAAGGTCCAACATATTTTTCACCCACAGAAAGCTGAGACCTTTTAAGTCCTCGAAGAGCCGGGCCAAAGTCGGAGGCACCCACTCATCTCTGATTGAGTTTTTTTTTTCACTCTTGATAGATTCATTAGAACATAATTAAGGAATGAAAAAATGAGTATTGTTGAGTCATCTTTGCAGTTAACCACTAATTATTAGATGTTTTTGGCTCAACCTATCCGTTACATCTATTCAGATCATCACTCGTTGGAACGGTATTATGTTTCTGATTTCACGGTTGTTGGGTACTTGGGTTATGATTGGTATGCCTAGGTATTTATCATCACGATAGGATTTAACAGAGTTCACTTGTATCTCTAAATTCACCATACATTACGTGGATCCAAGCGTAATTGTCAATTTACCTTACACAATCAGCCTAATATTCTCCCACCACGAGTCATAACATATGTATCCATCTAATCACTCTTAGTCGTTAGGTCAGTAATCATAGACCAGTTAACTCAACATGGTGCTAGATAAAGTTAATAGTGCCACAAGTATGGAATGTAGTCAATCAAATAGCAAAAGGTAATACAAGGAAGAGTGATATAATTTATTAAAGTAAAATATTATTCATGTCAACCATCTACATCATTTAGTATCCTATGTCATTAAGGATGCTTCTTAATTTCGTGACACTGTCACATCTAATGACGTTTCTATGTCTTATCGTTTCTATGACTAAAACCCTCTAGTCATATTTACCATCACTCTTTTACTATGACATATACATTAATTTACGTGATAAGATTAGCTAGACTCTTCATGCATCTATAAATTTTACAGTTACGTATCTTGTGAATTTACCTTACATGTTTCCTCTAGTTTCCTCCTATGACGTATCAGAATGTATACTCATCTCCTCATACCATGTGCCCACGTCATACACACTGATGTATGCTCTTATTTTGGCTCTCATGGTTCAAAAATATGGTCACGTCATACCCCTCAACGTAGTCTCTCAGGCTAGCCGCTACTTCAATGTATGACCCTGTCATATATCTTGGCATATTGCCGCGAAGTGATTTTTCAATTCTCGTGTGACACTTTGATTTAATCTAAGTTCAGCCGTTAACCGTTATTAGTAGTGATCAAAGTGTTGCGAAGCAGAAGGCTTTAAAATTGAATGAAAGATTGTGAGTTTACAATGAAACGCTTGTATTGCTTGACAATATTTACAAGTACTGACGGCGTATGATAAATCATCCGCTATAGAAAAGGGTAAAAAAGAGATTACCCTCAGCCAACCCGATCATATATAGAGCGGGGACCACAAAGCTAACAAGAAAGGATGGGTTTCCTCCAATAAGAAGAGATATGTCAACATCATTCGGTTAGAAGAGAGAGAATAGTAAACTTTGATGGACAAAGCCTATAAATACCCATGACCTCATAGAATAGAGGATATGTAATTCTGAGCTCATTGTACTCAAAAGATTGTAATCGGAAAGTTAATTATTGAGGAGAGTTTCACTACTCTTCAAGTACATAAGTAGAGAAGTGAAGTTGCTACGTGCCTTACAAGTATTTATACTAGTATGGGGTTGGTATACATCCTTTTTTATCTAGACCATTCTATACATAAATTATGCAAGCCAAATTCTAGAGAAATCTAACAAATTATCCAGCAACTTTAAGGCGTTTCAAGGTTATTCTAGAGAGTTCTTTTGGCATGATTTTAAGGTTGTTTCAAGGTATATTCTGGAATCATCTTGGCAACCCTCTTGACTACATTTTCTAGGCCTTTAAAGGTTGTTCTAGAGAGTTTCGAGTAATGATGTTGATCCATAATTTTAGGGGATAAATAAGAGACTTTTGGGCAGCCCTAGAGACCTCTGAACGTGTCCGATATCTTTCAGAATGAGAGAATTGCGACCTGAAGCCTAAAGCCACGACGTCATCGTTGTGTTTCTTGAACGATTCGCTTCTTGTCTGTATGAGCCTAATGACGGATATCGTTTTACCTCGCCGCCTTGTATCCGACTCCAAGATTGTTGTGTGAACTCAGTCACCTTTGACGATATAAAGAGTGTTTATGAATGTTAGTGGGACGGCCTTGGCTCCTCGAAAGAAATCCATTCCCAGCACGAAAATGACCCCAATTTTAGAATCCCTTGTGAGCTCCGAAAAAGCTTGCACTAGCCCATATCCAAATTAAGCATCAAATCATGCATTAAACTGGTGATGAACAATGAAGGCCGACAAAGGTAGAGGAATAGGAAGACAGTATGTACTACCTTTCATATAGAACTATGTTAGAAATGTTCAAAGATAGAAGTTACGATATCTTTAATTTCATATCGAGCTCACTCTGTGACGATTTCATGACGTTCGTGAATTGCACTACTACACAAATGGGCAAAAGCGACCGAATTTGTGACCAACAAAACCGGTCGCAAAATTAGCAATCGTATTAACGACCGAACCAAAATCGGTTGCAAAGTTAGCTACCGAAACAAAATCGATCGTAAAATTAGCGACCAGAGTATTTTGGTCATAAAACGATCGCAAATATAGCGACCAAATATGTTTCGGTCGCAAATATAGTCGCTAATTTTATAAAGTAGTAAGAAAGTAGATTAAAATTAATTTGGTCGCAAATGCAGTCGCAACTATAGTTACCAAAATTGTTTCGGTCGCAACATTGATGACCGAACCAATGCCGGTCACAAAACTAGTGACCGATACTAAATCGGTCGCAAAACGGTCATAAATATAGTGACCGAAATTGTTTCGGCCGCAAATTTTGTCACAAATTTAGCGACCAAATTATTCCGGTCGCAAAACGGTTATAAATATAGTGACCGAATATGTTTAGGCCGCAATTTCTCTCTGTTTTTTTTTTTGCATTTACTGCTGTTTTTTCTGTTTTTAAAACATGCGGTGGCTATTTTGTAAGCAGGTCATCCAATTCAATTTCTGAACATGTTATTTGTGTTGTTAATCCAGATGGCCAAGTGAACTTAGGGCTGTTTTTTTTGGTTTTTTTTTTGCTGTTTTTATTGATTCACTTATCGAGCTCGAACCGTCTCGTGAGCCTAAACGAGCCTATTATTTATTAATTTTATGGGGCTGTTTTTTTGCTGTTTTTTTAATCTATTTTTTCTGTTCTTTTTTCCCTGTTTTTTCTGTTTTTTTATGTACGAATATGTGGGTCAACCCAATCCGAAGCCATTTGACCCGTTACCATTTTCATCCGAACCCATTTTGACTTGAACCCATTTGACCCGTTACCATTTGTATTTAGTGATGTTTTTTCTTTTCTTATTTTTTTCTGTTTTTTGCTTTTTTTTTCATTTTTGTAACTGTTTTTTTTTGTTTCTTTTTTTGCTGTTTTTTTTCTGTTTTTTAATATATTTTTTCTGTTCTTTTTTCCTATCTTTTCTGTTTTTTTTATGTATGAATATGCGGGTCAACCCAACCCGAACCCATTTGACCCGTTACTATTTTCACCCGAACCCATATGATCCTAACCCATTTGACTCGTTAGCAACCCATTTGACTAGGTTATTTGATTGATCAAGATATGAAATATCTTAATTTTCTGATAGTGAGCTTCAAAGGCACAAATAAAATCCTAACCCAAAACGACCATAAATTACTATATCTGAGCGTCAATAAGCATAAGTGAACATTGATAACCCTACATGAACCACAATGTTAGTAATTGACCATAATATGTTTTTAATGACCCTAAGCAATGACTTTTGAGGGGCAAGGAATGTAACCGATGTAAATAATATCTACGGTCAATCAAATAATATCTACGGTCATTTTGAGGAATAGAACCCTTGTGGGTTTCTTAAAAGAATAGTCAAAACAATAAAGCTGCATAAACAACCTGTGCTATCCGCTGCTTCCATTGTACAGTCTGAATTTTAATAGTAGTAATAGATGTTACCTAATAAGTAAAAAAAATTGATATTTAATCAAAATATATCATCCTTACCCCAACTATCTCCCGCATCTTTCTTCCACGCTTCCCTCGCAAAAAACCCAAACTCAAAACGATGCCTGATCAAATCGATCACATAGGGATTTCGGTGGTTCGTCCCTGATTAATCGTCTGCTCTCGTTCTCTTCTCCATTAACAAAGGTTACTCTGCAATTTATGGTTCGTTTATTCCCTCCTTGCGAAATCGGTGATTCGTCCTTAACTTAGGTATATTTTTATTCTTTTGCTGTTCTTTTTCACCTTCCACCTTTCAAATATCAAATTATGTACAAGGCAAAACTTCCATTGATGGTTTAGAAAACGATTTCTATTGTTTGTAGGCTGAAAATGGGAAAATAAGTAATTGATGATTTAGGAAACAATTTAAAGAATCATTTTTGTGTGTTAATAGCTATGAATCATATTGCTTGGTGTTAAATATGCAGGGATTGAGCTAAACTAGGAAAATGACCCGTGCGCTGCGGCGTTACTAGTTCCAATTCCCTTTTGTACAAAATCGGTTTTTTGCCCTTATATATATATTCGGATTTACATAGTTGTCTTTTTAGGCCTAATAATTTGGAACTTTATTCAATTCTCAAACAACTTGGTATAATCTGATGTTTATTATCTTGAATCTTGAATGTTTATTGTACCCAAACATATCCATGTACAGTTTCTGGGTTGTTTTCATTGCTAAGCCGGGAGGTGAGATTTTAATCAGTGAACTTAAGCACAATTAGCACTTGATTGTGCACCCGTGAAGTAATGTGAATGTGGGATATTTCCATCCACCACTGATTTTTATTTAAAACAATTTTTCTACGTAATAATGATTTTTTTATCGTAGGTATTATGGCACGTAGCTCAGCAAGTGGCAGTAGGGGTGGGTTTCGAGGTGGTGGTCGAGGTAATTGCAACACCGGTGGATGATTACATTCAGATGCATATGAGACATCACCTCAACATGAGAGTAGTGATGATGACGAGTCAATTGTTGGCCGGCGGGGACCGGTTGCCCCTACAACGCTACCTGAACCAAGAAATTGCAAGTGGATTTGGATTATCCATAATCAGTATATATATATATATATATATATATATATATATATATATATATATATTATGGTTTATTTATGTAGATTTGTAGTAATGTTGATTGCCTAGCATTTTTGTTTTCCATTTTGTAGATTTAGTGATCAAAAAAATACTACCCGGACTATTGGAGAAATTTTGCAAGCTATGTGGTCCCATCCTTGGCAAAGCTGGAAAGATGTTTCTAAAGAGGATGGCGATAGGATGTTTGAGCGTTTTAATGTTTGTACTTGCATGAATTTGTATATAACATTGTCTATAACTTAAAAAACTATATAAGCGTTACTAAAAAGAGATTTTAGTAGGGATACTATCAATGGGAAAGTGAGTGGAATGTTCAAGTTTGATTTTGCTAGGAGAAGTTTATAAAGAGGAAATTTAAGGATTTATTGAAAAGGACTCGTGATCATGCTATGATCGTCGCGAGTAAGGCAGGGGAAGAAGTTGGAGACGATTTATTTGTGATTATTCCATATAAGCCACAATGGATGAGGAGTGAGATTTGGGAACCACTAGTTCAAATTTGGAATACACCCGAGTGGAAAGCAAAGTCTGTTAAAAACATCAGTAATAGAGGAAAATCAACCGGAGGCAAACATACACTCGGGTCACAAACCTATGCTACACTTAAACTAAAAATGGTCAGAGATGTTAATTTGTCTTTTTTTTTATTAAGCATAGCGTGTTAATATTACTTTCAAATACAAATTTTGTAGGATAAAGAACTCGGACGCCCTGCTACAATAGATGAAATTTTGAGGCAGTCACATGGGAAGAAAGGGACAAGACCTTTAGATAGATTGCTAAATTGTAGAGGAGGCGAGGGTTCAGTGGCTGACGGTTTAGAAGAGATTGATCTACAAAACAATGTTGAATGGGTTGACTCTAGGGCAGATGAATCTCTTGTAAGTTTCTTTACTTTTAAAATATATATTTACTATTAATTATTAAATGTTATAAGTATGAAAATTTATTTTGATCTTGTATATCATAGAAATCATATCAAGAATTTATGAAGGAGAAGTATGGAGATGACAATAGCAAACACCCACTATTTGATCAGGACTCATGGATAGAAGCTTTTGGGGGCAAGAAAAAGGATCGATTGTATGGTTTTAATGATATTAGTGATCCACATTTCTTGATGACGGGTACGCCGTCAATGCCGAGTACCGGTAGTTCTTCTTTGCATGTGAGAAATGAAGAGGTATGGTTTCTTTTTGTAATTCTAGTAAAAAAACTTCCATTTATATTCAAGTGATATAATTGGTCAAAACGACTGAGTCATTTGGTTGTAACCGAACATAAGAAGTATTCATTCGCCATATTTGATAGTCCTATTTTTTTGCTTGTAATTGGTCATAATAGGAACGAGTTGTTTGGTTTTAATGTGTTATATTAATTATAGGTTCAACGGTTGAATGAGAAAATAGCGCAATTGCAACAAGAGAAAGAAACAGAAAGACTAGAGAAAGAAAAAGAAAGAGTAGAGAAACTCACATTGCTTGAGCAAATTGAGGAAAATAGAATTGCAAATGCTGAAATGAAAGAAGTAAATACTGAAATGAAACAGCAAGTTGAATTCCTTTTGAAGAACATACCAAAAAATTTCTCAACTAGGTAGGCATGTGATTTTTTTGTTTAGCATTGTCAATTTAGATACTTTTTCTTTACTTATGTTTGAATGTTTTGTACCTTTCATTGGATACTTAGTTCAAATTAGTTTTGAATTTTTATAGTTTGGTACAATTTTGTGAAATACTTTAATCTTAGTAATTTTTATTTTATAGTGGAAATTAAAAAAAAACTTTTTTTCTTCATATTTTTTTGTGAGCGAAATGGTGGTTGCAAAGTTGGTTGCAAGTTTGAGACGAAACTCTAGTTAATGATTTTGGTCACAACTTTGGTCACTAACATTTCAGTCATGGCAGTGGTCGCAAAAAGGTTTGGTTGGAAACAGTTTCAGTCGCTGTTGTAGTAGCTAACATTTTGGTCGCAAACTCCGTCGCAAAAAGTTGTGGTCACAATTTTCGTCGCTAAAGGTTCGGTCACAAAACTAGTCGCAAAATGTTAGGTCTCAAAATCCGTCGCAAAAAGTTCGGTCACAAATTCCGTCACAAAAAATTCGCAAAATAAGTCGCAAAAAGAGTTTGGTTGCAAAATCAGTCGCAAAGTTTGCAGCGAAAATTCTTGTCGCACTATCGGTGGCAAGAAAAATTTGGTTGCAAAATATGGTCGTAAATGTGATTACCGACCACCGAAAATGGTCGCAAAGAAGCATTTGCGACCGTTTTCCGACCATTTTTACGGTCGCTTTTTCCCGTTTGTATAGTAGTGTTGTAGAAGAATTAACAATGAATAAAAAATCTGATGTGATATTAATATGAAATAAAAAATGAAAAGGACGAGTCCTTCACCCTAATCAATTATACAATTATAAATATTAATTGGTTCTTTTTATTAATGATATAGTTTGGTACAATTATGGATAAGACAACTATAACGTGTGTAGTTGGGTACAATAAATTCAGCTCCGTGTTTGAAGCCACCTTTTACTGTCAGTGAACGTCACATATATGTCCTACGAGTCATGACTAATTAATTTTAAACGAAAACCACATGTTTTTATGAATAATTATGATTTGACCTTAAGTTATTTTATATTAATTACTCAACTTGGAAGTTTTTTCTCTTTTTTCAGTTAAATTAATCATGCACAGTTTTCGAATCAGAGAATGTTAAATTAATACGACGTAGATGGTCCGGACGTGTGGATCCGTTCAGCCATAAATAAGTTCGAATAGAAGGTTACCTCTCAATGTACATGATTTACATCTCTATAACATTATTGATGTGAAAATATAAATACAATGCTTGAAATTTGAAAAACTCAATTTATTTACAAGTTAAATAGCAATGTGCTCACTTGAGAGTTTTATGCAACTCCATCAAGTCTTTGAAAGAGAAGGCGTAAATCAGTGGAATCTTACACCATGTGCTCACTTGAGACCACACCAAGTCAGCTAATATATGGACAAGAAATGAAGAGGTGCTCCGTACATTCCCACGATTCACCCCAAAAACAATAAGTTGTAGACTCTAAAGGAACATGCCTAACCGAGAGAGCTTGGAGAGAAGGAATTCGATCCATTTCAGCCCTCCAATTGAAAATATTCACTTTCTTTGACACCCAATTATTCCACGGGAATTTGTACGCACCATCACTAGGAGAGTTTATCGAGCAAATATCTTTTAAGTAACAAACCGAGAAGGATTCCATTCCGAACCCACCCCAAAACCACTTTCACGTATAACATGCCAGAAAAATGATATCATAAAATAATTTAGAGATATGCATTATTGCCTTTTGCCACTTTGAATAACAACAAAGGATATGAACGTATGATTACATAATCTCACCACCAAATCTACAACATAATTGTAACATCCCAAAACTAGTAATGAATAAATAATGACACGATCGAAATTATAATTTTTAAATGGCGAAAGAAAAACGGATGGACTTGGGCTCGGCTCCAACGGGCCAAAGGAAGCCCAAGTATATAAGGACAAGGGCTGCCCCAAACCTTCATTTATCTAAGTTCATAAGTTCTAGAGAGAGAGAAGAAAGCACGGGTCTAGAGAGAAAAAGTGACGGATCGACTCGGGAATTCAGGAGAACGTTGCTGCTATGCTTGTGATCATCTTCTCTGAATCATAATTCCAATCCAGGTAAGCATTTGATCATAATCTGAGTTTTTATGATCATTTTAGGGTTTTCGGTTTTAGTTAAATAGGTGACGATTTTATGGATGAAACTTAAAAATGAGCTTAGGTATAGCATCTAGAATGAAAACCGAACGTTTTGATCAAAGAAAAATTGAGATATTGACATGATCAGACCCACATGCAAAAGTTAGGGTTTTTACGCATGAAGAAGTTCTTGCGTACTTATCAAGTACGCATGAAGAAGTTCCTGCGTACTTATCAAGTACGCATGAAGTAAAGTCTGTGTACTTATCAAGTACGCATGAAGTAAAGTCTACGTACTTATCAAGTACGCATGAAGTAAAGTCTGCGTACTTATCAAATACGCATGAAGTAAAGTCTGTGTACTTATCAAGTACGCATGACCAAGGCGTGCGCAGGCATCAGGCTAGTCAAGTAAAGTCAGCATGTTTAGAATGGTTAAACCGTTAGAGTCGGGATTAGGTCTGATGTGTATTTAACTAATCAATTCAGATCGGAAGTGACGTTGTTGGACCTTTGTTTAGGACAACCCAGAGTAGCTCATCAGGTGAGTTCTATGTGCCCCATCTATGTTATGTGCAAACCATTTTAAATGTTTTTGGGGCTAAAGTGTATACACCAAATGAATAAATGCTATAAATGCCAATGTGATCATACGTGATATACAAATATGTATATTTATATATATATATATATATATATATATATATGAAAATGAATCAGGAATAAAGAATGAAACGTATGGCTATAAAGAATGAATGAAAGAAGGACATAAAGTAAATGAATGAAATCTTGCTTTATATTTTATATATTGCATGTTATGAATGTATGTAAATGTTATGGACGCTTCGATGACAACGGCTACTTATGTGGACGGACGACCATGTGACTATTTTGCAACCGGGAAAAAGTACGTCCTTCGCAAGCTAGGGCGTACGAAAGGCATTAATGGGCGGTCGAAGCAATTGCCTTATAATAGTATAACGGTTGCATAAACAATAGTTCGCGTGGGAAACGGATGCCTTAGGGCAGACGGGCGAATATTGACGGACTACGACGGTAGGATGGTTAAGACGGACGGTCGAAGGTTGGCCGGACGGTTTAAGACGGACGGTTTCTAGGATCGGACGAGTAAAAGGGCTATGACGGTAACTTAAGGGCGTATGTCTTTGTGACATACGCAGTAAAAGACGGGTTGATCACCCTTATGTGTATGACCAAATGAATGTAAAGGAAAGTAAAGGTGAATGCATAACAATGTAGTCACACAAGAAAGATGAAAGCAAAGTAAAAGTTATGAATACGTATTTGTTATATTTTGTATATAATTATGTATACTTTTAAAGATATAGTGTTTATACCTAATCATATTAAACTAGAACTCACCAGCGTCAGCTGACTTTTAGTATACATTTCAGGTAACAAAGGAAAGGGTCGTGCGAAGGCGTGAAGGCTTCCCGTCATCAAGACTGACATCCCACCTTATGTTTTGTTTAGACAATAGTTAATGTTTTGAATGTTAAGACTTCCGCTGTAATGTACTCAAATGTTAAATGTTTCCATTGTGTTGAATGTGTTAAATTTAAAGTTCAGTATTGATGACTTTGTTTATGAGTAAATCCAATAAGTGAGGTTACCCGGGTTTGGGGCCTTACAAGTTGGTATCAGAGCAATAGTTTGAGAGATTCAGACATCCCTAAATGTCTGGACTCAAGCTGATTATGGGACCAACGCACGGATGTCAGTCTGGGTAGCCAACGCCAGCACGGTAAGTAAGTACTAAGGTTAATACACTTGGATAAGAATAGATACTCAAAACTAGAACCAATAGATGTCAATGTCACGACCAATTTGAAGAGTTTGGAACCCGAAAAGCAATGTAAATTTCTAATCACAAACCGGTCACTGTAATTAAAAATTTACCTTGTTCGTACTGTTCTAAGACTATGATCTGAGAGAATGACATTGATGTATTCCCTTTATGACCATCAGGAAACTAAGAACTATGGCTGGAAGAGGAAGAACAGGACGCCGAGGCGGTCGCACTGGCCGAGTAGGTAGACCTCCATTGAATCAAATAAGTGAAGAGGAAGATAGTGTGCACGCAGAACACACTGAGAGTGTGCACGAAACTAATGTGACCCCAACCGGGGACGGCAATCAAGGGTCTCTACAGTTGGAACCCGAGGTTAGGGATGCTATTGCCCGCGAGGTTGTACTTACTCTGAAGAACATATTGCCTGATCTACTATCTGAGGCACTAAAGAAAAGCAAAGAAGAGGATGAAGGAAACAAGGAAGAGAAAATTTATGACAGTGATGGGGATGAAGTAAAAGTGGTATCAAGCAATTGTGGGTGTACTTACAAAGGTTTCAAGGATGGAGACCCACCTAAGTTTGATGGTAACAAGGACTCAGTGGCCACCCTCGAGTGGATCGAGAGGATGAACGCTGTCATCAACATCAGCGAGTGTCGACCCGACCAAGCTGTTAAGTACGTCGCTCATTCTTTCACCAACGAAGCATTAAGTTGGTGGAGGAATATTCAAAGAACTAAGTCACCAAGTGCTATAACCAGAATGACATGGGACGACTTGAAGAAGCTGATCATCCAAAAGTTCTGTCCTCAGAATGAAATTGATCGAGTTGAAAACGAATTCCTGAACTTCAAGGCTGGCAGCAAGACGCACCGCCAGTATACTTCTAGGTTCAATGAGCTAGCTCAACTGGTACCCCACCTGGTGGAGACAGAAGAACGAATGATTAAGTACTATGTGAAGGGCCTACCTCAAAGGGTCCGTGTTCATGTAAAATCTAATCTACCATCGACCTTCGAATCGGTAGTCAACCTATCTGGAATCGTCTATGACGATTATGCTAACGAGGACATAGCTCCCGAAGCTCCGAAGCGAAAATTGGAGGATTCGTTCAAAGGCAAGGGAAAAGGAAACTACACCGCTGAGGTGAAGAAACCAAGGCCAGATGAATATGAAACTTGTAGGAAATATGGAAGGCAACATCTTGGCGAGTGTCGAATCGGCACCACTACATGCTATAAGTGCGGGAAGCCGGGACACTTCTCCCGAGAATGCGTAAAAAACGTCAAGTGTTAAGTATGCGGATTGTTTGGACATCTGACAAAGGATTGCGGGAAAACCAGACAATCCGGTTCGGGAAAGGAAAAGGAAGATGAAAAGGAACAGCCAAAGGCTAGGACTCGAGCCTACGCACTGACTGAAGAGGAAGCAAGGGGAAACCCTGATGTCGTGTCAGGTACGTTTTTAGTTAACAATGAACGTGCTGCTATTCTATTTGACTCTTGTGCTAGTAAAAGTTTTATATCAAATGCCTTTAGCCAAAAACTAGATTGCACTGTCAACACCATAATAAAAGCCTTAAGCGTACAAACTGCCGTTGGTAAAAATTCGGCAGTATTCCAAGTAACTGATGATTGTATCATAGAAATAGAGGGCCATAAGTTCCCCTCTAGATTATTCCCTCTCACCTTAGGAGGATTCGATGTAGTATTGGGTATGGATTGGTTAGCTGCCAACGAAGCTCAAATCATATGTAAACGCAAGAGGATACACCTCAAGGCTCCAAGCGGCACACCAATTACGGTTTATGGGGATTGGAATTGCACGATGCCGAACATCATCTCGATGATCAAGGCCGAAAGTTATATGAGGCGCGGTTGCGAAGCTTATCTGGCGTACGTCATTGACGAAAGGATGAAAACAAAGGAACGCAAGAATGTACCCGTGGTGTGCAACTTTCCAGAAGTGTTCCCTGAGGATCTGCCTGGATTGCCACCCGATCGGGAAATAGATTTTCAGATCGACTTACTGCCAGGAGCTGAGCCCGTCGCCGAAGCCCCGTACCGATTGGCTCCGTCAGAAATGAAAGAATTGATGTCCCAACTAAAGGAGCTGACTGAAAAAGGATTTATTAGGCCAAGTATTTCACCATGGGGCGCTCCGGTACTATTCGTAAAGAAGAAAGACGGCAGCATGCGTATGTGCATCGACTACCGTGAATTGAACAAGAGGACAGTAAATAACAAATACCCATTGCCTAGAATAGACGATCTCTTTGATCAACTACAAGGTGCAAGTTGGTTCTCAAAGATCGATCTTAGGTCGGGTTATCACCAGTTGAAGGTGAGAGAAGAAGATGTACCAAAGACCACGTTTCGTACGCGTTACGGGCATTACGAGTTTCTAGTGATGTCATTCGGGTTGACCAACGCACCAGCAGCGTTTATGGACTTGATGAATAGAATATGCCGACCAATGTTGGATCGCTCAGTGATAGTTTTCATTGACGACATACTAGTTTATTCGAAGGGTGATCATCACTGTCACCTAAGAGAGGTTTTGGAAGTGTTAAAGCAGGAAAAGTTGTACGCAAAATTCTCCAAATGCGCGTTCTGGCTTAGGGAAGTCCAATTCCTAGGTCATGTGATAAACACAGAAGGCATCATGGTAGATCCTGCAAAGATCGAGACAGTAAAGGAATGGAACATCCCGAAGACACCAACAGAGATACGAAGTTTTCTGGGATTGGCAGGCTACTATCATAGGTTCATTCAAGATTTCTCAAGAATAGCCTCGCCACTAACCAAACTGACACGGAAGGAAGTAAAGTACGAATGGGGTCCAACCCAAAACAACGTGTTTGAGGAACTTAAGACACGATTAACCCAAGCTCCAGTCTTGACCCTACCTGAGGGAAATGAAGACTTGGTAGTCTACTCTGACGCGTCGAGCCAAGGTCTAGGATGCGTACTTATGCAACAAGGAAAGGTAATTGCTTACGCCTCACGACAACTAAGGACTCACGAGGTTAACTACCCAACCCACGACCTAGAGTTAGCGACAGTAGTTTTCGCGTTGAAAATATGGAAGCACTACTTGTATGGAGTTAAATGCACCAACTACTCCGATCATAAAAGCTTGAAGTACTTTTTCGAGCAGAAGGAATTAAACATGAGGCAAAGGAGGTGGTTAGAACTACTAAAGGACTACGATTGTGAGATATTGTACCATCCAGGCAAGGCAAACGTAGTAGCTGACGCCTTAAGCAGAAAGGAGCAATCTGATCCTATCCGGATCAAGGCGTGTCAGCTGATATTAACGTCAGATTTGATGAGTGAAATATCAAAGGCACAAGATGAAGCACTATTAGAAAGAAATATAAAACAAGAAAGAATAGTAGGACAACAAGGGAATTTGGATGCAAATGCATACGGCGTACGAACTAGGTTTGGCCGGATGTGGATACCTAAGGTTGGTGAGCTTAGAGCCAAAATACTCGATGATGCCCATAAGTCTCGCTATTCTATCCACCCCGGGATAAACAAAATGTATCAAGACTTGAAGAAAGAGTACTGGTGGCCTGGCATGAAGAATGATGTGACGGAGTACGTGAACAAGTGCCTAACGTGTTCACTAGTTAAGGCCGAGCACCAGAAACCATGTGGTAAAATGCAACCTCTACCGATACCGAAATGGAAGTGGGAGGAGATCACGATGGACTTCATTACCAAGCTACCGCGAACAGCTAAAGGCAATGATACCATTTGGGTGATCGTCGACCGCTTGACAAAGAGTGCTCACTTCTTGCCAATACGTGAGATTTCTTCGTCAGAGAAACTAGCAGAAATATTTATCGAGGAAATTGTGAGCAGACATGGTATGCCGTTGTTGATTGTGTCCGACAGGGATACTAGATTCACGTCATGGTTTTGGAAGAAATTCAATGAAACGATGGGCACTAGACTAAACATCAGCATAGCTTACCACCCTCAAACCGATGGTCAATCTGAAAGGACAATCCAGACCTTAGAAGACATGCTCCGAGCTTGTATCATTGACTTCGGTGGGAGCTGGGACAGCCATCTACCATTGGCAGAATTTTCATATAACAACAGCTATCACTCAACGATTGGAATGCCGCCGTTTGAGATGTTGTATGGAAGGAAATGTAGGACCCCGGTGTGTTGGGGGAAATTGGACAGAAGGATTTTGCAAGCCTCGAAGTGGTCAAGGCTACTTCTGAGAAATTTGATCAAATCAAAGCTCGAATGAAAGCCGCGAAGGACAGACAGAAATCGTACGCGGATAAGAGAACGAGGGAATTGGAGTTTCAAGTAGGAGACATGGTACTGTTGAAGGTATCGCCATGGAAAGGAATCATCCGATTCAGAAAAGGTGGCAAACTAAGTCCAAGGTTTGTCGGACCATTTAAGATCTTAACGAGAGTGGGTCAAGTTGCTTACAAACTCGACCTACCCGATGCGCTTAGCGAAATACACCCTACGTTCCACGTGTCGCACTTACGCAAGTGTCTAGCTGATGACACGGCTCACATACCTTACGATGAGATTGAGGTGGATAACAGTCTGAATTATGTCGAGGAACTAATAGCCATCCTTGACCGATCTAAGAAGCGACTACGCAACAAGTCAATCCAATGGTCAAAGTTCAATGGAAGCACAGAAAGGGATCAGAAGCTACCTGGGAGAAAGAAGACGAGATGCGGGAACTATACCCTCAACTGTTTAACGTATAAATAGTTTCGAGGACGAAACCTCTTTAAGGGGGTAGACTTGTAACATCCCAAAACTAGTAATGAATAAATAATGACACGATCGAAATTATAATTTTCAAATGGCGAAAGAAAAACGAATGGGCTTGGGCTCGGCTCCAACGGGCCAAAGGAAGCCCAAGTATATAAGGACAAGGGCTGCCCCAAACCTTCATTTATCCAAGTTCACAAGTTCTAGAGAGAGAGAAGAGAGCACGGGTCTAGAGAGAGAAAGTGTCGGATCGACTCGGGAATTCAGGAGAACGTTGCTGATGTGCTTGTGATCATCTTCTCTGAATCATAATTCCAATCCAAGTAAGCATTCGATCATAATCTGAGTTTTTATGATCATTTTAGGGTTTTCGATTTTAGTTAAATAGGTGACGATTTTATGGATGAAACTTAAAAATGAGCTTAGGTATAGCATCTAGAATGAAAACCGAACGTTTTGATCAAAGAAAAATTGAGATATTGACATGATCAGACCCGGATGCAAAAGTTAGGGTTTTTACGCATGAAGAAGTTCTTGCGTACTTATCAAGTACGCATGAAGAAGTTCCTGCGTACTTATCAAGTACGCATGAAGTAAAGTCTACGTACTTATCAAGTACACATGAAGTAAAGTCTGCGTACTTATCAAATACGCATGAAGTAAAGTCTGCGTACTTATCAAGTACGCATGACCAAGGCCCTGCGCACTTGCTAAGTGCGCAGGCATCAGGCTAGTTAAGTAAAGTCAGCATGTTTAGAATGGTTAAACCGTTAGAGTCGGAATTAGGTCTGATGTGTACTAATCAATTCAGATCGGAAGTGACGTTGTTGGACCTTTGTTTAGGACAACCCAGAGTAGCTCATCAGGTGAGTTCTATGTGCCCCCTCTATGTTATGTGCAAACCATTTTAAATGTTTTTGGGGCTGAAGTGTATACACCAAATGAATAAATGCTATAAATGCCAATGTGATCATATGTGATATACAAATATGTATATTTATATATATATATATATATATATATGAAAATGAATCAGGAATAAAGAATGAAACGTATGGCTATAAAGAATGAATGAAAGAAGGACATAAAGTAAATGAATGAAATCTTGCTTTATATTTTATATATTGCATGTTATGAATGTATGTAAATGTTATGGACGCTTCGATGACAACGGCTACTTATGTGGACGGACGACCACGTGACTATTTTGCAACCGGGAAAAAGTACGTCCTTCGCAAGCTAGGGCGTACGAAAGGCATTAATGGGCGGTCGAAGCAATTGCCTTATAATAGTATAACGGTTGCATAAACAATAGTTCGCGTGGGAAACGGATGCCTTAGGGCAGACGGGCGAATATTGATGGACTACGACGGTAGGACGGTTAAGACGGACGGCCGAAGGTTGGCCGGACGGTTTAAGACGGACGGTTTCTAGGACCGGACGAGTAAAAGGGCTATGACGGTAGCTTAAAGGCGTATGTCTTTGTGACATACGCAGTAAAAAACGGGTTGATCACCCTTATGTGTATGACCAAATGAATGTAAAGGAAAGTAAAGGTGAATGCATAACAATGTAGTCACACAAGAAAGATGAAAGCAAAGTAAAAGTTACGAATACGTATTTGTTATCTTTTGTATATAATTATGTATACTTTTAAAGATATAGTGTTTATACCTAATCATATTAAACTAGAACTCACCAGCGTTAGCTGACTTTTAGTATACATTTCAGGTAACAAAGGAAAGGGTAGTGCGAAGGCGTGAAGGCTTCCCGGCATCAAGACTGACATCCCACCTTATGTTTTGTTTAGACAATAGTTAATGTTTTGAATGTTAAGACTTCCGCTGTAATGTACTCAAATGTTAAATGTTTCCATTGTGTTGAATGTGTTTGAATTTAAAGTTCAGTATTGATGACTTTGTTTATGAGTAAATCCAATATGTGAGGTTACCCGGGTTTGGGGCCTTACAATAATCATGGGGAAATAACTCACGAAATCCACGAATTTTGGCAAGCTAAGTGACTCGACCATCTGCTTTCCATTGTTTTATTGCCGGATGAATCTTTAAACCTCTTCCAATCATGAATAACCGTGATCAAATCAGTGACTTTAGCTCTAATACTCCGGCAACAATTTGCATGAACAGTTGAAACAACGTTAGCATCTCTCTGTTTTGGCAAAATCCACTGAAATAATTGGTGTCCAAAAACCTAACCCTATGTCTCAATCTTTTAAAAACACTTTTCCACATTAACTCCACAAGAACATCTTGTTCTTTCTTTCAAGTTGAGTTGTTTCTTTGCCCGTACCATTTATCGAACAACGCAATTGTCTTGTTGTTGGATTTTATCATGTAGAAACCAGTGTTCATCATATTCCTTTGCGACCATTGATTGCCATTAAATTTATCAACGCTTATTTGAAGATCAATAGTTTCGTTTAGTAGGGTTAGCCTTGGAAATGGATTCCTTAGCCACAAAACATCCGTGTCCTGTAATTGATTCAACATAACCAATATATTATTTTAAGTAATTTGCATTCAATTTTTTTCTTCTCATTTAAAATGTTTAATTAATTAAATAATATTTTAAATTTAATGTTTAGTTAACGTAATATTTAAATTTTATTGTAACAACTATAACTGCATGTAATAAAATTAAGTGTAATAACTACATGCAATAAAATTAAATTGAGTTTAAAAATAAACTATTTAATTTGTGTTTATAAAAAAACTAAAAACTTAGTGGATATAATAACTTAATGATACAAAATGTTATTTTTGATATAATGATATGACATATTAGAGTGTAAAGTTGAAATCTATAGATACGGTTGGTGCACACAAGATCAGTATCTATATTCATTTTAATTAGTTGATAAAGAATTTATTGTAATTAAAGCTAGATTTTTTTTAACGGCAACACCTAGATATTATAGGATAATTGGGTTTCCCCGGTGCAACACCTATAAAACATCCAGGGCAGCCCACCACGGGAGGAACCCTCAACTGGGTAAACCCTCTAACCTGGCACAGACCCCTTTATTGTTGTGGCCATGATTCGAACCAAGACCTCCACAGGCTACCATTGTACCAGGTGACCAACGATAATTAAAGCTAGATGAATACTAAAACTGCTTTTTTTATGTAAAATACTTGTTTAAAGGAAAATTTAAATCAATAATTGATTAACATGGATACAATTTATTGTTTTTAATATTTTAATATTAGTTAGTTGTAATTTATATTCGTAGTAAGAGGAAGAAAAGTCACGTTGTCATAGGGTCCAATCTATTAAGATTCCTTGAATTTAATTTTACACGGAGAACATTTGATTAATTAAATATTAAAACTCCTAGTAATAGTTTGTTTGGGAAAAGTATCCAAGTTTTAGAAATATATCTCGAGTTAGGGTGTTCATTATTTGAATCTCATTCGAATCAACCGAAATTCGATTCGAACTGAATTCGAATAAAATTTTCAATTTCGAATTTTAGCTTATTCGAATCGAATAATTATTCGATTCGAATAAATAAGTCGATTTCGAATCTTAAAATTCCCAATTCGATTCGAATAAACCGAATTTATATATTATATAGTTTTTTATTTTTTTTTAAATATATAATATCCTTTTATTTAGGTTGATTTGGGCTTTTTTTAAAGTTTGGTAATGGCTTCAAATTCAAATCCATAAAAATTTTATGCAAAATTTGGATATTTGGGACTGAGTATTTGTAACTTTTTAATTTTTTTTTTCAAAAAAATAAAATAAAATAATAAGTCAGTTTATTCGAATAGATTCAAATTTGATATTCGAATCGGTTTAAGTGATTTATTATTCGAATCCAGAAAAAAAAAATTCAAATTCGAATAATTCGATTCGAATAAACCAAATAACCCGGTTCGATTCGTTTGAATACCCCTACCTCGAGTAGTACCTTATTTTAGATAATTACTATTTTTTATACCTAGATAAAAGTCTGTTTTTATTCCTTTTTTTTCATCTATTTATGATCGAATTTTTTTGTCCATCTATTTAATACAGGATGATTACAAATAATTTAACTATAAGAAAATTATTTAAACACATAATATCACTACAAATGAATAAAATTTAAAATATCATATTATTATGAGTGACATAATAAAAATATATCACCTTAAATTGACTAAAAACACTTTGTCTTAATTTTGGATTATAAAAAAGCTAAACTCGTACTTGAGCACCAAAGGACTTCTAGCTTATTGGTGTCAAGATATATGTACAAAGTGGTATTCCTTCGTAGGTGGTTAATGGCTCTAGTCTCATGATCGACAAATATGCAGATTTGCGTGTATGATTATCGGATGTACGAGTTAGCGGTTTTAAAATAAAATCGAGCGTATGAAAATGCATTTAATTCATATATTAGATTTTAAAATTTATATTTTGATATATAACTTATATGCATAAATTAGTTCTAAAAATTAATTACATCTCAAAATATAAAATTTTAAAAATAGCTTCATAGAAAGATATTCTTAAAGGTTATTTATAAGTTAAAAAAAGTGAAACATATATAAATTTAACACATTTCCACCGCTTAAAACCCCTCGAAATAAAGTTAACATAAATTATTAAAACTTCTTTTATTTATTAAGTTTAACTAGATTAGAAATCCGTATATCATACGAGTTGAATAAATGCAAAGTTATATGTATAATTAGTAATAAAAAAATTATGTTTTTAAAAACTTATGTAATATAAAATATAATATAATTTGTTAACATCTACACTCGTCAAAATATGTTTTTAAAGAAAATTTGATGTGACATTTATAAATTATGTTAATTTAATGTTTAGAACATTTATTTTTAAACTGGGTATTAATTTTTTTTATGTAATTAATAAATATAATTAATTTATATTAAGTTTATTTGATTTATAATATAATAATTATTGATAATTAAACAATAAGTAGATTTCTATTATGTTTAAAAATAAGGATTTTGGTTTTCCACACGCTTAACCCCTCACCTAAATTCAACATTTTCCCACACGCTTACGATTTTATTCTAATTTAGTTTCCTTTAATTTTTTTCAACGGTTTCGCGACTTTGATATCAACTTTTAATTTATTTTTTTGTCATGCTGTGTCACCGACAGTTACTTATAATTATAATTTATTTTACTTTTTTTAATATTTTACGACCATTTTACGACTGGATTGTAATATATAAATTCAGTTTATTTTTCTTCAACCGTAGTGAAATGATCATTCATTCTTTGCTAACATTTGTCGTTAAAAAAAATAAGAGTAATTTATAATTATTTGTGTAAAATAGAGTAAGAGTAATATTTACCGTTAAAAAAACATACTCACCGTAAAAACAAAGTTGTATCCACGCCGGAGAACATCTCCAAGAAAACGGGTTCTTCGCCACATCATCTTTATGAAATCCTCCGACATGTAAGTCTTCTCGCCGACGAAGTCATCCCCCTCCGTTTTCAGTTTGTAACAGTGTAATCTAAGAAACTTACACCGTTCAAACGTCGTATGGTCAACTGCCACAACCAAAAGATGGTTGGTCAATTGCCTTGTATCTTCTCCTAGCCAAAACCCGTCCAAGAATATATCAAGCATCGGTTTGTCCCCCTCGGTGTAAGCGCGGTTCACAATGGTGATGATCACTGTTTTGTCAGCCATTGAAGCTCCCTCCAAGGCTGCCCCTAACTCATCTCTATACATCGGTGTCTTATCCTGCAATCACACAACACATAATAACTTTATGAATCAAATTAATTAAAAAGACGATTAACTATAATTGAAGTATGATGAAGCTTACGATGGCGGTTATGGATGCCGAAGGGTTATTGTCTGATAAAAGATAAATAAAAAGTAAGGATATAAGCAGTAAAGTGCAAAGGGAAAGAGGGGTTCCAGATTTCATTGATTGATTCATCATTCATGGGTTAATGATATAAGCAGTAACGTTGTGCGTTTTTTTTTAACATGTACAAGCTCTTAAAAATCATTGTAAGCCTCTTATCACATGTGTAATTTAATGGTATCTGAAAATAACTTAAACATCGATACGAAAAGAGGAAACATCTCTTACCATAGGGGGTTTAGGCAGGGTTATACCTTTTGCGAGTATTTCTTTAACTACAAGAGTGGAAGTTAGTTCATAGGGAGAAATGACGAAAAGGTCATTGCATGAAGTGAACGAATGTCACGTAAAGATCTTGGATGTGTCTCACAAGGCAGTGAGGTATGTAGTGTTGGAATGTGTCGACACAGGATTTGAGGACGAATCCCTTTTAAGGGTGGGTAGACTTGTAAGATCTTAGATGTATCATTCGTGGATACTAGCTATCTAGGTTAATTGGGTTTTTAATTAACTTGATGAGACGATCAACAAGGGTTCATTCTCAGTTTCCTCGTCATCCTTTGGTTCTGACTAGAAAGAACCATTGATTCTGAAGATATGGTTGTGATATCTTTAACATGCATTGTCAATGAATAGTGGGGTTCATTCTTAGGTCCCTCATCAACCATCCAAGCCTTGATCACTACAACATCATCCTTCAAGGCTAATAGGGAATCTAAGCGAGCTTCAATGACTTCTAATTGAGCAGCTAGCGCAACCGTCTGATTTGGGGATAGTGATTTCTGGATCATCTCCTCGATTTCCCGGCAATGGAACCAAATGATAGATACTGGATTTGAGAACCAGAAAACAAGAAAGATTTTAATAGTCGGCCCAATTCGAGATAGGAAAATATCCAGTTACAAGGTATGTAAGTAATTCAAATAGACAAGACAAACCTAAAACTATAATATAAGAACTTAAATAGACGTGAAGGTGAAATCAAATTTGCCCAAATAACTCAATTTTCTCCCATGAACTATTTGTGTCAATGGATTGCTTTGATAAGAGTTTTCGGGTGAGAAGTGAGACAATTTTTGGCATTTATTGCCCTAAAGATCAAGAGTCCCATTTACTAATAGTTTTCCATAAAGTTGCTACTTCATGTATCCAGCGACCCTTTGGGTGGAGTCTCATTCTAGGTTTGTATTAGTGTCCTTCCCTTAATTTTCTTTTATAATGTGTCCCTTTACCCTTAATTTGTTTTGTATTGTTTACCTTCCCTTACCGGAATTAGTCTAAATTGATATTTATAAACAAATTTTGAAAATTTTTAATGGATGATAGACTTGTTTCCAGGATGCTGTCCACCTCTCCCAATAAGTTGTATCCGCTCACGGCTATCTTATATGATATAAACTTACAAAATCAATCACTAACACAAATTTTTTTTTGTTTATCAAACATCTTTTAGTGTACAGGATTAATGTATAACAAATTAACACATTAAGCATATTAAATTATCTTGCTTGCTAATTTTTCTAAAAATAAAACATGAGTGTAACGTTTTTCTTACTAACACTCTGTAAATATATTATTATCACTTTTTTGGTTGCTTTTTTACTCTCTTGCCCCCTAAAGTCAAAACTACTTTTCACCTTTTCTCGAGTCGGATAGCCTCCAACAAAACCACTTTACCGTATCATCCCCGGCCGGATAACCGGAGAAAAAAACGGTTATTTGTCAGTTTGTCACAAAAACACAGTCTTACTCTTCACAAACTTTACCGGTGTTGGATATACCGTCATGGAACCGACACAAACATCCAACTACCGTCGCAACTTTACAATGCGCCTCCTCCAACCGCCACCACAACTTCCCCCACCGTTTCACACCCTATATAATCCTCACCGCCACCACATAATTCCGGTCATGTTCCATCTGTCTGAATATAACAATAACAAATCGTTTCTCTATATCACCGAACAATTTCATTAAACTCCTCCAAAATGGCTGCAAGGAAGAACAAGATGATCTATGAGGGTGAATCCTCTGCGGCTGCAAACAAGAGGAGGAGGAATGAAATTTTGAACGGTGAGAATGGCGTCCCTTTCACAAATCCAATCACCCAATTTCCATCCGCTAACATGCTCCGGCAACAACACAATTTGCGACCAAACACGGCGGTTATCGGAACCGATCTGCAATTATCTCCTCCGTCACCGATTCAACAAGAGGAAGAAGAGGCGGAAGATGATGGTTTGGTTTCTTGGTTAATACCACAACAAAACTTCATCATCAACTACCATGTAAGTAACTAGTTGTTGCAAAATGAAAATTTCTGTTTTTTGTCGCTATGTTGTCACTAAATGTTGCCAAAATAAATTTCTGTTTTTTGTCGCTATGTTGTCACTAAATGTTGCCAAATGAATTTCTATTTTTTTGTCGCTAGACTGCAAAATTAGGGCTTCTTTCCCGTAGGTAACGTGTCTCAAATTTCACTACGCACACTTCATCCGGGAATTTTGCGACACGTTTTGCGACGAATTCTTTTTGTCACAGTGTTGTCACTAAAACTGTCGCATGATTTTTCTTCGCAAAATTTCAGTATATTTATATAAAAAGTGCACCTTTTCTATGTTTTTTTATCTTCTAATTAATTTCATATTACCGAAATCCTTAACGTTTTCATGTTCATGCACAGATCAATCTAATGCAACAGAGCGTGGAGGAATTCTGGCGGAGAAACCTTGCCGGAGAAGTAAAAAAGAGGAAGGAAATTGAAGCAAAACTAAAAGAGAAAGAAGAACAGGCGGACCGGTTCAGACAGATGTATCATTTCTACGAAAAAAGGACATTTTATTTGGAGGAAATGGTGCAGCAGCAGTTGGCCGCAGAGCGCGTCTACGCGGCCCCTGCGGTTGCACCGGAGGAAGAAGTTCAGTCGTGTTTGGTTGATCTTAACAGTGTTCAAAGAACGGACGTGAAGTGCAAGAACTGCCGGACCCGACCGGCGACAATGCTGTGGCTTCCATGCCGGCACTTGTGTGTGTGCCTGGTGTGTGAGTGGAGGGTTAAAGCCTGCCTAATCTGCAGCGTCAAGAAAACTGAAAGTTTTAAGATCAATCTTCCATGACACTTTTACGTACCTTTTGTTGTTAATAAATTGCATGGCGATTTGTCGTGTATGATACTTGCATATAAAATTATAATAGAATTAATTCAACTTCTGATCAGATATCTTTCATTTTATTAATTATTATATCAGATGATAAAAAAATGGTTAAAATTTTACAAATAAATTGTTTGAGTAACAAACATCACACGATAAGTGAATAATTCGACTATTGTATTCTATAAAATGTAATAATAAAATTTGTGTAACTATACTCAAATATATTTATTACAATCCTTGAGGAAATTTATTTATTGTATGTAAACTTACATTTAGTGTAAAAATAAAATTTGTTTGTAGATACTTGACTTATTAGTTAATTTCCTCCTTACATTTAATGTAACCATTTTGAAATATTAATTAGTGGACATTAATAAAATAACAAGTATGGACAAGAAAAATATCAACAATTAAAATTAATTAACCGTAGGAACTGTGTAAATATTACCTCCACACTTGTGAAAACCACAGTTAATTTGTAAAAGCAGTGAAGTAATGATTGTTTGTAAAATTAAAGAAGGGGGTCATAGTACAATTAATAATAAGAAAAATAATTCTAATTTTTATTAGCACATATAATAATTTATTTATCATTGATGTTTGACATTATTTTATAAACCACAAATATAAAAAACTTTACATTGTTCAAGTTTTTATCCATATTTTGACATTATTTTATAAAAAAATGTTGTTTTAACATAAAGTATTTTTCTAGTCTGCTAATATTATTTTTATTTTATATTCAACTCAATTAACAAAACTGACATCTACATATAGACAAATAAAAAAAATCGTACCTATGTATTTAAATTTTTATTAAATAGGCTTATACAAATTCAATTACTTACAAAACCTAAAATGCTAACACTTCATGCATGGTTTACAAATTCTTAAAGCACCTTGCCGCCGTCACAATGTCAATATGATTAATTTACTCTTGTTTTTTTATTATTATTATAATTAGTTTTGAATTTATTTTGTTTTTCCCAAATAACTTTTAATATATGATGTTTTATAAATTTTCGAATATACCGTTGCAACATGCTTATTTTTATCTACGTTTCGGTGTAAATTTCATTCGAAACGGAGTTGGGCGTAATAACGTACAAGTTATCAATTCACAAACGTTAAACGTACGAGTCATCAAAGCTGCTTCAAGATTTCAGTTTTTTCATGGTTTTTTTTTCCACTTAGATTTTTAAAATATGATTTCTAGAATTTCGAATTTGACGTTGTGACGTGCCTACTTTTATCTACGCTTCGACGTGAATTTTTGAAACGTCATTTTTAAACCGATAAATTGTTTTAGAGTTTCTTTAAACCATTCAATGCTCATCTCCAAATATACCGTTGCGGGGTTCCTCTATTTTATTTTATTATTATAATTAATTTTTAAAAAAAACTTTTTTTCTTATAACTCTTAAAATATTATGTTTTATAAAATTTTGAATATACCCTTGCAACATACTTATTTTTATTTACGTTTTGGTGTAAATTTCATTCAAAAGGGAGTTAGGCGTAATAATGTACAAGTCATCCAATCACAAACCTTAAACGTACGAGTTATCAAAGCTGCTTCAATGTTTCTACTTTTTTATAGTTTTTTTTTGTTTTCCACTCACAACTTTTAAAATATGATATTTTAAAAAATTTCAAATTTGACGTTGCAACGTGCCTACTTTTATGAGTTTATCTATGTTTCGACGTGAATTTTCGTAACGTCATTTTAAATCGATAAATTGTTTTAAACATTTTTTTTTAAACCATTCAATGTGCATCTCCAAATATACCGTTGCAGGGTTTCTTTTTTTATTTTATCTATGTTACCACCGCAACGTGGTTCGTATGAACAGTAACTTGATTTTTTTTATTCTACTTTTTTATTCTTAGTTAAATACAATTTCTTTTATAAAAAGAAACAAATAGCGACCCTGACGCAGTTATTCACGTACATACACGTACTACAACCTCATCCGTCTCTACATTTCCAACCCGTCGCGGATTTAGTGCACCATTTTAATAAAAAAATGAAATAGTTTACTTTTACAACTTTTAAACTGTGATGTTTTTATAAATTTTTGAAATTGACATTGCGACGTGCCTATTCTTATTTAGGTTTCGACGTGAATTTTCGTAACAATATTATTTTTTAACCAACCGATTGTTTTAAACGTTTTTAAACCGTCTGGCGCCCATCTCAAAATACACTGTTGCGATGTTTGTTTTGTCTACGTTTAAACCGACTCGGCGTAATGCGCCGCCGGCGTGCTTATTTTTATCTACATTTTGGTGTAATGTTTTTTGAATAACTTCACTTTCATATACAACGAGGTAACTTTTTCGTGACTATCGAATATACCGCTACAACGTGTTTTTTAACGTCACGTAGAATGTACCGTCGCGATTTGCTTATTTTATCTACGTTCGAACTCGCCGTTGAGCGCGGGTGGTAACCCACTGGTTACAATTATTAGACAAATGTTATTTGTAAAAGTAGGAAAGTAATATATTGATTGTTTGTAAAAATAATGAATGCACGTTAATTATTTATATAAATTTAAATATATATTTTTTATTTTCATTAATACATATATTAATTTCTCACTGGTATTTGTAATATGTCTAATTTTGTCAGCTAATATCTAAAATACTCTATTTTAAATGCAACTCAACTAACAAAATTGATTTCTTATTAACTTCATTAAAAAATTGTTGTGTTTAACATGAAGATATTAACTTCATGAAAAAAGAGCCTAACCAAAACTATATATGTATCTAAATTTGCACTAAAGTATACGTATATTACAGTTACTAGATTATAACCTGTGTACTATTCAGGGTAAAAAAATATTAATATATAAAATTATTAAGTCTATATGTATATATATTATATGTGAAAAAATTGTATTATGGAAAACAAAATCAAAAAATATGTAAAAATCTATACTATCTTTGAGTTTCAATAATACATTAAATACTTTTTAATTTAATTTGAATTTCAATTACTATTTGATTGAAAACATAATATAATATGAGATAATTTAAAATAAATATGTTTTATTAGTATAATTAATAATTTGTTTAAAAATATTATTATTGATAATATTGAAGTGTATTTATTAAGAGAGAGAGGCGGAAAAAAATTATAAGAATGAATATGGAGGTGACATGTGTCATTGATAAGCCTTTATTTATTATATAGTATATACTAGGTTAGAAACCCGTATACTACACGGGTTGAATACAAATAATGAAACAAAGAGCATGCTTAATTACGTATACCAAAAAAATACATTA